>AP028276.1:11588868-13988868 GCA_030269945.2 Trilocha varians | reverse complement strand
CATCGGAAATAGCACAAGTGTTGGAGCATGTTTTAATAGCAATTTACTGTTCCTGATAATTTATGTACAGCCTAGTCAATTTTACTATTTTTATAATTGGGCATAACATGAGTGTAGCCCCTTGCATGAAAATGAAAAAAAAAGAAGAACGAAGATACTGTTCGAAATTTTGAATTGTTCGAAACTTTTCGAACTATTCGTAACCTTTCGAACTATTCGAAATTTTTCGAATATTCGACGAATTTCGAATAGTTCGAAGATTCGAATTGTTCGATTCGAGTTTCGAATCGAATATTCGTATTCGATTCGGAACGAATAATTCGTGAGTTCGAATTATTTGCACACCCTTAGTAAATATTATGTTTTCTAAATTGGACTTCGATAAGTGGTTACAGTCGCTAATGGACCACAGTATTTCCATTAAAATAATATTATATATAATTTTTTGCTATTCCAAAACGATGAATTCGACAGACATAACAGAGATAAATAAATATACAATAAAGTTTGATAAAAGTTTGAAAGGTCTGCCTCCTTTAAAAAGGGGGTAAGGTATTCAGGTGTTACTCACCAAGCGTGTCGAGTTTGTAGAGCAGCGCGAAGACGTGGTTGTGCGCGCGATGCGTGGACGTGAACCGCTTGGAGCCCAGACCCACGGCGAGGTGCCGCGCCGTGGGGGACAGCGCCACCGACACCGCCGTCTGCTCCAGCGCCGCCGTGTGCAGGCACGCGCCCAGCCGGCCCCACTCCAGCGAGTACACACCTGACACACACACACTCGCTTGGTTCATACCTCCTTTGTATGGAATTTGATTACACTTCAACGTGCTTTCCTGATGCACATGTACTTGGGGAGTGCACATACTTCTCTAATGCAGATTTACTCACAAAATCAAATTGCAATTTATATTACTTTACAAATTAAGAGTAGTAAAAACCGGCCAGTTTGAAAACTCCAACACGGAAGGCAAGCGATTCACCTACGGTCGCTTAAACTTAACACTTTCGATACTATGTAATTTCTAGTGTGAAATATATTACACCAGACTTATATTAGTGTTGAAATTCATTCTTTCTCATTCATTGTTGAAAGTTTCAGTTTTTATGGTCTATGATGACAAGTGAAATGAAAAAAAAGTATTTATTAGAAAAATCACATGATGCCAGTAAAAAAAACATACCAAGCCAATGACTAGTATTTCTCATTCGAGGAACAGGAAGCAACGCCACCAAGAGGCGGCCATCTTTAGAAATGTCGATACTAGCGTCGTTGTGAATCCGGCACTTCTGAACTACTACATTTTTCTTGCCTGAAAAATAAAAAAAAATGAAGAATTGGAAAAATTACTAAAACAAAAATAAAAGTTCTGCCGTGGAAAACTTTTGCAAATGTTGATATTTTTTTTTAATTTGAGGAAATCACCGGATCCGTATATGGGAGTGAACTGCATTAAAACCTCCAACCGCTCACACTCAGCGTCCGAACCCCGGCTGAGGCCAGAACCCAGCACGGGATTATGAGGGACGGCGCGACGCGTTACGCCCACGGCATTCTTTCCCGTCGCGCCGTAAACGTAGTAGTATGCGAAGTTAGAATGAATCTAATTTGATAATTACATTAGCTGTAACGAGTTGTTTTTCAATTACCATAAACGCAATATGCACAAAGAAACGACGAAATATTATTACATTTTGATTATTAGTGTAAAGAAAAAAAAAAAAAACCAATAGTATCAGTTTTTGACAAGATATAAGGGGTGAAAGTCCATAAAACAATAACCAGATGTTGAAACATTACCGCATTAATATCAAGAGTTAATGTATCAAAGCCGCACGGGGCAAGCGTGGTGGACTATGCGTCCCTCTTCTGAGGAGACTTGAGCCCAACAGTGGGCAGTAATGGGTTGGTACAGATAATGTATCAAACCGTCAGCTATTTCTGGCACATTCCCGGTGGTGAAGTCCCAGGCCTGCACGCGGTGCGAGGACGCGGGCATGGTCTCGGAGATGATGCCGGCGTCCAGCAGCCCTGCCATGCCGCCCAGCCGCCGCGCGCCACCGCCCTCCTCCTCCACTACCATAGCGTTCTGTACCCATACATAACAATCAATCAATTGTACTTTACATAACGTAAACTACTTATTATTACTCAATGGTAAAGTACAGCAGTCAGCGAGCGAGTATTATAATCTTATATTACGACACGTGGACGGCAGAATTTGTATCCAGTATTTCATTTCATTCATACAAGTATAAATATTTAGTCAACATTCTAGATAATACCGTTTTTGTTTCTTGGATTTTATTACTTGTTAGAAATTTTGTTAGTGTAGATGACTCGATTCTCTGTGAACGTACCTGAGCTAAAATGATTGGTTGGAGATATTCGTGTATTCTTGGCAATCTCTGTGTCGGACCGGCCTGCCCGTCCCGATCGTTCTGTGCGTCTTGTGGGGGTGCGGGCGCGGCCGGTGCGGCTGCGTTGTTCGGGACGCTGTTGAAGGGAAGAGGTTCCTCCGAACCGCTAGGGTCGATTCGTTGTGCTAAAATGTGAGGTCGGTACACGGCAAATTGCCGCCGACTGCTAAGTTCGGGGTTGCTTTGTAGCGTCGATCGTCCTTCCGAGAGATTCTCTGGATTGTTTGAATGCAGAGCGAACATCTCTCGCACAGAGGACGGTGTGTACAAGCGTATAGTCTGAAGACGTCTAAACCGGTTTCTGGCAGCATTTCGTAACCTCACGGCTTGCATTTGAGCTATTCGAATAAAATTAACGCGTTGATAAAATTCATACGCGTCGTCAGTTCTAGGAGGATCCGGTATCGGATTTTCTGGATTTAGCAAACGTGAGGGTCCTGGGATTGGATCTGAATTTGTTTCTTGTGTTCTAGAAGTATTTGATCGCGTTATGGCGGAACGACGAGGGAAACATCTTAAGCTAGGTATTCTGTAAGTTGACTTTGGGGGACCTGTTCTTTTCTTGTTTAGTGGGTGAACTGAAGGGTTTGTTCTGTGCAAGGCCTTCAATCGTTTGCTTTCCATATACAGTTCTCTTCTACTCAATGCAGTCGCGGAGGTATTTCTGTTAGCAGCAGCTATTTGTACCGCCAGTCGGTTGCTCCATCGCGTCGATCTAAAAGTCGGCGGTCTTGTTTGGTCTGGAGGATTATTTACAGTTTCAGGCCTAGTTTCTAGGTATGATGATTTTACAGTTTCTTGAGATTCTTCAACTCGGATTTGTTCATTTGTTTGTGGGTTCGTGTTTTCGACCACTACCTCTGCCGGATTAGGTGCGACATCATTATTCACTTGTGATTCGTCTGGATCATCAACGTTAACAGGATTTGCGTCATCTTCATTTTGTATATGCACAACATCCATAGCTTCTGGGCGTGGTGATGGCTGGGGCGGACTATTTCCAGTTCGTCCAACACTTCTATGTGACATCACCATAAACCACGATAAAAGCAAGGCTTTCTTCAGAGTTCGTAACATCACAATTATTAACTGACTTAAACCACGCTCTTCTAAACACATCATCATCATATTAAACATCACAGACAGCACTTGCATGGCTCGCATTCTTAATTCATGTTTTGTCGCACTGATTTCAATTGCTCGGGTAAATTCTCTTCTAGATCTATTGGAATATCTCTGAGATAAACGGTTATTTGTTGTATTTCGTGATCGTCGTCGGAGTTCATCAAGAATTCTTCTTCGACTCGACACAGACGTCCGGCCTCCTATAGGCCTCGGTTGTGTACTTCTAGCGGGCCGAGACTGCACTTCCTCCCTTGAGTTATTAGAGTTTGAGAGATCTTCCGGAGTTTCCCGGTTGGAATCATTATCAATTTCTCGAGCTAAGTTTGATGGGTTACCCTCTCTATCATTATTTCTGTCCATACTTCGTCTTATGTTTCTGTTTGAGGGTCGCGATAAGGGGTCATTCATGTTCGTCAACATCATACATCTTTCCAATAGAGATCTAGTATAGTATCCTGGAGAATCTTGTCTGCCAATTTCACGTTGCAGTGCAAGAATGCGACGACGCAAATTTTCCCACAAGGTACGAACTTCGCGCATTGAAATACGATTTCCTTGATACCACATATTTATAAGATGCACCGTGTGTTTCTGTAGAGCAATTACTCCACTTTTGACTTTTCGATACGCTTCTTCAGACGACACTGGGGAATCACGAGTCCAAAAGTCATCTCTACTCGTTGAAGGGCGACTAAAAGGTGGGGAAGGATGTGTTCTGGAGGATGAACTCGGTTCTTCAGTATTAGATGGTCCCGGCTCGGGTGCGGCGGAAGTTGTAGCTTCAGGAGATATTCGAGTTCGTTCTTCGTCGTCCTGACTGCGCCTGTCGATGCCATCATCAGAGTGAGGGACGTCAATCTGTTCACTTTCTTGCGAAATGTTTTCATTTCGGTCACTTAACATGTCATAAACTAAACGTTCTGTCGGCAGATTAGTCAACAAAGAAGAAGCTGACTGAGCCGCTGCATCGACAGAATCTCTAAAGCCTGCGCTACGGGCGCGAAGAGCGTCCGGTTCGAGAGAGCGATCACTGTCTGAATCAGAGCTGGAGGATAGAAGCTCTCGGCGCCATCCTGCGCTGAGTAGATGCGGGCGCGGGCGGGGTCGGAGCCGCGGGCGACGCTCTGCGGTGGAAGTGTCGTCAGAATGAGTGCGGCGTCGTCGCTCGCGCTCTATGCTGGACATCATCGATACTGACATATCGGTTATTAAGTTCAAAAGCCTCGTTCCCGAATCGCGAAGAATGTCACGTATAAGATCTAAACTTTCGTTAAGTGCCTCCGCGTCTAGTGAAGTTGTAGGTACTGGACTCATTTGCGTTGAAGAGTTAGTCATTGTCGGCCTTCTTGGAGCACTGGAATTTTGAGTTTCTTCGTTGACAGATGATGAATTTTGAACATTTTGAGGGGAGTCAGTGGGATTATTTTCGCTAAATGTTGGTGGATCACCCCAAAGCGAGATTCGTTCACGTCTTATTGGCGAGAAATTTCGCCTATGTCTAATTAAAACACGGCCGGCCGTTAAACTCATTCTTGGTGATGTAAAAATACTTGTGCGTGACGCATTGGTGGGGTCGCTGTCTCCGGATCCAAATCTTTCGCCAAAATTGAATCTGGCAGATCGTGAGATGCTTCCAGGTGACGAAAATGGATTCGGTAATAATCTGGTCGACCGCTCATCCTGTTCAGCAGCTCTGTATGACCTGCCAGTTTCATTTAGTGGATGGAAAGCTGAAGACCGAGATCCAAAAGTTGTTCGGTCAGATACAGAATCTTGAGTTCTGTAAACATTCAAGAATAACATTATGCAGTAGCAATGATATTGAAGGGCAAACTATACAGGGTGGAATTGTTTCGAGGGCTTTCCCTGGAGGGGCCGTTTGAAAATTTCATACTATATTTAGACCTTTGGCAATTTACGAAGTACATAATTCATATTATCCCTCCAAAAATTTACCTTGATTGCTCATTTTCGAATGTTAAAGCATCTAAATTCAATAAACGGCTATTTTCTGCGTCTCCACTTTCTGAATTGTCCTGACGGCTTGTACCGCTGGTGCTCGGACCTACAGAATATAAATATTGATGTCAACGATGGATTAGCAAAATACATATTTTACATTTGAAGTTTAGTTACCATCATCAGCATTTGTGGGAGGTCGTGAGGTTCTACTCACACCAGATGTTCCAGGGGATGAATCAGTTTCCATAGGATCGGTTCCACGATCAATCTGTAATACAAATAGGGCTTCTTAATCAACATGTGGTAATTTCTTGCCTAGATTTATTGAATGAGCATGAGTTTTTAAAAAAGAATATCGCTATTCTTACTGACATACATAGCCACCAGTAAATAAGTAAAGCTACATTATGTTATTATTTTTTTATGATTGTACTGTATTTGTTTTTATAATAATTTGTCGCACTTACTCTGTTAGGAGATGGATGAGTTGGATTTGATAATCGATGCCGTACCATAAAAAGTCTTTGATAATTTCTCACAAGGCTATCATATCTTTGTACAAGGTTTTGGTATGAGTTCACAATCATATCCTGTGCTGATCCAGCATTCTCAGTTGCAGGGTTTGAACCAGACGGGTTCTCATTAGCATTTCCTGATCCATTACGTCTGTTTGAACTGTTGCTTTGTGTGTTAGGGGCACCAGTGACAAGATTTTGGTGCAACAACGAACTACTCGACATTGTTGGACATCCAGACACAGATATCCCAGTTATTAACTTATAACCAAGTGAATCAAATGCAACATATCTGAAATTTAAATTCTAAACAAATATATGAAGAAATGAGTAAATTAAGAATAATTTAAGTTTTCTTTGTCTTTATTAGTTTGTATCAGTGGATTGATATTGAGACTATACATACCTCACTTTTTCATTAATATTATTAGTAGTAACTTTAGTGAATGGCGCAGGATGACTCCAATCCCAAAAATATAGTTCATTGTATGTGGCAATTACTAGTAGTTGTTCACGAGGGTGAAAAGCAATAGATGCAATAACTGTTTCATAGCGCACATTCCAAACTTCACTTCCACCCTGCAAATTTTTTTTTCTACATATCATGTATTTTACAGAAAACATGTAAAAAAGACAATACAGAAGACCACTTTGTTAGTTTTTTTCCATATTATTCTATACATGTTATTTATTTTTTCTACTTTGCAGAAGAGTCAGTAAAATGATCAACAAAGTAATTAACATAAGTAGTATTCAAATTAGTTTTTATTTCTGTTTACAATGTGTTAACATGATGGTATTCAATTTATAATGTTTTCTACTAACCTCAATACATATGATACGAAATAAAAATATTCTGTATTACAAATTGGTAAATTCTTTTCATTGGAATACTATTGGGGAAGTTCTTATGTTAGTATTATTAGATTAATTTTAAACTTACACTCCCCATGTCCCAAACTCTAACTTGTCCACCGAGACAACCGGAGCCAATGAGTTGTGTATGTGACGGGTGAAATGCTATGCACCATGGTGTCCTAGGATGACCTTCTAGAATCTTAATATGTTTCCCACTGGCTAAATCTGATACGTACACATTATGATTACCATGGGTGGATGCAACTTTTGTCCTAAAAAGAAATAATATTTATAGAAGTTGAAGTATTGAGGAATGTTCAATTGTTTCCTTTTGATGTCATCATAAGGAAACCAGCTTCAATTTTTTTTTAATATTAATAACTTCACTATTATTTGAATAAATCATAACTTACCCATCAGGACTGAAAACCATTAAAAATGTGGATCTAGGGTACCCAGGAAGGTCACAACTCTGAAATAAAAGTTGTATATTATTTATTGCAAATATTCATTAGCTCCAAGTGCAATATTAAATTGAGTTTTGTAATGGAAAGTTATTAAACTTACATATAAAAGATATTGTACTTTAAAAATTAGTCAATAACCAAATAGGAAAAAAACAAATTGAACCTTACTCTAATTTTCAATGGTTTCTGAACCAAAATATCTTCAGCAGCATTCTCAAGTACAGTTTTACTTGCAGGATAGTGAGATGGGTTCATTCCAAGCTCCCGCCACTGCCAACTCCGAGACACATTACCAACAACTTGAGACTCTTCTACTGGATCTTGTTTTATTGTGATCCACTCATTATCTATTACTGGGTCCATTGTCTTAGAGGAGATAGTAAAATAGTTAAAACAAATTATATTTTTTCCTGCTTTTATATCAATTACTGATATTAATAAACTTACCGTTCAATAGAACAGCCATGCACTGAGATTTATAGCTTGATGCAGATGTCTCTCATTTAAAACGCTAAAAACGAAACAAATCGTGTATGGTTAGGTATCATCTTTATTGAATTACTTCTATCATCATAACATTCTGCAGTTGGAAAGCTTATGTAATCTCACTATTTACAGTCACGGTTCCTTTTATTCCGTTGTTGAATTTACACACTGAAAAAGATAAACATATAAAGAACTTTATTATGATTATATGACTAAGTACTTGAAATAACCGGGATTATTGCGTGCCATATTGGAACGTAATTTTTGCTTCAAGTTCAGAAACGTCAAATGTTGTAAATCATGGTTCTGAGTCAACTTTTAAGTTTTACACAAGTTTATCGTCGGCATGTAGATATTTACAAAACTAAATTACTGAAAAATGCTTTTTTGTCGTGTTTAACAATATGTCAAATGTACCTTACCTTTGTCATAATTTTTACGAGTATGTTTGTTGGTTAGTAAAAAAATAGTAAGAATGATTTGTGGAAAACTTAATCTTGTTATATTTCAATGATTATTTGGTTAATTCCAATAATAAGATTTGTTTTTACGACTTAAAAACTAACAACAGAAACATTCCAAACATCCAATAGCGCCAGCAGCTGCGATCTGTCAAAACTGTCAATGTCTTTCTTTACTTTTTTTTTCTATCGAAATAATAATGAAATCCAAGTTTGTAAAGCCAAAAATTACCAAGTACTTAATAAGAGGCTTTCCCTCTGCTGAAATCTGTTTTACCAGTGAAGTCTGTTTTTCTCTTTGTCTTGGCATTGCAGAGGTTCATGAGCGACGGTGACCGCTCACCATTAGGTGGGGCGTAGGCTCGTTTATCTATCTTGCAATAAAAAAAACAACACAGGTAGATACATTTATAAGGTCAATTCCATGAATTTTCACCGCAAGCTGGAAATAGAGAGTCTTCGATTTTTCTCAGTCGGCTATTTTGAAGTACCTTATAAGCCTTTAAAAGCTGTCTTTTTTTTACAACAAATTGGGATCTAGGTTGTCAGTTTCGTACTTTTTTAGAACTAGCTTTTCAATAGTCCAAAAATGGCTGTTTTCGACCTGTTTTCAAGGTGATGATAGTTTTTGATGTCAAACTGAATTTTTTTAAATGAGGTTTGCATATTATATCCTCGAGCAAAATATCTTATAAGTATTCACCTAGGTATTCGACTAGGTAACCTTTTTTTAAAAGTTTTTTAAAAATATTTATTTTTGTTGACAAATTATTATTTTAAATTGCTGCTAAAACTTGGAATATTATTAATTGTGATGTAATATTATTCGATTTTATTTATGTATGCATCATTGTTTTCTGAATATTATTATGTGTTTTTAAATAAGTAAGAAAAATATAACATATTATTATACTAAGACTACTGGTTTTCGTATTATTCATGAAAAATGCCATTATGGTAATAACGACCATTTTTGGTCAATAATAAGAAAGATAAGAAAGAATCATGGATGTAGTAATAACTAAGCATATGCATAGCTCACTCCTAATGAGGATTAATTGGCTGCCAAACAACAATAATTAGAAATAAAAAAAATGCAACTCTGCACATACTGTAATTCCTGAACCTGAAAATTCAGTAAGTATGTAAGTGACGGATGTCTGACAAGGAAAATAATAATATCAGTCACGTCTTTCACGTTTGAGGAATTTTATTTTACGATTCAGTCGTAAATTCAAATTGGAAGGTTCTTAACTTAAAATGGAAAGGCGAGTGAAAATGTGATCAAACCATGATCAGACCACATTTTGATCCTTGTATTATAACTTCTGAAAAACAATATTTAAAAACTTGGTTATTATTATAAATGGACCGAAATAAATCTACAAAAATTGGTAGGTAATATTACGAAATCACTAAAAAACATTCAATGGCTGAAATGTTCAGTTTAGCTAATTCCTAAACTGTAGTATCAGTGAAGTTATCCGCTAACAATACCTATTTTTTTTTGGAGGAAATCACCGGATCCCCACCCGCGGGGCGGGTGGGTATGTGGGTGTTGAACCGCACTAAAACCTCCAACCGCTCACACTCAGCGTCCGAACCCCGGCTGAGGCCAGAACCCAACACGGGGTTTTGCGGGACAGCGCGACGCGTTACGCCCTCGGCACTCTTTCCCGTCGCGCCGCCCTCTAACAATACCTATAGGTATTATAAAAATCTGGAGTTTATTTTCTTTCGTCCTTGATTTAGATATTAATCTAAAAATATAATGTACCGATTTAAACAAAAAAATACCAGCTGCAAGTACTACATACATCTCTTTTGCTCAGTGTAGCGCTAAATTTCAATGAAAAATCTTTAAACAAATTGGCTATAAGTAGGTACATGCCTAATTGACGTTACACAATTTTTTTTTTATTATTCTATATGACTTCTTGCTGACCTATCTATTGAAAATCTCTGGTTAATCTGTTAGTGCCTAAATAAAAACGTTTCTGATCAATGTTAATTTAATCTGTTTTTTACAAATATTTAAGGTTATAACTCTAAATTCTTAAGAAAATTATTATTTATAACGTGTAACGTAGGCAAAACCTATCAGTGTTACGTGGCAAGCCGGCAATATATGTAACAAGATTTGCTGCAAAATTTGATTCCCCGCAATTTTGCGCACGGAATGGATTATTTTTTCTTACTTTGATTTAATATCAAAATATTTTACCATAAAATTGTACTTAATCGAGTCGATATTAACTTTTTTGGTTTTTGTGATGTTAAATTTTAAGATAAATAAAGTTTGTTTCTACCTACTGATAAGGTTCCTTTGATGGAATCCCAGAATTTTTTCTTGTTTATTTTGGATGTACGAAACATGAATCTCCAAATCTATGATGGAAACCTAATGATTAATGGCTTATTTTTCTAATTTATATCGCATTAAACTTTTGTGTGTGAGTATAACTAAGTTACAATAATATATCAATCGTGCTATATAATAGTATCTACGACGTTAATTTTACATGTAATAAAAAATGTTGTCTTGTAAAGCGTTCTCGAAGCTATAATTTATGTCCCGGCAGGCATTATTTTGCATGAAGGTTCACCGCATCTCATACTGGTATGATTGAGAGCGATCGCGCGTGAAATACCATCTCGACATATTTTCCACGGCGCAGGTACTGGCGAGGAAATCTTGAATATTACACGTAAATGTTGAGAGCATGAATGAATGTATTATCGCAACAGATTTGATGTTTAGATATACGAGTATGTAGGCAAGTAAACCTTGGATTCATTTATTATTCGCAGATTTATTAAACAACTGATGTGTCCCTCTTTAACTAATAATATTTTATTTTAGTTAGCATAATAAATGTAATTTAATTTAATGAAATTTTGTAATTGCCTAATAATTATAATATGATCTATAATTGATTGAAATAAATAAATAAATAAAAATAATAACCATTTCTTTAAGTCTTCTGAACTTGACTCGCACTTGTAAAATGAAATTCATTAAACTTTTTAAGAAATAAATTATAGAAGTACTTAGTTACGTAATATCTATCAATTTAAGGTACATCTAGAAAAATGTGGTACATAATTGTATTTTATATTTTTTGTAATAACCCATTTATTATTATGATTATTATGCCTAAGTTATTTATTCTTTCTTTTCTCATTCACATAATGATTCTAAGTATTTTTCATGATAGCAACACATTTAAAGAATTCCAGTTTCAGTCTGTACCATAGATAGTAGTAGATTTCTTTTATAATAATGACAATCATGCAGTAAAAGTTAAGGTAAATTATTTACCACAAATAATTGTGATTATTCCGATCACAATTATTTAATATTTCGTCCTACAGATAGTCTGAATTTATAAAGTAATCTTTAGAATCTAGGCTATTAGGAATATTAATAAAAATAACCTAAGGATACTCTATTTACAAACTTCCGCTCCGATTTATCAACAATGTTATCTAACTCTTAGGCAGCTTAACATTGCAACTGTCCAATTACGTCGAGAGACCATTCTAGATTTAGCTGCAGGCTGCATCCTCCTTGGAACTATAGGCTTAAACTGTTATCCGCGAGCTTTTCGCAATGAAATATTCAGTTTGGGAACTGTCTGAAATAGCCGCTAGTTTACTTACACGTGGAACTTCGATACTTACTTACGTCCGAAATGGTTCATTCTAAGTACGTTGATGTAGTAATACTAGTTTTATCATTAGTAGGTAGATAAACATTTCGTGTTGGACTTAATAATATCTAGAAGTTTGCATAGCAATTTTAGGGTTAGGCCATAACCTTAACGGGCTTATTATCAAAATACTTTGTGCAAGGTGCTATAAATTTATAAATATAAGCGCGTACATACAATAGTTGAGCGTAAATTAAATAAACAAATACCTTTAATCAGTTAAGATGCAACAGAAGTAAGTACATTTGATTTTTTTCTTAGCCTACCTCCCTCGTACCTTCTAATCAAAATTTAACGATGGTCAGTGGCTTTTGTGAATCATGTCGTATTTCATATTTCTTTACAATTCGTGAGGAGTTATTGTCTACTGCTGATTAAAATGCATGGTCGACAATAGACAGTATTGTGCCAGATCAAACAGTTCTTTCTCTCTTTGTGTTTAACTCAAGCGATGGAAGACAAGGCCTTTCATTAATGATTTCTTTTGTGGTTTGTAACATAAAGTTGGAAGTTAATTAAATTAAGAATGAAATGTAGAAGCCCTGCACGAGTAGACATTTGAATAATACTTATAATAATAACTGAATTATAAATACTTGTTTTTGATTTTGGAAATAAGTACTTACATAATTCATAGGTAGGTAGGTGTATTATGTAAAGAAACTACAAAGTTAAAAACTTGCATGGAAGCGTTTAGTTTCAATATCTCGACAACACTCAGGAAGTCGGCGCCTGAGGGCCGTCTGAGGACGTCTGCAGTGCACTAATTGTCAGTTCCTGTCCTCTTCTACAAAACAGCCCCGGCCAGCCTCGAAGCCGTTTTCACTTAAATTCTTTAATCTTTTGATTGTTTTATTCATTTCAGTGTCTTAAAAGACCATTGAAAACGGGCAGAACGTTTATTAAAGTTTAATAAATTCAATTTGGCACTCTGTTGGCAAACTTTAATAATTTATTAAAATAACTGTTTCTGTACACAAGTAAATAAACAGTGGTCCGTTCGTTATTTCGTTATACAAACGGCGTTCGGAGTATGTACCGAAATATTAATTGGGTCATGATGTTAAATGATGAATTTCAATTTTCATTACATTATATTAATAGAAGCGTTTAAATTTACATTTGTAAAATGAAGAAAAATAAATAATTTTAATATTATATAAATACGACTAGCTGACTCGCGCAACTTCGTCTGCGCCGAAAAAAAAAATTAGGGGTGGACTACCCCTAACATTTAGGGGATGAAAAATAGATGTTGGCCGATTCTCATAGGTACCGGATAAGCACAAAAAATTTCATCAAAATCGGTCGAGCCGTTTCGGAGGAGTTCAAGTTCGAACACCGTGACACGACAATTTTATATATTAGACTAGCTGACTCGCGCAACTTCGTCTGCGCCGAAAAAAAAAATTAGGGGTGGACTACCCCTAACATTTAGGGGATGAAAAATAGATGTTGGCCGATTCTCATAGGTACCGGATAAGCACAAAAAATTTCATCAAAATCGGTCGAGCCGTTTCGGAGGAGTTCAAGTTCGAACACCGTGACACGACAATTTTATATATTAGATTTCACTGTTAAACACTACATATTTGACATAATGAAGTGTATTTTGTCATGTTTGCACTATATATGACTATTTATGACTCCCTATTATAATGGAGTACCTACAGAATATGAAATTCAAGTAGAGTAGTTCATACGTAGGTCTTATGGAGGTCAAGATTCTCACATAACCCATACTTTTATCACGTGAAAGCGTAGACCATATTTGAAATTTTATGATATTGTCCACTGTCGTGTGTGGCCCATTCGGATTCACTTCGCATTTGAAATTCTAAGAAGGCTTTCCTGGATTGAGCCATGGAGAACAACGGTAAAAGGTTTATGAAGCTCATTCTTGTTTTAAGGCTTAGAAAACGCGATTTCAACAACTTAAGTCCTAAGCTGGGTTTTAGTTTTATTTGAAAACTAGCTGACCCGCGCAACTTCGTCTGCGTTACGAAGGGGTTCAAACAGTACTCGCAATGCCGTCGCGTTATTATTTGCGCGGCCCGAAGTGCACTCACATATTCATTGCGTTTTATACTCGTGATAACTTCTAAACGAAAAATCCGATTGGAATAAAACAAAAAGTAATTTACTTCTACATTAATACTCTTTATAATATAATATTTAATTTGGATAAGGGTTAATATAACGATACTCATTTAACGTTAAATTCAATCTCGGGACGAAATATTATTTTTATAAACATAAAAGCGGTTATTGTGACTAAACTATGATAGTTAGATATATGCTGTCGTGGAGTTTTTTATTTGTCTTACTAAGACCTGTAGTACATTATTTTGTTCTACTGTCAATAATTTTTGCAGCGTACGCATAAATAGGTTTTGGATTATTCACATTGTGTTACATAATCGATATTTTCATACGGATCCCTAATTTTTTTGAAAATAAAATATATTGTTATTGCATAAAAAATAAATTGTTTTAATAAATAAATAAATACTAAGCAGACACAGGTGCTGACGGGTCAATAGATTGAAGTAGTTACTATTGCATCATGGACCTCTGCAATTTCAGGAGATACTGCGGGGTCGTTACCTACGACCTCTTCTTAATACTCTGTTTAAGTCTCGTTTGAAGAAGGACAAGAGTTATAGTGCTGGGAGCGGAAGTGCTCATTCCATAGCCATAGTCCGCAAAGTAATGATGATAATTATAATCATAGTAATAACTTCACTGTGAGCGAGATGGAAACTTACAAATATATTGTGAGACTTAAACGTTATTTTTCAAGCTAAAGCAACGGATAGTGCAGCTAAGTAAGGTATGTAATCAATAAAGTAGGTGGTGACTCGTCATTGAATATAAAACCCATTAATCAGAAGGTACCGTTTTCGTTCGATTCAATAGGAAATTCAATTAAGGAAAGGTAGGCTGACTTGTAGAAAACCTAATAAATAGTGAACTAAGTAATATTTCTTTTAATCACATTAACTATGGCGGACTTGTCGAGGATAACGAACACAGTTTAATATAAATTTTAGTTGCCCTTGTATTTTCTTTAAGGATAAGTCTTAATTTACTTTCAATAAACTGGAACCTTAGGTACTAATTACCATACTAAGTAAAAAACTCCAAAAAATGTACAGTCCTGGTGAAATGTCAATCTCGTTTCAGGTAACAAACGTGAGGTTTCGTGGTAGAAAATGTCATATATTTTCGGCCAAGAGTCAAATTGAGGGATAATGTGTCGACACAGATGGATCTAACGCAAATAACCCTGACAGCCGACGATTGGGCCCTTGTGCGTCATCGGTAAGGTGTAATCAAGACTGAAATAACAGTATCGTTTACAATATTAAAATAGTCTTCGCAGGTTTTATGACATCCGCTTGTTTTATACTTACTATTTATTTTGGTTAATTATTTGGAATGTAGGTTAATTAATTCCGATATAGATTAGCATCGTGCCACCGACCAATGGATCTCGAATATAAAATGTGTCTATTTTCATGAATACGAGTCTAGAAGGCAGCTCGCAGTCTCTACATCTATGGTCTGGTAGAGATCAAGTGTGGTTAATTCATAAAGTTTAGATTGGTTTTTGAAGGTAGGCGATTACGAACGATAAAGTTTGTATTAGGAAAGAATGAATCTGCTTTTTAGGTACAATGGCAAACTAGGGTCACTGTTTACAGTAAGCTTTAGGAAAAACGTTTATGGCAGTGGGCGTTTATGTGCGATGGTGGTGAAAATCACTCGCAACAAATAATAATTGAGTAACACCGGCCACATTTCGCGGTCTCGCTTATCTTCAACTTGATAGATTTCGATATAAACCTTGACATCAAACAAAGATAATAAATACGAAAAGATATATTTTACCAGCGTAATTTTTTTATGTGATGCGCGGAACGAAATTGCCTAACGCCCCTCTTATCAGGTTTTGTTTATGGCAAGAATAACATCAACAGATCTGAAGTTGTGAACTCCAGTACTTTATGTTTTGCTCTTGTTTCTTACTTTATCTTTTATGCCCAAAGGACGTATACGCATTGTATTTTGGACATTTTAGGTTGCTTTTACGCTTTATTTTTTTGTGAAATTTGAAATATAAAATATGTAGGTATCCCATTTCACATACCGTTGATTAATAAAGATTCGAAACCAGACTTATATATAAAACTGATTACCTATAACAAAAAGAAGGTGAAATGGTTTAGTGTTAAAATCATTCAAAATAAAACTATTATACAGGTAATTTAGAAAATTCTCTTACTGTTAGCATGAGTGGACATAAGAAGGTTCGCAGTGAATACGTTTCATTTAAAAATACTGTAATTACATTTATTGTGTACGGTGCAAAGATAAACTTCATTATATTATTTCCCCTAACTTAAGAAAATACTGAATCCTACGCTCACAAGTATTCGACGAATATCTTAAATTAATTGAACAATCTGGACAACAACGGGTTTGTGGCGGATATTCCATTAGTGATACGATTTTGGGATACGTGATACGTTACATTATTCATAAATTATTAATGTGAGAGCTTTGGTCTTCAGTGTGTAGAGAATCTTTACAAGTTTAGTAAGTTGTAGGTACATAGGTACCAGGTACATTAAGCGTTTATTCAAAATTTCTACAGTTTACGAATTCCTTACATTGCCAAGAATCGGTTCCGCTGTATTTCCTTGTTTTGCATTATTTACTGGTTTTTAATCCGCAGAATTGTTATGAACTAGTTTTGTATTTATTACAACTTCAATTAAACCGTCTATTCAAGTCTACAGTTAATTAGAGGCATTCTATGGACACAATGTTTGGCGTTCTTTGCTTTCAATTTATTTAAGCAAATAGGCGGAAAACTGGCCGGGATTTTTTCGCTGATTTCACTGGAATTTCCAGCGTCGTCAGTGCAATCTACTCGACAAACTGGACCCCGGCAATCGTGTAACTTAATGAACACTTCACTAATCGAGTGATGTGACGAATGGCGCTCAGTTGAAAATTACGTTCGAATTGAAACGTGTTAAATTGTAGCTCCTGAAAACTAGTTTAGATCTCTTTGTAATGAACCATATTCTTTTTAAAAAAGAAGATTGTCAGAAGTTATTTCAATGTTTTAACAGTTATATATGTATAGATTAAATATATAGAGCATAATTTAGTTACATGATGACTGATTTTGATATTTAATTAATTACTTCAAAAGGGGAAGCTCTTCGGGCGCATATTCCATCGGGATTCGAATATACGGAATCCGGTAATAAGTATTTTTACTTTCTTGTCCATATTATTATTAAATTACAATTTCATTGTTTTTAATCAGTACCATAATCAGTAGATCAATTGGAGCACGCTGGTTTCAATTCTCACTTTAAGAATAACTATTCTATTATTTTGAAGGTATCTTTACAAATAATTATATTTATATACTAATAGTATACGATATGCACTGCAAAATATGATAAGTATATTAAGAAACGTAACAGGAAATATCACGGATGAATAGGAATAGCAAATACACGTAATTTGTTTGAATTCATCGGAGCATAGTACATAGTAATATTCGTAAGCAGGTCACAGCAACGATTTATCATCGTGGAGATGACGTTTACTGCCGATACCGACTGATTTGTTTCAGATCAAATGCGAATTCGATATTTGAGCAGCGTAATCATAGGGGTAAGGAAATATTTGCGTCATATTGTACCGCGATCGCATTTGGTTCTTTGCCATGTGTTGTCATTCGTACAATATTTAACACAAACAAACAGGGAGGGTTCTTTGGGGAGTTACATTATTAATGATTTTTTGTAAACAAAAATAACAATAAACGTGTTTAAAAAGGCACTTATTATACAAAATATTATAAAAGTAAGGTAGTTAAATGTTCCAAATTACAAATTTATAAATATGCTGTTCATAAGAATTCAAAGTGTTATAGCGAGTAACTTGTACCTACGTCTTTATTCGAAGTTAGGGTAATGAATATCTTCATGTTGAGAGCATTGTGTCGATACGTCATGTTGTTCAAGTTTGGCTGGTTAACTTAGATAAGCAGGTTTCCTCCAAACATGACGTCTGCAAGTTTAGATGTCACTCGTTTCCAAACCAGTTCTTGCAAGTTCACTGAGCTTGAGATACGATTTCACGCAGTAATTAGGAACATACTCAATCTTTACTGTAATACATGGGTGTAATTTTTTTCAATCTCCATTTTATGTAAATTAAAAGTAATAACTTTAGTATTATTCCTTGGATCGACTATTACACAGGATTAATTGAAATAGTTTAGAATTACAGATATAAGAACGAGAACACGAGTCACCGATATCCTAGAAAGAATATACATCCTCAGTGGAGATGGACTGGGCATATGATGCGTTCCACGGAAGAAAAGTGGAGCAAAGAGGTAACAAACTGGTATCCTAGGGACTCTATAAGAAGCAGAGGTCGACCTCCTTGTAGATGGGAGGACGATATAAAGAAGACAGCGGGACCATACTGGCGGAGAGTAGCCGACGACAGAAAGCAGTGGAAAGAGCTGGATGAGGCCTATGCCGAAAGGTACACACACGCTAACAGTAAGATATGCACGACAGTTTGTGATGAAGAATTTTATGTAAATACTAAGTACTACTCAGTAATAAAAACAATTTGTTTTTTTTTTTATAATTGAAATAGTTAAGTAACTGATTTTTTTTTGGTTTAACTCGCGTGGTTCGACTTGACCTGTTTCAAACAAGGTTTCAAAATAGCTTATGACGGCAAGTGCGACCGAGTCCACAAGCGACGTTAAACGCTTAACTTCAGGCCTACTAAAGCCTCGTATGCTATAAAAAAGGAAAAGGTTTATTTATACAGCACGTGAAGTGTTTACGGTAGTGAAATCTATGAAAGTTCATTCGATAGCGAATCCAGTGACGCGAAAACTACAAGCGTAGCTCAGTTTTCATCAAACGGAGCGCTTTGCATTTTTTGCTGTACCGACGACAGTGATCCTCTCTTCCACTCAGCGAGTTATTCGATTATCCAGCAAAATACGAAACGGATTTTGTGTTATTTCAGTTTATAGCATTAAAATATTACTGTAGGGTTCAAACTGGTACAAATTTTATGCATGTTTACGAAAGCATACGCTTTAAGTACCTATAATTCCGTACATTGTGTTGATTGATTTTTTAGTAAATAATTTTATATAATTCGAGTTTTTAGTTACAAACTAGGTAAGAGGTACCTATTAAAATTAGGATTAAAATATTTCTTAGTTCCATAATACGGCAATCCTAGCGTAATTCATTAAAAAAAGGAACTAAACGTATCACATTGGTTTTCTTATTTAAACTTTAAATTCTCGTAACGTATTCGATTATTTTTTCAGCGGAGGGAATGCGAGGTCCCGACATTGCAATGACTTTTAGCACATCAGTATGCCGCCAAATCGTCTCGCGTCACCCCCAGTCCTTTTATTGTAGCTTTCCAATTACATGGGGGATGAGTGTTTGTGCTTCGATGGCGCCGTCGACGACGACTTGTTATTCCCTAAAGGGGTGCAAGGGTTCTTTAAATAAAAACCCTTCGAGTCAAAGCCACGACCTTAAAATATTGACCCAGTTGAGCCCATTTGATGTTATTGCTCGCTTTCTAATTTATTATTTTATGGGTCAGAACGATATTATATTTTATAAGATTATTTTTGATTATAAGAATACCTACTGATTGGATAATAGCTGATCAATTATATCAATATCAAGTAAATACGGTACGATAAAGACCTATAATAAATATTTTGCTCAAATCTTTTAAAGGTAGGCTTTTCATAAGTCTATTTAATTGCTCTGTAGGTAGTTATAAATAATCGTTACCTATATAGAATATTGATATGGAATTTATTGATTTTCAACTAAGTTCTGATACTGAAGATGAATTGATTGAAACTTTGAACTAAGTAACATCAGAAACAGATTTTATAGCGAAATTTACCTAAGTGACAGTGTAGGCCGGAGTAGGTACCTTCGGACATGATGGATTACAATTGTCTCACGAAGTTTGTTGAATTATAGAGCACGCCATCTCGTCACTAGTGATAGATCGTTCGACCAAAATACAAGTTTCTTATGCATTATTACGAAGAAACGGGAAAATACCTTTCCCGTTAATGTTTTCCTTTTCTAATGAGATTATTTTTACTCTGTAATTTTCTCTTTTCTTTTTAACAAATTTAATCTAATACATATTATAAAGGCGAAAGTTTGTAAGTATGGATGTATGGATGTATGTTTGTTACTCTTTCACGTAAAAACTACTGAATGGATTTGAATGAAACTTTACCACAATATAGCTTATACATCAGAATAACACATTATATGCTACAATTTTTGAACCCCTTTGTAACGCAGACGAAGTTGCGCGGGTCACCTAGTAATCAATAAACTTGGCACTTATAAACATTTATGTGTGTGAAGGATATTTTTCGTGTGGGGCATTACGTAGGTATACCTAAAATACATTTAGTACAAAAGGTAATGGTCGCAAAGGACGAGGCTGACATTTATTATCAGCGAGGCACATCTCACTAAAATACACGTACGTTTCATAACTAGATATCTCCCTATTTTAAATTAAAATTGAATTAACAAAAACTCCTTAGTACAAGTTAGTATTAAAATAAAAGAGAAGCACAAAGTGTCGTTAATCGTGATACACCAGGAATTAGAAATGAGAATAAGTATGTGACCCTTTGTGCTTCTTTTGTCACCTTCCAACAAAAAAACAATCATGAAACCAGATGTTGTATTCAATTAGAAGAACAAAGCGAACTTTTTTACGAGGAGTACAATCGATTCGCGAAAAGTTTCTTATAACAATAGGAAGTTTTAAATGTAAGCACGCTTTGTTTTGCAAATCTTTATCGCATTTATTCGCATTGCATTAAAATCCAACTGTGTTTAATTATTAGGTCACTATGGTCATTTATTAAATAAATATTTTTTGGTTATTTAATCATACTAGATGACCCCCGCAACTTCGTCTGCGTCACAAATGGGTTCAAACAGTACTCGCAATGTTGTTATTTGCGCGGATCGCGTTGGGTATATTTTTTTGCGTTTTATACTCGTCATAACTTCTCAACGAAAAGTCCGATTGGAATAAAACAAAAAGTAATTTACTTCTACATTAATAATCTTGATAACATAATACTTAATTTGGATAAGGATTACTATAACGATACTATTTTAACGTAATTTCAATCTTCAGACGATTATTATTTTTTCGTGAACATAAAAGCGGTTATTGTGACTAAACTATGATAGTTAGATATCTCGCGATCTTCCTGTGACCTAAAAACCCGTAGTACATCATTTTGTTCTATTGTCAATAGTTTTTGCAGCGTACGCATAAATAGGTTTTCGATTATATACCTTGTATTACAAATTCGATATTATCATACAAACCCCTAATTTTTTTCAAAATAAAATGTAGCCTATAACCTTCCTCGATAAATGGACTTTCCGAAATAATTTTTGAAATCGGATCAGTAGTTCCTGAGATTAGCGCGTTCAAACAAACAAACAGACAAACTCTTCAGCTTTATAATATTAGTATAGACCGAGCGTGTAGCTCGTGAAGAGAAGTTCTCTGAAAACGTATGTATAGATAGTATAGATTATTAAAGTTTTAATTGATTGCTCGACGCGAGTTTCATAGTCAACAGTTGACTGGTTAGTAAATTTCATTTCTATCTTCACATGTGTGTAGATACGTTAAATACAATCGAGTATCTTTGTAATATACTAGGGCAATTCAATCTAGCTATCTGTTGCTATTCAAATTTAATTAAGTATCTATAATATTTATTTTGTCAAGTGTACCTCTTCATGAGGAAGTTTATCTAAGTATTTGTTGCATATTATATAAAATATAATAATATACTTTAAACTAGAGTCACGCACATTCAATAAATTTCTTCTAAATGTATTTTACATGCACATGTGTTTAACTAGGTCATTCTTTTGTAGTGAAACGTATGTATATTAAGTCTTTCCTTAAGCGAGGCCTCATGCAGGACTCGCACTCGGTAATAAGGTTAACGAGACGAGTGAAGGCTCTAACGAGCAAAAGGTTCCCTAGTTTCATTCAATTAAATGCTAGCAAAATTACCGAGCCAGACTTTATCTTAAATCAGATTGGGTAAGTAAGTCTCAAAAGATCGGTACCGAATGATGAAATCGAAACGCCCCTCGTATAAGCTGTTCTTGCTGAAACTTGGAGAAAGTCGAATCTTCCTCTCTGCTGCGGAAAGTTTTATGAGTCGGACGAGATAGATTGGGGATCGGAATGCATTATTGGCTATTCAAGATTATGTCGCTCGCCGTTCAATTTCCTACTAATAATCAGTTCTGATATGGGTCATGTTACTCTCACCTAATTAAATATCAGTTTAATTGTGTGGAAAATGTTCCATTTATTCCGATTCGTTTTCAGTAGGTTCTAAAACTAAGAATTATAGTAAGTACCTACGTTCAATAGATTAAAAAAAACATATTCTTCTTGTTCTGAAAGAGCTCTGATCAATGTAGTGTAAAATTTTGCAAAATGCTAAGTGTTGTTCCTTTGTTCTATCTAATACTAAATAAGAAGCAATTACGAAAGTAGATAGTGCGAAATAATTGTGTAGACCGTATACCTACATAACATCTATACCCACTGAATTGAACTAAGTAAGTAGAATATGTCAATTCTGTTCAACTTCTTCATTCAAATGTAAATTGAATCAGATCGGATTGATATTGAACTGCAGAATTCAGATGGCACTGCGATAATACCAATGCAGTTACGTTTTCGTTCCACTTTTAAAAAGTATTTAGTTAATCATTTAGCTTCTAACGAAAGTATGCACATCAAGCAAGTAAAAAAAGATCAATTAAAACAATAAGGAACAGTATTTCGCATTACCTACAGATCGATCATGATATGTGTGATTTCTTGAATGTTTACCTAAGCTAGGTTTTTAATAAATATGAATTTGTAGTAATGCACTGTGGCTGTAAATATAATGAATCATCTTCGAAACTTTAAGACCACAAAGAAGCTCACTGTAGTAACTCTAGGATATTCTGTTTTAAGTTGCAATAAGTGATACGATGAACATCATCTGTCCTTACAAACTACATTTTAAATTCGAATGAAACCATTCAGTACTACTTGCTGTAATCTAAGAAAACTTAAATTTAGAACATAGTCGCGGCATCAGGGGACGATTCAAACGAGACGCTATGTCGCCAAAGTGTCCTTTGATGAAAAGTCAGTCTTCTGAGAATATACAGTGAGGTGGCAGGTAACGTGTTTTACATAAATGTATGAACGTTGCACACGGCGGACGAGTTATTGCTTTCAAAATGTTTCGCTATTACAATATTCTGGTTGTTTCTATATTGAGTTTTGCAGCTTTGTGTTTGTTGAATACGTTTTTTTTCTTGGATTAATTGGCTTCGTACTTATGTCCACCGGAAAGTGTTTAATTACTCGTTAGTTATTAAATTAAATTTTAAGTAGATATATCAATAAATTGGACTCTCTAGTTTTGACACAGAACTTTGACATCACTTTGCGCTTAGTGCAGTGATTTATTTAAAATCCTTACAAACATACATACATAACATACAAACTAATACAACCATTATACGTCTTAATAATGCAAAACCTGAAAGTCGCGGTAGCTGCGTGTTTGAGAAAGCGACAACTTTACAGTAAAGTACGATAATTTGTGAATTAATTACGAACAACATAGTTATTTATAAATGAGTTTCGGATTTGATTGACGTTTATGTGATAAAAGGCAAACTTCAGGGAAGCTTGTTTCTAACTAAAACATAGCCAAAACATTACAGAAAGTTCACTCATAAATTAACACAAAATGAACAATTTATTTATTTAAACATTCGCCAAAAGAACGTACGGTATAAAAATAATGTTACGGACAGGATTCAATTATCTGTGTATAAAATAATCTAGTTTTTTTTTTAAATTGTGATAGCTAAACATTTTATTAAACTGTAGTTTGTAATTATTATAGTTCAACGAGTATAGGAAGAAAAGATATTTTAGGAATTTTGGTTGGTAATATCTTTTTATTTTCCAAAGTAAACTGTTTTGAAGTATCTAATATTTTATGCCTTTGAACCAAATAACCTTTACGAGATAAGATTAAAAGAAACGAAATATAACACAAGTTTTCTAAATGTCAATACACTTTACAAGATTAGTAAGATGACACAGCTTTTCCCTTTCGGTATTGTTTTTTAATACTAGAGGAAGATTTATCTTCAAAAAAAATTATAATAATAACTTTTGTCACAGTCTACAGCAGTAAATACTTTCCTTATAATCATCGTTATTACGATAGTACCTCCTAAAACTGTTTAAAAAATAAATTCTTGTAATCCTTTTGTAAGTTGTCTAGCTTGTGTAGCTAGTCTTATCGGATTTTATCGTGAGGGGCGACTGATTGCACAGATGTCAATCAATTTATTGTGGGTCTATTTATACAGGGTCGGGTCATAATGTTTACAACATAACCGATTTGGGGTTGTAGATAACTTTAATCGGTGCACAAACTGAAAAGTACTAAAACGATGACGAAAATTAAAAAAATTGCAGTAAACATTTCATTAAAGAAACAACAAGAGAACTTACTGCTCTCAACTACTAACAAGCGATCCGTAAGCTTACATAATTATATTACAAATACTATTATATTCTACGCATAGAAATTACGGAATAAGATATAAGAAAGTCAACAAGAAAAAACTTCACTTTGTGGTTCAATATCGAAAAGTATAAAATGTCTTATTAACAAATTACAAACTCTGCAAGTAGATCAGTTAATAAGACTTAAAAAAACACTGTTACATTAATTTACTTTTACTTTCAAATATAAAATGAAGTATCTAACAAAAAAGCTTTAAAATAAAGTCCAGTAACTTATTCAATGTCAACATTCTATACTATTGTGAATTTAAAATTATCTATAAAAGTGCACTCACCATTCATTTGAAATATTCAAAAGACTGCAATGTCTTCGGAATAGATTTGACTCACTTCAATGAAACCCTCCGTTTCCGTTACTTAGTTATTTCAAAAATAAACATCGTTTTGTTATAATCTTTACATTTACGTTAATGACAGTTGCAAGCTGTGTTCCATTATTAATCTTAATTTGAGTATTCTTTGTTATTATTAGGTAAAAATGTAATATTATACTGAACTTTTTAAACCTTATGTTCTTGAAAGGGTATGTGTAGTAGGTTCTTCACATAAAATTTTAATATGAAAATTTATTTTGGATCTTCTTTGCGTTAAAGTACTAACAATTAATTACAAGAAATCTCATTCAAAATAAAAAGATATATCAAAACAAAACAAAGAAAACTCACCAAAATATAGAGAATATTTAATCAGTACCGTTCCTGTCAGAGTATTGATGTTAGTTATCGTGGATCGCGTTAAGATTCGCGAAGGCGCTGAAGGCTGTGCAGACGAGTCCCTCCCCATGAGGACGTTGACCCCGCACTATTCCGGGTCCCCCGCCCGACATTTTTCTTTTCGGACACTACACGGCTGTCGGGGCGGTCTTACAAAATCTGCTACGTTGTCTTCCTGCTGAATATGCGACTATTGTCCTGAGCTTGCAATTTCATGTGTAATCTTATGCGCTCCTCCTTTCCAGGATTTATGTTTAAGAAAAGAGTTACGTACTTAGTTAGGATATTTTGTACCTGTTGGCGACTTTATTATTAGTTTTCTGTGTTTATACAGTATCATTACAATATACAGGAAAATATTCTTTATTATATTATATATTATCAATATTAATCATCCGGCTATAAAAGGATTATATTTCATTTTACATTTACATTTAAACATGCATATGTATTATGACGATCTTATGACGATTTGTATTTTTTTTTGATTAATTAAGTATCTAGTCATTTTAGTTTAACAGTTTACCAATTATGTAATTTAATAAATAAATAACCCTGTTGTAATATTTAATTTATTAATTATACGCTGGATTTGTTTGGGCATTTTTTATATTGCTATCTTTATGAGTATTGGGTAAAAAATTAAGGGTACTCTAAATTCTACCTAATACCTTTTTTTAAAACGACATGATGATGTTTATAAAGTAGACTCTTAAATGACAAGTTTAAATGGAAATGCTAAATAAAAATTATTACACTTCAAATCAACGCAGACTTTAACAGAATATATTTGAATCCTTGGAACCGTTTGTTCAGAGTGTAAAGTAATTTGATTTAAATCTAATCCAGATTTAAGGGTGGCAGTTCGATAACTTTTGACGTAAACTAAAGCAGAACCAATTTAACTTTCTGGTTATATGTTTAAATAATATCTAACAGAAATAAAAATAGAAATACAAAGATTAAGAAATTCTCAATATTACGTACTTTTTTTTTTAGTTGTAGGAAATCACCCGCGGGCCGGGTGGGGTATGTGGGAGTTGAACCGCACTAAAACCTCCAATCGCTCACACTCAGCGTCCGAACCCCGGCTGAGGCCAGAATCCAGCACGGGGTTATGAGGGACGGCGCGACGCGTTACGCCATCGGCACTCTATCCCGTCGCGCCGCCCCAATATTACGCACTAGAATAAATATTTTAATTAGGTACTTTAATACACTCTGAATAGAGTACGTATGTTTCATATTATTTTAATTTAAGATGTGGTCAGCTGAAGGGTACAATTTGAGAACGATTGAAGTATGCAGTCTCAATAACGATGTATTCAGTAGCTAACGAGCGTGGTTGAGATCTTCCTCTTCTCAAAGAAACCAGCACTTGTCATTGCGGTCGCTTTGTCTGCGCAATCAGTTCTCAAGAAAAATGTTATCTACTTATTCATGAGCTGAAACGACTAACTTTGAAATGAATTGAATATATTTTCAGCTTCAGTTGGGAATGGTAATAATCTGTGATTTTATATGAAGTGCTTGTGACACTGATCGGGGATTATTTTTGTTTTAATATATAGATAGTATTATCTGATTAATGTGACCGCAATAGATTTACATTATGTTAGTCTAAAAACCAAGCAACAAAGACTTCAGGGTACACAGTTAACAACAGGTACTTTGGGAATGACAACCACAGAAGGCACTTTTGTTAAATGTTTGGTTTAGTGATTGCAACTTCACAAAGTATGTTAATTCACCTTTAGAAATGAAAAGGATTAGATTCGTGGATCCCAAGTCTAAAATTTCTCTCTCTTTTGGAATAATTTTAAATATTTACCAAAAAGTATACGGCGGTGCAAAATATCCAACGAGTTGATGACGTTTCCTAGCAGAAAAAGGTTCACTTCAATCATCCATTAAGTAAGTATCTGAGGGCAACGAAAATGTAATTGGGTTAATTGTTATTTGGGTTCGCTATTTTCAGATTTTTAACAGCAACGAATTTTTCCATTTTCCACAAAAGTGAAATTCACGCGTGCATGTTTTCCGATATCCTCTTTCGGACCTGTTCATTATTCAGAACCGGCCCTTTTCAGATTCCGTACAGCGAAGATAAAAATACGCAAACCATGGAGGCGCATGGAAGTAAGTGGTTGCCTCTCTTTACTTTGTCCGAATAAATTATTTTTATTTGGTAGGTGGTTCCTAGTTACGGTATTTGACAGTAGTAACTCTCCATGCTACAGTGTAAGGTTCCGTATACATTGCATATCTATCAATATTAAAATATTATTAATACCTACCACCTTTAACATACGCGGATACTTGAAAAATACGATATACCTACTATTACCTACTAATGGTAAAGCTGAAAAAGCTCAATATTACAACTACATCATAATATTTTACTATGTATATCGTATTTTTTCAAGTAAAAAAATACAGCTGACAAAATTCACCAAAACAAAGAACTTGCACTGAATGTAAAATATATTCGCATTCGTTGGCATAAAGTTATAAATCAGAAACTGAAGGCTAATTAGAGCATCCCACGAGTGCTCGTTTCGTACTCGTGCTTCAATGGTTTTTTAAATGATATTACGTCGACGTCAAAGGCCATGGTGTTCTCTTATTATACGATTCTTTAACACTAGGTAAATACTAGGGAGCACAAACGTAAATGAACGTTTTTATGTCCGACGCAGCGGCGAGGCGTGGACCAGCGATGCGAAGCATTCGTTTGCTGGGAATTAAACCGTGCGTCTGAAAAGATTTAAGATGAATGAGAAGCCGCCTCACAATGCAACAGCAGTTTAGCGCAAGTTATTCCTGTGTAGCGAATGTAAACAGTCTGGCTTTTCTCTGAGCAAACATGTTTTCAGACTATACTTAAGTACAAACTATTTACGGGACTATTTTTTTTCTTTTGATATTAACGCGAATTTACTTTTGTTGATTTGAATTAATTTCATAAAAGAAAGTAATTTTAGCGATTTTTCATTAAAATGAACAGAGAATTGTGAGGTCCTTGTCCAAAGTGAAACTACCATTTTGTATTGATTATAGGTACATACTAACGTTTCATGTGGTGTTAATAATGAATGGAACCATTAACCACTGTTGCTTCGTATGATAATCCTAATGGCTTATGTATTTGGACGTTATAGTGCAAGTTTAACGTGGGAACATCGATTCCCGATACTGGTTCTATATTTAGGGATGTGCAGCGTCTGAACAGGAAATGGTCCGCAGATGAGTTGTACCGGTTGCTATGGTGTTTCAATTGAAAATTTTCGTGAATAAAATTTGATATTTATTTATTAACATTAAATTTAATGGACATAAGAGAGAATTTATATTAAAGACATTGTTGGCAATATTTTAGACACGCCTACAGCAATATTGTAGAAATCTAATATGATAAACTGTAGGTATGTGTGATTGTATTGACGTTCTTGGTTGGATTTCAATTTATCAATCTAATTGGTACTTATTGTAGGTTCAGTTTTATCGAGGTTTGCTGGCAGAAAATTTATTTTTGTGTTGTGTAGTGTGTGTCCGGATAGGAGGGAATATAATATAGCTAAAGTGATGAAAATATAACGTTAATCAGTAAACAAGAGACTTGTGAAAAGAGTATGTTTTATTTTTTAAACAAAATTAATTTGAATTCAGAATACAAAGACACCGCAATATTTTTTTTTTGATTTAACCACTACAGTGCAGAATGGCAATTTAATAAGTAAAAACTGTAGAGACTTAATACAAAAAACAATATCCACTTCAAAAAAGCATTGAATGATATTGATGATCTTTTCGAATACACATTTGAAGCAATAAAGACTTCACATTAGTTATACCTACATTCCCAATGCAGGCTTACCTAATTGTAGTTCAAGCCATAAGCAATAAACGAATATAGTAAAGTCATTAAACTTTTTGTAAGTACCATATTTAACCGTCTAAGTTGCGGCACTGGAAGTTATTGAACCTGTTCTAAGCGGCTAGTTTGTGTTGTTTTGTTTCGTATCCATTAAGGCACACGTCAGGTATTATTTCAACATACAATATTGAATTGGGCGTTGGACCGCGGTGAGTGGCCGAGACGGCTTTCTCGGAAGACTCACTCACTGGCCAACACTTACAGACTATAACTTTTACCTGTTTCTATGCCTCAAGTCCTTTACTGAATTCCTTTGACCAATAAATATTGAATGATTTATTTCTCGATTTCATTATTTTTGTGTACGAATCATAATTCGAAAACAGTTGTTTGTAACTTTTCTGAAAAGTTTTTGTTGATAAATGAACTGAGAAGTGACAGCAACAAGGACGCAGGTTGCACCCTCGGGTCTTGACTCAGCGATAAAGACTCAATCACCTGCCCCTGACAGCAACGAGTGACTCTTTTGCGCCCCATGATGTATCTGAGAATTTGACTGACAAATAATATTTATCATTCATCAGGGCTTTGCGAGTGCACGGAGGAGATAAGATACGAAGCTGTTATTGCTATTTTTGATTTGAAAAATTTCATTATTTCTAAGGTTTTGGATTATATTTAACGACTTATTCTTAACATCATAATATTAGATAGTTATAAAGCGTAGAAAGCGTATTTATAGATGCAGCTACTTGTAGAGTTTTCAAGAAATACGTTGTGTTTACCTATTTTCGCTAGTTTCATGGCAAGTAGGTACCTACTACGAGTATTTGGTACTTTGTGTTCTGAATTCTGATAAACCTCAACAACATAAAGGACATAATTAACTTTTCCAATCTCGCTCGTTTCTGTTTTGTTATGAGTGCAGGTCCTTGGTATTGTACTTACCTTTTTTTATAGTTGTTTTAGTTGGAGGAAATCGTGTATGTGGTAGTTGAACCTCACTAAAACCTCCAATCGCTTACACTCAGCGTCCGAACCCCGGCTGAGACCAGAACCCAGCACGGGGTCATGCGGGGTGGCGCGACGCGTTACGCACTGCGGCACACTTTCTCGTCGCGACACCCCCGGACGCCTAACCGGTAGCCGCCGCCGAATACGGCCACCGGCTCTCTCGGTCGACGGGCTTTCCGAAGCCCGCCAAGATGGGACCGCGTGTCACCCTCCCATGGAATACCCCGCTGGGTCAGAACCAGCGTGGGTCGGGGAGCACGGTCTACCATCCCCCGGTCGCTCTGGGGGGCCAGAAACTCTTAGGGGGCCAGATTCCGGGCGAGATCCCGGTTCCGGCCCCCTGCTCGACAAAAGCGGAAAGAAGCGTATAATCGCTCCCTCGCACCCTTCGCCACCCTCTTCTGCGAGATGGTGGACTCGCAGAAGTCGAGCATCGCCTTCCAGGACTCGTCGCTCTCGAGCATGGATGCCACGACGCCCGGGAGCGACAAGTCCGGTCCTATTTTCCCGACCAGGACACAACGCTGCCGCTCCCATGCGGGACAGAGCGCGAGCGTATGCTCTGGTGTGTCCTGGTCGCATCCCACACAATGATGGCATCTCGCCATCGGCTCCACCTGGATCAGGTGCAGATTCTACCTACCTACCTATTTTTTTACTTTATTTACGGATTTTCAACTAGTGTAAGTCAACTATTTACCTATTATTTTAAGGAAATAGTATTATATCTCTATCGCTTTTACATTTTGTAATGTTTTATTTATCTTATTTACAATTCAGTTAAATTTCAATTTTAATGCGTGTCTTTTGGGAAGAATCAGTTTTAGATAGCTAGAATTTAATACCTGAACAAACTTTCTTGTTTCGACCTATGTGACGAAGGTTGTTTGTTGTTCTGTTCTTATTGTATCATCCCACGTATCTAATTTATTTCAGAGGTCTTTTTTATTTTACATGTCTTTTCAATAAGTCAGGTAAAAATAAGGATATTGTTGTGAGTGCGTCGCGTGGTGGCGCGCGCAGTTGGCTGGCGGCAGGTCGGAGGAGGCGGCAGGCGGCAGGCGCGCGGGGCCTCGTCCTCGGCAGAGTCGGCACTCGGTCCGCGGCGCCCTCGCCGTACGCTCAGTTACAATCTGACTGCGGGGGCAAAGCTATCGCTCCCCGACTCACTTACGACGACTGCTTCTCTAACAATATTCTTAAATCATATTTTTTGATCACAGACCGGCGTTACGTACGCCCATGATATTTGTGTCAGAACTGATGAACACTTGATTCTTGTCTGCTTTGGTTTTATTTACCGGTTTCGAACTTGACCTGTGATTGTTTGGACGGACTGTCAGTGCGCGTGTTGTGCTTTATCGATAACATAACCTGTACGATTTCAAGGGCACGTAACTATTGTAAGTTTGTATTGCGCATGTAGTGTTAATCTTTTAAAAGGATAGATTTATCTTAGTCCTTAATAATTTATATTATTAGTGGGCGTATTCGAAAGTTTAAATCGATCGGGTGACGTGTGTGCGTGGGATTCCTTACGTAATCTTTGTTTACCTTGGGAATATGCACCGCTAACTATTCACCGTAATTATATTTATATCCTAAATATTTGCAAGCACCGGATGCAAGTCGCACTATAGGTAAGTCCGAGCTTATACCACTCCTAGACTACATGTAACAACGAAGCATGTTAGTAGATTTCTTATTTGAAGCACCTAGAAATTAATAAATTTGATGATGTTCAATTAATTTTAGTTACACGAAATATTATTTAAGTAGTTCAATTTAATTTACTTATTATCCTAGCAACATTACAGGTGTTATTAGGGTGTATTTAGCAACATCAAAGAGTTTTCTTACTATGGGTGGATTTTTGGATTTGATTTCTTCTCTATTCAAGAACATATTAACACATCCTATTTTATTTAAGACATAAATGTATTTAGCATTTCAGCTTCATCGCGTACTTCTCCATGATAAGCGTATTGATACTATTACTAAAAATATACTGCAGGATACCCTCAGTATTCTCTTTAAAGTTTTGACGCTTACAACAAATTCAAACTATTAGTAAATTTTAATTGTAGATCTTGATTTATACATGATAACTAAAAAACATAAACATATATCGTATCCAAAATAAATTTTATATTACCTTACATTTTCATTATCTTTGTACTCAAGAACTATAAGACCAAATTTCATTTAAATTGGTTTTATCTATGAAATACATTATCTATTTAATTGTAACAAATAACCAAGATAAAACTAATAATATAAACATTTGACTTAATGATTAAAAATGTAATAAGTTCGCTTTTAACTGAAATATACTACCTACGAAAATATATTTTATAAGTAAAGATTTTCGGCCCACCATTTCTTGTAAAGGGCGTGGGCCGAAATGTCAGTTTCCCTTACAATAAATTCTATAGCATTTAACTAAGTAACATTAGACCTTAAACTTTACATTGTTCTGTGTATATGTATATCTACAACGGTTAATTTTATGAGGCACAAGGACTGAGAGTTGAATTAAGTTGAAGTGAAATAACTAAACATTAAGAAAAACACTTCATACTTTTTACTATTGCATTTTTGGTACTTAAAATACCAAACCGATGGACAGAGTAAGAAAGTGATCAATACCACTTGAAAGTTACGTTCCAAATTGATAAAAAATCTTAAAAGCGAAGTTTGCACAAAATGTCGTATTTCATGACATGTGTTTATTACAAGTCTCGCTTTAAAAGTTTTTTTCCAGTAGATATTTCAATAATTTGCTCAGTTCATTCGATTAATTTAATGTTTTAAATAAAGAATAGGAATAGGCTATATTACGTAGAATATTATATTTCATTTGCATTAGGTACGTCTTAAACAAAGAAGTATAAAAATATTGTAAATGACAACCCACCAACATAGAGTCCATATTTCCTTCAATATGGAATACACAAACAGTTAATAAAACTTGCGGTGGGATAGTTTTACGTAACCATAATTTACGACGTGCCTGTCATCATCAAATTCCCCTACCATGAGAAGATACGGGATAATACCCACGTCATGTATGGGAGATATCGAATAAAAAATCTTGCGTATTGTATTCGAAATCCCTTTACCCTTAAACTGACCGGTTCTGTTTCTGTAAATAATGCAAAGAAGACAGGTTTTCCGAATTTCATGGGACAGAGGGACATGACAATGTATGTTAAGCATGTATGTATATGATTGTATAATGTGACCGGTTCTTACGTCTAGTCTTATAATTATTGTAAGGTTTGATAAATATATTCAGGCGATTGACCCAAAATATAAAATATTAAGGTGTCTACTAGATAGAAGCTCAAAAATATAATTATTTTATTGTTGGGCATTTATAAAATTACTGAGCGTTACCAGTTTAAAATTACATCTGGACAGAAGGAATAAAGTCAACAACTAATACTTAAATGAAAAGTGATGGTAGAATCATTCATGCACAAGACTAAGATTTCTTACTCTTAAATAAGGCGAGTGAAAATTAATAATGGCAAAAAAGCACTGACTCGATGCAGCAGAAGCTCTATAGACTGCATAAAATAGTTCTTTGAGGGACGTGCGTAAATATTTCATGAGTTACGGTCCAGTCCACAATGACGTCGTGATGAGGTCGTCTGGCGGTCGTTTTCCTTCAGTTTATTCGATGTAAAGTATCCATTATAATACACCTACTGGAAAAACGAAACGTAAAAACACCATGGTCAACACTAATATTGCTCGAGTCGTAACAAATAAAAATAATTAGGTGCCTAGTTGAATAATATATGTAGTATGTACCTACAATGTAATGCTTAATGAAAAGAATGTGTGTAATGTAACTTTACACGAAATATAATGAAAGAAAATAAAATATTATGTTAATACCTGCCGATAATACCGATAAACACTCGACTCGTCTGCCTACAAAGCAATAAAAAAGTTTCTAAATGTTTAATTGTCGGCATTTTTAACAGACGTAAATAATAAAGTGATGTAACAAATCGAAATAACCTTTATCACCTGATGCGAAAAATAATACAAAGGCGGATCAAAAAAAATACCGAAAAAACTTTTATATTCACACACGCGGAATCGGTGGTAATGCTACAAAAATAAAATTCAATCGTGAAAACCATTTAGATCGAATATCTTAAATATTTGTTTGACAACACATCCCGTAACATTATCATGACAAAAACAGATATTGAACATGAACAATCAATAGTTTCATTGCGATTTTAATTTCATGTCTAAAGGGATGGCTATATTACAAATGTTGAGTTATAAAATATATTTTTTATAACAATTGATTCAAACTGATCATTCATTCGCAACCGAATTAAGGCAGTAACTGTCTCGAGACACGATACCGTGTTGGAAACCGAAATAGCTTTTAAGCATATCATTAGTCTCCCGGGAAATTAGAATAAATTACAAAGCGTTACAGACGTTACGCTTCATGTATGAGTTAGTAAAATATATATTATGAACTGCGAGCATCTTGAAAATTAGATTACTGTTGTTAATGCTACTGATTGGTTCAACCACAGCCAGCAACCGAAATTAGTTTGGAGAATTCGGCGCTAGATCTTTAATGTTACAACGTTACTGTGTTCGTAGGTAACACAAATGCTTTTGTTAACTATCCATAATATACAGTAATATCCCAATTTCTACGTGTTAATATCTGTTATCATGTCTGTTAATAAGCAAGCACATCAGCAGCCCTTATTCTTTTCGTACGCCGCTCTATTTTAGTATCTATACTTTTTTCTAAATAAATTGTACTATTTTCGACTTAGTAATTGGCGATTTTATTACGAATCATTCAGTGGTCGTGTTTGTAAACAAAACCAGAGTCGTGTTCCTCCAAGTACACATAAACTGTGACTCAGAAATGATGTCATTCTTTCGTAAGAACGAGTTTCTTCTTTAATTATAAATCAGTAGTTCGTTCAAGCAAATTGTTCCTTAATCTAATGTGATTTCAGTAAATAATTTGTTCAGGCGTATAATTATTGTACAAATTATTTTGTAGCAGGTTTTGATTCTAGCTTTAATATAAATACCGTGTGCTTTTGTTCTAACTTGTGAGTTAACAACATCACTATGAAACCCGAGAATTTATATTAGTAGATCATATAAAATTAGGATCCATTTAAAACATTAGTGTGTGAAAGGGTTACCTAAATATTAGAACCCAACATGGTATAAAATATAACATGAGAATATTGATGACTTATAGTTATTATTTATAATTGTGTATTTCAATGTTTTGTTTGGCTTTTCTTCGATAACTGACTTTTTTATTTTTTTACTATGGATTGAGGATGAAGTTTTTCTCAAAACTTTCGCTCGTCGGGAGTGCAAACTTACTTTCCGATCTACATTCAAAAAATATAAATGTGAAGTAGGTTTTATACACAGGAGTATGTTGTCATAATAGGGTCATGAAAAGGGTGGACTAATTTGTATTATTATATTAACGTGTACTAATGTACTGTTGAGTGTAACCATAACTATACAGTGTTGTTGTTCTACTGTTGGAGTCCCGGAGGATATGAAGACCTACTTTGCCTAACCAACTTAACTTCCTCCTTATGAGTAAATCATAACTTGTGTATTGGCCCTCACTAATGAACTTATACATGTATCATATAATAAAGCCGAAATGGAACGTATATATATGCAGTCTATGTTTCAAAAACCAAGAGAAATAAAACGTATTAGTGCCCGTAGTTTTAATGAATATTTCGAGACCAAAAAGGGGGTAGTAAGAATTTGACATAAAATTCAGGAGTAAAAACAAAGAAAAATGTTTGGTGTTAACTTTATCACAACCATAAAGTTAAGGGATGAAATGATGACCTCCCATTGGCTTAACCTTATCTCCCCAAATCCTCGCCTATTTGGGCTATCCCTTTTGTATTCATATCTACTAAAACCAAAAAAAATATTTGCAAGACTACGCAATATGTAATGGAATAATATAAAAAGCTAAAAAACACTTAAACTTAAGAAATTATAGGCTTTGGCAATTAAATTAACGATTCACATTTTCGAGTAATTGTTTTTGATATTCAAGGCTTTTTGGTTCCCAAAAAGTTTGTTAAAAAATTACATAACAAGTAGCTTTATGCATACACTTTCCTCGTTCCTAAAGTCGAATTTAATTCAATAAATAGTTGAATGAGCTGATATCTGATGTGAGATCTCAATATCGTCAGTGGGCAGGTCAAAGTTTAATTAGTTTTCGCGAGACTTCATGCTCATAAGAGGTGGAAAAGGTCGAGGTCGTACTGATTAGTCCATTTATTCACAATTAAGTGATTAATATACGGTCACTCACATAATCCTGATAGATTGTAAACAGATAGTCGAAAACACAGGCACTTTCTAGGTTTTTAGTAGTTAAACACCATAATTATATTACCTTATCTATATATTTACGTCTTATTTTTAAGTAATTGTATTCTAAATTGATTCTTAATTAATATTGATTCAAACTTCATATGCCGCAATTAGATCTTTGCTTAAACTTATTCTCATTCTTTAAAATACTCGAGATCGGAACTTTGAATAATCCATAACAAAAGGTTTAAATAGTTTACTAATAAGTTAAAATTAGAACATAATACGTAACCGATGACCATCCAAATAAATTTAGCTAATGATCAAATCAATTAAGACTGCAATAACATGAATATGGCTCCGAAAGTTTCCGGTTTCCAGTTAAAGACTTTGTTAGGTAAAGATTAATGACCGCAAATATTTTGTTGTGTGGGTAATTTAGCGATATATGTGATGTAATAGTGCCGTTAAACTGAACGTTCGTCGGAGAGAATAGCTCGATAATATACCGTTATTGATGTAATAGAACACTTAAAGTATCTGATGTCATTGTAGTCTTTTGCACTGTAAAATATTTTGCTTATTTTGTATTTTAGTCACGAAACATCATAATTTTTTTTTCAACTAATTGAATATTTTTATATTTCAAATGGACAGTTCTTTGCACCACTCATGAGTGTTTTTATAAGTATTATATGTAAATATCCTTGTAACTAACTCTGAGATCTGAGATCGGTCACATGAGAACTAACGATTAAATTGATTTGGAGAAGTTATTAAGTCTTTTTTGTAATAAAAATTAACACATTTATGCAGTAATATGTCTGTAGCTGGGGTCTCGGACCGGAACCGTCGGGTGCAGCCAACCGAGTAGATTCCAAGGTCGAACCGCACACGCCTTCATAATCCAACTAAATTAACCACAGAATTCCTACATTATAATTTGAGAGAAAGATCATAACGGCATAGTAATCCAAACAACTTATTTTTGGTATAAATATTTTTATATCCTTATTAGCTATAAATTATAACCTACTGTAACATAGCATGTCCGTCCTTATTCCAGCAATGCTTGGAATAGGTCGTAACGGTTGCCTTGCATCTGGCATTGCATGTCTGTGAGCGACTTGAAACACCTGGTGCTACAAGCTAATATTTTAAGTAGACATTCTTATATTTCTTACTGTCTATGCCGAACCGTTTTCTTCGATATTAAAACATTTTCTTTTTATCACTAATTAACTAGTGCTCGTTCTGTAAAAAAAATCTTGACGATTAAAACAATAATGTTTTAATTTTAACAAATGGTATTTTTTTAAAATAAAAAGTACGTTAATAAAAGGAATGGATAAATGGATTAGAGAATGAATCATAGATTACGCTAATATTCGAGTCCGCGAGTTGTATGAGGAACACGTATCAGGATAATAAAGGCGACACAGGCGCGAAGTTTCGCTTAAGGAAGTCGTAATCAATGTTCATCACGAGAACCATCAGTTTTTGTACATATAATAGATAACATCACTAATGGGTAATTGCATTTATTGGATAATTAACGCGACGAAGTCTTCACTTACGTAAAATGAAAAAAGACATTTCATCAAATTGATGTTTGCGAGTGGTCGCGTGACTGCTAATGATTGAAGTGAGATTTCTCTGCAAAAACAAGATTGTTTCAAATTACGGGTTGGAGGTATTACGCGATCAACTCTGAATGTTCTTTCCTTTACGTTACTTCTAACTACTTCTTCTTGATGTTTACATCTGCATCTACAATAAGTTAAGTGAAAATTATGGCAGTTATGACTTTATACATATTTCTATAACAAATTTTAACATACATATACCTATAGCGAAATTTCGAATATTATTAGTTTTAAATAACACACCCTTTAGTCTGTAGATATTTTATAAAACTACCTATAGATATCTAAACGAACCTTTTATTTAAACCCTATCGAAGAACATCTGAAAGTGAAAGTTAAGGAGGCGGTGTCGCTTTGTGTCGTTAGTAGGTACCGAGTAACTTACCTATTGTCGAGACCCAGATCACGTCAGTATATACTGTCTATTTTGTTATAATGATCGTCTTAATCTTGAAGTTATAGGTTTTCACTGCATAATAAACTTTTATACCTAATCATAAATCAAAAAGGATAGCTGTCTACTTGTCTACAGTTTTTTGTTCACTTAATTAATAATAGGTCAGTTATATTTAAAGTTATTGTATTGACACGAATATTCACGACGTGAACCTATATGGTATGGAATAAAGATTAATTGGTATCCACATTGTGATGAGCGTAAGCTGACTCATCGTACTCAACGATTCATTTATTCCTTTGCGGCGCGGTCATAACCGCTTATGGTTGCGATAATATCAGTGACAGGCTTTTTTGAGACATTTGGAAAATCTCTTTTGGATGTATATAATTCGGTCAGAACGACATTCAGAGCGCGATGTTCGTATCAAGTATCGATCTGGAGCAGTTCGGTTGCGTCGCTCCACATTTCACGCTTGTTGCCAATCGCAATGAACACGTTCGCTTTGCTCTCGCTGTCCTACAGTACCTTCATTCAACTATTTATGGATCAAAACAATCGATTCAAACAGAACACGTGTTCGTGTTTATATACAGCACGGATTTCATGTTTCGTGATGGAGATCGAAATAGCGCTTCACGCCTGCTCTTGTAAAGTTGGATACAGTTTGCAAATTTACAGTTTGTAACTGTTGGAATATGAATTTTGCACAATACCTATCCTGGGTCTATTAAAACATTTTGCTTATTTAGATTACAAATCCGTGATAAAAATTATACATATTCGAATTGTAGTAATCATAGTTTCGATTTCTAATCTTTAGCTGTTCTAAAGTAGATGATTGGTCATGATTTGTTGCGTTACCGATTCTTGCACAACACCAGATGTGCGCTGAGTCACATCGTCGGTAGGTGTCAGACTCTGCAATGATTTAATCAGCTCTCCATACTTAATGTGCCATCGTTAACAAGTCAATATACTGCATGGTCACATACAGAATCGCCACTCGTTTGTGTACAGTAGTAATGAAAGTGAAACAGTCATTAATAGACATGATTCGCATCATGTGCTCTTGTCATATGGCTGAAAACAAATGATCTCATCATCCTAGTTGCCTCTTTCCTATTTACGCGACCAGCGCCATTTATTCCGTAAATATATGATAATAACCACTTAATCTCAATGTAGCAATTCATAGAACTTGTGGCTGGGTTGCGATTATGTCTATCACGGTAATGTCTGGGCTCACTCTCCGAGACCGTGAGAAACGTTGCAAGCATTTCAGCCTTACGTTATTATTGTCACGCAACAAAGTACTAAATTTGTGGACTGAACGCATTTGCTTTTTCTCGATTTCTTACGTGCTTGCAGTGATTGGCAATATTTAATCCATTAACGCATAGCTTCATGTGCATTTGTACTATTGAGTTGTACATAATAATTGGGTTGTTGGACTAACGGGATCAAACGCGAGTGAGTGAATATGTAAGTACGACTTTACGTGTTGCTGTTATCGTAATGCATATTTCGTGTCAATTACATCACTGTAAAACTGAATACTTTTTGTATGTTGTACCAAAATGTTGTGACGTAAATGTAATGAGCGGTACTCGTTTTGATTAATTAGTGCGTGAATTCTGGACGTAATATGAAAGGATAAAGATTAATCATGGAGTACCTACTGTGGAATTCTGGTAACATAATGCTATAGATCGGGCAGGACTGAAGGGTCTGTAGGATCACAGAGACAATCGCGCTTCGTGCCGTTCCAACGGCGAATAATGGAACCATTGTTTGAACGCCTTTAATTAATATCGATCGCGATGATATACGATATCCCCGTCCGACAAATCGGAACGTATCTAATTGTAACCGTACGGGAGCTTTGCATAATTAAAGTATTCTGCTCCTACGCAACAGATTTGTACAACTATTTTTCTATTTCTAGCAAATATTGTACAACAAAATCGTTCGTAAACTAGTCCAATGTAATCACGTTTTGGCAATGCTTTTACAGCAAAGTTTAACAAACTCGCAAAACTGGAAATGAAATCCTTATTTTGTAAAATACCGCTATTACAAAAAATACTGAATTTATGAATACAGACAGTTACAACATTAACGGGTCTATAAAACTACAATTTACATTAATTATCATAAAACTTGTAGATGATATTGTTACGACATTTATAGACTTTTATTGGTAGTGTTAAAAATGGTTAGGTATTATCAAATTTTTTAGAAGAATTGTTGAAGCTGTATGTTCCAAGATTTTACTATTTGCATATATTTATTATTTGCAAATGTCACTGGTATGATTATTATTTACAATTATTTCTTTGACAACGTCGTATAAGGAGCGACAAGGTGACGAGCCTGTGATATTACGCAGTCGTATTTGCAATAATAATTTAACGACCATTACCATTAATCATATTCTTAATTTAATATAGGTGCAATACTCACATACATATCTCTAACTTTTTAATAGGGCTTAGATTTATGAGTATAGTAAGTACCTACTATGATTATCTAATCTATTCTTCAGTAGTTTTTACTATTTTTATAAAGGTTAATAAAAATACAAACTTTAGTATCATTTCGAAAAATCCCTGAATCAAAGTGCACCTAGTTACAAATATACAACTTGGCGAAAATTGTGTAATTGACAAATAAGTTTCTGTGGTTACTCGTGTTTTAGAGGATATTACAATTATTACGTAAAATGTGGTTAACGCTATTGTGCAGGCGACAGCAATCTCACCACACAAATCAATTACCGTAATAAGACTTAAATTTAGGACTTACTTTGGTAATGTTGACCGAAATAAGGCCTTTAAATTACATTAATTATTTAATTTAAATTATTTCTAGTGAATATAATGTCGGTTTTCTTTGAATGCTCATTCTCTGAAACATATAAATCTATTATTGATTTTGTAAAATGCGTTGAGTAAATGTTTCCTTTCTTCTATCGTGTTTCCTCTATCAATCTCCTCATCTATTTATGTTCCGATTTCAACGTTGAGCGGGAAATGACTAATAAAAATTCTTATTTCTGATTTTATTGAGAATTGATGTGGTTCAAATAAACGAGGTTTACTTTGAAATAAACAGTTTTTATGTCATTTTTATACTTCAGTCGACTGGCCGTCGACGAATGTTTTTTTGTGTTATTTGAAATCATAATATAATGCATTGTATACCAATCAAATTTATATTGTTAAGTATGTTTGTCATTTGTTTTTGTTTTTTCTCATACATTTACGTCACTGATATATTTTAGTCGTTCACCAATCTATCATTAACCTCGATTTCAAGCATGATCATTACAAAATCTTGACTCTTTGTTGCTGAACCAAATCTCGCTTCGTATTTTCTCTCAGCACTCTTAATTTAATTAAAGTTGTATCCAAACATCTCATCGATGTGACGTCGTTACGGCAAGCGGCTGACTAACAAATTGCTGTTGATGTGTGGAGGGTGATGTGCCTCGACACTTTACCAACATGATTAACCCGGATCTGACCCTTGGCATTCGATCTTGTTTTATTTATTTACACAACGTTATTGTCTTCCCCTATGAGGATTTGAGGGACTATTTCACTTTCGCTCAATCTCAACAACTATACTCAGAAGACTATCGTAGCAAAATTCGACAATAGTTCTTTTTGTGTTTCAGTTCTTCCTCAATTTTATTTTTTATTAATATACTTGAAATATACCGATTCTACAACCAAACAAAATAATTATTATGTGGTTCAGTATTTTACACACCATAGGTTGTTGTCCTCAGTTAGTCCAATGATGATAATTAAACGTAAGTATTTAAGCGTTGTACTACCGTCTTAAATAATGTTGTATACTGTATTCAGTATACAATTGGCTATTGTCAATAACATCATATTTTAACACTGTAGTCTGTGACATAACACGTAGAGTTTAATTTATTAAGTAATATTTTTCTTTGTTAGCATCATAATTTTCTTGCCTTTCTTATTTTAAACCAGACAGTTTGGGATATTTCTTGATGAGTCAGTCAGGGAACCACATTTCATTTATTTGTGTAATGTAGATTACAGAGATAGAATATATCTTATCATATTTGTTTTGTAAAGAGTAATACTTACATCGTGCATTCACACACTCTTGAAGAACACCGACAGTTACCTAAGTTGTTCGCTCCGTTGCGTACGTATACTTTTTATTAATACTACTATCGTGAGAACGCTTTAAATAAACTTTTATCCTTATATGCTCATGTATTAGTTACTGTTTTATTACGAGTTATTAAGAATTTGGTAGAACATCATTTATATAGTAGGTAAGTCAATAGGTTGTTCCTATTTAATTCAACTCTATAGAGACTCTAGCCGTCTAACATCTTGTTAACAAAATGAACTTATTGAATATTTATCTATTAAAAAAACAATATGATCTGGTTAGTTCACAAAATAAATAGGTTCCGGTAACAACATTAGTGGGTGGTATAATGTTTGCATTTGAAATTCGACTCCACCTACACGGACAGGTTCTTTGTCTCAGGGGACGTTAGCTAATTCCTTCTTAGATATGAAACAGCATTCGCGTTAGGGCAAGGGTTCGCCGCGTGAATAATAAGGGTACCAGTATGTGGATGTCGAGCGGAGGTCACGTACACAGTGCCGCTTACGGCGCTACACAGTTCGACGTCCGTGCAACTAGCACACTGCAACAAAAACAACGCATAATTTTTACTACCGACCTGCATAAATCAACTACTTTAAAAGAAAGTCGTTGCAAGTCGTAGTCGCTTAACATTAATTGAGGCTCGAACATGCTATGTCATGAATATTGAGCAGAATCGACGTGGCCTAACTACCGCTAATTACTTGTTATTGTAAACAGAAAGCGACTAAATTTGCAAATTTCATGCACTTCCGGAAGAAAACGATGATTTTATGTTATTTCACACATGATTACCATGTGTTTTGATCTTACAAGTATATTAGCCGCTGTCGTTGATGGAAGCAACATAAGAAGCATCAATCGATAAATTATTTGTAATTTTTATATTTATTTGACTTAAAAAAATCATGTTCATTTCTTTTACGGTCTACATACTATATACATCATTAGCAATAATATGATGAGGATAGAGATGATGTCTTCTGGCAATGCAGAGGCCCATGAGCGACGGTAACAGCTTACGATCAGGTGGGCTATCAGCTCGTTTGCCTACGAGGCAATAAAAAAAAACATGTTATTTCCAAAAAACCATTAGTCCAATAACCAATTAATACAGGCTGTGTAAGCAAAAACTTTAAGATAATTATACCACGAGAAAGGGTCTTCCGATTGTTTATTACGTTCTACGCCGGATGTTACAGCTGTTTTATTCGTATTGTAACGTTTCTTTTACAACGATATGTTCATATCCGCGTAATGTTACAACACATTGACGGCTTCGATGCAAGATTAGATTAGAGAGTAAACGTTAGCAATGCATCTCGTAAAATATTTACTTTTCACTTTGTCGAGATTTACAGCTTATCGTATCATATGGAGGTGGTGTCCGATGTCGTTGGAGCTTTCTAGAGAAATCCTCTTGTTACGGGCGACGTCGTTTTGCACATGACCGCGCATTTCAATATCTGTTAGACTTGATGAGAACCGAAATGTGTGTTCTAAAATTAAATTACGAAAAAGTTGCGTGAGAACAAGACTTGCCTTGATATGCCTTTTAACATTCGTGATTCTATTAGGCACCAATACTTATAAAATCTTGGTAAGAATCCGTTTAATATTTCTAAATGTTTGTTGATACCTTGACATACTCTTAGAAACAATTCTGTCTCAGGATTGTAGTTCGATTTCAGGATTTTTGTCACTACAGGATATTGTTTTCCGAAGCCTCAGTTGGTATACATAGATAATATTTACTTTTGTGTTTATTTGCATATAACACAGAAAAACATTTTGTTATGATGATTTTATATCCAAGACACTCGACATCGCAACAGTCTGATCAAAGCTTATCTTTGGATAAACCGTCAAATTGAAATCGAATAGTTATCGTTAGATATCTATTAAAGGCTTTGTTGCAAGTTTTATACACTGAAATAGATTTCAAAGTTAGTATTTGTTTGGAATTCTGTAACTTCTGTAACATTCTGTACAGTTTTTCAATTAAACTATTATATTTAAATATAAAGATCGATATCTTTTAAATTCTTTTGGTACAAAAAAGTTTCTAAGTAGTTTTGAATCTATGTACCTACTCAAAAACGATGCCTATTCTATTTGTTATTGGTGATTTAGACAACCGCGAAAGTTTATAACAATTCTAAAGATTAAAAAGTCGACTCATTTAAGGTAACAATGTTTTTACGTCGCTAGTCGTTACAGTGCTCTGCTAAAACTGCGTTGGCGCACTTTCGCCTGCACGACTATTCTATTTTTTCTTTTGACCTCGCCGAATCATACTTTCATCTCAACGAGATTTATCGTATTATCTTTATGTGTCTTTATCTAAACATTCATCTAAATAAAATAAAGTTTCAAAAACATTGTCCGGAAGTGTTCATATTTAGATTGTTAGTTTTGTGTTTGTAACCAAATGAGAGCATTGCTATTAAAGCTGTTCGAATTTGGACACGGTTGAAATCGGGACGGTTTTATCTTTGAAGATAAATAAATCGTACGCGGTCACTGAACTTGAGCTGGGAAAGCAAAAATTGGATGCGGGTGTTCGTTATGGTGATGATATCGAAAGTGACCCAGTTTCTTTTAGATAAGTTTTATGTAAATATCTTGACAGGATAGCTTAATGATCTAATCCTCGTGCGATGTGTACTTTGATGTTTACATTCTTATCAAAATCAATCATTTAATCAATTTCGAACCTTTTATTGATTTAAGATAGGATTTTTTTTGGGAATACTTACATAATAGTATGATTAAATGTGAATTACTGTGTGAATATGTTAAGTTAAATATACGTATGTAACTGTAATATTTAGATAATAGTAGACAGTTTAAATATAATATATTATACTATTCAAATAAAATTAAGTTTTCTCGTCTTGTCTTTACGCCCTATTGGTTGTAGAACGGTTTCTCTGGTCAGGTCAAGATCATTGTATTTTTTTCAATATTCACAAATCAGATTAAGAGGCGTTTAATAATTGATTGATATTTTTTGTTTATTGATTTTCTTATTAATTTACTTTTTAGACCTTCGACTGCAATTCTTGAGAATATTAGTATTTTCTTATTTATGTAACATACTCCTTACTTTTAGTTTCTTTTGAAAATAAGCAATCCATTGACATCAGTCGAGCGTGTGACTCGATTGTTGATAGCAATTACTGTACTAATGTGCATTATAACATGAATTTATCAAATAATAAGTCGTTTACATGCAACGTTCGTATGGGAACACTTGCACTTTCGCTCGGTGCAATTAATTACCGATATTATTCAACATGTGGTGCATTATTTCACGGTATGCATGTTCAACGATCTTCCGGTGTACTGCACCCGCCTTGGACTAACGGCTGTGCTCTCAAGGCGAATGTGCTACACGATTCTGACATTTTTAGTTCGGCTTCAAAACTTGCATCACTTTGAAATGCCGCGCTGAGGACGCGTGTCGAAACACTGTTTATATTGTAACCATAGTCTGACCCTTTTATAGAGACTTGTTAAAAGTGTCGAAATATAGATCAAAATACATCGGGTACCTTTTGAAGTTTACGCATATAGTGATATCTCATTTCAAACTAATTCATTGGAGTTATGACGATAATTCTAGAAGTAGAGTCAATAAACAATATTAGGTAGTAGGTACTATGATAAAACTGGATAATAAAGATTACCTACTAGTTTAAGATCAAAGCAAAGATATTTGTATCAAAGTCGACGATCAATAATGAATGAAGTTTCCTTATTAGAGCGCTAAGAGTCGGCCTTCGCAGCGTCATTGACCGTTTACAGTCCGTGAGATCGAATCCAGTGTTTTTTTATTGCAGATCTCATACTGTAACGACGTGAGTACAATAATCGTAAAAGCTGGTCCCCTCGTCGAGAAGTACGAAACTGTCCGCATGGTGATAAAGGAAAATGCATTACTTCCCTAGCGAGGGCGAACACGGCCTTTCCTTAAAACAGCCCTTCAAAACGGCGCCGTGGGTCATTAATGTCGGCTCAGGAGATGTACAAAATTCAAAAGTCCACTTTCAACTTGGTTACCTTGTCGGCTTGTTGCTCGGAACTTAATTTGTATGCAAGACAGGAATAGTACCTACATGCCGAGAATCTTAGGCACACCAAGGGAAGAGACATCTCTACAATGTATTTAAAAATATTTAAATATTTAATAATTAGGAATAGTTCCGTAATTTTGTTTTTATATATATTGCTTAAATAAAATAAGGAAGTAAATTAGTTAGATGACTGTTTAGTTCGGAAGATGTTGGTGAAAATCAATAAGAAGACGAAACAGTGTTTATGCCACTTCGTGGTATGTGGTATACGTACTAAGTGTTCCTGCGAATACAACGTTCTGCACAATTCTTAGTTAAAATATTTCATTAAGCGTATGAGCAATAAAATATTGAACCGTTCATTAAAATGGTGATGTCAGTTTGCCAAGTCAATTAACGGAAATGAGCAAAATATTATATCAATGTTCGTTTAATCGAAAGTTATTGAATTTCAATGTGGTTGTTAATGATGTGGTTGATTGAAATTATATATTTACGTATCTATAAAATCAACGATTTATACCTGTGAATGTAAGTCGCAAATGTAAAGTGTTTATTATTTTTATATACTTACACTAGTGCTTGTTGGTCCAACGAACCGAGCTTGCAATTAATAACATGCAAGTCGGCTGACACGCTACGCTAGGCTTTCGCTGTAACACGATTTATCCGCCCCACAACGCGTTACTATTTATGGAAATTATAGTACATAAAACGATTCAAATACTTGAATTGGATGCGAATTAAATTAAATGACGAGTAGGTACTGGAATTTGGTAAAAGTTAAAAACCCTTTCTAAGTAGAGATAAGGTTAATTTGAAAACCTACAATAAATTGTGCACAATCTGTCCCGGTTGTTTCGGAGTGTCGTATATCGGCGAAGAGGGTGCCATACATTTCGCATCAGAGAGATACAGTTGTATCGTAACACCAACTGATGTCGACACCTGCCGTTCAATATATCACATAATATATTTACTATTCTAAATTCATAATTTGCATACACTTTCTACGTTACATAATGATAAATTGGATATCTTACATTATCATAATTTTGAAGACGAAGGCAAATATCGATTTCGAATTATCTCCACGGTTACCGTATTTGGATCAATTATATTTCTCAGAAATGAGAGCCAAGTCAAGACCCTTTTACTCAGTTTTCTCAAATATCTAATATGGCTAGTCGAATAAAACAATTATAAAGACTGTTTCAATATGTCTAGCAAAATGAACTCTAAACCCATTTTTGTATTTGTTTTAGTATTCTGTATGGTAAGGTGGTGTAAAACGAATCTGTGGTGACAAAGGGCTTTTCTTTCGGCGCGACCCCTGCGGCTGAAACCGTCGCCGACGGGAGGCTGCTTACCTCAGGTATAGGGATGAGTGTCTACGTGACAGATTTTTATTATCTGCGGATGTCGAATGTGACTCGTACTGTTTCGAATTTCGAACATAATTAGGTTTGCCACGGTTCAATTTAGTATTTTTTTAAAAATTCAGTTCTAAATAAAACATATTCGAGAAAACAAAATATCTAGTACAGCGTTTGTTACTATAAGTATGTGGAGAAAGTGGATTTAACTTTATTTTTCAAAAAATTACATTGGTAAAAAAGTATGCTATCGGTAAAGGAATTTCGCTGTTTGTTAAATCTGATAAGTGAAGATCTTATGACTCATCTATTTTGTAATACAATGTACTTTGATCTTCATAACTAATAGATTGAAGTCCCTATTACGTTGTATTTTAATGGGATACCCTTCGAATCCCTTCCGACGGGTTCAAAACATCCTATCACCGTTAATGTTGTGCAAATATTATTATTCAATAGTTTGCGGTTTTATTCTGATCCCCGGGCCCCCTCGAAGAAACCTTAAAGTACAACGAGATCAGAAACATAAATTATAAACGTAAATACAAATATAAATTATGTTTTGTTGTGCGCACATGGTTTATGTTGCAAGCGAGAGCCTGTGCTATTATTTTCCTTATTCATTTTCTTTTCTTATTTTCCAAATGTAATGTGTGTCTTACCAGTGTAAACAAACAAAAAGTGTGAGTTCCAGTTATGTAACAAATTATAAATTTTGTTAAAAGTATGATTCTGTCTTAGATTCCATCCAAAATAAATTACACGTAATCCAAACTAATTAACGGTGAGAACAATTATAATTCGAGAATATTAGCATCTAATTCATTTTATATAACTTAGTCTTAATAATGTAGTTCACATTTTATAATAATGAATGAAATTATAGTTAAATGAAATTTATACGTCGACCTAGATTTTACGATTCCGATTCGTTTTATTCCTGATTTGATAGAGTTGCGTGTTGTTTTATTTCCGCACAAGACCGAGTTAACGGAACCTTCATATTTGAGGTCAATGACCGACCCTTACCCCGACACGTGCTCTCTGCATTCTGTAAATACAATACGCTCGATATACCGAAACCGCGACTAAATTATACATAAATAGATAACTTACAATTTATGAGATAATTTACCGTTTAGTGCTTGTAACATTTATTTTTAACGGCTGTCAAAGAAAACAAAAGTAACTGAATTCGATTGCACATTTAATTTTATGCACGTAATATTTTTAGGTGAAGTGATTTCTGCTTTTTTCTATAACAGGTTTGCGCGTGGTTCTATTTTGTTGAAAATTATTTAATGTTATATTTTGCTACCATATACCAAGACTTTTTCCGCAACTAGGCGACTGTGTGCCCATTTTGCGTAGTTTTATTTTAGTTGTGTGTTTTTTTTACCTTAATGTAATTGTTATAATTTCAAATATATATTATTATAAAGCTTAAAACTAACGGTATACTCAAAGATTTGTTATACACAACAATACTGCGAGACCAACACTTTGTTTACTTTAGATATAAATCATAATCACAGATATGTAAATTGAAAAAGTAATATTACAACTGCCCCATATCATTACTGATATTAATGCAGGTCTGACGTATTGTAGATAATGTTGTTTATCTTCGAACTGAATATTTGGTTGTCGATTGCACTACAGTTAGATATGTATTTGGAACGTTTACTGTAATAAATTATGAAGGGCCATGTGGTTAATTTTCAATTTAGATAATGCAGTATACAGTGGAGCATTTTTATTGGTGTTATAGCCCCATGAAGTTCGATCATGATTTTGAGATATTCAATTGTTTTCTGAGAGATTTTATGATACAAAAAATATAACATGCCTGACATTTTACAGCAAATGGGTACTAAGAAAACATTGTGTTCCTATTTTTTTGTGAGATTGAGACTTTAAACTAAAATGTAACCAAATCAAATTTTAACATTAACCATAATAATATAATAAATTCCAACTAATTAGGGAACCTCATAATAATATTGGTGACAGTTAAAAAATAAACATAGAGTTTCGCTAAATACAAACTAAATAATTCCAAAAGCATTGAAACAAACAAAACAATAAATCCAGCGGGAAAAACATAAAAGAGTTACAAATTACAATACCGATGTTCATTGTTCTGTAATATAGTGTGTAGTTGCACACATCTATGTGATACGAGTGATCGTTACTGGCAACACGCCATAGTATAAAAAATAATTGTGTAATTTATTGGGTTATCAACCATTCGAAAGTTTTTAATTAAATGTTGAAAGGGAACATAGTATTTTTAATTGTGTTATAGATATGATTATAACGCGGTCCACCGTAAAAACTTGCGATCTAATAAATAAATGGTCAACAATGTTAACATTTTATTAAATGAGGAATGGAATGCAATTTAGATCACCACTAGCAACTAACTTGAGAGGTATCATATATTATTATTATTTTCGGGTTGATTTTCGACTGGAAATAGCGAGTCTAAAATAAATCGGACATCATTGCAAAGAACACGTTAATATTTTAAAACTTAAAAAACTGTTGTATCCTGTTTTATAAAGGAGAAGAAAAAGGGATATTATTCATAATTTAGTCTGTAGGTAAATCTATGTTGTGTATAAAATTCACGTGCTAAGAGTCCGAAGGACTATTTACCCCGGATATAGCCGGGGCAGGGAAGCGCCAGTCCGTGGATGCGGATGAGTGCCGGCTGTTTAATGCTGTGTTCTGCGTATTCAAAAGGAATTTTCCGCTTATCATCCTTGACACAGTTTGTAGCCGGTAATTTTAGTACAAAACACTGTTGGGAGCAGAAAATGTACACTTGGCCTAGTTAATGAATAGAAATCCTGTCAATTCTTATGAGTATAGAAATGATTATTAGCTAATGCTGCTTATTTCCCGGAGGATTCGGGAAGTATTTTATTTTCCCTGCGAATTGGGTCATCTCATGTAATATGAGCGGGAAGCAGGAACAGCCGCGTCATTGGCCGATCGACATAACGCCGTTCATACATTTTTATTTGGCTACTCGGTGACCGATGACAGATATTGATGGCGCATTGCGTGGTCTCCACAAGCTCCCTTATTATATTTGTCAGTGATCGCAATCAAAGTTAATGGGCTGGGAGTTTTATTTATATGACAGCTTCATAAAGACGAAACCACGGTAACGTGATCAACATAAATCGATGTAGCCTTAACTAAGTTTATCTTTATTGTTTCTGTCGGAATAACTTCTTATTATCCTGTTTCTTTGTAAGTGAAATATACGTCAATAAAGTCAAATGAAACGAATATTTTGTTTTGAAATTGTTTTGGTGAAAATGCTTAGAATCTGCTAAATAATGGATAATAAAACAATTAAACGACCCAAAGCTCTTGAACACGGGCGAAACAATGGACCTGAGAGGTTGAAGAATTGCACACAATTTTAGTATTCAAGCCACTTGAATAGGTTAAAAAGTGAAGGCAGAGAGCCCATTGTGGACGTGAGTGCGTGCTGGCCTCCCACCGGAACTCTCGAAGCATGCCTGTTCTACAAGCACTTGGTAATTGAGTCCCCGGCCAACTTATGCCACTACATAATATAATATTACGACGTTCCCTTAACTACCTTCCTTTTTACAAAATTTCATATCTAATAAACGTTTCTTTTGTTTCAGAAAATAAACCAGAGCCGAACATAATACAGGTAAAAAACAAATACACGCTATACTTACTAAATTAAAGAAATAGTCATCTACCAAATAGAATTTCAATCTATCGCACAATGGAATTAAATATTTAGAATTGAATTGATCCATTTCAGCCGAGTTTCTACTTTACCTACCGGAGAATTCAATTAAGCGAGCGATTTATTTTGCTTAAAGCAATATGTAAAATGGTATTCTGTATATCTGAGTGTAATAGTATTTGCGTAACATTTCTAGAGAGAACGTATTTGTTAAAGAAGATATAATCTAACTATCTGTTACACTCGGGAGTCGTAGCTTAATCTCCCTTTTGAATGAAAGTTTGTTTGTTGTCCGCGTGTTTGTTAGGGTTTTGCGAGGAGGCCTGTGACGCTGAATTCTCTGATATACAGGAAAACTTTCCTTGCTTTGCATTTTATGAGAGAGTAGGGAAAGTCGCCCTCGAGATTTGAATATTTTACGAGTAGCGTAACTTTCTTAAGATGCGTCCCTTCATACGAGTTTGGTGTTCTTGTGGCTCTATAAAGTGACACTTTAAAGTTTTATAAATTTTAAATTTAATTTACATAGCACAATTCACAGCTCTTTTAAACGATCTTCACATAATAAATTACTTTATATAGCATATAAATAAGCTAGTAATGTGTTCTCTGAATTGTATCGTGTTCAGTTTTTTTGCTATAGTGTTCTGTTTCGTTTGAAATCATTGCGCTTGAACGCAAAGCAATCAATCAACCTATCAACCTCATTCACCGCTACAATATTGTCTGTATACCGCTATTCGTGATAGGGTTGTGTGGATATCCAGACTGTTTCCACTATACTGTGTATTGCTTGTTCAGAACACGTGCCATTCCCCGAAATATTTTTTGTTTCTATTTTTATTCTATTCAAAAAGCTCCGCATATCCTGAGCTACACCTAGTTTTTCTTTTGATGTAAAATTCCAGCAAGTATGAAAATGTAATTACTCGTGTCCGAGCTCGTTCTTCAGATGTATGAATGGTGTGCAATTAAAATACAATGTTGGAGTATGTGTTTAATAGAATTTTACATCTGAATTATGAACATTAGAAACATTGGCGATAAGATAGGTAGTTACAGCAATTTTCGTCCAATTAAGTAGAGTGATATGATCATTATCCGTGTTAACCCGAATTGATTTAAATATCTCTATATTGTAGTTTCTCGTAAAACTTTATTCTTTGGTGCATCATTATATCCTATCAGCTTAAAAAACCCGAATGAATGTCGAACAAGTACATGCAGGGCTTCTTCATATCTACGTGAAATCGAAACTAAAACCTGGATTATCAGTCGGGAAACCTTTTAGAATGTACGTCGGAAAACACGGGCATTAAAATATTTTAATCCTCCAATATAGATCAATGTTGCGCCAACATTGTTTCAATTTCATTTATAAAATTCTACTGTATCTTTTATTTTTCATCAAAAAAATAAAGTGTATTTAAGTACAGTATTAATCTATTGATGGGCAAACCGTCATTCAATTATGAATGATAATAAATATGGATACTAAAATTTTGTTAAAAAGTAAAATAATCAATAATCTCTTGAGAAAAATAAACCTTTAAATGATATCCGATGAATAAAAAATTCTGTACGTATCAACAGCTTACAACTCCTCTACTATAATGAAAAATGGTTTGCTTACCACAAACATCATATCCCGATACGATTTCAAACAAAGGCCGTAATTACGTTTTTCGATATTTTATTTTTCATTAAACGTGAAATGGAACGCGGCGCTGCATTTCAATGTTTGCCCACCTTCTATCAGTTTCCGTCTCTGTGAAACTGACTCGGTATATTTTTTTGCTGCAGGTAAAATAAACGACGTCCACAACAAGGCTTTCTGGTTGCAATTCTTTGTGGGAGCTATGTACGCTGATTGCCGAGTTGTCTACGTCCATTGAACTTATTTTTTAATAGTCGCAACACTGAACTGGAATTAAGTTTTCTTTCTCGTGGTTTTGATATTTCCATTCAGGGATACGAGTAGCTTTTTATTCAATTCTTTGTCGTCGGCATTTGTTTTTTCTTGTTCACATTTGAACAGTATGGTATTTTATGATTAGCTTGCAATGAATACAGGTAATAACTAATTCACTGTTTCGAAATAAGTGGAAGGGTTGTCCATGTGTCAGTTGCCAATAATACCTTCAAACCATAGAGGTAGCACGGACGTTAACATAAAGACATATTTTTACAAAATACAATTAGGTAATTCAAACTATAGATTTTTTAAACAGGAATTTGTGCTTGTACCACATCAGCAGACCCAGAATACATCGCTACTTATGTTATTAATTGGATTGATCGGATGGATATTGGATATGATAATCTAATGTACGTAACGGTCGATAAATCATAGGCTTATTCTTAAGCTTATTTTCTGTAGGATTCTGTTACTAGGTAAATAAAAGAGTGTGGTTCAATTTTCTAAAACAGAAGTTATAGTAGTGTAAACAATTTAGTTTCGGTAATATATCGTTTTCAGCCTCCATCCCTGGTTGTCGTTCTCCCTTCGCCGCCGCCGCCGTCCACGACCAATAATCCATTTAGGGCTGCAGCACGCGCCGCCGGCTGTGTCCTGATCGAAATATAATTGAGTGTGCTCACCTGCCACACCGCAGATCTATTAAAATAAATAGAATTACACCGGCTCGGCTCGTCTGTGCTGATATTTTTAGACGATATTTAACCTACACCATACCGCCTATCACTACAGAAGACAATTACTTTATGTAACTTAAAAATAGACTTCGACTCATCAAATAACGGCAACGAACCTACGTGGTGCTTTTTGAAGTCTATAAATGATTTCCACTGCATTCTTTTAGTGTTTTTTGTTTTAATGTAAATTTTAAAGCAAATTTAATTTGGCAAACCCAAACAATTTCAATATCATCATCATACACGCAAAAACGCAGAGCATGATGTCATCTGTGAACTTCGATGTACAAAAACATTCTAGTAATACTGTTTGTGTAAAGATGCAGGTAGCGATTAGTAAAATTTATGATACAAAAACTTCTTATTTAACTATATATGAGAATAACAATGTTAATATTACTTAAAATAATAAACTTAAAATTTTGAGTCTCCTTTCAATCGATTTACAGTTTTTTTATAATAATTGTAAATACGACTGAAAGCAATCTGTTCAAGGTAGTTTTTCATGAGATCGCTGAGTTTCGGCAAAACTCATAATCCCCGATTCACTGCGGTCTCCGGCTGCCTCCTCCACTGAAATATGGATTATGTCTATTCATTTGAAATTCAGAAGAGGTTCTCATCGCTTCCTCGTTCGTAATGATGAACTCGTTTCTTGCGCCGGTTTCAAATAATAGATCCCGATTGAGTTTTGAACTTATATGTACAACAATGTAACCGCTTGGATTTGTGAAGAGTCAACTTTCTTGACAAGTATTTGTGTTTAAATTTTCAAAGATATGTTACTTTTGACTGGTAGGCTTGTAAAACAACTACTAAATCGAAAACAGTCACTAATCCGTGCCATTGGAATGAAAAGTTCAACTTTTTATATTACTGGACTAGCTGATCTTTAACCAATGGCATTAATGTTGTTTTGTTGAAAAGGTCAAATTTAAAAGTAAACACAGTTATTTAAATCGTCTTCTAAAGTAGGAAGCCGCTGTCATTCCTTTCCGGGACGGTTATAGACGCTATTATTGTAAGAGAGTGGCGTCGCGTCGCCTTGGTCGACTTCTACGTTTCACAATAGTATCCGATACACGTGGCGAGTCTCACCTCTCACCTTTGATATACACCTACATTTAATTGTGTCATTAGCTGATAATTTAATTAGGTGAACATTAAATAAATACTTATTTTTATAAACAAATAAAACCATATGAGGGACATTAGACAAACAAAGTTTTTATAAAAATGAAACCGATCGTATTCTATTTTTCAAGAATCATTTAGAAACTACTATGTGAACTATCTGAATTGGTTTACTCATGAGAAACTTTTGCGGGAGATATTCGGTTCCTTAGAAGTCGGTAAAAAACTGTTATAAGGAGGAATAAGGATTGTTAATTAATGTTGTTAATTAAATAACAAACAAATTAAATATCTTTTTATTACTATATCTTCATAGTTCTTCATTTTAATATCTCATTTCAAATGTTAGGCTGTTTCATAGCCAAGGTTCTGCTTGTAGGCCAATGGATGAATTAACTTGTTCTCTTCTACAAAAAAATATATTGACAATTGATATAATGTTGTACTGTTCAATCGAAATCATGACAAATTATAATTTGTAAGAGGTACCTATTCAAAAGTGCGTTTTTTCAAGACACGCAAACCAAGGTTTTCAAATTCGCTTGACTTTTTGAAAATAAATTAAACAGGACAAACACCTATTCTTTTAATTTTTGCTGTCTACAAAGTACTAACACTTTACTCTGTAGCAGTACTTCGAATTTGAATATAATTCTTACATATTGAAGTAAGGTACAAGTAAAAGACTTTTATTAATATTTATTTCTAATACGCTTGTTATATGTGAAAAATATTAATGGTAAAAGGGTTTGAATAACCTAATGTGTATAGCTAATGTGTTCACAAGTACTCACTTTTTGTCCTGCCTTCCCATTCAAGAAGATGATTGAAGTAATCGCTCAACGATTGAATTCTTTCAGCATCAGCTGTAACTGTATATGATATCCAAAATTATAAAAATATTCGAATTCTGGAGAGTATAAAATGTTTATATAATTGAACTACATATTTTAGTTTCAAAGATATCTGAAGATACAAAATGCCTGATCGTGAATTACTTAGGATCTAGTTGGGTTCAGATGTACAATAAATGAAAACTTACTAAAGTCTGGTTTGCGTAGTTTAACTACACGGTGTTCAACTGCAATCATAATATTGGTTATTATCCAAGTATTTCCATCAATACACAAGACTATCTCAAAGATGTAAGTTTTTTAATCATTAGGAATGCTTTTATTACAAACTAATGTTTTGTGTGGACCAACTAAAAAAATTTAGGAAAGCGGTACTAGTCCAAAACGTGAAAAAAGTAGTGTAAAAAGTTGTTTATAAACTCTATATATATATTTTTTGACCTTAGCATCTATTATTTTACGATTAATAATTGGTTGTTTTATTGTTATACATACTAATTTTTTCCAAGTCTTCGTCGACAGGCGTTATTCCCACTGTTGTAAGAAAAAAGTATTTAGTACAGAAAACACATGTCTTCTCTGGAACCATACCTACCATACTCAACTCTTCGTTAGTGACATTAATTTTTTTACAATCATAAATTTTACTTTACAATATTAAGTTTGCATGCGTACATTTTTACAGAAATTTAGATTTATCGTAGACGGATACAACACTTTCTGTGACATGGTGTAGGTATCTGAATATGATTATGTTAGAGAAATTACGATTATCTAGGAATTTATACATTTAATAGCTTTTAACATTATGAGAGTGTCTAGAGTGAGACTTCTGATAGTGTTACATAAGTGTTAAGTGAGAATCAAAGCCAAATACTAGTGTTTATCTTAAGACGTTCATTCGTCGTACCTCACCTTAAAGCGACCTATCTATATAGTTATGTCCGTTTTTATGAATGTCAGCAAAAGCATTAGGTACATGTGATGCCGCGTTTCTATATTGGTTCTCCAACTTCCAACTTTTAATCGGCCGTCGCCGTCAACTGTTTCTTTTGTATTGGACGTTGGTGAGCCAATTAAACGCAACATCAGACTTAATCTGTAATGGTGAGTATCCCACATTGGTTGGCAACGTCCAACTTACGTACAAATGATGGTGATGGCCGACTAATATCAAAGTTGGAAGCTAGCCGGCCAATGTCGAAACGCACCATAAGTTTTTTGGTATGGGTATGATTCGAGTATTTGTCATTTTTGAAAGTTTGTCTCCATTCAGTTGAATGTGAGTAATAAATCTCATTAACTCACGCATTTTCCTAAAACGTATAAGTAGCTCACCGTTTTCTTCGTTATTAGGTGAACGCATAACTGTAAACGAATATTATATCAATGAGCATTCTTTATTAAAATTAACACCTAGTACCTACAGCTTTGTTAAAATTCAAGCTAAGTTTAAAAACATACATAAATCTAAATTTAGAATTTAATTTCTGAGCAAACAAAGTCGGAGGAAACAGACAAACTGTGAATAAATAAGAATAACTAGGTAGCTACATATTTAAATACTTAGGTTAAATATATCGTCACTACTAAAAACTGATGAAAAGAAACTAACACTTACTATTTTTGTTCAATATATTTTCATTTCCGCACACCACTGTAGCTCGACACGAGTCTAAATCTCCGTCGTTGTCGCAGGTATATTTCCAATGACATGTTTTTTCTTGTTCTAAAATTTACCACATTCTTGTATTTATATTTCTTTGATAACTATAATAATTATTATATTTTCTACAAGATACCGAAAATACAGAGGAAAACACATGGCTTTGTCCGTTTAATGTCCAATAATGCCTTCTTTATGATGTAACCTTGTTCATATGATCTGTATAACTTACACCTGAAGGCTGTTTACGACGACAACCCCTAGCAGACATCTCAATGGCCTTGTCTTATCCCAATCATAAAATCAGCTTTTATTGTCACAAAATATCACAACCGCTTAATTTACTCTGTTCAAAATAAAACCTTAGTATTATGCCCCAATGTCTGAGATAACAATGGTATAAGACTAGCCGACCTGTCGTCTACGTCACATACGTGAAATTATTGATGTTTAAACGAACTTATATTACCTGTACATGAAGTTCAATCATAATTATACTCAAGCTTCGTCCGAAGAAATTAAGAATAACACTTGTTAATCTCTTCGGACGAAGCTTGAGTATAATACATATTATGTTTCATAGATTAAACAACTTAGGGTGTTTTAAAGGTCATAAATTTGAAGGTTATAACAATATATCATTCTATCAAGTTTAAGGTAATAAGGGACGGAAAGCAAGCAAGTAAAAAATATTCAGAGGAACGGGTTAATCAATAGTCATAAGTATAAAGTATTACTTTTAAAGTTTCTTCTAGGTCTCATATTTTTGTTTTTTAAACGTTTATGCCTTTTTAGTGATTTATCTCGAAGAGCCGTTTTTCGTTTTGGTTTACTAAATAATCCACGTCTGTCATGAGCTGCGTTTATAACTAATCGTCTCTTCATGTCGGGGTGTTTCAGTGATACTGAAAAATATTTACTTTGGTTAGGAAAAGTATTAAAATGTATGATATTCTATTTGAAAAACATAATACAAAATAATCAAAGTACAATGTTAACGTTATGCAACACAAGCTTTCAATGGAACTGAAAAATATAAGACTCGTCCTTCTTCAAACGATATTTCCAGGAAGTCTATTAAGCTGGCCGTAGATATGCTACGATTTTTCCCAACTTTAGTGAGGTCCATGTCCAATCATTCATCAACAGACGGTTTACCTAATGAAAACAAATAATGCAATTTACATAATACCTTGACGCTTGTTTGATTTACGTTTATTAGTATCTTGAGGGTCTTCATTGTACGGTATTGCTGAAATAAATGAACAACCGGATTTAATTCAAGTCATTAAAATTTTTGTTGAAAAACTTTACTTGAAATTGCACCTTTACCTTCAAGCGATTCATAATTGTGGTCAATTTTCATCATAACTGAAATAATAATTATAATTTTAAATGAAAATAATAATATACAAGTGTTTATTTTATTTTTTATTTGATTTTAAACTTACGTTTGTAGTGGCATTTTGGCTTTTTTTCATCATTTGATTCTGGATCTATAAAAAGTATTGAATTATGATGAGATAATTAAGTGACACAAAATAAATAAATCCAATTAATTTATTGAAATTACATTTCAACTGGACATTCTCCGCCGATGACTCGGTTAGTTTCAGAGTGGCTTCTGTAATCATTATTTGAGATTTATTTAGTAATTTAATAATAACACTCTTTACAATGCAGCGTCAATAGTGTACAAAATATTTACCTTCTCCATTTAATGCCAAAGCCTGTAATGCATCTAATCCAGATATATCAGCAGCTAAGAAAGAAAGAAAACATTTATACCACAATTCACTCATAAATTATCAAAAAAAAGAAAATTACATTCTTTAATGATTTTTTACCTGTTATTTCAATAAATCTTTTGGCTGTCATAACTGTAACAGAAATTAATAATAAATATCATTACTCTGTAAAAACAATACATAAGTTCATCTTCTCAAATTACTCACAAAAGGCTTCGAAAATTTTCTCTGCTAACTCTTCCGGGGTTTTGCTTGAACTGACAATTCCTTTTCCAGCTAAAATATTGAAACTTTTTTAGGATAAAAGACTTAGATCATACTTTTAAAGTCTTCTTATTGAATGATAACAAGTACTTATCAAACTCAAATATCAGGGCGGAAATTAAGTATATAAAAGAACTTCTTGTCATATATTTTTATATGAGCTGACCCATATGGCTTTAAACTATTAAATAAAATAGGTATATCTAAAACTATTAAGTAGTCCAGGTTAAATTTTTGTAAATCTATCAATTAACTAAAGTCTTGTTAAAATTGGTCTAGTCTAAATAGAGGAGATTATGTCAAAAAAAAATACCCCCTTTTGTATTGTTTCATTTAAACTTACTTCCAAGTCCTGCAACTGAAATCACAATAAATAAAATATAATTAGTACACTGATTATCAATTTATGTAAAATTAAACAAACAAAAGTCAGTCACAGTGAAATACATAATAATACATTGAATTACAGTATCACATACAGAACAGTATCATTGGAAAGGAGAGTAAACTTAGTATGCGATGTAAGTATTCGCTATCAGGATCGAGATATAGAAATCAATAATAAGAAGATTATATTATTATTTTATGTCTTAGCCGAAATCTATTACGTTGTTAGAAACTTGAGTTTTGATTAATATTCAGGGAAACTTACTTTGTGCTAAAAGTCTCACAGCTACAGGTATTATATCCAGAGGAGTGATTAAATCGCCTGTAACGGTTTTATTCAGATTAATTCATCTTAAATATTATTTTTACAGAAACATTGAGATACTTCTTTACAGTATACTCGAACTTTTAATAATTAACTAATTTGGTATCTTACCAACTTGCAGTGGTCTGTCTGAAAAAAAAGAACAATTAAATATTCAGGAAGCGAATTTAATTTTATATGTATATTTTTTTTTGTATTATGATAGATGTAATTGTTGTAGTTGAAAAAGATTTTTTTTATTCATTTATGATAATCATTTGATGAGTGGATACCCCCTAATGACCTGGAAGTGTGGAGGTTCATGGGCGACGTTAGGTAACCACTTACTATTGAGGGGGGAAGGATAATATGAAAGCTATAGGGTTGTTTATCTGTCATATAATAAAAAGTAGTTACAGAAGGTATGCTCAATCTCAGAACTATAATATTTGTAATCAAGGTACCTTGTATTGGTATCCTACTTGGGTCGTGATTTTCACTGGGTGACGTTGCTTCCTGTGCTGGTTCATTTTCATCCTGATGAGGAATTTCTGTTGCTAGATTGTTGTTGTCGTTGACTTCTTGATTTTCTTCTTGATGCTCATTTATTTTGAAATCAGGTGCTAACGTTTCAATATGTGGTTCCCCTCGATAAGTAACGTTATCGTCTCCTACAATTTTCGATTTATCAGTCCCTTTTTTATTTGGTTCAATCTTATATAAATGTATTTGATTAATAGGCATAGAAAATTAAATATAAAAGGTTTACTCGCCCTCAACATTGTCAGCTTTAATTTGATGTGTGGTAAACACCTAGTAAGTAAAGAGAATCGAATATTACTTTAGATAAATTCAAATACAATTAATAGAGAAGTATCAAATAAACTCACAGAAATGAAAAGCAGAAATGAACACAGCAAAAGTTCTTTCATTTTTCATAACCAATCGATGGTGTTCCCTAATAAGAAATGTCGGAAAACAATTACAAATCTAATATAAATGCACTAAGCATGTAATCGATATGACTTTTTCATTCACTTTATCATAGTTACAGTAATAGCTTCTATGTTGATGACAAAAAGGAATGCTATCATTGATCTGAGTATATATTCTTGACTTCGATCTGTTAAACTAGTGTTATTGCGATTACAAAAGAAATGCTTACTGAATAAAAAAATAAGTATTATAGTCACTATTTTTCACCTATATTTCTGTAGGTAAACGACTGTCATGTTGGAAGTTTTTCATACATTGTGTTTTATTGCCTCGACTAGATAGACTATTCTATCGGTGGTTAGTGTCGCTCCTGAACCTTAAAAAGTAGTATGAAGTACGCAACCTTAAATATTTACTTATTAAACCTGACATTTTTTGTTATACTGTATAGTGTTATTAACATTGAAAACAACACATCATTAAAAAATACTGAATACAGAATGCTTATCGATGTGGTTTCGTGGTTACCAAGCGATTTTTTTCCAGTGACACAAATTATGTAGTTATCACAAATATTCATGTTATGAAACATAGGAAGCAAAGTCAGCATGATGTGAAATTAGACCGAGTCAACTGTCATGTGTGCTGTGTACCAACTACCTACTTAGATTCGACGGGATTTAGACGGGAAAGAGTGCCGTACTACGTAACGCCTCGTGCCAATTTCGCTCATCACTAGTAAAAAAACGAACAATTCGACATGCCAACTAATATTGTTCCAAGAAAAGCATATGTTGACGATGTTAAGAATATTTTATCTCATTTAATTACTGTGAAAGAAAGAATTTTGGTTGAGTCTTGCGTAAAGTCTTGGTCTTGCATAGTTGGTCTTGGTATTGGACTTGTTCTTGTCCTTACAGTCTTGGTCTTGGTCTTGCAAAAAAGCAAGCAATTTTGCTCATCACTAACATTTAGGTACTTACAAATCGTATTATGCTTGCGTGTGCCTAATGCACTTTGCACTGTATAATACATCCGCATTTGGTAGAAAAACTTACAATACGTGCGTATAAAAAAGTTCAACTACATGTAATAGTTACAGACAACTTTTATCGAAATCTGAAGTACTAACAAAATTTTCTTTACTTCGGAGTCTAAAACTTTTTATTTCATAATTGAGAAAAGGTGTTACATATTCCTGCGTACTAAAGATAACTTGCACATTAAATTATAAAGTTTAAGTTGCCACGGAGCGTGTTGATATTAATGCTGGGTTAATTTGAACCGTCTCTCGTTATCCTGGCTGTGACGTAACGTCACACCCTTCCACGTTATTGCGCGAATGTCACCGCACTCTACCTCGGTTTACCTGCTTATACTAAGCTGGTAAATATCAAATGTATATTTAAGCAGGATTTCTGTTGCTATGTTTGGAGTGCAGTGACTTTTCTTTGAACTTGAAGCGGTATTGTGGTGCATCATAAATATAGGTTTGGCTTAGGCAACAAACAGGTAGCAGTTTAAAACGAAAACCAAAATAGCTAAAGGGATATGAAATATGAAAATAGAACAACTTGTGTACCTTTTTTTTTTCAGTTGGAGGAAATCACCGGATCCCCGCGGGCGGGGTATGTGGGAGTTGAACCGCACTAAAACCTCCAACCGCTCACACTCAGCGTCCGAACCACGGCTGAGGCCAGAACCCAGCACGGGGTTTGGAGGGACGGCGCGACGCGTTACGCGCTCGGCACTCTTTCCCGTCGCTCCGTCCCCGAACTTGTGTACCTTAGTTTAATAGTTGCTCACCTGGCGTTTTAAAATTATTTTAAAATAACTGCAAGAGTATAATTACAGTATTTCATTATCTGTAAGTTCCGTAACTAGCAATGCAGTTAAGTTATATCTATGCATTATACCTGTTATGTCATATATTCCCGATCCAAATCTCTATTTATATATTATCTGCGGAATAATTATTTTAACTATTTCAACGGTTGCGTTGTGAAATCAGTAAATAATGAGTTCATTTATTTACTCGCGGCATCGGTATCACGGCGCGGCGCCTAGCACCGAGACATTGCCGTTTATCTGCGGTTTCCTCCTCACAGTAATTAAGGGATAGACTCAACGCAGCCTCTGCTTTTGATCCTATTTAAGGCAAGCAATTTACATTCATGTTGTTTTAGTTTAATTTCATTAAAACACGCCTGTGTTCCGCGTACAGTTTTAATGTAAATGAACTTGAACAGATTTAGTTTCATTGATATTATGATCACCGTAAAATAACAGGTAATAGAGATATATTACGAATAAAAAGTACTCCAGTATTTTTCATTTTATTATTTGAGTTTATTTTTAACATTTTCACTGAAAAAGAATTGTAATTATTCGAAAGTACCGGTTGTAAACATATCAATTTCGTAAAGAGATACGATAGGAGAGCATCGGATAACTGTGTGTATCCACTATCCATCAGTGAAAGGTTGCAATGCGATGACCCGTGAAAGATACTCTCCCAGAGCTCAGTAGCGTAGTTCCATTGTATGCAGACAGTTTCGCCATTTAGCATCACTCTCACCGAAGAAAACCTACTAACACCCCACGCAGATCACAGACGAGTTTCGTAAAACGTTCATTGTCCGTTTGATCTAGATTTCTTTTGTTTGTCCATTACGCTAAGTCACGGAATATCTCGCGACCTCTGTTGTGAAACAGATAACAACCTCTGCTACATGCGGTCTGATATACACATTGTTATTATGAAACTGAACGTGTATTTATTAATTGTATTTATTTTGCAAGACATGTTACCTTGGTATTAATTATATTTAAGTGTTTTAGGTACGTAAAGGTTCATATTCATATTGTGTTAGTTGAGAAATTAAATTTACTAAGTTCTTTTCTAGAATATTTAAAGTCGCTTTGTATTTGTTTCAAATATAAACTGTAACGGCAATTTTAACAAATAGGTTGGTACTTTACGACATAAAATATTGTAACATGAAAATGTAACACACGATAAGTTTGAAATGAATCATTCTAAAATATTAATCCCGTAATTTATTATCCACTTAGCATAGTTTTTCCCCAAAACGTCTTCAGTTCTAAATTGCGAAAACATAAGGAACTTTTCTATCTTTTCTTTACTATAATGTTCCGTTTTTTTGTACATGGCAATAAAAAAAAAACCTGAAATCCCATTTTCAAATCAACCTGAATTAATTTTTTTCTAATTACTTTGTGATGTATGATTTTTTTGCGTGATCTAAACATGTTCAATATTGTGTATACTTAGAATTTTGAACACGTTCTTAAATGAGAAAAATCTTTTCGTGTAATTGCGTTCAGTATGAACTGAAGTTTTCAGTTGGTATAAAAGGAGTTTTGTGGTGAGTCGGGTGGATGTGGACCGAAAACTATCCTCCCCTTTGAAACGTGCTTAGACTTACTCTACAACTATCTTTTGAAATTTAACATTATAATGTTCTTTCACTATTTATTACTAGATACAAATTTTAATATCTATCTATCCGTAGCACCGCAACCAACGTTAGCCTAGATATGATTAGAATTACGTGTAGGTATTGCTTACAACTTGTGATTAAAAGAGAGATAATACAAAATTATAAATGTATAAAAGTTCGTAATCGGTACTTCTGTAAAATGACATAAAAAAATAACTTAGAGAACATCATTAGAGAATATTATCACAGAAATTGTCTTCGCTGGGTATTTTAATGATATTAAAGAGGTTATAAAATACAGGTCACATCATAAATGTAGTATCAGAAAAACTATTTTCCTCTAAAGTTTCTTAAGCCTCGGCATAAATTGAAAGAAAATTTTCCATATTGCAGATCAGCAAGCAATAAACGAGATAAGCGAATAAAGATCGATTTTAGCCCCCGTGGTATATCTCTGACGTGTTCACATAATTTAAAGGCGGGCGATAAGGTCCCGGAGCGGGCGTTCGCCGTCTAGACGGAACTCCAGACCAAAACCGATCTCACAACTACTCCCATCTGCAAGCGGAAACCCCAGTCGAATCTATCGAATAATCGCATAACAATACGGAAGGCGGTCCCCACTCGCGATCACAAGGAAGTGCTACATCGACGATGTAAAGTAGCATTTTCAACGTCGAGTTAGACTTGAGTGCATCTTCTACTTAAACGTAGCGTCGCGTCGTTTACATAAATATATCTTTATTTTGTGGAACATACAAAAAAGTCTAAGCTCGAAATTGTAAGCAAGATTTTGATATAACCTAATGTTTGCTGATATGTTTAGGTATTTTGTTTGTGAAATAAGTTAAAATTGCAAGCTGTCAAATATGGTGTTAAATAAGCTTTTGCAAGGTAGGTATTGCAGAATGCAGAAGTGTAATGTACAGCATTTTCCACTCTCTGTCTCTAGCCATAAAACAGAAAATTGAAAATAACAAATTATATTATAAGTACATGAAAAATAAACTCCAAATCAAGTATAATTTTGATACGATGATAACACAAAAACAGTAGACTGATAACTTAAAATAACACTCGTATTGTTGATGGCAAAAACTAAAGTAACCGATGAGGCAATCTTTATTTAGAGTTGTTTTGTCACACATGTTTACTATGTTATAGCTAAGTGAATTCATTAGAGTCTGAAGTTGACCGATGTTGACCTTCAAATGACATCAGTCAATGCACAATACCAATACATCATGATAGTGATCTTTAAACTATTAATATTCGTTTATAGGTCAAGTATAAACTGCTATATAATTATCGTTGTATAAGAAATGACTGTATTGTTAAAAATAATACAAACGTATCCATTATTTTTTTCCTTTCACTTCAACATACACGCATCAATTTGTGTAATCTCAGGGCACTTACCGGAAAAACAATGAACCATTAAAGACGCCTCTACAACTGCACAGAACAAGCACGCACTTAACCCGTAATAAACTTACTATTACGTATGCGTATGATATTAATTTATCATCATTCACATTGAACAAAATTGTTCTTAGTTACATGATCATAATGTTTTGTTATGGCTTTAGGCAACTTTTTCATGGTCGTCGTTGAATTTTACTTGTTACCTACACGACAGTGAATACGTTGTCCACTTTGAGATAATGTATGTACATATTATATTATACACTGTTGTAACATGAGTCTATGTAGTCTGTTATGTATCAAGATTCAATGTAACGCTATTTACTCTAAAATAAAACAACTATTTCATATTTGAAGTTGTGTTGTGTACTAGTTTTAATAGAGATTTAGCAGAAACTTCAACTTTGATCTTACAAACTCACCTAATACAAAATCTCAATAATTTCTTATTATTTATTACAGCAAATAAGCATAAACATCAGTCGGTAAAACATAAACGTGTATTGTATATTGAAGAATCCAAAATATAGTTTATTCTAAATTTAAAAGCAAATATGTATTGAAACGAAGCCGCATTGTATTCATAGTGTATAATAAATAACGTCGATATGAGAGTTGGCGGCATATTGTTTGCAATGTGAATACATGGAAATGTTAGCTAACAAAAGCATCAATATTCGAATAGTTCGCCTCCAGCTAAAACGATATTTGTGTCATGTTTTTATTGGTTTATGACCTACTTTTTTCCATACGCTAACAAATAACATTGTCGAAGAAAAAAATTAACGCTTCCAATATCACGAAATTTGTTTATTCAAATTTGTGGTGTCATGTCTATTGTTATTTTAGAAAAGTGATTTTATTCTATTATACTCCTGTTATATCACTGTTCTTACTCAAAATTGCTAAAATGTTAAATTTAAATGTTTCAAAATCTCATTCAATGGATGTTTTGTTGAATCTTTGTTGCTGGTTAAACCAACTTCCTGAAAACTTTCGACATGTTGCTACTAATGTCACAACTATCTTCACAATTATCTTGTGAAAAAGCGGAGGTATGGATGGTCACTTATTTGATTCTCACTATGTTTCTTTATAATAACATTTATTTTTAAATAAGTAGCAGCTGTTTATGTTTTTAGGAATGTCTATATAAAAAATAATAGTTTGGAGACTATGACTGAATATGAGGATGTGTTGGTCAAACAAATTGGAACAAACAATACTGTAAAAAGATGAATCTAATTAGATATGGATAAACATTGTTGCTTATGTTATACCTAAACGGTAACCTTTCGATGTGGAGCAGTCATGGCCTGTCCTGAACATAATTCCATTCACTTTTGTGCCCTGACATGCATTAGTTGTTATAATAGAAAGAGCGAGAGACAGACAGACAGACTTTCGCATTTATAATATTAGTAGGGATTGTATTTTTATGAAGCTCAAATTCAACTTATTGATATATTGTACGAGAAATGCCAAATGTGAAGCTTGAAAAGTTTTCTACACAACGTGAGTCTGATCAATCTATCATGCTTGTTTAATTCTACAGCATATTGACATAACCTTAATAAACATAACTTAAAAAGAAAACATGCGAGTGTAAAATCTAGATACACATTACACAAAAGGTGTCCCAGAACGCAAATAATAAAGCATCGGTCACATTAAGACAATGGTGCACGATAAGAGCCGGTTTGCAAACATAATATAAGTAAGCCAAGTTCACAGTAAGTGACGTTCAATGTCGTAGCCGTGCGTTGGCGGACACCGGCGGCGCTGAGAGCAGGGGCGCTGCTTTCCCAGCCCGGAGAGTACTGGGGACCGTGACGCGAGACAGCTGCGTCCGGGACGAGTGACGTCACAACTACCGACCATAATACCGTACTCATTCAGAACTTCCTTTACACTGCTTCATGGAAACAAACTTGAAAATCTATTTTCGTATTTACACCATGCGTCCATTTGGAACGCTTTAAGCTGTTGACTAGGTTTTAAGAAAAACTTTGATGTGGTTTTATTCAGTTTAAAACTAGGTAACTTGGTCTGGAAAGCGTAGTTCGGGTATATCATTTACTGGTTTCCTTCTAGGCAAGGCAAATTAAATTGTTTTCTTATAGTCTTAACAGTTCTTAAATATCCTGAACTTAACATAACATCACGCTAATGCTACATCTACCTCACAATTACGTTCTGTTGTATATATTATCTTTACCGTTGCAAAGCTAAATTTGTTAGCTAACGCCTTACGGATTTGACTCCTATCTGAACAATATTTTGGAAATTGTCAACAATAGCAAAAATATGAAACTAGTTTATAATAATAAATAGTTAGGTAATATTTTCCGCGTATCGCAACACATTGCTATTCATAACTTGTGCAAAACACGTTTTTCTTATGTCGGACCCGACAAATATTTTTGCGAAACAGACAAAATTGTAGCCATGTTATGATAGAAAAAGTTATCTTATTAAATAAATCAGTAAAGCAATTAAACATTGTTCCTTCGACGCGTTTCATTTCTGCAAAAAATACTCATTGAGATTCTAAGTAGCGTTCGCTAAAAAAGTTGTGGTGTAGAACAAATATTAACTGGCCGACTCTCGTGTTTGTTTTGGCTATTCGTGGACGTGATTTCCGTATACTTTATAACCTGAACTTATTAACATTCCCTTTTATATTGTGTTCTACATTGTTAAAGCATTCCTACAATACACTTGCTGAATTATAATCATATGAAATTTCATATGTTTAAACATTAGTTGGTTTTTCGTTGGTTACCCGTTGTGTATCATTATCGCTATCGTTGCTATTTTTAAAACAATAGAATCTATTTCAAATATCCGTATTATATTTCAATGGCTCTCGACCACTTCCTGTCTTCACGCTGGGTTCTGACAAAGCGGGATTACAATCTCGCCGCTAGTGGCATTGAGGAGGCTTGAAACCCGGAGATGATTTCAGATCTCAACCACTGCAATGCTTCTGGTAATATCGTTGAATATTTCACGCCCCCTGCTTCCCACTTGTAAGGCGACAAACTTTCCGAATATATTGTTTTTATCTTCTCAGCTAGTGAACAACATAGTTGTAGTCCCGAGATACTAGATCTAAGAATAATGTGTGATGAACTGTAGGAATTTGTTTTGTTACTAAAATGTTGTCGTACCTAAGTAACATAATTATGTGCTGCTTACTTTTACATATTAACGGACAAACATTTAAAATAATAAACACAATGATCCTCGTTATAATCATTTGCAGATAGTTATCGATATTAAAATATTATAATAAGTTTACAACTAACATTACCAGTGATAGTAAATTTTCATACATATTTTTAGTAGATTGTATACGGAACTCTATGGAGGAAGTTGGCAGATTGCCAGTCGGAAGCCAATCCTGGCGTGGAGTCAGGCCATTTTGATACCACTCGCTTTATCACCGAATAGTCTCTTGTGTAACTTATGTATAAGCTACTCTGTCATAGAGACTGTTATAAAGATAGTGTCGAGAGAGTAATGAGACCAATAACAATAATTCTTAATTATTTTAGACACAGTCATATAGAAATATTACCTTATTTTAATGTACACACATAACGGTACTCATAACATTCACTAACGGGGTTGGAATTAAACAGTTTAGGGTTAAGCACTGTAATGTACATATTACAAAAGATCTCACGCCATTTGTTTTCAGAAAGTTTAATCTTTATTTACTTTAAACAGAAATGTTATAACAATATGCATATTGAATATTATTGATAACAAGAGAGCTATATAAAAAAAAAGAAAGAACAGATTTATTTAATTCTTAAATCAAACTGGTTTAAACTTTTACTCCAAATTATTCTAGTTCGATTCTCAAAAAGTCCAATACACATTACGTTCTAAATACCTACTCAGTTTTAAAACGGGTTTTAGCGTTAAGGAATAATTGGGCAGAAATTAAGGGAATCCGGGACGCTGGGTCCTCTAATGGGTCGCCATTAGTTTTTATGGACTAAGAGTTTTACGGTTGCGAGCTGAGTGATGCCGGGTTCAACTATGAAATTAAATTTAAACTCACTTCACGCCTTTGTTATGAATGTTACCAGACGTTAAACGGTCGGTTTATTTGAAAACTATTATTATTGAAGTGTAATTGCTTAGGAAATATTAATTATTATGGATATAAAATCAGAAGGTATAAGGAAGGACTTCGTCTATAGTTATTTTGCTATGTAGGCAGACTAGCCAGCGTAACATCTGAAGTGGTAGAGTGTAAGATATGAGTTCAACCAAATTATGCAATGTTCTTTTTCTACCAATAATGCAAATAGGATAACAGATGAATCAGAAGACGAAGCAGGAACTACGACAAGATGTTTAAGACTGAAATCCAAATCGAACTCATTTTATTTAAATAGCCGACGAATGAATGATGGTCCACTATTACCACTAATTTCATAGCTAATAAACAAAACAATGATAGTGATGTAACGATTAGTAGAAACGTAATTCACTCGAACGCACTCGGTCCAATATTCCAGTTAATTAAATGTTTGCCTACTAAATCTTGGAGCTCGCTAGTTCCTCTTCAGATTAGTTAAGCTCGGAGTGCACCGTTTAATCACCAAATTCAGGTAACTACCACTGTCAAAGTATACTCTCAAATTTACATTTACCTACGTTGTGTAAGGCGTTTAATGACGTTGTTCCACGTTCATTAAGTCGACAGAACAGAGGCATTTTGTTAACACGTCTGTGAAATGCTAATTTGTTACCGTACATTCAATATGCGCCTGTCAGTGAACCCTTTAGTCGAGTTTTTACGATCGACGCCCGAGTTTCAAAAGTTACCCTTTTGTTTGTGTATGCTGATGCCGCCGTCGAGTCTAAGGTAATCATGCGAGGTCGCTCTCTGTATAGTAAAATATTAAACCTTTCATGTGCCTAGTCTAAATCAAAATATTTAGTTTCTCATAATATTACGGCAGATCATTTAATTTATTAATGATCTGCCATATGATGAAGAATAGAATAAGACTGATGATTATTAATATTGTGGTATGTTAAAGTAAAATACATACTTATGATTTTTATGTGAAATAAAATGGAAACTTTTCTTAAATATTTGAATTTACATCAAAAGTTATTAACAATAAATAAAGTAACAAAAAATCATTTCGGTATAATTTCTGTACTTAGTCTTCTACGGTAGGTATTCATTAATTTTGCACAATAATTTTAATAACAATTGATTAATTCAATACTTGACTGTAGTGTTAGCTATTGATAAACAACACATTTCGGAGTCACGACATGTGTTACACGACAAAAAGTAATAAAAAAATCGTAATATGTAATTGCAATTCATACAAAGACATCAGTCGGAGCAATAAAACTGAAAATACGTATTCCCCCAACGTAACCCTCGTCAAATTATAAAGAGAGGATAACGTTTACCTAAGCGTTTTTGACTTTATTAGTTTCAGTGGGTCGTAAAATGATTTCATTTTAACCTCTCGTGGAACAGACTATAATACAAAAGGTATATTTATCTAACAGATTGGCGCCAGTACGTGTTGGCGTTAGCTGGTGGAGCAATGACGACTGAATTGTATCTATTTAAAAGGAAACACTTTTATTTTTTACATTTCTTGACGTTCTCCTTCATTTTAACTAAAAATGGTAACTGTTGGATGCTATTGGAACCAACACAAGAAAAGACTTATTGTTTTTTAAATATTATATTTCATTGAAATATGAAAAAAAATATAAAATAACACAAACATGACCACTCTCCTATATCGCTAGTAAAGAAGTGAGAAACAAATGAAGAATGAATTTGACATAGAACAAATTTGAATTTTTAAGAAAATTAAAAAAATACTAAAATAGTTTTCATGCAGATGCAAAAAGTTTATGTTCTGAACATAATTGGGCCAGCAACAAATAATTAATAACAATAAGAAAGGAAACAAAACTAAATGGGAACAATAATGAACAAATTAAACTAACAAACACAGTTATTATAATTAACATTAAATTGAAAAGGAAAATTGAAAACAATGTCAATATAAAAACAAAACAAAAAATAATATAATCTTTTTAAAATTAACAATCATCAATAGGTAATGGTCAAAGGTTATTTAACCTTTGCCACTCTTAACTTTATTATCAGTTCTAAGAAAAGGTTTTACAATACGACCCATAGGCCAATGAAATGAAGGCACGTTGTCCATTTTAATAACAACGAAATCACCTTTAATAATTGTATGTACAAACTTCCATTTAGGAAAACTTTGCAAATGACTCGGTGTCAAATAAGTGAAATCAGATGGATCTGTACTCATTGGAACCAAAGGCCTAGAATTTAATATTTCTTCTATTTGCCCAATTATTCTTTGCAACTTTGCAAAATCAGAAAACTGATAGAAAATATTATTATCCTGCTTATTGAGCAATGTAGTATTTACAAATTCAACTTTGTTGTCTTGCTTATTGAGCAATGTAGTATTTACAAATTCAACTTTGTTGTTTTGCTTAATGAGCAATGCATTATCTAAAACTTTAATATTGTTATTATCATCGACCAACTTTGGCGAAATAGGACTTTTAAATTGTATATGTTCAAAACTTGTATTTCCGAGATACTCGATTTCATTTTTTATTACAAAATTTGAAACTAACCTAACTGGAGGAATATGACATTTTTGCTCTATGGAACCTGCTACAATGTGACCAAATAAAGTATTTTGTAATATTAATCCATTATCTAATCCAATATTGCCTTCTGATAAAACCTTAAAGTAAACATCCGCTCCTAACAGTAAAACTATTTCACTGGGAATATTGAACCCAGGGTTTGCCAATGTCACACCATTAGGGATATTCCAGTCTGATATGTTTAAGAAAGTTTGCGGTAGTGTGCTTGTTATAGAATCCATTACAAAACAACGTGCATTAAATTGAACCCTATGTACATTTGACTTTATGCGGCGCAAAGACTCACCCAATTTAGATAAAAGATAAAAATACCTATTTTCTATACTTTCGAGATCCTCTGAATCATCCGCATCCAGAATTTCAATCCTCGATGTGATCTGCTCGTATTCCTTAAAAATATCTGTCACCTTTTCTTTCCTCGACAGTACTAAATCCTCGTTTGCAGCCTCCATTGCCTCCACGTTCTTGATGAAATTTTCTTGACGTGTCAATGCTGCTTTGAGTTGCCCCCTTCGGGCACGTAGAGACTTTAGCTCCTCCATTTTTACTCCAAACGAAGTTGGTAGATAATTTTATGTGGTATGAAATTACCACAATAGTTCATGGACCGACAAACTTTACTGGCACCACATTTAAAACACTCGAAGGACCACTTTCTTATGTTGGATGCTATTGGAACCAACACAAGAAAAGACTTATTGTTTTTTAAATATTATATTTCATTGAAATATGAAAAAAAATATAAAATAACACAAACATGACCACTCTCCTATATCGCTAGTAAAGAAGTGAGAAACAAATGAAGAATGAATTTGACATAGAACAAATTTGAATTTTTAAGAAAATTAAAAAAATACTAAAATAGTTTTCATGCAGATGCAAAAAGTTTATGTTCTGAACAGTAACTGTCAACTTCTTATTTATATACCACATTAATAAGGCCATCTTAAAACTTGATTCAAAAAGAATACCTAAGCTATGAGTACGTTAGGGAAACATGTAGCTTCACATTATATTTTGTAGCTGTTATTTACTACTGAAACTCTGAAACAATTTCAAAACTTTGATTTGAAGCTTCGATTCCTTTGATCGTAGGTCTTAGTTGAATATTCTTTCGAGTTTATATTATGAACGTATATTTAATTCATCTTTTTATTCAGAATCGATGCTTTTATATGTTCCGTTTCATGAAACATTCTTGTCACGTGATGCTTTGAGAGACACAGATTATATTGGTTTGTCCCAAGTGGTGGCCTTCGTCAAAAGAGATTTGAAAGGATCCCTCAGCGAGATACTGTATTTGAGACGATGGTATGTTATCTTTGCTGTTTCATTTATAAAATTGAAAGCAAAATACTTTTAATTTACAAACATATTGCATACGCCACATAGAGTGCCAGCCAGCTTATCTTAAAAGATATTTGTTTCAAACAGTTACCTTATTCTCATACCATTACAATTAGCTACTGGCTGGAACCCATAACATAACTCTGAGAGAAATAGAAATTAATGCCTACTTAAAAGTTGGTGACAATTCGTCATTTATCAGTTTTACTACTAATGTTGTCACGAATTCGTTACATATGTTTAATATTACGTTGTAAAACGCGTAACAGAATCTAAATTGAAATTTTACGTTCGCTTCCTTGACTTTAATGAACTGTTTTCTGTTATTAATTATGCCATAAACTTTTTCAAATTTAAATTTTGAACGCAACTTTACTGGTTAAGACGATTATAATTTATAGTATAATGTAATATCCCCGAAACAAGATTCGTGAAAGTTTGAAAATAATGGCTTTAGTTGGTATCAAATAATATTGTTCTGAGATGTTGGTGGCCGCAGGGGCCATTCGTTAAACTAAGCTTATAGAACTCCGGAATACAAAACCAGGCAGATCAATAAAATTTTAAATAAAATATTTTAACAATTAACTTTATAAGTGTCTTTAAATGATGACGACATACATGCCATGTATGTAAGTACGTTTTGCTTGTTTTTCTTAACTATTTAAGAACAATTTAAGTTTCAGAAGTATTAAGTCTGTGGCCAATAATAGCGCGCGAGATCGTGAATCGCGGTGTCAACATTTGCAGCGTTCGGCGCATATATCTAAAATCTACTGCAGAGGGCTTTGGCCTGACCGGGCATACACTATCTCCCTTTGGCCATAAGTCCTCTGTACCCAGAAGTCCATTAAAACTAATTCAAATAATGAAATATCTAGAATACCCATCATTTCCTTTAAGGAAATTAACACAATTTGCATGTCTGTTAACTCATAGCTACTATCCATGTCACCAGCAAGGGGGCCCCCCGTTGCTGACGTCCGTGGGCTCGACCACCTTCTCTGAAGGCTGACCCCGCACGTGGTCCCCGGGTGGTGCCAAAGCAGCAACGGGAGAGCGGCCGTTAGGTTGGGTGCCCGGGAGTAATCGCACTGGTGCGATTACTCCCTCCGACCTCTCGGTGAGTGATGGACGTTGAGTCCATCACCGAAGCCCGCACAGGGGTAGGCGACCAGGCCCCTGTGACGGAGAATGCCACTGGCGTAGGGTCGGGGCGGGCATCGCGCGCGAGTACTGTCGCGAGCGATGCCCGCTCTGTCGAGCAGGGTGGGAGGGGCCGGCGCAAGCGGAAGACCGCGACGCGCCGGACCTCGGAAAGCACTGGGCTTTCGTCCGCCTCCTCTGAGGAGGAGACGCCGCGAGGACCCACGAGGCGAGCCACTACCACCACTGCAGAGACGACCAAAGATCCGAGGAAGACCTCCGCCTCACCCGCGCCTTCGGTAGGATCGTTCGCCTCGGCTCAGGCGACTGACGGGGAGCTCTCAGAGAGCCCCGTCGTCGTCCTGGAAACCATACGGCGCCAGGCCGCTTCTGCGGCCACAAGTAAAACGATTAGGATGCGCCCGGCCTACGCGCGGTGGTGGCGGCGGGTGGCCGATGAGACCGAGAGGATCATGCCTGCGGTCTCAGCGGCCATCAGCCGGGACGCGGCGCAGCGCACGGAGCTGGAGAGGTCGAGGGCAGAAGTGGCTCTTCTCAAGGAGAAGCTGCTGGCCCTCGAGACCCAGGGACCGGGGACTGCTGTGGCAGCGAGCGGCTCGCGAAGGGCACGGCCTACGCCGCCGGTTGCGCAGCCAAGCGGCACCCGAGCGCTGCGGGCCAATAAGGAGGCCAACGAAGAGTGGCTGCCTCCGCGGCGACTTGCGTCACCACGGGCCAGAGCGCAGCAAACAGAAACCAGAGAGGAGCTGGTTGCCTGCATCAGGCGGGAGTTGGCGGAGGAGTTCGGCAAACAAATTGCCGAACTCAAGGGGATCGTGGCGGCACTGAGTAGTGCTGCCCCGCCCGCACCGCCCTCTCCTCCTCCCGCTGCTCCTGCCCCCCCGGCTAAACCTGCGGGTCGGGATACGGCTCCGACACGTGGGAAAAAGCAGAAGAAGAATGGCGGCGGGACACCGGCTCCGGTGCCAGCGCCTCAGTCCCGCCCGCTTCCTCCGCCCCCATCCAATATGGATGAGGGATGGACTGAGGTGGTTAAGCGGGGCGCAAAGAGGGCTAGGGTTGTGGCCACCCCAACCCAACCACCACCACCGAACGCGACGAGGGCAGCGGTCAAGGCGACTCCTCAACCGGGGAGAGCGCCGACCACTGCCCAAAACAGGAACGTGACTCCGGCGGTCGTGGCTGCTCCCCAACCGGGTCGAGCGCCCGCCGCCGGAAAGAAGAAGAAGAAGAGCCAGAAGGCCAAGAAGAAGCCGCGCGCGCCGCGGCAGGCTGCAGTGGTGGTCACCCTGCTGCCTGCCGGCCAGGCGAAGGGGTTGACATACCCCGACGTCATGGCGAAGGCGCGCGCGGCAGTCGACCTCAGAGAGATCGGGGCGGAGGATGGCCTCCGCATCCGGCATACGGCCAATGGGGCCCGACTCCTGGAGTGTCCCGGCGCTGACAGTGACAGCGTCGCGGACCGTCTGGTGTCGGGTCTGCGGGTCGTATGGCCGGAGGAGGAGGTCAAGGTGCACAGGCCGGTCAAGATGGCTGAGCTGCGTGTGACCGGCCTGGATGACTGCACCACCAGGGAGGAGGTGGTGGCGGCCATCGCCGCCCAGGGCAAGTGCGCCCCGGAAAATGTAACCGTAGGCGAACTTCGCCAAGGTTACACCGGGGCCAGCTCGGTGTGGGTACGGTGCCCGGTCGGGGCCGCCACCTCCCTGGCCACTCCTCCGCCCGGAAGGCCGGCTGGGGACCCTGGCAGGCTGCGCGTGGGCTGGGTTGCAGCCCACGTGCGGCTGCTGGAGTCACGCGCCTGGCGATGCCTCAAGTGCTTCGGTACGGGGCACAGCGTCGCCAGGTGCACCAGCACTGTAGACCGCAGCGGATTGTGCTTCCGCTGCGGTCAAACCGGACACAAAGCGGCCGTGTGCTCGGCCGCGCCGCACTGCGCGTTGTGCGCCGCGGCCGGTCGCAGGGCCGATCACCGGGCGGGGGGCAAGGCTTGCTCCCCGTCCGGTGGAAACACCGAACGTAACAGGCGCCGCAAAATGAAGCGGCGCCAACAGAAGAAGTCGGCCGGGGGAGTACCGGCCGGCGTTTCAGACCCCGCCGTGGCGCCTAGTGCGCCCGATGGCGGGGGCGATGGAGGAGGGGAGGGAGCGATGGATGTAGCTCAGTAATGGACTGCACCCGTCGCTTCCTCCAAGGAAATTTGAACCACTCCGCCAGGGCTCAGGACATGTTGGTCCAGAGCATGGCGGAGTGGTCCATTGACGTAGCGGTGGTCGCGGAGCCGTACTTTGTCCCCCCGGCAGATGAGTGCTGGTTCGGGGACGAGTGCGGCTTGGCGGCCATCCACGTAAGGAGAGCCGCGGCGATCCCGCCCTTGGTAATGGTTGCCAAGGGACCAGGGTTCGTCGCGGCGATGATGGAAGATACCGTCGTGATCGGGGCGTATTTCTCTCCAAATCGACCTATTCTCGAGTTCGAGCAGTTCCTGGACGGGCTCGGAGCGATTACTCAGCGCTCCGCTCCCCGTCCTGTGATACTGGCGGGGGACCTCAATGCGAAGTCAGTCGCTTGGGGTTGCCCCCGCACCGAACCTCGGGGTAGGCGATTGGAGGAGTGGGCGGTCGCGGCCGGACTCTGTGTCTTGAACAGAGGGTCGGTCGCGACTTGCGTGCGGTGGCGGGGCGAGTCCATCGTGGACGTTACGTTCGCGAGCCCTGTCATCGCACAACGCATCCGCGGTTGGGAGGTGCTGGTGGGGGCGGAATCGTTATCGGATCACCGGTATATCCGGTTTGATCTTTCCGCCCCCACGACAACCGCGGTCGCCCGCGGAACTGCGCCCCGGTCATTCCCCAGGTGGGCATTGAAGCTCCTGGACAAGGAGCGCTTGGTGGAAGCCTCCACTGTGGCGGCGTGGACGCCTATGCGTCCACACCCAGTGGACGTGGAGGTCGAGGCGCTATGGCTCCGGGACACGATGCATCGCATTAGCGATGCTTCGATGCCCCGGGTCGGCCCTCGGCCTCCTAACAGGTCGGCGTACTGGTGGTCGCCCGAGATAGCGCAGCTCCGTGCTGTATGCGTCCGGGCGAGACGCCGGTGCGCCAGACATCGCCGCCGCATCCTCGCGCGCCGTGACGATCCCGTCGCGTTCGCGGAGGAGGAGGCCCGGCTGTATGGCGAGTACGCTGAAGCGAGGAGCGCCATGCAGCAGGCCAAGGAGAGGTACATGGAGTCACTCTTGGAGACGCTCGACGATGATCCGTGGGGGCGCCCGTATAAAGCGGTGCGTGGCAAGCTGCGCCCGTGGGCGCCTCCCCTGACTGAGCGTCTCCCACCTCAGCAGCTGCGGGACATCGTTTCGACGTTGTTCCCGCAGGAGCAGGACGGATTTATTCCGCCTGCTATGGGTGAACCGCCGGATCGCACCGGCGGTGAAGCCACTGCTGAGGTGCCTCACATCACGAAGGATGAGCTCCATGAGGCCGTGGTCAAAATGAGTAGAAAAGACACGGCACCCGGCCCGGACGGCATCCACGGCCGGGTCCTAGCCTTGGCCCTCAATGCCCTAGGGGACCGACTCCTGAGGCTGTACAACTCATGCCTGGAGTCGGGACGGTTTCCCTCGCTTTGGAGGACGGGCAGACTGGTCCTCCTACGTAAGGAGGGGCGCCCGGCGGACTCAGCCGCCGGTTACCGTCCCATCGTGCTGCTGGACGAGGTGGGCAAATTGCTGGAACGTGTTCTGGCTGCTCGCATCGTTCAGCACCTGGTCGGGGTTGGACCCGATCTGTCGGCGGAGCAGTACGGCTTCCGGGAGGGTCGTTCGACCGTAGATGCGATTCTGCGCGTCCAGACCCTCTCGGAGGGTGTCTCCCAGGGTGGGGTGGCCTTGGCGGTGTCGCTCGACATCGCCAACGCCTTTAACACCCTGCCCTGGTCCGTGATTGGAGGGGCACTGGAGAGGCACGGAGTGCCCCTCTATCTCCGCCGGCTGATCGGCTCCTACCTGGAGGCCAGGTCGGTCGAATGTACCGGGTACGGTGGGACCTTGCACCGGTTCCAGGTCGTGCGCGGTGTTCCACAGGGGTCCGTTCTTGGACCCCTGCTCTGGAATATCGGGTACGACTGGGTGCTGAGGGGCGCCCTCCTCCCGGGCCTTAGCGTAATTTGTTACGCGGACGACACATTGGTCATGGCCCGGGGGGATGACTACGGAGAGTCTGCCCGTCTTGCCACAGCGGGGGTGGCCCTCGTCGTCGGCAGAATAAGGAGGTTGGGCCTCGACGTGGCGCTACACAAATCCCAGGCCCTGTGGTTTCGCAGGGCCAGGGTGGCGCCACCGGTCGACGCCCACATCATGGTAGGAGGCGTCCGAATCGGGGTCGGGGTGCAGCTTAAGTACCTCGGCCTCGTGCTGGACAGCCGTTGGACCTTCCGAACCCACTTCGAGCAGCTGGTCCCTCGACTTGTGAGGACGGCCGGCCATCTTGGTCGGTTGCTTCCGAACATCGGGGGACCCAGCCACGCAGTGCGCCGCCTCTACGCGGGGGTAGTGCGCTCGATGGCCCTGTACGGTGCGCCCGTTTGGGCCGAGCCTCGTACTCGGGCAACTTTTGCCCGATACTTGCGCCGGCCACAGCGCATCGTAGCCATCAGGGTCATCCGCGGGTACCGCACCGTCGCGTTTGAGGCGGCGTGCGTGCTGGCGGGGACGCCGCCCTGGGAGCTGGAGGCAGAGGCGCTCGCTGACGATTATCGTTGGCGATGCGACCTCCGGGCTCGGGGCGTAGTGCGTCCCCTGCGGGAAGCTGTTCGGGATCGGAAGGCCCAATCTCGGCGGTCCGTAATGGAGTCGTGGGAGCGACGCATCGCTAACCCCACTTGGGGTCTGCGGACCGTCGAGGCGATCCGCCCCGTCCTAAAGGATTGGGTGGGTCGTGGCGAAGGACGCCTCACCTTTTGGGCGGTGCAGATGCTGACCGGGCACGGGTGCTTCGGGCGGTATCTGCACCGCATTCAGGTGGAGCCGACGACGAGGTGCCATCACTGTATAGGATGTGACCAGGACACACCGGAGCATACGCTCGCTGTCTGCCCCGCATGGGAGCAGCAGCGGTGTGTCCTGGTCCGACAAATAGGACCGGACTTGTCGCTCCCGGGCGTCGTGGCGTCGATGCTCGAGAGTGGCGAGTCCTGGAAGGCGATGCTCGACTTCTGCGAGTCCACCATCTCGCAGAAGAGGGTGGCGGGGAGTGCGAGGGAGAGAATTTATTCTTCTCTCCGCCCCGCAACAACCCGCCGCCGTCGAGCAAGGGGCCGGAACCGGGATCTCGCCCGGAATCTGGCCCCTTAAGAGTTTCGGGTCCCCAACGCATGTGAGTGCGAGCGGGGACCCAAGAAGGTGTCGTGTCTCGCTCAGCACGCCCTTGCGTCAGAGCATCCGGAGGATGGCGGACCGCGCTCCCCGACCCACGCTGGTTCTGACCCAGCGGGGTATTCCGTGGGAGGGTGACACGCGGTCCAGCCATCTTGGCGGGCTTCGGATAGCCCGCCGACCGAGAGAGCCGGTGGCCGTATCGCCGGCGGCTGCCGGTTCGGCGTCCGGGGGCGGCGTGACGGAAAAGTGTGCCGAGAGCGTTACGCGTCGCGCCGTCCCACAAAACCCCGTGCTGGGTTCTGGCCTCAGCCGGGGTTCGGACGCTGAGTGTGAGCGGTTGGAGGTTTTAGTGAGGTTCAACTCCCACATACCCCGCCCGCGGGGCGGGCGGGGATCCGGTGATTTCCTCCAACTGAAAAAAAAAAAAAAAAAAATGTCACCAGCAAAGCCGGGCTAAGCGGTCTAGTCTGTCTATGACATTGTTATATTGTAACAATAAGCAATGATCCTGGACCTGTCTGATGGCATTAAAGCCTCTTATGTTGATTCACTGGAGCCATAACTGGGTCAGCTGCATTCTAGCCATATTGTTAGCTGAATATATTATTTGTTATATGTCTATATACAGCTGGTATTGTGCTAGCATTAACCTATTTAAGAGCCTACTTAATTATTAACCACTCTTAAGGCATAATAGGCATATGCCTATGTACATATTGTATTAGTGTTGAAATGTTTTGTGCATTATAAAAAATATTAGAATTGAGCATGTATTTACCTGCCTTAAACTGTGGGGTCCTTTAAAATATTTGAACTTAACGTGTCAAGCCTCTTTTCTGCATCTTACCATCCTTTAGTATCCCATTTATTAGGAGGTACTTGAACGGATCGTATCCATTTGAAAACAGGATGTTAAATATTCTAACATTAACACTGTTAATAACCACGCAGTCATCAGATGTACATAATTGTGTACAACAGGCTTACAAGAAAATAATGTGTTTAATAAAGATATAGTTATTTAATAAAATTAAAATTATATAAAATTCAATTTAAATATAACGTATTTCATTACTAGACGCCTAGAGCTGCATTTATTAATTGAAATCAAGCCTGGACTGCATAACACCTTTAATATAAAATTAATATCTCATATTGGCAAATTAATATAGCTAATGGAATTCGTACTTCGGAAGCACCCGTGCAGACATTTCTCTGTAATTTTGAGTGTAAACAAACCGCCGTTATTTATCTTTACCTCGTCGAAGTTCAAAACGTATTATACGTGAAATATTTGGTTCAATTTAATACGAACAATGCACGTATTGTTTCCCGAGACACGATTTATTTTGCGCGTCGCTTTCTCTGAGACTCCGACTTTCTTTCATGCGTTAGCAATTTGAAAACAAACACGATCCACATAGCGAAGCTTTTGTGTAACTTTTCGTTGTGATTTTTACTGCATTGTTTTGAACTGGTTACGAACAAAGTTATTTATCATCTTATCCACACTGTGTGGTGTTAAAACTTTCCTTTTCAAACTACTTGAAAGTTTTTAGTTGCTTTCAAAAGATTAGACAAAATCTGCCAGGTAGATACTTCCTTTTATGTAACATAATTTAGTTGGCGGCTTTATCGACTTGCGTTTTGTTAATCTTCATTATTCATGCAAATCGTAGTTTTTGAAACAGAAACAATATAAAGGATTAGTAAGTTTTTTTTATTATTGGATATAATGGATAAATCATTATAAAATATTGAGATAATTGGAAAACCGTAACTTTCTCATTACGATTGAAATGTAACTGAACTAATGAAATTCTAAATAGGTGTACGTATTATATATGTAGCGAGTGTAATATTAACATAATGTATTACTGATATGTTTATGTTCCCTGGAGTCTAATAGGCCTTCTGAACTCCATTTCCTTAAGTTGGGGGAAATTTGTCGTTTATTATTCACGGTGAATTACTCGACTTCTACATTTTTTTCCCTCGAGAGCCCTCAAACCATTTTATTTATTCAATACGACTCATTTAAGTCGTCCAATAATTCTTGCTCGTTATGGATTATTCGATTAAGAATTTTTTTGGGTATGTTTTTGGCAACATTTATTTTTCTTTTACCTGTTCCATAATTCACATTCAAGTCCCTATATTTAAATGATCTTTCTTATTATTATTTCAACCTATACCTTTGGATTGTCTAATATAGAAGATAGCATCTATAACAAAATATATTAGATATTAAAGCATATTGTTTTCAATGGACCACTTTCGATCCAATATTGTAGTTACTGAATGGTCACACATTTTGCTTACGTTCAAAACTATAAAAAAAACATGTACGCCATGCTTAATAACAATGCTAAACTGGTATTAGTGCAAGAAACAACAAAGAAAACCGTTTAAACTCAGTATCACCCGTTAATATTTAAACTAGCTTCCATCAGTCTGACATATTGAAGGGGCCCGCCCTGATAGCTCCCTCTGTGTGGCTCTCGTCTTTGACACGCGCCTTTTGATGTCTGAGCTTCGTGCAACACAATGTCACTGTTTACACTTGCTCCTGAAACAACCTTGGTTTTTTGATAAAAATGGACTTTATAACGAGATAATAAATGTTTAATGGTCCTGAGTGAGACAAAGCCCAACTTTGCGTGTAGTTTAATAGGATACAATTAATTGTACTAACTTTGTAACCGTTTCGGTCGTCGGCCGTTTTAAAGTCGAATAGATAGGTTGACATCAATCTCAGACTAGGAACGACTATTGATAACACCAGTCTGATAATTTTTAGAGTAATTCGCCAGAAGTTAATTATGCCTAGGACATTTTTGAAAAACATACATATATTTAACTCAAATATCTACCTATCATAAACTACTAACAGTAGGTACTAATGTTTGAGTACTTACATCACTTGTACCCAGACCTGTTATTTTATTCCAAATATAAACGGAACCCAACTATGAATCTTCACACACACCAAGCTAGGGAATTAATTCTCACGTAATCCATAAATTCGTTCGATTGCCATTGATTAACACAATAAATAGTAATTACGTCTGATAGAACCAGCGAAGTACGGCGCAAACGTAACATAAATATTTCTACTTTATATGCATACCACGTTGTATAACTGCTATAAAACCGAACAGTAGTTAGCACTAGTTCATGAGAGTTTAATAACGTGCAATTCATATATAATACCGTAATCTCACATAATCTAACATAGCTGATAACAGGATTTAGAATGTAACAAGATCATTTTACTTTATGGTTTGAATTTTATAATTTGGAATAAATTTCAGCAAACAAAATAGCCATTACGTTTTTAGAATAAATTGTATAGAGAACAGAATACCATATTTTACTTCCTACATATGAGTATTTATTTTATTCAGAACAGAGGGAGGTCAATTAATAATAACAGCACTCTGAAATTTATAAACGCAATGAGACAAGATATTCACTACTCCCTTAACGCCAACAGCTCTAATAAAGAAAAAAGATTGTGTGATAAATAGGTCAAGCTAATAAAAGCTCGTTTAAAAGCTCAATATAAAATCATTATAGTGAGATCGTCTAAGAAAATCCGAGCCATTGTAGCAACATTATAGATTGTAAAACCCTGTATATCCTGCACAGTTTTACAACGTGGACGTTCCCGACACGAATCGAGCTATAACAACTTTTACCGACACATTTACGCGCTGCTTTTGTAATAAATGACCTACTTTATTGTTCTTGCTTGATTTTTACTTGCTTGTCTGACGTTAGAATACATTTATCATTTTCGTGAGACTATCTTACTTCGTCAGTGTGAAATACAAATTATTCATGTCGTCAGTTGTTGCCGAATATCATTAGTTGTATCGCTTATTTTCAACACTTTGTTTTAGGAAACATTTGTATGTTCGAAATATAAAAGAATATTACTTGGTTTTGCATTAAACATCTTATCATAAAATTCGTGCTATTATTATGTATATTAATTTATTAACTAACATTATCTTTAAAAAACATTTACAAAAAAATAAAATTACGAAATACAATTGATGCTATTTATTATTGATTATTACAAAAGTCTATTTAATTTGCATATCTTATGTCGACTTTAACACACCGTGCTGGTAGACCATTTTTAACAATTAATTATGTTATAATACTGTTTAAAACTGAAGCTATTGTATTTGCACTCTTAGATACCCAATGAAAACCAAATTCGTCAAAATTAATTAAACTTGTTAAACAATAAAGCATCATTATTACCATCAGATCAATATCTTTCAATTACCTTCAAAGTTATCAAAAATTAATTGAAGAAAGACTTATAAATTCAACTTCGCAAGTCAGTTCATCCCAACGTGAACTTTAAGCCTTCTTTAATAAAGAAATAACGACTAAATCCGAAATAAATTGTTGGTTGCTTTGTTTAGACTGACAGAATCAGATTGTGTTTGAGCCGCGCCTGCAACCCGCTCCGATAGCAGGCTCATTGTTACTAAAGCTTCAAGTCTTCTCACTACGACCCAATTATATGTTTGACGTTGATATTTAACTTAAACTATACTTACTGTGACTTAATAGTCGTATTCATACCACTGAGCGCACGAATATTACGCCTCAGGTACAGGCTATGGGTATTCCATTTCTAAGACCTAATTTGACTTTTTAAGGTACAGTTTTAGGAGATTAAAAGACAAGCCAAAATTATTTATGAAACAAGTTAACTATGTTGTAAATTAGGTCATAATTGATTTAACTGTTTTGTGAATTTTAAATAAGTATTTATGTCGTTTATATAAGTCTATATCTAATTAAAAGTTGAAATTTAGTTAAGCTTACAGCAGTAGTATGTAAAAGTATTATTAAGGTAGTTGAATTTATAATAATAACAGATATACTACTAGGTAGCAAGAATAAGTAAAATAATCTAAAAGTAGTTTTTTTGTACTGTTTGATTGTTATCTACTAACTACTTACCTATCGTCTCTAGCGATTGTTACAACGATAATTTATCATCATTCTCGTTACAGTTAACCTAGAAAATGTATGAGTTTTAGTTGTAACTAGGGAGTCCCAACATTCTACATGTTATAAAGGATTCATACGTCCTAGTTCGAAAAGTAGGACAGCCTTTAATATAACAGCTGTTCGATCTCATCGCCCAAAGCAAGGACAGTGATAGACGGGTTGTGTACACTTAAACTATTCGATCATTAATAAAATAAAGAGTATGAGAAAATAGAAAGAGTAGATAATAGAATTTTTTCTATTTACCATGAGTCCGCGAATTACTTCTGGTCTCGAATCATAAAAAAACAGTATTTAAGATATAATTTGATTTGCAATAAGAACCCGTGATTAGGGATCACCAAGACTGAGAGTTTCTCTGAATGCACAACAAGAAAATGCGGGTAACAAGAAAATAATGTTAATTAAAAGAGTAAACTGCGGATTTCGTAAAAATTCTTCATATTATACAGATTAAAGGGATCAAGCGAGAAATGATCTAAGAATTTCAAATTATGTAAACAAAGAAATGGTTTTACGAAATCTTTCCTAAAATAATATTATAATGAGTCAGTCTTAAATATAATATTAATGAAACAGTTTCTCGTTGAAAAAATCGTTATAACAATCTCCAGTAACCTCCATTTTGACCTATTTCTGAACACGAATACAATAAACCAGTTAAATATGCTTTATAATATCATTAAATTCTGTTTTCTGCTGGAAAATTTAATCGTTTCAGATCCTATTATCTTTTACGTATAATATTGTCATTTAAATCGTTGTACTCTATAAAACATTACTTATTAATGTTAAAGAGTTTCATTTTTAATATTACAGACAATTTATTTCTTTTTATTTTGTTTTCATTTCGTTTTAAATATTGTTTTATTTTAGTTTTTTTAATTTGATTTTTTTCCGACCGAAGAAGTTGCATTATTATTTTGCACATAAATGCTCACCATCTTTCTGTACATGTACTGGCCGGTCATTGAAAAAATAGGGCCGCGAACCTCGACTTATTTGTCTTCTTGTCATTTCTTCAAAATGAAGAAAATTATATTTTAAAAGATGCGAAGGGTGTAGGTTTAGGGTGTAGGTATTTCTTTAGCAAAAAATACAACTTATTGTATCATGTGGTCACCATATAGGTCACTATTACCACTTTTGTACATTTACTGAACAAAACCACATCTCTAGGGTAAGCTTTAGAATTTATAATTTATTTTATGTTCAATTCTTGATAAAAATTAAATATCGAATTTTATTTTCTTTTTATATGTTCAAGCTTGGATTGATTTAATTCGCTCATATAATAGAGTGAAAGCCACAACATTGTAACTAAACGGGTCAGAGTTTCATTATGTGCAAACGTTATGTATGTGTTGGAAACATTCTCATCCGACCTGATTCCCTGTTTCATTCTATTTTTCAATGCATTCGTCGGAGTTTAAAAAACAAAAACTAAACTGGTTAACACACATGGTCGAGTCTAATGGCCTGCTCCATTGTCACTGGTTAACTGGGCCAGAGCGCTGCAGGATACTTCCATAGACTATACGTTCAACTTTCCAATGCAACATGTCTTTTATTTCGCGGCAAATATTTATTTCATTGTCAATCAAGGTCGTAGAAGCTGTTCCTTCACATTCCACTTACCGCAAGTGTCTTCGTATTGATTTAGAAACCAAGTAATATTAACTAACTACGTTAGTAGCTTCCTAATACTTCCTATTAGTTAAAGAAATTTCAGAATCGGTTCAGCAACATTCAATGATTACCTCCTATAACTGTAGTATAGATGGTGATAGAATACATGATAGTAGTATCGTAGATGATATGTTCAAACAGATTTACATTCCAAATGTTATATAACGTCTCTTTTATTTACTCCGTTCATACATTTTTCTCCCGCTATCTTCTTATTTGAAATAGTTAAAGTAATTAAATATTTCAACATTCGAAACAAAATTTTACTACAATTTTCACTACATAAATCGTCAATTTAATAAATTTCATATTAATTCCGGCCAGTTTATTTATATCGATACTGAATAGGAATAATGAATGTAGGTCGCGCGTCGGACATACCTTTGTTCAGGCTACCTCTGCAAATTATCGACATTCTCTTCTCTTCACATAACTCCATCAATACAAAACTATTCAAACAAAAAATAAAATCGAGTTCAATTCAAAAATTGGATATTAAATTCTTTTAATTCTTTAAACTACCTGCCTATGAATTTTGCTCGATTGGAGTGCAAAAATATTTAATCGAATATTAAATTTTTACTACTTTCTGGCTCATCTTCAATATCATCCTATTAATATTTCAGATGTTCTTCGACGATTCACTTAATGTATTATGCTTTTGCAATATGTTTTGTATTGTTATATAAAATTGATTAGTAGAGTACTGTTTTCCCTGTAGAAAATCGATCTCACACTTATCTCACAATCGATTCCTGCACCAGAAAAGCAACTTAAAAAGTTAGGGAATGTTTCATTGCGACGTATAATATGTTATTGCGACCACAGGTGCGACATGTGTAGCCGCGATTCAGTGCGATCATAAACAGTATTTACGGGGCATTTGAATGTATTCATGCAAATGTTCTGAATGACCATTGTTACCCGTTCAGTATATAATATAGGAAAGAGTTAACCTGTGTAGTGGCCCGCAAACAGGTCGACACTACATTTGGGTCATCTGGATCCGTGTTAGCGGGACACTAACAACTGAACTGAACTCAACTCGGCCGCAATATCGGTTAAATTGAGAACACTTTAACACATTATGAAGCTATGAAGCCCGAGATCGTTCTCGGAAATCCACACGTTCAACTATTCCTATTGACTAAAAGCTTTCAAAGCATTTGAGTAGCCATACATTCTGAGCAACAACTATTAACTACCAGTTGATCAATTCTCTTTTAAACTCTGTCAGTATTTCTGCTAAATATTTCTCTATAATCACAGTAAAATACATAATATGGTAGATTGGTAGCATATTAACGCCGAATAATGATTGCCAAGTGCAACATGTAGGTATCTTATAATATTTTACGTTTAAATAAATATTTTATAATTGTTTTCATTTGTTTCAGATTTCTGTAATGATCGATACTAACAAGGAACAACAACAGCCCCCTGACCCAACGTCCAGGTAGATAATATTTACATACATACATATTTTAGTAAATTAAAGTTTTACGATACAACTCTGTTTTCAGGTCGTTGGAAGTATCTATTTATGGATTACTGCATAATTGATCCACTATCATCCATATATTTCATCGATTAGTTAATTATTAAGTAGTGTAAAAAAAACGTTGAAAATTAACGGACATCAGTCTCTAACTTTCGTAATGACGTCTGAACATAGTTTCAGCGGCTATTGACTAGGCGAGGAGCTCGACGTCTTCTGAACTCTATGACTTATTCTTCTGCTAACGAAGTCTGAAAAGTTATAAGCGGCCTTTGACTTTGTAGATAAAGAGCTCGGTGTTTTGTGAATACTGTGACATGTTCTTTTCCTAATGATGCAACGTTTGAAAAGATTTCTCAGCATTTTTTATTGTGCGATGAGCTCGGTTTTTTCAAGAGCTATGATGATGATTTCTTAGCAAATGCAAGCTATAACTCTGTCATTAAAGAGAAATGCCTACGATCAGATCTTAAACATCATCTCTATATATTAGGTATTATAAACTAAGAACATAGTAATAGAAAGCCAATGCTCCAAAGAAGTATAATTGATACACGCAACAGCAATGGTAAAAGTAGTGGATTAAAACAGTTCTAGTTTTGCATGCGGTCAGTGCGAGTGCAACAGGCCTCGGTTTAACGACTGAATCGCGTGTCTGTCTGAACTTCACCATTTCCACGCTGTATTACATTCCGAAGTGAAAGCACTAATATCGTTTGTAATTCACTCAAAAGTTCATATTCATTACTTTTACACGGCTATAAGACATGCTATGTTTATGAATGAAAGTTATTTTTACACGGACATTAGTAATTTTATGCCTATAAATTAGAAGCATAATCTCAAAGAATTTCTTTTCAATCGTCTATTGGTCTATTTATCACGTTCTATTCAGTCACAGACCATGTCTGTGGTCTTGTCTCATTTATGTCTCTTCTTTTGAAATACCTCTGTCACCTTAGAAACCTTCATTATTTAGGATACATTTACATAGATTAATAGTTTTCTGTTTATTCAATAAAAATTCATTGCTTTTCGTTTCTCTTTCAACTCCACTGAATCGAATAAACGAGTGTGAGATACCCTGAAACTATCAACTAATTTATTTAGTAATTATACAAAAAGTATAATTCGCGTCTTTTGTTTTTGGTCAAATTATGAACACTTATAGTTTTCATAATTACTTTTAATAGATAACATGTACGAATGTGTACAACAAACGGCACGCAACACACTAATAGAATGAAAAAGTAATCAAGGTGTAATTAAACTAATTTAATACTTTACTATCATGAACACTTTAACAATTGCTAACAATTTGCAACAATAGAGAAATTTAAGTATGTGTCTGCGATAGTCTACAGCTAGCGGTATGTATTCCTTTAAAGTGGAGGCTCATAAATATCCGACGTGGCTCATTGTCTACCTATCTCAGTTCATTTCGCAATTTAGCTACAGCACGTCTCGGCGCTGAAATATTCTCAGCTGGCCATCTATCAAGTTCTTTTACTAAATAGATCGTTGATTAAGTCGTTAATTTGATGATCCTTTTCGTCAAGAGAATGAGGATGACTGGATCTTGAAATTAAGACACTTTATTCAATTATTTAATTACTAATTTTTGTTTATAGATGAAGATGTGTGTCGATAGTTATTAATTAAATGATTTGTAAATTTATATCTTAAAAATACCCAAGTCTATTTGTATTCAAATTAATTAACTACAATCAATAAAAATAATTTGAAAATTACAAAATATTCTGTGATAATATATTTTAGTTTACACGGACTTTGTAGTCTATTTGGAGCTGGAGAAGCTTAATTAATTATGTAAGAAAATTATGTTAAAACAAGGCAGATATACATAATTTGGTGTATCGGCCAACTAATAATAAATAAGGGCCGGTCTGTGACGTATTTAGTGAGCGTAAAGACGCGGAAAGGCTCGTGAACGTCTCGGCGTTAATGGATGGTGTTTTTTTTTCTAGGGCGTGGGCGTGAGATGGCACGCGCGGGCATGCTGCACAAAGGCGGAAAAAATGCTGCTGAGTGAGTACCTTCGTCTTTCATATCCTATTTCTTACAATATTGGACACATTTTCCCTTGAACTTTGAAATAGTCTAAGTAATCTCTAGGGACATTAATACTTTTCAATTCAAATCTGGCTGTTCCAATCTATATTCATTTATCCTTCATTTTAACCTTGAAAACCAGGACAAAATAATATTTTATTCCACTAAATGTTCCGGCGACATTCTTATGACTTTCCCTGCCAAACATGATTTAGCACTTAACGTAATTGTCGCATAATAACACACAGCTCTGTCTCATAAGCGTACGTGTTTAGAGTTCAAGCTACATTTGGTAGTTAAAGTGGTCGTTCTGTGCTCGTCACTCTCATCTTGGCACACGAAAATAGTTTACTCGAAACAAACTTCGATGCTAACTCAGTTATTTGAACATAATTTTACGAGCAACATATAATTATGTACTTTGCATACTTGTAAACATTACTGGGTAAGTATACATCGTGGAATAGAATAGGTAGTAAATGTAAACATAACGTCGAGAGCGCCTGTAGGATTGGTCCTATCGTGAAATGTTCAGGGTGAAAGGAGCAGGGGTGAGGGCGAGCAGGGGCGGGCGTCAGGTGCTGCCCTGATAGAGCAATTACTTATTTTAATATTTTTAATACCGGTCTCCGGAGACGGGCTCTTTTCGCCATCTGATAAAGTTGCCCTTATTATTCAAGGGCTACAAACAGCTCGTGATATATACTTTTTGTTTATTGTCATAATTTTGCAGCTTTTACAAGTCGACGTAATTTAATGTCGATTATGCAAAGTAAGGCTTCTTTTCTCTATTCGTTTTTCTTTGTATAAACAGAAAACGAGATAAATGTTTGAATAATTCAGTGAGGCTTTGAAATTCAATTACTATTTGTAATTGAGTGTGTAACTTGATGAACGGCTGGTGCATTGTGTTGGTCCGAACATTTAGATTTCTGTGGTCGAAATGCTATTAGTTCTGTCGCCTCGGAGCAAACTTTCCAGACGACTCCCCAGCGAATGCGCGCCAAACCTTTGTTTAACTCGCCACACTATTGTTTACATTTTAGTTTCATTTAAATTTCTTTTCGACGTTCCAATATTTTACTCGAGACTAAATTTAAAGACAAGCTTCTTTAATTATTCGATTCATGGAATAATATAATTTATGAAGAGTTTCTGCTACACTGATTATAATAAAGTAATAGAGTAATTAAGCAATTCTCAGTGTCAACAAATTTGATAATACTATACTATTATTAAATTTCTCTAAATTTTGAAGTCTGCGACAGGTGTTTAATTGTTTATGGACTTGGACGTTTGTTCAGATATCAAATATATAAAAAAATTGGTTGTTCATTCTTCAATCTCTTGAGATTTGTACATCGTCGTACGTTACTTTAGTTTTCACAGTCAAGGAGTTGAATCAACAACATATATAAATGTAAAAATAGGCACACGCAAAAAGTTCCATACTTTTTTGGAACAGTGTACTGGGAACACTCCTCGGGGAACGTAATATTTGATTTCATCTCCATCGGTGATCCGTCACGCACCCGGCCTCTTTCTGCTTCCTTGTGTTATAATATATGTACATAATATTATGCGTAGCTACTTCACACACAAAAATAGAACTCAAATATTTATAATAAAAGAAAAAAAAACAGTTCAGAGAGTGTTCACTTATTTTGTAGTTTACTTTGTAGCTACAAATTACTTTGCTGCATTGCGTAGTTATCCAATTTTAAACCAGCTCTTAACCTCTATATTCCGATATCAGTACCGAATGACTCATGATTCTTGGCTCTGTTTTAGTAGCTTAGTTACCTTGGTATACTGCATTTAAGTTTCGAATACTAGGGATTACTAATTGGTATCGAAATGCTAAAGTTCAAACATTTATAGTTCGAGTTTAGCATTTCATGAATTCTACTAAATGCAATAAAGTTGCTCGGTGTAAAATTGATGAACTGATTGTCACGCGAAACTATATATTTTTGCCACTGAAGTCAGTACCTAAATCGCATATCTACTAGAAGAATAAATACGATTGTTTAAGGTTATCTGTCAATTTTGTCGTATTATATTACTGATTTACTAACCGATTTAAAGACATAACTTCTCTGTTTATGTACTTATATTTATCGAACATACGAACAGTTTTATGAATATTGCTCGTTTATTTCATTATTTTCGAGTCCTGAGGCCGCTCGTAAATCAGAATCTCGGTTTTATGCGCTTAGGAAATTGGTCGTAACGTTGATTGCCCTCTTCGACCAGCAAGGTCTCACCTTCGGATGCCGGGGCCCTCACTATACTCGTAGCGGGTCAATGCGGCGCGTAAATGTTAGCCGCATGTATACATGCCACTACTGAAAGGTATTCAATGGATCGAGGTCAACTTAGCTCTATTATATCACTGCCTGTTATTACAATACATTCATAACCATGCATTGTTCCATTAAAAGCAAAACATGATTAAATTAAACGAAGATAAGGTTTTTCGAAATGCATATAAAATGTACCAACATGTTGTATGCAAAATATACCTAAGATAGATACATAATAGATTTAATATATACGTAGTATACCTATAAGTGTAATTTAATGATCCTCTGTTTGGTAGTTGTTTATAAAATCTTACTGCAATAATTTAGACTAAGATTGAGAAAACAAACAACCAATGATATATACATATACCTTATCGTAGGTATCTGACCAACTTTCAAATTTCAATATATTTAATGTTCGAATATATTCAATTCAACAGAAATCAGATCCACAAATAAAAAGAACACGTTGTGCATCAACTTACAGGTACAAAGGTTTCCTTTTATCCGGACGTATTTCCGCGCATGGAGTTATAAATAAACCTCGCTATTTTTAAACACGATATTTTAACTAAAAGTAATAACGTCAAAAGATAACATGGAAACCTTTTTGTAGCCTATTTTATTTATTGTTTAGAAGTGGGTCAGTGTCCCGTAAAAGTTTCCGCGAATGTGGTCGGGCTGAGCCATTACCGCGACCGATCAAAGCCGCCTCACTCTGCACGATGACCCTACAGCCCACGAGCACTCTTGGAAGTTCATGTGTTTGTTTTATATCCTTGTACGGATGTATTACATGGAGGCGAGTGAAGCCGCGCGTGAAACTCAAGAGTCATCAGCTCATGTGTAAATTAAATTATCCTCTTGATGTCTTTCTCCTGACCCAAAAGGTCTTTAGGTACTTTCAGAATGTAGAGAATGCTTAGTATGTGCCATTAAATCTGGTCATGTCAATCATGAAATCTCTGAATTCTAATCATATTACACATTTTGATAATGATTCAAGTGAACGTACAAGAACTTCTAAACTGATTATTGAACTGAGCAAGATTTAATCATATTATTAAATATTTTTAATGGATCTGGAATTTTATTACCGTCTGTGAAAATAATCGAATGCAGTATTAAACTATCCTAATCTGAAAACCGAGCATTGTGGGAGAATTAACTAATTGTATAATATAAGTCCTCCTAATTATTCACCTGAAGAAATTCCTTTAAAGCAGTCCTGTATAAATAAAGAAGTATATTGTATTATCGCTCATGTTAAAACAAACGACGTAAACTTGCAGTATTTGAAGCTAAAATTGGCTACCTAAATGAATATTGAAAGTACTAAGATTCGCTATTCCATCAACAGACGCCATCCGAAAACAGACTATGATTGCAGTTAAATATCCGGTATCGCCCAAACCCGAGCGAAATTCGTTTTCGATTTGGAGCCAGACGGCAGACATCTGTTTTCCGGGTGCATTTAACCTTCAATTACCGCTCGCCCATCGAAATAACTATATCTACTTCCATATCACTGCCAACAACTCAGAATATGTAATTACAGTATCTCTACATTGCTCTATGAAGATTGATAGTACCTTTTATTTTTAAACATGGATGTTACCAAGCTTAGTGATCATTTAACGTGGATTTATTTAGATACTTATCAATAACAACCTTCAATAATCGGTTAAATTAGACGTTGTCTCAAATAGCTCGATAATACCCTCTTTTGTCTATCTTGTTTATCCACTTTAGTAAGAAGCACAAATGATTACCGATTAAATGGTGGATTCACTACATTGATTTATTTACTCATACTCATTTCATTTAACATATTATTTAACTCACACGGCATACAGTAAAACGTAAAATTAGCTACGCGGTAATATTTAGGCAGACATTATATTCTGACCACGCCTCGGGCATATTTTAGGGTGGCCCACGAGGCCCCATGATTTAGCGTCCACTTCCTTTAATCAGGGAAAGTATTGCATGAAATTACATTACGACTAAATGCCGTAGCATGATAGATGTGTGTCAGCTATTAGGTTATATATTACATGAACCAGATAAAGTCCGTGATAAAACTTTTGCGAATAATAAACGTCTACGAATATGCTGAAAAATAAAATTAATAAACATTGTAAAACTACTAGGGGTGTAATAATTCGAACTTACGAATTATTCATTCTGAATCGAATATTACCTATTTCTATAACTATAACCTATTCTATTATACTATAACCTATTGTTATTATACTATAACCTATTTCCGATGCATCGTCGTAGTCAAATTCGATACTATTCGAAATTTCGGATTATTCGAAACTTTTCGAATTATTCGAAATTTTTCGAATATTCGTCGAATTTAATATTAATATTCGATTTGATTCGATTCGAACGATATTCGCACACCCCTAAAAACTACATATTTTTTAATTTCTTAATACCACTTAAAAAGAAACTACGTAGATTATACCATTGCAGATACCTACTCACACAAGAATAATTAATGAAACGACAATATATCTATACTAATATTATAAAGAGGAAAGATTCGATTCTTTGTTTGTCTCGAATAGGCTCCGAAACTACTGGTCCGATTTCAAAACTTCTTTCAGTTTTGGAAAATTTATTTATCGAGGAAGGCTTATAAGATATATTGTTTCCCTTTGTGATGCAGTCAATAAATAATATAAATAATATAATAGTGAAATTGTAATTTAACAAAATGTTAAGCAATTTTAAAAGTTCAGAAAAAAAACGCTTTTTTAGTTGTAATGAAAATAACTCAGAATTACATACAGTAAAAGGGATTACGAAAGGATTATTCCGATAGTCGCTGAAGCACGTAGTTCTTGTCGAGACGAAAGCATTGTGGGTCGACCACCAAGGTAGACAGTTATTAAACCAAAAATAGTCCCTCCTCATCCTAGGCTATAATCTATTTTGAACGTTGTACTCAAGGAGATTTCGCGAAGCTTCAATAATAAATCATCCACTATTCTCGACCTTCTGTTATTGAAAATCTGCAATATCTATGTTAATAGATCATAAAGTTTAATAAATAAATAAATCATTCCAGCATAACTCCACACCTGTCAATTTTCATAATGGAGCGATGCCGACTATACGCTGACCAGCTGTTATTAGCCGATATAAATGCGTAAGCTACTACAAAGCCATTCTGTACATCAGAGCACCGACTATTGTTCCGTAGAACAATGGATTAAAATGAAAACGATTTTTGAAATTTGACTTTACATAAAGTCGCTTCTAAACTACATTTACATATTTTTTTTTAATTGCTAGAAGTCAAACTTTGGTAACACAATGACCTTACTAAATCAATGCCTGTACCTAATGAAGTATTCAGTCATAAAACACGTGACCTCGCATTCGGTTACTAAACATTACTTTAAACAAGCGAACAAAATTGAGTAAGAATATGAAAGAAAACATGCAACTGAAACGAAGATTTCATGATGGTATAATGTTTATCGCTGGATCAATTTAAGTATACTGTTTCTGTAATATTATATCGAAGTTGCAAAAGGTTTAATCGGATCGATTGGGAAAGTTAAGTTGAGAAGGTCGCCCCCGCAGCCGGCGTGGCGGACGAAAGTGAAGGTTTCTCGGGAGTCCACCCGCGCTCCCTCCGCCAGCCGCGGTGGGTGCACGCACGTCTATCTACCCCCCATGTCGGAGAAAGTTGTACAATATTTTGTTTGTCTTTTTACTTCATGGTTCTATTTACTTACTGAAATGATTAGCACAATTAATCGATTGTGATTGTGGATTTTACACACGTGTCTGTTTTCTAGTGGAGACAGTTCTGTGTTTGCACTGTTATAATTTATTTATTACGTTTCTTAAGTTTATCATTTAGAACGTGAATAAAGCAGAACTAAGTTATAATTGGTAGCCCTATAATAAACAATTTATACTTACAAAGTAGAAACTCGCATGTTATTGGTAATTATTAATTCCATAGATTATTAAGACCTAAATAATTGCTAAGAGAATCATGAAATTAAAATTCATAACAACAAAAAATTCTCATTACATTTTTACTGTTTCAGCGTTTTAAGTAACTTACGCACGTAAAAGCACCCATAGAGTTGTGGCGTAATTTAAGCTCTCTCACTAACGAGCAGGCACTCAAGTCGAGCCCCTCTTGCATATATACCATATCTCTGGATGATACTCGCTGATTTGTAAGGGCATTGTTTAACATCACAACAAAACGCTGCAACTTGCAGACACAAGCACCTTAGCTCCTTACACGTATAATTTTCATAAAACTTAACAGCTTAGAATTTTAATGCACAATCATATTGTGTACAGTCTTAAAAGAATCAAAAGTATACTTTTTATACATAGCAAAATGTCATTGTAATAGATAAAATACTGACCGAGAACAAGACTGCGATCCTTAATTAGTTTATAGATTATTATTTCAGCTATTCGCAAAATGTGTACCGAGTTACGGTTCCGAATTCTACCAGAATGCCGAGCTAATTAATTTATGGACTCAACAAATTTTAGTGGTAGCATTAGGTATTTGCACAAATTATTGATCGTTTTGATGTTCCTACGCAAAATTAGGGAATTCGTAGGCATGTCGCATGAATGGAATCCGTCGGCGTCGCACACGTTCGACGCTAATTACACGAGGGTGAAGACATGCACCCCATGTATTTGAGACACAATTATAAAAACCGTTTATGAAACCAAACGTGCACGTAATTTAAAATTTTTATAACCACAATCAGGACAACACTTTAACACGGTCTTAAATTTTAACGACGAGTTGAGAAGATCGCGACGACGCGACGTCGACGCCAGCACTTTAGTGGTCGTAACGTGAGTTTCCATTAGCACCTCAACGTCGAAGCAAGTGTGATTAATGTAATTTATCCGTTTGACGGCAATTGCTCCTTCAAGATTAATGTAAGTCAACAGAAGCGAGGCGACTCCTTTAAATACTTATTCGGTACGTGTTCTAGTCCTTAATTTTAACAATGTAATTATAACACAAGTTTTTTTTATACGTATAATGTATTCAAGTAAGCAAAATATATTTTACAAATAATCAGAATAATAATTTGAAATGAAAAAATATAAAATCCTTCGAATTATTTTTTTTTATTGCAAGATAGACAAATGAGCCTCCCTTATGCTACAGTACTTACTTTATTATGTCAAAATTAGAAAACAAAATGCAAGTATGTAAATAACGATACTGTAAAATATTACATGACTTGTTCAATCAGCTTTTGAACAGCGTTCTTCAAAACGTTTTCACGAATAAATTGAAAAAATGTTATCCTCTTAACGTTCGTAATTGGTAAAAGTAATCCGTTGAATACAGTCCTGAAATCGAAGCCGTTTACATAAAATGATTTTAATTAAAACTAATTACAGAGGCTTACTGTTCTAATGGTGCCGAGCGTATCTTGGACCTGACTGGCAACCGAGGGAGATATTGACATTTTGCGATGTCTTCCCCTTTAGTCCCCTCCGAAAATAGATAATTAACTGCAGATAGCTACACACCCTACTGCATGGAATCAAATTTTATCTACGGCTTTTTGAAGAGCGTTGAGTTGGGTGGAAGCCAGCGGTGTATGGTAATCGTGATGGGGTTGAAACAATTTGTAAGGGTGGACGATCCAAACGACCGAGATTATATTGATTTTTAAATGACATCTTATTTTCTCATGGTCCCCCTTGCTTTTCGATGAATGTTCTACTCTAAACATTTATGTCGTAATCCTATTAGTTAAAAATGTTTAAGATTTATATTTGAGAATACAGAATACTCAACGTGAGACTCGTTTATTTAGTAAGTCTTTCCTGGAACTGGAAAATTGATTTCTTAGTCAATAAAACACATAAAAGCACGTTTATACTAGATAAATAGAAAACTATCAAAAGCCAACTGAAAACCAGTGATTGAAAACATGGTAAACAAAATGAAAAAAAAAACCGATTAGAAACATAATCCCCTTTTGTTTCTTGTTCATATAGCTATGCGTATATAGTTTATGTAAACTGTTTCGTTTTGTTTCGAGAAATACTAAATAACGTTCTGAAAGTTACAACTTAAATTAAATACGGATAAGGGTCTCAACTTAAGGCCACTTTAAACAGAAGGATAATTCGATTGTCGTCTCAACCCGTATGTTTCGGATAATGAACGCAATAGAAGGAACGCCAGACATATAAATCACGGAGGTAATGCTGCAGTATCCGGCGTCTCTGCTTATTGTGGAGACAGCCTGGTGCTCGCCAAGCCATGAGGGTGCCGCGACTGGCAACACTCGCCATGGTAACGACAGCAAGGAAGGGACCCAACGATTTATTAACGTAGGGGAATTACTTTCCTTTTACCATGTTTCCTGAGCTCCTCTTTGTTTTTTAATAAATATTGAATGCAAACGTGATTGAGGCTCCGAACAAAATAATATTTTTACGTATAAAATACCTACGTCTTGTAAAAATTTTAAATATTTTAAAAATATCTGCATTGCAAAATATGAAAATAAACATAAAGTTTTGCCTACGAGTTACGACCGCGTAAAATCAAGTTGACGATCACAGTTTTTCAGCGTCGCGGCGTCGCATCGTCTATGTACGTCTAGTCGCAGTTAGAGATCAATAGATGCAACTGGCACTAGATGCTACTTTAAGCTAGTAGACAAGTTAAAACATAAAGTATACTAGTTTATAGGTAGAAGTCTTCATATTCTACATCGTTTATAATTCATTCATTTCTTCTGATACTGCAAGCTAAGTGCTTTTATACGTTTTTGCTTTTAGCAGCAATGTTCTTAACTCAAAATAATATGTTTTAAGTAAAAACAGAGTAATCCATTATTTAAATTTAACCGCTGATTTATTTACTAACTAAACTCGTTTTTTTTTTTTTGATACGTGTAATTATGCTAGTATAATAAAAGTAAGTGCCTGTGATATTGTACTTTAATTTATATTATAATCTCTTCAAAGCCAAAACTTCTCTTCCTACGATGAATACTTAGAAAAAGATTTATCTGAAATTTAACATCACGCGACGTTGTTAACATTTGGACAAATCGTCCAAAGGTCCATCAGCATAATTTCAAAATTTAATACCGTGATGAAGCTTTTTTGCCATAAACAGGCTTTTAGATAAGTTATTATGTTTGTACTGGTGTAATACATTCACGAATGTCGTAATAACAATTTAGCTGAGTGGTCAGTTGCCCACATGTGATTTAATGTGCGAATTAAATCTCGTGATTCCGCATTATTACTATTCATGTGTGTATATTTAGTTACGTACTCGTATTTGGGTGAGTTAGTGGCTAGGGTTGGGTGATAACCGTGTAGTTTCCTTTGCAGATTGATGCAAATAAGTATTTTTGTATGGGTGTTTCTCTTCAAGATCTGTTAACTCTTCCCAAAAGAATGTTATTGCATAGGTAACACTAACTAATATCGTAATGTTTAAATGGATAGTGAAGAAAACAAACCATAATAAAATAACGTTAAGTATTTAAATGTCACAACACTTCACTTTAGCCTTTACGTGTAGACTTAGCACAGCACTAGACACCAGACGCTTATAAAGTTCAATATTGACACAGAAAATTGCTTTAAGTCCGTAAATTCGATAATAGTGAAAGCTTATTTGGAAAGTCAACCTTGTAGCATGCGCCGAGGAGTGGAAATGCGCCCAATGTTTGTTCGAGGGAGGTCTAACAGTTCGCCTCGCTTATTGGCATGTACTCAGAGCTTCCTTCCTGCCACGGGAAGGCGGTAACACTTATAACTGCCACTGGCCTACTACAGCTATAATAGGAAATCTATCAATATTATTCTAACATTTTGATGTTGTTTTAAAAGTATTAATAATGGTTCCCAAGTCGATCAAGTCGACCTTTTTTTAATAAGTCTAAAGTTTTTTACAAAATTCTAATTTTAAAGAACCAATTCTTATATTAGCGAACCAATGACCAACAATCCGCAAGTTGTTACAACTAAAAATGGAACGAACCTAATATTATGTAGGTACAGTCCTGCAGTAACGTTTCTAAGTACCAGTTTAACGTGCGGTTAGAGTTTTACCTTCAACTTTAAGCTCCACAACATTTAGCCTACGTATATTTAGCACGAACAAGTTGGAACATTCCAAATTGGTATGGAAGTATTATGTTTCAACGTAACAAAGTTATATTGTTTTCGTATGTGCTCGACCATGGAGAATTAATGGAAATAAGTTCGGAGATCTCGCTTAAACAGGTGAAAACTTTCTTCAAACAAAATATACTGGTTGTGTTTGTGTGATATTATCAACCAATTTCCTCTATTTTAAAATGATTTAAAGTTGTTATTAACTCATATTTTGTATGCAATCTGATGATGAACTATAATGTTGCGAACTTTTTAGCATAATTTGGGGTGGGTATTCAATATCAGGAAAGCATTTCCTTTGCAAAATCACTATTCGAAAAACAACAGTACTTTCATTTTCTATGTGTAGGTATTATGTGCCGTATTATTATTATTAGTTATCGAGTTATGACTTACTTTACTCAGAACAATTAAACTTCAGCCTACGTTGATCTCAGTTCGGAGATGGCCTTTGTAAGGAATAATTATTGTCATCAATCTAGGTATCGGTAATCGTGTGTATGTAACTGAATGTACCAGAGTATGCAGACTTTTTCTCTCAACATCAATTAACATGTCATTTTCAATGAAATCAAACTGCTACATAGGAGTGAGAATCCCATCAGCTATCACTTGTAACCTTATCCACACTGAAAATGACAGTGTTACAATATAGGTACACACATTTATAGACACACCCATTGACGACCAATTAATTAGGTACTCTTTATATGAGTTGATATTCTTTCAGTCAGGCCAAAATCATTCTCTATTTCGTATTCGATATCTGTTACCATAAATTTATGAAGATAAGTTGTTTATCGCTATTATTTGTTTTATATAATATTTACCGTTAACATTCTAACATTTTCTCAACTTTGAAGAGTTTGTTTCACAGATTAGTTTAATGTCTCAAAAGGAATAAAAACTATGACCGAGCTTAGTCTATTATTAAATAGCACGTTATCAGAGGTACTTAATAATACATTTGTCTGTTCAGACAGACTGCTGAAGCAATGTAATGCCTAAGCCGCCTAGTTCCATTTTAGTCACGTTCGACGTCGTTCAACTAACGCGATAGAGAATCGTCTCCCTAATTTAATATTCACACTTAAACTATAGCATTGGGTAGAACTCACTCCGAAAGTAACCTCCAGAGATTGAGCAACCGTAAACAAAGGAGCGGTCTGTATAGTGATATTAGCAAGATGGTCAGTATGCCTGTAATATTATAAGGAATAATCGTACTAGAATTTTAAATAAAAAACCAAATAATTCCTAAATAGCCCAGTATGGCGAATTTATAAAAAAAAAATACTATATATAATTTATATTTTACTTTTCGTTATCACGATTTACTTTATTATACAAGAAGCCAAATATAAATCTTTACATTTTTTACAACCCTTCAATTCAGTAAGCAACACCAACAAAACTTTCAACTAATTAGGAAAGTTTCTTGTTAAAACTAGTTGAGTTGCGGCGGTAAACTCTGCTACTTCAACTTTAAGTCTCAAAGTGCCAACAAGGTACTTGAGAAACTATTTTAAATTTCGTGCTATAAAAACGACGTCAACGAGTAAGCGATTCTGTCAGAAATTATTTCTAGCTCACACAAGTAGGTATTATACTTCATGTCAGGTGAAGGCGCCACGTACCATGAGCAATTGCCGAAAATATAATTATAAAATTATTTTTTCCACACTACCGCATTTCCATTGTTTTACTGTCTAAATCTTAATAGTTAGACCTAGACCTCAGAATAAAGAAGTTCATCTTTATGAAATCGTAGGTATCAAAATATTAATGGAACAGGATAAAAAGGAAATATTGTTATAGCACCTTTAAGAAAATACAAAAATATAAAAACAATTAACAGTATAAACACTCCTCTTCCTCCTCCGAATTTATTAATAAGGAACCTCGTCTACCTCTAGACAGACCTTTTCGCTAATCAAACAACATATCAAACCATTAAAAATACACAGAAAGCTCACTCTCTTCATGCAGAATAGTGATTGATTCTCAAGTAGTCGTCTAGAAAGTTGTCATTCAGTATTAGTGTGCGTGGAGGCAACGAGACGACGCGTAAGTACGCGGTACGCGACGCGGGGTCGACGCCCCAAACCGTCGAGACGGGGGTACGTCGGGGTTGCTTTGCACTTCCGACTCGCTGCACTCATTTCCGCATAAATCCTACAATACCAACGACGAACAAGATGTAGATGCAGATCATCACAATAACATTCTGTTTTTTTTTTAATTAACGTTTTTTTTGATAATTTATAACTGTTGAGTTCAATAAAGTTACATGCTTACAACTATCATAAAAAAGCTAGGAGAGAATACCTATAATTTCATAAATTTGTCGTTATCTTGTGTGGTAATTACAAGTCTGGTATACCAATATTAAAATGAGAAATAACAACGCTTACTGTGATAAATACAATTAATGTCTGTATTGTAAATTCAAGAGACCGGCGAGTAAACGTTCTAAGTTAGTTAGCTTATACAGTTCAAGTTTAAAAACTAGTCTAAAATGATAAACAAACTCTACAAAGTTTCGCGAATAACCTAATCAGTACAAACCGACTACAGCCAGAGAAGAAACGCAATTTGAAGTTCCTCTTAAAAGTTTCGAAAGCGAAGGAGCGTGGGTGAAATAAAACAAAGGCAGCACGCGCCCGTCGCGGCACTCATGCTGAGTGCTCTGCTTTGTGGATGGCGGGCGATACAATGCAATACACAATACACATTACACACGTATAAACTAGACGCCTACGTCATTGAGCGTAAGCAAATAGCTTCCGTATTACCGATTTTAAAAAGCCACAGCACCTGTTGGCGTTTCAACAATACCATTTTTAGTGCATGTCGCAATACACATAAATACTAAAAGCAATTTATCTTGAGTACCACGAACACACCGAAGCAAGATCACTGGAGCACCAATCAAAATTCTAAATTTATCGCGGTGAACCTGCTCTTGAATCGAATTCGAAATGATTTTCTTTAAAAAGGAATTCCACTTGATGTTTGGTCCTTAAGCTCGACCGTGCTGAGATCATTAGCGAGGTGAACACTAATGAACCTCTCGATCGAGGACACAGATCGCCCGAGGAGACAAGACCTTAACATCGAGATAAAACTGATTTCTCGGAATATCGAATTTTCTTTCAAGAATCTCTGAAAACTTCATTTTTAACGCCCACTTACATATCCATGACATTTGATTCGGAAATTAAAATGATGTATATTAACAAAAAACTAAATTATAAGACAATAAAAAACTTTAGTTATATTTTAAGTCTAGAAATACAAAGTAATTATTATACTTTTTTAATAAACTAAAGTAACAGCATTACTTAAAATAAGTTATAATATTTTAAAACTTTACTTATTTTCATTTAGATTTTTTTACTTTATTTTGTCTTATCCCGGTTTCATTAAAAAATATAAAGAGAACGAAGCGAGCCCTCCACTATACGTGCTGAGAGCTTATCGAGAGTAGTAGCAAGTACACTCTTCTTTCAAAAGGGTTGCTTTGTGACATCCACTGGAACCACTTTGTATAACAGGGGGACACGGTCTATACAATACGCTGAATTTTAAACGTGTAAGCTTGAACTGACTTTCATAGTCTGTTTTATGAACTCATTGAAAACTTCTGTTATTCAAAAATGATTGTGGTCTGTGGATAATTTTGAACAAAAAACTCAAGTAAGTCAAATAATATAATTGACTTAAAATCTTGATAGTTTGTATAAATTATTCAAAATATTGAAAAATTTGCGCATCCAACTTATCAACCTCAACTTACTTTATACATCATTACTACCTACTACAAGAAATTACCTAATATATTATATTACTGCATTTTATGAACAAAAACACCAATACATGCCTGTAAAAATGTGCTAATTTTAAGTTAATAATAAAAAAATATTTGATAATAATGAAAAGTAGTTAAGGTAATGATGTAAGACCGTTACCATATCGTTATCCTGTAATTCAGTTGTAATGGTGCCGTTAAGGAAGTGTTCCGAAAGCGGGCAGAGTGGCGCTCATGAAGGAAATGACTTCAATTTACCATTATCTCGGAGAATTGACTGCCGCTACCTCGCTCGCTTCTTGTTACACTGTCTTACAGTGACAATCCGACTAGAAAACCATACCGGAAATTGCAGAGTTAGAGACGTTCAGTTAACTTGAATTTGGGTTTAAAAACATATTTTTAAATTTACCTGTAAGCAAAATTATAAGATCGAAGTTTGAATAAGTATACACCTTTACTAAGAAATATTTTGTATTTAATACTAAATTAAAGAGAAAATTTTATCCGATTTTGCTCTATGTGCTTGTTATTATTCGGCTTAAAAGCCGCCTAAAAGTACCTAAAAGAATAAATATCAAAGGAGAAAATATATGAATGAAAAATAATTAATGATAAGAAATGATTTTACAAAAAAAAATTGTGTAAAATGTTATCAGAGGTAAAACATATCTATCAATATCAAAGAGTAGCAGTCGTTAATAAATTTACGTTTAAAAACTTACTACATAAAAATTATAAATTTCAGGGCGAGTGACGACGTACAACGTTCTCTGGAACTCCTGGACCAGGTGCTGAGTGAGTACGACGAAGGGGAGCCGAGGTCTCTGGAGGCACGCGCGTCGGCCACGCCCGCCACGCCGGCCACGCCAGCCACTCCCGCCACCGACGACGACTCGCCCCTCGCTGGTCACACCTCGGAGGACGATGGATACATGAGCATGAACGGGAGGAGGTAATTATAATCCTGCTAGTACTAACATTATAAATGAGAAAGTTTGTTAGTCATGTGTGTGAATGTTTGTTGATGCCCTTTCACAGAAAAGTTACCGAATGAACTTTTATTATAGTATGCACACAATAAGACAGCCTAAATCTATTTGGTCTCGTTTTCGGTTAGTAAGAGGCGAAACAATCGAGCAGAACAATATCGTACCTATTAAGATTAAATAGTATAACTAGTACTCCACTGGATATATGGAATGTCCTCAATGATAATATTCCCTGTTTCAAAAGCAATCTTCAATACATATATCGAACTTATCGCTTGCGCTTGATAATGGCAATACATCAATAGATAATGCAATTAATCATAAGCATTGCATTGCAGAGCGAAGTTTGCGCTGGGTTTCCGTCCGACGGAGGAACGTGAGGAATGCCCGCTCCCGGAGCCACCGTCGCCGCACTCGCCACCGCCTCCCGAAGAAGCTGAGAGAATCATATCGACTTTATTACCAAAGTAAGATAATGATAAGAGATAATCATAATACTATTATAAAGGCGAAAGTTTGTAAGTATGGATGGATGTATGGATGTTTGTTACTCTTTCACGTAAAAACTACTGAATGGATTTGAATGAAACTTTACCACAATATAGCTTATACATCAGAATAACACATAGGTTACAATTTTTGATAATACGGGACGAACCTGAAGTCCACGCGAACGAAGTCGCAGGCAAAAGCTAGTTCATAATATACGTAACTAATACAATTTGCCTCCATAAGTCACAATTTGAATTAAAAAAAAGAAAAGCCAGATACCATTTTAGAATTCTGGGTTCATTTTGAATCTATATTATAAGAAAAGATATAAAATCAGTCAATTTTACTTTGTAGAGCATCTCCAGCAAAAAATCAAGAGCAACGTGAATCAGAAGATAAGTTAGATTCTATCATCAGTGTTAATGGAATAACAACAGCAACACAGACCACATTTGTGAGTATTCTTATATTCTGATTTCTTTGGAACTAGGAAATTAAATGTTTTACAAAATGTGAATTAATTCAACAAACATTTTTTTTTATTTTAGCCTAAAACAAAACACCAACGTCCGTACGGTTGGGAGAAAGATGACAACGTCGGTTTCAAATTACAACAACCTCCAGACCCACCACATAGGTTTGCATCGCTAGGTCACGGGAACAGACCGTCGGTCGACGGAGCCAACGCCTGGCTCCCACCCAGGCACAATGCCCCAATATCCAGCCTAAAGAAGTCACCCAGCTTCGAGAACCCGCCCTTGCTTCCCTTCATGGGTTTCTCCACTGAATTTAACGATAAGCCGTACAATGAACATCCAGTTACCATCTACCCCGGACCTAACTTGCACAAACAGATTCATTCTCCCACCTACGCCATTCAGAAAGTCTCACCTTCTAATACGAAGAGCTCAGAGAGAAAATCGAACGCTAAACGTGACAGCAAATCTGATGGAGAGATGCTGTCGCCGAAAGGAAAGATCCCGCCGCGGACCCTCGCCGGTTCTATGGAACGACATAGAGAAGTGTGTAGGGGATCCACGGAGGAAGTACCGCAGACCAACAGGAGAAGAAGTTCTAGCAAGAGCAACGAGGAAGAACATTTTTCAGACGATTCGCTGGAAGAATCGTTCCCACCTCCGCCGCCCGCAGTTACCACACCATCAAAACGTAATTCCATCGCTTGGGAAGTGTCACTTGATGGTGACGATCCTCTACTTACTCCAGGAAGCACTAAAGTAAGTCACTCTTATATTATGTAATATTGATTATTAACACACTCACTGCGTAACAGGCCGAAATCGGCCTGCCGCAGGGCTTCACGCTGGTGCGAAACGATTATCTCACGTGTTAATAAAAAAATTAGGGAGTCAAATATATTTTTCATTTTGCAGTCTAAATTGTAGGTGTTCCCCATCAAAATATAACGATAGGCTCTGAGATGCAAAACTGCCTATTGAGACGGCGGATCCTAATATGCCCGCTGCCGCACTAAATGAAGGATTATGATTTTTCTTGCCGCATTTTACTGTTTACATTTTCTAGTTTAATTATGTGAATTTTATTTTTATCAACATGTCATTTATTTTATTCGCATTTAATTTTAAATTCTGTTTCAACCTAAAATATCCTATTACGAGTACTGTTACTAGCATTATTTTATGACAAACTGCAGTTTATAAACCAACACTAAAAAAATGGGCCTTAAAAATGCTGACTTACGTTTGGTTTCACATAACGCTTCATAATTATTTAATTCTTACTAGCATTCTGTGCCAATGAAGATGATCTGGCTATTTAATTTTTTCTGTTATTTCAATACAAATAGAATAAAGTTCAAATCAATCATCACATCATATTTACCAGTTCCTTATTTTCCGTGTTCCAGGTTATTGGAAGAAGAAGACGAAAGTCAGGAGACCAGTCACATTCGAGCACAAGTTCCATACCGCAACGTCTTGATGACGACTGGGGAGACGAGTACTGGCCGCCGCCGCCCCCGCCCACACAGTGTGAACTACCCTCACCCACCTCCGACGCTGAACACGAGTACAGGAGGAACCAGGATATCGCTTGTGGCACTTACGTCATCAGGAAAGGAAAGACTAGAAAACAGTTACCTAGTTTCAATAAAAATACCCCTAAACCAGCTAATGGAACTAACCTTATGAACAGTCATAGCTTAAACAGGAGCCTTGATACAGATAAGTCAATAGATGGCTCCAGCTTATCTATAAGTGGTTCTGGATCTGTAGGATCATACAATTCCAGACCAAGTTCAGATCTCAGCCTGCCCCAGTCGCGATATAGTGTAGATTTAAATTCGCGACTGAGCAGGGAACTTAACACTCCGAATTCTAGATATAGTATAGATCTCTGCACCCCTAATTCCAGACTGAGCAAAGAAATGAATTCTCCGAAATCAAGACTCAGTTTAGATCTTAACAATGGACAAGATAGGTACATAACACAGGAATACTTCGGTCACAGTCCAAAAAGCAAGAAATTACCGATCGAGAAGCCGACACATACCAAAGGAAATATTGTTCAAAGTAAGCTATCTCCACAGAACCGTTTCACGGACTTCAAAAAATATTCGTCAACTTTCGACAACATCCAATCATTGATAAGAGAAGGTAAAGTGGAAGAAGCACCGGCGACAGAGTGCAACGAAACTGTGAACGAATTAATGACAGTGCCTCCTAATATGGTGAGAGTAGTATCGCTGCCCAGTCTGGGTGCCGAGGGAGAAACCAACAGTGCCAGTCGACAAGCACTCATCACGACCGTCGAAGAAGAGGAAGACCAGGAGAGTGGCGAGCCTGGCTCCAGCGGCGATACTTCACCTCTTCGTAAAATAGAAAACAACATCAGCGCCATACTCAGCCGGGACCAAAACCACTTTAATCCATACCTACAAAAAGACTGGAATATACATAAGGACGAATATTGTGATGAAGTACCTAACGATATATTAGAAAGCAATTACCGTTATAGTTCTAGGGAGAGACAGAAAAGACATGATATACAGAAATCTTCGAGTCACAATGAGATACAAAACCAACGTTCGATAGATCGTCGCGATCGCACCAAAAGGTCGAATAGCATGCACAAATCGACCAGTGCTAAAGATGTCCCAGTCGGGTTAATGAGGCAGCCATCGTCTTCTGACTCTGCAGTATCTAGTAGTGGAGATTTCCCGCTCAACGTGCAAATAGTAGAACATTCTTACAGACATCCACCCTTGCCTCCATCTCCAAACCTTGGTCATGAATTAGGACCATTACCTCTAACTCCAGAATCTCCAGTATTCCCACCGCTACCGCCGTCTCCTGTTGAAGAAGTTGATGATGAATATACAGAGATCATGCAGCCAACCGAAAGGAGACGTCTAAAGAAATCAGACACGTTACCGACTTCCACCATGGACTCTAAGCGAAGGTGCTTATGTTTTACTGCTTTTATTTTACGAGTTTATAGTTAACCTGGGTTGTAGTAACAGTCTTCTATGACCCCAAGAAAAAGTAAACTGTATTAGTTATCTATTTTGCTGTTAAGAAAATACTATTCACAGCACAAATAGGAATTTTATGACTGTTCTAATACCACTTACACAAGCATTTTTTTTATCAACATACACCTGAAATGCATGGGTTGGAAGAATCCTGAACTTAAGAATGTTATAAAAAGAACATATTTAAATTTTAGTAAAGTTTTCAAGTACATGATTAATGTATTCTCCCTCAATATTATTTTCATTTTCCATTTCATAAGATTCTAGTTTTCTAAAAATATACTTTGTTCCAATTCCAGACCGTCAGAACCACCCGCAGTACCTCCCCATCGTGATACAACAAACAGCTTGAAGACGCGATCCATGGAAACCAGCTACAACAAAAACAGAAGAAATAGTAACTTCAAAAGTGGTTCGACTGACCGGAGAACATTACCCACAGGTATGCACCACTATTTCTGTTTACTTTAATGATATTTGTTTATTATTAAAATTTTTGGTTTGCAATGCACACCCAAATTCCTTAAACAACCACAAAATATTAGTCATTAATTTTTACTTTTTTTGTGCTCGTTTTACTTTCTTATTTAATAAAATATCTAATATCTAGATGTTGGAATAAAGATTTTGCTGATCTATCGTACCTACTTCATTTTGTTTGGTACATAAGCCCCTTGTATTTATTTTCAGTAAGCCCTTACCGCGGTAAAAACTTCATAAAAGAGATACAAATTTTAATCTTCTTGGCTATTTACCGAATATGTAGAATGGAGAAAGCATTACTGTATAGTTTCGGTACAAATGCTGTACCGAATAGTTACAAAACGAACTTAGAATATCAAATGATCCTAAGCTATCGAGCCTCTTTAAATTTGTGCTCTCAATAGTCCAACTAACGTTCATAAATATATTTTCAGACGTGAATGCCAGCGGTGCTCGTCGCAGAACCCTCCAGCGTCAGAACAGAGAGGCGTCAGCGGGACGCGGTCCGCTGCAGACGTCAGCGAGTCTCCCGGAGACGCCGGTGTTCGCGCGCGGCTGTGACGTACCGCGCACGCCGCCCAGGAACTCCACGGGACCTCCCAGGACGAACACTATCAACTCTATGCAGTCTATTGGTGAGTTAGGTGATGTACTATGCTGTAGTGAGTAAAAAGAGGCGTCTGCGGATCGCGGTCTGCTGCAGACTCGGCTTGTGAAACTCCCCGGAGACGTCGCAGTCAGTCGCAGCTATCATGGAAAATTCATGTGCAATAAAGTGTTAATTCAAAATCATCATGCATTACCTTATTTAATATTACGGAGAAAGTATTTTTTGAAGTCAAAAATATATTAGGGACCTACTTATCTATGAGAAGTAGGTACTAGTTCCGTTCTATGGATTATACAAAATGGACTATCCAACATTGATAAAAAAAATTGGTACCAGCAGTTCCTAAGATTAGCGCGTTCAAACAAACAAACTCTTCAGCTTTATATGTTAGATATACATACTAATACAGTGTATTATGTAATCCAGGGAGCAGCGTGACTCTGGGCGGGTACGGTCGCGGGTCCGTGATGGGCGCGGCGGGCGTGTGCACCGGCGCCGACCTGCTGCGGCTCGGAGGACCGGCGCGGGGATGGTACCCGAGACAACGGAACAGGTACGACACTATACCCATATATACCCAATTAGGAACAGAATTGGAATGCAGTTACACTTCGTCTATTTACTTAGAAACGCTGCATACGAGAAGGAATTTTTCCTAAAATTTGGCGTAAAGGTTTCATAAAATTAATACCAAAAAGCGGTGACAAACCCCCTGATGACCCAAAATCATATAGACCGGTAACTTTATTACCTTCGCTAGGAAAAGTGCTAGAACGGTTGATCGTGCCTAGGTTGCTGCCGGAAGGCTTAAAATTTAATCCAAACCAATTCGGCTTCACAAGCGGCAAATCTACAATCAATGCAGTTATGTCAGTTAGAAAAATAGTTCAATCTTCAACAGCGAAGTATGTTCTCGGTATATTCTTAGATATATCCGGAGCGTTTGATAACGCTTGGTGGCCAATGCTTCTTCTTAAACTTAAACTAAGAGGTTGCTTTAAAAACATTTATTCTATAATATACTCTTACCTTTGCAATGGAACAACTACGCTGAAGCTTGGGCACCAGGCGTGCTCAAAGGCTTTGAATTTAGGATGTCCGCAAGGCTCCGTCTTGTCGCCGTACTTATGGAATCTAGGTTTCGATGATTTCCTCGCGCTGCCTCTCCCGGCGGGATGTTCCATCACGGGTTACGCGGATGATGGACTTTTGTTAATCGAAGCTAACTCGCGATCCGAAATCGAACGCAAAGGAAAAACGGCTATCAACTTAGTATCGGAATGGGGTGGTCGAAATCGCCTCGCTTTCGCACCACACAAAACTTTTCAACTTCTCCTAAAGGGTGACTTGGTAGCACCACCGCGTATGAAATTTCATGGTGTAAACATTAAATCGAAAAACTCCGTATGTTATCTCGGAATGATTTTGGAAAAAAAATTCACCTTTATTGAACACATTCAACAGATAGGCGATAAAGCGAAACGTAATTTTTATGCTTTGACGAGAATATCGACTGCTACGTGGGGCCTTACTTTGAATGTTTTGAAAACGATCTATACAGCTACCTACCTAGGCTGTATTTGCTACGGCGCTCCAGTATGGGCCGACAGGTCCACTATTGGCGCTGCTCGAAGAAAATTACTCCAAAGTCAACGTTTGGCATTGATATTCTTGTGCAAAGCTTATAGAACGGTCAGTACGGAAGCACTGCCAGTGATGGCCGGAGTGTTCCCCGTAGACTTAGAAATCCAACGTCGCGCGTCAATGTTTTATAATGTGAATAAAGACGAAGCGTGTCAATTTCTACTACCGCGTGATCAACTCAAAATACAACGACTTTATAATCCACTCGATGACGTTAGCAATGATTTAATAACGGAATGGCAAACACGTTGGGATAGCTCAATTAAGGGCCGTCATCTATATAAATTCTTTCCTTGTATCCGTGAAAGGCTAAAAATGAAGTGGATCGAAATAGATCATTGCGTCTCGCAGTTTCTAACGGGACATGGCAATTTTAAACAAAAGTTATTTTCTTTTAAATTAGTAGATTCACCGTTTTGCGATTGTTCAACTGATCAATACAAGTATGAACAGACAGCCCATCACATCCTCTGGGAGTGCAATCTATGGCATATGGAACGCGCAACTATGTTAAACTCCTTACACGTTGAGTCTAAAGTCGTTTATTACACAGATCTTGTAGCATCTAGCGCAAATTTCCGTGCATTCAGACGTTTTGCCATAACTACTATTGGCATCCAAAATAGTACAACAGCTCACCGCATAGGTCCAATCAATTTAATAAAATCAATGTCCGTGGTGCTTTTCTCAATTCTGGCGTAATGCTTTTTCAATCTTATTTTATTGTCTCCCGCTTTGCGAGAAGGGAAGTCGAAACTCATGTTTTCCTACTCCTTCTATTATCTTCTGATTAAATTCGTTGCGGGGCCCAAGACAAGTTAACTTTCCCTCGGGTTCCTGGGCTTCACTGCTCAGAGTCATTACGATGGTCGCCGCTGTGGATCCTGGCTACACAGGAGTTACAGTGGTGGGAGTGAGAGGTGGGCAAATACCCGAATAACGTAGAAAATGGCAGTTAATGTTTTTCGTTGTGTTACAGTTTGTTTTGTTTCTTATCTTCTTAATAAATCAACTCAATAATATCGTACTAGTCACTAGTATGAACTAAGTACCTACGTAATAAATTGAATCAATTTCACTGTCGTTCTCTTCTAATCAGTTATTACTTTCCTAGTTTCAAGTCATTGCGTGTAATTGATTTGGTCGAGTGATACACATTGTTCGTACAGAATGGTTTCCCTCTTAAACAAGGCTTAAGAAATGTTATTCTTAGTTATATTCGTTGCCCTCGCTTTGAGCATAAGCGATGACAATCAGTACTATCAGATGGGCCGCAAGATAATTTAACTTTAAATAGGGCTGTTTTTTGTGAGATAAAGATCCATCGAGATATGTATATTGAAAAGATACCCTAAAAGATCTTTACTATTGTGAAGGGCTTTCCATCAATTCCATAGGCCTTATATAAAATGACACAACTGGAAACAACATGTACCAGCATAAATACAAGAAAAGAGTAGAATAAATACAAATAATTTATTTTAAAGAAAACTTTATTTTAAAATACAAACTTTTAAGATCCTGGATATCATGTGACAGTAGAGTGCTAGCTAGACAAGTTAAACGAGCCCAAACACGACGGGTCTATCTTGTATAGCACAAGAGTTCTCATGACCTTAATTTATGAATATTCTGTCATATTTATTGCAATGTCACGCGTACCTATATACATCTGCGTGCACAATGTTAGCTCAATCGGAAACCGGAAAGTTTGTCAAATTTAGCTTGCAAGATTCCACCTGAACTTACATAGGTAAATAGTTACATATTTACATTCAGTGCAAGTAAAAACTTACTAAAAAATAACAATTAACAAGAACTGCTCAGCAATTCTGACAAATGACCGCAGCATCTAGTGCGACTGATGCTTTTAATTATTATTGCTAACCACTAATCTGTGGTGCAGGCCGGCTTCCACGGAGCACCTGGACAGACTAACAGCGTCGAAGGCGGCGGCCGAGCCCGCGGCGCCCTGGGAAGGCACAGGAGCCCGCAAGCCACTCACTCTGCCTCCCAACCTTACGCCAAAGTTCTTCCAAAAATCACCCAGAGAGGCGCTTCGCAGGGTCACGAGCTTACTAATACGGAAAGGTGAGTTACTAATTATAACAATTTTTTTCTTAGGTAATTTATATAATTAAAACTTGCTGGGATTCCACCGTTGTGCGATACTGTAACGCACATGTACCTTTTGGTAGACTCGTTTTCTCGAACAGTGACAAATTCGCGTATTTCGTTTACGCATAATTAACTAGACTAGCGTACACTTATTCTATTCGGGATTATACTTAGTAAAAAAACAGGTGTCAGGGGTGATGTTTGAATCTACACCTTAGCTAAACCTTTTTTAAACGGTTTTTTTATTATTGGGGTATTTCATGTGAACCGGACAACGAAAAATATGTCAGGTCGTGGATTTTGATGAAAGTTGGAAGTTTTGCACTTCAGTGGAAGTTAAAAAAATCTGCATATTTATTTTTGTTTTTTTTTGGTCTGGTTTTTATTTTATGCGATCTTAAAAAATCGTCAAATTCGGAGAAAGGTTTTTTTCGAAAGCATTTTTTGGGTTAATTTCAATAAATGTATTATTAAATAAGTATTGGATATTGCAGATAATATTTTTTTCTTTTACTAAAAAAAATCGAATTCGAAATTTGAATTTTTTTTCGAACATTAAACCGGAAGTGAATATTTCAAATTTATTTTTTTCAAAGTTCTTCCCCTTTATTTTTTTTTATTTATACCTCAAAGTAAAGCTTATATTATAGAGAAAATAGTTTAAAAAGAATTAGAATGGTATCTCCTTTTGTTTAGGAGGTATGTGAATAACAGTGAGACGGGACCGCGCGGCGAGTTGTATTGCGTAGTTTCTTATTGAGTAAATCTCAACGAATTGTTACATTTTATTACAACAACTTGTAGAATTAAAATGATAAAATGTTTAAGACACAACATTAATTAATACAATTCATAAATTTTACAATACTTCATACAACTTTTATAGCACTCAAGAAATTTTGTTTTGTTTTGTAACTTAATGATTGTCGGTTCGGTACCGAGTAGCAAAAAATTAGATTTCCTTCAATTACGAGTTCTTAAAATTCGTCTGTGAACTATATTTTAGTATTAAATGATTTTTTATGTACAATCGATGAGAAAATAGGATTTTAATCGGATTAAGTATCTACGTCTTCTTCTCCTCCTTCACTCAGTTGACTTGGTGACATGGACGGAATTTTGTATTTATTTTGTAACGAGATAACTTAAAAACTACTAAACCGATTTCAAAAGTAATTTCACTGTTAGAAAGATACTTTATTTAGAAGTAATATAAGCGATATTTAGTTTAGAATTTATAAGCATTTAGGTTGAAATAACGAAATTCGTAAAACAAGTCAAGAAAAAAACACTAAAATGCTTTATCCACGTACGCCGACGAAATGTTTGGTTTGACATGAAAATGATGTATCACAAAAATATGTACCTCTATCAGAACCAAAGAAAACAACATTCTAAATTATGTCAATATCTCAAGAATAACATACTATGATCAATTTTCTTTAATAAATAAAAAAAAACTGTAGATTTTTTAGGAATATATTTTGAATAATATTATATTATTCCTTATCTGAATAAATACCATATAAATATCGTGCATTTCATGTAAATTAAAATTGTCCTATATTGCATATCAATGAAATGAATATTTCAAATAATACGGTACCTACAATCATTAAGTTACCAAACAAAACTAAATTTCTTGACATTGTTATAAAAGTTGTATGAAGTATTGTAAAATTTATGAATTGTATTAATTAATTTTGTGTCTTAAACATTTTATCATTTTAATTCTACAAGTTGTTGTAATAAAATGTAACAATTCGTTGAGATTTACTCAATAAGAAACTACGCAATACAACTCGCCGCGCGGTCCCGTCTCACTGTTATTCACATACCTCCTAAACAAAAGGAGATACCATTCTAATTCTTTTTAAACTATTTTCTCTATAATATAAGCTTTACTTTGAGGTATAAATAAAAAAAAATAAAGGGGAAGAACTTTGAAAAAAATAAATTTGAAATATTCACTTCCGGTTTAATGTTCGAAAAAAAATTCAAATTTCGAATTCGATTTTTTTTAGTAAAAGAAAAAAATATTATCTGCAATATCCAATACTTATTTAATAATACATTTATTGAAATTAACCCAAAAAATGCTTTCGAAAAAAACCTTTCTCCGAATTTGACGATTTTTTAAGATCGCATAAAATAAAAACCAGACCAAAAAAAACAAAAATAAATATGCAGATTTTTTTAACTTCCACTGAAGTGCAAAACTTCCAACTTTCATCAAAATCCACGACCTGACATATTTTTCGTTGTCCGGTTCACGTGAAATGACTCTATTATTTCCTTGTAGGTTTATTGGTGTTTTACTCGTACGTAAGGTACAATTAATAAAACACCAAAATTAATTAGGTATTTGATAATTTTCGCAACAGGAAACCAAAATGCCGTTACATTTAGGATGAGTAAGTACAAAAACAAACTACACTTCATTCAACCAACACTTCAATGTGTTACATAGTCACATTTACGTATTTGTGACATTGTTGCAAGGGTTAATTATTATCCGGAGTAATTCAGACCGATAATTTATAATCTTTTACTCCAAGCCGGTTGCGAGGTTTATACGACCAATGTTCAAGATTTGAGACTGGATTAAAAGGCAGGAATATGATTGATATGATAGCATCAAATTCAAATGAATCACTTATAAGATAAAAAGATACTTACACATACGATACAGATCACGAAAACAATGTCTGTTTTTCAAAAAAAAACACCTTCTGTTTCCGCAGGTATTCGTTTCAGTAACGTTATGTTACATACATAGGTACTAAGAGCCGTCACATAAAATCGTCCTACTAAAACACCAACAAAGTCGTCCTATTAACTATAATAATTCATTCCGAAACCCATAAATAAATTAGGCATAATTGTTTCTACCTAGTTCTGGAAAATTATCATTAAAAAGTTGATTATCATACTTGTATCAACACGAACACTTAATTACTTAATAGCTGCTGAAAAAAGTAGATAAAAAAATTAAACTAATAAACCCATCGGACTAATTAAATTAATTAACATAATTTACAAGTTAGTTAACCTTTTACGTTTTATAGAATAATAAAAAATAATATTCCATTTATACTAATTGTTTATATCTATGTTTTGTACTTAACAAATAAAATATTATGTTTATTCAATTTTCTGATGAAATAGGATAGAAAATTGTATTCTATCTTTATTTCATTTGTTATTTCTACCTTTAGTAACTTAATGGCGCTGAAACATGTTTAAAAAAAACCTACGAGATTAGTGGAACTCATAGTTGTGCGACCGAGCGTGACTGCATGCGTTTCATACAAAAAATCTGCGAAACCAGGCGCCAACAACTGTTTTCAGTTTTTATTTTTTGTATCGCAACATACAGGGTAACGTTTTTATTATAAGTACATATTGAAGGTCGTTTGTTGTTTTTTATTGTAGGTAATATCTCATGAATATGTAAAGCTAAAATTATTTTTTTGTGATTGTGGACATCAAAAAATCAATACCTACATATGTTCTTGGATAGAGCATTCCAACAAACGAACAAAAAAACTAATTAATTTATATATATATATATATTCAATTGGTATATGCTGACCTAAACATGGTCTTAGACACAGCTTTCAGAACTCTCACAAAAATAAAAAATGGCTTAAATTATCAGCTGAGACAATACCTGAAAGCAGAGTGCTGTAACGCAATTCAAACAGACATAGATATTAAATTGAAACTATAGTCATGAAATAAAACAAAGAACGAATTTATATGATCGTTCCGCAAGTACAGTCTGGCTGTTTTGGATAAAACTGCAGTTTAAAGCTTGACTTAGTAATCGTTCCGTAACTAACATAGCGCCGTTTATAGTCGTGTTCACATTATTACATAGTTTTATGTGAAGTCCTTACTATAATAATATTATGATTATTATAGACGTGGTATATAATATATCTACCTAATATACTTTTCTTTGATCATGAAATTTGGCTTACGAGATTTGTTTCAAATAGCTTATTTATAATAAACTAAACTATGAACTAAAACAAATTTATACGCTTACGTTTCGTTGTAAAAAATGATAACCACACCCACTTTAAAGTCGATTACGATGGGTAGGTATTAAAACATAAATACGATGACATCATTACCGTTGATATCAGTTGTACCTATTAATTTTATCATTCATAGCAAGAAATATATTCAACAAACATAAAAAATATTACTGAATCATTTATTTTTCGTGTATGACTAAGAACTGAGTCAATTATTATTCTAATCTGTCCAAACATCCAATTTTCCCGGTCCTCGTTAAAATTGTGCAAAATGAGCACACGCACAAATGTCACAATTATACTAAAAAATGGTTATCATTTTTTTTTAATTATGCTGCTTCGAGTTGCAAAGAACTTGAAGTCAGTTAGACCCCGACATTAATCGGCACAACGAACATCGAGTTGTTTATAGCTCACCATATGGTTGAAGAATGTTCGTATTAATATTTAAGCATATTTGGCAAAAACGATCCTTATTTTTATAACTTCAATAAATTTAAACAATTTCCTGTTCACATGTGAGAGATATATATTAGGTTTATGAATTCCTACTTACCTAATATCTTGTAGTTAAGTCTACAGTTATATTGTGAAATGAATTGAGACTTACTGCTAATACTAATAGGTCATTTAATTGTAATTGTAATAGCTATAAGTAAATCAGTAAAGTTATTCTAGGTAAATTTATTATTTGGTAATATCTTTGTGCATTAGATCGAAGAATAAAACGATGAACCTACTCAATTATATATTGAACCAAAATTATGTGTTTTCATGATTTATTTACTGCAATGTGTGTGCGTGTATTGATTTCTAGTGCTGTAAAAATAAACTCTAACAAACACTCGAATATTTAAACCTAGTTTTCAAACAAACCGACTGCTTAAAATCAATTATTTTCCTCCTACACAAAACTAATCCGTTATTAATTTTCACTTTTTCAACTAGATGGCGCTACTGGTATGAGAAAGTCTCATAAAACAGTGATAATTTTATGTAGGTGTATCATAAAATGTACCAGCTGTGATTTACTTTATTATGTTACATTGTTTTAATACTCTTATTTATTTAATGTTTTGAATAGTTTAATTTGTATTAATTGTAAGTTGTATTAATTTCTTTGGACATTTAACTTATAAACTGCAAACGTGGCTCACTTAGGTTTAGAGGAAAAACCATTTAAATATTTATAATTACCTATACAAAATACACATATAAATCGAAAAATAAAGGACTATCATAATTCAAAACAACTTGATTTTTCCACTAGGTATTCGAAATAATGTTATTTATATCCGTGAAAAGATTATTATCAACGCAAACATATTAGGTAATAAAAGGTTTTTTGAATAGAGATTTCATTGGAGATGCTAAGAGATCAAAATAATCGACGATATAATTATATTGGCAATATGTGTACCTGTAGAGAAACTATATATATACTATATATAACTATACTTCTATACTAATATTCTAAAGAGGAAAGATTTGTTTGTAATGAATAGGCTCCGAAACTACTGGACCGATTTCAAAAATTCTTTCACCTTTGGAAAGCTACATTATCCCCGAGTAACATAGGCTATATTATATTTTTAAAAAAATTAGGGATCCTTACTAAAACTCAAATAATGTAACAGGAGGTGTAAAAAAATGACCTGAAAAATTCCTTACGTCTGCGAAAACTATTGACAGTAGAACAAAATGATGTACTACGGGCTTTTAGGTTTTAGTAAGACAAACCAAAAAGTCCGCGACAGCATATATCTATCATAGTTTAATCACAATAATCGCTTTTATATTTATAAAAATAATATTTCGTCCCGAAATTGAATTTAACGTTAAATGAGTGTCGTTATATTAACCCTTATCTTTGAAATACTTTGAAATTTGCATTGCGAGTTTTGTTTGAACCCCTTTGTAACGCAGACGAAGCTGTGAGGCGAATATTAAGTATCTCTCATTATTTTTTAAGTATCATTCGCAAATATACCCAATGTCCCGAAAATCCTTGTTCTTATTTGAATCTAAATAAAACGACTCACTTGATACTTGTAACAATAACGCGTTAACAATCGAATACGGATACCTAAAAAGTTATGCACAATAGTGAATAGCATACAATGGTGATTCTGTTACCTGAGCCATCAGTATGTGCATAATAGTTAGGCAGGGTCCCGGCTGTGATTCAGACATCGCACGTTCACCCCTCCGCAGTGTCGCTGTCAGCCATGTGACTCATGTCGCGTACTGCGAACCGACGAACCCGAATCATGCCAATACACTCGTCTCCTATGATTAATGAACACAAGAAAGTTGATAACCAACTATTAATAAGTATACATAATCAATTCAAAGAAAGCGTCAAAATGATTTGTGCGTCTGCTGTCTTGCGTTGAACCTGACTGCAGATAAATTTATTTCCGTTGCAGCAATATTGAGCCAGAAGCATACATAATGATAACATAAATAATGGTCGCAGAGTGAAAACTGTTAGTTACTGAGAACATGATCTGGCAAAACCGGTCGCTTCCAAAGAAGGCGAACGGCTTTGAGGCCAAGATCGCAGCCGCAACGAGACGCACCGTCATCACGCCGTCCGTCGCGCCGCCAGCATATCGTGCCCTACATATGTGCTTACATACTCTACGTATACACCGCAATCTTATAGCACGATACCACGTAAACCCAGCGCAGAATGACATCGAATTTAGAAGTTATCGAATCTATATAAATACACCATAACCTCGAAGTAATGGTGACTTCTAAATATAGATTTGATGTCAAGCGTTATTTTCAGAGACATGTTACAAGATCCAGCGACGCGAGCTCACTAGGAGCGTAAATTATTTATTAAGGTTCCGTACATAACTACAGGTTATTAAAAATGGATGATCTGTTTAAAATCCTACTTTGCAATCTTTTGCAATGACTTTATAAAGTGAAGTTTTGACGAATCATAAAAGTAACGTTTAATTTCGTGACTGGATGAGTTCACCGAAAGCAATTTATAAGTGAAATAAATGACTTCATATAAAATCATTTATGAAACTTCATAATATCTACCTATACAACGAATTACCTACAACTATAATGCAATATGTACTATTGTATACCTATAGCTCACTTGTTTGCTGGATTAATGTTTACTTCAGTTTAAAATAGTCTGGCTTAGCGCCAACGATGGTTTCATTCATTCTAAAAATTCTCACAACATTTTAATCTGGTTGTGGTCGATGTTAATCCAAATAACAGTACTAAACCTGTTCAGAGGTTAAAAGTTACATGAACAAAAAGTATACATGCACATGTATGTTTGGTATAAACGTTATTGTTTAATCAAAAACCAGTGTTAGACGCTCGTTTTTATATCGGTAATATCAAATATTGATAACGTAATCTGATACTGTTGCCATATCGCTGAGATAACAAGGATTAATCAACACACTGCACATCTTTATCAGCCTGATCTTTGATGGCTAACCCTCGTACATATATGGTAAATGCCAAATATTGTCCTAGTTTACACAGAGCGTTTTAAGAACATAATCAATAAACCATCATTCAACGTCGTCACTCTTGAATGCAGTTCGCCTGAGATTATAAAAATTATGTAAATTGTTCTATAAAATTAAATTTTTAACGACTACCGGTTTCATCGTGGCTTTCCAAATCGTTTCGGAATACCGTTTCAACTATAAAATAGTCGTAGCTTTTGATGACGATGATCATAATACGAACTAATAGCTTTGGTGAAAAGCTTAGTTTTATTGCATCTCGGAATATCGGGTAACCGCGCGGGTTGTATTCGGCGCGTCGCGGCTCGCGGCCGTCCACGACTTGCATGCAAACGACGTTACATCCGCCTTCGACGAACAATACAGATACTCATATCCGCCGAACGCGTCATCCTACCAACGGACTTCATAATTATATCGGAAAACATAAAAAATACGTCTGATTTTGATGAATCAATTTTAAAAAACGTGTAAATTTAAACAAACAAAGTATTACAGTGACTATGTTGTCATATAAATTGTAAATGAGATGTTATAGTGGGGTTATAAGCAGTAGTATTATTTATAGATTCTGCTAAGCTCGCTCTACAAAAACAGGAAATACTTACGTAGTAAAATCTATTGTACTATAATATTTTGAGCATTTTCATGACTATCAACCAAAATCCAGTAAAGCTATTAAATTTACTTTAGTTTGATATGTTTCGGCTTTAAATCATAATTCCGTATTAACTTCAAAATAACCTATTTCCTAACCAGAAAGAACATTGATGCTGTGATAATTGATTGATAATTAAAGGAAATCCTTGATATCAAGCCATCAAAATTCAATTGTTGTATCCGAGTTACCTTCACGTTATTTGGCCTTAACCCTGAAAACCCACGTGGTACTCAATAGCTTTAAATAACATCTACATTCACTAGACGTAAAGTTCTCCCCACTGCCATGCGCATTTTAATTTCGTAGATTTGTCGATAGCAAGCGACATCAATTTTAAAGTTCGTTGAATTTAAACGAGTGAACCGTTAGCAAATGTGTTGTTATTAAAACACTAATAAATAACGTCAAAGCACGCAACGTTCGAGCTTATTTACCCAGTGCAGACAGGGATCTGAGGACACATGGGATATTTATAACATATATGAACGCTGGAACCGAGGAGACGTTCCAAATTTTCTTTTTAATGATGCTCTCTTTTGAATGTTAGTCACTGCAAGGCGTGAATACATCGCGATCACGCATAAGGGTTCACACAGTCCGCCTATTGTCCCATAAATCGATTTTTGTCACTAACCCTCTTATTGTTATCAATTTTATAGATCTAAAATATTATTTGAAAACTCATGATGAAGATGTGATAAGTAGGTAAGGCGAATGATCTTAATTTTATCTAGTAGCTATCGTTTCAAGTGCGAGTAGTTTATGAAAGAAAATTATAAACACAATTTTAATATAGTAGTATTTCTAATTTATTTATCCTTTTCTCTCTTAGGAAACTTGAGTAGTAAAAATAAGGTACGAAATTAAGTAATGTGTGTCTTAAAAATTGGAACATTCAACAATGATTTCGTGAAAGCGTTGAAATGTCTTCCGTTTTACAACTTTACGCATCACTGCGAGTTTACACTTTCTTAAATAATAGAAAGACAATCGGAACATTGATTAAAATCAGCACGAGGTTTCTGTACTAAGCGTATTTTACAATATCCTTTAGATTTGCACCGACCTCGTGGTAATCCTATATGGTCTGGCGCCACGCTCGAATGATGTCGAGATAACCACTAAGCAAGTATAATATGTAGTAATGTACCTCGTGCAATTAATACCATGTTCGTATTTCACTTCGTCTTAATATAAAGTCTTTGCGTGTTTGTTTAACCACAGAAGAAACATCAAACGAATGCTAAGGTTGTATTAAAAATATGAACACGTAAAAAATTGATATGTTGGCAGAAAGAAAATCTTCAGCAATATATCTGTAGGAACCTGTTTTGAATATTGAATCAGTTAAGTTTACAAGTCAGATAAAAATTGATGAAAATTTCCATTTATTTGGAATCCTCTAACAAACCTTTCATTATCTGATAACTATATTTCATATTTTATTATATATAATTAACTTGACTCGGTAGCATTTCAGTTTAGTAATTTAAGCCCAGTGGCTCTTTACAGTAATTTCGTACAGCGACGAACATGTGTTGAGGTCAGTGCCTTCGACGTAAATCGTTTACAGTAATTGTTTCGAGACAAATCTATGCTTAAGGAGCATATCCACTGTGCTGTTCATAATATTGTGATAGTGCTCTGAAACATGTCAGACCAAAACAAATAGATGTAGGGTTAAATCTTCAAGCAATGGCATACAAAGTTTATCCGGAATAGTTTCATTTGTTATGTTACTCTTGTTTTTGTATAATCTCTAGTCTATTATCGTTCTTATGTATTCGAAAAATATCTACATATTGTGTTCAATTTACAATGTCAAGATAGAGGTAAACCACGCTAGGCATTAAATTTTGGCAAATATTCGTAGGTGCCTTTAAATCCGAAACTATTTGCGTGTTCCATCTATAAATCAGTGTTTCAAATCGACATAAAGTAGCGCACCCAATAGATTCCTTTTAATATTTAATTATGCTAACCAAACTCCCGACCCCTCCTTTCCCTGCAACCACACTCCCGAAATCCTTTGTCATCTTGTCGACGCTGCGTAGTAGATCAATAAACAGCGTCATAGATTCCGTTTGCCTTTCTATGGATTATATATTTCTATGATACTCTTCATGATCTTGGTGATTTAGTTTTAAACGCTTCGTGTTCTAATCTCTTTATACAATTCCAATTTCAATATTTATAAAGTACATACTTTCGTGAAATAGACGCAATACAAAACAATCCAATTTGAGAATAACAGCTTTTCAAAATATGTATATTCGAAAGTATACAGGATTGAAATGATGCCAACATTCCAATTGGTAAACATTTGGCTGTTTGTCATATTTGAAAAGGTTGGTCTGATTTTAATATTATGACTTTCACTGGCAGAGCCAATTGTATTCGTGAACTTTATAATTATTTTACAAATTAACGACGAAAACTACTACAGATATTTATAATGTGAAGCAAAATTAGAACTTTAATCAGACAGTCTAGAGTGCCTTATAGAGTTTAATTTAGTATGTTCTGATAATATTCAAGTATTGCTTTGTAGGCCACCAACCATGCATTAGAGTTAGTGTAATATTATTTTTAAATCCGTCTCCAGTCTGTGTAGTTCTCACACAAGTATTCGGCCATCACCCACATACCGCATGCCTACTCGGTTACACCTGTGCACACATGATACCTCGCATGCAACGTCTGTGTCACATTCGTTCACTGTAAATTATACTATATTATATATCTTTCAACAAAAACTAGGAATATCATGCGGTTCTATCCAGTTACAATTTAATCCCATATATGTACTGTCAATTGTATAGCAGAATTAGTGATTCGGTAGCATATCGATCACGTTTCGTCTTTACAGAAAATTCAATCAAAATCAAATTATTTTATTAGTTAAACTAACTAAAAATTACAAAGTTTGTAATTGTTGTTTTTATGATTTTCAATTTAAAAAAGGTGTTTTAGGGATTATGTAGTATCTATGTTACATATTTATTTATTCATGAAAACTTATTTGTATCATGAACTTCAGCTCTCCTTTATCTTGAATTGTATGCAACCAGAACGATGTGGTTCAATATGATGAATTGATGCTGAAACGTTTTCCAAGCTCGCTCCATTTTCCGAAACACTGTCGTAATTTTCTCCTTCATAGATAATATTATCCGAAACGATATCGATCTGAACTCTGTAGGTATTTCCTTGTGAACACAGAACATACTGTATTTCACGGTATCACGGATGTTTCCAACTTTGCTGGATAGATGTCGCCACAATTATGGTGACGATGTTAATACAAATAAACTTAAACTTTCCTGTTTGTTCACTCGCATAATTAAATTAAGCAGATTTTCCTATATTGTCCTCTTTTAAATCCAACAAATTAATTATTCTGTTACAATGGTTTAGAAAAGCGAAAAGTAATTATTTATATTGTAGAATGCTTTAAGTAGTTGTTTTAAGGTCGATGAAGTCAATGGCATTGTCAAGGCCGCGACTTGTACCTACCGTCTATCTGTTATACAGCATAGAATCGCACATCGGTCACGTACGCTGCAACCGACATGCGACACATCCTCATTTCCTACATGCACTGTTATCAACAATATCCATACGAAACGCCACTAATAATTTTAAAAGATAAACAACTTTGACGTTTACCTATATCGTTGTTGAGTGATTCACTCGGCACGTTAAGTACGAGGAAGATAACTTTTGTTCTAGAATATTCATCGATAAAACGTATGCATTACATCGCAACAATAATGTTCTTGTATAATTATTTATGTTCATTTTAATTGTGTTACTGACTCATACTGCGCATGAAGTATAACTCGTTGTTAATATAAATCACGAAATTCGAAATCTTATGTGCGGCTTGTCAAATTAAGATTCGACTAAAATAAAGGCATGATCACACTATCATTTATAACAATATGGACAGAGGAAAGTTGAACGATGTAAATTTGCGAGCAACTGTCGGGTGAACGATCGCGATGGAACCGGTCGGACAGGCAACTCAGGCAAAAAGGATCCTCCAGTCGGAGAATGCGACGTCATTGAAATCAGATGAAGCTTACTCTACTAATCTATCAAAAATTCGACAAAACTTTAATATTATTTTTGGTAATGAGGCATCAGGGAAATCATTAGTACAAAAAGCTTTGTTCCTTTAATTTTCCTGACATGCGCAACAATGACTTACTTACCTAGCACACTTTTCTTTTGAGAGTTATCATAAACCAAACCCTATATTATGATAACATTATATATCCATACAAAAAAATACCCTTCCGTTATAGGTATAGAAAAATTATTATACTATCAAATTACTTATTAACCTTAAAAACACTAATATACCATTTTCCTTGTAATCCTAATAATAAACCAAACAGTCTACATCATCGTTTAATTAACACTCTAGATGTCTGCTCGTACCAGCTTGTTGGGATTATACCTATAGTATCAATAAAGCATCTCTGTTTTCTTTACGTATATCATAATTTAGATTATTGTTGTTTTAATAGGTGTTCTACATCGCAATTAGGTATCTAAGATTTTGCAACGATGATCTTATTTAAATTAGAAGAAGTCTCAAAAAAATAAATAAATCAAATACATTTCATACAAATATCTCCGAGACAAAATTCTAAACAACTTTTTTTCTAAATATACCTAATACGATTTTCAAACTGTAATTTGTTCTCATGCTAAGATTTAGGTAAGTAGGTATGGAGAAGTAAGTTTACATTCCAACTATGCATAATGCGTTGAATTATGATTTCTGACTAGATGATTTATTTTTTAATAACAGAGAAATATAATCTCAATATTTAAATAAAAAAATATTATTATACATTAATAAATGCTTTTACTATTTTAATAAGCTAGCGAAAGTTTCCCGTTAGAAAACTGTTGAGGTTAAGCAAATTATACTTTTTATTTAGCATTGTAGGTATTTTGGTTTCAATTTTTTTTCTTCAATTATTATTATTAGGTATATACCGTTTACGTTAATTATAATTGACTAATGACTATATATTTCAGTGTTCTAAGATAATACAATAATTACCACAACTTAAGATACATTATTACTTAGTAAGAATATTAAAAATAATAAAAGCATCAGCATCGTATTCCCTAATGTAAAAATTGTTAATTGCAGAATTACTATACAGGAAAGGACTATATATTTTAAAATACTTTCAATTGTTTTTAAATTGAAGTAGTGATATTTTGTCAGTAACTACTAAGAGTTAGAATAAATATGTTCATTAATTTAGTTTTCATTGTTTAAGGCAATAATGGCAAGGAGAAAGAAAATGCGCGGAACAAGGAAGCCACGTCCCCGGCAGCTCGCTCTGCGAACGGTGAGTTACATTACTTTCAGTAATATAAATTGTAATTAATATCTGCTGATACGAACATTAAAGAATGGTGACTTCATAGGTCAGGGTATTCTTTTGTATTCATATGTATTATGCTTCATCGAAGACTTTTCTGCCAGTGTCAGAGTCGGCCCAAAAATTGTATAGACTTTACTTCGTATGGGTAAAAAAGTATTTTAGCAGAGCCTACAAGTGATGAAGTATAATTACAGCCAAATCGAGGAAATGAGAATTTGTGGAATTGACATAACGATAATCGTACAATAAAGCTTGAATGAGTGTTTAATAATCGGGTTTCTGATGGGGAGCTGAGGGGTCAGGACTAGCGGGGTGTGAGGTGCGGGGAGCGGGCATTACGCGTCTCCCGAGGGTTCTGTCGCGCAGTCGCACCCCGCATTACCCCGCACCCCTTGCTGCAGACACCAGGACACCCCATCCTGACGCACATTTTGCGGAAATTACAATCTATATTTGACATTACGGCTTTACTCGAAATAGCTACATACAAATATCGATGGTAAACGCTTGATTTTCATAAGAATAAGTTATCAATATTTACTAAATATATTAACACTATTAAGAAGCAAGTATAGTAAGATTCAAATTTGAAAATAAAAACTTAATTTGAATCGATTCATGAGTGTAAATCTGTATGCTATTCACAACACATACAATATAGCAGTAGTTGAAACCAGCTGAAAACTTCTACACCAAAGTAACTTATATCATGTAGGTACAAAACCAAATGAAAAAACTAGTCACAATTTAAATAGATACATCGTTGGATAGGTCGGTGTTTGTTTATAATTAAATGATACGAATACCAGAGGCACTATAATAATATACTTGTAATGTGTTTAATTAATGCACAATAACAAAATAATTGGCCTTTATCGCGGAACGTCGATGACCGTCCGGTTATTATTGTATTTTACAGAGACAATTAAATGTACACAACCTATAGATAGGACAAAGCGAGTTATAATTTAAACGATTCAGTATTCAGTTGTTTTGATTACCACGTATCTAGTTCGTCTCTCTCTAGTAATCTCTAGTAATTATTTGTTAGTTTCAAAATGTAACGTAGCGTTAGCTTAGGTAAGGAGAAATTAAGAATTTGTAGGTATATTTGAAATTCAGATATTACAAAATCGATTTATCTATGTCCTAAATCTGGTATACAATTTAGAACATTTTTAGTTTGTTTCAACAAATGAGGTAGGTACCCCTTTTCAATCTTGCACGACATGCTTCCACTCAGATTCTTGTCCATTCTATTATTTTATGCTCACACATTTATATACAATATACTATATATACGCTTACAAAAACATCCTGACGTTTATACAGTGTTCCGATAATGGTACATGGAAACAATGTCGACATGACAGACGTGTCGTATCAACAGCCCAGCGCACTGATATCAGGCATCCGACACTCGTGTCTACACTTTACTATTTCATAATGATAACTATTAAGTACAGTAAGTCGATAAGTTTCACAAAAGATCATTTTAACATACTTATGTTGTCTCTAGTGAACTACTTTTAGTGGATAAGACCTCGCGGTGCCATTATTAATCTCTTAGAAAGAAAAAGTTTTAGTTATTTCGAAACTATAAAAAATAAGCTCATTCTAATTTATAAAATAAAACATTTTACAGCGTAAACAGTTGAAGAAGGAGAAGCAGAAGTCTCTATAAAATATATTCTATATCTAATACCTAATATCTACCGGCTGTAGGGTGATATTGTGAATAAAAAAATGGAATATAAATACTTAATAATTACAAAAATATTATAGGATAATTTTCACAAATGTACAGAATACACTTCAAAATATTTTTTTACAAATAGACTAGAATTTATGAAATAAATATACCTGTTCTAGGTATATTTATTTCATACTAAGAATGTAGTATAAGATATAGCACACCAAAACTCAAAATGATTCACGTTCTATCACTAAACTGGCAAGAGAATCAATAATTTAATTACTATAATATATTATAAATTCTTATAGAGTTTGACCGACTATAACCAGTTATCATTAAGCCGACCTTTAACTTTCGATATCTAGTAGTAGTGTAAAATTTAAAACCTTTTCACCGTTTTGCATATTAATATAATAAAAAGTTATCTGATCCACAAGACTTTAAGGGTTCAGTATTATTTCGACGTGATTATTTTATAGTCGAAATCTCTGAACTTCAAAATATATGACGTCATCACGCACTATACATATAAACACCATTATTAGATTGTATTGAACGTGAATGCTCCTTTAATTGGTAACGTCCTCAAGTCCATTACCACTGTGTGATACAAGTCCCTTGGTATTCGTTAATTGTTGAGTCTCTACGTTTGTCGTTAGTTCAGATAGTGCTATGCTTTTTATCAGGTTAACGCTTAGCTGTCTGGCTCCTTGAACTTTCGACTTTCAACAACGGACCCGAAGAAAGGATAATTTCTTGAATTGAAAAACTACTAGAGCGCAGATGTTTCAACAATATTACTATGAGCTAATTCAGATAAATAATTTATCCAGTTTATATTCAGCATTCCACTGTACTTTAACTAGGACATTCCAGTGATTAAGCAATATTATAATTTTTATCCCTTTAAATGTTCGATCGATGATATTAGATACATTATATTTAGTAGGTAGGTAATTTTATATTTAGTAGGTATTAATTTGTTTTTATTAGTAGTTATTAAAAAGTTTTTAGGATTAATTTTAGTGTAATTAAACTGAAATGTATACATATAGCGTCGTATTGGTTGTTACTGTTAAGGCGTTATAAAAGTTTGTAATAAATAAATAAATAAATAAAAATTATTATATACCTGGTTTAATTAATTTTTATATCTTGTTTTTTCCTTTTCGTACAAGGAAGGTTATTTCTGAGTATAAATACATTTTATACAATTACGAGTATTTGGTTTGCTGTTATATTTAATATTAATTATAAATCGTACAGGAAACTTAATAAAACACAGTCACCACAGTTATTTGCAGTCTTTTGTTTTATATGCAGCTACAATATATCAATACTTAGTTTTTTTAACGCCTTTAGTGACGCTTATTGGCTTTCATGTTTATTCCTAGCCCGCACCAGCTGGTAAACATACACGCGATTTACACACAATTTGGATCGGTTCCAGTGGTTAATACTTATTTGTGTATGTAAATGCTACTGGTGTCCCGTTTCTATATTTTAGAAGAATTTTCAATTCTAGAATGTTCTACTTATAAACTTATTTGGGCTCGAAATTGTAATCGTAAATTATGTTTGTTATGTTATATTATATTATATTTCTCTAATTGTATGTCTCGTAAAAGAAATTGTAGACATATTTGAAAAGCTAAAAGCAATAGTATAAAAAAATGGTTGAGAATGCTCAATTCTGCTGATAAGAGTTTAGCTAATGAATACAAAATAATAATAGGTACGTATTCATTTAACCCAATGAGAATTCAGAATAAGCTAAGAATTTTCAAATACATATAATTTTAATACTAGCTGATATACGCTTTTTACTTGCGCCACAAAGGAAGAATGTTTATCAATTTTTACCTTATTTGTTTTAGATTTTTTATTAATAATAATATAGGCTATAACGCTCTCAAAACGTAGATTCCTATTAGTTTATGAATTTTTAAAATCAGTTCGTTCGATCCAAAGAACCGTACAACGACACAAACATCACGACATTCGATACCTTTTTGTAATATTAATATAGAAATGGCAACTGGTTTAAAGAACTAAATACATGTAATATCTTATCAAGTCAAGTATTTACATTGTTATTTTAGCGTTGGAACTAAGTACTCTAAATTATTTATTAGAATTCTCATTAAAACCAAGCCTGATAGTGTCATAGTGGCGAGGTTGATGAACTTGAATACAGCGCACATATGTACCTACCTACCGTTTGTCTACAATTAATAATTCATATAGTATCGCATTAGCGCAATTTGAACCATATGTTCGATTTTTCAAATTTACTATTGTTCATTTTGTTCATAATTGGAGTATTATGCTTTCCAAAATTGTGCTCATAACTAGGATTTCCAAGACATTAAACTATTTTTCTATGTGATTACAATTTACAATTACATAACATGAAGAATAATAATATTAAAGTAGGTACAGACAAATAAATAATAACAGTGAGTACCTATAATAGAGTTGTAAAAATCCTGTGAAATTTTACACACTAAGCTATATTATCAGAAATAGAGCCAAAAATCTTTTCATGAATTCAGAAACACAAGTGACGTAGCCAATGGGAAGATCGAAAGCGGTTACCAAAGCTCATGGGTGCTCCGTAGAAGAAAATAAAATACTTAGTAATGATAAATATTTTTCTGTTTTACCAAATGTTTTGTACGTTTCAATGTCAATTCTCTTTAGATAACATGTTACACATTATCGCTTTTAAAGTGTATTTCGAACATTAAACTCTTAAACACAAAGCCGATAAAATGTAACGTTATCAACTGTGAATGTTTTTATACATAACATAGAAATGTAGGTTAAAATGATTTATCAGTTGTCGATTCGATTCAATTCGTCTCTTAATCGTATTTAAAATAACATAGTGCGATTTAGCTAATTTCATTTGTGTGAAAGTCTATTTATATGCAAATACTGTTGTTGAGTTATGTTTTCTACCTCAGAATCGGTTAATATCTATTTAATTTAATAGCTATAATTTGGCATCAACGTACATAGTTATGTTCCTATTCACGTCTATAACGATAGCTATAGGTATTCATCCATGAATTACGGATTATTGTGTACTAGCTGACCCGCGCAATTTCGTCTGCATTACAAAGGGGTTCAAACAGTACTCGCAATGCCGTGGAGTTATTATTTTTGCAGCGTACGCATAAATAGGTTTTGGATTATTCACCTTGTGTTACATATTCGATATTTTCATACGGATCCCTAATTTTTTTTTATATAAAATATAGCTTCCTCGATAAATGGACTTTCCAACAGTGAAAGAATTTTTGAAATCGGACCTGTAGATCCTGACATTAGCGCGTTCACCAAACAAACAAACTCTTTAGCTTTATAATATTAGTAAATATAGATTTACCTATTTTACGTTAAAAGCCTTGCAAACAGGTTAAAAGCAACTATTATTTGTTGTCTTCTTTATTATTTTATTTAGCTCCACAGACCCATAGAAAAGAACCGCCCTAAAAGACATTTATTATTTTTTATAAATAACCCGGCACGCATTAGTTTTCGACCATATAAAATGTTCGTGGAATATTAATTATTTAGTTTAATTAAGTTGATATAACGCAACCTACACTTGATTTATTAACGGCGCAGTCGTGATTAGACAAAAACAAAAAGATTAAAATTAATGCTATAAATTAATTTCGTGAAAGTTAATTTTTCAAATTATTGTTCGTTTTCTCTAAAGAATTGTGTACTCGTTTTGAAACCCAATTAGTTTTACATTTTGCACAACCGGTAAATATTGTTTATTCGCCTTTCACGTTGCTAATTAGTGCATCGAACTATCGTGTTAAAATTGCTTATGGTCTGCAGCATCTACGGTAGTGCATACCGCCGACTGCGTCTCATGTCACGACTCTAACAATAATACAACAATGATAATTGTAATTTATTATCAATTTGAATGAATTATGGACTGATAAGAGGTCAGCCGCGATTATTAAGAGCAATGACCTCCATGTTTTCGCATATAAATATTTATTTTTCATTTATATATTTATAATATTAATTGTGATGTATCGTGATTTCACATGTTTTATCTACATTTCCATTTTCTTAGATACATTTTACTATAGTAGAGTACAGAACTACTTTTACAAAAGCGACACGGAAAAGTATGACTTTCAATATAATTTTTCATTGCGTTGTTTTTTACTAACTGCTGCCCGCGATGTTTTCTCCGTGAACTCTATAACACGTTTTTTTCTTCATACCTTTTTTTCGCAATAAAAGGTTTCGTAGGTCCTTTCTCAGAGTCTAACGATTGTCTGTGCCAAATTTCATCAAAATCGGTTCAGAGGTTTAAGCGGGAAAGCGTAATAGACAGACATAAAGATAAATATTTACATTACTTTCGCATTTATAACTTTAGTAGGGATAACAGCCTTCCCCAATAAGGAAGTTACACAAGAAAAAAGTTTGCAAATCGATATTTCCGAAATAAGAACCCAAACATACAATTTCTTCAATTTTATAATATTGCGAGGTATGTACCTAGGTACCAAAGATATCACTGAATATTAGGTTGGTTGAACTGTAATAGATATCGCATTTCAGATATAATATCAGACTCCGTTCCGTGGTTGCCACCAACCAAAGTATATTTAATACGACCACTAAAAATTGCAATAATAATATATGGTCTAACTTATTTAACTTACTAAATAGGAGATTAACTTCAGAGGTATATGTATAACTATACATTCGAACTAAAGAAGTCCTAAGTTGTAGGTATCTACTGCGGGGCGGGTGGGGACCCGGTGATATCCTCCAACTTAAAAAAAAAGTTGTAGGTACTGGTGTAGGTACCTACTGATGATGTAAACTTTAGGTAGTCCGTTGGTAACCACTCACTTATAAGGTGGGCTGTTAATTCATATACCTACCTATTAGGCAATAAAAATTAATTCTCATAATCATAATAAAAAACCGAAACATGAATAATTTCAATTGATTTAGTAAAAGCCAGAAGCTAGACGCTTTCGTTTTATGTCAGTCGTCGCGTCGCATCAAATCGATTGTGTTGCGATAGATGTAAGAGTGTAGAGACGTTTGTGAGTGGCTGGTGCGGAGGCTGTGCGATCGATACGGGCCGACGCGACGCGACGCCCCGGCAGGGACGCGCCGCCCGCCTCGCCTCGCGCCTACGAAAGCGAACGCACCGACCTCGCTGCCCTTCACCGCGGTGCCATCGACCCCTGCATCCGAACCCCGCCTTGCGCCCCTCTTATCACCACTTCTCTACTACGGCCAGGACAATTCTAATTCACGCATACTCTGCATTTTTCAAAATCATTATGATTTTTATTTCAAACAGAGTATTTTTGTGTCTATTCACAGGGTAGTAAATTTTCCTGAAAATCAATAGCTATTTAATATTTATTTTAACTTCGATAGGGAAATCGACCTTTATCACGATATAAATAAAATCGATGACAATATCAACTACAGAACATAACATAATTATTGTATTATGTTTACAAATTTTAATATAGAATTGTTACGTTATCCAACATAAAATTCATAACTCATAATAAATGATGTAGGCATATTGAATTTCATGAATAACTGATACAACTGATACGGTTTAATTAGTAAGTTTTCGTATACGGTTCATAACGTATGATACGCGGTAACCACTAATTTACTCAACTATGTATTGCAAAAAAATCAATAAAGTTGCCCTTACGTTTACACACGCAACCCCTCTTCGATGTTTTCCGAGTGCTATGACTTGTCCTTCTTCAAACGAGGCTTAAAGAGAGTCCATAAAGGAAGACCGTAGGTAGCGGCCCCACAGTGTCCCTATATGTGTGTGACAATGCAGAGGTCCATGAGCAACGGTAACCGCTTACGATCAACTGGCCCGGTAGCTTGCCTACAAGGCAATACTTTTTTTTAATTTTTATGAAACTGTTTATTATAGAGAGGCCTCATTTCGGAAAAATTTGAACTTTAGGCAGAAATATGATTTTAGAAAACCCAAATTTCAAGAAACTTACAAAAAAACAATCATATTTATATTTAATATTTATGTTCATTTAACAATAGCATTTCGGAGAAAAAATTACAAAATACATCAATTGATTCATACACCAAGTTCTTCGAATCGAGTACTCAAAAATTGACCTAAAACTGCCTAAAAGTAAATTAAATTTCTGTGCGGAAAACAAACATACTGATATAAACAAAAAATAAAAAATTGAACAACACATGTGTTGTCTCAATGGATCTTAGCGGGGAGTCTTAATCGTGAATCTGGACCTCCTCTGCGTTAGCTATAAATATCACAATTCCAGGACGTTAATAACTAAGTACCTATTTCAAGATCTTTTTTTTAAATTAAATCCTAATTACGAATTATAACAAAACTAGTGACCTGCCCCGACTTCACACATGCACTCTAATGTGCCGTTACGTTTATGCTATGTACAATGCATGTAGGTATACCTTGCTCTTGAAATGCTATCTATTGACTTCGACTGTTTTATACTGAGAATTAAGTGATACCGATAAAAATCGTAACTCGATATGAGTTAATTAATTGGTGAACTTATTTTATAATGTTTACTTGCGTTAGAAGATGTGCGTTGAAAATAATAAGTTAAGATTCTAAAAAATAATGAGTGAGTCGATGCTTTGTTACGTTTGCGGTGGATCTATTTTAGGAGGTGCGCAAAATATTTAGGACGCGTGTCGGAATCTTGCGGCCCACCTACGTTTATTTTTGCATATGCCTAGTGACTTACTTTTGTTATTCTTTAAGATAAATATGATTTAAAATCAACTGATCGAAACATTTACATTTTAAAGTTATTTTTTTTGTCCAACAGGTGAAGAGCATCCAGGTCAAAAGCAACGGAAAGGATTTTTCAGAAGCCTATGGAAGAAATCACGCCATTACTCGTTGGAGCATCCGTAAATTAATGAATTGACCAAATGATAATGTTATTCGTAAGTCGTTAGGAAGCTTTAGTAGCCCAAGATATTGTCTAGTTTTATGACGAATTCAAAATCATTGGGTATGAAAGGGTAAAATAGTATTTTCATTTACGAACTTATACGTCTGAATTGCTTGCAATTTAATAATCGATATTTTACAGTTAAGTCACATGTTAATTATAACAGTAATATATAATCCCTTATTAACACCTGTATAGAAGATATTGTTTTTTAATGGTTGCTCGATATATTTATTTATAAGAATTAACTCGTGTATGTATTCAATTCAATTATTTCTAGAAGTGTAGAAATGTAGATAACCAAGTAGGATATAAAATTGGCATTAATTTACGCCTAATGTTTGCTAATTTTGAGTTACGTTGTTTTTATCTTATAGATGTGACACTAAACGATGTAAAATTAAGTATTTGAACACAATAATTACAGCTGGATCTTGTAAGTGTACTTTTTAAAGAACCAAGATCGGCAAGGTATTATGACTACAAATCTAACATTTTATACCAATCCTTGTATTCGAGTGTACTTAACTCTTACTATTATGTATTGTAGATTTGTCAACATTAAATAAAGTATGTTAATTAGAACGAATTGTTTTAATTTTATTACCATCTCCATATAAACTTCATCACAATTCACAACCCAGGTTCGTATATTATGCAATAAAGACGAGATAAGATCTTATCTACATTATGTAAGACACGAAATGGAATACAAAATATGATATTGCGAAGACGGATGCCGGAATTCCGGAAGCCAAATTGGTCTGCAAATTAAAAGGTTTTTCAACTTTTATTGTATTGTACGATGGGACATGGTAAACCAATATATATATTTCATTTATATCTATCCATTTATTAGCTTATTTTTTACATTATATTTTTAAAAAAACATTACAAAAAAATAAATTTAAAAATACAATATAAAAAACAGAGGGCCACTGCAGGCGGAGTCTACGACCCAAGCCATCAGTGGTCAGGGCTCAAGAGAGAGGAACCTCCTCACAATACGCGCCGTGTCAAGAACGACCGCCTTCTGAATCAGGCCCTTTACCCAGCCGGGAAGCGAAAGCTTCTCTAGATGACGGTCGAAGCTTTTCGCTATTAGACCGTGCACAGATACAACGATCGGAACAATGATGGTCGATTCAACACGCCACATGTCGGTCACCTCGTGGGCCAGGTCCAAATATTTTAGCAGTTTTTCTTTTTCTGCCTTCACAAGGTTCTCGTCATGTGGAATGGTGACATCGATCAACACTGCCCGATGCGCATCCCGATCTATTATCACTATGTCAGGCTTATTAGCAGCAATAGTCCTGTCAGTGATAATAGATCGGTCCCAGTAGAGCGTTACATGACCATTATCGAGAACCGGCTGAGGCCAATACTGGTAATAAGGTACGGCGGCTTCAACAAGGTCGTATTTCAGAGCAAGTTGCTGATGAATGATCTTAGCTACTTGGTTATGTCTGTGCAAGTACTCGCCGTTAGCAAGACGGGAACAACCGGAAACGATATGTCTAATAGACTCTCCCGGACGGTGACATGCCCGACAAATGTCGACCGTCCCATCCTTTAGAATATATTTGCGGTAGTTGTTCGTCATGATAACTTCGTCCATAATTGCTAAGACAAAACCTTCAGTCTCTCCGAAGAGGTTACTGTATCGTAGCCAAGCCACGGAGGCTAACTGATCTACATCAGGACCCGTAAGGGCCCGGTAGAATCGACCGTGTAGTTCCTTGCTCTTCCATACGTCCGTGCGATCCGCCACACTCATCACCTTCGGCGCTCGCCAATTCCCGTTCGCTAAGGATAGCGGAGTGAGTCCTTTATCGACTGCTGCTACATCACGGTACATACCCACATTCACCTTTTGGAAATATTCCCGAAGGTTGTATATCTCTCGGTTGTGCAGATCCTTGGCATTTAACATGCCACGACCCCCACACTTCCGAGGTATATACAGCCTCATAACAGATGAGCGTGGATGGTGCATCCTGTATGCCGTCAACAGTCGCCGAACTTTTCTATCCAGGGCATCCAGTTCTGATTGCGTCCACTTTAGAATGCCAAAGGAGTACGTCAGTACAGGCATGACCCAACCATTGAAGGCTCGGATCTTGTTTCCGCCAGACAAGAGGCTTTTCAAAACCTTTATCAGGCGGCCGAAGAACCGATCCCTCACCGATTGCTTCATATCTGCATCATTTATATAGTTATTATTTTCCAATAGTAAAGCTAAAATGTTCCAAACTAAACTCAATGGGGAAATCATTGTTTTTTGCGGTTAACGAATCTAGAATGTTACTCGATCGGGATTAAGTCTACACATATCTTCAAAGGGTTGTATAAATGTTAGTATCTCGTTCAGATTTTATTCAAGTAACAAATATGCAGTGTTCTCACCAGCGAAATCTAAATCAATACTTAGTAATTGCCTACGTACAATAGGTACTATATTTGAACTAAGATTCGTGAATCCGCAAACATACATATCGTAATTATCGATGCGTCATGATTACGATAACACTTTTAAGTACTTTTACGATCAGTTTACTTTATTCACTATTTAATAATAATATCCTTGGTGTACTTGTGTGTTGGGTGATGGATAATTAAAAACAATAAAATTTGTATGTTTGTTCCTCAAGTCTAAGAAAGGGTACTTGTAAAATGAAACAAGAGCTTATAATACAAATCATTTATTATCAGATAGACACAGTTCCCATCGCTTATCAGAAACAATGTACAAAGCTATAGTAGTAATATCAAATATAAACAATATGCACCCTTCGATTTCTGCAAGCCTTTTCTGAGGTTATAGGGTAATTGAGCGCTTCTATTATCTGCAGCTAAGAAGACAAGTTTTAAACAGAATGCAAAATGTTTATGTTTTACTACATTATATGAATATAAAATGCGGCAAAATTAAAAACGAAGCATAGCAGATTTTTGAAAGAGCAAATCATAATTGCGGCGCGAGTCCTGCGCTGCCGCCGCTTGTGATTGGATGTAAGTTCACACGATGGTTCCAGTGGGACTAGAGATTTTTAAATAAAATTGTAATACTTGGGTCTCAGTGTCTTTCGTTTTGTAACAAGCCCTTACATGTATGCTTATTATAATTATATATATGTATATTGTTGTAAAATGTTGTTACAGTAATTTCATTACGTGATTATTACAAATTCTTAGCAAGCATCTGTACCTCAAATATTTGTCATGCGAAACTGTTCTAGAGATGTATCTTGTTTGATACGAGTCCAATTGATTTTCGCGTTTAAGTCTTAAGTACCAAGATGCTTGATAAGAAGCTAAAAATCTCTATACTTCATGCTTTGTTTAGGACCGGCTAAGCAAAGCTAAACACGCTTCACTATTACTGGTCAATAAAAGCAAAAATTTCATACAAATTTAATTCATACACAGTTATAATTATTTTGAGGAATCGGTGAGCGTATAAAAAAGTCCGGAATCCGCAAAATAATCACATCTGCACACTAACTCATCACACTGAATACGCCGCCATAATTTATCGAATATCAAAACAAATGAACGGTCCTCTTATCACTTTATAGAATATACAAAATGCAGTTACTTATTTCCCTGTGGAAAAAATATTATCTTATAGTACTCTTAGATCACGGCGAGCTTCGACCTGAAAAGAATAATCGATGTAAGAACTTATAAATTCTCTTCAAATTAAAAGAACAGTTTAATTTCGTGAAAACGAATTATTCTCACCTCTAATAACCACAGGTAATTAAATATTCTCCTAACTTCTCCACTACTGATGCGGCCTGCTGAGGTTGAATCGGTTCTTCGTACAGAGAAATGACCACGGCTGAAATATTTATGCTCATGAGTTCTATTTATTTCAATCATAACAATTACAATATCTATGATTTATGTTTTTTGACCCAAAATAGAATATTCAGAATTTATTTCAATTGTTTGATCCTATTGCAAAAGAATAAGGAAACCAATTTGACACCAGCAGATATTTTGTAAGTATCTTTAATAATTCTATCTTTAATTGTCGTGTTTAATTCCAAAACTTCCTATTGTTACAAATCTTAAATGATGTAAAATATGTTTGGTAAGATGTGTGTTAATTACCTTGCTGTGTCTTCATGCAATGCACGCCGACCTTGCCGAGCTTCGCGCGAATGATATGGTCTGTGCCACTGAGGTAGATGTATCGCGTGCCCGCTATCGTCACGCCACCGCTCGTTAGCAGTGATTCATTCTCAAATCCAGCAACTATCTTAGCAACTTCGTCTTTTGAAATCTGAAATATTACTACAGTTAGTATTTTCTATCGTAAATAGTCGCACTTAAATGTATAATACATTTAATGCTTATAAAGTTGCATATCAGCATAAATCAAAATTAGAAAATATAGTGGAACGAAAAATATTTATATAAGTATAAATAAACTTAATAATCAATAAGGTTGAATTTAATATGAATTAATTTATGAAGCATTAATTTGCTCAAAAATACATGCTACCATAAAAAAAAAAACATTTAATGATGTTTATTCAGAAAAATTAATGTAGTAGTATCATGAAATATTTAGCAGATCTGTTCATAATGTCCATTCTCTTGTTTTAGTGAATTTTATCCATTTGATTTGAAATATCCAAATAGTCCTTAACATCCTTAGTTACTTCTACTTAGAATATTTTTAACTCAATTTACAAAATTGAGAATGCTTAAGAGAACATAAGAAATGCATTACACTGTTTTAAAAACATATTCGATAATGTTAATCCTTTTTTATTTATTATTGCAACTAATTTTATTTAAAAATTTGTAAATTGAAGTTTGTAAGCCACAACTAACTAGCTCCTTTTGTTTGATCTAAACAAAACTATAATTTACAAAATAGCAATAGCATATTTTTATATATAAGAGCATGTTAGTTTTTACAAACGAACTATGAATACACTTTATAAACTACATCAAAGAAAAAATTAGAGCAATGGATTTGAAGTTATATTAATAAAAAAAAAATAGTATTACTGTGGATTTGTAACAGCAGTGGTATCTAGATAAAAACAGATTTATAAAATTGGGATTTTATTCTGTGTTATAAAAAAGCAGAAAAACTGCTAAACAATACAAAGTCAATTATTCAAATTTTTAGGAAACAGTTTATTGTTCAGAAGACAAAAGAGACGAAGAGAACAGACAAAAATATTTTAACTAGTACAGCCAAAGTAACTTTATTATAATAAAAAAGGAGTATATCTCTCCTGTGTCTTAATCACTTCAATGACAAAATATTCTAGTTAGTAGTATAAGTTTTCAGAACATGATTGCAAAAAGAGATTCATGATTGTCGTCATAACATATTTTCAATAAACTAAAAATTTTATACTATCTATAAAATAATTTGTTACAGTTAATAATTAGCAAATTTACATTATTCTATTTTTTTGTAAGCAATTTGCCTCTATTGTATGGCAGTGACTTTTTAAACTTAACTAGTAGGAATGCATACTAGTAGGAATGCATATTAAAAGAGTAGAACTGAGAACAACTATATTTTGAAATTATATTTGTTAACTTTATTGATATTTGAGAACAATTTATAATATAGTCAACACTTTACATAAGTATATAGAACTAAAATTCTGATAATACAACTAAACCAAATTGGAACTTAATGAACTTAACTTACTTAGATGTCTTATTCTTAGTAGAAACAAAGTACATACTAGTTCTACAGTTACATACATTTCTTTTACTTTTTAGTTGTAAGTCCTCAACTGCAAATTCTTAGACCAAATTATTCAATGTACAATATTATAATAGGGTTGAAGTCTCAAAGATATTCTGCTTACATGGTATACATTTTTACAATTTTTCAAAATAAGAGAACACCACAGTGAGAAGACTTCTTTTCATATAATTTTTGTAATACTTAAGACATATCCAAAACAATATTTTAATTATAATACAAGTATCATTAAGTGATTCTAAATTATTGTACACTATTTTTTCAAGGAATCTCATCAAATTCAGTCAAATCCATAATGTGGTTTGGTAGTCATTTCTTTATTATATATTCTAGCTTTTACAGACACAAAATTTTAATTTTCATATTTTATACTTGTAGTGGCAAAAAGACCGGCCGGCTTTTTCCAATCCTTAAAGACGACTGATGTAAAGTAGTGACAAGGATTGTCTTTTTAGCTACAGAAATTATCTACTACAGGAATATGGTAAATGATCAAAAGCATAGTCAAGATAATATTATGATACCATGTCCTTAAATTATACGTTTTCGGAATCCACATGTCGCCATCTTGTCAAACTTGTCGATTAAAGAACTTATTAGTCATACTTTCATAGTAATCATAATTTCATAGGAGTATTGTATAGTACAAGTAAAATTTCTGCGTCTTATTATGAAGATTCCCATAAAAGAAGAGTTGCATGAAAAGGTACTTACTTCGAAGGCTTCCGACTTTGCCCAGACATTGCCATCATGACCGGCAATGGCAGCTTTTGTGACACATCTAGATGCCATTAACTGTTTGTCGACATAATCTTGCCAGCTCATTTTGATTAAGTTCAATTAAAATAAAACTACACTTAAACACAAGGTACTCCTCACAACGAGCAACCGCTCCACACGAACAAAAAGCACTGCGTTTCAAAATGGCAGCCTGCGCTACTAAACCACCCGGATGTGAGGAATAGCCAACATTAGCAAAAACGAAAATTGCCAACCGAAACGAAAAAAGAAAATGTCATTCATGCTCGATCACTAAAATTAAAAAGTCTACACACTTGTTCCAAAATTTTTGTTGTAAATTTTCATCTAATGTATTACCAGGACTTTTTGATGGATATTTTAAATTATTTTGTAACCTCAGATTCCATCTGATTCTCAATCCGAAAGGTTTCATCATGTTGCGGCCCACCTAAGTGTGCGTTACTTCTTAAAATTCAAGTCAAAGTGATGGAGGCAAGATGGAGGCGAATCGCAATGTCACGCATCGGCTGATTGGATATGGACCAGTATGGACTAGGTCCAACTCCCAAAAATTTTCTATGGACCAGTATGGACTAGGTCCACCGCCCAAAAATTTTCTATCAGATATTTAGACAAATATGGACAACGCACCGTTAGAATCTAAGCCTTCTATACAAGTTGTATGTTTTTTTAGAAAAATATTCAGCTTAAATAAAAAAAATATGACAATATTTCAAATCGTGAAAATTTGCTCGAAAAATAATACTTACTTCTACTCATACTTCGTTTCAGCAAATATTCTATCTCTAATATATAAGGTACTTCCCGTTCATGTCGCATAGTTTTGAGACATCCCGTTTGCATACATCTTTCACAAAATATTTCGCAACATGCACAAAATATGTTGTAACAAATATTATAAAGCCGTTGTTTGACATAGACTATACGAGGTGGATAAAGGCGGCCTACCCAAGTGTGCGCATTCCCAAACAAGAATAAAAAATTGTCTTTGAAAATTCTTGAAATTGTCGATGACGCACTTCCGGTACTATTTCTCAAATAAAATTATTTAGTCATAGTTTGTTGAAGATTTCACAAATTACAGTGTCATTAATTAATTTAAAATTTAAATAAAAATAAATCTAAATTATTGACTTTTCTATTGTTTACGTTAAATTGTGTTTTAATTTTTTTTCATAAAAAGCTCCTGTTAGCTCAACTTGACCTTGCTAGTTCTTTTCCGTTCAGCTACCGCGGTTGGAACATGTCTTATTCGTCTGAAAGAAGGTAAGTTTACTTCAAAAGCTTATTTATTCTTAACTATATGAGAGATAATATGTTGTAAAATCAATTACCCAAAGAAATTCTTATTAATGTCCTAATTTAACCGTTTTTGCACAGTTCAATCATTCCCACAATGTAGTAAGTTCGCCGATTGCCAACATGGCGCTGGCAGGAACACTTTATTGCAAGTTTGATTAGTGCACGTGTTTTTTTTTCTATGATAGTATAAATTTGTGCTTTTTAATTTGTGTCTAGTGTGGTTCATAAAATGTAGGTATCGCAACAATAAAATCTGAATAAGTTACCGAACTTCTTTGATAAACTTAGCCCAAAAATGGTTTTACGAGATCCGATCAATAAATCAGATAGATTTTTACATACTGTAAATTACACTTCTACATTTAATTTCATTTTAATTGCAGGTCAGAAGATTGGCCGGAGGATTCCAAAAATGGTCCATCAAAAGACCAAGGCAGTTATGATGGGCCTCCGGGAATGGACCCAGGTGCACTCGACACTAACTGGGATCAAGTTGTCGAAACTTTCGATGATATGCACCTAAAAGAAGAATTATTGAGAGGCATATATGCCTATGGTTTCGAAAAACCCTCTGCAATCCAGCAGCGCGCTATAATGCCATGCATCCAAGGACGCGATGTAATCGCTCAGGCCCAGTCTGGAACTGGAAAAACAGCCACTTTCTCCATTTCGATTCTGCAACAAATCGATACCAGCATTCGCGAATGTCAGGCTTTGATTCTGGCCCCTACTAGAGAGCTGGCTCAACAAATCCAGAAGGTACGCCGCTACTTCAAGCAAGTTTGTGTGGTTCAGTGTATAACACTTGTGTTGTTGTTTGTTATTAACAGTGTGAAACATTTCGTAGGTGGTGATAGCTTTGGGTGATCACTTGAATGCTAAATGCCATGCTTGCATCGGTGGAACCAATGTCCGCGAGGATATGCGACAGTTGGAGAGCGGAGTTCACGTGGTGGTGGGTACTCCAGGTCGTGTCTACGACATGATCACACGCCGCGCGCTACACGCTAACACTATCAAGCTTTTCGTACTTGACGAAGCTGATGAAATGTTATCCAGAGGGTGAGTGTTATTTTTTGTCAAGTGGTATTTTTATGTGAGTGCCATATCTGATATAATGATATTTTAGGTTTAAGGACCAGATCCATGACGTTTTTAAGATGTTGTCTGCTGATGTTCAAGTCATATTACTCTCTGCTACTATGCCTGATGATGTCTTGGAAGTATCTCGGTGCTTTATGAGAGAACCTGTTCGCATTCTTGTACAGAAGGAAGAGGTAATATTTTGCATTTATTTAAAATTCACTTAAAATTATTGCTTGCTAATTAGTTTCAATGATTTGTTTAATGAAGATAGTTACACAGTGATTCCTAATGATTTCAGCTTACCTTGGAAGGTATTAAACAGTTTTACATTGCAATTGAATTGGAAGAATGGAAGTTGGAGACTCTCTGTGACTTGTATGATACTCTGTCTATTGCACAAGCCGTAATTTTCTGCAACACTCGTCGCAAGGTTAGTTTAATTATAATACACCTTTTTCAAAAAAAAAAATATTAGTATACAATTTGTCTTCTTATGATCAGTAAAAATATGTTTTTAGTATGTACCCCACTAAATAGAAGTATTTAAATCTAAAAGTTGCCTGCTGATAGCAGATTATGATTAATATTAAGTTCAAAATACATTAAAGTTGACAAACTAATTTTGATTATTTGACAATAATGTGTAAATTTTAATGTATTTCAGTGGACCCTAAGTTTTTCTTTAAAAATAATATAGTTCAGTCTCATCTTAATAACTTCACTGTACTGTAACAACCCATTACTGCTGGGCTCGTGTTTCCTCAAAGGGAGGAAAACTTCAGTGACTGGTTTAAATTTAAATGTTAATTTTATTGTTAAAATGAGCTAAACTGTAATCATAAAAAATGGAACATCTCTGATGTCATCTGTTCACATTATTCATACAAGATTTCTGATGCCAGTGAAGCATGTATAATGAATCATTGATATAAGGGTCATATCTCATACAGAGGGAATATTAATGTTTGTTCTTAACATTGTTATTTTGTATTTTCAGGTGGACTGGCTTACAGAATCTATGCATCTCCGTGACTTCACTGTGTCTGCTATGCATGGTGACATGGACCAACGTGAGCGTGAAGTGATCATGAGGCAGTTCCGTACTGGCTCATCTCGTGTCTTGATCACTACTGATTTACTTGCTCGTGGTATTGACGTACAGCAAGTATCTTGCGTCATCAACTATGATCTGCCATCGAATCGTGAAAATTACATTCACAGGTGAATATGAACGTAGTTTTACAAATTCTTACTGTTCAAAATGTACTTAAATGCTGCTCAAAGGCAAAACAAGCCTTAATATTTAATTTCTTGACAAAAGTTGTTTCTGAAAAATGAAATGAAACTATGATAATGTTTTCATTTCAGAATTGGACGAGGTGGTCGGTTTGGTCGTAAGGGAATTGCTATCAACTTTGTGACTGAAGCTGACAGGAGAGCACTCAAGGACATTGAGGACTTCTACCATACAAGTATCGTTGAAATGCCCAGTGATGTGGCCAACCTCATCTAAGGCGTTACTTACCCGATTTATATTCTGTGTCCTGCGTTCTTTCGCGATATTTATAAGGTGTGTGTATTAGGAGAGGCCTCCTAACTACTTAACACTGCCGAATTTTTATTGGAACTTATTTCATTTGGACCGATATATTCGTTTTAGTTTTAATTAATGAATACACTATACTATAGACGTATCAATATAAGTTTAATATACATAGTTAGGAATAAGACCGGCTCTGCCGGATGGCCGCCGATCCATGTAGGCCTCTTTGCCGCTTGCACAGAGGTCTAATTGGGTTCTGGAAAGGCTTTTTCAATCACAAAAGTACTAGGCGGAAATAACTTATTGTAACTTCCAACTGTACATAATATGGTATCTGTTTTTGTAATACGCTAAATAAATAAAATGCCTATACCAATTGTATTGTTATTGTGGAATATTGTAGTTCAGTTCCTTAATGGAATATAATTGTCAAATCTGTATTGAATTGTATAAATTTTGTTTTGCAGAAGATCTACCTACTGAGCCTGTGAAACGCACTTTGGATACTACTATGTGGAAATAATAAATCAAAATTTCCTTTAATGATCACTGATTTTTTCGGCAGGTCCTTTTTGAATCCTGTATACCCTTAAATAATTTTACATTTGATTTTGCATTTTACATGTTGATTTTAATTATGATTTTATATTAATTTCAAGTGATTTATATTTTTGGAATAAATTATGTTTAAAATGTTAATTATTTTTGACAATGACAAGTTATGGTTCCTATGAACAAATTATTAATTCAGCTAACTGGGATCTGAAAATTTTAAATAAATTACAACATTATAGTATAACATTATATATAATGTAGGAAATTCCATTTTTAATATAATTTAGTAATAACTGATATGTACATTTCTTGAATCCACTCGAGACAAACTTGTTTAGGTTTGTCTTGCAAAGCTTTACTAATCAACATTTTTTAGCAAACAATAAATTTACTTAGCTTCCACTTTTTTCTTTTACATACTTTAATGATATCAACAAAGACACTAAGTAAATTAATGTCGCCTATTGTAATTTTTACTGTCAGTGAAACACATTCCGAACAGAACTTTCAGAGTATCATAAAAATGCAAAAAGCAAAATTAAAAGAAGCACAGTAACTGGGAAGACTATATAAACAGATTTTCGAGGGTGACAGACTGATTTTAGTATTGATGTGTCATCTTCATCATTTTGCAACCCTCCTTTAGTAGGAACTTCTACAATAACAAGTTCATCACTAAAAAAACCTACATTAAATTCGCATATTGTTTTATTAATGCAAGTTTTGGAATCTGAATTATTGACATATTGAAATGTGGGTTTGTAAATGTCGAAGATTGCATGAATATCGTTATTTACTACATCGTTATCACTGTAGAACATGTAATAGTAATAGCCATCGACTAAAACTTCATGAGTTACTTTTAAGATTGTTGTCTCTTCCAAGTAATTGGTACTGTTGCATTGAATTGAAAAGGGAAAATATTCAGTCATCAGTATGTTATCTTGATAACAATCGTACAAGTTTATCTCGAAGCTGGATATCGCACTATTGTCTGGCTTTGTGCGATTGAACGCATTCCCGCCGTGATGTACTCCAGTATCGAGAATAGTATTAGGATTATGTAATTTGGTGCCTGTGTTTCGTTTCTGTCTATCGTAGTATTGCTTTTTATCTGTGTTTAATGTATGTGATTTCAAGTAAACATTTTCTTCACCTGTAGGTATTGTTCGTATATTATTTTCGTCCAACTGTTCCTTTGCCTTTCGACCAGTACTTCTGGTTTTCCTTTCGGTTTCGTTTTCCTTTTTTTGACTAGGACTTTCTAAAGTGACTTGAACAGTACCCTGGTTTTCTACTATAGAGGGTTCTTTTTTAAATTTATGTCTATCTAATATTCCACAGGTATTCAATATTCTATTCCCTTTCACCACTAATATTTTTGATCCGTCATATCTTGAACAAGCTTTTAGTTCCACGGTAGCACCTTTTAATAAGTAAAAGCCCCAGTATTCTAAGGTATCATCAGGCAAAGTCATTGATTTTTTTAATCGAATATGTTTTCTTTTTTCAACAGATAGTTCAGGTATGCCGCTCATTTGAAATGCATTAAATGAAGTATTCATTCTTAGGGTATGTTTTTCGCAAAAAACTGACGACTGTCCCTTGTGTATTTGTATAACATCTGAATCTGATATTCGATACATGACATCGGCGTATTTAATATTCCTTAAATACAATGGAATCACTATAAGAGTAGTAGGTAATAGCGTAGTTAATAAACAAAATGTTACTACGCGTCTACTGCCACGCATTTTGTCTCGATCTGAAAAAAAAACAACACAATTTTAAAGTCCTGTAACAATATAAAATTTAACGGACCCCTAATGCTCTGGCTTTGCAGTAGTGCGTGAGCGACGGTAACCGCTTACTATCACGTAGGCCGTGGGCTCTTATAAATATGTATTACAAGGAAGAAAGGATTCTAAAACCTCTAGTGAATACTTATTTTGTAGATCGTTTACAATGTGTTATAACAGTTACAGTTTTTGTCACAATTTTAAAATCACAACAGTAAACACGTCACACTCTTATATAAAACTATTTTCGGAGTATTTAACCTTCCAAAATCTTATCACTATTCAAACATAGTGTTATACTGATTTATAACGAAGATACGTAAAAAAGATGAATTGGTGTTAACTTAGGCATTATTTGTCAGTAGCGAAAAGAAAATTACATCAGGTTCAATTCGCTATCTGGAGGTATTAGATATCGTATTACGCAAGTAATAAGTCTTTCCATCTAGGTTTTACTATTATGCCATTGTATACTCGTTCAATTATGGTATACATTCTAAGTGGTGTCTTTGCGGCCTTGATTGGATTTCAATTACAAACTAAATATTTGAGAACGGTTCTACGTTCTTACTAGAATAGTAAGTATTGCTTTAAATTGATGTTTTGATTCGTTGATTCTTTTAACTATAAATACATAACGTTAACTGTTAATTTAAAGATAGCTCATTTTACGCATTTTCTGTATAGGTACAGCAAGAAGCTACCTGGGCGAAAAGAGCCTTCGAGTTCAAATGTAATGGTCGAAAACTACATAAAAACTAAAAAGTATGGTGTTGTGAAACAATAATAAGATTCTATAAAAGTAGCGCGCATTTAGACAAAGCCTCAACGCTTTGGGCCGTAACACAATGGACATTTGTACGGAAATTTGTAAGTTTGCAGGTTGTTTAGTTTATTATTTGTTTATACATTTTTTTTTCATTTTTCAAGCACCAAAACTACCAGTAAGATCTTTATAATATTTATATGAGATAATGCTGAAAATATCTGTTTTCTAATAAAAAAAAATCATCGAAATCGGTTCATATTAAAACGAAATACACGCAAAAACGCATAGCACATCATAATTTTTAGTCCATTAAAAATACAAATTTTTGATCATAGATCCAAAAGTACTTGTTCGATCTCAAAAAAGCGCCCCTTAAAGGTAATGGTTAAATTACGCTAAATTTGTGTTAAATATATTACGCCTGAAAAATTTATTTGAGCAAAGTTATCAATGACCTAAATAAAATATCATTGAAATAGTCATACGAATATTTAATTTATTGGTTAACTTTCAAGTATTTGGGAAGCTATTAATTAAATAGAAAAAAACAACAAAAATAGACGTAAGTACGTTCATAAAGGGTAACTAAATATAAATATAGCTATGTTACTTAAAGAAATACAAAAGTTGTGTCGTATAACAATAACTTTTGGTAAGTATCTAACACTGTTTGGTAGTAAATATCTAGCTTGTGATATTTTACAAATACCTGTTGGATAACTTATTTAATTACTTTTTTTGAACCTATTCTGCTAAGAAAGTATCTCGTTAAATTATATTATTTATTTACTATAATACAAAACTTACCTTCATCTTTGTTGTTGACGTAAGTATATTGGTAATTGGTACTGTAATATGGAGTACTTATAGACCTTTCTAAATTCTTATTCATTATAACAGTATTTTATTTTTTACTTTGGAATTTTACTTTCTTTGTAGCTTCAATACTTAACAATCCTACAAAAATATATCTATCAAACTTCGTACGTAATGGAAAATGATAAGCTTATCATTTCCCTGTTATCGCTCTATTAAGCAGTAACGTAAATGGGACATTCCAAGAAGACAATTATAATATTAAAAAACAGAGTTGAAGATTCATTTATGTAAGATACTGCAATGTGTATATCTGATTTCATTCAATATGGCTAATGATTTGCGTAATTGCGACTACATTGACAATGTATTTTAAAATTAGGCATATTATTACCTACATGTATTACACGTAGTTGCAGAATCCGACACAAAGTATGACTCATCAAGGTGCACTGAGACGCAACGCATCCACATAAAATGTAAGAAAAGTTTTAGGAACGTGACGACAGATTATAGCCTAAGTCTTGGAAATGAGCTTTGGTTTACTTAGTTTATATAAAATGTACTAAAGTTGCTCTAACTCTAGTGTCATGCGACGTTGCGAGCATAAACAGGGTGTCGCAAAAAGTAGTCATCAGTAGAGGAGGTTCAGAGATAGACACACCTTGAGGTACCTCAAGTATGTTCTGCGATTTTTCATAGCATTGCGAACAAAATTGTAGAATTTGTATTGAACACGAGGGTAAATTAAGAATAGCTAAAAGTTTCGTTGTTAAAAAAAATATTGTCGACAATACAAGTCGACGACGTTTACAACTCTAGTTATGTCAAAAAACCGGCAGCTACTTGGTTTCAAGATTCATTTAGAATCAAATGTCAGTTTTTTATAGGGTGGACAACCCAGATACTCGAATAGTGTGATTCTCATTTTTATATTAGTTTTATGTATTGCTTGATGTCGGATTGGTGTTTAATCAAGTATCTAATTACATAAAATAAATATTTAAATTTATCCATGATAAAGAGAAATTCACGTTTGTTTGAAAAGTGACCCGTCGGTGAAGTGAGCATCGTGCCGCCTCTTATAACCCTAGTGTGAGCAGTTTGGAGATTTAACTGCGGTTCAAATCCCTACGTATATCTCATAATCCAGCCATTTCCATCAACGGCATCAACTGAATAAAAAAACTATGTAATACCTCGAACCTCGTGTTTAGTAGTATTTACTATTTTTAACACAATGTTGTCATATTTGCGTAGCATTTTAAATTAAATTAAATTAGAATTAATTAAATTATGTAGTTTATTTACATTTAATTTTTCTGTCGATGAAATTGTCACCAATATGTTTTTGCTATTATTCATACACTAGATGACCCTCGCAACTTCGTCTGCGTCATAAAGGGGTTCAAACAGTACTCGCAATGCCGTCGAGTTATTATTTTCGCGGCTCGCTGAGTCCCACATATTCGTTGCGTTTTATACTCGTGATAACTTCTAAACGAAAAGTCCGATTGGAATAAAACAAAAAGTAATTTAATTCTATATTAATACTCTTGATAACAAAATACTTAATTTGGATAAGGGTTAATATAACGATACTCATTTAACGTTAAATTCAATCTCGGAACGAAATATTATATTTTAAAAACATAAAAGTGGTTAATGTGACTAAACTATGATAGTTAGGTATATGCTCTCCCGGACTTTTTTGTAGGTCTTACTAACACCTAAAAACCCGTAGTACATCATTTTGTTCTATTGTCAATAGTTTTTGCAGCGTACGCATAAATAGGTTTTAGATATTTCACCTGGTCTTACAAATTCGATATTTTCATACGGATCCCTATTTTTTTTCAAAATAAAATATAGCCTATAACCTTCCTCGATAAATGGACATTCTAACAGTGAAAGAATTTTTGAAATCGGACCGGTAGTTTCTGAGATTAGCGCGTTCAAACAAACAAACAAACAAACTCTTCAGCTTTATAATATTAGTATAGATGATACAGTGAAAAAGTTGATCACAACTGGCTTTGGAGAAGAAACTAGTCCAGATGTTGATTATTACTAGTAATCAAGTAATATCATCGTGAACCTGATCACATACTGTATTTATTTTATCAATTCTCTTGGATATAGGTAATCACAGACCATACATATATATATGAGATATATATATGAGATGTAGGTAATCGTAGCTATTGTTTCAAGCTCTTCTCTTCTTCGTCTTTTTGCAAAGTTGTCCATGAGTTGAGCATCTAGGTTGTTCACCCTATTGAAATTTACAAAATCTTTGCTTGGGAAGTCCCGTCACGAATCCCGATAATATTTTACTGTTTTGTTGGTAGTTTTTGTGTTTTGATGGGGTTATGGGTTATGGGTAACTCTCTATAATCTGTTGGGTATTAGAATCAGTATAAGTACTGTTAAGTGTGAATTTGAGATATTATCATCAATATTCTGCTTTATTCAATTAGAGAGTTTTAGGTGATATTAAAAAACCTTCATTATGTCAAGAAATATACTAAAACCAGATGTTGTCTGGATAGAAGGAAGATGTTATAGGGCTGATGATGTACCGGCTGAATTGAGTTCTATGGGGGAAGAACACGATCTGTATGAAACAGGTATCAACATTTAATTGTATTTTCAATTCTTTTTAACTATAACTGCGCTGTTAGAATAATTTTATTATGTAGGTAAAATTTTAGGTAAATAAGCATACTCATTCTCAAGAGCAAGTTAAAATGGTAATAACTGTATGGTAAGATTATTATAAATAATTCATTTCAGATACACCATTTGGAGGAACAGATGATGAGGATGATGACTTTGAAGTAGTGATGTTAGATAACGCTAGATATTCTACTAATTTCCATGTTGCCAAGTAAGTTTGTTTTAAATCTCAAGTTTGTAATTGAAAGCTAATGACTAATCATTCCTGAGATGAGGTTTATGAAGCATTCAACACACACTTTGCTCTAATCTTGTGAATACTTTCTGCCTCTTTGAAAAAAGATCTAGTCTTGAAAAGAACTGTTCCGACAACTCAACAGATGGTTAAAAATTGTGAAGCAGTAAAAGTACTATTGAAATGCTCTAAGGTCTAATGTAATGTTTTGGATTTTTAAGGCTGCATTTTAGATAATAATCAGCAAAAATGTAGAATAATTCTAGATGAACGGTGTGGCTTTCCTTGTACCACAAAGGGAGGCTGGTTTTACCTTATTCTAATTTTTAAAATTATTATGTAGCGGATGGCAAATACCGTAGATTGGATAGTAGATCCAAAGATTACACAACTCATAAACATCATTATTTATAAAAATTGTGTAGGTAAATATGGACAAATCACAGTAAAAATATTTATTAAATGTGTAACATATTTCAATTCTACTAGCATTTAATTTTAAGTATCTCTCAATATCTGCTAAAACTACTTAACTAACTTAAAAAAACTAGAAATTCAAATTGAAATACTGTTAAAAACCAATTTATATTTGTTAGTCATTATGAGAATAAGTAATTAAAACTTTTCTAATGTATTTAAAAACATTTTCTGTCTACAGGCATTATCATGGATCTATAATTGGTAAGAAGGGTGCCATAGTAAGTGGAATCAAGAGGGATACAAGAACAGATATAAAAATACCGAGACATGATCAGAATGGGGACATTATTATATTAGGACCTGCTGAATCTGTGAGTTCATAAATCACTATTAGGTATTGTACAATTTATAAGGTTCAAGATCACTTCAAATAGAGATAATTTTTGTTTGGTTCATTGAATATATCAAAAACCTAAATAAGATAATTGCACCTAATTATATTATATAAAAAAAAAGAAATAAAAAAAATGGTTTAATAAAATATTATTTATTTATTTATAAAAGGCACCAACATGTTATACACCCGAACATGCAATACAGGTATATTAGAAGACTTCCAGTATAAATTTAATGCTAACACAATTATAGGTGCAGACTGCATGCCTATTTTAAATTAGCGCCTATTATGCCTATGCCTATGCATATTATGGTTAATGATACATTCAATAGGTAATAAAGTTTTTTTTTCAGAATGTGCGAGCTGCAAGACGTAGGATAAACATAATAGTAATGTCTTCTAGAATGAAACAAAAACCTACACATTTTCTTTCTATTCCCATGAATTTTCCGCATATAATAGAGCAGTTTGAAATGTTTAAGGTAAGTTTTTGTCAGAAAAAATGTATGTAGGAGAAGGATAAACCTAATATTCGCGAATAGAGGACATTAAATGCCGATGGGTCTACCTTCTGTTTCTTTTCTCAAGGTAATATGCAGTGGAAATTTAATAACTTGATGGAGGAAGGGAAACAGCAACGTATCTAATGCGTAAAATATAAATACCCTTTTTAAAGGATCTATAAATTATAATGACTTAGAAAATGCAGCTGACTTAAATGCCAAATTTTTGTTTATCTAATATCTAATATTCTAATCTAATATATATTATGAAGGCGAAAGTTTGTAAGTATGGATGTATGTTTGTTACTCTTTCACATAAAAACTACTGAATGGATTTGAATGAAACTTTACCACAATATAGCTTATACATCAGAATAACACATAGGCTACAATTTTTGATAATACGGGACGAACCTGAAGTCCACGCGAACAAGTCGCGGGCAAAAGCTAGTAAGGTCATAAATAAGTAATGTTAGTGGATGTCGAAAATGAATATTCGCTATACTGTGAACGATGAAAGGATTTTTCTAGTATTTTACTGGAACGAAGTTCCTTATTTTATTTCTTAAGTTAAAACATAAAAGTTTTATAATGAATACCCGGATTAATTGATTTACAGAAAAGAGTGCTAGAAGAATGTCCAGATCCAACACTTGAAGAGAGACTGTTTACTCCGCCTACAAAATTACATTTGACATGCGGTGTTATGTGTCTAATGGATAACGAAGAGAGAATACAAGCATCAAAACTGTTGACCGAAGCTAGGGACTCAATTGTCATGTATGTAATATTTTAATACTTATATTGTTACTAAAAAGAATTAATAAATTTCCGAGTATTCATTTCATTATTCGCCTGTCTATTAAAAAAAAAATGAAAATTTAGCTAAAAATCAATTGTCGAATATCATCAAACAATAGTCAGGCATGTTATGTCACGCTGATATTGACAGAATAATAAACTTTACTCTCGTCTTTGTGACACCCAGTAACGTAAGCTCTGTCCAATTTTTCCTATCGGCTTCTCTTTCGAAATACGTTGACTAAAAGGGACTCTTTTATCTTTCAAAGCTGCTTGGTAATTCTATTTAGCTATTCATGTCATAATTTGTTTTAATATCGGCTTCTGTCTCTATGAAATTCAATTCAATCTCCGGCCACTACTTCGTGTTACAAACACCCTGTATAAATGTAGAATGAAATGTGTTTTAAGTTAAAACTCACATCCAACATATCCGAAAATCACTATAACTTCATACTGGATTTAAAAAGAGTTAATTACGGCAGAAAGTAAGGACCGTCATTGCCATTTTCAGATATCTATTGCAAATGACTTTTAGTAATGGCGGTAACCTATCAAGTAAAATAGTAGTACTCGTATACTAACTAAATGTCTATTAGACATAAAAAACATACAATACCATCCTACCATATTTCGATAAAGAAATTATTTTCTCTTTTAATTATTTTATCTGTATGATTTAATGTTTTCTAGTCCAATACTGCAAGGTATCAAATCCCTAAGGGTAAGACTAAAAGGTATAGAGTACATGAACGATGACCCAAAGGAGATTCACGTTTTGTATGGAAGAGTACAGGAAGAGGATCCATCACTTACCGGTACTTTGCAAAAATTGGTTGATTCACTCGTCAACCATTTCTATAGAGCAGGTACGTAATGGTTTCACAATGTAATGCAGGTGAATCTGTAACTTTGGACCAGCTGAAGTAGAGTTAATGACCTGTCGAAATACAACTTAGAACTGTTTTTTGGAATTTTTCTGATATTGTATGGTATATGTACGACTATCGCTGCGGGCTTCCATATGATATTTAAAAAAAAGTTTAACCGATTTCAAAACTAAAAGTGGTTCTAAGTTGTATTTTGACATGTCATTCACCCCACTTCAGCTTGTCCAAAGTTATAAATCCACCCTGAATATATATTTTTTTTAAATTGCCTAGTCAACGGACAATTGAAAATAAGCTAGCTAAAGCTACGGATGTTTAGAAAAAAAAAAGAAGTTTTTGCTTTTCTATAAAATGATAACTAGGAGGAGGTATTAGCGAAATATTGTGAGCGAAACTGAGAGTAGTTCCTAAATCGTGCAGTGCTCGTCTAATCACTGATAATAATGACGGCATTAACATAGTCAAATCGTTTCAGGATTCATGAACAAGGAGGAATTTGGAAGAGACAGTGTAAAAATGCACGTCACTCTCATGAACACAAGGTACAGAAACATTTCAGAGGACGGTGATCTACTACATAAGCCTCGACAGTCCTTCGATGGCTCGGAAATACTAAAGAAATTCGCCGATTACGAATTCGGTGTGATGGAAGTTACTGAGATACATCTCTCACAGAGGCACACGATCGGTCCGGACGGATACTATCAACCAACTCATGTTATATATTGTGAAAGTGAAAAATAAATAAGTTTTTATCAAATTGCAATACATTTTTTAAAAGTACTTAGTACCTTAGATCTAATCTGCAAAATTAGGTTGTGTTCAAGGAATTTGAAAAACAAATGTAACAGTGGACCTAACATAGTAGGTACTACAAGTTACAGCATTACATAAAATTTTAGTTTTTTGGATACTTTTTAGTTTGTGAAGGAATTGTCGTCAAACTAATCGTAAAATAAGTATGTAATTATTATTCTGTACCTACCTATTATTTGAAGTATTTTAAGTGTGAATAAATTACCTTTTTTATTGTTTTTAAATTGTGTTTTTATTGAATTATAAATTACCAACATCATTATTTAGAAATTATTTTCACTCCACGCGACTAGACTATAGACCCTTATAATGGTTGTTGTTCCATTCATTGTTTTAGCTTAGAGATTCCTACTCTTTCAATGTTTTTGCTGTCTATGTTTCGATGTCGTGTAAAAACACGTAATAATTATTCGTTTCATGCTAGGACCTTTCAAATCATATTTCAAAACCGCAGCCACTTACCTAAATGGAAAGTGACTCGATTACAGGATGAAATCAGGCGGAACAGAACGTAGAGTAGAGGAACTAGTACAATTTTCAAGACTTCTACTTACATCGCAGACGTAGGTAACTGCGATCGATACGTTTTAAAACATCCGTTAGTTTTGTTCTGCTTCTAATATATGTGCTTCTAACCCTGTTATTTAGTTTCAATCCTAGTATGCTCCGTTCCATAGCTTTTTGGCACTTCTTTTAGGTCTTAGTAAGATCTAAAAAAAGTTCGTGAGAGCATATATCTAACTATCATAGTTTAGTCACAATAACCGCTTTTATATTCTTCAAAAATATAAATTCCTCTGAAGAATGAAACGGCGTTAAGTGAGTATCGTTATATTAATCCTTATCTAAAGTAATCATTATGTTATCAAGGCTTTTAATGCAGAAGTAAATAACTTTTGTTTTATTCAAACCAAACTTTTCTTTGAGAAGTTGTCACAAGTATAAAACGCAATGAATACACCTAATACGGGCTGCGCAAAAATATAACGACAGCATTGCGAGTGCTGTTAGAACTCCTCTGTGACGCAAACGAAGTTGCGCGGGTCTTCTAGTATTAATTAAACTATATAAATGTATTTAGTTACATTGATATAGTGGGTTTAAATGGGTTATTTCACAACAGTCACACACTATTCAAGGGATGCGAATGTCAGATACCAGTCTGCAATGTCAGAGAATTCTAGGTGACCTAGATTCCAGGGTATTGCAACTTTGTTTCCTCAGGCTATTTCATGACGTCACTTTCGATTGTGTAACGTTTGTGTGAAAATGAAAATGAAATGAGATATTCTGGATCTGTACACCGCTATGCTTTGGCTTTTCAGAAGTGTTTCAATTTTACCTTATTTACACTTCTATGTTATATTGTTAAAATACAAAAAAAATGCAAACAAATATTTACAAAAAAAATCATGCCCGATGAGTTTCTTGCCAGTTCTTCTCAGGACGGTGGCTATAATTATTCTTATTATTTTGTCCGAACTGGTGGTGGTAGCTATTAACTTTTGACGTCAACAAGAATGAGCATATTATCAATGTAGAAAATAAAGTAGTATAAAGTTTCTAAGTATTAAGTATTGGTTTCATTTCATTAGGTAGGTCTGACGGCTTTATGCTACCTAATTACCTACTTATCCATAGCATAGTAGGCAAAGAAAAGCAGCAGATTTAAATTAATGGGTACCTAAGTACTAGTGATAGGTCATAATGATCATAATATGATAGTGCTACTTGAGCTCGAAATACGATAGGTTCTACCCAATTAGCAAAACGTCGTGGTCGTGGTGAAAGTTTAAGTATACCTAAATTTTTATAAATAAAGGCCTTAAGTACCAATGAAATCTTCTTATATTTAAAAATGAATTGCTGTTCGTTAGTCTCGCTAAAACTCAAGAACGACAACCGATTTGGCTTATTTTAATCTTGAAAAATTCGTAGAAGTCCAGGGAAGGTTTAAACGGTGAGAAAATTTCCTTACGTGACGCAGACGAAGTTGTGTGGGCCAACTAGTAAACAAATAAAATATATAGTATAAAATTATTCACTCTTGCAATAATATCCATTTAGTATAAATAAGCATAAATCACATTTTCAATACAAATCAACTTTGAAACAAATTATAACAAGTTTCTTAGCTTAACTAAGCTATGAGCACTGAGCACAGTCCCTCGGGTCACTCGTAAAATTGTATTAGAATAATTATTTTCTCTTTTACCTAGTAGGCTTTCCCATGATATTTATTGCATACCGCGTACGGCGTAACCCTCTTTACTGGGATAAAATATGTTTGGGGAAAGCAAATAAATACACATGAAAATTTAATTAAAATACAAATGTGTCCAGAATGTCCAACAACTCATGCTACGTGTCCACATAAGTTTTGTGCTTATTGAATTTATTATTTTATGCTTTTGCGCTTAAACAAAATTCTTCGTCCTTGAACTATATGTAGATAAATACTTAAGCGATCTAGGTAAATACCTAAATTTCAAAACACTTTTTAAGACATCTGCTTGAAGAAAATGATTATATTTTTTTATTTTACTAATTGCACTAAAATCGTAAAATATTTAGTTAAGATTTTATAAAAGATGAGCTTACATAACAAGGATAAGTTAAGACGTAAGTTACGTGTTTGTTCTAAGACGGTTGAGGATTACTTGAACAAGCCTCGTTATTAACGCGATTTACACCTCCATGCCTCGCGCAAAGTGCTTGCTTAAATTTACATAATAATATTACGAAAACATAAAAAAGAGTGCTGAAGAATAGTGGTTTCTCGAATCTTGTGTCTTCATTAGATTTTTATTTTTAAACACCGATAACACAAATACATTATTAGTTGCTCTGGCATCTTTAGTGCTTAAATGCAATTCAGGTTTTTTGTTGAATAAATGAAGTAGGTATGTATTTATTAATCATTTTATTAGAGTATTTTACGTCTAGTATATATTTTCTGATATAGTGGTGATTAACTTAGATGTAAATGCTGAATTTCGCGAGGAGACCGCTTATGGTGTGATTATGGCAATAGATGTAATGGAGGGTTACGCGAGGCATGTATAATGGTTTGAAGGAGTTTTTTATTTGCTCGGCGTTTCATATCTGATAGAATGAAATAAAGCGGTAGTATACCTAGTGCAATAAGTCTTGAATGACTTGTACAAATATTTGCTAATAAATAATTAGTTGTAGGAAGGAATTTGATGTAATAAAAATAGTAAAAAAGTACAAATAGAAAAATCCAATTTAATAAATTGGTGGTATTAAAATCATTATAATCGTTCGTAGCGGGTACAAGGTTCCCGTAGCCCTGCGTAGCGCCCTCGTGCTATGGGCGGGGGCGCGCATTCACTACTCAGTAGGGGAGCAATGTCTACGTAAAACGCTCGCCGTTTGCGCGCTCCTTTCGTTTCGCTACGAACTCGGAGTGAAAATTCACGAGTCGGTATTCGGCCTACGGATTTTCTTGTAGTCGGTGAGTAATCGTAGTTACTTAAGTACGTTTAGGAATTTATATTTACCATTTTATTGTTCTAATTCCGTTTCGGAATTTGTATTTTCCATTATAGGAATAGTCTAATTTAATTAATCACTCGTGATTATTCTTTTAAAACATTATATTCTAGTTATAGTCATTTAAAGTTTTATATTGAATTTTGATGGTATTTTACATGTAGGTTTAATTTTATAGCAAATATGTTATGTACCAACAAACATTGATCGTTGTTAGTTTTATACTATCGATAAAGGTAAACGAACTTACGGCCCACCTGCTGACTAACGGTAAGTGGCGAAGTCGTTACAGACAGGCTGTTTAAAACGAAGTGTTCTAGAAAACCTTTGTTCAGGGAATTTAATGGTTTTGTGAATACTGACGTTGCACTTTACGTACAGAAACAAAAGTATTAATGGCTTGCATGCAAGTTAAGAATAATGACCGTAGTAAATACTCGTATTACTCACAATTTTTGTTTCATTCAAACGATTTAAGTAATAAGTTAAAGAATGATTCTCGCCACTAGGAATGAACTCGTAAAACATTAATGTTAATCACGACCCTGAGGGGTCATCTTTCCTCCGAAGGTTTAAATTTTTACTGTAAAAATAATGTAATGTTTTGAAATTTAATTTTGCAATTTTATTTAAATATCACTTATAAAAGAATTTAACGTTCTTTATAGAGGTACTAAAAAAATTAAACAAGTCCATTAAGCTTCCTTAACGACGCTGTTCAAACTCTTGGAAAGGTATATTCTGTTTAATTTATTACATTTAATAATTATTATCTTAAGAACTACGCTTCTGGATGGATAATGTAATTTGTACCTAAGTGTAAGTAACTAAGTATGATTGAAGTTCTAAATAGATTATTATGTTCTATTTATGGTATAGAGAGGATAAAGCGTTCTTCTATTAACATAAACCACATGTTCTACTTCAATCTTGTAATAAATAACCTACAAGTAATCCTCCTTACATTCATTTACAAAAAACATTAGCTTTGTAAGGTACACTTAAATTTTTCTTTGTTTAAATACGTACATTATGAAATAACACCTTTACTTTTTTAATTCTCGTATTTCAATAGAATTATTCATATTAATCTTTATTTAATAAAATGAAAACTAACAACTACCAACACGTTAGTTTTAAAACGTCTCAAATAAAGTAATTAATTGATGAAATTGTTAGTTGAAACTTGAAATAGGTGTGGGACTACGGGAATACTCTATTGAGATTTACGGTACTGCAAAGAAAAACTTTCTGATTTGCACGAAGTAATCTCCAAAGCAATTATTTAACTTTGAATTGGAAAACAGATTTCGTTTGATGATATTAATAGTTGAGTAAAGTATAGAAATATCAAAAAACAGAATTAAAATTCAGTTAATAGCAGGTTTAAATTTCAATTATGATTTTAAAATGAATTGTTTCCACTCGCTTCTTCAATTCACACCATCTTAATGTGTTGGTATGTATACAGGGTGATTAATAATGGATCATTTTCATATTGAAGGTCATGATAGTTGATAGTCATATACGACCAGTAAAAATATTTTAAGCAAAGAATATGATTTAAATCTTCCCACAAGTAATGCAATGTACCTACTATGTATAAATTGAAACTTATTACAATATCAACATTATATTTCAAGCTTTTCGTTAACACTGTTAATCATTTTCTTTAGTATATTTTTTTATCAAAATATTTTACTTTTTACAATATAAAGTTTCAAAACTAAGTAACTTTACTAGAATATTACCAGGATCGGTAGTGTTTGTCTTTCACACAAACAAATAAGAGAGCTCCTATTGCAAATTAATATTATATTATACCAATAAATAAACATATACATCCTTAACAGATAATTTAAGTAATCAAAAGGTTCACTCCGTACTTCGTAGTCTCATCCTTACTTAATTTTATTATTTGTCTTTGTCAGTAAAGTTTTCAATCGATATTCTGTCTAGACACTGCACTGCAGCCACCTTTTCATAAAAGTACAAATAGAACACTGAGATTACCTATGTGATTTTCGTAAAATATTTTTCAGTAGAATCACACATTTTCTGAAGTTTATAAAAATAAATATTAAAGAAAACTGAAATTTCAAATCGAATCATCTTGATTACAAACCCTTTGTACAAAACCCTTCAGCTCATGAATATGTATCGGGGCTTGGAGCGAAAATCCACCATACATAAGATAGACGATAACTTCTACGCCACATCGCTTCATTAAAATAAGTAAATTCGTTCAAATAAATTTAATATAATAGGTATAATTAATGTAAGCTGCAAAAAATAGGTAGTTTTATCATGTAAGTAGTAAATGCTTTTTTTTAACTTTGGCCTACCTTACCCTAGGTTAAAACTAGTCAGTATTAAAAACAAGTCAACTGATGAACAAGTATTTACTGCTATAATACCGAACGTTACTGTTCTTTGATCTTTTCACTATGATAATGATCAAGGAGTATACGTCATCGGACTGATGATGGTCATATAATTTTTATATTGCCGCTCACACAAGATTTGAGAACGTCAAATACCATACTCGTATTAAATTTTAAACGATGTAGGTATTGCATTTTAAGTAATTATGTTGCTTTTTTCACAATAAATTCTGTTTGTAACAGTATCGTCACCGTACAGACGACATTATTTAAGCCGTTATCGATTTTCAAATGGAAACATTCTTCCCCTCCTTGCACCGACTTAATGTGTTATTTTCTGAAATTCCTGCGCACATTTCATTGTTCCAACTAAACATTCCTTAACTTATGATATGTTTCATATTATGTTAAACTTGATATTCTACGTTGTTGTTTAAGACCAGTTTGTTATAATATAAGGCTTCGTCAGTAGGTACTTATTTAAAAAAGGGTCTTGCGTGTGGTAGGTACTGGCCATTAACGACAATGTTTAATACATTATGCGATGACCACAAAAAACTAGCCTTGAAAAAAAGCTGTGTAGGCAATCTATACGCGTCGTGTCCTATTTCTGATTAATGGGTAAAAAATGGTATTAAGTTCGGGTCGAATGATGAATGGGAGCGGTTAGTGTACGGCTCGCCATCGATCCGAGGGGTCGGATTCCACAAGAAGTGCTATGTAAATGTGACAGAATGAAGCACGCTAGCTAATGAACACATTGAAAATATAGTTTTTATCAATTTGTTAGTAGTTACTTTTGATTAAAATACTTAAATAGTAAAACGACTTTTTAATTAAACAAGAATGTATGTAGTAGATACAAGTATATACCTATGACAAGGGTAGGTACCTAGTTATTAAACTATATATCTATAGGTGCGAAGTCATGAGTACCTAGATGATATGATAGCTAAGGGGTTGTCCATTAATCACGTGAGGCTTGAAAGGGGGGGGAGGGGTTTGATAAAAATCACGAAAATAACACAAGGGGGAGGGGGGGTGTAGTAAGATATCACGTGTATTTATTTTTTCGTCAAACGCGCGATTTTTAAACAAATATTAAGCGGCACGGCGCGAAAATTTTAAGATTCGTTGTAGGTACTAAAAATACACGTGATGTTGAGAAGGGGGAGGGGGGGTGGTCTTAAACCTCACTACGTATCACCGATGGGGGAGGGGGGGTTAAAAAATGCTAAAAAAAGATCACGTGATTAATGGACAACCCCTAAGACCTTTAACAGTCCTTATCCCCAACATGACAAAAGCTGTGACAAGATCATGATGCTGAAACTAATATAACTAACTAATGTTTATAGAGCTGAACTGAATGAAATTCAGTATTTATAAGTGGTGAGATATTTTATAGTCTATAAATATCAAATAAAAGAGTGGAGAGAAGACATATTGCGCCGATCCCGTCTAAATGGGATAAGGTATAGCGAAAGAAGAAGAAATATCAAATAAAACACTACATTGAAACTCTAATGAATGATTGATTTGTTTCAATTTCGAAGTTGCATTCATTCGGAAAATGTATCTCAGCGAAGACTAAGCACCCATCTGTCCGCTGTTTGTGTTCAAACTTGACGCTGTGAAGAGCAATCCACTTTCACCCCTGTAGGGGACTGGCGTTCTTTATTATTATGAAAATAACTCCATTGTGTTTGTCTTGTGAATGGAGAGATTCATTGAGGCGTAGTTTTTGTTTATTTACGGTAGAATATTATTTCAGTTCGATATTTATTGGCACAAATTCGAACAACGTAATAAAATATGAATAAAGAACGGCGTTATTGAAGATATGTAGAGTAAAATTGTAGAGAAGCCCAGGGGCTATTTCTTCGGGCGTTGTGAACCTCAATAAGTTTGCCATATATTTTATGCCCGAATAAGTAAATAATAATATCGTAAAAGTAGTTTTCTCTTCGGAAGTGTTGGTGACTTTACCCTTACCTACTTGTAATATAGGCGAAACCTACTCAGTCATAAGCTATGCTCATGTTCGTAATCTTTAAAGAATTCGGTTCAGGTTTCTTTGACAAAGGTCAAATCACTAGGAAAATAAAGCACTAATTAAGCACTACAGTGCTTTACAATTAAAAGGTCCAATGAAATTAACATTAAAGAAGCACTTTGAATAAGAAAGTCGCTGAATAGTTGATTCTACATAACAATGAACAGATTTTCTTCAAGCTCGGGAAAAACCTTGACCTAATTACACCGCGAACAAGGATGAGAGCCACTTGTTCCCACTACACGATCTGAGTAGACAAGCTTTCCTAGCTCAGAATCTTAAGTACCTATAGAAAAAAAAAATTGATGAAAACAAATGAGATGAGAAGATTTTGCCGATAGGGAACAAATTACTGTATGTTCCAAAGTTCAAAAATGTTTGTGCTTTTTCATATAGGTATATAAGATAAGAAATAATGTTTAAAGTTTTGAAGAAAATTTAAAAATAGCACAACTTCTTAATTGTGTACACTTCATTAATTAATTATTACATTATTTTTGTACATACACTACTTACTGACTATACGTAGAAGCTATATATCATAAATATTATTTACTAATTTATGAAAGTGCGAATTCTCTTAGTAAGCCAAAAAATACTTACGTGAACATAATTTATGATTCTGTTTGAGTGCTGAAAATAAAGATTGGGAAAAAGAGTGCCATGATAATATATTTGGCTTCTAGTAAAGTTTTTGCTTCCGATTTTTATTGGTTCAACCCTTATTGGATTCTTATCCGCATCGCGTTTCTATAGCACAAATCTACTTTATATACTTTTTATGACTGTGAACTAATAGGTATATTAATTTGATATTAAATATTTAATTTTTTATTGTTGTAATAATGATAATCGAGGTCTTAAAAGACAAATTCGCAAAATGACATTAGAAACTTTAAAATTAATAACGATAGGTAATCCACGTCTTGAGAGATATGCAAATCAAGTTGAGCATCGTCATAATTCGAGGTTCATAAGTGATATTTCAAAGTTACGAGTAAAGCCAAAGTGTACGTCAGAAAGGTCGTAATGTTCCGCTTGGAGGCAGTTCGGGTAATACCTGTTTTCCTTGAGGCGAACCCGACTCCAATTCTGCTGATTTAGCTCCAGGCAAAGTAAAAATGTTTTGATAGATGTAATGAACTTATCTGCTGAATCTTTTAGCTTGAAATTTCTGTTCGTGTCTACTTTGTATTTTGTAACACAAACAGAAGTTTTCCCTTAGTCAAATACAATTTACCCGAACAATTTCTAAGAAAATGTTAATGGAATTAATGTTTATTCTTGAATTTACAACACGCCCACTTACCTACCTACTCAATTTATTTTACAAAAGTAATATTAAAATTATGTTCCTATTGGAAACATTGTATTTTTGTTAGATAATAAAATCGAAATACATGTTAAATTATGACTGACATGTTATGGCGACCTCAAGGTTATATTCCCATTAAATTCAGAACCTTTTGGCGGCACGCCCAATCCTATTGATCTTTTCGGAAAATTATGTTCAACATGTTTAATACAAAGATTATCCTATAAGGTTAGTTAGATATATTGATGAGTATCAATGTTTCTAATGGAATCATTAGGAACTTTGGGATTTAAATTATTTTCCATGCACCAAAAATGTCAATGGTTTATTTTTCCCTAAAATTTAAGATGCTTTAGATTATTCAGCAGGAAAACGAAGCTTACTTATTTAAACTTATTAATCGGGCCAGTGTTTCCTTTATTGCTCGAGAAGAGAATTATTGTACTTATCTGATGGTCAGAATAATAATAATATTGTTTTTTATTCCACATTAAATAAGAAAATTACATTGATTACGATTTAAATAATAAGGTAAGATTAACAATTTAAAAAATAATAAAAACATTTTATAATTAGTAATAAAATTTGTATAAATTATGAAAGATGACGATGAAAGAGATGGTCAGAATACGTAACTATAAATTCAGAATTTCTTATAGAGAGCAGCAAAACAAGTGACAGTAAATAGAATTACATAATTTATTCAGTAGAAATTGTGTATAATTCAGAATTATTTTTTCAGGAAACCAAGTCTATTCATTGCGAAAAGTTCGGCCTTGTGAAATTTCGTCAGGCTTAGAGACACCACATTAACCACGCCGGAGTCTTATAATTCTACCAACTCGTGCAGTTTCATTATAAATACAAAGTTTTTAAGGTTATTTAGTGGCTCATTTTCACTTTCATAGCGGTTTTGCGATTTTTGCAGTTTTTGAGGCTAAATTAAGTGGGTACTTACCTACGTAAATTGTAGTGACGACATAAAGATCTGACTTCAGTTCGAACAAACGAATAATTTCGGGTACTGATAGATAAGTAGAGAGAAAACATACTATTTCTCTTTTAAGAATTAAAGAAATTCTTGCGTTAGACACCTATTTGAACGCAATTACACTGTCTCACCAGAATATATGACTGTAGTCTTTCAACGATAGGGATCGAGCACACTCAGGAAACGTGATAGCTTAGCCTTAGTTCGCGTAATGGGAAGAAAGGCGGTAGGTATCTGTGAACGTGATTTTATCTTTAAATTAACACATGAAATAAGAATATATATAACTAGCTGGCCCGCCCAACTTCGTCTGCGTCACGAAAAAAATTCCGGGTATTTTCTCACCGTTTAAACCTTCCCTGGACTTTTACGAATATTTCAAGATTAAAATAAGCCAAATCGGTTCAGTCGTTCTCGAGTTTTAGCGAGACTAACGAACAGCAATTCATTTTTATATATAAGACTAGCTGACCCACACAACTTCGTCTGCGTCACAGAAGGAAATTTTCTCACCGTTTAAACCTTCCCTGGACTTCTACGAATATTTCAAGATTAAAATAAGCCAAATCGGTTCAGTCGTTCTCGAGTTTTAGCGAGACTAACGAACAGCAATTCATTTTTATATATAAGAAGATAACAATGAACGATTACTGTTGCCTATCTACCTGCCTCTTTAACTTTCTCATTCATTGTAATATTACCACATATATTAGGTATTGTGGTTATCATCTCGGAATTATGACCGTTTAAACAATGCTGTTAATCATTTAGGTAACTTAACCATGCATACGTATGTATCTACGTAACTTTCTTTCTATCGTATTTTTTAAATATATAAACCCGACGACCCTGCATTTAAACATATGTATTTTACGCATTTTTAACAGACAATTGTTCAAAGAGCATGAGACCACTTGGTTTCAGTGTAAATTGTAAATTAATATAACGTTTGAAGGTGGGCGGTACGGGCTTCGCTAACATTTAAAATATTAGGAAGGCCGAAAGCATTATATTTCTAATTAAAAACATGAATATCATCCCAGTATTATGGACTTGAAAGGAAGATTAATGTTTCTCTTTTATAGCAAAATTCAGCATGATCATATTTTAACTTTACAAATATAAAAGTATGTAGGTACCTAAATATCATTTGAATAACTAAAATTCAAGAAATGCATTCTTCTTATTGAGAATACCTACCGACTTATAAAAGAACAAAGGAATACGAATAAGTTAAGCTTCAATATGTTACCTACTAGGTATATTTTATCTTACCGCGATCTTCGAAGATCGAAGTTCCGGACAGTAAATATTTTATTAAATTTATAAGTTAGGTGTCCCAAGACACTGACCATTTCCTATATTTTAGAAAGCGACCGAACCAAGATGAGACACACACCTCTACTTTGAAGAAACGTCTCTTCTTTTCTGTTTATTTCTGTGTGTTTTTATTTTGCAAGTATTGTATTATTTTATATGAATAGCAGATGTAACAAGAAGCGCGCAGCGCGAACTTTTGTCATACGTCTTCGTCTCGTGTTTTTCGATTTTTCGCTCTTCTATTTAACTAAATACTTAATGGGAAACATGGGAATTTTATTATATTTATTAAATTTTGAAAAAAAATTGAGATCTGTACTAAAACTCCAATATAAGCCGACGTCTGAAAAAATTACCAAAAAAATCGATTGCAATTTGTACCCCTTTGTGATGCAGACGAAATTGCACGGATCACCTAGTAAACTATATAGGTATAAGGTACACGTTCGTCACTTTTATCACTTTGAATACCCTTTCCATGCAACTGGTAAAGGTACGGAGCAAGGACCTTTATTATCGGAATGATCCTACGGGAAACGGTAACAAATTTTATTACCTTATCAGAAATGTTTTAATACTTAATGTGACGTGTGCGAGTGTTTGTTTATAGATTAAGCGCTTGACTAGTGTAACTAGGAGTTGCTACTCTACTCATAGATTTTGAAGAATGTATTTCTTGTTGGTGAAATTCAAGTTCCGTTCTAGTTTTACCGGATAAAACACATGATAAAACAAAATAATAATAGACTAACTACCTTAACAGGTATTTAGGTATCACCCTAAAAACAACAATACTACCTATGTACCTATATACGAAACTCGTACTACACATGAATATGCAAAAATAATAAAATATATATTTTTAATAATAACGGTTTTGTGAAAATGAGAAAAATATTACATTTCCGCGCAAAGATTGCTCCGTTGTTCCTGGTAAAAAGCTCATAGCTAAAAATATACATTACGCAGAAGGGAAGAAAATAGATAGGCACTTGTTAATGCCATGAGACTTGATCTGTCGGGGTATTATATGATGCTCTTAAATGACAAAATTGTTTTCGATATACCTTGATTAATAGCTGTAAAACTTTCAACCTACGCTACTCATCAACGATAACTATGTACATATATATCGCAAAATGTGTTGCTAAGCACATATCTCAATAACGCCTGGGGCGATTTGGACAACTCTTTTTTTAAAGTTCAAGGATTTACTGATAAGAAAAACTTAAGAGGTTACATGGGACATCCGAATAGAACGTAGTTCCTTTCGATTAAAAGATATGTTTTTTTTTCCTAACGTAACGCGCGATAAGGAACGTGTTTTAAAAGATTTTGATCACAGCGCGATCTAGCGATAATCATCTAAAACAAAAAAATAGTGTCGTAACAACTTTTCGTAAGATTTTTTTCCGTCTTCGTTCCAAAAATGGAAAAATCGCCTGGTAAAAAAAACAACTACAAAAACAACAAAAAAAAACTTGCAAAACTTCCTACTGTTTGTTCAAGTAGTGTCAGAATTACAATGATTGTTACATTTCTTGGGAACATGGGTAAAAAGACACATAAAACTGAAGTCGTTTCACGGCTTGTAAACATTGTAAGTGGGAAATTCGGAATCTTCCTTGAGAATTGTCCCAAATCTCATGTATCCGCATTGGCGTAACTTAATAAAGTGAACGCTGTTTAGTCCTTGTTTAGGCACATTACGCGACAACTTCCCTGGACAAATGGACTTCGAAAAAAAAAACATATTTGAGTAGGTAGCTAATGGATAAAAAATAGTAAATACCTATAAAATAAATTAATTTTAAATCGAGGTGGGCGGGCGTTTCGTTTTTGTTTGTTCACCCGATTTCAAAAAAGCAGGTTTAATAAGAATGGATAGATTATATTATGAACATGTCTGGATTAGAACATAACATATGTGAGAAAATTAAGATGTATCTTCGAACCTTCGCACATTTCAGCAAATAGACAAACGTAGGTGCAGATGAAGGGCTAATTTAACGCCATAATATTTTTTTTAAGTGACCCATAGAAAAAAATACGGAGAATACTAGAATGCCTCTGTACTCCTGTACCTATCAAAATAGCACTAACACTATAAATAAATTAGTGATTCTTATTTTCTTGAAATGCACTAGTAGAGTGCCTATTAGTTATCTACATTCCTGACTTCAAAATGAAGTTAATACGGTTTGTAAAGTATGGAACTAGTTAATTATTTATTTTATTTATATATTTCAATCAGTCATAGATCATATTACAAAATTTCATTAAATTAGCTTTCATTATAAAGCACGCATGTGTAGAACATATGAAAGAAGTATATAAATAACACTACAGGTCGGTAAATCAGTACGCGTAGTTCTCACACGGTGTATAAATAATATTTCTACGTAAATTACAAAATCAATATTCACAGTAGCGTCACGGAAAGCTTAACGAGTGTTACTGTCTACGCATAAATCGAACTTGGTGCTTGTTATAGATATGTAATCCTAGACGTAGTTTACTTTAATCTGGATATAGGTCAAACAAAATTATACAAGTGTGTGTTTTATCTATTGTTTGCTCTTAATCGTTTAATACCTGTACTGTACCAACCCATTATTGCCCACTGTTGGGCTCAGGTCTCCTCAGAAGAGGGATTAGGCATAGTCCACCACGCTTGCCCAGTGCGGATTGGGGACTTCACATATTTTCAAAGGATTTTTAGAATCATTTTCCGATATGTAGGTTTCCTCACGATGTTTTCCTTCACCGTTTTTAGCCAGTGGTGTTGTGAAAAATTGCACATAAATCTTTTTCACATTTTAGATTTAGAGGTACAAGCCGGCCGGTTTTGAACCCGCGCCGGTTTAATACCTACACCTATGTTATACAAAATAAAACTTAGGTTATTACTTGTGACGTAGCATCATAATCATTATAATTGTTACAACAGCTAACCTTGAAGAGAGTCTGTAAGAGTAGGCTGTAGGTTCTGTAGGTAGCGCCCCTACGGTACCTATATTCTGACATTGCCGACGTCCATGAGTGAAATTTATCACTTAAAATCAGGTGGCCTGATGGCTCGCTTGCCTGTGTGAGTAAAAAAAGTGTCAGAATACTTTATTATGATTATACAGAAGTAACGGGAAAGCTCTAGTCTGAAAAAACCAATCAGGATAAAACTAGTCCCCGAACGAAACCCTGAAAAGGACACTTTGTTAAAGAAACAAAACAACAGAAGTTCTTGAGCTGGTTACGCAATGGAGAGACAACTTTCATAATGGAGTAAATCTTCCTTTTGTCTGTGATTCGGGTTAGTCTACTGATTTTATTTGGTTTCTTTATTTGAGGATATTGTAAACATTTTTGATCCTAATATTTTGGATTCCTTGTCGAATTGTTAGAAATCAACATATAATTTTATTTCCATTTTTTTTAACAAAGAAAGCTGTCTAATAGAGTAAATAATTCATTCGTCTTTATCTCATTATTTAGTACATTATTATAAAACAATTTCGTACGACTTTCTAATGTAGCCAAATAGCTGTGTTGTTTGATTTAAAAAATGTCGTAATACTATGAAACTGAAAGTGTCAATACTCGTACACTGATACACTATCGATATAAAGATCATAAAAGTTCGTAAAGGCCTAAAAAATTTAACATTTCAATGGACTATCAGAATTATCGGGTCTACGAGTATACGACAATAATAATATCATGGTGTACTTTTATCTTTGACAGTCGGAGTCAGTTATTTTAGTCGGATATCCCGTGTTTAGGGTGAGGTAGAATCGAAACGGATCCAAATAGGAAATGGTATACCATCCGGCGTGACCTTTTCTGATCTTTGATTTGGGTAGAGTCCAGTAACGACTCAAATAATTGAAAAAAAAAATGGTAGTAATTTATATTGCAAGTGTCATTTTTAATTCAATAATAATTGATCAAGAATTCACGTTCTTGTGAAAAATAAAGTTATTATTAGATACTTAGATAAAAACTTCGGAATTTCATTTTTGTGGACCAAGAGCAGCGCTATTTTTACTGACTATAAAATTATTAGTCCCATTACTAACAAGTAGAAAACAATAGACGTGACTTTATTTATAAATATGTAGGTACCTAAACAAAGTTTCCGAAGTAATAACCAAGTGCACGACACAACTTTACAGTGTTCATAGTTTGAAGACGACATTCGTTTCAAAAACTTTTTGTTTGAACAAGATTGCTCTAGCTAGAGATTAGTTGTGAAGCACTCTTGCAATATTGAACTTTTCTTTGTTGACGTCCTCTAGGATGTTAGTTAAAATATATATATTGCTTTTTAAATGTCGATGCATCGTTATCATCGGACAAATTTCATTACTTTCAATTGTTTTTAGGTAAAAGAGTTTTCTCTCCTATGGTAAAAGCCGCTTAGAAAAGAAAACAACAGGTTCGTTCTCTCTACCCAGCTGACAGTTTTTTTAATACATTTATTGTGAATTATTTTTGTCAGTTCTTTAAACACTCTACGTAAACAACAAATTTATACTCTACTTTCTTAACTATCTACTGACCACAGTTATGTAAAAATTAAGATCACGTAGCGGAAAAGAATCCATTTTACACTAAAATTATAACTTTAATTTTCCAGTTTTTTATAATAATACTTTAATAAGTTTATTTTTTAATACGTAACGTTTTTAATAAAATAAAAGTTTTCGTGAAGTTGAAAGAACAAATATCGACAACAACGCCATCTTTCCGAATAAACGGAAAGCGTTAAGTGTGAAGGTTTGTTCCTGCGCGCTGTAAGCAGTTTAAGGATCTTGAAAGCGACACCTGTGGAGCTTTTCACAGTCGGAAAACTCTATGGCTTCAAATATCACATTATCTTGAACATACGCTAGAGGGAGCTTAAAACTGTTGGAGTTGAAATTTCACACTTCATGAATGTAACCTCAGAAGCCGTAGAAATATAATACAAAATAATTAAAATCCTTGAAGATACGCTTACAAATCGCTTTTAATCCTTTAATTGAGCGTTTATCTTTTAAATATTGGCTATTATACTGTGTTAAAATTAGTCTATTACCTATTTTACCAGAACTCATTGCATCAAATTGTATAGTCAAATATTTTGATCATTCTTTTACGACGTACGGTGCAGTTAAATTAATTGTAATTTGATCTGAGTTTTATTGTTTCGCCTTTTTCGTTGTCGTGTACTTAAATTAACCGTAATTAAACACTAATTTAAATACGGCATAAAAAATCCAAGAGCTCTCTAAAAAAGTATCAAGATCTAAAAACACATGTATAAGCACTAGACCCAAAATATTTAGGTAAAAGTAAATAGTGACCTACATTCTATAAAATAATATAAAAGAATTTCACCACAAGGTATACAATTTATTCTTACTGAAATTGTCTTATTTTTTAGATCCATACTTGTAAATAACTAATCATGTGCCTAACACCAAAAATTTAAGTATTTTTTGTATAAATATAACTAAAATAAATTATGACTTATGTCACTGAATATTGGAAAAAAAGCAAGTTTACAATGCAATATCAACGCTTGGAAGGCTGCAGCCGGCAAGCTGGATGTTTGCGGGGCGGGTACTCATTTGAGTTGCCAATCTCAAAATACTCCCTATTTTAAGGGCACGATTTAACGTTAGGTTTACGAAACCATTTGATAAGCAACGTCGAAGTAGAATGCGTAAAAATCATCCAAACCAAATAATCCATCATCAATCACCAATATTTAAATAACATTGAGAAAAAAAATATGAAGTCCAAAAATGCATTATACCCATTGAAGGTACATAATTCCAGGATATATATTATATTTTATTATTTTATATTATAGGTATTTTTGTGATTTCAGTGAACTCTGATAGAATCAATTTAACTCACTTTAACTTCTTAAATATTCTGTGAAAATGCAATTTTACCAAAACGGAAGGGTATGCTATTTCATTACACAAACAAAAATGTCATAGTAAGTGACAACACAAAAGCTTTCCTATCTTTATTTTCCCCGGAAGTTTAATGAAAAGTTTCGTAAATATAAGGCAACCCGGCCGCCCCGCCACGCGATCACTTTGCACTGAAAGGCGGGCGGGGTGCACGTTAGTCGAGCGACAGCCGAGTCACACCAAATACTCATCTATAACCTCGTTAGGCTGACGTAAAACCACCATACAGCCTTAAAAGACAACGTTAGTGCTATTGCGCGGAGTTATCGGCGTAGTTTCATCGGACAGTGTTTGGACCAATTTAACATAACCTTGCTACGCTGCATTTATTATTCAGTGACTGCGCTCTGCCATACAGTCAGGATGGCGCCCTACAAAGGTACGTGTATATACGACAAATTGTTGCTTATTGACCTCAATAATGACAACGTGAGCAGCGTTTGCGAGATCTAGGGTATAGTTGCATCTACCTAAGTACTACCTTATAAATGTCACAGACAAACGCATCGCCCGAGCGATGCATTGTTCAGCTGCTCAACACCTCTTCTATTTTGCGACGTAAATTATTCTCTCAATAATCCTTTCATGATACCTACTACCTAGCATTGTTAAATTAATGTAGAGTGATATTTCATAAAGTAAAATTTTACAATTAAGAGAAAAAGTTACTTAAAAAGTAGATATATCAATACAATGAAAAAAATAATATCAAAAATCATACTGTAGCATATTTTCAACCGTTTTACTTGATTAATACCTTACTAAAGATGTCACTTAACAAAGGAGCGAAATAACATATTCATATTCATAACAGTTAAGTTATTACTGCGACCTTTAGTGATATCACGATATTGTTATCAAATGTTTGAAGGTCGAAGTCGCACGTAATAGAAGCAAATGAAACTGTAGCAAAATAAAGCCTTAGAAGGGAAAAATAGCGTGGAAAGGTCCAGTGGTGACCGTAAGCGCTATTTACGACTTAGACGGTTCATTTACCGACGGCCTTTACTATCGGCAACATGAACTTTACTTAACGCAAACATGGACTACCGAATGTACTTAACATTTGGCTTTGATCGAGAACTAAATAACAATGGTTGTTCCGATTTATTGTGTAGATTATACTCATTAAATCTATTTCAATGTAGCCCGGATACTCCCATTGTAACAAAATTACATAATATTATATAAATAATACAATAAGAAAACCTTAAAGTGATATTAAGTACTATACCTAATAGTCTCAATTTCAAAAGTATATTTCATATAAACTAAGCTATCGGAATCTATTTTAACTAATCTATATTTACAGCTGCGATCGATCACTTTACATTTTTTATTGTAATGTAAGCATCATTCGGTACTGTTACAGATGAAATTAATGAGGCTTTTCAATCTTTCTTCCGCCGTATTCCGACATTTCATTTTTAGGGTACCGTCCTTTAAAAGTTAAAAAAAACAGAACCATTTTGGGATCACTTTATTGCCCTTATCTGTCAAGACTTTAGTTCTAAGAAATGCGTGGAGGTATCAAGCAATCAATTAAATATTCAAGTTTAGCTTGTAGTACAGTTACAGAAAAAATACGATATATCTTTTGGTATACGCGTATCACAATGAATTTGAAAAATTTATTCTAATATAAATGCTTTTGTACGGAACCTTCTATCAAATCTGCTATTACTCAGCTCTGAATTGGCTCTGATTTTCAGAAAATGTTTGTTTTGAGAACAAGATATTTTAAAAAGATTTAAGAAACAACACTTTCTGTAATACAATACAAGCTAAGCATTACCAAACTTCTAAATACCAATAAGGTTTGATTGAACACAAATAAATTTCGCCGGTTTATTATTAGAGATGTAGGTACGGAAAGGGGTCGAACCAATTTATTTATAGTTGCTCTTAAATGTGAGAGTGAACTATACATAACTTAAAACCTATTGAGGGTTAAAATTACTGATATAGGTTTAATTCAAATAAATAGAAGTAGGGTCGCAAAATTTGAAGCTCGGAAAACATAATATAACATAAACAATAGTTTTGCTCTATTTTACTAAAGGTCAATAATATCTAATTAATTGTGTATCGATAACATTTTTTGTATGTACATAATCACTGTTTTTACTGTCCTGCAGGTCCTTATTAAAACAAGAGAACAGCTTGTTGATAAAGTTACTTATACTGTCCATTTTAATCTTAATAAATCCGTCTGTTGGCACGTAGACATTAAGCCACTCAACAAGAATAACTCACGTCGGTTTTTGGGTAAAGGTTTAACCTTTTCAAATACCCTAAACTTTATTTTGTGATTTATTCGTAAAAGTTTTATAAATGAATCTACATCCGAAACAAGTTATGTGAATATAATTATTATAATTTAATTTAATAAGCAGATAATAAAATAATAACTACACTAGGTGAGCAATGTTGTCGCGACATTATTTGCGCTGCCCACGTTGGGTGTATTTTTGTGTTTTATACTCGTGATAACTCCTCAAGGAAAAGTCCGATTGGAATAAAGTAATTTACTTCTACATTAATACTCTTGATAACATAATACTTTATACTATTTTTTTTTTTCATAAACATAAAAGCAGTTGTTGTGACTAAACTATGATAGTTAGATATATGCTCTTGCGGACTTTTTTTTCGGTCTTAATAGGACCTAAAAACCCGTACTACATAAATTTGTTCTATTGTCAATAGTTTTTGAATTGTACGCAAATTTGTTTTCAATTTCACACCTTGTGTTACAAATTCGATATTTACATACGGAAAATCCGTTGCGTAGTTTTAAAGATCTAAGCATACATAGGGACAGATAGCGGATAGCGACTCTGTTTTATAATATGTAAGTAGTGATGAATCAGTGATGATATTGATAAGTAGGTATAATACTATTGTTCCGGGGCATGAACCTACTGCGCAAAATAATGGAAATCTCAACCAAAACAAACTTAGCTCCATTTTGGCCTATTTATTCTTACTATTCTGATCATAAATATTGAATAAGTATCAGATTCTTGACAGCTTAGGGCGTCTGGAAGACGTAACTGTGGGAGTCTTCTGTCTGGTTGACTAGACACATAGCGAGAGACAGGCGCCACACTAAAAATGAAGTCAGATATTTAATTATAGCGATAGGACTATCAAAAATATCTGATGAACATCTAAAGTATATTCTTCTGTTAAAAACTTTATTATATTACGTAAAAATTGTAATTACGCCATTGTACCATTTATGTGCATAAAGTTTAATAAATAAATAAAAACATACTTATTACACGAAGGTATTGATTTACATCTTATAGGTATAACATGAATACAAAAAGAAAAATTGGGCCAATAAACGAATAAATTAATTTAATATTCAATTGCGTTTTATTCATGACCTACTTACTTTGCTACTATGTAGTTATGATGTTTACAAGAGCTACAAGGGGTTTCGTAACTAATTGTTTAATTTCTATTGTTTTCGGTAATAGTAGAGTTAGTGTACCTACTTACCGAAATTACGCAATTAGTTAACACCTAATAGTTATAAATCTGTTTCATGGTTTTTTGCAGTCGGAATTGATTTGATATAGAATTCAAACGGTAAGTCCATGCTCCGTCTACACACCCGTGTTCTCTAGTCTTACGTATGAGAGATAGGTACTAGCCACACAGCATGCTTGTTATCGCTTAATCCTCGTTACAAAAGAACTTCTCAATTTAAATATTCGTCTAATATTTCACTGTGTACTTATTGGGGACACTTTTACAATGAAACGTAATTAAAATTTATGTTTTTACTTTACAAACAAGGCCAGTAAGCGGTGTCGGAGCGTGGTTGAGCTGTGCGGCATTTAGGCCATCCATCATTCCTGTGGCCATTAACGCGTAGGTCGAAAGCAGAGGGCACGGCGCGGGTCACGACATCGTCGACACTTGGGGTTGCCATACCAATGTAATATCAAGACGATTTTCTTAAATATGGAAGAAATTTTAATTTCCAGAATGTAACAGATTATTTTGGGTCATATTCTTCTCTACCTATGTAGCTCTTAAAGCAAAAAAAAAGAATAGTGTCCTAGTATTATTTTCTTAGGTGCCATCGAAACCTATTTTGTGATAGCAATAACATAAATTCGTATACTCGTAAAAACATAATAAATTATGATATTATTTGTAAACTATTTAGATCAGCATTGTAAACATATTAAACTAGTATTAAATTAGTACACAGAGTAACGTGCCCGAAATTCCGCGGGGGATTGACCATTTTCTTGAGTAAATTCCCAAAGCACTCCTCAAAAGTTGTTTCGCACGTAGTTGTTTCTGAACTTCATTGTTACGTATTACATGTGTTTATTAAATTTTACAACTGAGAATTAGATCTGCTCTAAGCAGATTAAAGTGTTTTTGCCCGTTTGGTACTAGAAACTATATGGTTAGAATCAGAAACCATTTACCAATCTGTCTATCTAGAATGTTTCAGATCGTAAATAGCATTTGAATCGATCGTAAAGCATATGTTACGCGTGGAAGCTCTTTAGGTAATTTAGTACTAAGCACTCGCGGGGAAAATATATTAAGTAGACTGAATTCGGTTACGAGCTTATACTTTCACTCGAAATATTATTAGTATTTTTCCAACCAAATTTTATGTGTTTGTTGTGTTTATTTAAGAGGCAGTCATTATAGATAAAAATAAACAACCTAAGTCTGTTTTAAACCGGTAGTTCTGGTTTAGATATAAAAAATAAACTATAATTATAATGTGTAAAGAAATTACCATATATTCGATAAATTTCATATGGTATAAATAAAAATCTTTATTGTATACCGAAATTTTCCTGAGGTGCTCCCACGTTTGTGTTTAGTAAGTTTGTTTAAAGTTTGTATCATGACTCGGTAGGTAGCGCTGTATTCGACAAAAACCCATCTGCGACAACCTAGAATATTAATGAAAATGTCACACAGCTTTGCACAACAGCAATAAGTATCTTATTGCTGTTGTGCAAAGCTGAATGGCAAATGAAAAAGCTACCGTCGGACTTTTATTCTTTGTTACGTTGCCAGTGCCGCACTATAGTAGAGTAGTTCCGTGTCTTATTGCTTACTACTAAAACATGTCATGAAACCAACAAGACCCTAAGGTCAATTATAATGAAAAGTATTTTATAGCAATTGACAAATAAATTAAATAATTATTACAACACTGAAAAACACTTGTTATTTTTTGTAATATCTGGCAAGCCGACGCATGAGAGCTACGAGCTACACTGCGCCCCTCGTAGCAAGCTTCGTGCTCTATTAAAATAACCTGAGGTGAAACACATTAACTGAATAAAAACTTCCGCTCGTTTATGATTTGGACATTTTCACATAGTTTACTAAACAGTCTATGCTAATTTTCATTGTTTTGTAAGCGTATTTCTTTAACAATAATTTCATAATACGACTGATTAGTAATTACTGACTAATTACATAATTTATTTTAGAAGAGCGAAAAAATGTGGGTCAAATAAAAGGTAAATAGGTCTTAAATGTAAATTCAGACTGATTCACAGTGACAAAGCGATTAAGCTGACCTTTTCAATCTAGAAAGCATTCAAAGTTCAAACAATGTGTACGTTACCTATATTTATTGCTCTAATTTCGTCAGTTCATTGTATTTTAAAGTCACGTACTCTTTTAAAAACCAGACAGTATTTAAATTACGTTTAATGATGAATATAAAAAACCTAATCGATTTCATAAATCTATGTTCGAAAACGTAAGAGATGGGCTGATTTAAAATTCTTTAGTTTATAGGCAGGTGCTTTCTATTGAAATACAATTTTAATGGCATGTAGGCAGTGCTAACAGGCTATCTGATCGTAGGTGGTTATCGTCGCTCATAAACTTCTACAATATCACTCGGCTCATTAAAAATTACTTGTCATTAAGAACTCTTTTCCTCCCTAATGAAAATATGATAAGTAAAACTAGCTTTTATACAAAATATAGGTAGGTAGGTAGTCATTTCGCTTTATGCCTCATAATAATATAATGACTCAGACAAAAATAGTACCCAGGACATAACTGCATTTTTACGGACTACGATTGATATGTAAGTACGACTAAAAGTCCATATTATTCAGCTCAAGCTCAATAAATAATGCCAAGAATTACCATGAAAAATAACTGGTAAAATAATAATGTAATAAAGAATTACGCAGAGTACGTGAAATACAAAAAAAAACTGACGGTTACGGATTGCAATTCTGGAGTAAACCTCGCCATATAAATATTTGTTTAGGCGGGCAGATTGCAACCGTTATTGGCGCGCTGTTTTGTACATAATACAGTGTACACGTACAATATTGCTACTTCATCTCGATCAATTTATAGTCACGTCAATTCGACATATAAAGTAAAGAATGGTAGTTTCAAAACCAAAGCAAAATAAATAAGTGTGACATAGACATTTAAGTACAAACTACTACAAACTAACACAAACTATATTTATGATAATCTTATAACAACTAAGTCATGAGAACATCCATGATTGGTTTGTTAGCTTTTTACAATGAAATAAAATTACTTTATGAGCTCTTCAAGCGATAAGTAGTATTTTTTCACCAATGTAGTATGCGAGGGACCATGAGTGACTATTTTTATTTAGTGTGGACCGTGTGCTCGTATATTTTGTTTGAAAATAAATATGTTTAAAATTGCAAACATAGTATAATTTAAAGACGTTATCGTCACTGTGTATTCTTGTCCTTATGTACGAAACGACATTTACAAGCAACGGGTCTAACTAATTAAGAGTTTTACACGTCCCAAATTGGCAGCACTTGAGCACTATCCTCGTTAAATATTCTAGCTGCTTCTCACTTACAAATAGTCTGTAGAATACCCTTGTGATATATTCAGTTAATTTTATTATGTTTGGGGTCTGGTGCTTCTCACGATTGATGACGGTCGTGTTATCTACTACCAATGTTGCCTCCGACCCGTTGTAAGAACACCTTACTATAAATATTAGATGTGGAGTCTGCACAGCGCGAGGAACAGGGAGGATCAATAGCACACACCGAACTCCATTTTATTTAATCTCTGTGAGAGCGGGGCTTGTGTAGTGTTGTTTTTTATTTTTTTATTACAGTACCTACACGGGCTGAAAAAGCGATGTTTCATTTTATTTTCTTACCTCCGTCAAGCTATTTTGGGAGTGAGTTTTTTATTAAGCTTTAGGTGGGTACCTCTATGAAATCAGGTTATATGAGTTTTATTAAAAAGCAGGGACATTTAGGCGTTTTTAACTACCTACTTATATGCTCTAGATCGATACTATATCCAGATAGACTATATTTAGATCTAGGTACCAATAATGTGAATACAATCCTACTGTCAATTATCTTAAAATAAGTCCTAGTTAACATTAATAATGAAATGTAATTTTGGGATTTAAGAGAGGTCTATTAAGATAAACTCACTATAAAAACTACCTATACCTATAAGCTCAAGTCAGACAATAATATCTAGATTCTTTAGTCCTTGGCTTAGTGGCGGATATAAACAATTTCTGTACGTAGAGTACGTCGTACGTTCTATGACGTCAAGTTGACCTGCATTAAGTTACGTTCCTTGTTTGATCAATAAAAATTGTTATGTTACGCGCGGCTTTGATGCCGCACTCGCTGTGAGTCGCACTAGAAATTGTACAACTACAAATACTTGTTACACCATATTTTCTCTGTTTTGCTCATTAGGCTTCTAATTTAAAGAATTTAGTCCAGCAGGTGGTGTTCCGCTCAAATAATATGTGAAAGAAAATCTCAATCTCGTAAGAATTATCGACCTCACAAAACTCTGAATACTGTCGAAAGACAGATCTTGTACTATGAAGCAATTTTTATTCAAGTGCCGTAATCAAATGGCATCATAATGCTGCTTACAAAATATCCATTTTATTTCAAGATGTGAATATTCAATATTCGCTTCGCAAAGGTTATGATGATTTCTCTAAAATTGAGTTTTCTCTCAGAAAATTGTGATGAAATTTTTTCAGAAACTCGAAACTCATTTTCCAAGTTAAATAAGTTTACTTTTGTATATTTTTTGATTCAGTTTTTAAATTTTAAGAAGCTTGAAGATTTTTGTTGTGAACTAGAGAGCTAGTTTGTGTAATGTGCATAATAAATGAGTGGCTACTTGTGTAAATATATCTGTAAAAGCTAATAAAAACTTGTTAGGAGAAGTAGGGTTCATGTTGTAATGAAGCCGTTTCCTTAAACTACAAATGTTTCGAACCGATAAAGTGGATAAGTATAACATAAAAAAAAAAAAATATAGATCTACCTGTATCATAATAATAATATAGTGCGAAGTAATATATTTTCGAAGTGAAATTTGTTTTCATAAGATATTCATAAACTTTTTTTTTATTGCCATGTAGGCAGATGAGCCAATGGGCCACCTGATCGTAAGTGGTTACCGTCGGTCATGAACTTCTGCAATGTCAGAGAAAAATTCATAAACTTTCAGTAGGTATTTTGTAATTTCGTAGTTTTCATGTCTGATTTTGATCTGCGTCAGTTATTAAATCGAATGAGATATGTTGACCATAAAAATATTAATTAAATTGAAAACCCCTCATATCCGAGAGTTTAAATCTATAGCTATTAATGTTATAAAACTGAGGGATTTGTTAGTTTCATTGTTTAGTTCAACGCCCTTTTAATATATAATTATCTAGTAGTTGTGTTGAACCAGTAGTTCTGTTTGGTAAATTTATTTAGTTTTTAGGATTTCGTAGTCCTAACAAGGAACCCTCATAGTCTGCTCGGTTCTCAAAAACTGTAAATACTAGAAAGCTATTATTTGTAGGTATTTTTTTTTTTTTTTTTTTTTCTCTGTGGCTTGAGTCTCTTCGACACAGAATGACTCTGCCAATGTCGCGTAGAATGAATATCAGTGATGGTGAACGAAATAAAGGGGAACGGGATTTTGAGTAGTTGTAAATATTTTATAGTTTAATGTTGTTACGTGAGATAAATTCATGCAAGGCGTATACTACTTTACGGTTAGGAAATGTTAAAAGATAATTCATATTGATTGGGAACGGAGTGTTAGTATTTATTAGTAAGATGTAAAGTGGGGGGCAATTCACATTAAGGGCGCATTCCAAAAATATATGGTCAATTTGTAGGTATTGTACAATTACAATTATTCCATCTAACTATGCCATCGTCATGTCTGTCATTTCCCAACACTATAGACGTTTCGTTTCTTTTGTCTACCAAAGCAATGAAATACTGTTAAAATATTCTTCCTTTAATTACCCGACTAGGTTACAAACGTACGAGTAAATTATTATAGTTGTGGAGGTTACACAATTTGATCCTGTTCACTAATTGGAATTTGGTATCTACCTAATTTTGTTTACGCGACCGCACGATCCCATTCTGTACCAAATTACTTACCCTAAACAAAGACTGTTACAACTTAGAAATTAACAATTTCAAACTTGAATCACTTTATTTAGGCATTCAAAGGGGCTTGTACATAATGAAATCATTTTAGGTAAAAGAGAGAAGTTCCAGATTTTACTGAACGAGGCACACCTGAGGCTTAATCCGTATCTGTGATGAAAAATTATCACATATAATGCGCTTACTTTAAAGAGTAATACGTTTTTGTGGTATAAAAGCACATTTATTAAGAAATATGGTGTACTATAGAACCTGTGAACATATTTTCCTTGAATAGCCAGGTACTTAATCTAGATGTAGTATTCTTCTTGAATTGTCGGTTTTAAATCTGAATAAACTCAGAACTAGAAAACCTTCATTAAATTATTGTTTTCTACGTTTAAGTTTGCATTGGTTCTTACATTGCTAGCAGATGGACTGGGGGAGGTGATTTTTTAACCGTGTAGGTATGTGGCAGAAGGGTTTATAATAATATTATACAATGCCTATACGAATAGGCAAATGAAAAAAAAAAAATAAAGGTCAAATCGAGCTAGAATAAATTTTCACTGCTTAGTTATATTACCTAAATACCTAAATACATAAACTACAATTGCGTCATGATGTCATTTTGAATCCATTCGTAGCAGCAGTAGTAGAGTAGTTTAGCAGTTGATAAACGAAACGATTTATTTTAAATTTCTGAACACTCGGTGAAAACAGGTTGTGTTTCTCGTTCATCAACAAAGTTTCAACATGAATCGTTTGCTCAGTGGAGCGACTGTGATTCTCTTTTATAAAATTAGTTTGCGGGCTTGAATTAATTCGTTGGCATCCGGCCACCCGCTTTCCAGCATCAGTGCGCTTTTTCTCTTACCAATCAGCCTAACAGTGCGCAGTATGACTTTTTTTGAAGGAAACACTACTCTACAGTGTATCGAAATAGACTTCAATTTTTTTTGGATCGCGATAGGCGAACGGAAGAAATTAAAACATTGGGTTCCTTATTTAAACTATCGAACTAAAAATTAGTAATTAACATAATTTCAGTACTTTTAATTTTAAAAACTATTGTACCTAACTTTGTGGGTATAAAGTATGAGATAATAAAGTTTAAAAGCGGTTCATCTATTAAAGTCGTCGTAAATTTTAATCACATTTGTGAAAACATCTTACGTTAAATATCTGTGGTAAACGAAATTAAGGGTAAGATTAAGAGGTCGTTTAAGAAAATAAGATCGTGTTTATATCAGAGTGGAATTTGTTAAAGCCATTAGAAACCGATGTTCACGCTCGAGATAGATTAATTAAATTTGTTACTTAACCAGAATACTCTTGCAGAAAACAAGAAATTAGGTTTTACAATAAAAATAAATGTGGAAGCTTATTACCTATTATATATATTTTTTAAGGAAAGCTTACAGACTAATAACATAAATTTAACTAAATAAATATTTTCCTAATAAAGTTTAAACAAACATAAGATTCCACAAATTAATTATATAAAACTAGGTGACCCGCGCAACTTCGCCTGCGTTACAAAGGGGTTCAAAAATTGTAGCCTATGTGTTATTCTGATGTATAAGCTATATTGTGGTAAAGTTTCATTCAAATCCATTCAGTAGTTTTTACGTGAAAGAGTAACAAACATACATCCATACATTCATACATCCATACATACAAACTTTCGCCTTTATAATATTATTAGGATATTAGATGTTTTTCATGTTGGATCACAAAATGTCAGTAAGTAAATTGAATGTAATCATTAGGAAAAAGTGGTAAATCATATTCATGTCTGATCCATCTAATGAAGTAACCAAACAAATTATTGTTAGAGTTGATACAGTAATTTATAGTAGAGTAACATATTCATAACATTACACCAAACCTAACATGGTTTTCGAAACTATTTTATTCCTTACGTTAATACTCGTATGTTTTTGCAATATAGTGGACAAATCCAAAAGAAATGAAAGGTCGAAAGTTAATATACTCGGATAAGTTTCTGCGTACATAGCTGTAGTGACCCTTCGGAACTATATTCGTAAGAATTTCGAGTAGGTATTATTATACGGAGAATGTCGACCGATTCCAGACCGGCCCCGCAATATCGCTCGTTATGGATTTTGGATATAAAACTCAACGGTTATTGCTAATAACAACGTAAGTTTTGTACAGATAAGTTTGCAGTCAGCAAAATGGATTGTCATTAAGCATTAAACAAGGATATTGTTAAGTGGATTTAAGGACTTTATTTGATGATTAAGACCAGACCAAACCTATTACAGTACCTACACAAGGCATTCTTTATCAGTCAATTAAACGTGTTGCAGATGAAATTATTTATGAATGAAGAAATATAATAGCATTGACGGTGGCAATAGAAGTTATTTATAAATTATAAAATCAATTTAACTATTAACAGAGTTAAACATTTTTTTTGTCTTCAAGGGCAAAGAGAGATAGAGATTTAAAGGGCGAGTTCAGATTTATTTAGTTATGACCTTTACTATTGTTGGAATACTCCTCATTATTAATATATTTTATTACTTACATAGGTAGGTATACGGATAATTAGTAAAGTCTAGTTACTTTTTTTAATTATAAACTTAATATTTGCCTGATCTTCCAAATTCGTTAATTAATAATTTAATTTGTTTCTTTCAGGTAATCATGAAGCTCAAACCTGCTAATGACAACGGTAACGTCGCTTCAAACGAGTCTCAAAACATCACCATACCCAGAAACACAAACGATCGGATTACTAACAAAATATCAAGAGAAACTTATGAAAACACAGACAACTCACAATACAATTCAAATTTCAATACATTCTATGATAAGAGATATAATAGTGAAGCTTTTAGAAACATCAAAACACGCGGAACAATAGATACTCACGAAAGTGCAAATGTTAATGTGGACGTAGTCGTTTGTAACAGACAATATCGGATTAATTCTAGTAAAACTGTTCCTTACAATACACAGCATACCACAGAACTAGTAAATCTGGAGGGTACTGGAGAAATTCTGAGTCCACACGAAAGCTTTTTAGGTAAATTAACAAAGTTAAATTCTGTATTTCACAGTGTTCATTTCAAAAGTTACTTAACTAATTTATTTATTTTTCGTGCTGCACGCTGCAAATGTCAGTCTTTTTTATTTAGCTTTCATATCTGGCTTATTTGTTAGCATTATGTTTTTGTTCGCAGAAAGCCCTAATGCATTATCTGACGTCACGCCCGTTGATGACGAACGGGCGTTTGAGCAATCAGATTCGGATGAAATGTCTGAAAACGGTATTCATCCAGTGCCTCGAGGTTTCGTGAATCCAAATTACCCTGGCTTTCAGCACTTAGCCCATACTTTACAGGTAATTTCATAATGACTGTCACTATTTTTATTTTGAAGTGTATAATTTTTACCTACACATCTCAAGATAAATTTGATTTAAGTTTCATCTATTTACAGGATTATTCATCTAATATAGAAAATTTTTATCATTCTGAGAATGAAATGACTGATGATGACGTCGATATAGAAATAACGGAAGTAGAACCAGAAAACAACCATAACGAAATAATAATTTGTCAAAATAATAACAATAATAATAATAGCATTGAAACAACCAACTTTACTAATCTAAATTCGTCACAAAGTGACTTATTGTCTGAAAGAAAACCGTTAGATAGTCAGATTAAAAATGATATTCCTGACTTATTAAAGACTGTACCCAAAAATAATAATAACAACAATGAAGCATATTGTTTTGATTTAAATTGTTCCGACACTGACATTGAAAATAATTTTCATACAAAAGAAATTATTGGTGACTTTAATAAAGAAATCGAAGAAGAAATTCGGCATCTTCTGAACTACAACATTAATATCCAAGATGATCTAGAAGAATTACGAAAGGACATCAATGATACTCTTGTCAAACCAATAGAAAATACTATCAATAATATAAGTGAGGTAGTTAATCACGTAATAAAAAAACTTGTTGAAAATCAAGGAACCGTTATTGACCATCATGAAGATTTGCCATTAACACAAGCTATATGTTATACTGAAGAAGGCGATATCGTCGATGAAATAAGTAAAATTAATAAAGAAAATGAAAAAAATACTAGGACCGAAATGAATCTAAGTAGACCTACATTTTTATACATAGAAAATAGCCTGACTACTAATGGTAAAATCTCAGACGCTTTTTTGTCGGATGGTAAAGATGAGATAAACACAAGTGAATATGATACAGAGAAGCTTAGTTTAAATGTAGAGAATACTATTAAACAATTAAGTACAGAGCTCAGGAAGATTATTCCAACACTGGATGAAATGCGAGAACGTGATAAACTTTGGGCTGGAAATAGACGGCACACAGATTCTATAGTTAAAGATGGAAATTCAAATGAAATTCAAAGTTCCTCGAGTAAAATAATATCTAATAGTTCAATTTTAAAAGAAAAGGGTGAAATGACAAAAGTTTACTACTCGAACTCCACTTTTAGGAACTCTACCAAAATGTCACAAAGGTATACCAATAATCATCTTTTTATTAATTGCTTTATTAATAGGTTGTTTTATTGTTCCTTATACAGGGTGATTTCTTAGTGAGGGTACATATTGAAGGTCATGGTAGCTGATGGTTATATACGACCAGTAAAAATATTATTACCAAAGAATATGGCTTAATGCCTTAGTAATCGCAACTGAAAAATATCTAAAATTCTTGCAAAATGATCGTTTTTCGACAGCTGATGGGTGTGGCGGAGATGTGGGGTGCGCGAGATCACTAGAGGTCGTTAGTCAACACTCTTTTAGCCGAAATTGTTTATGTTTGAGGAAGTTTTGTCGAATATAGATTTAAAAATAAAAAAAATATGTAATTTTACCTATTTTTTGTAATATTCCGTTTTAGAACAGAGTACTCATCACCCTCCTGCAATATGTACCTTCTTTAAAATATCACCCTGTATATTATTCAAACCGAGCGTAAGGTAGTATAGCGTGTGCTCATAATGTCTTGAGGAAGATTTTAAGAAATTTCCAACTAAGTATTTAGAAATAAGTGTTTTTTTCCGTTAAGGTTAAATATTTACTATTAATATTTTCTGAAAGTTTAAACTAAACACTGCTATATAATTTTTAACTTAAACCTTATAATAATGAATAGCAGCAACCGATATGTACGTAGGAAGATGAAAATAGATTTGACGCAACATTAACAAATTCAACATTATCCTGGTAAATTTAGAAACAAGTGTTATTCATGTCAGAATAGTGTGATCGGTTGTACTCTTAAATTCGGGTAATTCATACTTTTAGGACTTGCAAAATGAGGCGTGATGTTTTAAATAAACTACGGCTTTGATATATTTTTGTGAAATTAAGCTTGTGTTATTAATTTATCAATGCATTTAAGTGATTTCAGGGGTCCCAGGGACCGTGTAAGGGAGTCGAGAAATAGTGTTAGCAGTGCTCAGAATAAAGCATCCGTCCAAAATGAAAATGTTACCAAAGATATTGATTTAGGTATGTATAATGTAGTGAACTACTATAAAACAATAATCACTAATTTATATTTTTCTCGTTATCCTTCACGTTATCGATTGGCTGAGTTTTGCTTTACAAATTGTTGTAGGCATGTATCTACATTATTTACGCTTGCAATTATGTTCTACATATGTCAGCAATTTTATAAGTGTTAGGAAAAGAACTAGGTGTATGTGAACTATGTTCTCACTTCGTATTGTGATCTATCTTTTTCTTAACAACAAAGGGATATCATACTAATGTAATTGAAAAATATTTTTTAATTGAAATATAATTCATATATTTTCAGAGAGTTTCGACGTATACAATATTGAGACTGCTCTGCCTAAATTAGATTTGGATGCAATTGAAAATCATTTAAAAGCGGCAAAAGAAGCTGAACGTCGAGTAAGTATTATTAGATGTTAATTGTGTATGTCAGTTATCGTACTTACCTATGATATCTCTAGATATGAATAAAATTAGGTAGCTAATTTAAATCAATCAGTCCACGAATGTTGGTTGGTCTGTCGACAACCTCACCATTCTTGCTTGATTCTACTATGCAACAACTAACAATAACATTAAAGTGTTATGGTTCATGTATATGATTAAAAATACAAAAATATGTTACGTACATATATTTATTTTGAATATTGGCGCCTGCAAATGTAACGGTAAACGCACACTTGAGTTCGGTCCACGTCTGCTTCAGCCATGTGTAACAGTTAATTACAATAGGTAGATAGTAGGCGTTTAGAACCAGCTTTCTACGGTGATTCAGCGGCATAACAGACTGCCAGTCTCCAGTTCTAAAAATCGGTTCGAACAGCAAGGTGTACTGCGTTCGGTTATTACATAAAAATATTTTGTTTATTGATTTTATTGAAACAATAAAGTGATGGAATCAATGCCGTACTTTCATCCTGAACAAAGGCATTACAAAAAGGATACAAGGTTTCTTTTGGATTTATACACAATTACTTATGACAATCACGAATCCGTGGACAATATTTGCTGCCTCGTAAGTGTTTTAGTATTTTTGTCTTGAAAATTGAAATTCTTTTACGATCACATTTTTTTATTTAAATTTCTAAAATTTCCATAGACAACATAAAAATGGAGCAATCATTGTGTGACCTTGCCCTAAAATGTCACAGTGACGGGATTGACAGGAAAGGCAAACGTAGTTTTTTGTTTACGATTTGTAGTATTAACAAAACGTGCCATATTTTTGCCAAATTTAGAAAGACTGATTTGTTTTTATTATGTTTGAGAGTTTATTTACTAATATAAGACGGAAGCTTTCCAAACCGTCGCTGGAGAGCGGTGATAATATTGAAACAGGAGAGAAAACTGGGTTCAAAAAACGACTACACCTGTTCAAGTTAAAGTTAACAAAACCAGACAATAAAAATGTTCCCGTAGATCATTGTGATAATATAGCATTAAGTCCACGTGCTGCTGGAGTTGCAGGGTGTGCTCAAACAGAAATCGAATGGCCAAATATAACAGATAATAATCCAAATATATTAGACAAATTTACTAGAATTGTTACCATTACCGACCATGCACCGTATGATCGAAAAGTAATTTAATAACATTTAATCCGTTGAATAAAACATTAATATATATGTACAAAACATAAATACTTTTTTACAGAAACGCAATGATAGGGAAGAAATTAGGAAACGCCTGGCCATGGGAGCAGAGGCTGATGAATACTACAGTATGGGACACACAGACCGCCCGGGGAAGAAACCCAGCTTACAGTCTCGACTTCAAAGTGGTGAGGGAGATATAATATTTAACAAATAAATGGTTGTGGGTGCAAATGGGTGGTGGCATTAAATTTAGTCAATTATGAGTGTGTTACTTTTATGCTTTTAATTCACCAAAAAAATTTTCATTAAATCTGCAACTTTCACAAAGAATCATAAAAATATTACAATTACATGGAATATGTATGGAAAGTAATTAACATTTGCATAATAGTTTTATGTTGGTTTAAATATTAGTAGTACTTGCTTCTTATAGCTTCATGTCAAACTGTGTTTAATATTGTGTGTTTTGCGGTGTGGATACAGGGATGAATCTACAAATATGTTTCATGAACGAAACAGCATCAGATAATGAATTTCAAGATTTGGACAAGAATGTAAATTATGAAACAAAAAGTCTATCACAGTCCAGTCTATTTAGTAAATTAAACCATAATCACCCTTACCAGACAAGGCCATTGTCGGTCAATATAACAAAACATGACAAAATTAGCACTCTTCAAAGCGGTGAGTACAAAGTTCCTACAACTTGTCATTGTTTTATTGTCTTGAGTGTGAAAATCAATTGTGTAAGAGGAAGTCAATGCTTTGTTTGGTTGTATTCTTGTCTCTCATAACATGGTATACTGGCTTTTAGATTTATTTTTGTAATACAATACTAACATAATGACTAAAATACATTATGGAAGATTAGTTATCCCATTATTATTATTTCAGGTGCCAAGTTGCGTCCATCATCATTGCAAAAAAGCAATAAGTCTCGTTCATCACATTCATTGGGTCATATAGAACTAAAAGAATCAGATTTCTATGCTCTTCAAGCAACACTTCAGACTGAGGCCAGGATTGCACTGGCCCAAGCAAAAGAAATGGCTCGTATTCAAATGGAGGTGAGAAGCTAATAGTAATAGCAGTAATTTTATTGTAAATGTTTTTTTTTGGAGGAATGGTATTCCATTTTTCATTCAACCATTATTACTTCAGCACCTTACTTCATTTTCATTGTTCAATTTCAGGTACAACCATTGTTTCATTGTATTTGTAAAATATAGATATGTAAAATTGTTAAATAAAATTTTGCGTTTCCTGTTATCAAAAAGAGATTAAAAATTTTTAGTGGTTTTTGTATCCAACAGATAATATAATTTGAAATAGTAACTATAACAGAAGAGAATTCATGTAAAATTAAGTAAATAATTCATAAGTTGTCTCACACAAAAGACATTCAATTTTATTATAAGTTATGTGAAGTATGTTGTAGGTTAATAAGGTTACAAGAAGTTTAATTATGTATTTTTATAGATAAAAATAAATGTTATAATTGAAGTTGAGTGAAAATTGCTAGAATAGGCTGTTGACGAAAGAGGTCAATTATATTAAATATGGCAAATTCATGGAACTAGAATATCTGGAACATGACAAAAAACAAAATAAAGTTTACAAAATTCGACTGTTTTTAATTCATATTACTTCTAACATTTTTCTGCGTGCATCAATTCAAACAATTATTTTTTAATTTCAAATAGATTTTATGATTTCGTCTGGGTGAACGATCTTCACATATACTTTCTTTAAAAGTTAATCAATCTAACAATAAGTTATTGAGTAATTAATTGTTGTAAAGTTTAAGTCGATCAGTTTTATAATAATGTATGTGTTTAGCATGAACGCCGCAGCCGTCCAGTGTCGCCGGTGACGGAGATGTTGCGTCGCAGCATGCAGAAGGCCAACGCGCCTCTCGCCGCCGACAGACGACGGGTCTCGAGACAACTGCTCACCGATATGAATATCGCACAGCTACAGGTAATAAACAATATTTATTTCTTATTTTTTTAACTACTGCGAAGAGAGCTTTTTTAGTATGTATTATTTGACTTTAGAATGGATTCCTCTCTTCGTTGTTTTGCTAAGAATTGTCCTTCTTTAAACAAAGTGAAAAAGAAAAGTTCTAAAAGGCAGGTTGTAAGTGGCACATCCTGATTTTGTAGAAATCCATGACCGACTTTAACCACTTATCACCAGATGGGTTTTATCGTTGTTAATAAGCAAAGTAAATTTTTAATCATGTCATTTCAATCATGAGTTAATTGTGTAGTCGCTTCCGGCGCACGGGACAAAATAATAATGTCTCCTTTTGAAACGCAGACGAAGTGTGCGGGTAACTAGTAAATATATTTATTAAACAGCTTAAACTACTAGAAAATATTACTAATGGATAGTCTGACTCTGAGGCAAGCTTGATACAAACCTACTGCTAGCAAAAAAAGAACAATTAATAGGTTGTGAAATCACTTCTTTACCATGAATTTATTTGATTTATGTGTTAATTGAGAATGAGTACAAAATGTCTAAAGAAATATGTAGATGTTGACTGATACCATCAAACTAGCTAATCATATTTGCATGTGCAGTATGTAACTTGCACGATATCCATACATTAGCTATAAAAATAATAAAAACAAGAATGTATAATTTTGAAACTACACAGTTCTTTAACAAGAAAATGAAGGTTAATGATCAGCATTACCTGAGTAAAAAATGTGATTATCATCGCAAAACCCGTTTCAACTACGATCTTATATATACAACGTTACAAAAATTTTTACTAATTTGTTAATTTGAATTTTTAACTTCTAATTGTAGAAGTTGATATTTTTTTACGTTTTAATCTTCGGTTCCATTCAATCAACTTCGAAAGTGTCTTCCGAATATTTTACGTTTTTGTTTCAGTATTAGAAAATCAAGGTCATTTAAATAATGTTGCATTTAGAATTAGTTTCGGGCAAGTTTTTAACGTTATAAAGCGACCTTGCTTCTGATCTTGGTCTTCGCGTGTGCTTACTCATGCACAAAGTCCATTAAATACAATGAATTTATTCTTCGAGCTACAATAAATATTGTGTAACATTTTTTCTTTGTGTTACACGAATAAGATTTATTATAATAATGCTTGCATTCTCATTAATTTAGTAGGTTAATTTTCTTTCATTTTACTCTGGAATACCTACTACTGCTTTAAAAATAATAATATGTGAAATGTAATTAAAAAAAGGTAGTATTATTATTATATAAAATAATTTTATTGTTAGTTGAATTGCATGTTGTCTGCAATGGTAGGAAGGTCCATGTCACTGTAGAAATTTTGAATTGACAGTAGCCTATATTTAAATAGAATGTGAGCTCGACGTCTACAAACGATTACCTAAATCATTCAAGTGTACCCGACAAAACGAAAACCTTGACTACCAGACAAAAGTATTGCGTAATGATTATTTTAAATTAAATAACGAAAATCTATAATGAAGTTATAAAAGTGAAAGTCTAATTTGATGAATGTTTACCACTCAGTGAGGCGAGAACGGTTGAGCGTTAATAAATAATATTTTCTGTTTAGATAAAGCAGGAGAAATTACAGAGATTCATTTGAATGAAATCGATGGTAGGTACATTTAGTATCTATAGTAAATAAATTAGTTATTCTAAAATGACAAAGACACCGACTTCAATATCAGTCGTATCACCAACCAATATAATTTTTATTTTATCTTTGGACTGAATTATCTATTTTTATATTCCAGGTTATCGTGAATGAGTTGCACTCTCAGATAGAATCGTTAAACGACAGTTTGGTGAAGCTGTTGATGGCTCGCGACGAGCTGCACATGGGACAGGACTCGATGCTTGTTGACATCGAGGACCTCACACGTTATCTGTGAGTATCTCGAAAATAGACCAAACCGAGTTAAACCCACCAACGCATTCCCGTACCGAAAACCTTATCGACCTATTAAATACATTTTAAAATATCTCTGATACTCGATGCTTAGTCATAATTTCTATTCATAGCACTTCTATGGTGCACAGGGAAATAGTCTGATACTCGCATATTTGAAAAAAATAAATTAAGTTATATAGATTTAAGGCATGTTTGTTACGCTACTATTAAGACAGGTTTTGATACATAGCTATTTATAAAAAAGACAACAATTAATCGTCTTCAACTTGACAATTATTTGGGAAGTTCTATCATATGTTTCACACTTTCAACATTAAGAGAATAAAGAATATTTTCTTAATTTGTGAATAACTGAGAGAGAATAATTTATTGGATTTAGTATTTAGAAGTCTAAAGTTTTAGTCTGAAAAAAAAATCGAAGTATGGAGGTGTTGGTTCTGTCATATGTTCTCTTGTAAACGTTATCAGTTAAAATAATTTTGCATAGCCGGCTATATCTTATCAGTATAACAAAATTCATCAGCATACAAATCTAGTTATACAAGAAAAATACATTTACTTAATCTACTCATTACCAAAACAAATACTCGTTATAATTTACATTTAGAAGCGGATTATCTATACTTTTTGATGTCTTACAATTTTCTTTTTTCATTTCAGGGGTGTCAAAGAACAAACAAAGAAAATCAAAGGCCCAAAGTCTGGCATGAAGAGGCTTACATCACTAGTGAAGTAATACATTGAATAAAGCTTATGTGATTAGGTTATGTGTTATAATGTGTATTTAATTATTATTACATAAGTCGCTGTTGTAGGCTATTATTCTGAGATGTTGGTTTAATATGCAATAGCCGAATACAAACGATTCGATCGCAAGCAGATCATGGTCCATGGTCCAAAATGTCATGCGACATGTCATGGTAATGAACCATCCACTTGTCAGTCTGTGGCTGTCAAATGTCACCTATAGATGGCACTACAAGATAAATGCCAATTTTGGTCTTGGATTGCTTTTGGATTGTGCGATCGGCTTATGATAAATAAAATCAATTTAGTACATTCTCAGAATGATAACTTGAACGGCGCTGAACACAAGGTAATTATGGTATCCAACTTAAAGTGACGGTCATTATTCGTTGTTCTGATGTTTAATCATTTCTCTATTGTAATGACTATTTACTGTTCAATTTGGACTTCGTATTTTTGTGAAAGGAAAGTAAAATAGAATTACGGCACTTTTTTTTTATCTGATCATGAGTAGATTTTGCTAATTTTAATTGAGTCGATTCGCGGCGTTCTCAATGTTTGATAACAAAATAATGTTTTAAACATTTTTACGTAAGTATTATCAATAATATTGCATGTTTGGACAGTCTTTTGTTCACAAACATCAAAAACACTACAAAGCGACTCCTCTGTATTCATTTGCACGTAGTTGAGATACTAGACGAGTCTTTTATAGTCAGTAACAATGCGCGAATTCAAAACTGACACTTGGAATTATATTGGTTTAATTAAAACGACATTCTCTAATTCTAAGGGCCGGAAGTATTATATATAGCACCACTATATTTTATAGTTTCCTTTCACAAAGTATGATATAGTTCTAAAATATTTCTATATGTACTATCGATTTACTATTTGTGCGTTTAAACTATTCGATATTAATCGATATTTAAATTATAATCGAATATTCCATGACAGACAAATTGTAAAATAGTGGTAACTGGACCTGACCTGGACCTAATAAATTAAACTTCGAATAAAAATTCTTAGACAAAACTTGTAGATAAATACAAGTATTGTTTAATTCATTGAGAAGAGTGTGGCGCGTAAGATATTACTGCAATCCGATACGATATCGGAGACGATATATCGGAGGAGATACGGCATGAAGTTAAACAGTGACTAGAAAAAAAAGATTACCGTCTTTTCATTGGTAAATCTATAAATGTAAAAAGAGATTTCAAAAGAAATAAGTATAATACTCGAATAGGCCATATGTTCTCATATGAGCAACATAATTCTAAATATTACACAACCTTTTTCATGACTCGCAGTGAAACATATTGGTGTACTCGTGCAAATAAACATTCTTCATAATATTATTTATGAAATAACTATTGCTACAATAGTTGACACTTTATGTCATTATTTTATAAAGTTAAGACAACGTCCATCTATTTCTCGGATAAAAAAGATTTGTTGAATAACTGGTAAAAAGCTTAAAGACCTTAAAAATAGCAACTTTCGATCTTACTACCAAATATCATCATTTCCACTCATATAATTAAAATATAAACAGCTCTCGTTCAAACAACGTTTTTGTAATGTTCAAAGCTTGTAACAGGAAACATTGCGACTAAAGGAATGGAACTATCGAGAGCTGTGTATATTTCAATTCACCCTATTAATATTGAATGTATCTGTATATACTGTTTATTATTGTTGTTGTTACCCTTACACTTTCTATGTATATTTAGACTTGTATATTTTGAATATCATGCCAGCTTAAGTACTGATACCCACCTAGATGTAATAAAATATTTAATATTATTCGCAGATAGAAACATATTTTTTCATAATAGTAGTGCTCGTTGTTATACGCGCTCGCTTTTATTGTGTATTTAAATCTTTCTCTTGATAACCTCCAATTATTGTGCATATAAAAATCGGATGGTGTAGTAGACATATCTCGAAGTCAGAAATAGAAAAAAAAACTCTGAGAAGCTGTTTAATGGTCACAAATTCCATTGATGCTAAAAGTATCGTTAATAACATGATGTTTTAAATACACGTTAAAAGCAAAGTCGCATTTTATACGTTTCTCACTGATCGACACGATAAACTATTAAAGCTGTTCGTTATCGTCGTCCAAAACTTGCTCACACGATACGATATGTCGTTTCGATATCGTGTCGGTCGATGTGAAAATGTTTGAATAGTGTAGGCACAAAATACTGTACTGTACAGAAGTCAATCTTCAAACCAATAGCATCGAAGAATTCTCACTTATGCACTTCTCACTGGCACGAAAAAGTTCAAACTATCAAAAGTTAAACATTTCACGAACGCCTTTAGTTCTTTTTTGTGCAAAAATACTTTTACAAATAATTAGTGATGGGCCGAAATTCGTTTTACATTCGGTTAAACCGAACTTCGGCAGCTTGAACCGAACTTCGACATTCGGCCGAATTTCGCGGATACGCAAATATTCGTTACATCCCTACTACTTACACCATCAATTAGGTATTGTCTGAATTTTGACAACATTTAGGAATCATTTGTTATTTAATATTTTGGACTATTACAACACGAAAAAGCGCGGCGAAATTGAACCGAAGTTCGGCCGAATGTTTCATTTTTACCGAATGTCCGGCCGAAGTTCGTATTCAGTTCAAACCACATTCGGCCCATCACTACAAATAATATTTTTCATAAAAATGAAAACGGACATAATTTTTATAGAATAGCACAATAATCACCAGTCAGATCTTATGAAATGTATATACGTTATTAAGGGGGGAGCCTGCTTTAGAAGCTTAAAAAAATCGATTTTTTAGAGATTTTTTTTGGGATGGAAAGAAATATTTGATTGAAACGAAACTTTCAGGTTTTATTATTATGTATTTCAAGAGTCTTCTCAAATTTTTTCATCAAAATATATGTCATATTATGCGTGGTACAAGCATTTCACCGAGGCGCCTCGAGTATGCATGTGTCGTGCGGCGGGAAAGATGCAGGTCGCAATTTTCATCTGAAACTAAAAAACAAAAAAAAAAAATAATTTTCAATAGTATAGTTTCTAGTTAAACCAAGAAAATTTAAAAAAATTGTGAAAAATTCAATTATTTTTCGCAAATTAAAAAAAAAATCATATTTTTGGAAAAAAAAATCACTTTAGATTGTTTAAAAAAATGGTTAATCATAACTTTTTCAAGTTTTTTTAGGTTCAACTAGAAGAGAATTTCATCCCGAACACAACCAATATTGTCTCGTTTCGATAGGACGTTTAGTTTTTTTTCTATCTTTCCCGCCAACTCGGGAAAATCGTAAAAATGAAAAACCGAGAAATCGCCCGTCAAAGTTTTTGTATATAAAAATCTTATTTTTTGAACTTACCGCAATAACATGCTAATCAGCGATTCCTGGTCCATAAAATGGCCCTTCAGACTCTTCAAATAACTGGTTTTAGCCCAGATGTTAGAGTCTGCGGGCTATTCTGGCTTTTTTACTTTCCAATGAATGAAATGAGCGATCCGGTCGCTCGTATACCTGCTTGACGCTTGATCACTATTTCTTCTGTAGCTCCGAAAATAATTTGAGTATGCTTTTGAAATTTTGGGGGGCATATTCTTGGATAGTTTGGGAAGACATTTATGCAAAAAAAAAAATATCGATTTTTTTAAGCCTCTAAAGCAGTCTCCCCCCTTAAGGAAAAAGTAACTGCTGTAAATGAGCGACGGTGACCGCTTACCATCAGGCGGGCCGTAGGCTCGTTTATCTGTCACGCAATAAAGGAAACAACTAATCAACGCTTTTACCCAGAAAATAGATATTCGCAAACATAATAATATCAACTTGACAATGACTTGAACTTCCTCTTTTAGGGGAGTCGGTCAAAAAGTTATTGATCCCAATGCAAAGGGTTGTGTCAAAAATGAATTAATTGCACAAGAATGACTTCTGTATAGTATGAAATGATTCTGTGTGTGTGTAGACGCTCACGATATTTATGTGTAGGCATGTAGTTGTTGCACATGCCGTTGGCGCGATGTATCGGATGCTTGCGCGTAATTACCGTACTTACATTAATACAAATTTATCTAATATCAATTTTATGCGCTCGACGTTTAGCTGTTGCTAGCGGTCTCTTTGATTTATAGATAGATATTTAATATACTAAATTATTTATTTTTCTGATATTATGAATTCCTAACAATACCATACACAATTTTTCATTTATTAGAAAGCAGCTATACTGAGCTAATCAAATTTTTCTCAATAGAAAACTATTAAAAACGATGTCACCTAGTGCAGTGCAGGTAGTACCTTTTTCTTTGATTTTCTGTTACAGAGTATTTTAATCTTTTTCTTCCCTAATTAACCTTTTTTTATCTTTTATTGTTGAATATCTATCTGTAAAAGTTAAAATCGTTTTACTATCAATATCCATATTGTGTCATCTATCCGTGTCTTAAGATGTTTTGAGTGAGAAATATTGGTGTAATTGTAAACTTGGGTTCCTTAATGAATATAAATTTAATTTTAAAGCTCCTTTTTTGTTTTTTTTTCTACATCAAAAGCCTTGGTTTGAGTTGACTCAAAAAAAAATAAGGTGCCACACACTTCTATAGGATCATAAGACCTCTGTTATAGGATCAAGTCGGTGAATTATTTTTATAACAAAAAGGGAACCATCAAAATCGGTTGATCCAGAAAAGAAATAGGTGTATGCTGAAACTCACAGCAAACCCTGAAATCTCATCTGTTAAAATATGCATTTTAAAATACAGGTCCAGAAGTAATCTTCGATCTTGATAAAAATATATTCTTCTTAATCTGTGCTCACGACAACAATCACCTGTTATCTAAACCAAGAATCATAGTAATCGGTCTACGCAAACTAAAGTTGGTAACAGAAATAAAATAATTATGTCGAATTGAGAACCTCCTATTTTTGGAATTCGGTCAAAAATGAATTTGAAGGGTTCCGATAATAAAAAATGAAGAAAAGTAAGGAAGAACTATTTGAACAACAGAAAGAACCACATATTATGTCAGCACTCATTGCGTGCCAAACAAAATAAAAGCCTAAAAATTTGGAGTGCCCTTGTAGTACAATTCAATTAATGATAAACACGTTCAAAAACGTGTCAATTCCCACAATCCGAAAGTGGTCGCATCACACGCGGTGTCAAAACTGCTGACCCTAAAATAAAACGAGTCACCTGCGAGGCCCAGGTGCACGAACGCAATTAATATCATCCTCTAATAATAGATACACACTATACCACAATATTTATTTGTTTTACAACTTATCTCTATGAGTTTAATATGTCGATTCTTAATTGCAACACAAAATATATTGTTTCTTTCGTCGCGAAATGGCGTTGAAAAGTGAAAACTAATTCATTCGATGCATCGTTATCTTTTTAAAATATGGCCTGCGACGAGAAAATAATTTCCGAAACGAGTAAATCATGTGGGGAGTTTTAATTGCGGGAACGATCATTCGCAATCTTATCGCTCTATTAATGACATTTTCCATTTAGGGCAAATTGATTTCCTGTGGGAATCAATAAATACTAGTTTTAACTTCGTATCACCTAGTAATCTAAAGTAGTAAATTGTATTTTTTTCGATGACAGGATAGCTTGTATCGCAATTAACATTTAAGTGCAGTCATAAAAGTTATCATGGATTTAATCTGTGTGGGTGAGCATGCAAATCACCGCACATGAGTAACATGCGGGCTCGCGACGCGTTCACTCTTCACTTCTATTTACCACATTGAGGAGGTTTGGCTAAATAATAACTAAGTACGCCTTAAATTTTTTGGCATTCATCATAGAAAATATTTGTATTGCAGTAATAGACAACGATAACAGTTGACGATGGTGGTCTCAGTCTCCGTGATATAACAATAGCCCATGAGTGACGGTAACTACTTATCGTTAGATGGGTCATAAACTTGTCGACTATGTGACCATTAAAAAGATTCATCTGATGGAAAACATTCTTTATTTACAGCCTGAACTGTTCCCTTCTTTGCGTTATGAGATAAATAATTTATATCAGTATGTACTTACTTTTAAATAACGTAAGAAAGTTCTTACGTTACCCGATCCACCCAAGTTTCATGGGTTCAATGTCAATGATAGGGTCGCAGCCGCGGTCGCGACATACGGGCGACCACACTAGAATGGTTTATTTAGTTTACTTGATTCTGTCAGATTTATATCATTGTTTTTATTGGCTCACAATCTATAAATCTTGGCATCAAATATTGGCTTTGAAATAAATTGTTATGATATTAGAAAAACATTAATTGGTGAAAATTCACCATAGTCAATATTTCTGTATTAATAAACCTAACAGTAATTTAAGTACCGATACTTATTGGTACCTAATTTGTGACTTTACATTGAAATTCCGGTTCAGAGAGATTTCTAACATTTAGCTAGTTAAAAAGTAATTTGAAATAATTTTGCACGCTCTAAAATTGTGAATGAAATAATATTATGGATTATAATCCGTACATGCCACGGTAGGGAGAAGAACAATGAACCTCGTCGACCGAAAAATGATTAACAAGCTATCACACTGACGGATAGGCACACGATAAATGGCTTCTCAAGCCACAGAGCTACAAAAATTATTGAAAAAATCAAAATATTTTAAATTACCTAGTTTAAGTACCCACACTTGTGTTTTTGAACACTCAAGCATTGTATTATACTTTGTTATTGTGCAGCTGTGGTACGCAAAAAACTCTTGAAGTATATATTTTTACACAACATTGATTTTCGGGATATGGGTAGGACCTACATTTGAAGGGTGGAACTAATGGAAGGCATATGAACCTACAAACTTGACGGTATAAGCAATGTCTGGAGGTAGGAATGCAAATTGTAAAGAGGAAATTTAGTATAAGTATCGTTCCATTTCATAAGTGTATGACCATTAAAAGTACGAATTCAAGTCCATAATTTAAAAACTAAAGATATTCAAGTTATAATGGATTTCAGCGGAAATAATATTTTTTTTAGAATAGAGGTCTACTTGCAGTTACTTCATTTCGAAATACAGGAAAGCTACCTCTATGTCCTTGTCACGTCTATGGTCTGTAGTTACATCCCTGAGTGCGCAGCGATGCGCGGGCGCACGTGCCGCGACATATGGTGACGCGCCATACTGTTTGTTTGCCAATCATAACGGACATATTTCATCAGATAACGGCCCACCGCCTCCAACATATTGCATCCATATAGAACAATGTACAACAATTAATACGTCGTCACGTAAAAACATTAATCTCGCGTGCTTGTCCTGATTAGTTTCGCTTTTCGACGAACAGTAAAGCTCTCCCTGCTTGTTAACATGATTTAATGGGTAGATTGGTTTAGTTTTATAATCACTTAGGTTGATCATTAGATTGAAGAAAAACCTGTTGGACTATTGTGTTTATTATTTTACAGAGAATAGAAGAGAGAGAGAAGAAGAGACAAAATCATTGTGTTTTACTTACCTTAATTACTTGGGTTTCTTTAACACATACTTACCTATTTAATGTAAATTTCTAATCAAAGACACAATCTCAGCTAATCGCAATTGTCAAACAAATTCGATGAATGTGAATTAAACGTAGCATGGTTACAATTTTAAACACGCAGCCAAGAAAAGCCCAGTAATGAAAATGTCCAATTATAATATAACGTATTTTTGTCAAACGTTCACATCCCCTTGTTTAATTCAATGAGACCAATCGAAGTAACCTGCAATTTGGAGCAAACCAGTGGACGGTGAGGCGCATGTGCCCCGTGCCCGCCATATGGCGTGAATCCATCGCAAACTATTCAGGGGATGACTTCCAAACATTACATACACAAACACAGATATAAAATTATGCATAATTTGAAGACAATATTTTACACAAATTTTAACATGGTTTTTTTATAAGGTTTGTCTTGTTTTAGCATGATTTAGTTCCCACTAGGAGGGTGATAGGATCAATTGTGTGATCAGCTTATTTGGCAATGTTATAATTATCAACTAAAGAGATTAAAGATTTCAACTTCTAGATCTACGAGTTGAATCGTTTTTGAATGGTTTTCAAATACCTATGCAGATTTACCTACTCACGATGTTTTTCTATTACGATTTCAACCAGTAAAAATTCACACTTTTTCACAAATTAAGATTTAGAGGCACTGAGTGGTTAGACTCGAACCACGATCTACCGCAATAGGAGTAGACACTACAATGAGTAGACCAGAGTTCTACTCTCTAAACATAAATCCTCGAAATAAAAGTATTTCATTTTCCAATATAAAACAGTAAAAACGAACATATCCAGTTGTAGTAGACATCTGCGTCCGTCTTACACCACGGATAGTCTGTTACCCCACGACTTTTTAGAATCAAGAAAAAGTGCTTTCCTTTTTTTACGACATCATAAGGTGTCTCAAAAAACATCGTGGTTTTGTTTTACATATGTTTCTAACACAAAGAGAAACTTTTTTAATAAACAAAAATATGATACGATGATTTTTTTTTTTTTTTCAGTTGGAGGAAATCACCGGATCCCCCCCGGGTATGTGGGAGTTGAACCTCACTAAAACCTCCAACCGCTCACACTCAGCGACGTAGGGTATCCTAGTGTATTTATATTATTGTATTGGAATCCAATAATCACATGGATTAATAATTGTTCAATGAATATTTACGTTGTTCGAATTTCAGGATAATATCAGATATTTTTTTCTGAGATTACAAATGTATACGGTTGTAATATTATTGTAACAATTCTAGCTAATCTACTCATTCATCACTAACAGCCCGTAAATATCCAATCCCAGTTACTATTCCAATGTTCACCACTTCAAGTACATTTTCTTTTCTTGTAGGCAGACGAGCTAGCGGACCATATGATCGTAAGCGGTTACTGTCACTCATGCACCTCTGCATTGTCAGAGGACACTGCGGGGCTGCTACATACGGCATACCTGTAAGAACTTTCTTCAAGCCTCTCTTGAAGATGGACAAGTCATAGCGCTAGGGAAACCTCTACCCACAATAACTCACTACAAATACCAACATCTGTGGAAAAGTAGATAAAGTGCTCCAACATTAATAGACTATTAATTTAAAATGTCCACGGAATCGTGGGAAAACGTTTTCTGTTGTAATTGAATCGTTCACAAAGAAAACCGGTGATGTGGCAAGTCGGTTAGCCCGGATCCTCTAGCTAACGTCTTATGTTTTATTGTCATTACGACAAGGTAACGGAGCAATGGACAGACTTAAGTGACTTCTGTTGTACTAAACACGTGTACAAATAAATTAAGGGATAATTCTACTGGCCCTTCTATGTAAAAGAAAAACCTATGTGTTACTTGACTGGTACAACTTCTGCGTTACAAAGGATGGAATACAACGTTACAAAGGAAGCCTGAAAAACTTTGTAACTTACCGGTTTTCAAGCCTATCCATCGGATTTTTTATGAAAAGTACCATAAATTATATTTAACATGGTTAGAACATCAATATAACTTAAGTCTAACCACTAACATTATGAAATTTATTCAAATTAGAATAATAAATAATTTATTACAAACACACATTGGTTTTACAATTTTATGTAGATAATAATTACAAAATAGGTAATAAAGTGTTATTAATAATGATTTAAAAAGATTACACGTTTAATTATGTAGAAAAATTAACATAATGTATGCCAACATAGGTTATCGTAAGTATTTGCACCTTTAGAAGAGAAGTAAAAAATGTTAAAACTAAGCAGACGCAAGATGTCTCTGAACCAGTCTAGCTGACACTGACACGCGCCGAGTGCACAGAAAATAACACAGTATAAAAGTCTGAAGTACTTGTTAAACTGAATACTTGACGAAATCACACAGAAACAGCTATAATAGACACTAGGGTTGTTATGATTGCCAATTTTTGGGTATCAAATAATTTAAATCCTCCTGCAAATTATCTTGAAGCCGGAATGTCGTAGGTTCATCGAGTATGGGCTCATTTTAAAGGACGTGAAGACATTTTATTTTGGCTTCATCCATGATGTAGGTACATAATATTTTCACATGATTCTTTGCGAATACGAATTATTTGTTACATCCTTATAGCACACAACTAGAGATTCGAATACAACGAATCTGCGCAAGTATACGAGTACATGTCATTACTAAAGTGTGTCACTGTGAGTACCTACAGTCAGAAAATTGAGTTGAAATACACAAGCTTTACTTCTGGACAATATCTACTAGTTTATTATGCCAAATGTTTAACGACGATCGTTTGTAATGAGACATTTGTGATACATAGACACTGATAAACTATACGTTATGATATTTCCATTTTCATATAGTACCGATTCGTGTCTACTGTTTGCGATTTCAGCCTGCTGTCTACGTAGGTACCTAATATCTGCAACCACAGGTAGGGGGCGGCTCGACGGGAAAGAGTGCCGTGGGCGTAACGCGTCGCGCCGTCCCTCATAACCACGTGCTGCCACGTGCGGGTATCCGGTGATTTCCTCCAACTCAAAAAAAAAGGAATTTTTTGATGATTTCAGAGTAGAAATATTCACAAGATTAGCTTCTAGAAGATTCTATAGCAAAACTTCATAAGTTAGTTAATTCATGCCAATTTTAAATTATCTACTTTTCTAGTTACCTTTGTTTATTTTTACTGATTTACTTATATGGTTTTTGTTACTTACATATTTCCTAAAAGAAGATGTCGCTCGTTCAATATTATAATATTATCCGTACTGAATAAATATGCTTTCGTTAAGATTTGAGTAGGTACATTTGGTTTGAGAGACTTAACTAATAAGTACTGTGCATAATTATGATTAAAAACTTTCAGCAAAAAGAGTTCAGAAAATAATAGGTAGGTATCCTGTATATTTACCTATTCGTGAGAATGTTTAGAGATAAAAATCACGATGGGCAACTGTTTCTTGGTTAACTGGTTTTCTGTTGAAACGTTTTATTTGTTATTCTTAGTAGAAGACCGTTGCGTTCAGAAGCATGCGGGCTAGATCCCTCCACTTACCGGCTAACCCAATGCACTGCATCGTTGAAACAGGACTAAATGAATTAATGCAAATTTATACTATAAAAATTGTCGCAGGTGCGCAAAGACGAGTTTCAACCATCTACGGCTTCGATTTTACGCGCTTGCATCGCGCGAAAGCTTTATTTATAGTCTTATGTACGATGCATGAAGATTACGCACTACATCAACTTGTAATTTGGGAAATGATTGGTTTAATGATCGAACCTTAAAATTATAACTGTCATGTACTCTGAACTGAACTGCGATAGATTTGACGTGACTTATTTCAAGAAGAATATTTAGTCTAGTCTCTTAGATTCTCTATAGCTGTATACACATTTATTTAGGGTTGTAGACCAAACTATGAACTCTTATAGTTTATTATGTTGTCCGGATTGCGAACAATACATAAAATAATACTGTCTTCGGTTTTCAGAATTAAAAGACGAATAAAATTATTTATTTTTATGTATTAGCTTCTTAACCCTATGATAAAATCGTTTTATTTGAAATATTCATTCACGATACGAGTTTAAAGTAATTCAAATCGTAAAATTTTATGTCTTCACCGACATAAGTGCGCCGTCAAAGATACTTTGAAACCAATCAGTGATATGGTTTCAGAAAAATATTAAAACCTATTTTAAATGATTGCTCATTTTTTTCTTAGAGGTATTTAAAAAAGTATTTTAGTTTTTATCAAGCTATTTAATTTTATTACTTCGTTTTATGTTCACTTCATTATTTTATTATAGGAAAATCAGTTTTTTAAACATGCAGTTGATAGTACCTAAATAGATTGTGTTACCTTACACCATAACGATTGTAAAGAATGGTTAAAAAAACTGTGTTTACACTGTACTTACTTACATGAAATTAACTCAGAAAACTCAATGTTTTAAATAGGTCTAAATTATTATGATATTTCAACATAGTGTTTTATGAAGTAAGTAGGTATTTTATACTTTTTTGTCAAAGATGCAAGACCAAATTTAAGAAATTATTGAGACAAATCTATCTGTGGCGACCAATAATAGCGCGCGAGATCCTGACTCGCGGTTACGACATTTGCAAGAATCTTCGCGTATATACGACATCTGAAATCTACTACAGCGGGCTTCGGCCTGACCGGGCATACACTACCTCGCCCGGTCGGAGATCTCCCTTTAGCCATAGTCCACTGTAGATACCCACACTATCATTGTAATGGGACTCTTTTAGAATAGACAGACAAGTCATGAGTAGTTCTACACCTATAAGGAATTTCGTAGTGGAAGAAACACAAACACTCACCTTTAGACATAAGGTCGAGGTCATCAGAATTAGAATAACGGCCATCCTACCCTTCGAACCGGAACCACGATCGTGAAGTGCGGGTGGCTACTACACTCCAGATGCATGATGTACAGTGAATTTAATTTCAAACAATTTGAATAGGTATCGCTGATACATGTATGAAATCATTTATTTATTGTCGTTTATAACGTGCAACTTTGCCTTCGTCACAAAGGGAGGAGTGATTTACCAGTTTTTGCCTAATTTTAATTTAGAACTATTCCATAAATTAATTTCTGGAATCGATTCAGTAAGTTCTAAAATTAAGCCCTAAAATGTCAAACATCACGACAAGATCTCTTTATGATATAAGTAGGCAGTAGGCCAAGATTTAGAGCCTACTTATTAGTTATGTATTGCAGTTATTAACTACCAGTGTAGATTATTCATAACCCAGTTTTTTAAATAAAACTAACTACTAACTAAGTAGTTCCAAAACAATACGCAATGAATTAAAAAGTGACTAACAAACAAAAGTTTTACACGATAAAATTAAAATAGAGAACTTGAAAACGTCAGGTAAAGCTGTAAATTACAGTATTACTTACGACAGTGATTATAAATGCCGAAGGCTTGCCCGGTGCTTCGGTAGCGCAATGTGTATCTGGCGACCTTTACCGGTAATTATACGCGCGTGCGACCACGCCACCCGCACACGCACGCGCAACTCATGCTAAATGAATAACTTCTGTCGTCGTCACTATAACGATAAGCTTTGTTTGTTCTAGTAGTAGAAAAGCTGGCTGGTAACATAATCTTAGATTATTTACACAACAAAGAATTAAAAAGTATTCAATAAAAAAAATCAATTTAACATTTCAACTTGTTCTCTTATTTTTAACATGAAGTTTTGTGACATGAAAATAACTTATTTTCAAGTGTATGAGAACTTTGAACACAAACATCTCATTTATTAATTAATTTAAATAACTTAATCGTAGTAATAGAAATACCTATTAACCTAACGTTGTTCCATTGCTACTTTCAAAGCAAATAGGTTCTCCTCATGTTCTTAATTTGATGTTTAGTAAATGATCGTTTAATATAATAAAGAATTGGGGTCTACATCTGAAAGTCCAAACTCTTCTTCATAGGCACTGAAAACAGAAAGAAAATATTATGACAAAAAATACAAAGACATATATACCTACCATCGACCGAGCAGTATCTTTAGCAAACAAAGGGTCACTGGACCTGAAGGCTGTTTCCAATCAGTTATACGCGTCAAAATAAAACATCGCTGGGAACTTAATAAAACTTACTTTCAGTTGACAAAAAAATGACGAGGAAGCTTAAAATAGCGAATGAGCAAAGGAAACGGTCCCGTCAGTATATTAATGTGCGCAATTAAATCGGTTCACAGAGACGCGGCGAGGCGGCGGGCTGGCAACTTGAAATCTTCTTTTTTTTATACGTTCGCTCTCATCGCACAACTGTACTTTATCATTTCCAATAGGTTTAAATTTAGCTCAATGCTGACATCTAGGATAGGTAGTTACCACCTAAAAATATTTTTTCTGTAACACTATCTGTAACGCTCATCATAATATATTATAAATCATCCTACCATTTTGCACGATATTTCTGGTATACAAATACAAGGTATAGAAATAAAAACAAAATGAAATACCTAACTATACTACTGGAGGTTTCAAAATAAACTTTTGGCTTCCAAATACTATGTGCACCTATAAGAGTAGGATATAAGTAAGGATAAAGGCTTGTATAAGTTGTATTATTATATTCGTTAATACATTCACCATAATCTTTATCATTACAATAAGCTCAAAATAGATCGTTAAAGTGAATTATCGTGAGCCTCAGATTGTAATCGATTAACTGGAGGCGACGCGCTCCCGATCTCGTGTCGGCCTTCGCGCCACCTGCCCGAGCTACTCCCCACTGAGTCTTACAGCTAACATCATCTGACACACCTTACACTGCCCGTAACCTTCCTCAGTGGCCGAATAAAGTGCGTTCCTCCAAAACTCAGGTGTCCCAATAAATCGGACGCGGTGAACTTATCAAAAGCGTGTTACAGCCCATTCATTATTCACGTTCAAAATTGCGGCATCTTTACGATTCTGTTAATTGCGCTAACCTAATTTTTTGTTGCCAATCCGAATCTCGTGTGTAACTCATTATTTGATCAACGTGGTATTATTATATTTGTTTCTTCATTTTGACGTTTACACGAGAACCCGCAGAAGAAACAAAGTATTTTAATTTATAGTATAGTGCACCTATAGTAAAAAGGATGGGCTACGGTCACCCAATGCTCTGGCATCACAGAGGCTCATGAGCAACAGTAATCTCTTGCCGGAGAATCGTTTATCTATCATGTTATAAAAAATTGTTAGATAGAAATTAGAAACACACGTTACGCAGGCTCATCATGGACAGGGTTATGACCTCATTTGTAGTATGTATGTACGTCCAACAGTGAGCATATGCCGGCTGTTGATGATGGACATCTTTGAAATATCTCTATTTGAGAAGAACTATGAGTATATACAGGGTGATTTGTTAGACAGGGTACATATTGCAGGAGGGTGATGAGTACTCTGTTCTAATACGGAATATTACAAAAAATAAGTAAAATTACAAAATATATATATATATTTTTTTAATCTAAATTCGACAAAACTACCTCAAACAAAAGCAATTTCGGCTTAAAGAGTGTTGACTAATGACCTCTAGTGATCTCGCACACCCCACACCTCCGCCACACCCATCAGCTGTCGAAAAACCGTCATTTTGCAAGAATTTTAGATATTTTTAAGTTGCGATTACTAAGGCATTAAGCCATATTCTTTGGTAATAATATTTTTACTGGTCGTATATAACCATCAGCTACCATGACCTTCAATATGTACCCTCACTAGGAAATCACCCTGTATAGTATTATATGAGTATATATTTTCACTAGGTAATCTATAATCGCATTGGGTATCCTGTAATTGGTTAAATCGTTTACGCTTATGATGTTATAGCCTGGAGAGTGTAAAACAGGATTCATCACAGTAGTTATGAGTTCTCATTTAAGTCATTTTTTAAAGAAAAAGTAGACAGATAGCTTCAAAAAGTTGTAATTGTGTAATTTATTTAAGAAATTAAAGTTAGTAATATAGTACCAGAACGGAGAACGATTAAATAATTATAATTTCTAAAAAAGTTCATAAACGAAAGCCTAATTATAGCCTATTCTGCAATAAAATCAGTAAGTAGTTGAATAAGCAGATGCACCATCCAATCGAGTTAAACTGGTTAGGTACTTTAACTACTACTTAAAGAAATGATATCAATTCCATAATTAAAATAGCTCAGTAGGTAATTAAAAAAAAATATTGTCATTAGTAGGTAAGTATCACATTCTCGTGAAAAAATTAGACTTATATGTACCTATAAGGTTAAATTACTCCTTTAAAATAGTAAGTTTAAATGAAATGTCGTTCTTCTAAAACTTTTGGTTAAAAATTTAATTAAAAATGATATAATAATAGTACCTAATTTACTTTACTAACTGCACCTTTCCAATCAATAAATAGTTTATAAGCTAGGCGACGAATTCCGCGCTTCAATGCCTCAAGCGTGCATCAATTTTTTGCAATAACAGGTGCAACAACATATGCCATTAAATTGTCAAAGTACCTCAAGTACGCGTGCCGGTCTACAAGGCTTTGATAATTTTTCAATAATCTAAAGTCGGGTTTCCATCAAAGGTTATCCCTTTATTTGACGTCTGCCAGCATACAAGCATGAAAGCTACGCAATCGTTCACCGCAAACCGTAAATGCGGTACTTCGCAATTTATCAAAAGCAACATGGTATGAATAGCATTACGTATGAGGTTTTTATTCCAAGGAACACGGGCACTCTTTACCTATACAATTACAACATCAGTAATCGAAAACCACAAGATAGCAGCAGTCTGCGGCTCAAAGATGGAACATATGCTCACTGTAAGAGTGCACGAGAATGCTCGCAATTATGGAAGACAACCCTAGTAGTGTAATGAGCGGGCGTGCCACACGGTACAACAATGCTGCCTTTGTACCTTCTGCACTCTCTTCTTATGCAAAGCGTGCGCACGATAAGATTTTATGGTTTCAGTTCGCCCACCACATGACACTCGCAACTGCCGAATATACTTACAGTGTTCAATTATAATATATGAGACAGCAATCAGATTGGTGTTTAATTAATGCAATGTAATTTCTATATTATTATATGTTCACTAGGAATCGGTGTTTACATAAGTTAAGATAACTAGGTGTGATAACTTGCCATGTAGGCAGACGAGCCAGGCAGGATCATAAGTGGTTACCGTCGCTCATGGACATACATAGGTAAATCATTCTATGAAATTGGCATGCAATAAATATCTTTAATTTAATGTAAGACAATAAGGTAGTCTAGATGTTAAATTAAATTAACTTCGTAATATTATAGTACACGTGAATTTTGGGACAGCTAGGTGTCTATGCGCCTAATGGCTAAAAGTAAAAATACCCAAAGTTTGTTTATTTGAGCTTTTGCTTTATTTATTTTATTTAAAAATCTGAAAATATAAAACAAAATATTGGTTTTGTACCTATTTGATTTTAATTGTTATGTATGAAATATAAATAATTTTGCATTTAAAAATGGTCATTATTTTTCCACATTGGTTTAGTTTTTAAGACAGTTCGAGTAGAACTTACGCTTTAGTCACTGCAATCACTTAACACCTGGATATAGACTAACTATAAAATTATTTAAGTGCTTTCGGTAATAACATAAAAGTGGAAGGCAGAAATATTTTTTCTAAAGTCATAAAATTTTAGTAGATTTTGCGCAGACCTATAGGACCTCAAGCGATAACTATTAATTGTTAGCAATAAAATTTTAATTAGGTAGGCATCTATAGGAGTATTAGATCTCAGTTGTTTTGTGATGATACCGTTTTTAATTTATAATTATGACATTTGTCTGTGAACTGCAGTGGAGAACGCCCATTTTGCTATAGACGTAGACTATGTGGATTTATTTTGTATATTTTTTTGTTAATGATTTTTTGTGATACCTATAGATACGATTAAGCGCTATCAAACAGAGTTATAAAAGCTAAACAATGGTATTTAATGAGTTAAAAACCGCAGTTCAAAAACAGGTTTGTAAAAAAATAATGTACAAATTATTGTAATCAGTAAACCACATTATTCACCTAATTAACCCGTTGTAGCGACAATCTCGGGAAATTCAATTAAGTGGCTAATCTGCTTTAGTGTTACATTACGATCAGGTAATGTATGGTTTCAGTTGCAGGGGAAGTGCTTCAGGGGGCGGGGAGGGTGTCGCGCGGGGCAGGGGAGGGTGCTGGGTCGCGGCTGTAAACATAACGGCGAGCGCGCGCCGCGTCACGGCCCGTTAGCGAGCGCGTGCACATGTCGCATCGGCACGCGCCTCTACTCACTAACTTTTTACCATCTTTTTATTACATTTACACTCATTAAAACACCGATCCAAATAGTTTTTAAATAGCCCAAAAATAATAGTTTTGATTTGTTAATAAAGCGATTGAAAAACAAAACTAATAAAAATTTAGAAATATAACAGTACACCTGATAAAATATGCATGCCACTTATAAGCAGTTGCAAATCCCTGAACAAGTTTCAAGAGCTCGTATGCTGCGTGATAGATAAACAAATCAAAATAAAACAGGTAAATGTTTGGTATGTTTCAGCTGCGTGGAACCGGTACCGAGCAGGCGGCTGTCCCCGCGCGCCATTCCTTACACTCAACTTTTATTAATTGGGCAGATGAGAACCAAGACCCCATGATGAATGCCTCTCCCATATACGGGCACCAGTTCGCGAAGCCTTTTATAGATTCTCAATTAAAAGTGTCTATTATAGTTAAAAGCCGATCGGGACAAAGTAACGCGTACAGAGAACAGATATATTTGCTTTATGCACGAATAAAAACAGGTAATATAACGGAAAGGGCGATTAAGTGGAATAAAATATAACGTGGGGGTGCAGGAGGCAGGTGGTTGTGGGCTAGAGATGCTACATCAACGGAATGATTGCGGGGAATCTTGTCGAACTTGTTCAACTCTTGAGAAAAATAATCGATGCTTAAAATAGTTCATCAAGGCTGATCATAATTGTCAATACTTTTACTTGTAAAGCTTTTATACAGTTGAACTTTATTATATCAAAAATCTAATTATCTTATAGTAAACTCTTTGGATCTCGTACCTACTCGTGAGAGGTAGTTAAATGTAAGTAACATTTTATCAGATGTAACAAACGTGATTTGTATTTTTTTAATATTATGCATACGTTTAAAAGACGTTAGACTTGCCATATTGTGAAGGCACGTGTTTCTAATCAAACGTAGGTACACATAAGTTGACCCACTTCCATAATCATGTCACAGCTTTAACACAGCTTTGATTTCGATAGAATACACCTTGCGATCATTTATATTCATATTCCGACCTGCGTTTTTAGCGTTTTATTTAAGTAAACGCTTTGACACTTCTATCCGTTGTTTTCACTTTTCTGAATTGAACGATGGCAAGAAGTCTAATTACAAAAAAAATACTTGTTTTTACAATATTCATTCGAATAGCGAAATCTCACAATAAAAAAAACACTACAAAAGTGTCGATATAATGTCAACTCTATACCTGTATAGAAGTATCGATATCGAGCAACGAGCAGCTCTATTTCTCAAGCAGTACCCTCAGTCTTGGAAGGCAAGATTCGCCACGCGACCGCGACATGTGCGTCTCTAACGGATTTATACAAACACATACACGCGCCACACTCGACCCACCTCGCCTATTATTATCAGTAGTAACTTTCTAACAAGTGTTACTTTACAGTTACGTCATACGAATATTAAGATAAATAAGGAAACGTTTCAACACTTGAAAATGTAGGTCTTTTTTTTTCTTTTAGGTATACCTAGAGTAAAGTAAGATATACGTAGGTAGGTACTTCATGTACCTATGTGCCTAATATTGCAATTTTTTATAGGAACCTATGCAAAAATGTAAACCTGCCTACAGATATATTTTCGCATAAAATTGCAAAATAGTTTAATTTGCAATTGTACTAGACATTAAGATGCGCAATAAAAACATAGTCATAGTGGGTGTTTTATTGTCGTCCCCGGTCATTAACATAAAAACTCAGCTGCAATTTTCTACTTTTTTACTTTTAAAATAAACAACAAATTGTTATAAAAATCATTTTATCCTTAACAAATAATATGTATCTGAGTGTGGCTTTTAGTTTCACTACCAAATCGTAATCTTCCTGTGAAGCGCGTTCGTTCACTTTCGATTTAAATTTCAGAAACCGGTTCATTTGTTAATTTGTTTTCGACGATACTTATTAATTAATTCAAATGAATTCCCACGTTTGAAGATAACAGAACAACTTTGTTTTGTTTTTAAATGTTTAAAATATTTTTCATCTATCGACGTTGATTTGAGACTTTTTTATTTCGATACTTTTACAGATACCTATAAATTACAACCTTATTTGAAACAAATGACTACAATATTTATCAATACTAGGTTTAAAATACTAAATAATAAATCGCTTTTATCACTATAATAAACATATCATATAATTCAAGTATTTGTTTATAATGACCATACAAGCAATTTGAATTCGTTTAAATTCAATAAGTTCAAGAAAAATAAATGACATATTGCTACAACTGAAATACAAACACCCCAAAAACAACAGAACGGTAAATCAGAGCTAATCCGTTAAAGGTTTCTAAATCCGTTTCTAAGCAACGCTCCGCCCAATGCTAGATGGCGGCCAATAGCGAGCGCTGGGCGGGGCGTGGCGCTGCAACAAATCTAAGCCACAATCTAAGCACTTGAACATTAAACTGTATTCATCAAATCCTTTACATAATCATTCATTTCAATAAATTACTGAATGCGAAAAATCCTATTAGACTATCTCAAATTATTCATACCTTTATCATAACATGCAAGAAACTATCATAAAACACTATAAAAGTAATACGCGGGTTTTAATGTCATACAAGCAACAACCGCTTATTTGAAGACATTAATAGTAAAAGGCTATTTTTCAGTACGTTGTCTGCGCCGTAGATGCAAATACATCCAACAATTAACCTGCGAGCATGAGTTTGCGACGCGAGCCACCTGTCAACTGACTGTTTCATCAAATCATTTCTTTATCGCGCAGCCTCCGTTCGACCTCTTTTTTTTCTTTGGAAGTTTTGAAAAAAGAACGTTGGTGTGCCATGTCAGTCGGGTAGGTCCGGGCGCGCGAGCCTCATTTCAGTCAGGTGCCTGGCGCCAAACGCGACGCACCACTGGTCTCGTTTACCTGGAAAGCCTCCCAATCCCACTACGATTTCAAATCGCGCGTAAAATAAAAATTGCTTTTGATTGTTTTAATTTAAAATGAGTTTATTTGATTTGTGCATTAGATTATTGTTTGCTTAAATACCTACTACATTTAGAATTACTACGCGGTGTGTCGTAGCAGTGAATGTGTTAGAATTTCGTAGCATCGTAGAATTCTCGCTCAGGTAAGAACCATTTGAATTTTAATTAATAGAATTTATATATTAGTTGCTGATTTAAATAATTCTTAAATAGTTATTATTCAATCGTCTTATCTAGTTTTTGTAGCGTCACAAGCCATATATTATTAGGTAAATCTACTTTAAAGCAAAACACTTTCATTTTTGCTGATATTACTCATGAATTTATTTCAGATTATTTTAATAATTATACTTTTGTAATAATATTCTTAATTGTGGTAGTGTAATTACTTTATTTTAAACATTTCTTATCTAATAATTAGGTACCTTAAATTTATTACGCAAAACACATCTATTTTTTATGATTTCTTCAAATCAGAAAAAAACTATTACTTTACGATTTTCAAAAAATATGGATTTTATTAAAAAAAATAAGGTAATACGCTTAGTAATAACAGCTATGAGTAAACACAATTATGACATACTTAGTTTAATTATTGAATATGGGTGAGTTCTGCAAGTGTTAGCCATTGTAAATGATTTTCAATTAAACTGCAATTGAATGTGACTGAATATTGTTTGTTTTTCGATTCAATACTGTGTCTGGTTTCTACAGTAGGTATTAATGTAAATAAAGTCGATTCTTCCTTGTCAATAAATAAACGTGTCGAGACTGAATTTGTTCATGTGTTCTTCAACTATGAACACATGGACAATTCTTTGTGTATGCACATGCACATAATATAATAATACGTATGTGTGTAGGTGACATGTGCTTCGGACGACCGCGATTCGTTCAGATATGTTTATTGCAATCATTTTTGTATAAAATATTTCAGTCTTTACTAAAATAGTTGTATATGTCATCGTTGACATGATTATAATATGATGACCGACGTTAAAAACATAAATACAACGTATAAACGTATGTTATATCAAATCTTCAAATGTACTAAAGTATCTAATCACTTTGGCTAGAACATGAAAAAAAATGTTCCTTAATAAATTAGACTTAATAAAATCAAATGAGAGTATGGAACGTAAGTAGGCTTAGTTTATGTGTACGTCAACTTATTGTAAACCGTTTAAAGATATTAAATCAAAATGTTGAAACAGCCACGTCATATAGGTACATTTTCGCCAATTTTCCATCATTTTTATCATAGCGTTTTGTTGTACCTAGTCAATTTTTAGAATGGCGTATACGGGACACAAACTAATGACTTTCTACATTTATAGAAAATACAATGAGAAGCAATATTATTATCTTTATTTTATTAGTAATGCCTGTAAAAAAAAATGTGTCTAAAAGATTCATTTATTTCAAAATACTTTATAGTAGAACCGAACGAGAACTGTATTAGGTAACTTTAATATCATATCAATATTGTATAATCATATCATTAATATTCTGTTACGAATAATTGCTCGATAATTTTAGTGGGCACAGGCGCCAAAGTTTTCAAATCACGGCGCCTACAATCTCTTTTGCAAAGATTTCAACGCGTTCTCATCTCAATTCTACTCTTAAGTGTGACCTATTCTAGTACACAAATGCTTACCATCATTAACCATCTGCTTACAAATGCTTAAATTTTTACTTTTTTACAACTTTATCTTCTTATTGTCAATGTAACTTCACTTTCATTAGGTATTTTGATAGGAATAAGAAGCAGTTAAATTCGTGCGTAACAAGAGAAACGGTTATACTTTACTTTAAAACTTACGATATATTCTTACGAAATATTTTCCTATAGTAGGTATAATTTAAAAGCAGTTTAGATTATACAGGGGAGCGGGTTGTCCGATTTAAGCAATATATTCTTTTTTTTTGTTTGATAGACCAACCAGTCTTAGGCCCACCTGATTGTAAGTGGTTACCGTCGTTCATACTGCAATTCCGGCAATGAGAGAACTCTACCTATAACCTACTATACAGAGTTTTTCTTAAATATCGTTTAAAGAAAGACATGTCATAGGGCTTCGATAACACTTCAAATTTTAATATTTCGCAAACGGTTCTCTTAACAGAGATATGATGGAATTAATAACATTTTAGCTGGTATAATTTAAAAATCAAAAATCCTAATAATACTTCACTGAATGGAGTATGAGGAGAAAAAAATCATCATCCCTTTACATGAACACAAAAACGTTACTATATTTTTAGTAAAATTATACATTTCCTACAGTTTTAGGATAAGGAAAGTGTTTTAGAATTGTTTAAATAGATTTTCTTAACGGACATAGCACTCTAAAAAGTCGGGTAAACAACCTATGCCAGCATGATTTGATTTTTTGGAGTATATACGATTTATCTGAGTAATGTTACTCTACACCGCTGTTATTTCAATTAAAATTAAACCACAACTGAGATAAAATGGATTTATATGATTTCTTATTAAATCAGTTTTGAGTTAAATTCAATGTAGGTACAACACCACCGATTTTGTAGATACGAGTGTGATAGAGCTATAAATGTTTATTTCTTTGAATAGAAAACGATTATAAATTGATGTGACGCCATGTATTATACTTAAATACATAATACGTGTTTTTTATACCGTGGAAAACATTGTTTTTTAAATAATTTTACTCCCTCACAATCAATATTGTTTTAACTTTACGTACCTAATTGAAATCATAATATATCATCGTACAACTTATATTATGTATATTGATTAGATAAAACAATAGATAAAACATCTGTTCGCAACAACCTACTACAAGTACTCGTCTTTTCAACTAAAGCAGTTTGTTTTCTTTCCAAATGTCAAACAAAAGAAAATTATTAATAAATGTACTTATCAATTATGTCATTATTCCGTTGTTTGATTAAAAGGTATGTGGTTGTGCGGTGATTAATAACATTTGTTTTAGTTCCCATTGCAGTGAGTGACGTAAAGCACGACGAGTAATCGGGCTTAGGACTAGGTACTTTAGAATTGCTATGAATTATCTGAAATGAATGTTCAATTGTTTAAAAATTTCAATAAGTTCATTAATTAGAAATAAATTTAAAAAAATTATACCTTTAAAATTTTGTAACTGCAAAATTTGTTTGTTTGTTTGTTGAAACGCGCTTCAAATTTGAAATCTTTCAGTGTTGGATAATCCATTTAATGAGGAAGGCTAACCAATAACTCATTAGTTTAGACTAAGTATGCTGTGATTTGCTCTCGCACAGCCATCTATGATATGTGTATGATATCTTGTCTTTGATATGTTTAAACCATATTCGAAAGAATTTTGGGATACTAATAGCATGAACTACATCTCTTGTAAAATTTTAAAAAAGGCAAACCACCTTTCTGTGTCTAATATACAGGAAGAGTAGGAGTAAGGAGTGGCTTACTGTAATTTCTAAATGCCAAACACGTGACAAAAAAGTGACATACGAAGAATCATTCAAATCTCCTGTGGCTTATGATTAGTTAGGGAATCGGTGAATACATTACTATAATTAAGAAATTTTGAGAATCATCGCATCAAATCATTACTATTCATTAACGAAGAAAAACGGTATGTCACATTATTAAACATCGGTAGCCTTGCCGCTTTAATTTCTAATGGAAATACCCTTAGTTTCACGTGGATTTGATTAGATTGAAGGCACGTCGGCATTCGTTCCGTAAATATGTAATGTGTATTAGTCTAATGAAGATTGTATTACTGGACGCGTGAATTATTAATGCGCGTACGCAGTGGGCGCCCTGTCGCCACCATTATTCTGATTCTTCATTTACTTGATTGAGCTTTTAATACGATTCGCTAACAACAAACAAGCCACGAAATTAATCATTGAGTGCTGTCAACAAACACGAGTTTCAACACTAATAGCGCTGGTCACGTGATCGACGCGATTAAGCACTTACAACAGTTTAACGATCATCGTACACCATCAAATCATCATATATTTTAGTGCTTTCTGGATTACACAAGATAAAACTAATCAAATAAAACATAAAAATTGAGGCAGTTAATAAATTTTATAAAATGTCTGGGCAGACTGTAATGCACACAAAGCTACACTATACAGGCACAGTGATTTAATAAACTACATGCATAGTGTTTGACCAGCTGAAAATAGTATGTAAAATAAGAATAAATATCTCATAAATGAACTCTCAATATAGATACGTAGTTGAGTCTGTTCATTTCCTGATAAAACACAATACATTAACTACAAGTCTGTGTTTTAAATAAAATACGATTTTACGCACTGATAAAGAAAGATGCGGATTTTTTAAACATATATATTTTAACAGTGATGGTTTATTCCTAGAATGTCGCGGCATATGCTACTGTCGCGGTTGGCAGAACAGTTCTGGCCGTCGCCTCCCGCTGCAGGACATCGGTTCCCATCTCCCGAGCGCAGCGTCTCACCAACATCACCGCTCTCACCCAATTCACCTCCTCGAACACCGGAGTCACCAGAACATTCAGAATCAGTACCGTTGGGGGACATAGAGTTAGCTGGAAGAGCACTCAAACAATATGCACGTGCTACAGGTAAGCGCAATTAATTATAATTCACGTGTACTTTTCACTTTCAAAAAGATGTTTCTCGATTTTACACTTGGGCTATTTCATATGCAGTATTTTAATATCGCATAGAGATAAATAATAAACATTGTTTTGTGTTAATTTCTTAGTTTTAGAAGATAAACCTTCGCGATTGGCGATTGATTTTTTAAATAATATTATTGTAATATTCCAATAATATGAATTCCTGTTTTTGAAATCCCAGTAAGCTTTGGTAAAACATCATAAATTATATTTACGAATAGATATTATAATGAATGATTTGTTTATGCAGAACTCGGAGCACTAATGTACTGTAGCAGTCTCGGAGCTCTGTATGGTGGAGCAGGAGTGTGGCCCTTGCTGTTACCTCGCGCTACAACACAGTTCCCCTACCCACCATCAGAACAAATCAAACATACACCACCAAGAGAAGGTAAATATTGCATTCACATTATTTACTATTTTTTTTCCATTTTTCTGTCAACAATATTTATTTATACCTAAATAAGACAGTGTCACGTATGTGTATTTTTTTTAAATACTTCGTTTTGAATTTCAAAAAGTAAACCTCTCTCGTTATCTTCACCTCATTACATCCAAATTTTAAGAATGGTTATATTGATAAGGTATCTCATGAAATTAAGAGATAAATTACCTTGTGATCTCCAGCTATCACTACGTAGGTACTTAGCTGAATTTTCAGAAGGAAACCTTCATAAGTAAGACTGAGTGTATTCAGAAAGGTACTCATAAAGGTACATTATGTATTCACCTCGGCCTCCTTACATGAGTCTTGAATGAGACTCATTAGAATAGTTATCAGTGTAAGGCACCGATTAATAACTCGAAGCGGTGTTGTGTCGTCGTTAACAAGTCGTTTACCTCCTTCGACGAAATATTCGTGTTTCCTACACTTCAAGGAAAATATACATAGTGTTGGTTTAAGCGAAACCCTTGGATTAATCATTGCACATAAAAACGAAACAGTGAGATGACTCCTTTAGATTATTTAACAGAGCTTATTACTCGACCGCGAGGGTTATTTGATTTTAAATATTGCCAGCATTACAAAGTTATGCTCTTAGAAAAAAATAACAAATATTCGATAGGTTAATTCTTTTTAGCAAAGAAATAGACATTATAACTTTGTAGGTAGTTATATAATGTCCTACGTACCAATATAATTAAAATATCATTTTATCTTTGCTTTATTTCTGAACCATACATGATCAAAATAATACGGAGCAATCTATTTCACAGCACATCAGTTACAGAAACTAATTTAGTTAAATGAAAATAATGTATCTACAAATTCCATAAATTATTTCTAACGTTCTAGGGTAGATTCTTTAGGTTCTTCAAACAAAACAAAAATAGTGAACATTATGTATATAAGCAGTACGACTCATTGTCACTGTTTAAAAATTCTTTAAGTAAAGTGTTTTAATTGTTTCTTATCCATTCTTGTACCAGTTGCGAGTCAACCTCGTGATAACGACGGAAACGTTCTCGAAATACGTATTCGATTTATTCACGCTAACAATTACATTATCAATTAGTCAATTACCATTCCGCAACAATCTTTTAAAAACAAAAGTATAACAGAATTAAACTAAAAGAAAGCAAAGTTAAACTAAGTAGGAAAAACTTTAACTTAAAATTAAACATTATTAGGCAAGCTGACGCGCAACTTCGTCTGTGTGGAGAGAAAAGTTAGTATTCCATGAAAAAATAGCCTGTATTTCTTCCAAGTAAATCAGCTATCCGCCAATGAAAGTCTCGTGAAAATCGTTGCAGTCGTTTCATAAATTACCCAAAACAAACAGACAGACAGCGAACAAACAAAAATGACGTCAATAGATGGCGATGCTTATATTTTTGCCTGGTGATGTACAGCCTTTGTATGATCTTACTGAGCGTCTAAGTCTAGGACATTTGAAATCTACCGACTTAGTTAATCGTATATACCTATAAGCTAGATACAAGCAGTTAAAGTAACATCGCGAGATAGTATAATTTGGATAAAATTCTGAGATTTTCTGACACTATCTCATCCAACAAATATGATGTTATTATTATTTATAATTGGTATTCATTTAGCAAACTGTTAATGTTCCATTCGCGCTGTACCCACATAACATATTTTATTGGGTATGGTTATGGTTGTAACCACGTTTACTGCTATGTTAAACATTCAATATTTACTTTCAAAAATTTGCTAACGAAATGAAGTTTCATAAAAACATAATGATACACTGACAAGATGATAAATTGCAACTCATAGTACCTATTTTAATACTTTTATGCAAACATACTTATACAAATATTCCGCTAGTGTTTTTAAAAGTACATAAGTGTAGAGACACTTATGTACTTACTGTATCTACGAAATTTTTGACGTGTCACACATGCAGGTTTGGAAATAAGTAAATTTTATGCTGTAAAATAAACATTGACGTAATCGTTGTCAAACAGTGTACACCTGTACAGATTTCATAAGTCATTTTACAGACGACCGATTTGACTCGTCCGACTTTAAAGTTAAAAGCGTGAAGAACAGAATAAGAGAAAACGCCGACACTACTTAAATTCATATGTTTGCACAGACGATACGATGCATGTATCGTTACATATTTCCACATGCAAACGAATACATTAAATTTAATCTTCGTTTCAAATACAGTGCATTTAGCAATTTGAATGATGATAATAATTATTACCTAATATCTATCTTACAAATATTGAAATATTGATGATGAGACTCAAACGTAAACCCTTAAATGCATTTTTCTAATAAGTTTCCTTCGCACACTCTCATAGCCTTTTATGTTCCTTTATAGACTTTAACTGAAACTAACTTTATGTGTAACTTAGCTATTTCAAATACAAATTATTATAGACATCTCTCTCTTCATTTCCTATGTCCCAAGGTGGGGCAGAGGGCCTCCACAGTGCTTCTCCATTTTGACCTGTGTTGAGCCACGTTCTTTAGCTCCGCCCATGACAACCCGGTCGTTTTAAGATCGGCCGCGACAGAACGCCGCCACGTTTGCCTTGGGCGGCCACGCTTATTATTATAGACATACTTAGTAATAATTGCATGTATTTATCATAGATGATGAAGAAGAGCTCCCATTGAATCTCTCGATGAAAAATCGTCAAATCTGGTCACCGGGCAGCGCATGTGAACGCGAGCAAGATGACCTGAGTATGTCTGTCTGGAGCAGACGTGACGAGGAAGACGGACCTTTAGAATTAGTCAAGAGATGTCGCAGTAGCCCTGAATCGACGGATCGCCCTTCCAGTACAGAGCCTAGCAGATGTCCTTCAGCGCCTGTACACCAGACCTACCAATTACCACCTCCACCACCAACAGACCTTAATTATTCGTTGTTGTTGAAAAACGAAAACAAAAATGAGAAGACATTCCAGGTAAATACAGTTTTAAACTCATTCACAATTAAGCGTAAGGTTGCAGAGCGACATCCCATAACGAGTCCTGAATAACTGTACAGTTTCCGTTCAAAATGTTTTAAAATAGCAAACCAGTCGACGTTTTATTATTTTTCACAAATCAAATAGCAAAAAGCGCGCGTCTCTCAATAAGTACGGTGCATCGGAACGAGTCGAGTGCTCCCGCGTACCTACTGATCTTCATCTGCATTCAGCGGAATAACATTTAATTATTTTTATTTTCCATCATCTACAGATTTCAATCTTCTATATTTTTAAGAAAATATAGAAGTTTTTAAATGTATATGTATGTACCTACATACATAACATCCTTTATTTTCTAAATCTTTCGTCAGAAGAACTGACTTACTTTGGCATAATACATATTATGTATATAATAACATAACGGTAACATTTTTTTAAGAAGGACAAGACGAGGTGGTTATTTTACATACGATGGTAACTACTTACCATCATGATCATTTCTTTTGATTATATTCTGTGTTAACTTTTAGAACCGAAACTTTTTAAATCATAAAACAGCTATAAGTTTTTTACGCGATCAACGACCATGCATTTGTAAAAAAACCTCCTACAAAGCGATAACCATATGTGGACAGTCATACCCCAGCACCTGTGTTGTTTATAAGAGTGCATCGATATAAAAAGTCGACCAAAAAAGTAGCGGTTTTCGTAAGGCGCGAGTCGAAGCAGCTGCCTGGCCAACTGTCACATACCCGCTACGCGGATTTGCGATGCGACCGTTGGATTATCATACCGCATACCAAACAACTGAGCGATTATCCCACAATGACCCACAATAACCTAATTCCTGTCTCATTCAAGAAATTGCAGACGCTAACGCTTGGTAGCAGGTTAAAAACTCGCAAAGAATCAATAAAACTCATAGTACCTATCTGTTTAATAAGACTTAAAGTTATAGTAAACGATAAACTGGAATTGCCTTTTATATTGCTACTGTCTGTAGTAGTCTATAAATAATGATTTACATTTTATTAGGTATTATTTTAAGCTGTACCTAAATTCTTTTAGTTCGCCATTATTACAGTAAAAGTCTAGCCTAGCAACAAAATAATAATATTATAATCTCCACTCTTTAAAACATCACATCACATTTAATAATTATATTAAAATCGCAATAAAATGAAAAACAAGGTTTAATGTTTAGATAACTAAATGAGATCCATATTATTATTTCATGCTGAACTAATTATATTATTTAAGAAAGCAAACCGTTGAAGGTGTCTGGCGAGGTCGAATAGAGGTGTATAAGTAGGTTATATGTTTAACTTTGATAAACATTATTGAAATAATAGGTATACATACGTGCATTTAATTATTACCGGTAAATATCGCACAAGTTTTAATGCATTTAGGTATATCATCATGAAGGCCAAGAAAAATATTGTGTTTCGAGACATCTAAGTACACAAGAACAACACAATAAATCACACTGTAACTATTAAACGTTATTAACAAGTTTTTATGGATTTGTGCGTTTCAATTTTAAATAAACAACTACTACCTATGTGTGTATCTTTAGACACGGTTCACTATAATCTGTGTCTCAAACGGAATTTGAATTGACTTGAACGTTTTCGAATGCATTCCTCAAACATCTGATTAAATAAATCTAAAGCAGACTCATACTGTAAGTTGTAGACACTTATTTAGAAATCTTTTGTCTGTTACAAGTATGCAAATAGAGAGTGCCGTTGTGTACTGAAAGTAAACATACAGCTTTTTAGCTATTGTTCTAATACACGAAACTATTTCCTAGATAGATGTCCTTATTCAGATAGAAATGTACTTGAGCTACATTTCATAGCAATTTTAAATTAAAATTATCATTGTTATTTATTAGCAAGGTTCTTTCTTCGAAGAACGATTTAAACAATTTAAAACTTAAATGAATTTTCATTTTGCAGTAATTTAAATGTATTTTCATTGCATATTTAAACAAGAAACCATTATAAACGATTTTCTTTTTCAATACGTTAATAAATGATCAGAAAAATACCAGTAATACCCGACGATGAAGACTAATTACTGGGCAAGAAAAAAAATCACTCAGAGACAAGTTGGAAAATCAAAGAAAAGTGTAGAAAGGGGTAGTTGAGCCCTATCATTAGCTTATTACTAGCTGTCACGGTTTGTAAAACTGAACGACGGGTGTCAATAATGTTTTAATTATACAACTCAAGCACAAACTCAAGTCTTATAGAATTCTTCATTTGCGGTGAAGTTTTTGAAAAATATAATACCTATAGTGATATTCATTCACGTTGCATATGACTTTAAGCGACAAACATTTATTTAAACCGTTTAATATTTATATTATTATTTTTTTATAATTTTAGAGTGGAGATTTAGATTATTTATTAAGACTTATTTCCCTTTTAAATTAATTTACCGACTTTATTTTCACGACTTTCTATGGATACCTAATAGTTGTATAAAAATAAAGGTATTCTTTTAAATGAACGAAATATAGGTACTTCGCAGGTATATTACCATGCAGATGGTCGACTGTTACATATTTACCTAGAATAATACCTGAACAACGACGTCAATGACTCTACTTTTACGAATTCGGGATCTTTTCGTTAATTGTAGGCATCTCGCCGCAATATAGGCTAACCTAACCTAACATTATTAATAATATTTCATTTTAATTCATTTTTTGTAGTGCAAACAATGCGGGAAATGCTTCAAGCGATCAAGTACTCTGTCGACCCATCTTCTGATCCACTCAGACACGAGGCCCTATCCCTGTCAGTACTGCGGGAAGCGGTTCCACCAGAAATCGGATATGAAGAAACACACATACATACACACAGGTTGGTTTACAGTATTCTTTGTTTGAGCACACTGTCCTTCTAATGGTAATTGGTTACCGTCACACAAGAACTTCTGTGACATCAGGATACCCTGAGTTCGCTCCTATCGCATACTTTACAAACTCTTTTAATAAGCATTCCTTGAAGAAGAACTAATAAAATTTAGTAATTTAGCTTAATTTTTAACTTATTTCACCAACGATTTTTATCAGCAGGTATAAGTATAGCTATATCTAATGACAATGAGATTTATATGACGCGGAAAACTACTACATTACACAGTAACGACAACTGTTAAGTTCGCTTTAAAAAAAATCTTATCAATACCTGATAACAATTAGCTTCTTAATAACTTAAGTGGTTTTTGATGCTCTAAAAGTGTTAGTGAAAGAAGTAGATGGACGTAGACAATATCTAAAAATCAACTACCTTAGTTTTTGAACGAAAAAAGTTAAGTAACATATCGTCGACTCAACTTGTTAAATCACCCCACTGTTACAATCGTATTTATGTACAATTCAAAACAGCTTAGTGTGAAACTCCAATTATTATGACAACTGTCTCACGTGCCTCTTGTACATCACGGCGTTAACTCGACTACACTGCTTGTTAACTGTCCCTACCCTGTTATTTAACACAAACATTCGAATAACTTACGTCTTTACGAACCGATTCATTACTTTACTTCTTCAGATTAATAAAATATTAAAGTACTATAAATGTTTCATGATTTCAACAACGCTTTAAAGAGTACGTTTACTTCAGAAAATATTGGAATTATATGAAATAAGCTATAGAGCTTATTTATGTATAGACATTGCATTAAGACAAATATCTTAGATTAAAGAGTTTCTAAGACTCAGATAGGTGTACACGGTGATCAATTTTCACTTTCTGAACATATTGTATTTACCTCGTTTAGTTAATATTATTAAATACTACTAATAGGTATGCACCGTCCGCATTAAATAAAAGTTAAACGAAAGAATATTATTAAATTCGCACAATATGATGACAATAACTATTGTAACAAAATGAACAATTTAAATAAAATTATATGGAGACGCTTCAGAATAAAAGGTTAATTTGTACTTTGTAAGTATAAGGATATGACTATATATGAAGTCCACAAAAACTCTTTTCTACAAGTAGTTTTTAAAAAGAAAAAAACCAGGAGCCTGTTTATCAATTGTCTGTCCGGTTCCAATAAGCTCAACGAGACGAATTATAGCAGCTAAAAAATGTGGCGGACATATTTGTCTCAGACGGAGACATCTCGTCACGTCTCTGCCCCGTTCAGAATGATTTACAGCGGCCTTACATGGCACTCGCCCTCTCGATAAGTGCCTCATCATCAATATTCCAAAATGTGACTCTGCAATTAGCCGTGCAACCTTCACAGGCCTTCACATCACTAAAAAATACCAAAACAATCCTGTTCTACACCTATTTACACAATTAAAGGTTTACGATTCGTTCTGTTTTTATTAAACGTGAACGAAATAAACGATTTCCTTTGTGACTTGTTAGCGTTATCGAACAAACAATTATCGTAAAAGTTAATAAATACAAGGATCGACGAGGCAACGCTGCATATTAAATCAGTTCGGTAACCGCAGTATTAATAATAAATATGCGAAGATACGACAAGTACTGGTCTAGTTATAAAAGCTTTAATTACCTGTCCCCGACCGGCGTTAAACGTATTCCGTGGATTCTTACTTGTCGCTTTTCCTTATTATTTATGAATTAGGCAACTTAAAGGTAATTGTGTAACTGCTACCTTGTGAACGTTACTGAATAATACCTTCATACCTTTTCCATGTAATCACAATCGTTACTTATTACTTTTCAATTTTTATACAAAAAAATATATTACAGATCATTTAACCCTATTTACCTTCTTAATAAAATAAGGTAGTTTACATAGAAATCCATTGGTGTTCTGTTACGCAGTAAAGTTAAAGTAACGTTTACCTTTATTTCAGGTGAGAAGCCGCACAAATGCGTGGTGTGTTCGAAAGCTTTTAGCCAGAGTTCGAATCTAATCACACACATGAGGAAGCACACCGGCTACAAACCCTTCTCTTGCGGACTCTGCGACAAGGCATTCCAACGCAAGGTGGACCTACGTCGTCATCGCGACTCACAGCACTCGGAGGTCAACGATGTTTCTTTGCAAGTACCACACCGTTTCAGATACTATGGAGATGATTCTTCGACTCCCCTCACCCAACTTATCACTAACTAATCTCGTGTAAAATAATCATTTTATGAAATTGTGCTCATTTCTTATGCTTGGTTTTAAAATAACCACGAAGCTTGCAATGTCCAAAGAAAAGCTTCTACTAAGTTTTTAACCGACCCGTTATAAATAAGTAGGTACTTTACAAGCGTTAGTTAAAAGTAAATTAAAACTTATTTAAATTTATTGATATTTAAAATCTTCTGGACTGATATTTTACTAAAAGGTTGTAAATAAAATATTATAAAAGTTGTAAGTGATTACTAAATAATATGCTAACGTTTCATTAAATAAGTTAATAATTCATTAAAAGTAAATATAATTATCATAAGTTACAAACATATTTTGATTTATTACTTTATTTCGTCTATACATGAAATACATATTATAAATTAGGTATTGCATTTTATATTCTTCAATATTTAAATTTCCGTTGATGTAATTTATGTAATACAAACCAAAGTTTTGTGTTTTTTAGTCGAGTGTAAAACGCTTTATTTATTTCTTTCGATTTAGATGTAGCTTTTTAAGAACTAAATTAATACATATTATTACATAAGTTTATAACATACTAGGTTATCTAGGTAATAATGTTACCTATGGAAGATACCATTTTAAAGAATATTTACTTGTGTAATTTCAGTTAAAGTTGAGTCCTAGTAATAGTGCCTTTGCTCAGCTTATTTACAAATACCTATGGTTATGTTCTTCTTCACTAAAGTTAAGAAGTTTGATGCAGAACTCCTTCGTGGAGAAAACAGGTCAGATTATTGACAATATAACAGATACCTTGTACCACTTGTCGCGGAATTGCAGAAATGAAATATTATTTAGAATAAAATATTTTGTGATTATAATAATAAGTAGTCTGTCCTTATATCCGTCCATTTATTGTAGTTTATAAAAGAACCTATTTTTTAAGAACCAATCTAGAATTAAAAGATAACACGAATCTTTTCGAAATAATATGGAACATTGTGTAAAACTGGAAAATCGCTGATAGTGAGAAATCGAAAAAAAGCCATGTTACCACAATTTGGTTTGTTACCATACTTGAATTGTTTTATTGTATTTCATGATTATGTCTATTTTTACAGTAATTTAGGTAAATACGGAAAAAGAGGCTTACTCCTCTTGTGAAAATAATAAGTGAAAAAAAACCTATTTTTATTTCCAATACCATTCACTTGCTTGTATTTTTTAATTAATATTTTAATTTAAAATGTTTATGTTCATAGGTATGTAAAATACTTAATAATATGAAATATTAGTTATATTAATGTTGTGAGAATAAGTCGTTATAATAAATAAGATATACCTACCAAACTACTTCACTAGATTACTCATGTAGTAGTTTAGTACAGTACCTACATCTACATGTCATTGTACCTACAACGAATTTGCAACTATGATTTAAATTACAAAATTTGAAGAAGATGAGATAAGAATGTAAATAACAATTATATATTTGGTTTCAGTTTTTTTGTATGAAACAATGCCCTGATACTATTTTACTTTCCAAGTTTTCAATGATCAATATTCTTATATTATTTTTTATTACTTAGAAAACTGTACAGAACATAATGAATATAAAGTGTATCGTAAAGCATAGCTGAGACATTGAATATATTTTAAAAAATGTAGGTAGGTATATTAACATAAAGTCCTTCTTTGTATTAAGTTGGAACACGAGGTGTATAACGGCTAGAGCACCAAAGAGAAGCCAGTAATATTAATGAATACCTAATACTTGTACCACTCTTAAGAAACAACTGATATATACCGATACTTAGGTTTGCTAGTAGGTACCTAAAAAATAATATACGTTAGTAATAATTTGAAACTTCATGCGGTCAGACCGATTAACAGATATGGGAAAAATGAACCAGTCTGTTCTTATTTAAACTTATTTTTTGTATATGTATCTATCATTTATTTTAAGAAAGTACCATTACTGATATAATGTTTGACCCAGAGCATAGCATTTGTGAATTTAGTTTAAGATAGTTATAATTGTGTTGTGATGTGAATACCTATCAATGGGAAAGTCAATTCTTTAAGTTAGTTTTAAGTTAGACTTTCATAAGGTCCAGTTTATTTACTGAATAAAATATCTGTATTTATGAACAATAACTTTTGTTGTTTTATTGAATCTGATTTAATTTAGGAAATTCAAACTAATAGATCCAAATTATCCTTGTTTAGATACCTACAATTCCGTGAGTTCGTACTTCGTAGTAATAAATTGAAAACATCCGTTACGAGTAACAAATTTAATTAGATACATATGAGATTTTTATTGGCATTGTTTTATGTACCTTATCAAAAATTAACGAACTTCATGACAAGATGTTATATTGCACATGGTGATTCACCGGTGAATATTACTGTTACTATTTGCTGAATATACCTCCCTACTTACTATTACCTACTCACGAAGCAATTATATCTATAGATACATTCACAAAAAAATGGTATATGAATAAAATATTCATCATACCTTACACAATCAACCTAAGGCAGGCTTATTTTTTTTAAAATGATCATACAATTTAACTAATGTTCTATTCATAAATACCTGATAAGTATATAATTGAACAAGTTTAAGTTTCCTCAAACAAGAAATTAATAAAGAAACAAATCAACATACCACACAATAACACATAGCATTAATTCTCGCGTTCAGTACTCGCAATCCCACAAGTAATTACTGCAAGATATGAAATAGACATCACACACGCCCTCGAAGACTCATTCCAAATTAATAGTGTTTGTTGTAGCGTTGTCATTTCATTCCTAAAAACAGACGTAGGAAATCAAAATAATTGTCGCGTGATAGCCATCAATTCAGTTGTAAGTATCGCGGCGCTAAAAGAATTTTGTAATTTCCCCCTTGCAATTAGATATCTATGCGATAGTATTGTTAATATCTTTAGTACAGTGAAACGTATTAAGTACCTACCTCCAGATAGTAACATAATCTGTAGATACCTATCTACGTACATAAGTAAATGGTAAATAGATATTGTTTTGTAATTGTACTTTGTATTTAAGGAAGTTTGAAGTCTTCGCTCTAGTTATGGTCCAAGAGCTAGTGGCAAATTTTGAGTAGGTATTCTTCAATTTCAGGGGCTTAAAACCTTTTTTTTTAAATGGTTATTTCCGTTAAGCCTCGCTAGCAGCCAGGTCTGCATTTCCGAGGTGGAGTATATCAATAGAACTATATCAAGTTTTCACCTTGCCTCAAAATACATACCCAAAATTTGCTACTAGCTCTCGGGCTATAAGGTACGTCGTAAATGTCTTGTAATACATGAGTTGTATGCCCATCCTACCTACATTTTTTATTGTGTCGTAAGCAGACGAGCTAACGGACAACCTGATCGTAAGTGATTACCGTCGCCCATGGACCTCTGCATTGCTAGAAGACACTGCGGGCCGTTACGTACGGCCTACCATGTTATTTTGGTTGTAAGAGTACACGGAAGAGTTCTGTGAGGACATTAAAAGTGAAGTACGAAGAAGATACCGATACCCATTACTATTTCAATTGAAGCACATGGTTTTGAATATTTCTTCTAAATTTGCAATATTTCTTATTTATAACAAGTATACGTATTTATTAGATAACTAGTTGTTATTTTACTTAAAAATAGATAATGAAATATGTGAAATGATCACTTTTCCGAAGTGGTCCAAATTTAATACGAACCGTTTGATTCAAAATTGGAAACAAAAATTTCCCCAATACATCGACAAGCAGCCATATGCATTTTGTCGAGAAACCTTTCAAGGGGCTATTTACTGAAAGTGCACTACCCCTTTACCAGCGTCCAATACGATTTTATAATACAATTAGGTGAGTAGGCGAACGACATCAGAATCCATACAAAGAACAGCGTATGCATTGGAAAACCTTAATAAGATTTATTTCTCTACATATTTATCTACTTAATAGTAGTGGCTTGTTACAGTTGTTTATATTATGTAATAAAAATATAATTATTATAGGCATAAAATATTTTTATAAATAGCCTTTCTTTCTGTGAATTACTGAATCACTGGATTGATAAATACTCTCTTTCTTATACTACAACAGTTGCGCAACACAATTAGTAGAATCAGCGTAGATACCTATACACCTACTTGCCATAAGAATATAATTTTCTAAGTAATTTTATAAGCTAATTATAGGCTGAGTAGCTACTAAATACCTATTTAATATTTATAGATATTTATTTAATATTTATAGATATTATTAGATATAGTTGTCGTGGTGGCGCAATGGTTAAAGCACTTCGTTGGCGTAGTCGCGAGTTCAAACTGGCTGTGTTGCATCTCTAAGATTAAATGCTAATAACATAAAATGACCTTTTTGATTATGTGTTGTTTTATAAGTATTAAGTTTCTGTTGGTTTCCTAATAGAGAATAATTAAATAAAAATCCTAAAGAATCCTCGTAAGCTGTGAGAGAAGGTAACCTATACCATCGATCAGTCATTAACATCATCAACAACGTGAAGATACATCCACTTCTAGACTTCTGTCTAGACGTCCTTAATGGATTTCCAATATTTAATTTTATTTTCGGCTTTTTTTTCTCCATCAAGGACCATAATGACTTCTTATCAAGTGGGTTAATATTTACATAAACCACGGATACCGATAAGGAACCTCTTAAGTTTTTCTAAGACCATAATACCTATTTCTATTAAGTGAGCGGTACCTATACGATAATGAACTTCGCAATCCAAATTTATCTCACTTCTATTACTAAACGGGTTCTTACCACGATTATTTTTAATTGAGCGGTCCAGAATTTATCTACTCCGTCTAAAATCTAAATCCTGGCTCAAAAAAAAGCCGAGAAAAAATCACGTAGATTTTCGTAACCTTACAAGAGAAATTATAGCAATCAAGACACCTAATTTAATTTTGGGATTATAGTCGTTTTTAGTTTAGTAGGTAGGCGTTTTTATGCGTTATAAAGTACGTCCGATTATCGTATTTATTAAACGGAAATAAAACATTCGAAAAGGTCTATATGTCAAATTAAACGTTTTTGTTTCATACTGAACATTTGTGAAATAAATAGATGATCGGCAGCTACGGGACAAATTCTCACATATATATGTATGGTCTGTGACGGGACCCTACGCTGTACACGTACACGCACTTAAGTTGTTTTGTTCATTGCGAAGATTGTTGGATAATGATACAAAAACTAGGTAGTATTTGAATAAAATCCTTGAAAAGAGTAGACTGTAGTACCATAAATAATAATAAGGATTTAATGATTATTTTCAATCAAAAAACTAAATTGTGTTTGTTTTTGCTTGTTGATTGATAACAATAGTACTGAAGGCAAAGGTCAATTTTTATCAATGGGTCATTATTAATCAATGTTGACTCTCTTTTTTTATAATGAGTTGTAGAAGTTATCAATAAGAAGCATGTGTTTTTTATATTTTGTTTATTTTCCTAAATATTGTTATATACATTGTTCTCATTATTCACTAATTAAAGCTGTTAATGTTTTTTATTTTTTTGGGAAACTAGTCTTGAAGGTAGACTTAAAATATTTCATGAGATTCTAGTATCTAGAAACAAAAGATAATCCAAAGAATAACAAAATGTATGCTGAAATACAATGAACATTGTAATATAGGCTTGGTTTAATTGAATATGACTGCCCAGTACTTGAAAGTATGGACATGTTTTACATAAAATTGCACCAAATAACTAGTTCTTGACATATTATGTATAGTTTGAAGGAGAATATTAATACATAAGATAGTTCCAGTTCACAATAAACCATATTTTAGATTCAAGATATACTTGTTAAATCTATAATTTATAAACTTTACAATCAGTTTGTAACATTTCACAGAGAAAAATTCCAATAAGATCAAACAAAGCACCCAGGACAAATGAAAATGCTTTTAACAAAAGGAAATCATATATTCAAATTTTAAAGTGTGTGTGACACTTATCACAGGATTATCGTGTTGCAAGATTAACAGTCTCAGATTGGATAGTTCAATCATCCCAGTTCACTTGATGACAATCGTGCCACACAAACGTGCCTTTCTGTGACTGGGGAGCTTCCAGGACCAAGTACAACGGAGCCCGAGCCCCTCTCTCTGGTTCAAAATCACCCATTCCTTTGGTCATGTCAGTTTTAATAAAACCAGGATGAACACAATTCACTGAAATGTCTTTTCCTTCTTGAGTAAACTGTCTCTGTTGCACAAAGGTTAACGCGGACATTGCTACTTTTGAAACTTTATAATCTCCATACTGACCAGCAAAAGATAAAAACATATTTTTACCAGACTTCACAGCATTTAGAAAATCATTAACAAACTGTAATATCTCTTCCACCGTTAGATTATCTTTTATGAGCGTATCAAGCCAAACTTGTTTTCTGATATTAGATAACAGTCCCCAATCACTTGTAATATTTATAACTCTAGCGTCGTTCTTCAGTAGAGGATATAATATTTTTGATATGGATATTAAGCTCATGAAGTTCGTGTCGATTAGTTTCTTAGCATCATCATAGGAAGGTACAGACTTATCGAAGTCGAGGATACCGGCATTGTTTACGAACACATCAATACCGGAGTGGTGTTTCGAAATGTGGGAAGCGAACTCTTTTATACTTTCTTCATCCGTAACATCCAACAAGTGAAACAAAGGATTTAATTCTAATTCTTGCAGCTTCTTAACAGCTTGCCGCCCTCTTTCTTCATTTCGAGCTGTGAGATAAACTACACCATTGAACTTCTGACACAATCCCTTCACGATTGCAAATCCTATTCCTTTATTGCTTCCAGTTACCACTGCAACTTTGGTTTCCATTTTGTACGTATATTTCTTAATTTAGCAGTCTATCGGTGAAAATTATGTACAAATATTTTTAATTTTTTATATTCTCTGACAGTGCCGCAGCATTTTGACATTTCTCAGCTGTCTACTGTTCTAAAATTATTTTAGGTTATGTTTCAGTGCTACATGTACTCACTGTTCAATTTGTGAAAAAAAAATTAGTTAATTTTATGACAAAGAAAAAATGTTTTTATTGATCTAAATTCTCCTAATTAAAACAAACATTTAACAACCCTCAACTAAAGTAGTTATCGGAGCAGAACCCTGTAGATCTTGCATGCAGCATAGATTATACATAAACCACAATATGATATGGTTAAATTACATAAATAATTGATAAATTAAAGTTGTACATGTATTTCGTAGAAAACTTTACAAATGCAAGCTTTTCCAATTTAAGATCACGGAGTATCTTTGTATTAACCAAAACAAGTTAAGTCACCCCTAACATGATAGGTTTACCATGTTTAGTGCAAAAGTTCATGGACACCCTCAGAGTTTCACCAAACAGTCCATACATTTTGTTTAATTATTTTTAAGCGTCCGATTAGATTCACGACCACCTAAATAGAGATTTGAGTTGCATGATAGGTTAATAATCTACAACTTGGTCGTTAGTGGTACCATCGCTCAGGGATCTCTGCAACGCATATCTTAGGTACTTGTTAAAAAAAAGATTGTTGGTGCATAATTTCTTCATTAATATTACCTATAAATAAATACATAACTTTATTTCTATCCTTCAGAGTTTAAAATTATATCATATGAATCATTAATAGAATGTATTGATGTAATAACTTGTACTGTTATTTCCCAAATAAATAAAAAAATATAAAAAAATACTTAAATTGTATACAATATAAAAAAAAACTATAATTATGTAATTGAAGTCAATTTTATCAGTTCATATTCGAAAATATTGAGTAAAATTTTAAACTAAAATTCTTATGATATAAATGCAACAATTCAATTCATAGCACAAAGCTCAACACACTATAAAATAATGTCTTAGTTCATTCAACACTCACGCTAAGCCAAACAAACGCAAATAATTTCTTAAAAATAATTATTGTCTAGATATAACTATAATCTTAGTCTATTTTTACAGCTGCGTATATTTTTCTAATGAAAGTGTATGCTGCGAAAAATCCAATGGTACCAGTGAGAAGCCAAAACGTCAATACCATAAGACCTGAAAATTTAACAATGTTGCCATGTTAGAGATCTTACATGTTGAGTATTCTTCAGCAGAGATAAATCGATCGAATCGAAGAAAGAGTATTGTTAAATAAACTTCGCTACTTCGTCTATGTCACATAAAACGAAGTAAGTGAGTGTTCCCGTAAATATTGCCATCGTATTAAGCTGAACGTTGATGTTTTAGTGCGGTTCAAAGAGCAATGTGGGAGTTGCTCGGCGATCAATCCGGCGATTTCCTCAAACTAAAAATATAATTCGTAGTCGTTATAAAAACACTTACCAGTATAACCTATATAAAGTAACGTTGGTATAAACTCTGTTATCTCCAATTTCTTGAAGAAATAAAATATTGAGTATATTAGGATGTAAACGGCGGATCCACCTGATACAAAGAAGCTTTTCCACCACCAGTGATAGTCCTGTAAAAGGATTGGGTTAATTTTACATTATAATAATTATACGACTATAAGGATACATTTTTTTTATATGCTTGACAGATAAACGAGCCTACGGCCCACCTGATGGTAAGCGGTCACTGTCGCTCATCAACCTCTGCAATGCCAGGGCAATGAGGGGCTGTTATCCATCGCCTACCGATACAGGACTTTTCTTAAACCTCGTTTAGAGAGGGACATGTCATAGCGCTCCGGGAACACCGCGGATGGAAGTCCATTCCAAATCGGAATGGTACTGTACATTGACAATATAATAGGTTCTTTAAAAATAATGAGTATTTCAAAAATGTATCACAATAAAAAATAGTACTTTTACACATTTAGAAGATATTATGACTTCAAACAAAGACATACAAAGAGATAGATAGTCAAACTAAAAGGTTTTGCTTTCTTTCACCAGATGGCAGCATTATTTTGGTATTTATTTTTTACAACTAGTAGGTAGCCACATGACAAAATCGAGTCAACTTAAACTACAATAGAAAAAAAAAAATGAAATAAAAACTCACCTCTCCACAAAGTTGGAAGTACACCATAACTATAGATATCTGTGATACAGAGATAACTAAAATACAAAATACTAAAAACAAGAATCCAAATAGATAATAAAATTGATTTTCCCAAAGAGCATTGTAAATGAAGAACAATTCAATGTACACAGCTCCAAATGGAAGTATTCCAGCCATCAAAATACTGAAAAGAATCATATGTTTAATTCAGCTATTTTTATGAAAATATTACAATAGCAATATTAATAGAATATAATACTCACCATATAAACACATTCATATACCAAACTTGTTCTGGTATTTTTCTGGGAATAAAATTCGTTCTTACTGGATGTTGGAAAGGTTGTTTACGGCATCCAAAATAATAGCCCAAATAAACCAACGGCAAGGATATACAAAACCATAAACACAATAAGGCCATCATAGTGGAAAATGGTACGGCACCACTGGAATGTTTTCCCATTATGAAAAAGTTTAAAAAGAAGCATGTGCCAAAGACAATGGCTGGATACAAAGTGGCAGTCAGGAATGCGGCTTGTTTCCATTGTTTGCCTTTCATTGTATTATAGAGGCGAGCAGAGTAATAACCCGCGATCAAGCCCATAAACACGTAAAGGAAAATCGCGGCGGTCATTAGTGCGCCTCGACTAGCCGGCGACAGCATTCCAAGCATCGCTATAACTGAAAAGGTACAAAGATTATAATCTCATAGTATACTACATTTCTTTGCAACAGATTTCATTAAGTTAGTTAAGGGATTATCAGTTTAAGTCAACTTTTTTTTCTTTACTTTGCTTTCGATTTTTTTTTAAATCAATCAACTGAGCATTTGAAAAATGAAAATGTAATTAACTTTTGAACTTTATAAAAAATATTTATGAAAAAATAGATAAAAGCAGTATTCTAAGAATTGAAAAATACTAACAAATTGTAATAAGCGCCATAAGAAAAACTTGTATTCCACTTCCAACTACAGCTGCAAACAGCATCCTTTTTGGTGGAGGTCGGAAAACATCGCCATGTACCAGCTTCCAGCCAGTCTCTTCCATCATATCATCTATACCTTCAACTGAATTGTACCGAGCTATGTCACGTCTTAGTGTGCGTACCATTATCATTGTTAATATACCTTTGGAAATTAACAAAACATTATAGTTATTTACAATTTTTTTATGTTATTGAAATTGCAGGAAAATATGGTAATAAGCAAATCAATTATTATGGTTGCCCACGAGGAAAACAAGGTAAATTTAACCATTATCCTGTTTCCTCTAATTTTATTCCTATTAATTTTTTTAGTAATCAATTTAATTTCACTAATTAATTATCACTTTACATGCTTACCTGACAAAAAGAATAATACAACAACAGAATTAATAATAGAAAACCAATGTATTTGCACATCTTTCATTCCTAAATAAATATCCCATCTTGACGCCCAACTTATATCTGATTCTCCCCATTCTACAGAATATGTAAAGTACAGTTTAGTTCCAGAGTCTTCATTAACTAATTGTGGTTTTGGTTTATTTGGGATTTGACAAGTATCATCAATAAATGTCAGCTCATCTTTTGCAACCGATTGAGTTTCAACTTCAAATCCAACTACTCTATAAGAATCCCTGAAATTAAGATTATTTTTATGACATTCTATGTGAAACGAAATTAATAAATTTATACATATAGGTAGGTTAGGTATCTTGATGTGAGTCTTGTAATTTAGGTAATTTAAAATTAAAAGAATGTTGACCTGCAATAAACAAGGGCTTAGAATAACAGATAATTAATGAATAGCAAATATACTCACTGACTGTGTTTGTGGTATTTCAGCAATAATTTAAGATGATTGTTAATGTAGGCCTTCCCTTCAGACATATATCCAAGGCGATACCCTTGCTCTATAGTTCTTTCTAAGGTATCAGTATTTATAACTCTGGTTGCAACTGGTAAGTTGTCAACTAATCTAAAATAGAAAAAACCAGACCATTTTTGAAAATAGTATACTATCTTTTTCTTTTTTATAAAATAATACTTACAAATGCACAAAATATTCATGTTCAATTCGACTAGCAACTTTTTCAGAATCTTCTACACTCCAGTTGATGGGAACATTTTTCTTGTGGCATAGAAGCTTGCATTTAATATTTTCTGCCATGTGAACTTCATATGGAGTATTAACAATACGATCTCCACGCAAAACTTCACCTAAGTTTTCAGATTTATAAACAAATGTGCCATTTTTAGGGAGACATAAACGCAATGAATAATATTCATATGGTAACTGGGTATGAATGCTTGTCATCTTTACAGCTTTAACTTCAATTTTCTGGCCCTTTTTGAACTCCACCGGAGCCACACCGGGTACGTAGAACCCATAACTTGCTTTTAATAAGCTACATAACAAAAGTGACTGTAGATAAACCTACAACAAAATTTAAGAAATTTAGTTTTACTATTTTGTTTTGAAATACGAAGTTTACATACTTTTTATAAGACTCACCTGATACATGATCCGTGTTCTCTTAAACTTTGATTAAACTACATCAAAAACCAAAATTTTAACATACTTAATACAAACAATTACTTCAAAAATATTAAGGATTTACTAAAACCTAACCCTAGAATCTTGTCTGAAAGTCTAGACTTGAACCACAGGTTAAATTGTATCTCAATTTGTAAAGAATGACATTAATACACTTGCTGACACTTAACAGTGCTTGACAGAAATAGAATAGGGTGGAAGGTCTATTTCCAACAATGGTTCTTTTTGAATTTTGTAAAAAAAAATATTTAAAAAATTAAATAACTAGCAAAAAATCCACTTATAGCACGACGCTCAGACAGACCCTCTCGTTTACCTAAACGCTACATAGATTAGCTTCGTCCTGCTCACGCGCATACGCGCTGGGCGCAGGCTGTCTCGTTCTAACACAACGGGCAACGCGTCGTCGCGGCCTCCCGCCACCTCGGCAGTCGGTTTCGAGCGAGCAACGCGTGAGCACGCGCAGTTTTACCTAAATTCACGAACGACGCGAAGTCAACGGAGCCCTAAACTCACGATCCCGGGAAGCGCTCTACAACGCATCCCATACACTAGTATTATACATATGCAGGATTCTTCTTATATCAGACTAGCTGACCCGCGCAACTTCGTCTGCGTTACAAAGGGGTTCAAACAGTACTCGCAATGAGGTCGCATTATTATTTGCGCGGCCCGAAGAGCATTCACAATCCACACATACATTGCGTTTTATACTCGTCATGACTTCTAAACGAAAATTGGAATCGAAATTGGAATAAAACAAAAAGTAATTTACTTCTACATTAATACTCTTGATAACATAATACTTAATTTGGATAAGGGTTAATAATATGACGATACTCATTTAACGTTAAATTCAATCTTGGGGCGAAATATTATTTTGCTAAACATAAAAGCGGTTATTGTGACTAAACTATGATAGTTAGATATATGTTGTCGCGGACTTTTTTGTTTGTCTTGCTAAGACCAAAAAGCCCGTAGTATATAATTTTGTTTTACTGTCAATAGTTTTTGCAGCGTACGCATAAATAGGTTTTCGATTATTCACCTTGTGTTACATATTCGATATTTTCATACGGATCCCTAATTTTTTTGAAAATAAAATATAGCCTATGTTACTCGGGGACTCGGGCTTTCCCAAGGTGAAAGAATTTTTGAAATCGATCCAGTAGTTTCGGAGTCTATTAATTACAAACATATAAACAAACAAATCTTTCCTCTTTATAATATTAGTATAGATCAGCAACATGTTAACATATTGTAACTTAACAAAGACCTAAATGTGAAATGAGTGCCAGAGAACATTGATGATTTGCTAATTTTCGTTAAAGTTAAAAACTAAAAAAGTTTGGAACCATTAATATAATTTTAACCATCAACAAGCAAGAAACTCAGCGGGCATTTCTTTTGTTATATTAATTGTCGGTCTAATATTTTTATAGATTGGTTGTTCAAGAAAAAAATAAGTGTGAAATTTAGTGTCGTTGCACACCTGTCAAGACTTTAAACTTTACTTTTTAAATAAATGATTATGTTTCAAATAATTTTATTAAGATGTTCACTTTGTTTTATAAAAACAATGAAAACTTCTAAAAAAAATATAAGTTTCATCGTATGAAAAAAAAATGTGCTTATTTTCAATATCATATCAAACAACTTTAACATTTTTCAGTGTTACCATGTCTGTAAAGAAAATTTACAGACAGACAGTGAAGATGAAGCGAAGTGACTTTCACAGACCATGCATACAAATATGAACGACTTAATCTTATGCTGTGTACTGTGTAGTGAATTGCCCCATGTTTATAATTGGGTCGGGCACCCTAGATATTTTTGGCAGGTGTCATAGGTTAGGCTTAAAAATTAGTTTTATGAAATGTCAGTTGTTCAGAACTTGTCACTAGTTGTCATTTGTCAGCGACCAGCGGGCACCGAGCACCGACCAGCCACATTTTTCCTGTGCATATTTCGTTGTTGCGACTTGTTTTCGTAATGTTTTTCCTATGAAATCTGGTTAAAATTATGAAGAATATAGAAATTATGAATGTGGATTGAGTTCGTGCTATATTAGTAGACTTATTCAAACAATTTAATACATTAACCTGGGGATAAAACTGAGTTTTTCGAAAGTGGTCATCGTGTACATAAAAAAACAACCGCGTTCAACATGGTTCAGGTTTGTTTCATGTTTTTCAAGTACTTCAAGTACTTAAGACCCTATATTACTTTTAAGTTGTCAAAGATATATAAAAATTATCGAAACGTTTCATACTATAGCTATTTTTTAAGTAGACTGTTTAATATCTCCAAAACTTAAATTCTTATTCCAGGCAAGTGAAGAAACTGAACAACCCAATATTCCTCAAGCAATGAAATTACTAAAAGAAATGAATATGAATGTTCAGCAAGTATCGCAGTTGGTAGACAACATGCTTGTCCGTGTAAAGAATGGAGAACTGTCAACAGATAAAGGTCTCAGCTTTTTAGAAATGAAATATCAAATGCTTCTCAGTTACTTAATTAACCTGACTTATATAGTATTAAGGAAGTGCTCTGGAGAAAAAATAGAATCAGACCCATCCATTGATAGACTTATTGAAATAAGAACAGTTCTTGAAAAAATTCGTCCAATTGATTCTAAGCTAAAATATCAAATAGATAAACTTGTCAAGAGCGCAGTTGTTGGTGCAACTACAGATGATGATCCACAGACTTATCGTGCAAATCCTAATAATTTAGTCAGTAAGATTGATGATTCTGAAGAAGAGTCCAGTGCATCCTCTGATATTGATGAGAAAAAAGAGAAAGCCAAATCCAATATATATGTACCTCCCAAACTAGCTGCAGTTCATTATGATGAAGTTTCAAGAACAGATGCTGACAAGAAATTAAAAGAGAAATCAAAGAAACAATTCCTTAACTCCAGTGTAATGAAGGAACTCAGGGAGGAATACTCTGAAGCACCTTTAGAAGTCAGCTCTGGAAGCCATGTCAAACAATCCATCTCCAAATATGAACAAGAGAAAACTGAATATGAGGAAAGTTACCTCACACGACTACCAGTTACTAAGGCTGAAAAGAATCGTAGAAAAAAATTAACAACAGTAGGAGTTTTGGCTGACGAAATAACAGGCAGTAGTAGTCAACGAGTAGCACGGAAACACAAAATAAAATCAAAGAAAGGAAAAGGGTTCAAGAGAAGGCGTATACATTAACTTTACAAAGTAAATTAGTTGTGTTCATAAACTTAGTTCTGTATTTTAAAAATAATGCCCACACAATAATACAAGGTAATAAAAACATGACTAAGCTCAGTAGATTTGTTTAAATTGAAAACAGTAATTGTGAGTAACAAACTATGAAATCATTGCAGTTGTTTTTCAGTTTTAAATTCATCAATGATGTTTGTTTTGATGACACATTATGTATATCTTAAGTGCCTTCTCAGTAAATATCCATATGTAGTTTAAAATGCAATTATTAATGTCACAGGTAGCTCCAGTTTAAGATCAATTGTAAAAACTAATTGAAATTATTTTGTATTTTATAAGTAAAAATAAAACCAATAATTTTTTACCAATTTACTTTAATGACTGATAAAATAAAATAATTATACCCGTGTATAGAATACAAATTATTTCATTACAAACATTGTAACAAAGTTAAGAAACTAATAGTGATGACTAAGTTAATTTCACATAATAATATTTTATTTATATGAATTTAATGAAAACTGCAATTTTGCATTTTGAAAATTGTGTACCTGCATTCAATCATTGAATTGATATTTTTTATACTTAGTAAGTTGATTATATTTTATGGAAAGTAATTGAATTTTTCGTTTATTGATTTTGGTAAAGCTATTACGTAAAAGTTATCATTTTGGATATCATAATGCTAACATTTTTTAAGTTTTACTTTAGTTTTGTTTATTTGATTATGTTTGTTATAATTTGCATGTTTTGATTTTCTTTGTATGAAAATAAATTTTGTCAATTTAAACTTTTAATTTCACAATTCGACAGCTGGGAAATCCTGAAGACATGTAGCAGGGTTGAAAGATTGATATCTAAACAGTTTCATCTTTCGAATATGATCGATAGGCGTATGTGTATCAAGGCACTGGTAATCACCAGGGGGCGGCGCTGTTCCGCCATTCTGGGTCAAATGAGATCGAATAACGCGATTCAGCAGCCAAGGCGGCGATCCCATGATTAACTGAAAAAAAAACGTAGGACTATATTTAACATTTACTTAACTCTCAAGGGATGGAATGAGGACTTATTCTTGAAATAGAGTAACACTAAGCTTTTGATAAAATCCTCACAAAGTAAACAGACTTTTGTCCGTGTCTGTCCAGAGACAAAACAAACATTCCTCAAACATTTATATCCTAATAATATTTAATGAAATTAATTTCCGTTCGTGTACAACCTAATCGTATTATCAAGTATAACTATAAAAATAAAAACATATTTGCCTTGTGCTTTAGCCTTCAAAAGGGTCGTTAATTCTGTTACCCATTTATGTACTAATACCTACTAGTAGAAAAGAAAATTTTCCTCTATTTCTCCCTAATTCTGGCATATTGTAAGTTTTCTGTAATGTCGTACCTTTTAATAAATTACTCGTTTTCTTCTTACAGTAATGTTGGGGACGGAGTGACGGGAAAGAATGCCGATGGCGTAACGCGTCGCCCCGTCCCTCATAACCCCGTGCTGGGTTCTGGCCTCAGCCGGGGTTCGGACGCTGAGTGTGAGCGGTTGGAGGTTTTAGTGAGGTTCAACTCCCACATACCCCGCCCGCGGGGCGGGCGGGGATCCGGTGATTTCCTCCAACTAAAAAAAAAAAAAAAAAAAAAAAAAAAACAGTAATGCTAGTAGGGAAGAATTATTTTCTTACCGGTTTTATGACGGTTGGGAACGGATTTCTAAAGTCATCCTTTTGTGTACTAACATAATCCATTACACCAAAATCTGCCGGAAGTTGTGGTAAATTTGCCCATTTCATTAACTTATTTCTCCCTTGCGTGCTTGAAAATATTAAATTAAACATGAGTAAGATGTTACTAAAGTTTTATTTTATAGTAAAAAAACATAATAGCGAGTAGGATCTAAACATAAAATATATACTTTTTATTGTAGTTTTTTTAGTTACTTTTTAATTTCTCTAAATTGCTGCATTGGAAACGATTATCTTACACGGGAAAGTTCGAAGTCTTGTAGGTAGGTAGTAACTTCATCGTCATACGATGATTTTGCTATGAACTTAAAACATACGCCATGCATAATTTATAATCATTTTGAAATACGATGCAGATTATTATGTTTAAGTTGTTGCCTCATGCAACGATGGGTCAGAAAGTGATGATCCCTCAGCACTTAATTAATTAGCAACCAAGAGATCGAACACGGCGTTCCTCGATCCCTTCGCTGGTACTGAGCCGGTGATCTTAGTTGGCTTCGCGAAGCGTTGTTTCAGAAACTGAGTAAATGCCAATTAAATGTAACGCTTAAGGTAGGTAATATAATTCACAAAACTATCTTATTTAAAAAAAAACTTACTCCGTGCATGGGTATGAAGTAAAATTAACCAGCGGTCTAAAAAAGTATACTGGATCCGTTTTGCTGTGTATTTGTTCAAGCATTTCTCTTGTTTCTGTTGTTCTTACACCTTGGTCATCATCTCCCCAACGCACGTACGTACTTAAGTGATTACTCAAACTATCTCTATAAACATAATTGTCCTTTTTTTCAGCGTGAGTGGCATAATCCCAATTGGCTACCTTTACTTGTGCACCATACGTGTTCTTAGAAAATAGAATTTGTTGGGGTTTTTTTGCCATAGGATTTTTAGTTCTCATTTTACTGAAATATCCGTAGTTAAAATTTCTGTATACTGTAATTATGTTTTACATCCGCAAAATTATCGGGTTAATATTTAAACTTTGTTGAAGAATGAAGTTTGTAAAAACGAAATACTTCAGGTTTCACTGTCAAGTGATTATTTTATACGTTTTTAAACTATTTACAAACAAGTAATAGGTTGTATAATAAAATGTCGCGATTATTTATTAAAGTAAGACGTATATACTAATAAATAATCGTTTTTTGATGTTGATTATGATTGTCTTAATTGCTTTAGGTTTTTGGTTTTGTGGGCAGGTAGCTTTAGCTTTAATAGGTCTTAAGTCTCGTTAAAATACCTTTAAAAAAATGGTGGTGGTAGCGTTTAATTTTTGACGTCAACAAGAATGAGCATATCATCAATGTTGAAAATAAAGTATTTCATTTCCAACCGAGTTTTCCTCAACTCAGGGATATTATAGACATATTAATGAAGTACAAAATGATAAAAAATTACAGTTGTTTTTCTTTTTTTATTAAGTTAATTCCGCATCCATTCCATTTCGTGCGATGCTTTCCTCGGCACAAGTTACAAGTGCCTCAAAGAACTCAAAAAACGTCATGCTAATATCTAATCTCCTAATTTTAGCGGTGTTTCTGTCGCAAACATCAGTGAAAATATTGGAAAATATTCTGATAATAGTTTTGATCGGTAAATCAGCAAAATTGAATAATTTGTATTTATTTCTTTCCCACAAAGTAAGTTGTTCTTCGTTGGTTTTAAGATCACTATCTGAAACAATAGCCTATTCATAAACTTATTCAGACACTCGCGGCTTTCTATAATACTTTCATGCATTTTTAACGGGTTCTTACCACGATATTTAATTAATTGAGTTGTCTCGATATTTCAACGTTGTTGCAAACGTCATGATCACGAGAAGACTGGATACAGTGAGTGTGGTGTGTCGAGAAGTGAGTTCGAGTTCCAGTGGTGCGACCCAAAAGCGAACGAGAAAGAGGGTAGACAGATTTGTTTGCTCGTAAATCGACCCGCAGTATCCAGTCTTCTCGTGATCATGACGTTTGCAACAACGTTGAAATATCGAGACAACTCAATTAATTAAATATCGTGGTAAGAACCCGTTAAAAATGCATGAAAGTATAATAGCCTATTCATAGAATTTAATAGATTGCTTATTCACCTAGGGCTAATGGTCTGATCCTTGAATGAGATTCGCCTTAGGTCCGTGAAAAATCACTGAATACAGTACCAATACCTTTTTTATTGCCATGTAGGCCAACGATTTTTTTCTACCTACGAAATTTTCGAATTTTGGAGCCTGCATATTTCAGGTGAGGCAAACTCCATAGCGTAAACAATGTAAACTAGGTCGGTATACCTAGTAATTTTATAGTTTAAATTTTAATATTACTCGGATTTCTAAATATGAATATGACCTTAGAAAACCCTTGAGTGATTTCAAAAATAAATAAATAAAACCATTTATTGCCATAACAAAAGACTTTTCTAACTCTACCGCACATGATGCGATGGTTAATATCATACGGTCTACAGTGTGTAGAGAGTGGCGTTGGTGGTGGCCTAAAGACTGAATTAAAATTATAAATATTGAAAACTAACCAGATACAAAGGTTATTTCATCACTAAAAATAAAAACATTTCGACCAATCGGAAGCAGTCCTTTCATTGCTTCAACAATTTGTATCTCAGTATCAGAATTGTCTAAAATATGCAAACTTCGACGAATCGTACATATGAAATCTCTGATTGTATGAGGTTCGCCTATTACTTTGTATAGTTCATAAGTTTCTTTCAAAGGAATATAATTTACATATTCACTTGCAAGTTTTCCTGTCGCGAAAATAAAGTAGGTAAGATTATTATGAATAAGTTAGGTACATAAAACGTATCTATATTTTAAATTATTAGACAGATAGATACATTGCTATAGAAATATTTCTAGTTATTGCATAATATAAGTAGGTATATATATAAAAAATATACAAATTACTAGCCTCTGCGTCGTCCAGCATTTGGTATAACATCATGTTCCATAAAAAATCGAAATGCTGTCGCCAAAAGGGTCTCTGGTTTAGCTTTCGGTAGCTCCTTCGCAGTATATAATTTACTTGCCACAGAAATTAAACTGTGTAAGAATTGCCAAAAATATATTTCTTCGAACGGATTATGAGGTGTCCGGGCAAGCCATTCAGGATTTTTATAAAATATTCTGTCAATATCAACAAGTGTTAAACTATTCTCTTGAACATTGCAATCGTAATATAATTGCCATAGACAAAATCGTGTTAAAACTGGTGTAAAAATTATGTCTTCGTTATTATAAATTGTTGCATACTTGTAGTAAATGGCTTTTAATTCAGTTTCATAACATCGCAGTGCCTTTTGTAATGAATCAACTTCGAATTCCACGAAGCTTTCAGCGTTAAACGGGTAACGGATTTCTGCAAAGAAGGTATTTTTTCTTTGTGCGTAAAGATTTTGTGGAATGCTGTTATTTTCAAAATATTCACAAATAATTTGACTTCTGATTTCCGTTCCCTTTTCTATATTCTTCATTGCTTCTTCTATGTGGTATGTCAGCCCGATAGTATGATTATCACAAATGTCAAATTGCAAGGGCTCTATACCTAGACTACGTTTATCTTGTAATAATTCACACAGGTTTTCTTCAGATGCTATGTCACATAAGTTATCGTCAATAAAAAGATTTTTATGTTGTAACACAAGACCATTATTTGTTACAAATTTCCCAACACCACTTTTCCTATTGCTTTGAAATTCTCCTCTATAATGTGAACCAGAACCCAGACCCAAATTTAAAATACCATAACCGTTTCTTTCGCCTTTTAGCCAAAATCCTCTATATATGTTTATGGACGGTAAAGATAAAGAATCATTGTAAAATGCATTCCAAATGTAAATACCGTAACCAGACATAGTTCCACTTTTCCATTCGCCAGTGTAAAACTGAAAGCCAATTCATTAGTATATTAGTAACTAAAGTTTTCTAACAAGTTTTCGATCAAAATATTAAATTAGATGTCACTCACATCGTGGTTTGGCCAGATCATTATACCTTTCCCTTCCCGAAGATATCTGTCCCATTCTCCTTTGTAACCGCTTGTTAACGAATATTCTCGAGATCCAAATCCATGGCGCACGTTCTGAACAAAAATATAGTTCATTGTTTTATTAGGCAAGTGCATAAAGGAAAATAAAAATCATATGTTGGTTTTAATTCTAAATTACCATTATGAAACAAACTGAACTTTCAAACTGCCTATTCAAGTCTAACCTAACTTAAAACAGCAAGTTTTGCACCGCAATATAAAATTTGATAAGTTAGGTAGATAAGTAATCCAAGAGTTTAAGTAATTAGGTAGGTATCCAAGGAAATTGAAGTACCTATATATATGTATATATTTTTTGTTAGTTTTTATCTTCACTCTTAGTAGGTCTAAGAGTGATGTTGAATGTGTTTGTAGATATCTAATAGACATCTGGGATGGCTAAGTAGGTACCTACCTCATTATAAATCTACAACATCAAATAATCAACTACATAACAAAATAAATTTTAATTTACCTGATTCCATTGTCCATCATAGGAATTCTTAAATGTCTCTGAATAATGAATAATGCCTCTACCATGCTTGGTTCCACAGTGCCATTCACCCAAGAAACAATGCTGGTCTCGCGAATTCACGTAAAGTCCTTTACCATGTCGGAGATTATCGTTAAAATCGCCTTCATACCAAGTGTCATCTTTCCATTTTATCAAACCTTTCCCATTCATTTTATTATCTTTAAATTGGCCCTAAAAACATTATTATTCACAGGTTGCGTTTAAAATAAACGAAGACATTAATCCACCACTACTTCTACATATCATTTAGGTAGGTACACATTGGTGTACAGGGCTATGTAGGCATATTGTCCCTACATGTTATAAACAGTCACTTGCTGCTCTCTGTTGCTACGTATGCTTATATTTTTAAAACTACAAAATGGATTATCATGCATTTTTAATCAGTATCAACAATATACCCGTGCTCAGTCAGTATACTGATGAACCAAAATAATAACCTATACTATCTAACTAACTATCTCTAGACCGTATATCTCTAGACCGTACATTAAAACTGCATTTTCAGGAACATAAGCAATGCTTATTATTTTATTTTATTTTATTTATTTACAATAAGAAGAACACAAACATCCCACTCAAACCCTGAAAGGTCCCTTGAGCCGTAAATATTTTATGTACGGTGTAGGATAATATACCTACACATTTCGTAATGGGTTTTATGATCTATTATCAATACTTAGATCTCGGAAAAGAACTGAATGTTAGGCTATAGACACTTAAAAAAAGAATATACCTACATAGTAAGTTGGAACTATGTTTGAAAAGCTGTTCAGTTAAATTTTGAAAAGCTAAATACGAACCAAATACACTGTCCCGTCCGCCCACTGAAACCGACCTTCTCCTTGCATACATTTCATTGAGACATTACCTTCATATAAATTTCCATTTTTGAATTTAATAATTACTCTTTCATCGGGGCCATTCCACCAAACCTGGTGTAAAGGATTGTTCTGGAATGTGAGTATATAATATAATATTTCATTGATGTCATATAATTAATTGCATAGGTATGTAGGCAGAACAAGAGCGAGTTACCTGTGTGTTATACTCATTTAGTTCCATTTTTGATCGACTTTTCTTCGTTTTCGACGTTTTAGCTGATAAGAAGTAATAAAATTTACTAAGGTAAAAAGTTGGGGGGCGGCGCGACGGAAAAGAGTGCCGAGTGCGTAACGCGACACGCTGACCCGCATAACCCCGTCGCGCCGACCCGCATAACCCCGTGCTGGCCTCAGCCGGGGTTTGGATGTTGAGTGTGAGCGATCGGAGGTTTTAGTACGGTTCAATTCTCATTTCTCACATTGATTTCCTCCAACTCAAACAAAAGGTAAAAAGTTCTAATAAGGTAGGTTAGCCTTGATCACGACGCGGTATATTGTGACAACCTTATAGGTAAGTAGTCAAAGATTACAATGGATATTAAAATTAAAGTTATTTAGTTAATTAATTTAGTTGTATAGGTACTATTTATTGCGATACGGTCGACTTGTTAGTTAAGCGATCAACAACAGTGATTGCTAAGATCCCTCACTACCAAGTTAGGGAACGTTAATTGTCGATTTGTCAAACAACTACATAATGAAAAGAATTTAGAAGGTAAAGAAGAAAAACCAAATAAATTTGAAAGTCCAACAGAATGTTTTAATCTAACCAACAGTCTTTTTCTTCTTATTTGTCAGTTCACTTGGTGTTTTTTCAATTTTTGTCGGAATTTCATCTTGTTTAGAAGAGCTTAATATATCCCAAGATTCAACAATGGTACACAACATAGATTCGAACAACGATGTGACTAGTTCTTTTTGAACTGAGCCTTTAGGTCTGGTAACAGTCGATGGAAGGGATATATCGTCACTTGTAAGTCGAACGGTTGATGGCCCCCTTGCAGTAGATTTAGTATCAAATTCATCATCGATTTCTGACTTTTTAGATATCAATAATGAACTATCTCTCCGCGTAAGTGTGCGCTGAGAATCTACGTAATACATTTTTGTAATGAAAAAAGTAAACCTCAGTAGACGTATTACTTTGGAGGAGACATATTAATTACTTTCTGATCTGTGATATTAATTCAATTGTTGACAGCTATTATTTGACTGTCAAAATCAGTGATTCTTAATTTAACAAAGATTAAGGACCACTCTAATCATAATCTACTCATAATCTGTGGACGACATTCAATTTAAAGTGCATTTAGGAGCAACGCGGCACTGGAGATATAGGTACATACTTATTCGAAATTTTCATGAAAAATCTTCTAGAAGAGCCCTCTACTGACCGAGTATGTAAAGTTGTTTTGGGTATTCGGAAAAATGAAAACAATTGCTATAATATCATTCGAACTGTTTTATTTTAATAGATAATTTAACGGTGTTTTTCAATTTACGTTTTTGTAATCTTCGATGCAACAGATGTCCACCGGAATCACTCGCAAAAGCGACTGAAGAGTGCTTTAAAACTTTGTTTAACATCGAACTACCTAGAGATAATACATAGAAAATTAATATCCATTATTTATTTTACTTATAAAGTTTAAGTAAATAGGTACTATACCTAAAAAATAAAACATTTTTAGAATTTTATTCGTCCATATAAGTTAAAATTTATATTATGAACAATGGTCAGTAGGCACCTACTACTAATTAATGGTACAAAATACCTGCTGACATCCGTTTATTTACAGCTAAATTTAGCTTCTCTGCTTATCTATCCAGCAGACAAATCACTACCGAACTCGCCTAATGTGGGACTGGGCATTTCAAAAAATATCTTCGATAGGTTTTAAGACTTTTCCAAATATGTTTCCTCACGATGTTTTGCATCAACTGCTTACCAATCTGAATACAAAAATGTGGTGAGATAACCTAAATTAAAATAATATACTACATTAAATTAACATTTATAATAGTGTTGAAAATAATTTAACCCCATCTCCATAAGTTCCATGGTCGCCATAATCGCCAAGACTTCGATGTTGACTCAGGAACATCGGAGATAACATCAGAGGCTGCGTCAAAACGATCCATAGGTATTTCCAGTTCTCCAATAGTATTCGCGGAAGTACTCGCTTCCCCCAAGCAAGTCCAAAGGAGACAGAGAATGGTGTTCATTGCCAATACCTGTTCAAAAGTTATCAACAGTAGAAATGTTTCATTCAATAGATACCTACCTACAAAAAAATCAAATTTAAAATAAGTACTTAATAAAATTGAAAAAGCTATTCACGAAAATAATTGGGAGATAGGAGCTGTTTACACAAAAATAAATATATCAGAAAACGCAGCAAGAGGATCAGTAATTTTATATTTTTCACAAGAGGAGGAACATTTTTGTAGTTAATATTCTTTCTCGAATATAAATTAAATATTTTTAATTACCTTTCCAGTCATTTTTGATTTTAACTAAGTTAATTTGAGCACACTAAATATTGGTGTAGTACGCGCGAATGGTTCGAAAACTCAAAGACTAGAAGTGGTATTCCTGAAATTGGAACGTGTAATGTTTCATTGAGATTTCGTAATTACTAACAATTAACGGTGCAGTAATTTCATTGATCCGTATCAAAATAACGAAATACCTGTATACATATGATCAGTATTGTTTATGTAGCGCAAAACACTAAAATTCGGATGCTACAAAGTATTTATTGAATTTTACTGAATTATGCTGATGTCCGATATTGTGCGAAGGGAATAGAAAAATTAAAAACATAATTAAATAATTTATTTTTATTTAAGTAACAAATAACAAGCTTAAGTTTATGGTTTTCTAATTAACAACAAATTAAGCACAAATAAAGGTTATAGTTTAAAATTACATTACTTAAATATATTGTATCGTTGCAAGTTTAGTTTGTTGTCATACCACAAACTTTTAAGATAATACATTTAATGCTGAACTTAATGCTAGTGGCAATACATTTTAAAATACGATAATTTAAAATATTAAATTAAATTGTGGGCTTTTTTTCCCATTATAAGTTATAAACTCTAATGAGTATTTTATACTAACAAAAAAAGACGATAAGAAAATAGGTCGTAGTATATCTTCAGTTCTAAGTCGAGCATAAAGTAAAGCCTTCAACATTTATCGCCATGGGTTTAGTAAGAAGAAATTCAGTCATTGAATGCGGACTATTTGTTTCTGTCGTATGCGTTAAAATAATATTTTATGTTCTTGTCAGGCATTTATAAGCGAACTCATTCAATCTGGGTCAGCATCTTTTCAGAAGTAATACGTGTTTAATTGTAGGTACTGTTGCATTCATCCGGCCACGGTCCGTTTCAAGAATACTTTTTTGCCACGCACCATCCGGCTATGGAATGAGCTCCCCTCTTCGGTTCTGTTTTCCCGAGCGCTATGACTTGTCCTTCTTTAAACGAGGCTTGATGAGAGTCCTTAGGGGTAGGCCATAGGTAGCGGCCGCAATGTCTTCTGCCAATGCAGAGGTCCATGAGCGACGGTAACCGCTTACGATCAGGTGGGCCGTTAACTCGTCTGCCTCATCTTGACATTAAATATTCTCAACCAAATGAAAGTTACTTAATATTTTGTTTTAATCGACTGCCAATTGAAAGGTTATGTTCGAAATTGTTCCTGTTGCATGTCGAGGCTATAGCTATATTTTTTTTCAAATCAAATTATTCAATAAAAAATTCATATTTTACAATATGTAATTATAATATTGCTTTGGATCTCGGTTGAGGCTGTGTCGCGAAATCCGTTTACAAGAATCACATGGTTAATATATAATCGTAATGATGGGCACATCGGTAATGAAGCAATGTTGCCAACACATGGCTATCATTTAAAATTCGGAAATATCGTAATACAGAATTACTAATACTATATTTTTATCACAGAAAATTATTTGGCCTTGATAGGACACAACGCTTTGCTTGATGTGCTATAACATAATAATATTAATAGTATTAGTGGAGTTTAACTAACAGAATAATAAATATAGACTAGCTTTACGAAGATTGTTTCATATAATATTGCTTTTTGCGTCTCAAATAGTCTTAATACAAATAGAAAGCACCACGTCAAGTTAGACCACTTATGTGTAGTTTGGGGACTTATACAAATTTATTTGCTTCAAGGTAAAAGTGAGCTTTGTTCTTATTTTGAAATTTCATATAAGTTCATCATATTACTAAACTGTAGTATTCCGACTTTGCTGATTGAATTATTGCATTAGTTTTTTAAATATATTTTGTACTAACATGAGCAATTCTTACTTTCATACACTGTTAGTCATAAGATTTTGTGTTATTTCGCAATAGTGTAATTAACTCTATTTCTTTTTATAATTCTTTATGAGTGTAACTCTTAATCTACCTAAGAATTTACTAGTGCTGTACAATTTGGCCGTTTAAACCGGCCACAAAGTTTAACCAGGTTAATTAGTTCAGCAGCCAGCTAATTTTTTGAAATTAACCGGTTAAATTAAATTAACCGGTTAAATTAACTGACTGGCTAACCGGTTAATTTGCAAAAGATTCTTAACATTGAATAAATCATTTATTTTTATTTTAATTTTTAAAACTTTAATTTTATTTTTATTTTTCAATTTATTTTTATTTTTCAATGTATTTATATTTTTAAATTTATTTTTATTTTTAAATTTATTCATATTTTAAATTTATTTTTATTTTTAAATTTATTTTTATTTTTATTCATATTTTAATTTTTTTTTTTTTAATTTATTTTTATTTTTAATTTTTTTTTTATTTTCAATTTATTTTTATTTTTTTTTATTATTAAAATTTTAATATTAAAATAAAAATAAAATTTTTATTTTATTATTAAAGTTTTAATTTAAAAATAAAAAATAAAAATAAAAATAAAATTCCCATTTTAATATTAAAATTTTAAAAATAAAAAAAAAAAAAAAAAAAAATTAAAAAAATAAATTAAAAATAAAAATAAATTTAAAAATAAAAAAAAAATTAAAAAAAAAAAATTAAAAAAAAAAAAAAATTAAAATATGAATAAAAATAAAAATAAATTTAAAAATAAAAATAAATTTAAAATATGAATAAAAATAAAAATAAATTTAAAAATAAAAATAAATTTAAAATATGAATAAATTTAAAAATAAAAAAAATTTAAAAATATAAATACATTGAAAAATAAAAATAAATTTAAAAATAAAATTAAAATTAAAGTTTTAAAAATTAAAATAAAAATAAATGATTTATTCAATGTTAAGAATCTTTTGCAAATTAACCGGTTAGCCAGTCAGTTAATTTAACCGGTTAATTTAATTTAACCGGTTAATTTCAAAAAATTAGCTGGCTGCTGAACTAATTAACCTGGTTAAACTTTGTGGCCGGTTAAAACGGCCAAATTGTACAGCACTAGAATTTACGCACTATATAACAATATATTCTTCTTTGAGACTTATCACAAACCTTTTCCCAAATGGGGCCATACGCTATAATACACACTAATACATTTTATATTAATTATACCTACATAATCTAATTCGTATGAGTTTAGACTAGAAAGTTATAAGAGTAGAGCCTCCTGGAATTATACCCTAAAGATGATGAAGAGCGATGTAGAGTGAATGATGCTTGAAGTTTGTCACGGTAGCATGCTGCAAATACAATTACAATTTTATTGAAAATTTAAATCTACCTTAATTTTTGTAGAAAAAAGTAGAAATATAAGACTTCATTTATGTAGATATATCTATTATCTACATAAATAAGTACAATCAGTGGATTTTAAATGTATAGTAAACGGACGCTCAATCAGGTCATACAAATGTGTTACATACTGGTATGTCATGATCCTGAAAATATAGTCATATAGCTATAGTGGAGCAGGCGCTGGTAGTGCGGGAACACCTCGTAGGGCGGCACGTGCAGACCGAGCTAGTGATACCTGCATGCGTGGGGTTGGTTGGTTGGTTGGTTGGTGCTAGACCCATGCGGTGGAGGCGCGCAGGTTGTCGACGATGCTGGTGCGTCGTCGCGCGCAGGAGTCGAGCGCGAGGCGGCGCCACCGTCACGAGTCGTGGAGCAGGCGCTGGTAGTGCGGGAACACCTCGTAGGGCGGCACGTGCAGACCGAACTCGAGCGCCACGAGGACGGCGAACTCAAACTTCATCAAGTCCTTTCTGTTCAGCCTGAACGTAGTCTCGATGCGCTGTGCAAAATAGTTAAGCTGAGGTATGTTCGAAATGTATATTTTTTAAGCACCACCTCCTTGATATTTAATATAACTAAGCGTTCTTTTTATTTGGCAATACCTATTCTCAGAACCATTTTTGATTTTTTTTGTCGTACAAATATCGTGGTGCTTATTTCATTGTCCCTAACAGTGAAGACTTAGGATTATATTTCGATTCCGGTCTAACGTTCGATTAAATATAACAAGATATTACGTACATTGTTACGAGTAAAGCGTTAAAAATTTGGGTCTTTAAAAATGAAACTCTGGATATCTAAAACTAAGAAATGACACTAGTAATGTTTTACTTTTATTCATATTTTGGGTTTGGGGTTTATTTTGAGTAGGTTCGGATGAAAACTTAATCTATGAATCCAGGCCTCTTTTTGAAGACAATCGCTTACGATGTTTTAATATTTGTTGTTTAATTAATTTACCTCAATCAACGCCTTCAACATTTCCCCTTTAACATCATTAAGTTTGGCGGAGAGCAGCAAACACGCTCCGGCACACAATTTTCTATTATCTTTGTTTATAAGATTAGCGAGTATCAGTTTTTCAAAATAAACGTACGCCTGAGCAACAGACAGCAAATCTATACCTCCACTGTCATGTTTGGCAATTTTACGCATTTCTTTTTTAATGCTGAAAAATAATTTTAATATTTAACGGAACAGAATATACTAGTTATAGAATCATTGGACCTAGGTAGGTAAGAGTTGGCGAAGACTGTATATGATGAGAAGGAAGGCGGAAGCGACTTACATTACTTGTTTACTATTTTGAATGTGCATAAACAGATTTGCACATTCGAAATTCAAAAATTCAAAAGTCAGGAAGTCTTCTCGGTCAGGTTGTGTGTAAAATTTACTTTATTGGAAATATTGAAGAATCATCCATCCCTTTTCTCAAACGTTATGTTGAATAATGATTTTGCAATCTCAATCTCTCAATCTCAATTTATAAATTCACCTTTTGAAAAAAATATATCATGGTGAATAGTCTACATAAAAATCTTAAATAGTCAGAATGAAAATATAACCTCATAAGACGAGATTTTATAGATGTTAAAAAATGTAATAATATTATTATATCCAAGACAGTGTTACTGTGAATTTAGTAAATTGCTTTAGAATGTGGAAAATTCGTACCTTCTTAGCTTGCTCAGAGTTAATTTAATATGCGGGAATTTTTCTCTGAATTTGTCATTGAGTTCTTTCTTTAAATCTTGCGGGCGAACGTAGTCAATGATCGACGTCATGTAAGATGTGAATGTGAGCAAGGTCCTGTGTTTCCCAGCAATAAGCTCCGGATCATCGAGTACATTTGGACAGTAATGAACCTGGTAAATAGAAATCAACTTTTAAATAATAGCATTACACTTTGTAGAACATTGATGATTGGATTTTTTGTATAGGTACATGATAATTTTTATATTATACTAGGTGACCCGCGCAACTTCGCCTGCGTTACAAAGGGGTTCAAAAATTGTAGCCTATGTGTTATTCTGATGTATAAGCTATATTGTGGTAAAGTTTCATTCAAATCCATTCAGTAGTTTTTACGTGAAAGAGTAACAAACATACATCCATACATACAAACTTTCGCCTTTACAATATTATTATGATTTGTAATTTTTATTTTTCGTATTCAACTTACATATTTTTGTGTAAGAAGAGTTTGTTCGTCCCAATCAAATGTTTTAGTATCGACGGACGTGTGTGGAGGCGACGAAGCGATTGTAGTCCTCTGAGAAGACTCATAAGAAAAGCACCTATAATAAAATGTATTAATTATAGTTTATTGAATATTACTGCATTTTCACATGCTTCTATAAATCTATCAGCTTATTTAGGTTTTAAAATAAGCAGTACCTACCAAAACTTGAAACATACTATCAGATTATTTTACTGGGAAATAACGCATAAATTACGTTTTTTTCTAACAATACATGTAATGATTCAAATACAGTAGAACATTATATACAAAGACATAAACTTCTTAGAACAACAATAAATCAACTGAATGTAAGAACATTAATCATAGAGTCTGGGTTTCATGTCTAATAGAAAGTTTTTGGTAAGAAGCCAAACTCCAGTGTTTTTGATGCGGCTATTTTTATTTTTTTTAAGTATGTTATGTAAAATTATATTTTTTTATTGGGTAAATGAAAAACAAAATGAAAGATGGTGCATCATTCTAACAGTATGATTCAAGGAATTATTGCATGCATTTTACAAATATAATATTTTCATGCACTGTTACTGTAGTCTGGACAAAAAGCTACGTAATTATTAGGTAAAACCAAATTAGTCTAATTATAATATTTAAAAAAATGATGAAAATAAAATAGGAATTAGGAGACCGGTGCAACGTCGTCTGCTTTAAATACGGAGTAAATGTTTGTTTGGAGGGAGGTTTTGTAATAATATGATCATGATGCGCTCACGGTATTACGTTACAATGCGCGTTGCCTACAAATATTAATATTTTTTTATATTTATATTATTGATAGATTTTAATTTCATCTACGATTACAATCAGTAAATTTTAATCTACGACCTATTTAGATTTTTCTCAATAATCCGAAATAGCATGTTATTCTTGAGATAGATACGCTATCGCAAACTGTTCTATAATTTTTAAAAATATCTATATTTTTGTAGTACTTAATTTTCATGTATGATGTAACGATTCATCAGCATATATATCTTACATAAATTCTGATCTCTTCTAAATAAAGTAGCTTCCCAGAGAACACAGTGAAATATTTAATTCCCTCCAGTACTTTTTGAGGTGTCTTGTTGCAAAAAAACATAAATATCAATTTTTTTTAATTTATAATATTAGTATAGAAGAATACATACATAGTGTATGAGAATATTAATATAAATAAAGTGCAAAGGGCATGATAAAGGAGAAAATTAAAAGGTTTAGTCTATACAAAACTTGCATGCACATTAGTATGTTTTTGGAGTTAATCTATAGTAATATTATTATTCTACATCTGTCATGAACCCCAACTCCTACTAATAGCTAAACTGTGGCCACTGACACCTAAGTTTGTTAATATTTTATCACCAACACATTCTGTTTACAAATTGATAATTTTTAAATTATCATGAAGCTGAGTCAAATAGCATTAGCATATAAACTGCATAGCGTGGTGATATTTATATTCATTATTGTTTACCATTTCTTATCCTTGTGTCTCGTCAATAACTTAGTCCTGAAATTTAAATATGTTAGTGATGAAATGATTGCAGTAACCTTGTCATTAACTCATGTTGTGTTATGTGTATGTTGGATGTCAATGTTTGTGTTTATATTGTATGGTGCAAAGCTGTATGAATGACATTCTATAAAATCGTGTTTTTGTTCAACAACAACATTCATAAATATTACTATTATGTTTTGTTCACAATTCATTTCAAACCAATTTGAAGAGAAAGGTACTTACTACACATAACACACAGGGAGTGAAATTTAAATAAAATCACATGAGCTAGATTTAGTGGGCACTCATGCACCAAGCATAGTATTTTCATACATTTTCAATTGTATTTTATAAAGTTTGTCTTAATATAAAAAATATTTTTTGGTTTTACCTTGCTATAACATGTGGATGACGATTTAATATTTTCCAGCTTTTATCAATGTAGTCACTGTCATACAGTTTACGGTACTGTTCTAAAGTATACACCCTGGACGGTACAAGCAGTTTAGAATAAGAAATATCTTGACCATTTTCTTCTTTTTCTAATCCAAGAAGATCAAATGGATCAACTCCATTATCTGTTATAGCTGAAAGAGGCCGAGGTCCTGACGTATTTCTTCTACGAACACCATCCTTCCTTAGATCAGACCTGTTAATTGAACTCATTAAACTGGACTGTGGTTTATGTTAACCACTTGAATGATATTTTCTAGAGTATGGATTTTATATTGTGATCACATTCAAATTAATAAATGCACATAATAAGTTCATGTATACATATTTTTGTTTTTTTCAGTGAAGCAATTTTGTACATACATATTATAGAAGGAAGGCTAGGTCACTCGTAACACAGGGTATCCTAGTATGAGGACCTAAGTTCTCCTATTGTTAATATAAGTTACTGTTTAATTTGCCTTAATATGAACATGGAGAAATTGTTTATGTACCACCTTGTCTAAATAAAATTTCATTTCATTTCATGCTCACCTAGCAGTTCTCACAGTTCTGGAGTATGGTATAGTGCTGAAAACAGCACATGGCACACTCTTCTCTGGTACAAATGCAAGTCTCTCATCTCTAAATGTGACTCCTTTGGTTGACCTTACAAAACGAACCTCATTTGTCACAGCATGGTTCTCTGGTATACAAGTGTTGCTTGTACGAAAACGTCCTGTAATAGAAATAAATTGAAAACATGAAGTATTTGTTTGTATTAGATGATTTTTATTCCATAAACAAAAGGAATGATGGACTAAACATACCAAATGTTAGACTTTCTGAACTACTTTTCTCTTCTGTATTTATTCCTGTCATAGATACTAGATGACCTCTTTTGCTTCTCAATGAAACATGTTTTTCTTTGATTGATTCATTGTTTCCTGTTGAGCACCTGCAGTTGCATAATAAACAATGTTATTTATTTCTTTAAGCACTAAATCATGCAGTCCTGAATTATTATAATTTAATAATATAATACACAGCTACTAGCAATAGAATTAATTCCTTATGTAGCTTTGAATAATACATTTATAGAATTTGTTATAGCCAATTTTTGTAAAATGATAGTTTCTTACCTCTCTCTGAAATTTGAATTAAATCCACTTTTTACTGGAGTTATATTGGTTGTATATTCTGATTCTGAGCTCACAGAATAATTATCTGTCCAATTTTTATGAGGGCTGGATTGATTCTTGTTACTACGACCATGAATGTTATTTTTCGAAGGATGTTCTTTATCATTCGGTATTTCAATTGCATTTGATGGTCCATTAGCATTGTTATGTTTCGTGAATTTATCAGGAAATAGTTCCAAGTCTGCTTCTTTATGTTTGCCATCGAGCGATATGTTCGACAAAAACGTAACTGCAGCTAAACGTCTTCTAGCTTTTTCGTATTTACTACGTTGGTTAGGCATTCTTAGAAAGTGTGTTCTTTTCAGTTATGCTGGCGTTCTCCCTTCTGCGAGTATTTCTCTTATTTTTTATATTTTTGCAATAATATTTAAAAAAATAATCACTAATCAAAGCACAGAATCTCCGAAGCTCGAATAAATAAAATAGTAGGGTAATTAACCCAATAAACGCATGGTTTTATTACATTGTATGCTCTCTGAGGTGCTTGCTCACTGTTTGTGAAATTATGAGCATTGTTCACTCAGTCAAAATATTTTAAAGAGATTTTTTTAGATTTATTTTATTAAAAAAAATATATAATTTGGAAAATGGAAGAAACAGGCAAACTGAACAAGACTAAATGTACTTTTTAACTTTGGATATTAACAATCTCACGATTGGAAGCATCACTGTACCATATGAGACTGTCTGGAGGGGTGATAAGAAGGTTATCTCCCATATTATTAGATCCCACTCCTCCCCCTTCTTGATCACTGCAGAAAACAGTATAATGAAACATTCATTTAAGTTAGTGTATGAATAACTGGATTCAACTCTCTATAGAAGTGTAACTGACCACTTGCATAGAGCCATAATCAGCCCCTACTTCCAGAAGGGGTATCGCTACCGAAACCTCCCTTTGAAAATAAATGACAAGAACCTTTACGCTCAGGAGGGCCTCCACTGCGTATCTTAATCATTACTACTAAGTACTACTTGAGTATTAACACTTGAGTATAATGCATTATTTTTTGATACTTAATTGAATTTGTTCAAATGTTGTGCATATTAATAATAATTCCTCCCTCTTGAACCCCGATCACTGGTGGCTTGACTCTGTTTATTGTATTGTATTTTTAAAATTTTGTTTTTCTTGTAAATTATTCTTTATTAAATACAAAATAAAAAATAAGATATAAAATGAATATAGAAATTTATTGTTATTGCAGTAAACGGTGAAAATCAATTAGTATAAAAAATGACATAGGAATCAAAGCCGTTTTGTGGTATGACGGAAAATGACGGAAATCCCCTTCTTTTGTAAAATATCACACGAAGTGATGTGGATCCTCTAGTACTAAACATTTGGTTTATACACCCTACAACCGATTTGTCATATGTCAAAATAAAATCAACAAGCAACATGGATCGAATCATACGATTCACATTAATCCAACCCATTTAAAATTGGCTGTTTATTATTAGATATCAGTAGCAAAAGTAAAATGTCTGCAGCTGTTATTGTCAAAATTCACTTATGTCAGATGTCAGTGTCAGATTCTGAAAGAAGGTAAACTCAGTAAACTGTGATTGTTTAGATCTAGATTTAATTCCTAGTTATTGAGTTTTTTTTCAAAGACTCGTGTTTTTTGTGAAGATAAAAATGGAGAGTAATGTTTCCGTTTCATCAACTTCACCTAGACCTACTCGTTTCATGATGGAAGGGGTGGGAGCTCGAGTGATTAGAGGTCCTGACTGGAAGTGGGGTAAACAGGTAATAAATAGTAAATAATGTTGTACTAGAGTTATTACTGTATGTGAAAGAAAGTTATATTTCGCACTATGAAATTAATTTACACACTTCTCAATTTATCAAGATTTTGTTGTATGATACAGGATGGAGGAGAGGGTCACCTAGGAACAGTTAGAAACTTTGAGTCACCAGAAGAAGTGGTAGTCGTTTGGGATAATGGAACAGCTGCAAACTACCGATGTTCAGGCGCCTATGACCTCCGAATCTTAGACAGTGCTCCTACAGGTGTCAAACATGAGGGAACTATGTGTGACACTTGTAGGCAACAACCTATATTTGGTAAGTTAAACGATAAAAAAAAAATGCAGTGGAGTCCCTTGTTATTAAAAATAGTGATTGTGTATCAGTGAATTATATAATAAAATTGTGTTTTATATCACTTAAATTATAGAATAAAATATATCATAGCAACCTAATAATTAATTAAAAAATATTTTCAGGTATACGTTGGAAATGTGCAGAATGTAGTAATTATGATCTGTGCTCTGTTTGTTATCACGGAGATAAACATAATTTACGTCATAGATTTTATAGAATAAGTGCACCTGGTACACAACGTTGCCTGGTTGAGCCAAGGAGAAAAAGTAAAAAACAAGCTGTCAGAGGAATATTTCCTGGTGCCAGAGTTGTTAGAGGAGTAAGTTACTGTGAAATTATTTTATTGCATAAAATTATCAACAATAATAGAGTGTTTAAAACTACTACAAATAATTATGTTGGCATGTTGGACATTGTGATAAAACATTGTCTGTAATTTCTCTTTTCTACCCAAAATATTATTTTTATTGTAGCAAAAAAAATATCATCTGATATCTTCAAGAATTTCATTCTTATGGTATATCTAATGTAAGAATTTTAATAAAATATAATGTACTGGAAAATATTTATTTTTATTATGAATTTTAGGTTGATTGGCAATGGGAAGATCAAGATGGTGGAAACTGTAGGCGTGGGAAAGTCAATGAAATCCAAGATTGGTCAGCGGCCAGCCCTCGATCTGCTGCTTATGTTGTGTGGGATAATGGCGCCAAAAATCTTTATAGAGTTGGTTTTGAAGGAATGGCTGATTTGAAGGTATTTTTTGATATTGATTACCTTGACTTAACCAAGAAAAACTTAATGATTTATAAAAAGTAGTGTCTGAAAGTATTCTACCTAATTTACCCAGTGTCTTTGGTTATAAATTTGCTAATAGCTGGCTTGTGTTTACTAACAAAATATTTTTATTTGCAGGCTGTTAATGATGTGAAGGGTCAAAATGTTTATAAAGAACATCTACCATTATTAGGAGAGCTTGGACCCGGTCGTACAGGACCACATGGACTACAAGTTGGAGATCAGGTATGATAGAAATAACCTAATTTTGATGAATGCTTTACTTAATAAAAATCTAACAGTTTTAATAAAAAAATATTACAAATCTCATCATATGTAAGGTAAAATAGATATTACAATTTTCCTCTACACTAATAACTAAAGAAAACACCTAGTTTCACACCACATTGTATTCTAAGGAAAATTGAAATTAACATACTTAATAATAAAATTCCAGGAAGTTGACATTAATCTATGAATGCTACACACAATATAATTGTAGAGTTAATTAATGAATATCCTTATTAATTGTTCAGTTGACTTTATTAATCAGAGATTTTGTTGCATTTTTCCCTATTGGTAAGTCAAAAAATATTTTACGAAAGCAATGTGTTCTGTGATTTCAGGTGAATGTAGACTTGGATCTTGAAATAGTACAGTCCTTGCAACATGGTCATGGTGGCTGGACAGATGGAATGTTTGAGTGTCTCGGTACTACTGGCACGGTTGTTGGAATTGATGAAGATCATGATATTGTAGTAACATATCCTAGTGGAAACAGATGGACTTTCAACCCTGCTGTTTTAACAAAGGTAAATGAAATTAAAAATGTTGAAGTTTTATTGAAAAACAAGGAAGAAATGTAGAATGAGTATTATACTAATATTAATATTTTTGTAACTATTACAATTTGTTAGACAACGATTGGGAAGATATACCAGAAATAGGATAGTAAATATTTAGATTACCATAATTTTATTGATTACCAATAATAACCATTAATGTAAGTTCAATTCTAAAAACATCTAGGGTTAGCTGTTAACAGATTGTGTTGTATTACGTGCGTCAAGTTGGCAGACACACAGTGGAATTTCATGTTTTTGAATATGTCGAAAAATTGTGACCACCACACCACATAAATAGTACTACTGTACTTTAAAAGATATTCGATAGTTACTTTAGAAGATATACTGGACGGATCAATTAGATTGATGTGTCAAAAAATTGTGCTTAATTAATGAGTAAAAGATACAATATTTCAAATTCCCCTACAGTGCCTAAATTTATTTAAAAAAGAGATTTAAGAAAAGGTCTGTAAGTAATGACTAATGGGTTATGTTTTCTTATTGCCATAACATTTTATAAGTATGGTCAAGACCGGCGGTCTTTCATGCCACAAAAATAATGGCAAAAAAATGAAATTTATTGTTGTTTTAGATCTACAACGGTCCGTTCACGTCGTCTGCGAGTGTGGCGAGCGGCGGCGCGCCCGCTGCGGGCGGCGGGTTCGCCGTGGGAGACCTCGTGCAGGTGTGCGCCGACCAGGAGCGGGTCAAGGCGCTGCAGCGGGGACACGGCGAGTGGGCTGAGGCTATGGCACCTGTTAGTATTCATTATCTTGACAAAAAAAATCTTGAAGAAGTTTTATACTTATTTATTTTTAAAGTATGAAGTTGTATGGGTCGAAAACTTTCAAAATCTAGGAAAAAAGTTCATAACTCGAAAACTACGAAAAATCGCGGAACACTCATGTGGTGATTCGGGTACCTAAAGGTGTGCTCTATCGCTGGACCTCCGCTTATCACTACTTTCTGGGACACTATGTGTATAGTAAAGAAATATTAAATGCCTCTTTTAAATAAAAATAATATATTTTTACTAAATAGTAAATATGGTTATAAACACAGAAATATAGGTTATATAGGTTATAAACGCGAACGTAGAAGCATATGGAATATAATTACACAATTGAACTTAGACACTCAAACACACAAACACATAGGTATCAAACAGACTACCTTCTTGTTAAATAAAGAATGTTGTGTTACAGTATTGTAATTAATTTTTAGACCCTGGGAAAAATAGGCCGCGTACAGCAGATTTATCATGACAATGATCTTAAAGTAGAAGTGTGCAATACATCCTGGACTTACAACCCGAATGCTGTCACTAAAGTAGCTTCATCAGATGGTAGCATTCCGGGAAACTCGTCAGGTAACTAATAATTTTAACCAGTAAATATATTATGTTTAAATAGTTTTTAATCTGTAGGGAAGACAACAGGTCTTAAGTCACAGGCGATGAGCAATATATCTGGCAAGAAAAAGAAAAATCATTTTACCTTTAACATCAAGTTTGTGTATTGGGCGCTAACCTTTATCCTTTATGCGTTGTTTACGTTATGGCTGAATAACTCCCCTATTCCTTACTACACTTTGGTGGCGTAAAAGGTTATATGTAATCTATTATCCAATTTTTTCGCTCAAAACGAAAAAAGTAGTTTGATTATTATTCCTCTGAACACTTCACTCAAAAACGTTGATATTGTTGCAAAATTTTGTAATAATAATTTTAACATGACGTATTTTTTCACAGGAGACCGTCTGTCGACGTTGTTAAAAAAGTTATTTGAATCCCACGTGACTGGGGATGCAAATGAAGAATTAGTGAAGGCTGCTGCCAATGGAGATGCAGCGCGCTGTGCCGAGATACTCGCTCGCACTGACGGCGTGCAGGCCGACGTCAACGGCTTCTACGGCGGACACACTGCTCTACAGGTATCACTGCACTCGAGTGTCACGTGACGCGCCGAGATACTCGCTCGCACTGACGGCATGCAGGCCGACGTCAACGGCTTCTACGGCGGACACACTGCTCTACAGGTATCACTGCACTCGAGTGTCACGTGACGCGCCGAGATACTCGCTCGCACTGACGGCATGCAGGCCGACGTCAACGGCTTCTACGGCGGACACACTGCTCTACAGGTATCACTGCACTCGAGTGTCACGTGACGCGCCGAGATACTCGCTCGCACTGACGGCGTGCAGGCCGACGTCAACGGCTTCTACGGCGGACACACTGCTCTACAGGTATCACTGCACTCGAGTGTCACGTGACGCGCCGAGATACTCGCTCGCACTGACGGCGTGCAGGCCGACGTCAACGGCTTCTACGGCGGACACACTGCTCTACAGGTATCACTGCACTCGAGTGTCACGTGACGCGCCGAGATACTCGCTCGCACTGACGGCATGCAGGCCGACGTCAACGGCTTCTACGGCGGACACACTGCTCTACAGGTATCACTGCACTCGAGTGTCACGTGACGCGCCGAGATACTCGCTCGCACTGACGGCGTGCAGGCCGACGTCAACGGCTTCTACGGCGGACACACTGCTCTACAGGTATCACTGCACTCGAGTGTCACGTGACGCGCCGAGATACTCGCTCGCACTGACGGCATGCAGGCCGACGTCAACGGCTTCTACGGCGGACACACTGCTCTACAGGTATCACTGCACTCGAGTGTCACGTGACGCGCCGAGATACTCGCTCGCACTGACGGCGTGCAGGCCGACGTCAACGGCTTCTACGGCGGACACACTGCTCTACAGGTATCACTGCACTCGAGTGTCACGTGACGCGCCGAGATACTCGCTCGCACTGACGGCGTGCAGGCCGACGTCAACGGCTTCTACGGCGGACACACTGCTCTACAGGTATCACTGCACTCGAGTGTCACGTGACGCGCCGAGATACTCGCTCGCACTGACGGCGTGCAGGCCGACGTCAACGGCTTCTACGGCGGACACACTGCTCTACAGGTATCACTGCACTCGAGTGTCACGTGACGCGCCGAGATACTCGCTCGCACTGACGGCGTGCAGGCCGACGTCAACGGCTTCTACGGCGGACACACTGCTCTACAGGTATCACTGCACTCGAGTGTCACGTGACGCGCCGAGATACTCGCTCGCACTGACGGCGTGCAGGCCGACGTCAACGGCTTCTACGGCGGACACACTGCTCTACAGGTATCACTGCACTCGAGTGTCACGTGACGCGCCGAGATACTCGCTCGCACTGACGGCGTGCAGGCCGACGTCAACGGCTTCTACGGCGGACACACTGCTCTACAGGTTCCGTTGCTAACGGATGTGTTGTGTTCCACGCAGGCGGCATCCCAGAACGGTCACGTGGAGGTGATCCGCACGCTGGTGGAGGCGGGCGCGGAGGTGGACGCGGAGGACCGGGACGGGGACCGCGCCGCGCACCACGCCGCGTTCGGCGACGAGCCGGGAGCCCTGCGCGCGCTGGGGGCGGCGGCCGCGGACCTCAACGCGAGGAACCGCCGCCGACAGACGCCGCTGCACATCGCCGTCAACAAGGGACACCTCGGCGTAGTCAGGACGCTGCTCAATCTATCCGTGCATCCGGCGCTACAGGTACACTTTATGATTTCATACACATTAATAACCACTTCTGTGTCCGTCAAATGGCACTACTGAACACACGCTAATTTTGGTTGGTTTCCAGCTAATCAGTTTTATTTTTCATCAAAATCGACCTCTTGGTATCTTTCACCAAATTTGGATGTGTCTACTGATTTCATTTAGTATCAGATTTAGAATCAACAGAGAAAAATTACAGAAGCATATATTATAATTAAGTTAAACACAGAAACGAACGAACGCAAACACGAAACGAGGGAACTGTCAACATTAAGTCTATTAGTGTAAGTATAGCATTAAAAACAGGATACATAAATATCGTACATAAAATTGACGACGGTCACTCTTACTGTCTAGTGGACAGTGGTTTCCGCCATTTAAGCCTTCTTTGAAGGAAGATCACGCTCGGAAATTATCGAAAGGGAACTCCCACTTCCCCATTTCTTGGTTAAAACGAATTTGTGAAACCAACCGTGGATCACCTGAGCTGTTTCAGATAAAGATACATCTACAATCAACTTGAATTTTGTATAGTAATATATTCTGAGCCGCCAATATCTTAAAGAGTGATAGACTAACTTAACGTTTAACAGTTTGACGGATAATAATTCAATGTAGCTATTCTTGTACGAATTTCCGTTTAGCTCCGATACTCAACAGCCAGCTCATCACAATACATTATGGACTTAAAATAAGTTATATTACATTTTGTGAATGAGTGGTGCCTAAACTAGGCTTGTGACCTGTATTTCAGAACACCAGGACCTCCCCTAAAAATTAAACAACTAGTTGTCATCATTATAATATAACCTACTTATATTTATTTATCAATAAAATTTTTGCATACTTAATTTACTATCCTTATAACACTATGGACTATGTATGTAACATTGATATAGTAATACTAGCTGCCCCACGCAACTTCGTCTGCGTCGAAAAAATAAAAAAAAAATTAGGGGTGGACTACCCCTAACATTTAGGGGGATGAAAAATAGATGTTGGCCGATTCTCATAGATACCGGATAAGCACAAAAAATTTCAACAAAATCGGTCAAGCCGTTTCGGAGGAGTTCAAGTTCGAACACCGTGACACGAGAATTTTATATATTAGATGTAGAAAGAACAGTAATTTATTAATTGATTTATATTTTGTATTGAATACGAATAAAGCCCCGCTGTAATTCCTAATAAATACTAGAAATACTTAAAACACACAAATTTGTTGAAAAACTACTCCAATTTCTTAGATTTTAGCTACACAATAGATAAACCGGTTTCACATTCGGTTATGCTAGCCTTACGAAAAAAAAATGAAATGACGCGTTGAAACATTTTCAAATATTTTAACTATCCATTTGTTACAATTGTACCTAGTATTAAATTTTGTAAAATAATTATCCTCCAGAACTACCTTTATATGGTATGAGAGTACTGAGTGTAATTGAAAATGTCCGTGGACATTCGTATTTTGTTGAAAACAACAGATCCATTCAATTTATTACATAATAAAATTAAGCTAGAGTCATGGATATGCAGATTACTAATTAGTTATAAACTACAAATTGTTCACATATTATTTTTTTCTGGAATACAAGAAAATTTAATATAATTATTTTAATTTAGTTTGTTTTTCAATATCGGTTGCTTACGAGCATTTCAAAGAGTGTTAGCGTTATCGAAAATTTAAATCATTTTATTTATTCGAGCGAACCTTTTCTTATCTAATTCATTATTACAAAGGGCTCTTATATCTTGGACTTTTAATCTAGACGAGTCGAGTTACAGTCGGTAATGAGTGTAGCTTCGCTCTCAGACATGCGGTCGCCATAATTGCCAAACTTTGTTCAGGCTTTAACCTCTATGCTTCACCACTTGTCGCTTGCCTTTGTATTCTCTCTATAGAATGCGTACAAAGACATTAATTGTACGAAAACTTTTCGGTTAAATTCAGCCTTACAATATTATCAAATTGTGGTATATGGTTTTAATATAAAAATGATAGCTTGTTACTCAAGAATCGTTAAACTGTAATGACGGAGATACGAAAAGAAAACATTTATTTTAGAAAGAAGACAAAAATAATTATTCGGAGATGGTCGGTAGTTTCTTTTTTTTTGTTTTAGTTGGAGGAAATCGCCGGATCCCACCCGCCCCGCGGGTGGCGTATGTGGGAGTTGAACCTCACTAAAACCTCCAACCGCTCACACTCAGCGTACGAACCACGGCTGTGGCCAGAACCCAGCACGGGGTTATGCGGGATGGCGCGACGCGTTACGCACTGCGGCACATTTTCCCGTTGCGACACCCCCGATGGTCGGTAGTAATTGGCATATAAAAATGTAACCAAATAGTTAAATTTACTCATAGTAACGTATCTTTTCGTGGCTTCAGAAATCATAATGAAACTTAAAAAAAAATCGGTTTCCTCATTGGTCGTGATCATTTCATTCATATGGGAATTAATCGTTGATGGTTTAACGCTATTTAGTACAGTCACAACAGCTCGTCATAAATAGATATTCCAATATGACGAAAACCATTTATCATGATGCGATTGGAGATCGACATGAATGGAACAAGATCGAACGATTTTGAAATTTCGAATTCCGAGACGCATTCCAAATCGTGTCCTTAACGTTAACTTGTGATTTATTAATTAAGTGGAAATCGAATTAGCAAACTTCCTGAAATTGTTTTGTAAGAAGTTATCTCCGGGATCTTTGTTTAATTATATTACTATCCCCGGGGAGTTAAGGCCATATTGAAGCGCAATTGGGCGTAAAGCTATTTAAATCTGAATAGAGCATTGTGTAAGCTCGTCACCTTAATTCAGCGACGAAGCCTGGTCCTTAATAAAGTTAGTGAGTGTCGTCAGTCGCCCAGACCGACGTCTACCAACGCCTCAAGCGAATAACTTCCATTTCCGAGCACTGTCTTCAAGAAACTGATTTAATAACAACAAGGATAGACTTATTAAATTTAAATATTATTTAGAACTGCAATTTGTGATTGTTTTCGACAATAATTAAATAATCTACTTTAGCGTAAAAATGCTGCCCTTACAGTTAGCTATTGATCTGTTGATAGGAATGAAAAAAACCAGTGGAATCCAAATTACATTTTATTGAACTAATACTGTGCAGTAGTAAGAAAAAAAATATTTATATCGTAGTTGACAAAAATCATTTCAGTATTACTTTAAAATACCTAGTCCAGCACCTACCATCCCCATTGAACAATATCTAAATACCGATTTGATATAACATCTAAAACACGGTGTCAGAAGTCGACTGAGGCGTCTGTTACGTAAATATCGGCTAGGCGTGTAGCGAATAGGACAGAATACAAGATGAGGGGTGGAGTGTCCCATTTATACTGTATAAGTAAATGTATTCAGCAACGAGTTAAAATAAGTTTACATTTACTTCAATACGTGATAGAAAACATTATACCAGTAAAACAGTATAAAGTACATACCCGTTCGTTGCTCGTAACAAATTAGTGAGAGAGAAAAACTGGTCTCATTATAGATCTCGTAGTGAGCTGAGAGTACATCTCGGCTCTCGGTCAATATTGCTCGAGTTCCCATTAAAATCTAATTTGCGTTAAACTTGAAACGAGATTTCAAAGCTTTCCTTTCGTACTTGTACCGCTTCCACGCTGTCTGTGCAAGTTTTATCGTTCGAGTCTTTTTGTAAGACATTAAAGAACTCGAAGTTAAAAACGTTCGAGTACAATTTATTAGGGTAACGTTGAAATAGAAATGTGAACGTTTAATATCTTTAAATGGCGATAGTTGGGCACGAGTGTTCACCACGGAACGGAAATTCACAGCCTTTCCATTTCTGGTTATGCGTCGATTTATATTCCGGGCCCACTCGCCGTCTGAGAAATCTCATGTTGGAGGTGCTCTTTCAATTTGAATCGGAACACTCGGATCGAGGAATAATGTATTTCGGTATCGACCCTCCGCCCGGAACGGATCCTCCTGTTTATCGCCGTTCTCATTTATCCCGGCGTCGTCGCGCCTTTATTTTTTCAACACAAACTCGATGTTATGTTGTTTATCTGTCGCACGATGCTATTAACAGGGTCTTTGTTTCGTAAGGAAGCTAGATTTCGTAGTTATGACTTATTGTTATGGATTAATACAGATTATAATACATTAACTTATTGTAATAAATTTATATAGGTACCTACTACTTAGGTACTATCTTAGGATTTTAAAAAAGAAAATCTTTTATACCCTTGCTGTAAAAGCTGTTATTATTTATTTTAACCAGACCATAGGTTTCACGTAATGGTTATCTTCCGTACATGCTTTTCAGAGACTAAAAGCCTTTTTCATGTTAATGAAATATAAAGACGTGATGTCCCAAAACATAATACAATATTCGTGGATATGTCCATCCTAAAACATGCGGTAATAAATTTAGTGATGTTGTAAAAACTTTGATACCCGAACAGTATAGTTTGGTATTTGGCTCATCTAGCATTCGGTACGCGCCGCGGGTATCCTGCGGGCCCTTAACCCGCGCCCTATTTCTCCTTCTGCGAGGCCTATTTACGTCGTTTTGTTTGATAATCTGCTATTGTTTCGTTGCCCCGTGCGGCATCTCTGCGAGAATTATGCTAGCTATCTATACCGTACGTGAACGGTATGCGAATATGTACTGAATAACTAATGTAAACTCGATCGAGATGAAAATGATATGTAGCCTACCGGAAAACGGATTGGTGAATTTAATGTTATATGACCTGAAAGATTCTTTCTTCTCTGAACAGTATATGAATAGTCGTTAATTAGATGATTAATAAGGGTCAACGATAGAAAAGAATGAGAACTGTGTCTGAATTCTACAGAATTTTATACACACATGGAAAACAATTATAATATTTGAGCTTCGAAACTATCGAATTTATTGTGGCTAAAAGCTAGTTCGTAAATCTGTTTCAGTTCGAATAAGATATTTAATGTAATCCCCGGTTCAGATAAACTGTCGCACGATGTGGCTCGTCCATACAATACATGGTACCGTTTCATTTCGTTTATATCTCGATTTGTATTCTGTTCTGTTCGTGGTTAGAAAAATCTTTATGGATGGTCTTTCAATTTGAATCGGAACGGTCGAATCAAGGGTATATTTTGTTTGTAAGGAACTTTCTTATTCAGCATGATTCGCTAGTTAATGTACACTTTATTTTTCTTGTCTTTTTTTATATCTCGCGTAAACTGCATAAAATTAATAAGTAAGTAGTGTAAGTATTATTTTTGTCATAAACCTATTTGAGAGATTGTGATGGAGATGTAATAGTATGTTCTGTTAACACTAAGTTTTAAACAAAGTATCAAAGACAACATAAAGGGATACTGTTTAATGTTTTATCCATTTTCATGAATGGGTAGGTATATGGACATTTCCCAATTCGATTGTCATAGGATCCTACGTTATAATAGTCTCTTAGGGCCGTTAATCAGAAGATATGGGTATGCGTCCCTAACCACTTTCAAGCGTCCCCATTTTCTCGAAGGAGTAGTGTGGTCGTTTAATGACGCGTCCATAAATTATTATAATGTTCGTATTTATTAACTTTCAGTTTCAGTAATATATTTTTGTTGGTTTGAGGGAATTAACAATGATGTTTTTGATTGTGTCGTTTAAATTGGTTTGATAATTATTTCTATTATATCGTTCTGTATAATTAACAGTATTTATTATCTGGAAGTAGCCAATTTCATATAGGATTTTTAGTGTGTGTATTTTTATACGTGTATATTCCTCATGATGTTATTACATACAAAATCGATTATTAATCTATTATTTAACTATCCCTTAAAAGTAATGTGTATTGAAATAAACGAAAAAACTCTAAATAAACTTCAGTACCAAGAGTAAACGTCTAGGAATATTTGAATAGCAATCCAGGCGTAGATAACTAGTTTTAGAATGCTGACATTGCATCGGAGGAGCGTGACCGTCTGTGCACTACCCAGCTTCGCCGTAGACTCGTCTCTAGCCCCATAGCGAGCGTCTTATTGAAATCTAATTTTCGTTAATCCTCTGAACGGGTCCAACGGCCGGAGCGAGCTCGTTGCCAATAATATTATCGTTGTTATTGCTCTGAGGAATTCATTTTATTCCTTACACTACATTTGAACTCAATGGTTGAAACAATTTATGAAATACTGAATAGTTTCGTTCGTATTCTTAACGTTACATTTAGTTTTCAATAGAAAATAATTTTGTGAAGTTTTATGTTTCAAATTGCCGATAATATTATTGGGTAAGGGATCAATAAGGTGTTTTTTGGGTTACGCCTGTATTGGTTTGTTCTTTCCCTACAATATATTATCTCGAATAATCTCGAACTTCAGTGGTAAGGTTAAAACCTCTAAGATTCGTCATATGATATAAAAAACCATAATTATTCTAAAGTAAAATATTGACTGAAATAGAAATCAACCTAATTGTGTTTTTTGTCATAATATGTCTTAAATGTACAGGAGTAGTAATTTTTCGAACCGAAATATTGCTAGAAAATTCAGAGATCACAGTGAGTAACTTCGCACCCAAATAACTTGCCGGAATTTTAATTGAAGTTGAATAAACGAGGAAAACTTTTCTGAATAGTATAATTTAAGATGGTTTTGTAGAGTGATTTATGTACCTTAATTTAGTCTTAGTGAAATGGTGTATTCCTGGATCGATGTAAAATACTGATGTTACGTTTGAAGAATATTGATTTTAATGAAATAACTAGGAACGCATTAAAATTTAATAACATACCTTTTTTATTGCAATTTGATAAAATTTACGTTGGTTAAGGTTTTAATTTGTTCATTTACACGGTCTCTATTTCAGAACAATGAGTTACTAACCAGAATTTAGATGCGGAGAGATTGTTACGGTAATTCAAAGAGTATTAAAATTGAATCTCATATTCTCTTCGTTTCAAAACAGTGTGATATCAATGAAGTTTCCTGTGTGTATTTATTATTTCGTGGACAAGAGATCAGGCGTAGTGTGGCTTCGCCTGCAGTAGAACGTATGACAGGATCTTAATTTACCTGCGGCTCGGCTGCGTCCCGCTTCGAGCGTTCTTGCGGCGTGAGGAGCTACAGTCTGATTTATGTTATTTGCACGTAAAGCGGAATTAATGGCTTTATTACAGTTCACTGTTTGTTGATCGCTAACGCTGAGCTTCAGCCTCGCCCGCAAATTCGTTTGAACAACGGAAATGCGATTCTTAATGAGCGCATAAACAAACATGGGTATTTAAGGAAACGTTTCATGTTATATGAATATTATTCATTGTTACATAGTACCTTATTATTATCAAAGCCAGTGGTAGTGGATAAAAAATGTTTTTCATTGCGTAGAAATATAAAAAGGTCGTTGTGAGCTCATAACCTGGCTAAGTTTCATTATAAAAGATCATAATTCATATATGATTAATATCTTTTGTACCAAACATTCTGTGGCGCGGAGAGAGCAGTAGGCGGTCCCCAGGTGAAAAATTTGAACGCAGCTCCGTTGTACCGCGAGCTTAGTGCTTTATATCGGCTTAGCGTTACGAGGATTTGTGACTCGCTAAGTAAGGTTTTATGTTCCTGGAAAGCTTGCAACTTAGTTACCCCGATAAAAAATCTATTCTGTGTTCATCGTGATAGGCCATATATCAAATGTGTTCAGACGATACAAATGATATGAAACGATATTATGTTCATATCTCAAAGTTATTTCATAACTTACTTTAAAAGACAATTTGTATGTCACTCATGCCTACAGCTTCGTGGAGCTGCTTAAAGTTAATATCTAAAATAAACCTGCTTACCATCGATAAAGTTTGTTTTAAATTAACCATCTAAACACCGTTCATTATTTTATTACAACTTTGGATAAAAGATAAGGAAGTTTGTGATATAAACAGTGTCCTGTACAATGTCTCCTTTATTCCATTTTACAAAGCCAACCGTACGAGAAGTCGTCTGTGATAATATATCATCTAACTTTTTGTTTCCTGTGAACGTCGGTTTTCTCGTATCATCACGATGTTCTGTCATTCTATATTTCTGAAACTCATCGTCCTTATTACGCTTAGTGGAATATTTATTCGTCTTTTTGGACAAAACGCAGATGAATGGTAGTTTTTGACGTTCGAAAAGATAAGTAACTGAAGATATATTATTAAAGTATATTTTTCTAGTTATCAGATATGTGAGTGACTGATATAATTTTCTATTAACTATGCTTTCTCACTAGTTATTTGAAACATAGAAAGATTAACATTGCACTTTTTTTTGCTTTAAAATCCAATTAAATGGTGTAGTTTTGTCCAAACTAGATCTTTTGTATAATATTTTACGATATTATATTAAAAGATATTGTCTTTATAAATATAGAACTGACTGTCTGTCGCTTGTTTACTTCATTAGTCGATTCTTTATCTTCGCCCGCACATACGTTGCTTCAATGAACTTTGAAAGCTTTTTGTGAAGATAAATAAGAAGCATTATTCTGACAGTGAGTAAGCAAATAAGAAAACCTGTGATCGAGACAAGAATTACCTATTGATACCTTTAAAATATTCTTGCTTGTAACAAATACTAAAAGGTTTGAAGAAATATTTTTAAATTTTTGCTACAATATTAAACATGTTGAAGTTATTATTAAACAATAATAATAACTTCAAATTTTTTTTTGACTTAGTATTTGTTTCTTAGTGTATGATAAAATACCAAAAATATTAAAAAGTACTTCAGAAAACATGACTATAAAATTATCATAAATTAAAAATGTTATACCTACGATATGGATACAATACACGTCCCGAAAAATAGTTAAACAACATCAGTTATTCACGTTAGGTAGTTGAAGGATCGACCTTCCACGACGGGACCGGCCAGGGCAACACCTGTGCCCTGCACAACGTAAATTTATGAAGGCTTTTAGGCCTTTCAACATGTGCTACCTTGCCGGGTTAAGGACATATTGCCGAACAAATATCGCCCATTCCTTATTGCCTGCACAGCTACTTCGATAAACTTTTGTTAATGGTTCCGTATATTGTGTAGACTTTGTATAAGTGTACCTACAAGAAAGGATTTAACCTCATCGAAATCTTATTTTACATCTTCTATCAGTTATAGTTACGAAATACTTGTGTAATTTTTTTTAGTAGGTATCGTCTGTTATGTCTATTTTATTATCCCACGGAATTATAATTTTTCATAAGTACAAGTAAATGTTATTTCCTTATTGGAGTACTTCTAAAATATTCAATGAAATTTGGAATTTCCGAACTCCAAGCTAATATTCCGACCGGAATTCTTCTTAAGGTTGGTTTTAATTGCAATGGATCCCCGCTTTCTGCCGACCCAGTCCTCATAGAAAACTTTTTTAATAACGAACGTTACAGGCTGTCCCTTCGATCGGAAACACCTATTCGAGACAGTGGAAACAAAAAGCTTTTTATATGAAAGAATTGCAATCAGAATTCTATTCGGGACCGGCTGTGGATGAAATTTATAGCGAAATGTAACGCCGTCCTCGGGGACAGTCTTCCGCTGAGACCCTCTCTGTGTACAACATTATCTTGCTACTTCCAGTCGCTTCCGAAATAGCTATTAGTGTATCAGTATTGTTGTTCAATAGAAACAAGAAAAGAGACGCAATATAAACGTAAGACGACATGCCTTATAATGTAATATTTGTGCGCAGTATTAGGTGTAGAATTACTACATAACTCCGTCACGTACCTACTCGTATTTTAAACCTAAAAGAAGCTACGTAACTAAACTTGGCTGTATAATCATTAAAATATACAACAGCGAAGGAAAATATGTGCGAAACATAAAACAGACGAGAACGAAAATTCCGAACCAAAGTGTGGTTCGTAAAACAACAGTTGTTCAGAAGAATAACGTTGGTAGAGAGGTATTGTGTAGCGCCAGCTAGATTTAGTTTACAGAGATACGCTCTCCACTTTAATGTCCAACCTCTTGGTTCGGGTGTACGTTTTCGTGATAGCTCTCAACAGTAGAGCGTTGCCGGCGTCCGCCCCGAAGTTTATGTTGCTTTTTGTTTTTGTTACGTATGGTTAGCACCTGCTTTCCGCAGCGGTGCTTGCAACAATGTAGTTGGATCTACTTAAATTGTAATGGGCGAGGCCGAGACTAGTCTGTTTCTTATGTGTGTGTGTTCTAAACAGAAGTCCGACTTTGATAAACCAAATACATTTTAAGTTGTTCAATAACGTACCTACTCATTCCACCTATATCATGTGAAAACCTCTTACAGAAAAATGAAATCCCTCGAAAAGTATTTAAGTACTATGTACCTGATCTGTGTCTATAAAACATGAGAAGAAATCGGATTCACAAAATCTAACATGCAAAACGTACACAAAAGCATAATATTCCATTCTATAATTCCAGACATCATGAACACACGTTTACTGAAGACGTTTTCTAAAACACTAATTACACTAATTGTCTTTCGCGATGCTAATTAAAATGGTTAAGTATAGATCACTAACAGCTTCTGTCTGCGGCATTTAATGCGCTAGCTTTACGACGTTACGCTTTATGTTCTCTCATTAGTAAACTCCTATCTTCTTTTATGGATATACATTCAAAGCTCGTCGTATTCTTTTTTTCTTCGTTTAGTTTTGCGATTTTCCAAAGACACGAACATTTTATGAATCGTTTTACACAAATTGCCTATAAATGTAAATGTTAAAAACTTATAATACGCAAAGTTTTCCCTCGGTGACATATAAACTCTCGTTAAAAGTCAACGCCAATTTTATCGGGGTTTTTATAGCTCTGATAAACAATGGCGTTACATAAACCGTATAAATTATTTTCCAATAATAATAAAATGTAATTGGCGGATTGTGACAATGTTGAATAACAACGAAATAATACAATTCCCTATAATAGACGTCTGATAATGGGGTCGGGCTCGTTAGGAGCATAGGATTACCTATTGTTAATGTTTAATTTGCTTCCGCCAGTTTTTGTTTCTCTTATTATGTATCTTTTGTACTTTATATTCTTAGAAAATTTCGGTTCATCTTATTATTGTGAAATTGTACCTAATTAAGTTTTTCAATGTTTATTCCTTATGTGTGTCTATAAAGATAATTGAATTATAAGTAGGCACACGTTTTAGTGCATAATGATGCGATAATCGTGTTACGACATAGTTAATCTCTCGTACAGTTTTAATTATTTAAGATGAAACTGGATTATTTTTTTAAAAGTGTAGTTTCACTTAAGAACTTCTTAAAAGTAATATATCTGAAGTACTTAATATGATAATTTAGAAACTAAAGGCTCATATTTCATTTTTATGGATGTATGTAATAATCTCTAATACTGATATTGTATTCGATGGAAGGTAACCCGAAAATCGTTGTGGCCTACAACTTTTTTGTTTATTGGTATTGACTGAGTGTGACCTCGTTTCCGCATGTGTCGGTTGGAGTTATCGTGTGCACGTAACTTTGCCTTTTCGTAACAATTCCCTTCAAGGCTGGTTCCGACCATAAGAACCTCCCTCGCCGCAAACTTACACCTTATTGTATCCATTATCACTTTGAAACTTCTAGTTTTTGTCTTACTCGCTAAATGTGTTCCAAATGAACGAGGCGTTTGACTTGATATATCCTTCTCAATATTTTATTCTTTACAAAGCCATCTTTTGTTAAGACACTAATGATTAACATTAGGTACCTATATTTAAATTCATAAAAAACAAGAAAGTAACCCAAATTAAATGCGATTTCATCTCAGCTTCAGAATTAAGAAACGTAAAAATAAATTCGGAATTAGTGCCAGTTTATTGTTTAATTTTATTTCTTGCCGTAAAGCTATTTTCTTCAGTGTTACGTTCCCTCTCTAGAATAAACCGTATAAATTTGTAGTATGTCGTGCACAGCTAAAGGTAAGACGGGCGTGTATACGACACTTTTATAACGTCGAACCAGACCTCGTCGTAAGTGAACGTTTTGTCACCTCTTCGAGAGGCTCGCGACGTAGCGGCGGGCATTTTTCATGACTTTTCCACGCGAATGCACTTCACCGCTTTGCTTCAATGGATTGCGAGGTACCTACCTAACCCTTGTGGCTGAGTTTGTACTAAAGTGCTTTCATTCACAAAGAAAAATCTCCGTCTCTTGCACTAAAATACACGTAGAAATAGAAGTCCTGAGCAGATTTTTTCAAATACACGACGCGATTTTAACTTTTTAACTTAATTACTTTTGAAGAAAGAGTATTACTCGGTAATATAAGCAATTAGAAACTTATTTGACGCTGCCGGTCCGGCTGCTACGCCTCGGGCGTTAGACTCGTGAGCGAGATGAGCCATTACGTGCTTTCGTGACTAACTTTTCCTTTTAAAACTCTTCTTATACTCTTTTAAAACTTGTCAAATTGGATAATTTGTCTGGAAATATGAACGCTATAACCATAATTTTTGTCATTTTGTATTTTCTTTGTCTCATTTTGCTTTTTAATAATAATATGAACTTCAGTAACATGACTTGCTTCTTCGTTTAAATTTGTGTGTGTTGTCGGTAAAATTAGTATGACAATATTTCACATAAGTTTTTTCGGATAAGTTTTCATAAAATAAGACATCCTTTTAAGTCGCAGAACTTTATCATAATCTTAGCATAATCATACAATTATCAACATATATAACTAAATAATTTTCATAAACGAGCACACCATTATTCAAACTATCAAGTGCTAAATGGAAATTGAAGCTACTAGTTATTCCATTTCTTATTTTTTAAATTATGATGCATGACTGGGTCATATTCCAGCCATTGTACATGGAACTGTCACATAATTATAGTGAGTATGTGTAATAGAATCATTGCATCTGGTTTTGTTTGTTTCGATAGGACATCTTCCTGTATAATATGTGCTTGTACAGCAAATTATGCAAAGCGTCTTCCGCGTTGAGGTGCGCAGGCGGAAAGCTCGCGGGGTGGTCTCTGTCGCGCTCTTTCCTCACTCGTACCGAAATAACGACCTCAATTTGCATAACAATGCTCGTCACCCCTTATTCCCCACCAGCGACTTTCGCTGGTTACGCACCCCTGTCCCACCGGACTCGACACCTTTTTTCGCTTATAAAAATTTATCCGGGCCAAAAAATTTCAATGACATTAAAGTGGCTCATCGAGATTTCAAAGATTAGAAGGATAAAAATAAATAAAAGGAGCTCTACAATGGTAATGTACGATTCGTCACAGAGCGCGTAAAAGCTTAATAAATAGAATAGCGTTGAATACTTGACCGCACTCACAACTTACTTCACTGACTTTCTGTTTTAATTGAATGAAAGTTTTCGGTTTTTGTGGCGAGCGTTCCGGCCACGCACGTTTCCCAAACTTTCTTTATTAAATTATTGGAAGTTCAGAAACGTTCTCTTTGAGAACGAATTCTCAAACAAATTAGAAATAATCGTTAAAAGTACCCTTTGTGATAGAAAAAAAAGCGTTTTAGTAAAAAGATTAAGAGACTAAGTCTTAATGGAAACAATGAATTTCGGAGACAACATTTATCTAAAAGACTTTAAAAAGAGTCTGCAATTTTCCGTAGTCTTTGGAAAGTGCTCATACAGTTATACGGTTCTGTTGGCTAACGACTGAGGCATTCGTTGGGAGCATTGTTTTGCGGCGTAGCTTTATCTGGCCTGGAACGAGTTGTCGTTTCGGTAATTTATAGATCTTTCCCCGCCCCGGGCTTGAAGTAACAATTCGGGTAGAAGAGACTTGGTACGCTGTGAATTTGAGTTTGTCCTTACAGTTACTTATTACACTTCTTGTTTTAGGTTTAAGTTGTGGTTATTGCTTTATTATATTATATTATTATTCTTTTCGTTTTAGCACCAAGTGTAGATAAGAGACTTATTATAACATGTTCATGTTTCTCATAAATAATTCCATTAAATAACAAGGATGACTTAACTGTTCCAAAGTAGTAACTTTAACGAGCATTATTTAAGTTATTGTAACTGTTTCCTCGATGTTATACTCCGTATCTAGGCTTCGGATTCTCCAGCGACGGATATCAGGGATTTAACTAAGTGTGACGAGATCCGGGTCTTTGTGTGGAAGCTCTCTGCTATCGGATTGCAACGTCACATAAAATGGCTCTTAGTAGTTTGAATTCCTTTTCTATCCCTAGCTACCTTAGATGTATTTACGATTAAATATTACCAAACGGAGTAGATATAGTTTTTAACTGTTTAATAGCTGTTTCTAGGCACTAAAGTGGTAGTATTAGCTGTTAATACCATTGAAGTTTCATAATAATTATTCATCATTCGAGCAGTTCTTTCTTATGTGTATGAGGATTTCATCGAAGGCTCTCTCTCTCTTAGCCTCCACTTAAATTTTGACAAAAGTATAAAACCACAAACTTATTCAATATATTGAGGTTCTACGAAATACACTTGTGTTTTACTCCAACATTTAGTTATTTCAACTTACTTAAAATTAACGAACTACAACACCACCGTGTATCTTGTTTTTAAACTTGTTTTGTAATGTAATTCAGTGATTACCAGATAAAAACATACGGGAATGGTAAGTAGCCGCTGCTTGGCTACTTCCCTAACGTTAGAGACGTTAATGAGCAATGATAAACACCTAAAGCTATGTAAAACATAATCATTAAATCAAAACGTTATCCGATACATAATAAATATTCGGTTACAACAAGTAGTAAAAGCATTGATATTGTTTGAACATCTGTAGGGTAAGTGCAGACGGCAGGTACGCCGACGCGCTGACAGTGGTACGACTCCCAGAGGAGCCTTCTTGCGATCCTCGTAAATTGCGAATATTAGATTATAAGTACGAACTGTGGCGAGCGACTCGGGGGCCATCAGCCGAATATCGAACTCGTGCGGTGCTGCGCCACTCAACCGTGATCTGAATTCACGGCTGGCACGTAACTCTTTTCTTTCAATCGTTTATATTAAATTTTCGCGGATTTTCCACAACTTGCAATTTATTTATTTGTAAAACGTAAAGAATAATAGGTAAAACATGAATTAACTAAGTGACAAAAAATCAATTAAAGCAACTGTCGTCAAACAATAAAACAATTCTTTAAAATTACTCAATAAAATTCAAATTTTTCAATAGTAATTTAATTCAATTTTTCATCTTATAAAAATTTCAGTAAATTAATAACTTAATAATAACTTTTCATAACACTCTGTGTTATGTTTGGAATGTTGTTTCATGACATTTAGGCGCAAATCACCATATCATTTAAAAATATGTAACAGCTTAATTCAAAGTAAGCGTAGTAAAATGGTCGTTATAGTCTCAGAATGTTCTCTTTATACTGATGTTGATAATAAGAGCAGCTGTTCCGGACGCGCCAGTGTTGGTTTTCCCATTCCTCGCTTCGTTACGGCTTCATTAGAACAGTGGCGTGCGCGCTCTGCACTCTACGGTTACGCCAGATGTGAAGAGACAATGCTATCATGCCTACATTAATGTATGATCCTTCTCTGAAGTAAATAAAATTTGATAATGTTAATATTAGGATTTTTTTTCACTCGATTATGTATTTGAGCCGACTGTAGCAAAATGTTTCTTGATTAAGCCCGCATTTGAAACGTTGACTCAGTATAAACGAATCAAAGGTAAATAGCGAGGGTCACAATGCTTAGTACATTTATTTAAAAGTTCTTGCAATAAGAACTGACTGTCGTTATAAACTTATTGAGACACTCGCGGTTTTCTATAATACTTTCATGCATTTTCAACGGGTTCTTACCGCGATATTTAATTAATTGAGTTGTCTCGATATTTCAACGTTGTTGCAAACGTCATGATCACGAGAAGACTGGATACTGCGGGTCGATTTAAGAGCAAACAAATCTGTCCACCCTCTTTCTCGTTCGCTTTTGGGTGGTACCACTGGAACTCGAACTCACATCACGACACACCACACTAATTGAGAATTAATTAAATATCGCGGTAAAAACCCGTTGAAAATGACTGTCGTTATTTCTGATACATTATAGAGTAGATATTTTTACATTTAAATTAGTAACCTTAAACACAAAAAGACAAGATTGCGTCTTTGATCTGCTTCGCACGTACCTACATTTTACATCTCAAAACTATTTGTCGTTGAAGCTTTCTTTAATATTTTCATTTTCTTGCGGATTACCTATAACAAAATATATTGACTTGTATGTTTCATAAGACAGAAGTCCCAGCCGCCCTGAGCACTTCGGTACCGCGGTCTTTGTAAACTCCGCTTTGTAGATAATTACTAGGGGGCTATGGGAAATAGCTCAGTGGGCGCGATGCTCTTTGTTCCATTATAGTAAATTAAAAAACAAACAACCTACTAAATTATCTGTTCTTTACATTTGATAAGTGATGTTGACTAAACACAACAAAACTCAAAAATCGTTCAGCGAAACTTCTTGGAAATATTCAAAGAAAAAGATTTGAGCAAATGAAAGGAATGTTACGTTAAAAGTTCAAAGCGTTGTTTGTAAAGTTGCAGTGGGTAGTGTCTTTTAGAAAATTCTTTTTGTATACGACTACCTGGGAAAAGTTCCACTTAGTTTCACCCGCCGTCGTACCGTATCTAAGTTGAAACTACGCGAGTGTTTCAAAGGTCCAGGGGACGCTTTAAAGATGTTTCCATAAGAAATGCGAACCGTATACTTGAAGGCTTAACGATTTCAAATGTTGTTATAAAATTTGTTCGTCGACATTTTCTGGTAAATTCGAGTATGTACGTTCTTTATTCTGTTATGTACCTACTTTACTCTTTCATCATTTATTATATATTACAATACAATATAATTCGTAAAATGAACACTACATTCTACACCACAGTTGACGTTAGAGATAATACTTCGTAGCATTATGTTGAGCATGTAGATAAGAATAATTTCTGAAACATAATTTCTGAAGCTATCTGTATTTTACTACTATTAATTTGCATATTAATTGTGTGTTCTACGTTGAAAAGAATCATATCAAATCTATCGCGTTAAAGAAACTAGACATCTTGCAAGCAATGGATTATATAAATTCAACAAACGGAACAAATATATTTTGTATTGTTATTGAAACAGAAGGGCGAGAGCTGGGGTAGAATATTTTCGGCTAGTTTTATATTGTAGATAAGGAACAAGTAAATTCTTAGTGAAAAGCAATCCGGAATGAGGAAAAAATAAGGGATTCGCGCCGGCGCTCGTAGAACACGTTACGTCTCCGTACCCCGCGTACCCACATCCTGTGCCTCGTGGCTCACACACCCTCTCTACCTCTGACTTGGAAACCGACTTCGTGAACGAACAGATAAAACATATGTTCATTTTATTTTCCCATTTGTCAGCGTTCGTTTTGTGCCCACTAACATAAATTGGACGCAGAGGGATCTCTCGCAGCTGAATGTAAAATAAACGGGAATTCCAAACTTAAAGTCGCAGAATGAATTGTACTAACATTTTAGAACATAAATGATATACATATATATACGTTTGAAATTATTCCATTAAATATTGAGATCCATTGTCTTATGCAAAATTTTAATAAAATCAATAGCATCTAAAGGGTTATGGCGAAAATTACAGATAAACTATCATGCAAATGTTCAAATTGGTGAATTTTTTATATAGGAAATCGTAATCGTAACGACAAGTAATTAAACATAATTGACGTCACGAGCACAAGAAATGAACACTGTGGGCTGAAGCTCTAGTGCAAGTAATTCTCTTGGTCCACTCCCAATAAACCGGTATCCTGTGTGCTAATGACTGGAACTGACGGACAATTAAACGTGCCGATTGCGTTCCAGATGACCCTGTTAAACGTGCTATTTCGTGACTTTTGCTTCACCACCCTTATCGTGTGATACGGTGACGAAACTATCTTGACTAGCTTTTATTTCTTGTTTCTTATTGTTAGAATTCTATAAGTGAAGTATTTAATCAAAATGGACTGTTCTAAAATAATCAATAAGATGGTTTAATTGTAAAAATACCAAATAATTATTGTGCTCATCTATACTAATATAAAGGTTGTCAAATATCTCCCTTCCGCTTTTTTGCTCTTTATTCAATGCTTTATAAAAAGTGTTACAGTGATCGGATTTAGTTCAAATATGCGCCGTTTAGTTCGATAATCTGATTCCATCAATATTATTATTGATAAAATTCAAACGTTCCACTTAACAAAGAAAACTAAAACGAATGTTGAAAGAGATCATTTAGAAGCGTTTTATCAAAAATGGACAGAATCGAGCTTACAATAAACATAAATTTCGAATCGGTTAATTGTAATTTAAAGATAAGTTTGAATTTGACTGACGATCAAGTCATAACAAAAACGAAAAATAAAAATACAAACTCACTACCTTTTTCCATTGTCCTTTTCTAATAATTTCATATCTATTCAAGACACAATGGTTCAGAAAAGGTAAACAGGTTTTATGTTATTATCATGATCGTAATTAACATTGATATTAATACGAGAATCAAATAAGATGTTATATGAAAAAATAATTAGCTAATGAAAATCGCGTTCGTTCGCTTCGTTTCATAAATATTTCTCTTATTGCCTGTTACCACGGTCTGCCGATGAATTTATCGAAAGGACGACGTCACCTGAATTTTATAGGGTTCTTTCTTAGGTTGTCTTACATTGATTAAATTATTACTTAGGTAAGTAACATTTTTTTTATAGGTTTAAACCTTGTACTTTAGCTTTAAAACCTCTTTTGGTTTGGAGAAACAGACAATAATCGTAGGAACTTTGAATGCTTAAACTTGAGAAAATAAAATGACACAATATAATTTCTTGGGCATCGAATATTTTAATGCAACAACTAAGAACCTAAACAAAACGTATTTCCTTTAAATGCGAAAGTAGCATTATTATAGAGTAATTATTGAAGTTCTTTCATAAATAAATAAAAGGTTCGAATCAAATCATAACTAAAACTTTCGGAATATCCAGTAATAATTTACTGAGTTGAGTCGTGGACCCCCTACAGTAATAAAAATATATGAAGCTTGGCATATTGACTTCTCGTTCGTTTTTTGTGACATTACCGACACCTGCTTGCTGACCGCTGGAACACTCGAAAATTACGCTTCGTCACCATATATCACTACTATACTTTGTACATTGTACTGCGCAAATAACGTTTAAAATAGTTGTATAGTCAGCTTGTAATATAAATTCCAACAAAAGAATAAAAAATTTAGTAGTGGAAAACAATTTTGCATTAGGTACTTATTTTAACTGAATACTAACAATTAAAAGAATGCTAAATAATTTGTACTATTTCTTCGCTAATACAAACAATTTAAATAAAAAAGCTATTCGGAGCAGTATAGAAAGTTGAAAAAGAAAAAAGGAGGTCATTATCGAAACGTTGCAATAGAAGCACATTAACGTTTTCCGATATCTAAAGCTGAACTCGGCTGTGCTCGTCTGTGGTCCAGTTCACTAACAAAGAACTGCGTGGTTCAGATATCGGAACACTAATGGATACTTGGATTTACGAGGCTTATTGAAATCATTCGCTATTGTGTACACGAATAATGTATGTGTGTATTTATAAAACATCAATGGTATAACTTAGCCCCGATTATAGTTGAAGATTAGAAATACATTTGAGTAACATTAACGTAAAGTTTTAGTGCAACACTGACATAAATACTAGGGTAAAGTTAAAATTAATTAATACATTGGTACTATTTATTGGTATTGCTACAAAAATCCTCATTGCTTATAGTAGAAAAACAACGAAAAACGCAATAAAAAAAGCACTGAAACAGACATTCATTTACAAGTATAAATAAATCCTGAAAGTATAAATAAATCAATTAATTATTCCACTGATTGGTATCGCACGATTCAGTATTTCAAAATTTTCACATTAAATTTCGATGCAAACACTTTTATCTCTCAACAAATTTACATAAATTTGAAAGTCCGCCGGACATCCCGTGTTGGCAAATTTCCACAACATTCGTTCGTATATTTTGTTTCAACTACTCTACAGAGCTTAGCATAAACAAATTGCGTTATTGTTTCCGAAACGATTTTCGTTGAAAATGAAAAAAGTTTACACAATTTACACTGAAATTGCGTTTCGTGCTACTTATGCTTAAATCTGTACGCTGTTAAATTGAGAAGATTTATTTCCTTTGAATCTTACATCAAAGGCGGCTTGAGAAAGAATAATACAAAAGTACTTGAGACTTATTTTAAGAATGCTACGATACGAAACGTAAATCTTGTTAACGTAAATGAGGTAATTTATTTTGTTCGATCGTCCTTAGTGATATATAAAATTAATTATCCATAGAAGATAACTATAAAGAAATATAAATTTAAAAAAGCAATGAAAAATAGGTTTCGCTATAAACATGAATATTACCTGTATATTATTTAAGTATCGAATTAAAAACTGTTAAGATGAGTTTCACTGACACCGTATCCTGTTTGGAATTTAATGAGTTTCGTGCCGTTATAAAAACACGCTATTTCTACGTAATAAAACTAAGAACAATAAACCTGTGTGGAGGAAAAAAATGTTTCCTTAGTAATAAGAAGCACATTTTCCTGTCTGTTATCTTCAGTAGGAAACGATTCTTTCATTCTTTTGGCCTCTGTAATTAGCCATCTTCGTTTAATGTTCAAACTGGCATAATACATTTATATTTCAGCCTTAAAATGTGATTTGCTGTGTAATGGGCGCACATTATTTTGTTATAAATGTCTGCAAAAGTATAATTTTTAATTGTTTTATTTCTTTGTCGTTAAAAATTGCTTTAATTTTTATTTCCATTACTATAGTTTTTCCTAAAATAATATACCTGATATCAATATGCTTATTTATTTATTCGATGAAATTCAAAAATATGGTTCTAATTAACTTTCATTAGCTCGCAATTATGTTTCGCCATATTGGATACGTTATCCACTTCGTGAACTGCGCGTTGTTTTCAGTAATTATTTTTTTCGTTAGTATATAACAAATATAATAATTATGTGTAAAACATTTTATCCTGCGGTGTTAAGTTATTAAGTGTGCGGTGGGCGATATTATAATAATTTAAAAATGGCATTCTTTTTTAAATTAAACAAACTTTATGTTTGTATAATATCATACTTAAAAGTCAATCAATTCATATCCAAATACAGAGCTGCGAATACTTTAGTTAAATTACATCAAAACTATTTGAAATAAAATATAAAAAAATAATGGAATAAGCATTATCCGAAAACTCTAGCTCTATGCTTCCTTTTTAAAACTTTCCAACATTTCAGAAAAATAAGACTGAAAATACTTTTTAAATTGCTGGGAAACCATAAACATTCTGGAATATTTATATCGTCGCCGCTCGTGTGCTCATATAGTGCAGCTCATGTGCACCTGCGGATATTGCCGCGTAAATCACATTTCTTAATTCAGCCACATATTCGCTTCTGCCTGACAGAAACTCTAGACCGTACGACGGTTGTCAGTGGCTGATCTGAAAAGGTAACAAATATAAGATTTACGAATTATATATAATACTAGCTGACTCGCGCAACTTCGTCTGCGCCGAAAAAAAAAAATTAGGGGTGGACTACCCCTAACATTTAGGGGATGAAAAATAGATGTTGGCCGATTCTCATAGGTACCGGATAAGCACAAAAAATTTCATCAAAATCGGTCGAGCCGTTTCGGAGGAGTTCAAGTTCGAACACCGTGACACGACAATTTTACCTATATATTAGAAGATTAATTTTACGAATTAGTCGTAAAATATCACCGCTAACCGTTTTTATTCTGAAAAATAAAATACAAAGAGAAAATTATGATTGTAAAACCCTGAACGGCAATAAAATATTAGCATATGCATGAATTCCCTGTGCTGTTTTATGTTATAAATTACAGGCTGTATTGGCAATGTATGCCAATATTCACGATTAATATTAAATGCTGGTATTCTGTGCGAAATGGCTCGCTTCTGCGGTTGAGCCTGTGTTGAAATACTGCCACGTGAATACATCGCGCGTTGTGTCATAAGCGACGTTACTTTACGACTTCTCTTTATCTTCACATTATCTAATGACTCTTTGAAAACTTTCATATTAAGCATCGTGTGCAAACAGTTGATTGCTGAAGATTAATTATAATAAAGATTTTAGTTTTAGTAACCAAACAACAAGGAGTTCAATGACGAATTTTAGATAAGTTACCTCCACTACCTAGTGGAGTACATATTACTTACATAATAATATGTGTATTCTATGAAAAACTCGTAAATAGGACATACTATAGTCCCTTGCAAATTAATTGCAAGAATGACGGAGCACAAAGCTCTTCTCTCTTAATGCATGTTCACAAAGCAAAACGGCTTGGGCGGCACCGTAGTGACACACAGTGACGGTGATTATGATAATGACTCGGTGGCCGCGCTTTTTGTGCCGCCTTCGCCCTATATTACGAAACTCGACACCATTTTCTGATTTTGCTAGTGAGCCCGGCAGCGCATCATCTCTCCTTCGATCTCAGTTCGTTTCAGCCACTCAGAGGCGCTTATAAATTATGCAAGTCGCCATAATCCTCGCTTTAAACGCCTCCTCCGACGCCTCAATTATTCAAGTGGTTTGATGTCTTAGAAAATAGTCTTACAGATGGATAATACTTAATTCTGTTCTAGATCGACGCTTCTGCAATTTTCTATTTCTAGGCAATATTATAATTTTCTTTAATTATTTTCTGAAAATTATCGAACGAACTGAAATAGTTTTTTTTGTTTTAGGATTCTGAAGGCGATACACCTCTACATGATGCCATCTCAAAAAAGCGTGATGACATGTTGACGCTACTACTGGAGCATGGAGCTGATATGACTCTCACCAACAATAACGGTTTCAACGCACTGCACCACGCTGCGCTGCGCGGCAATCCAAGGTAAACGACTTAACTTTTCACATTTTTATCTGTTAGAAGCCATTATTTAGTGAAGTTTATATGAAATAAACATAACGTTGCTTGTTGTCCAACATTATCCCAAGGAAAATGGGTAGTTATGAGAGCCAGCCACACAATAAAGTTCTTACACGTCTAATATCGTAGCCCGAGAGAGTGTGTGCTTCGCGCGTCGTCTGATGTCTTTATTACACTATAATGTTTATTGTTCCTCGAAACAGACTAAGAAATATTTAACTGCTAGTAATTGTATTAGTTTTGTGACTACTTACTGGATTTGGTTTTATTTGGAAAATCATGAAATAATTATTATAATTAAAAATTCAGTAGCACAAATTTATATTCTGAGTTAATCCTTAGAAGAGCAGATTTTAGTGAAATATTTTCTCTTGAAAATTTATACAACTTTTATACAGATTCCCTTATTGTGATTTATTCCATACAATTGTAAATGTTAAGGTTATAGAGAACGTATTATCATTTAGAAGTTTGAGATCGGATTACCGGATCAATGACTGTATTTTCTTCGTATTTCGAAAATAAGATTTGAAAAGAGAAAACTTTCGTGACATATTATGAATCAGTAAGTTAGAATAATGAATCTCCGGTGGTGAATCGTGCGTGAAGCGGTTTATTTGCGGAGGGTCCGAAGGCGCTGGAGCCTCGAAGACCCGCGCCCGGTCCTCCCACTTTTATTCAAGTCACGTGACGCGTCCTAGGGAAATAATACGAAATGTGACTACGTGACCAGTTCATTCTGCGGCACTGAAAAAAAACCGTCGTGGTCACTTCGGATGTTCTTGAAATACCTTTTTAAAACGATCATTGGAAGCTTCAAATGTGTATTCGTTCTTATTGTAAATAGTAATAAACAATAGTAAAGCACTCCTCCTTTGGCAGTAGTTGACGATTTTAATGTAATATCTTGTAATTAAAATGTCCATCGTTAATCATTCTTGCAGGCACGTAATAACACAGGCTTATCTTCAATTCAGAATATTTTTTGCGTAATTAGTCAAAAACAAAAAGCGAAATATAAACAATTTTATGTTGCATATAAAGTTAATGTTTGTTATTCAGTGCGGATAGAACGGAAGTATCTACTATAAAGAATTAAATATAATGTGTTCTAAGATTGTTGTTTAATGGCAGGTAATCGAACAGAAGATTGTCGTAAAACGCTCCCGATTTTATCGCGAAATGAGAAGTCGCTCGCTACTTTTCCCATTCGGCAAAAACGTTCGTTTCCCCCTGGAGATGTAAAATCGTTTTATTTTATTACTTCCGACGGTATATCATTATATCTAGAGAACCCATCCTTTTCGATTCGGAAGCCTCTTCATAAAATTATGACGTAATTTTAAAGTACCAATTTGTAACGTTTTGAAACAGGATACTTGATTAACGAAGTTGTTCCAGTTGTTGTTTTAATTGTGTCGTAGTTACATTCTAATTAATCAGACTATTTTTTGTTTTGAACGTTGATACATACTTCAGTACGCAATCAAATCGGTTTTAAGTGGTTGATTAATGTAGTTATTATGTTATTTTTTTCTTTTGATTACGTTATTGGTTTTAATTAATTTAAAGTGCATTTTGTAAGATTTCGGCAGTTGAAGATCAACATAATAAACAATAAACTTATAGGCCTACTCATTTTATCAAAAGAACTAAAATGACGTTAAAGCTTTGTATGTTTGGAATCATTAATGAATATTATTATTACCAATTCAATATAATGTTGAACGTTAATAACATGAGTCTTTAGCAGGTATAAAGTGTTAAAAATCAATAATAGAGGCAATATAGTAGACTCAACCGATTGTCATATAGGACTCTTATCATACGACAAAGCCTTGTCATTATTTCTGATTGCAAAAGTTACCACTGATATCCTCTTGTGATAATCATAAAGATTATACAGTATTACCTACGGCAGATGACTTTCTGTTAATCTTCTATTTTATTTGAAAGATAAAACTAGATGTATTTTAAGCATTTCCCTGCTACCTTAACCGCACATCCTTCGGGACCTAATTATGGGATAAAATGTAACCATTGTCCTTCCCCGGGATTCAAGCTATTTTCATGCAGAATTTGGTCGGAGTTTGTTCCTCGTTTTAGTTGTGTAAAGTAACAAAACTGAGAATAAATAGTTAGGTGAATATGTGGTATTGGTTATAGTACTACATAATAATAATACTATTTTGATTAAGTGTTTTTAAACTATGTAAATGATTTTAAATTTGAAAGATGATTAGAAATGTAACATTTACTTCAAAATCAAATAAACTTCCATACCTAAGTAAAGCAATTGGTGAAGGCAGATACGTCTACAGAAACGCTGTTTGTTGTCACAAGGCTCATCTCCTCCGAAGCATTAATCGCGGGCTAATATTTTAACTCGACGTAACATTGATTTATTCGAAGCAAAATCTAATCCCGCAGCTTGTTTGCCGTTTGGCTCGCGAGTGGAACGTATAGACAGTTTGCTCTCGAACATCACGCCTAGGCGTGTTTATTCACATTTATCTGTGGAAAATTCATTGCGATACTTATTTTACTTACTAATATTTATTTATATTGATGTTAAATCAGTAGGTATCTACGATTTGAAATTGGGTTCAGAATTAAATTATGTATAGGTACTATGTATTATAATGCAAATAGTAAGAATTTATTGTAGAAGATCATTAGTCAGCTTATGTTATACATTAATCAGATTTTTAAAAAAAATCTTGAGGAAAGGTTAGAAAGTGAAGAATGAGAAGAAACTAGTCACTTATAATCAGGACATTATTTTGGTTGATACTTCAATACTATTTAATTGCAAAGATTAGTAATCTATAGAGTGCAGTCCGATGAATTAAAGGTTTGGCACATCCCATATCGAGGGTATAGTGCTAAAACCGGATAAGTGTCAAAATAATCTAAAAATGCTTTTTTAGTCTATCTTGATCAGTTTTTTGCGCTCTTTCTAGTAGTGTAATCAAATAAGAAGAATTCAATGTAAAGAAAGTTAGTTGACGTAAAAACCCAATAATTTCCCCTTGTTTAGCTTGTTTAGAAACTTTAACTTTGAACACTTAAATTTTTTTACACTTATTGGGTTTTAGCACTATACCCTCGATATAAATCATAAATTTGAATACGGCATACTACATATACGGACGTCGGAGTATCTACAAATTCATTTATGTTTCGATGGCTCACCCTGCTTTCATGTACATAAAGTGAACGCTCATGGTATTCAGTGTAGATTTATGTGGTAGCTGTACAGCGTTAATTGCAACGGACTGTGCGAAATGCGATGTTATCGCGGCCAGGTACGGCTTGCTTCCCGCTCTGAATACAATATTTAACCTGGACGGGTTCTTTGTACCTACGCAGTAACCTAGCGATGTTTCGTACTTTCCTTATTAAATAGAACCACGAATTTGTGTGTTAATATTGAATTCAATTTTGGTCTTGTTTGGTAATGTTCTTAACGTATTAATTTTATAAAAGAACAACCGCAAGATGAATTGGCTTATATCATTATTAAATATAATAAATTTCTTAGCGGTCTGAAAATTTTACTATTGTAAATCTTTGTAGCTCAGTCGATATATCAAAACTATAATTTAATCAGTCTTATCATATTATTGCACTGTAGAAACAATCTTATTTAATTACATACTGTTTATAGCCTTGAAATAAACTTTGTAAAAAAACAAAACGATTAGTCTGACAGTTGATAAGATTAAAGAGAATTGACACAATGAGCGTCATTCGCTGTATTGAAAAGCTATTGGCACAGATATCGACGTTACCCATCAGGGCACTGGCCAACGCCGGAGCACATTTCACTATGGCAGATTTATGAGCACCGACCGCCATCCATAGAGGATTGGGTAGGCTTATAACTAGAGTTTGGAGAATGGTCGGGTGGTCGCGGGAGGCTCTGTTATTACGACATTTGATTTACGTGTGCATATCAACCCCTATCGCCCTAACTACTTATTCATCTAAAGTTATTTAACGACGAGTATGTAGTGGTTTTAAATATTTTCCCTTTTTGTAGTTTGTTATTTACCTAAAGTCACACTGTAAAACGTAAATGTACGAATAAGCAGTTAGGCATTTGATTTCATTTAAATTAGAAGAGTTTTTAAAATAGAAAAATCACCAAAAAAACGCAAGCGAAAGATGCGAACAGAAACACCTAAAATTAAAATACGATACTTGGCCTGGTTTTATTCAAACAACTTTATTACTCAAAGGAGCATGTACCTTTGTAATATTAAACCGAAGTTAGATCTAATGTATTAGTTAGCGAAGCGACCGAATATACACAGAATGTAAGAACTTTCTCACAGACGCACAAGTGTTACATGTAATTCACATAAGTAATTTAATTAACTTTAAGGAGTACGACTTACTTTACAAATTTCATAACAACAATAATCAGTAATTACTACTAATTACTGTATTGCCTTGTTTTTCGAGGTGGTACGCATTGTATACGACGCTTTTTATAGGTTTTCATAACTAAGTTTTGTTTTTGATATTATTTATTTAGATGAGCCACCCTGTATAGTGTATAGTTTGTGTGATCGTTACCCGAAATTAGTGAGTACACACGGATAATCCCCGCGCTGTTGGCGTCGCGCGTCGCGTCACGCCCGCCCATGCAAGCCTCAACTGCACTACGGATTCAACAAATAAATTCATTTGTACGCAAATTGTATCGGCGCTTGCAATTAAAACTTTGTTGGCGCTTCGAGCTAAGATAAATAACAATAATACATTCTGATTATTGTGCCGCTGTTGCCCGATACACAGGATATATTAATGTTGTTCCTAATTTGTTTGGGCGGATTAAACTCGATGTCCTTGCAACTTATACGTAACGATAGTCCCTTTGTCCCATATTAAACATTTAAACTTACCTACCTTAATAAAAACAGAATGGAAATGTTGCCTCTGATATTACCATTAATAACGACGAAAAGATAGGGAAATGTTTAGTAAACTTTACGATTAATTACAATTTTACTGGTTATAATAATGTATTGCGAGTCCTTGCGACCGGTATCGCTACATCAATGCTTCTTGCTCTTGTAAGTCTTATTAATCATAATTAAAATAAAGTATAACTTTCATTTCAGATTACGTGTAAGACTCTTGTTCTTTGTTTATTGTACTAAAGCAGTAAAAAATGTTACAGAACACTGTACAAAACAAAATGTATACGATTATCTTGTTGAAGTGACAAAAACGAGCGTCGCAGTTTTTGTTACCTTGTTCCGTTACTTTGTGTGCCCTGCCATTGTTCCTCTAGTTAATGTTGTTAGTGCACCTTTTTAGCGACTATGCTAATTTAAATACCTCTCCTTCCTTTTGTAAGGAGAGTCTACTTCCGTTTCCAGCGAGCGGCGGACTCCCTTTGCATTAGAGGCGTCCGCGTTTCGAGACTGCATTTAAATGAGACACTTAATCACCCGAGTTGGCCTCCCATTTCTTAGAAGACGTTTGTTCTCTTCATTTATTGCAGTTAACTATACATTTGTAAGAGCACAATAAACCGCAGATTGACGACCGGATAAATGTACTGGAAGCTTCGTAATTAATTGTGCAAATCAGACGTTTAAACCCTCTTCAACATTTTAAACCATGATTATTTAACTACAAAAATTGATGGATTTATCACAGACAATAATATTACGATTCAAGAGAAAATCTGCATATTCTAACATTGATAATATATGTACGTCTTATTTAGAAGAGTCGGAAGGCATATCTGTCGAGTGACGATGCCATTAGCACCCAGTCGGTTTGTGCAAATATGAGTAGGGTAATAAACTCCAGGCGAATGTTGGATTTGCTTGCTGGAGTTCTGTACGTGCCTCTCCACAAGGCACTACGCTCCACGCCCTATTCGTCTTCGGTTCGTTCGACGGATGAAAGTTTGCGTCTTCTACAATGTTAGCTGTCTGCTCAGATAGTTGTTTTACTTTGGAAACTTTTATATGTGTATTTGCTTTCTGATTGAATGATAGTTTTATAGAACTTCTAACATAGAATACCCATAGTAAATTATTCTGAATAAGAGTAATATTTTACCTAAGAAAATAGCTGAATTGGTGGTGGAAAGTTGGTTAAAAAATACAAAAAGAATCGACTAAATATACAAACGTTAATGAGTCTGTACCAAAATTTAAAATCAACATATTCAATCAATGAGGTACATGGAATTTGATGCTCTGGCATGGCAGATATCGACGAGAGACAACAACAGCTTCTAAAATACACATTTTTATTTTTCGATTGTAATTGTGAAGTGGAATAGTTTTTGTAATTTGATTAACAAAGAAATGAATGATGAGTGTCAATAATGAGTAAATGAAGTGATTCCATAATATTTAGGGAACGGTGGTTACAATATTATATTAGAAGATACTTTACTTTTCTTAGTACATGTTCTGAATAAATATTTCGGAAAGACCCGAGAATCTTTGAGTATTAATTTCTACAGTAAGCCGCGAGGATCAAAGCGTCAGCGTGAATCCTGCCGTACCTATGATTCATGGCGTGGTCCCGCGAAGCTTCCTCAAAGAAAAATCGGAGTCAAGAACAAAATCAATATTGATCTTAACTGCGTGCTCTCCATTGATTTTATGTTCATTACTGAACGTTTATAGGTGAAAGACGATTAGATTTGGGATTGGCCAAAAATTAGAAATATTTTAAACAGTTAATGAAAGTCAAACTATAGTAATATACAATACAAATATATTATTTTAAATCCAGTTGAATGTCTGAAAAATTGGAAATGTTTCTTTACTGGGAAAATTAAGAATAGAGAAAAAATATTTGCGAGTCCTTTATTAATAAAATACTGAAATTGATCTTGTTTCACTTTTACTTTATAACACCCTGTATATGAAACATAGTAGGTATGTGAACAACATAACTTAGTTGCTAACGTTATTACATCTGACGTGAAAACAGTAACTGAACAACGTGACCGCAATGCCAACAATCAATTGGCACATGGTTTATTGTTCGCAATAGATTTCAGTATACGTTTTTCCGCAACGCAATAATTTTATCAGAATCATAATAAAATTTATTGAAAATATTTATCGGTCAGCGAGCTTGAATCATATTGTTATTGAAGTATCTATCATTAAAATGTATGTAAATATTTGCCTTTTGAACGAATAATAATATCTCAAGCTAAAACTTTTTGAATTTATTCCCGAGTCTTAACAAGCCTTCAAAAGCTGTCTCAAGAACGTAAATTCATGAAATATTTTCTCAAAAAGTCTAGTACAAAGTACTTATACATAAACTTTTACACAAAAAGGTATATATAACAACCAATAGTTTTCTAGAAAACTTTAATGAAGTTGAATATTTTCGTGTTCAATAAAGAAAACAGTGAAGAATAGGTTTAAGAATATAGAGGAGCATGACTCATGAGTTATTTACCATCAGTCAAAATGACAGTTGTATTTTTAGGGCCCAGCATCCGACGCTAAGGCGCCTACTGTACGTCGTTTATCATCTACTCAAGCGTTTTGACCAGATCTTTAGTTATTAATGAACAGACATAAGAAACAAACGTTAAGAGCTAATTTGTGTTAATGTTGTTTTATTGTTCCACAGTCATTTTGTTCTATAGGTTCTTTTGAATTGAAGAGAGGCATTCCAGGCTTTTGTTTTTATCTATGTTATAATGAAGCAAAAGACACGATTTCGTCTACTAAAAAATATATTTTTTGAATACATAATTTCAGTTTGGTTCCAGATCTAGATAAAATTTTGTTACAAATGCCACATACTTTTCATTTATGAGGGTTTTTGGCATCCAGTGTAAGTAAAGGAGACCGTCGGCGCCGAATGCAAGCGGAAGGTGACGTCAGCAGTACGTGTCGCAGTCCTGTGATGCACTCGGCTCACTGCTCCACGTTTATTATCCGGTGATTGCCTTCCTGCGTGATGTGACTAGCCAACCATCTTATCGAAACGATACTATTAATCTTTCAGACGTACTTTTATGCTGAGGATTTGAGACAGGCTTCGTTTTTTAAACTTATAAACTTGCCAGTACTTCTAATGCACAATGCATATACTGTATTTGTTAGAACTATAATAATAAGGATAGCTGAAAGTTTTTGGTTGATAAGTCGATAAACGAAACTTGAACAAAGGCAAAGACGACGTTTGAAGGGTGTCTTGTATACCCTTTTCCACTTTTTTCCTCGTTTGTTTAGTGATTTACGTAACTTGAAGTGTGTGTAGATCCTGGAGTCAAAAATGACTTACAAGCGACATGGACAAAAGTTATGGTTATGTTTGTGTTGAAAGCGCTCAGTTCTTGTCGACACTTTGACAGTTAGTAGGGGTAAGTCTGAAATATCGGCGTGCGCGGCTTAATCGCTCAGCGTGCGATATTGGCGTTACATCATGTTGTCAGCGAAGAGAAAAATTGGCGCACTCCTTCCCCCGTCCCGCACCGAGCCGCACGTTCCCTACGCCTCTCGATGTCGACAGCGCGTTTATATTACTTGACGATTTATTGTAGTTTTACGAACGCACATTTATCTGTTTCTATACAAAAAATTACATTATCTACGACGCTGCTGACGTTACACGTTCGCGTTAATGTAATTGAATATCTTTGAAATAGCTGTGTCGTCTGCTAGTGCCTTCTACTTATTAAGTCCTCAGAATTCTGTACAGTTTTCAGTCTTATCATATTAGTAAGTCTATATAATGAATCTACGTGAATTATAACATAGTTTGCTATTAACAATGTGAACTTATTGAACCTCGTAAATTTCATTTCATAGACCGAGATCATTATTATGATAAGTTATAAGGAACACAAATAGTATATTATTACTTTCTGACAGAAATAATATTGCATGTTACGGGCTGACATCAAGGCCTGGCCAAACCCCTGTTTCCAATTACACAGTTCGTTACTTCACGAAAGATAGAAAATGAGGGAAAATACTACTGACGAAATAGGTCGCCGCGAGCCGTGATTTACTCACTCTTAAAACGTCTTTACACGAACAATGAACAATTACATTTAAATGACGTGTTAAACGTTTCACTTTGGTGTTTATGTAATTGTAATCACACTTTTACATGATTATATCGTGAGATTTTGGAAAGTTAATCGTACTTTTTTCTTGAATTTATGTTAATATCAAGATTTTGATATTAATTATCATAATGTTTTATTATTTTGTTAATTGCCTTTTTAGTATCATATTACCACTTGGATCCATTGTGGCACCTAAATGTAGGAATACAATTTTTTTACTAGTTCCTTGGACGAGTATCACAAAATTTTATTAACGTCTGAAACAATTTTCAATCAGATTATCTACATCTTTTTCAAAAGAACTAGAGCTTATTGAATTATTAATAATGTTTTAATTATAAATTATCCCAGTACGTCGCCTCAGTGCCTGTTTGGCCTATCTGACATTTTTTACGAAAATGACTTTTTACTTCTCTCTTTGCGGCGATTTCAGTAATGATCTTTACTGAAATCGCCGCAAAGATGAACCACGATTACTATTTAACAGTACAGTAATAAATTGAGTGTATTTAAAATCTAGATTAAAAAATAATAATGATTTGCACCACATCAGACAGTTAACGATTAATGTAGTCTCACACTGTCTGAGTCTATTCAATACCAGGTGCGCACCTGGTAGATTTATGAGCTCTGAAAATTCATTGTTATTCGCACCTATAGAAACTGAAGCTCGAAAAGCTCCATCGTTAATTATTGAATTGAAATTAACTAAATTTACTCTAGTTTTTCTTTCATGATTAATAAATTATTCTGACTTTTATAAAACATTGTCTACTTTGAAAATAAAATTCTGAAATATAATAAAGTTGGTCTCAGTCAAGTGGTATAGCATGGTCCACGTGGCACAAGATTGCGAATGCGGTGTTTGCTCTTTGGTGGAATTCGCAGCTCACGGTTCAGCGAGCCGTGCGGTGGCTGGACTCCGGGGTCGCGTCTCCGGCCAAATTGAAATATCCAAGCTATCCGTGCCTCTAGCGAACAGATCTGGTCTCGTGTTTACTCGCTCCTCTTACTATCGAAAAATGAGCTTTTTAATTGGCTTTTAAAATTTAGTGGATACTGGAAAATTGTATACCTAACATAATAAAATGCAAATAAAATCTAAGCTCATTTCGATAGTTATTAATGTTAGCAATTAGTAAAAGTTTCACTAAATTATGTTTCAAGTTTCTCTTAGTTTCTCGTCGGAGCAAATATCTAAGGAAAAGCAAATTATTGGGAGCAATATTACTCCGTTGTAATTAATGTTAGTACTTATGAAATATACACGTGTATTGAAGATATTGAAACTTCGTATTCTATTATATGGAGTAGAAGATCTTTGATTATACGATTTCATAAAAATAAAAATTAAATATGATGATAAAAATTACACAAAACCAACTTACGGACTTGAATTGACAATACGCAGGGCAAATATTTTATCTGAACGTGTGGCTGGAGAGTCAAAAAACCAGCATATTACGTATTTAACATATTATCTACAGACGATTATGGTTATAAATAATTAAGACAATTACACTCAAAAACACTAATACTCGTACTCAAATTTCAATGCAATAGTCTATACAGGTTACCTTATTCAAAAATAATACATTGGTATGGTTCTCGAACGATTCAATTTCCGTGCGTAGACAGTCAGGTGAATTTACGTGCTCAGATTTATGGAAACGGAATTATTCTTGAAATATACCACTTTTTCATATTCGTATTATATTAAAGAAAAAATACGCAAGCATGGTATCTGTAGGATATCTACTATAACAGGATTTAAAATTATAATAAGCTCTTGTAATAGATTACTATTATTTCAATATAATTGCTGATAACTTGATTGAAAATAATCATAAAGCGTAATTAACGGGTTCGTACTACGATTTAATTTAATTAATTGAATGTTTTCGATATTTCAAAGTTGTTATTATTATTACATGCGTTTGTTATTATGCATGAAAGTAATGTTGAAAACTGCGAGTGTTTAAATAAGTAAACATATAAATGCTTTGCACCGTCTCGCAAACATATTCGAAGAGAACATGACCTTAAGTTTTGAACAGCGTGGGTTGCTTAGGAAACTCTATCGAAAACCAATAAAGGAATGTAGGTAACTGATGCGTGCACATATTGTTTAAATCGATAACCTTTGTAGAGGCGGTTGCCTTACGAAGCCCCTTCACAGGTAATCCTGCCCACTTGGAGTTATTGCCGCCGAGGGAAGGAAAGATTACCTCGGCGGGAGATAAGGAGGTCGACGGGGCTTCGACTGCGATTGTCCCCGAGTCAGGCGTCGAATTGTGTCAAGTGAAGCGGTAAATTGAACGGTCGAGCCTTCTGCGCACCCTGCTCACTAATCGTCACATAAACTGGCGTTGCTCGAACGTTTAATTACGTAAAGCGCTTCCTTAGACCCGCTCTAGGTACTCTAAACTAATCTTGACCATAATTTCAATTATCTAATCCCCAAAAACTACCTACTATTAGTCGGTTCGTCTGTCTACATGACATTAAAAGAAAGTATTGAAATTATTTACTAATCCGGGTACTGTAGCTAGTTTCACCATCAATTAAATTGTGAATAGAAACATTTTTTTATAGCTAACAATATTTTCTGCTACCTACGGTTCGTTACACGTTGTATCAGACATTATAATTGTGCAATTTGTCAAGGGAACAGTTAATCGATTCATTTCTTTTAATTTGCGCGATGGTAATAAAGGAATCGTGAGTGACGCTAATGGTGCGCCTTCTGCCTCGCCAGCAGTCACAGCGCCACGTAGCGTCTTTCCAATTACGGTGCCACGGACGAGATCTCGAAGTCACGCTGCGTCTCGTTCGTTACAGGAACGTGCCACCATCCTCCTTCAACATTTATAATATTTGATCATAACAATCCTTTCATACTCCCTGTATACGAACATTTGAACAGATAGTCGAGAATTTCGCCTCGATTTTTAAGAGTAAAATGGACATAAAATTAACTTGTATAGTTTGCTTTTTTAAATTAGTCTACTTTCTTGTACAATAAAATAAAAGCAACAAGCAAATAATAAAATTACGTAACGTTTACTTTTATCGTCGCCGGAAATTGAAAATAATTGAACAACGAAAATAATATTTTGAGAATTGCAAATAAGTATTCAATTCTCATTATGTTCTATTTTTGAATTTCTTCAAAGATTTTCATTAAGGTACAAACTTATCTTTTCTTTGTTCCTCCCCGGTTTGTTGTACATGAAAGTCGTTTAAATTGTCTCTTCAAACGAGACATTATTAGACAGGTCATTTAAAAGGAATTTAAGCTTTCCTAAACGTTCAAAAAGGCGTTTAAAAAGTATTAAAAGCATCAATTTACCGTGTACATTATTTTTCCGAAACATTACATCTTAAAACGGTTCGTGAATTTCTTTGTCTTCGTTTTACAAACTTTTATACAAACAAAAAGCTAAAGCGATTTGGCTTCTATTTCGAAAGACTAGCATCTTAGTTTTGATGAGACAGTTGTTTAAATTTGCTTACTTTTTATTGTTTGTATCCAATCAAGTCAGCTATTATTATTATTGATCCAAGAGAAATCAGCTAGCCTGGTGAAGCAAGTTTATGTTAAATAAATAAGTTGTTTGCTTGGTCTTTAATCGGATGTACGGATAGGATAGGAAATTTAGGAATTTCTTTTTGTGTAGTCGCCTTCGTATACGCAAAAGACAAGCTGATATTTTATCATCCTTGGTGCGCACCATGTGCACAGTTCTTTAAATTTCAAATTATGAATCTACCTACACTGTAAAACATGTCTGATAGCAAAAAGTTCCTTAGTCATTGTACAAAATCGAGCATTCCGGCAAAACACTCCACGTGGAATTTTGTGATAAGACGAAACTTTGTCTTGCTCGCAAATTACACCCTGAATTTGGTTGATAGAGAAACTTTGTTCAAATGAAATCACTTCTATGTATTTGCCAGATATTCTATAACGTTCGTTACATCATTCGGGTTTTATTATTTTATGTTTTCGCGTTCCGATATTTTCATATTCCGAGTTCTGTTTAAGGTCATTCAATTTCCGTACTAGTTCACTTACACTATTACTAAACGGGTTCTTACCACGATTATTTTTAATTGAGCGGTCCCGATATTTCAGCACTGTTTCAAGCGTGATCACGTAATAGTGTAAGTGATGTAGATAACCGCGAGTGTTTAAAGAAATTTATTCCGTACTAGTGTTAATCGAGACGTAGGATAATAGGAAAAGTAAAACTATTTTGTAAAAATAAATAACTATTTACGAGTAAGTTACATCTTATAAAAAGATTATAATTCAATTAACTAAATTAACATCAAGTATGAAGTAAAAGAACCTTAAATTGAATTATAAAATTGTAAAAATCGAAGAGAAAAATCGTAAAGCAACGTTAATGAAAGCTTATGAAATATTCTCGGTTATTATCGTTGAATGAAACAGGTGCCGCGAACTGTAGAGCGGAGGGCGGCGGTCAACGCTAACACGCTCCGTGAATGCGATGCACAACCGACAGCCATTCCATTATGATATTACACTCCGTGAATTTGTTATGATATTATCTTGCCATTTCCGTAAATGTTGATTCTTGCAATGCTCTTTAGATTTTAATCACATCGTTTGTGAATTTCTTGGTTTAGGATGCTAAAATAAAACGTACCGTCTAATTTTTAGAGTTATGTACAAAATCCAACTTCAGTAAAGCGACTTGATCTATATTCTATGAATTTTAGAATTATGATTAAAATTTCACCACTCGCTAATTATAAAATAAATAAAAAAGCCTTTATTCTATTAACTCTTACTAACTAGTTAAACTACTAATACAAATCTTTGAATCTTTTGACTAATCATAACATATTATTGACTTAATTAAAAATAGCTTAAGAATTATTATTGTTTCATTAATTCTTGAGATCAAAGTCGCCTTTAATGGCGTAGGCCTCCCCCTTTTTCCTTCCACCAGCAGCGATTTCGTGCTTTCTGCATCCAGTCAGGTCCAATGATCTGGTTAAAAACGTCTCGCCATCTCCTCCTTTGGCGTCCTCCACTCGTTAATTAAGTTGGGTTAAGTCGGCAGTATTTTTTTTTGTAATTGAAAGTGTGGTACTTAGCAAGTGTTAGTGCCATTCAGTCGTGTGTCTCGCTGACGCAGCCGACACTTGACGTGGCGCACGTGCCGATCACTGCCACTCTTCGTCGATAATATCGCTCCTTCCACACATACATTCACACTACACACAAAAGAGTTATTACACATGTGTGTCTGGCTTAATAAAATGTTGTAATAAGTGGAACAAATAAATTATACGCTTTTGACAAAGGTCTACTGCCGTCCCAAACTTTACGAAATGTCCACAACTAAAATTAATCAAATTATGAAAGTTCGTCTCTGCAAAATAACCCGTCCACCGTTATTTCAAGAGGTTTATGAAAGCAACCAGTGATCTAATTTAAATTTAGGTAAAAAAATTACGTGGTTTTCGGTTTCTACAGAGCTTATAATTGACTTGATGTGTTTTTTTTGTTTCAGGTAAGTTTCTACAAATGGAAAGCTGAGTGATATCCACTTTTAGACTATTTGAACCCTCAATTAAGAGATCAAATTGAAAGGCAAGTACTACCTACCTACCTAAACATGTAAAAAAGTTCATAAAGACTTAGTTAAAAAAAAAGGGTCTATATCTACTGCAGGTTTTGGTATCATAATAGACTAAATATGTATAACTTATTACATAAAATTATCCGGTTAGTTTTCCTGCAAAATTTCATGCATCTCTGCCAATTAACCGAATTGAAAGAAACACTACCTTTAAGTGTCTACTTTTGTTTATTATTTATTTATATAAGTTAGTATTCTTAAAGTAAGGAAAAATAAGACATGTAGGTATACACAAAGCAATACTTTAATTCAACAAGATAATAATTTAGTATATAATGTGTACAATTGAAACTGTAAATCAAAGTATTCGTTTCGTACAGCATTCCTCAAGATAGACTAGGCGGTGTGCGCTTCGTAACTCGAGAGCGAAGACATTTGATTTTAAGCCTCGCAGACTATAAGTGTTATTTCTTCGAGAGAAGTATTATTCCGCGAGAGCAGCGCAGCTCCGTCGCCGTCGACTCGAATGCTCCATTTAGTTCGAAAGTTTTTCTCGTTTATCACCGTTGGGCTCTCAGGCGGAGATTTTCTTTTAGATTTGTTGTCACGCCAGACCTTTTTAATGTACGTTTCTTATCGTAGTCCGATTAAGAAGGAACTTGTTTAACGTAGCTCTCCCTACTTTATTGTAATTAACTTAATTAAATTGACCCACACTTTAAAGTATATTAAGAGGATTTGTCGGTCTACGTTCTTGAGGTTCTTATAATGTGTCCACGAATACAAACGAATCTTCGAAAAATTAATAATAAACACGCTCAGTTAAAATTTTAGAAATTAAATTTATCATTAGAAAAACATTATTGTAGAATAAGACGTTATAAAATTGTTGGTTAGGTGAGTTGTATGCTATAAAAACAATAAAAAGTAGAAATAAATACAAAGAAACATTGTAATAAATGCAAAGAAGATCAAAACAATCATCATAAAATTAAAAGCAATTGTTTAAAAAAGCCATTGACGGTACAGGTAGGTAGGGTAGGGGATTTTCCCTCGTAGTAAAAATAAACAGCACCGTGTAGTGGCAGGTTCGTTCTCTGCAAATTCCCACCAACTCCACCGCGTGTTCCCTTCAGATAAAAGGATTAGCTTCTTTCTTTCGAGCACCTGCAACAGCGTTAGAAACTTAACTAGCTTTGAATTTATATATTGCGAAACAACACAATATCAAGAGTTCATCTTGATTACACATAAATGTTAATATTCCAAATTTTCTTTCAGATGATAGGATCATTACATTTTAATTTAAGTATTATGTGATAATATCGCGGAAGACGACGTTAAAGCGTGAAGCACCTCCTTAAAACATAATTGAATTTTCAAATTACTTATTTTATAATGTTCACGGATTCATATCTACACTCAAATCCTCTCACGAATACAAAATTAAATCTACACATCGTAAAGTTAGATGATTTTGTACATAGTAGGAGTTTCGTAATAGCCTGGAAAACGATCTTAGTAACTGTAATCGACATCCAGATGCAGATGATCGAAATCTAAACGGCTTCAACATCACATAACATTGCATTTATGTCTTACTCAACTCTGACGAATTTTCATAAAGATGTAGTTAAAATGATTTGTGTTGTTGAAAATATCTGGGCTTCGGGAAAATGGTACCGTAAAATGTCGGTAGGTCGGGGTAGTCGCACCCGCGTAAACAGCACGGTAAATCACGAGAATTGTGAGCCGCAGCTCGACTTGGACAATATTTGTGCCAATAAAATCCTCCCTAACAAAGCTGTTGTTGTCAACGGAGAGCCGCCTGACCCGCTTTTAGTCTATCACGGATTTTGCTGTCATCGTTTTCCGAAGCTCAATAAACATTGAGATGCTCTAAGAAACGAGTCCCGAGTAATATTGTTCTTTGTTCTCAGACATTATTTACATTGCTAAAGTTATTGTGGAAAATTCAATTTTTTGCCTCGTTTATTATTCGAAGAGTCTAATAAATTATTTGTATAGTTTATGAATGTATTATAATGTATATCTGTATCATCAACAATTACAGCTTTAATATAATATAATTAATATAAGTATCAGATCACATAGACTACTACTTATAAAATATGAATCGGAAAACGGTACTTGTTTTTCTGAATGCCTTAATGTTTTAAAATGAAATGTGTAGTAATAAAATATAACTATAGTGCAACGATTTATCTAGTTTCGTAATACGAGTATATCTTCACAAATACTTGTCTCAGCGATACTGTAGAGTAAAACTAAGAAGCCGTAAACATACAATCTAAGATTGCTTGGATTCTTAATAACTTGGAAACTACTATCGTCTGCCGTCTCTGGCAGGTTGATAACCAATAAAGTAAGTTCGAGAGCAAAAGTAAACTAATATCGGGCTGTACTGAGCGACCATCGTTAAGCCGCCTCTGCTTATCTTCGGATAGAATTTTTCTTATATAAAATGTTGTAAACTATTTGGCTTTTTAATTAATTGGAAAAAGTTATTATAAAGTATTAAAAAGAATGTCAAGTGTAAATGATAATAACTTCCCAATTAACGTTACAGTTTTATTTAAACCGGTTTTAAATAAATATCATCTGCTATTATAATAAAACGTACTTACTTTTCTTACACATTTTGTTGATATCAAATTTAGCTTCATACAGTTTTTATTATAGTTTGATGAATATTTAGAAATCAATGTTTTGTAAATTTTAATGCAGCATAAAGTTTAATTCAGGACAAAAATCAAAGAGAATAAAATTTAACTTAAAACTAATAACATAATATTATGTAAATCAAAACTTATCAGAATCTTTCTCAAACATTCCAATAACAAAGTTGGCAAAGTGTTGTTTCGGTTTATGGCGCAAGCAAACGTCAACCGAGGTTGGAAGCGGGATCTACTATAGTCAAATACATAAAAGGGATGAGTCGCGCAAAATACTGCCGTTGTAGGATCCTAAGCTCTGTTTAGATTAGATCAGACCTTCGAAATAACAGTGAATGAGGACGTGGATTAACTACGGTCCGGAGCACTTCGGCCCGTGCGCTTAATGGAGCACCATTAGGGGTAATGAGGGGTGCGGGGTTACGGAGAGCCGATTCACCGTATACTATCAAGTATAAAATATTTGTTGCTCAATACGAAAAGGTAATTCGCCTTCGATTACTTCAACTGTACCATAACCAAAACAAAAACGTGATTAAAAAACTGATTTTCTTTTGTTTAGTCAACTTTTATTTTGATGCCGCACAGATGTCCTGAGGGACAAGGGGTTCAAGTTAATTTTTCAACGTCAGAAAAGGAAATTCATTAGAACTTGGAAATTACTGATAACTAAACGGACGGAGTGAAATTTTCTCTTAATTTGCACAAAACTTTTTCGAAAGTTTAAAAGGAAATCAGTGGAATACTTCGAACTAAGAAGACGGAATGTACAAACGACTTTAGCCAATCATTATAGGAAGTTATTGGGGTTTCAGATAATTATATTATACTTATCAAGTAACTCTATAATTAGACAAAATATCTGTTCATTTTTAATACTAGCCACGTTAAGTCTTATATAGACATGAGGTAGCATGTCAAACTTATATGGTTTCAATCAATCATATTTATTTCAAAATATGACTAAAACAAGATGGGAAAAAATATCTTCAAATGTGTACTATTTTCAGCAATAAAGCACTCTTAATACCTAATCACAAGTATTAACTTTAAACAGTCAATAATCTACCGCGCATGTCTCTTTTTATAAACATACAAAGTTTTAAATTTGAGAAACGTTAAACTGTATACGTAAGCCACGAGTTGTAGTAATGCTGACACAGACCAGAGCCAGTGAGACGTCGGAGTAGAAGGGTCAATTTAGAAGCTATTATACGGCGGTGGTTAGAGGCCTACTTCCGGCGACTGCACTAAGCTAGCATGTAGCAATTCCCCGCTCGATTTGGAACTTTGCAACGCTATTCATCCTGCAGACTTGTGATGTAACTACTTTTTAATGGCTTTCAGATGCAAATAGAATAGAATAACACAACTAAAATACTTGTTGAAATGCGAATAATCAGATTATAATGTTCTAAGATGATGATGAAGAATGTTTTAAGAAATATAATTCAGTTTAAAACATGTTTTTTTTTTAATTAAAAAATGTTGTAGCCAGATAAACTACATTAAAATATTATCACAATATTAATTTTACAAAGGTGATATGCGATGGTTCATTAAACCAGATTGTAATCACTGGACGAGTCCATTGTTTAGCAATAGACCTTTACAAGTTAGTGTAATCATCGACAAAAAAATTGCAATTGTATATTTGGTTCTCTGGAAAAAGGTTTATCACAATTATATTTTTAAATCGTTAACAATGATTCGATATGACGAATATACAATGTAGTCATTTCACTGTATTTCACTATCTATTCTGAAACTTGATATGAGTACTTTTTGTAGCAAAGTATTGAAATAATAACACTTACTTTTTAATGTCAGGTAGCAGACGAGCCTAAGGATTGTAAGTTTGTACTCATTTAATCTGCTTTTAACTTTAATCACCTATCATGGAATCGGACAATTATAAAATTTCGCTTGTTAATAGTTTGTAATCGTATCGGTATTGTAAATCAGAAAATTCAATCAACAAAGGAAAAAATGCTCAGCAATCCGTAAATCAATTCGCAAATTTCGTTTGAAGGTCTTCAGAGATTATTTACAAATTTCAATTAACGAATCCGATATTTATTGATAACTTGAAATTGAATCCTGCGAAATATTCGTGCTTGTAAAACAAAAAAAATATTCATGTCAAGCTTGTAGGTATAACTTATATTCTATATTATATTTTGTTTGTGTAATTTGTCTACAATCTCGTTAGATTCGTGTACAAATTTACGAGTATCGCTATAAGATAACAAACTTATAAGGTGCGTACCAGTAGTGGCTATGAAGTACATTGTAACGGAACAACAAACGAGGAGTTATGACGGCAGCGGAGGATTACGTGAGTGGATGTCGTAATAAAGCTTGCGATGAAGCCGTTACCCGAAGATAAACGTAAATATTTCTGAGCGTCGGTGTCGGTGTCGACTACTACACAAGCTCGCCCTTCGACCGTCAGCTTGCCCGCCTGTGCACGATCTTTCCGCTTTTGCTTCTCTGCTTCCCTTCATAATTACACAGCTGATAATATCTACGGTTATTGTGTTCCTACAGAGTTTAGAAAAAAATGTTTTTGCCAGCCACCAAGAATATACTTACGTTGTTGTTTGTGTTCTTCGAAGAATAGTTAAGTTCTTATTTTTTGTAAAATCTTATTTCTTAATTTTTGTTTTTTAACTAAATCAAACAACTTCATGAAAAACCAAGTAATTTTAAGCAACAAAATGGTTGTTGCTTAAAATCAACAAAATGGTTGTTGCTTTCAAACCACTTTGACAAATTATTTAAAGTTACCAATTTTGGCACGCTGGAATTAAACCGAAAATCTTTTGTTACATGTTTACGATAGACAATACTCGTGTTAGTTAGACAAACGTGATATATTTGATCGATAATATTCTGTAGAACAAAACAGGAAATTAATATGTGAGGCGTTACTTGTACCGTTTCTATTCTATAGAGCACGTATACGTATATTCGCGTTTGTCCTTATCTCGTAAATTAATTACATAAATCTTGTTTGCACACGTCTTAAGCTTATGACACGCCGCCATAATTCAACCAGACGGAGGTTTACACTGCTGATGGAGGGCGCTCACAATACATTCTATGAAGTGCATTAACCCTATTCTCGTGAATTTACACCTAATCATTATTATTGTTATCATTATCTAATTAACAACGGTGGTGACAATCTGGAATGTGTGACGTGTTGAATATTCAACAGTTCCATTGTTCTTCCAAATAATCCTTAAGACCCATGGACCCAAAACTAAGAAATAGTTTAATTAGTTGTATCATACATGAAAACAAAATATTTAACTTCAAAATAACCTGTAACAATTATTTGTCAAAAAGAGTCGATACAGTTTCAAAATACAATTTTAAACTCTCCTTTAATAAAATATATCGGAGAAGCTTTGTAGTTGCAGAAAGCTCTTTACAGTAAGTAGTTTTTAAATTGCTAGTAGATTCCAAGTCTAAAATACGATAAGTATTTGAGTGCGAGGAGTCCATTCATTTTGTAGATTTCAATCACGACCAACTGCTTCCCGTTCCCGTCTAGGTTGGCAAAGAGTAAATGAAGAGCTCCTCACGAGACGTTCAGATATTCTGTGAGCGCACCGCTGCAGATCGGTCGAGAACGAGCGTCGCCAGACTCAGGCCGCCCGCACCCGCGCGCAGCCTAATCAGCTTTTGTGCGCGGTAATTGGGTGTCTGAGCTGCCAACCGAAGCATTTATTCCCGATAAATTGAAAACTGCTTTGTGCTCAGAATCAGATGACGACGTTCGTGGCTTGAACATTTCTTAATATTGACGTGCGAGACTTGCGAACTTTTAACTTAGTGTAGAAAGATGTAGGGAATTATTATAACTGATAAATAAAAAGTCATAGAAATTTGTTTAACTGTACAAATAGGTAGAATTAAAATTTAAGTTAATTTCATTTCCATTCAAACTTGTGCTCAAACATTTTCTCTTTTTATGGCGGTCATTCTAACATCGTTTTAAATAATTTAGCGGTAATGTTAAAATTGTGATAAAAGTCGTAACAATCATACTAATGAAAATATTGCCTCGTTAGAGATATCCTCCCTCGCAATTGTGAGGTCCTTACCGTAGTATCTACGCAATGGAACGGCGTAATTTACATATTTTAATAAAATAATATCGCAACTGAATCGTAACTGAGAACTTGATTTAAGTTCTTACCGCGATGAATGTAAATTCGCCACCGCCGTCTCCGCAATCCCAGATTTCAATTCTGGCATTAATGGCAGCCGCCGCGTACTGAGACTCGTCTAATATTTGCCTTACTTCCGGAGACTTCTCCTACGGATGGAATAAATTAGTAATAAATAAATGAAGTTCGCGCGATACTGCACGAACAACGTAATGATCTGTGCTATTAGTTTGAGTGTAGTTATTTTAATAATATTACGTAGGCTGTTCACGATGGCGTTTGGCCCAGCTAAGCGTGCATTAATATTGTCAATAGTTGGAGTTGGTGGAAGTGAAGTACGTGTTCCGCCTGCCGCTATCTACAGGGTAGGTCGCGCGGTGAATTCGAATAGCCTCTCACACTGCGCCGCACCTCCCGGCTTCCACCTTGCGCCCTCCGCCTCCGTAACGCGCCATAAACTCGCGTCTTAATTTTAACTTTATTTCTTACTATGCTCCCAGAAAATTAAGTGTGAAATACGATTAAATGTGATAATATCTATTTTAAACTTACAATAAATCGTTAAAAGTTAATCATTGTAATAAAAGTACGTAACAGAGCTTATAAACTTTAGGTCTTAACCACCCTTATTTAATTAATCTTTTGTACATCAGACCAAATATAACATTATCAATTTTCTTAAATGTAGAACGCGGTTGTTCACAATTTGCAATATTTGTAGTTTAGATTCGCGGCATGCATTTACGAAGTTGTATAAAAGGTCCAGTGATAGGAGAGGCATAGTAGCGGGCAGCGAGCCAGAGCCGCGGTAGAGCGTTACAGCGCCAAGTTGGCTACGCCTGCGCCCGCAACCGTACAACCATACAGCCACACAATTGCGATTATTGGGGCAATCGAGGCGCCGAGCCGTACCCGACCCGAGACGGGCCCCGCGATGCAAATAAAATTGGTAAGAGGCCGCGACTGGACAACGCTGCCCTCGTTATTATTCGACTCTCGCGAAATTGCTTTCATGTCCTTAATGGAATAGCGAGAAATTTATTTTGAGATTGGAAAAGATCTTATTGTAACATTTTCCTTTTTATGAATAGTGTAATTCAGGCAGACAATTCTATTCCTATCTCTCTTTTCTTACTTATTCAAATTCTAACATAGTTATAAAGTAGTCATGCAATCGCCCTGATTGAATATCTTTCAAATATTAGTATTAAAATAAACAGATTTTGCTACATTGCCAAAGGGTTTCTTAAGTTAAAAGTTCTGAAACCCCTTCATTGAAACTCTGCAGCAAATTTTGTCGAGTTCATTAGGTGACTTTACTCTTTACTGTGTGTTTTAGTTTGGAAACCGACCCCTCTGTTTATTTCTCTTTTTTGTTTACTTTGTTCTTCATTAGTGTAAATTCTGTATAAGAAGAAATTTGTTCCATTTATTTAAATTGTTCTTGCGCTAACTTCAAAATATATTTGATGTCATTTATAAATGTAAATTGTAAAAGATTAACATTTAATTTAAACAGTCACTGTAATCATTCCATCGAAAGAAACATCGCGTAAAATTTAGCCGAGCAAAACACTTTATTAAATAATCTTGGCAGTGTACAGCCGTCGGTGCGTCTTTAATTATGAAAATGTATGCAGAGCACATGAAAGTTTGTGCAGTTCTGCCGTGGCTGGTGCGACCGGCGTGCGGCTCTCGGCCACGACCATAACTATAATAATATGGATGTAGATTGTAGACACTACTTCGGTAATTGAATTTCTGATATTCTCTAGTAAATTGTTTTATCATTTATTTAAAGGCATGCTAAAATATACGTAAAGACCAATTCTATGAAAACTGCTTTCCATGCTTCCATAAGAAGTATTTTACAACCGTCAGGCTGTAAACATCTGAGATCGTAAATTGGTTGTAATGTTATTTTAAAAATAAAGGTCTCTGCATTGAAAATTCTGAAGACAATTTAATGTGATCATTAAACATTTGAACATCCCTAAACACACGAAAGGCCGACAGAACAAATTCGCCCACAATATTCCCAACGAGGGTTATTTACAGCGGGGTCAATTATTGCGCAATAAAGTTTTTAGTGTTGCACAAATTGTCGATTTGGTCTCGCTGACGGATGGCCGCGAGACTGGCGCCGGCAAATGAGCACACGATAAAATTATCGTTAGTGGTAACGACATGAATAAATGTAAGAGGGTGGTCCTCACTCGGCATTCGCGCTGCGGCCGGCTCGAGACGGTTCCGCTTCGGCACTCGCTACTCGTTAACGTTCTTGTGACGATTCAATAGTCCGTTTCCTGCACCGAATATCACGATTGCATTCACTAAATTATATTACCTTTTGCGAGGAATTCGGATATTCTACAGATGAAGGAATCAGTATTCACTGTCTGAAAATATGCTTCACGTAATAAAAGAGAGATTTAATTCAATAGTACCTCGTTCATAGTGATATTTGAAGACATACGTCATACATTTTTCTTTGTATCATGTAATAAAGAAAGACATATTATTATAAGTAATGATGTGTGGGAGCAGACAGAACAACAAAGCCATTAATTCGGTTTCAGTATATTGTGATAATATCAAAAGTCAGAATACAGTTTACACTAGAGTCTGCAGATTAAACTGCTAATCGTTAAGTAACAAAGCAAGTTTTGAATTATTTGCCCCTTGAGCATCTAGTTTAAATTATGAAAACATTCAAGTTAATTATATCTGTTAGTGCTTTAGGCTACTGTTGAATATTGTATTTTATAGCTTCAAAACTTTTAACGTAAACGGCTAATATAGCAGTAAGTTAGTGGGCTGATGTAGTGTTCGGGTTGATTTATCGCGGTGCTAGAGCGGGTGGGCGGTAATTTTAAACGTCACGCATTATGATGAATACTCGCAATTTTCTCGCGGGAACCGGCCAGCCCCGATAGCCGTACGACTCTGAAATCTTTTATATGTTTGCATAACACTGTGCCAGGTATAAAAAAAACAAAAGTTATTGCCCGCCCATTTATTCGTAGATTGCGGTTTCATTATATTGTAAAGTGACAACGATAGATTGCGTTCGATTGTGCTTTTAAAACTGAGGTTTAATTTTTGAGAGTGAAATGGCAATGAACAGAAAAAACAGTTTTATTTTTGTTATTTCAACAGTCAACTAAATCTGACACAACAGTAATTAACAAATACACATTCCAAAATCATTTCTTTTGCAATCTTTGTTGGTACGAATTTAATAAATCTACGCCGCGGTTTGCTACGCCTCTACGTCTGCTACGAAATTAGGCATATTTTCGTAGCTGCTCTACGCTTAACATTGTAGACCCTCTCATACATAGCGCACATAGCAATCTAACCATTTAAATGTAATATTATTATTGATTTAGTTTTTGAATTTAATATTAATATATATTTATTTCTGTGGTAGATTTATAAGAACCAACGGCCCTCGTGATGGTAAGTTGTTACCGTCCTAAATGCGCTGCTACAATTCAAGGGTTAGAGTGAAGCCTATTTCAAGTATTTTATTTTTGTTATATTCCTAAGTGAGAAGATATGAAACGTAAACAAAATATCCATAGTATAATAGTATAGCGAGGCCGGTGCGAGACGGAGTGGGTACGAGGCTCCCGGCGGCGCCTCGCGGACGACCCTTACAAACTTTTATTATTTTTGTAGCGTTGGCGCTGTTTTTATTGTTGTAAAAACCTTCGCCTTCTTTATTCTTCTATATTCGCCTAGTAACATGCAGATTTCGATTTGTTTTTAGTAACGGAAACTCGTTATTATGTTTCTCAAGGTAAGGCTGTATCGTTGTTTATTTCTGAACTTGTGGTTATGTTTAGTGATTCACATTTGAGGTAAATAAATACCTTACACTATTATGTGTTTTACTTCTGTACTTCTTAACATTTTGAAAACCTAGATCTCTCTATCTGAATGTCGGAATTAATTGATGGAAAATATCCAGATAGTTCAGTGTAGGTACGAGTGTAAGATGAAATTTCATCACTCATATTACTCATTGATGAGTATAGCATTATACCGTAGATTGTCAGTGTGGCATTTAGCTTCGTAATTAACCTCTTTTCTACACGTATCAGAGCGTTTTACCGAGCGTTACGTATATACCTATAGGTACGTTATACCTTATTTTTTCACAATGAAATATTATTCTATAGATACATTAATATTTTACTTTGTCAAATAATAAATTATTTATGATTAATAATTTTTCATTGAGTGGATTACTTCACAGTTAATTACTTTTTCAGGAAATCTTATACAATTTTTCTAATGAGAGGACAAACGACTCAGACCGGATGGTGTTGACTTTCAATCATACCCTAGAAATAGTTAATCTATATAATTAATAAAGCGATGTGTTTGTGGTCCACATGTGACGGCGGTATTTGAGTACAGAGGCTCGTTAGGATGGGTCCGGGCGGAACAGCGGCTGCGGTCCGGCGCGTGACTCCGCGTCCACCAGCCCCGCCCGCGCTCTCATTACCATACATTATATTCGCCATTACGTCCAGCGTGGCTTGTGGCTTTCTGCGATGTTTTTGATGATACTCCTATACGCGGCTGTAATATACAGTACACTTTTATACGTCCCATGCGAGACGCGACAATTTGGTTTGCTCGTTTTTAATTACGTCCCGAGCCTTGAGGTTTTGTACGAGGGATAACGAGTGTGTAAATGAAAAACAATTCTGTCGGATTCTGTTTACATTACTTCAACATGCCAATTAAACAGAAAACAGGATCATGTTTCAAGAATTTAGCGTTCAAAACTTAATTAAGTCTCCTCAGTTTGTTTTAACTACCAGTATCACAAAATTAAATATCATTAAAACAAATATAATCAGAGCTTTAAGAACAACATCAGAACAAAAGATATAGAGACAAAGTTTTGGTTCATAGTTATGTTTTGAGACTCATACTTTTCTTTGTCTTGTAGAAAATTATATGAACGAAGTGGATACTTGACATAACTTACCGTCAAGAGTAGTTGTTTAACTTAGGTACTTATCCTATCGATATACAAAATAAACAATATTACATCTTATTGGTTTTCAAACTATGGAACGTTCATTAAAGTCTGTTATACGAGTAGCTTGTGATAGTCATATAAACCAGTGGTATAATGTTTAAAAAGTTAAGTTTTACTTTAACTTGTCGCACGTTCTATTGTGGATGAGTTCAGTAAAGTACTTCACCCGAAAAATACTTAAAGCTCTCTGAAACCACTCTGAAAACGTAAAAAGATTTCCCACATTTTATTATATGTTATTTTCACAAACATTTTAACATATTGGGATAACCGAACCAAGCTATTATTAAAGTTCTGGCATCTGTTTCTGTCTGCAACAAATATCCTATTCCGTTTGATCCGAGTTTCCGAACGAATTCTTTCTCTGCGTTATATCGACGAATTCCAGGAAATACATTGTAGCGACATTACCGGCACGATATTGGCAACGGAGCGACGCGCGACGTACCGAACTTTTACAGTAAATTTTTAATAATCATTGGTAATTGCAAAACGTGGTGCTGCGACAGGCGTAAATCACGGGTCGGTCCGCGAGCGAAGCTAATATTTGCATATCACAATTGATGCGAACCAATCAATACTGCAAATAATGAAATTGTTATAGCAGACTTACAAATTGTATTTTATACAATGTTTACTGATTTAAACTTGTTAAAAGTCGCGCATTCGTGAATTAATTGCTTTATTCAATTGTCACGAAAATTAATAATTGCATTATTCTGTTTATACAAAACGTTATTTCACAACTTTTAATTCCGTTTCAGATAGATAAAGTAGTCGGTGTAAAATATTTTGAGTTTATAGATCTTTATTATCTCATAAGAACAATGTTCACTTATAATGAGCATAGTTTAACCTTAATATAATTACACACTTATAATGGCACGAACTTATTAAAACTACACAATATAATAACTACTATCTTATTCAATGATTAAAATTAATAAAAAAATACAAAGTATTTTCGGGACAGTGGTTCTTTTAGACAATTTTTGTTCTATCATTAAAACTAATCAACGGATAAACTAAAACCTACTGTTAGGTTAACGGTCATTTATAGTAAAATACATCTGTAATGCGTTATACATACTACTGATACCATAAAAAAAGTTTTATACTTTATAGATAAATCAAACATTTATTTATACTGTATAATCAACTAGAAAGTCGATGTTCCACGGAACTGCGTGTTACCACGGAAAAATAAGATATCTTAAGACTTAGGTCACAGGTAGATAATTTTTACTGAATCCTACTAGATGTATTTTTCCTATAGTTTCCGACTATATGTTTGTTAAGGTTTTCATTTGTTTTTCTTGTGATCTCTCCCAGTGAGGCGTACACACAAACAATGTTGCACAAAAGCGACACAATCAAAATAACACATCGTTGGCACACCGGTAAAATTGCCGTGTCACAGTATTCTCGTACTGATTACTCCATTCTGCTCCCTGAAACAACCTGACACACGTATTCTGATTAGAAACTTTTTTGAATTCGTTTTGTGATTGTAGCTTTTTTTACAAATAATATTAATTATTTCAGCGATTTAAAATCTATTCGACTGCAACTTTACTTTACTTGCTGTGATGCTTAATTTGGACGATAAAGATTTTGTTTAAATACAAAACACAAAAAATCCACAGATAAAATAAAACTGTAAAATTCCGTGTATTGTAATGTGCTAAAACTGTTATGAGGAATACCTATTTAGTTCAGAAATAATCCCAAAATGTTCTCTGAAGCTCGTATGTAACAATGAATTTAATCCTATTAAAACGAACTCACATTGTGCCCGAATGGTACGTTAGTAATTTTGGTCTGTCGCCGGCCATATCGACCCTTGCGAATCTCTAACACGAATAAGACCTTAAACAGAATTAAACATGGTTTAATTTCCTAACTGAACGGCACCTGAAAAAGCTACGCCTAGTTGAAACATAACTATGCTGGGAGGAAATAAAATAGAAAGGGAACCAAAGCGGGCGTCGGACGAAGCGATTATGCAGTCGAGAATAATGGGCGCCGGTCCGCATGTACGTTTTTGTTTGTGGTCTGTGACGCGATTTATACGCGAATTTTCACCGTCGCCAATGTGAGCACATTCTCTATTATTGCTTTCAACAAAATTCTATCGCATTTAGAATTTACCAGCTAAAATTTTGTGCTCAAATATTTGTGCTTTTAGTTTAGGTACAAATATAATACTTATTTTGTTAACGTCTTCAAATAGTTATTCCACAAACATATCAATGGACCGCAATAAGTTTTGTTTATAGTATCACTCGCTATTAGAATTAACACGTCCTCAATCGTCATCATCATCTGAAACAAAAAAAACATGAAGTCTCATTTATGTGAAACCAAGAATAATAATGGTCGTGTGTTTTGGACATTAAATAAAATAACTTAGATATTGTACAGAAATGTCTTTTCATCATTCTAATAACCGGATTGCATTTCTTTACAGTCGCTGCTTAGCAGATAATTAATCCAGCTAACGGAATGGTGGTCTCCAGCGGAACTTTTAATAGCCTTATCAGTACTTGGACAGACCGCGCTCTGTATCTTCGTTTTCCACTCGCGAGAGCCTCCATCGTTCACTCTGTCGTCCGCTCTCTATTAACCTTTCTTAACACAGATACAAAGACCGAATCCCTTTTGTGTTATTGTGATGTAGATTGAAGTTACGTATCCATTTACGATATATTTTTCTTTATCGTACAAAGAGACAGATATTTATTAAGAGTAAGATATTTTAGAAACAGTATTTAATTTTACTCAAATTTGTAGTTTTCATGAGGAAATAATTGTGAGATGAAACATTATTTGTAGTTGTAGATAGCTCTTCTTTCAGTAAACAATCTTTTAAACTCATTATTACCGTCTAACCATGACCAAGAAGATAAAGATTTGAAATATGAAAAGTTATTACAACAATATACAGGGTGATTTGTTAGACAGGGTACATATTGCAGGAGGGTGATGAGTACTCTGTTCTAATACGGAATATTACAAAAAATAAGTAAAATTACAAAATATTTTTTTTTTTTTTTTTTATCTAAATTCGACAAAACTACCTCAAACATAAGCAATTTCGGCTTAAAGAGTGTTGACTAATTACCTCTAGTGATTTCGCGCACCCCACACCTCCGCCACACCTATCAGCTGTCGAAAAGCCATCATTTTGCAAGAATTTTAGATATTTTTAAGTTGCGATTACTAAGGCATTAAGCCATATTCTTTGGTAATAATATTTTTACTGGTCGTATATAACCATCAGCTACCATGACCTTCAATATGTACCCTCACTAGGAAATCACCCTGTATATTACCTATGTCACAAATTCAAAGGAGCTGAAATTTCACAAGTATATTATTTAATAATTTCTCTGATACAGGGCTATTACCACAATGACAGTGCCGTTTTGTGAACTCGCTGATGCGCATTAATTGGAATCACCAGTCAATTAAAGTCGGTGACGGCAGTGAGCGCCGCGATGTCATTGCTCTCTGCACGCCAATTACTGTCATTTGTTCAGTCATCCACTCGCGTACACCCTTCGGACGTGCGACATTTGCCCCTTTAGCATAACATGCAGCTTATCTGCTCTCATTTGAACAAACAAATATCAAAAAAGTTAAATATTTTCATGAAAAAATTCCATACACGGTAAATATTTTTCTCGCCTTTGATTGTACTAATTCAATTATATACTTGAAGCTGTTATTCATTAAAGATACGTATATGTGTGAATTCAGCAACTAACCTTAAGTACCATGCAAACAAGAAACAAAACTTTGCACTCTCGTCGGCGTGTAAGTAGGTGTGTAAGTCCAATAATTCAAGGGGAACGGGTGGTCGTAATGTTTGAAATTTCAGAGTGCCTCGAAAAGTTGGATCTTCCGGGTCCAGTGACGTCAGAAGCACCCATTGAATTGGAATGTTCACGACGTGCCACTAAACCACTAAACTTTACATAAAGCACTCAGGACATTAATAAAACCATTTATAAATCCTAATGGTGAAGATACTACTAAATCTACTTACATCGAAAAAAGGATATTATTGATAGAGACTCGTATATTTGTATCTAAAAGCCAGGCCATTAAATAAGAAAGTTACTTAGGGAAACGTCTGTATTTGGTATGAAAACCCTGTTTGTAAATACTGAACACAAAGTAAGTTAGTATCGGAAAAGGGGATAATGTAATGTAGCTAAGATGGGCGGGTGTTTTGGTAGCGAAGAGCGGAGAAGCGCCCTGCCGGCGCACAATGGAAGCAATGGCGCAATGACGACGGAACCGGATAGCGCCTATTGCCGGCTCTTTCGGAGCCGATAAGGCACCCTGGGTCGGTCGCGCCCGACACACCGCGCCACCGCTGACGCCTTTTCCTGATTTATGTAGGACTTGTCTCCTTTTTAATGAGTCCGTAAGAAGATATCTCTTCGAACACCACAATAAATTTTCGAGACCCGGACTTGCTAAAATGCTTCGATGTCGATATCTGAGAACAAAACGAGTCCTATTCCGTTAATCTGGCAAAGCGAAGAACGTATCGCGTATATAAGTCGCGCTTATCTCGGGTAATGGCCGCCTATCTAGCTGATCTGCCAGTTTTATTTATAGCCATGTTTTCCTTTACGCGTTCCTTCCAATTTGTGGAGAGTGAAAGGGATTGTTATGGAACTGCCATGTTTTACCACAATACATACATAAATATTGCGGACTGTAAACAGTGACGAATGACTCAATAATAATTAAGAAAAACAAACAGTTTAAATACTAGTATTAAGATACAGCTGAGGAATAATAAGGCTGTAAAATGTTCATTTTTAAAATCAGTTTTACAAATTTTCATCTTTTTTACAAACTAGTCCCGTTAAATTTTAATAAAAAGAACACACACAGTTACTCGTACATCCCTCAAAACCCCCGTGAACCATGTCTTATCTTTTTTGTTCGCGCGGGTCTATCCTAAAGGATACTTCCTTCAACCACTAGCTGAAAAGGAAAGACCAATATGGAAGTGCACAACGGATGTTCTTATGTGGGTTGAATCCCTGTCTAAATCGGCCAAGTAGTCCCTTTCTTTGTGTCATTTTGTAACAAGACAGTGACGTCTTTGAAACTTGTAGAAACAGCCACTGAGAGCTTTGCATGTCTCAGGGTTCATCAATCTAATCTAAATTAATCCTTAATCGAATGGGTAGGTTTAACCTGCTCCGCAGAGCTATTTCGATCGTTATTATATGTCTCGACTGTCGATGTCCTTTTTAGGCACTTTGTCACATCAAACTTATATTATAAAATCATACTTTATGAAATAATTCTTTTTAAAACAGCTTATTTTCTAAACTTTATAATAGGGTAGAATTAAATATAAAATGGCAGTTTATGTGATAATAATAATCGTTCGATTGCCAAGTTTATTATTCATTAAAACGGTCGACTGAAACAAACTAAAGCAAACAAATTAAATTAAAATACTGATATCAAGAACATTAAACCAGTTCCAACAATGTGAATACTAGTGCAACTCCAACCCTTGTCAATAACACAGCTAACGAATGTCAGAAAATTTGGAGACCCGTACGTGTCTCATCCAAATCAACGATATCATACTTTATAAGCTCGTTACAGACCGGCTACGAGTTCGTAGTCGTTCCGCTACGTGCTGATATTCATGGCTGCTATGTGTACCAAGACCTATAATAATTTCGTGGATTCATGTCACAGCTGTTTTATTTCCTAATCTAGCTTGATAGTCACACATTGTTTTTTGGGAATAGATATAAAGAAATTTTCACGTATCCATGGTAATATCTTGTATGAGACCAGACACCATGACGTGAACATTGCTACGCCACGATTAACAAGTTAAACTATGGTAAAGTAATAAATAGACATGCAAAGTAGTGAAAAATAAAAGTTAGCTGTAACTCAATTATACAAATATCAACCGATCGTTTTTTAAACCCTGTCATGTTTTTAAAAAAGAACGTTAACCGTTAAGAACGTTACCATTATTAATTAAATTGTTAAAATTGAATTTTTATTTTTCCGCTTGAAATTAATAATAAAGGCAAGCTTATTTTAAAAAAGCTGTAATAGCTGAAAAGCAATGTAGAGCGGGGTTAAAACACAGGGCGGCGGTCGCGTGGCCCCTCGTTACGGGCACCGGCGTCCGCGCTCGTTCTGTGTAAGTAGTGCGTTCATCCTGTTAAATTTATTGCCGCTTTTATATCAGCCGTTACTGGGAGGTCCCCTTTCATCCGTATCGGTCCACGCGGAGCCCAGCTTAGTAAAGTCGCAATTACGTTTTACCGGCTTTGAATCCAATGAAGACGACTTTTGCCGTTCATCGAATAGTAATGAAATTAGTGTTCCAGTGCTCTTTTAATTTGTCTTCTATCTTCATTCCAATCAAATCGTTTTCGATTCGTTTGACGGCATTGCAGGATAATCAAAAAGGTTGAAAACTGTTTACTGTGATTTGATTATTGCAGTATTCCGTAATTTTTAACGACGAAATTTAGAGTGAATATTTAAAAACAGATTCTACAACTGTACCTCGGGCAGGCAGCGTCTATTAATTGAAATTGCTTTCCTGTTAATAGTCAGTTTTATAATTTATTCATCTGGTTTTCTTATTTATGTCATCGTTGTTCCTAGATCTCAGACACCGAAGAATTTGCTTTGATTAAAAATATAATTGAATACAACGAATGAAACCGTGACCAAAACTACTGATAGTACAACAATATAGCAAGTAAGTATACATAGAGATTCATGATGTCATTTATGTGGTTGTTAATGCTATTGTATAACAATATTATTAGCACAATCACTGTCAATTAGCTAATTGTACAGATTATCGTCCATTAGTTCGTTGGACGTACGTACTGGCACACGGTATTAAGCTATTGTTGTGGACTAGCCTCAAATCAATTATACTAATTGAAACAGCAGAACGACATTACCTTAAATATAACATAACTAACGACTTATTAGGCATTAAAAAATCTTTTACATCAGGCGATAGGTAAACTCTTTAATTTAATGTCTTGGCATAGCGAAGATCCGGAAGTCGTTTGTTCATCAAAAGAAAAAAAGGTTCATGAAGGTTTGGTAGAAAACCAAACGATCTAGCCAAATCATAACTATTCTATACTATAAAATTTTTCTGTATTAGGTATTTGCCTTACTCTGTTTAACCTACTAATTTTAAGGAGACAGATATTTTAAAGATATGAAATAGGCCACTGATGACACATATTTATCTTTTGAAAGAAGTTATAAAATGTTTAGGTACGTCTAAATTGAAAACTGTAGCTAGATAACGCGAACTGAACGATAGTTCTAAACTAACTTGCTTTCATTCATTCAAAAACCTTATGGTAAATATATGATATTCTTCCTTAACATACCTACTAACTTACTTACATACTTACTTATTTACTTACTAACCGAACCTTATAAATTTTATTAAAAAAAATTCATTCACACAAAACACATTTATAAAGGCGTGTATGTATTAAACTTACTCAGCTGTTTATGGCCAAACTGATCTAAGCTTTACTACCTTAGTAACGTGTTTATATAATAACTCCGCATCTGTTCCACATAAATGCTCTCCAAAGTTATAATGTTTTGATTATATTACTTTTCGTTACAAAGCACCCGGAACTTTAGTTTCCGGATGAGGTCAAAATTTGCTTGAGTGAAATAATTTTACGAGTTTATTGGAAGATAGTCTGTGAAGCACAACCCTAAGTGATGAGATCCGACCGACCCCAGCCTTCATAAGGTTTGTAATACTGTTTTACGACCAGCTTAGAACGTAAGTTATACATATTTTGAATAATTTTACGTGTTACTAAGGAAAAGATACCGCCATATTTGACTATTAATTCATTATTTTTTTGCCGAAATAGTGAAAACATTCCTTTCACGCTGCTCTAACATATCAAAATGAACTAATGGTAATAATAGTTAACTTTTTTTTGTTAAAATAGAAAGTCTCAAACAACAAGCTTCATAATCCGCACCTTTTCCATTTATCGAAGGTATATAAGTCGAGAAAGCGAAATGACGAGAACTTACGGATCAGCACACGTGTTCGGCAAATATAATCAGACGTAAGGGCTAGCCGTGACACCCCTGAAACGATTTGATTAAACTCGTAAAACTAGAGGTAGCAGTCACTACCTCTGCCGGTGGACGCTGTTCGATAGAAAAGTTAAAGTTATATAATCACAGGCCTTCCCCTTGATCCGCCGCCCGTTTCACCTACCTCGCGCTACTAACCGAACATTTTTAATAACACAGTTGAGTGCTCCCGCAACCACGATTAGAGCTTTGAATAATTACATTCAAAAAATACAGTTTTACTATGTGTTCTGGTTTCCGTTTAGTTATCAACATAAGAATATTTTATACTAGTTTTTAATGATGTATAGACATACGAGCAATCGGGTCAGCTGCTTATACTTATAATAATCTGTTGACCATTATGGCCATTTTTGATCCTGAACGATCCTTCTGTGTAATAAATGTAAAACAAAATGTTCAACATAAAAGCATACATCAAGGGTTAAAAATTGGCGAGATATTCTTACACAAATTTGAAATTCAAAAGGCAACTTGTACGGTTGCGTCTCGCGTATCCGATGTTGTTACAAAGTATTGAATCCCAGAGCTTACGGTGGTCGCGCGTGCACGTCAAACTTCGCTAACCGCCCTTAAGAAAGTTACCAAAGTTGGTTCCCGTCGGAGATGTCCTGTGTCGTGTGCCGCCAGCCACCTCACCCTCAAACATTCCCGGTCTCATGTAATCCCTAAGCCCTCAGATACTGCTAGGATTTAACAACTTTATTTTATCTACGAAAAGTTCATCGAAGAACACATTCAAGATTATCTAAGCTCCTGTCTTGACACTTTTGATGTGTCTTTACGATGTAGTTTTTGTAAGAGTGTATAGATCACTACAATTTACAAATTACATTTTATAAAATAATTCAAAGTTAACGCGTACTGCGATGGTATAATGTATATTACGTTTTTAAGTGTGTATGTTTATAAGTAAATAATTGATTCACTGTTATAATGTGTAGGAACAGTAAATCTACAAAATTGCTTGTGATTTACGCCCTCGCAGTCGAATGCGCGTGAATGGCGCTCGCGTCGCATTATCAACCGTCACTTCGCTCGACAGGTGTCGCCTTCAGCCAACTCGAGAGTAAATTACTAGCTTGGAAGTCGCTGAATCAACCAGACTCCTTAATCGATTTTCAAACCATTCGCCCGAGAGTTTCCGACTCAAATGAGTATGGATGACTACCGCAAAATTACAAATCCTATCGCAGGAAATTCAGTGTGCACCCTTTCATGAAAACGGGAACTTTACTCGAATCAATTTTCGTCTCAACCAATATATTAAATGTCGTTAACTAGAACTGTATTATTCAATCTCCGTGTTTTGTTAATGATAGTGAATGAATAATTTAAATAACTTTGAACTTTGAAATCAAACAATGGCCAGAACATTCTGCATACTAAGCGTGAAATACAAGCTCGTTCTCGTATTTAAATAGGGAAATGAGAAACAGACGCGGAGAGTCGACGAAGCACTGGTACTATGGTATTGTTTTAATTAAAGTAATTGGAGGAGGCACGTCGAGAGCGGGCGTTCGGCTGGCATGATCTGTGCCTTGAGGATTTATACCAATTTAGAACCGAACTTACTAAGACATCAATTAACGAATGGAATTTAACTGCTATGAATTTGAATAACTGTAATCCGGATAATACACTGCACTGACTGTTGGGCTATTTTTAATTCCATTATATTATGGATTAAATTTCAAAAAACGAATCCTAATAAATAGTTACTGAAATTTTCTTATTTCACCCACTAATCAAATAGTAATAAAATTACATACCAAATAAGGTCTAGTACAAAATATAGAAAATAAACTTAAAAAACAAACTACAGATAAAAGAAAATAGCTCACAGACAAAAGCAAAGACGCTCGGCTTGTGCGATAGAAAACTTCACGTTCAGCATTCCTTATCCATTGTTTAAGGTTGGTACTAAAAACCTTTAACAAACTGCGAGACTACTTCGTTTATTGTGGCCTTTTCTTAGTATGACTGATTCGAAAAAAAACAAGTCCAACGGAACTTTTAACTCAGATGACTTTTGTAATAAGTAAATGCTGTACTTCCGTAATATTCCGCAGATCTTGAATTCGACAGAGCGCGCTTGTATAATTCCTCTTAAAGTAATTAAAGGTTCGAGCAGTTTGAAGTCTGAAATGAAAATTCGTAATCTATTTATCAGCGGTAGTATATTTCAAAGAGATAAATCGCGCTGCGACATCAAAGTAATCGCAAACCGTATAATAAAAACGGACAACTCTTTCAAGTTTATTCAAATTTATTGCGATAGCCTTCCAAATTTTACACCATGAGAACCTTCGTTTTATTGGACTTGCTATGATCTGTTAGTTGTAAATTTATAACAATAGTTATTATTTAATTACCATAATTGGAATACTCTAATTAAACATCAAATAAAACTAATAAAATAATAAAGCAATATTATATTCAATGAAATATAAAATGTACCTAAATATTTTATTTGTCTAAAAATGTAATATTGACAGTATATTCAAAAACAATGGTGTGCAAACCTTCAGTTGAATGTTTCATGCCCTAATATGTGAGGCTCCGAGCGCAGCATACAATATCTGTTAGGAGGCTCAGCTCAAACAATATTCGAATGCGTATATACGCAGATGAGCGCATCAGTGGCCTCAGTGAATAATGCAAAAGCTTCGCGAATCGGATCATATTTTTTGAGAGAAGATATGAAATCGCGAAGTGGCAAAACAGAATTTAATATTCGTGAAAGGGTTGACGTTGAGATAGGGGCAGCGCGGCAGTTGACGCGTGCCTGCTGTACGAGTTTTTTGGCTACTTTCCAAAATCAATATCTTCGAATACATAAACCGGTGACGTGCTTTCCTACTTGCCTTAACTAAAACTATAATTACTATCTATTTATAATTGTTAATGTTCTTAATTGTCCCATTATAACATTAAATTGCGGTTTCTGCTATAGTATACTAATTATAACCGTCATCAGTGGCCTGAGTTATAAAGAAGATCATTATCGTGCAATGTGCAAAAAATACCTCCATACTTAGGTAACGAAAATACTCGACGACACCTGAATGAATAATGCATGAATAATAAAATCTATGTACGCACGTTCCTGTGTTGGATATAATTTACAGGTTGGAGATACTTTTTCATGTTTTATCATAAGTCAGAATATGTTGAATTATGAAGTTATAATCTCTCATCTCCTCCATCGGCTTCATATTGAGTTATTTATTAAAGTGACCCAAACGCGTGTAGAAAAGTTAAAGTTCAATAATGGGGATAGTTTAAATGAAATGAACACAGTTAACGTGGAAAGAGCAAGACGGTGATTGCGAAGTGGGAACCGCCACGTGCAAAGCGATGCGCCGTGCTCGAGTGCTTGGTTCATTTAAAAGCTCTCATCTGTAATTGTAGAGCGACTAAGACTTCATCCTTTTGAATGACAGTTCACCAAAAAAGTCCAGTCCAGAAAAAAATATTCCGTTCCCACTCAAACAAAACAATAAAATTTATTTTCATCAACATCTGTTCTTAAAATCTTTTTAAATAAAATTTGGACATCTTTCAATATTCAATAAACCTTTCTAAATAAATTTAGTAGATACTCATTATGGTTTACGGTTTATAGTTTATAGCGTGACGTTGAAGTCTTCAGTTAAGTTGTTATTAACAGTGCTAGATGCATAATTAAGTTAACAACTTGGCGCTACATTCTACATGAATATCTATTTACTGTATTCGACAATTTTCCTCAAATTTTCTTATTGTAAGTATTTTACTTCTACACTAAGACGCTTGTAATTTTATAGCATCCATACCCTACTTCATCCTTCTTATATTCCACGTGACTAGCTCATTACGTTGTAAATGTTAGCTCTATCCAAAAATGTTAAGAAAAGATAGTAAAAAAAAAACTGCACTGGACTTCTGTTGCGTATGAAAGAAAAAATACAATTTCTAATTTTAGACTCCACATTAGACAGACTTATGGCCCATATGGTCGTAAGTGGATACCGTCGCTTATGGACTATAGCAATATCGGGGACACTGCAATTTTTCTTTTTACGGTAAGTGATATTCGGCTCTCCTGAAACCTTTAGTGAACATCTATGAGTGTTAATAATTTTTGGAACAATTATAATGTTTCCAAATCCCAATCTAATAAGAAAACATAGTTAAATTGTTACGTACACAAAAATATCCGATGACATGTATGGTTTTCTGTCGTCCTTTGTAAAAACAAGAAGCGGCCGCAGTCCCCCGAGAGCTGACATCAATTCTTTTCTGTTGAACATAGAATGTGACATCATGTATTCGTCGTCGGTTGAGTTCACACGGCGGCGCGGCACGAGCGGCGTATCTGATAGCGAGCCGGAAATTGCACGGTACGTCGCGTGCTGCAGCCGCGTGCTCGTGACGTGCACTCTACTGCTTTCATTTTACTCTAAATGCTCTTAAATAACGTAAATTTCACATACAGGCCTTCATTGTTACATATTAGGTCGTCACGTATATTTTGCTATGACTGCGCCGTTGTATATAATAATTGCTAAAACTTAATCACATCCTACGACTTACGAGACCTCAACTACTCCAAATGAATTAAATGTCTCATTAATAACTTGTATATATTTGAACTGCGATACAATATTTTGTCTACGTACTACTCATAGCAAAATAGAACGAGGCACGCTCAAATATTTTGTGAAACTTTCATGAATATATTAGCCATAAATGTGACTAAAGGAATCTATTCCCAGTAGCGAGCCGCATTGTCGGTCGCTCGCCTCCCGACCACAACCGCGCACGTTCTAAACACACAAACCTTTTATTTTGCTTTTAGAAAATCTATAGCCTTTCTTTTATAAATAACATATAGCGACTGAACCGAATACTCTACCAAATTGGATTAAATTAGCATATCAGCATCAGCCTAAAATTAAGTACTCTCTTGATACGAACAATCGAAAACAAACATTGTTCTTAAGAGAGACGATTTACCTTGACGGTGTGTAGTACTTTGATATAAGGAATAAAATTGTAAATAACCAATATAGTATGGTAATGAAAACTCACCATCCAAGCAACGTAGTATAAATAAATAGTTAAAGACTAGATGAAGATAAGTTATACAAAACACATAAAATATTTATGTATTATAACGTAAATTTAGAATTGCAAATACAACTATAAAAATTACTATGTCAGAACAAAAAGTACTTATTGTATTTTGTACTCATTCCACTGTTTAATGTTAGGTTTCTGGAGGTCATAAAGTACAAGTTATCCCATTATGTTTTTATGGTAGCGACGGATGGTATAAGGTTTAGGATACTTCACTTTGTCATCTAAACAATCCCAAATGACCAGGGTCTGTGCATGACAGTATGTAAAATAATATTGTTATTAAAATGAAAGTCATAATACGAGACAGTAGTAACCCAAAATAATATAAAACATTTTCGTGTATTGATAATATTTTTATTTATTAATAATAGGGGTTGTAAGCGCAACCTACCTCGGTATTATTAATACTTCATTAGTACTAATCTTCTAATAAATTAGAAAAGAGGCAACAACCACACCGTGTAGTGTACATTCGAATACAAACTATACCAGTAGAAAACTATGGTACGGAGACTTTAAATACATAGTTTCGTTTACATGTAGAAGTCTGCAACATCTGACAGAGCTACCTCAAACTTATCTAATAAAAGTATGACGAGGCTTTAAACAAATAAATTTGATTGATAGATCCAACGTTGATTAATTGTTGCAATGCTATCTTGCAAAAATAAGGATCGATGATTTTGTATGGGGGCGCGGTCGCGTGCACGGCAGCCATAGAGTCCCGGGCGAAGGCGGGCGGCGGTGCCTTCCGGCGAAACGCGTAGAATGTTGCCGATAGATTAACTTCTGATCTCTTTTCCGATATTATAGCGGAGCGCTTATGTAAGGAATTCTAAGCACTTCAATCTGGTTTAAGACCAACTAAGGCTCCGAGAAAACCATTCATAACCTTTCCAACATTTAAATTGAACATTTCGTTTTATTAAGTACAGTAAATATTTCGACTTGTGTTTTATGTTATTTATCATGAATATGAAGAGGTTTATATTCTTATGCTTCTGTATATTACACATTATTAACTCATAAATAATGGTTTTAAGAATTATCACCGGTACTTTTGATATGATACAGTATTATTCAAGATCTCACATAAGTATCAAATGTATGAAACGTTCAAAGACGAATTTTGATGATTTCGCAATAATTCAGAGTCATGAGATATTTATCAATCGATCAATATTGAGATCGAGTTACACGATGGAGAGTCTATAAGATTTAATTAGAGTAAAGGTTTAGCAGATAATGTAGCTAAAATTACAGTAAGTATTAGTAGAATTAAAGGACGAAAAACAAAATCTAGACCTATTTATTCAACAATTCAAGTGATTTAAGGAAAAGCGATTGCGAGATTATCCTATTTTAACATTATATTTAGAAAACATTAACATTAAAATAAAATTTAAAAATACAATATAAACTATGTAATAAGTACCTACTACATATTATTAATGAGTAGAGTAAATTATGTATTGGAAAAGAAGATTGAAAAGAAACACAAATAATTTATTTTTAACAGACACCAAGATCATTACAATATCAAATGTTATATTAAAGTTATAATAATTAAAAAAAAATAAGTAATTAATTTAAAAAGACAATGTAATTTATTTTATCTTTATAATTGACACTTTATTGTCACCTTCACGTCTATTTTAAATTATAAAATTAGTCATAATATAAAGTTAACATGTCATGTTGAAAACAGTATCTTTAAATGAGTAACATTTTGTGCTTCAGAATTGTGTTACAACTTGCGTGAAAAATTAAATGAAATAAAATATGTACTATTATCAGATAACTACAGAAAATTAATTACATTATCTTTGTCAAGATCAAATAAGTTCGGAGCTGATGATACTACGTCGAGTTAAAGTGCTAGAGTCGGTAGGTAGTTATTCGCTTAGCGGTCCAGGTATAGCGAGGGGTGTTTTGTGGCGTGTTTGCGTACAAGTGAATTCCATTAGATCCATCGTGTGTACCGTTGCCGCAACCGTCGTGCTGCCTTCCTTCATATCCCATTAACTGAACGTTAACCGTACCTACAACGTGTACATGTATTTTAACAACCAAACGACCTTCTCAGATTAATACATTTGGAAAAAAAAACACTATAAAATGTCACGTTTATGGAGGAATGCTGAATGTACTTAAATATAAAAAACATATCATCTGGCGGCAATTACCCCATAAAAGACACTGTAGGTATACATTCAATATATCTTCTTGTTTGGATTATTTATTTAATTAATCTATTCGACATTACTTCGAAAATATTATGACTGAAACTTGAAATAAATCATAATAAATAATCATTAAAACTGCAGGTCAAGACTGAGAAAAAGATCATATCTTTAAATAAATAAACAATTTTACCTCGTCGTGTACAAAACGGTTTGTAATCACAATTAGTGCGAAAACAATAGTAATAGTTCTCATTCATCGCTGTGTCGACGTGCTTTGCTGTTTAAAAGCGTGTTGAACGGAGCGCTCGGCTGTGAAACAGTAATTAAATTTTCCCTCTAGCCTCCCGAGTATGTCGTTTCATCAACCTCGGCACTAACTCGGAACCACGGCACACCTGAAATATTTAATTCAACCACCCGTTGTGCATTAATCCACCGAAAATGAAAATTCATTGCACTTGCTCTATTTTCTACGAGTCTGATTAAAATGCACTTGTGAACAATGTTCCAAATTTTTATTTTGTAAATTAATGCTTTTATTCCTTACTAATTTCTGTCTACTCTGAGATTTGACTTTCCTAATTATTCATCAAAATGATTTAAGTTTTTCCTCTTTGTTTCGTATACATCAAAGTAAGAATTTAAGCCATTATTTACGAAAATTAGATCGACGTCCTTATAAAGCAGTAAGGTTATTTTTTTAAATTCAGGACAAAAGTAACTATTTAAACTGAAGCTGTTTTGACAATAAGCAATTTTTAAAATATTTCTCCTAGTTCTATTTCAGAGGCCTGTTCTACGTAATTGTAGCTAATAAAAGTCTTCAGAGGCCTTACCTTATCATATCTCAACACGCTAAAAAAATATACCTAAGAGTGCCGAGCGCGTAACGCGTCGCGCCGTCCCTCAAAACCCCGTGCTGCATTCTGGCCTCAGCCGAAGTTCGGACGCTGAGTGTGAGCGGTTGGAGGTTTTAGTGCGGTTGAACTCCCACATACTCCACCCGCGGGGCGGGTGAGGATCCGGTGATTTTCTCCAACTGAACAAAAAAAAGGGTGTGAAAGCGTAATAAACGAAATTATTCGTATTGGTAAGAATGGGGTAAATCCCAGGAAACCAAACTGAAATCAGCTGTTGGACGTGATCGCGAATATTAGATTATCGATGTTTAATATTACTAATGAAAGTGGATGAATACATTGTGACGAATGCAAACTGAGTTTGATTGTAATTAAACTGGCCTTGTATATTTCTGTTATTTTTTCATTTTTATTATTTGACTGTGTCAAGTAGCGAAGAGCAATGATTGGCCCTGTTTCTTTGGCACTGCCTTATTTCCATGTTATTACGTACAGCGAGGCTATATTAAACCAGGCGCTACACAGCCCGCGTCTCCGCCCTGTCTTTGCGTCCGTGAATTAGGTTAATGGCCTGCCAGGTGATTTCCTTCTAAGCCGTATTCGGCTAAAGCGCCACCGACTCAACACTGTAACGTCGGTAGAATAACTCTTAATGTTAAACTTTCGCATATAATGACGCCCCAGTACACATTTTATAAACTTATGAACACAATACTGATAATACACCTTCTGTAACATTAAAGGCTCTCTTTTACGGAAACGACCTACGGAGCTATAAACATTCTTAATTGGATCAGAGTTTTAATACTTTGGATGTTTCAAGATATTTTGAGGTAATCTACAGAATTTAATAGCTCATCAAATTGTGATGTTCCCTGTCGAGCCATTTATGTATATCCGAACGTCTTTGATGAATATTTCCTATCTTTATGTTTGAGTGAGGTAATATAACAGTTTTATATATTAATAAGTAGAGTTATACGTATCGTGTATGTGGTACGGGAGCTTACTGGAACGCTTTTGATTTATAGTACAAAGTGAGGCCGCGAAGCGTCGACTCGTCCGCCGCCTGCAGCCTCCAGCGTTTTTGTTAACCTCCCTCAGACACTCCCTCACATTTCCCCGGATAACAAAAACTTATCTTGTGACAAAGTCGGTAATAAAATATACGTACATTTCTTTCATATTTATAATACGAAATGTGAATAATAGATGACTCAGAAATTTGATTTGATAAAACGAACCTACGAACCTCCTGTATTTTTGTATAATAGTGTAATTGCTGTTAGTGTAATCTTTGTGCTGATAATTTTCAATACATTATTTCCCTGTCATGTAGCAAAGCCAAGGTGGCTAAACTTAACAGTGTGTTTTATGACCGGCGACGGTTTAAGATATTCTAAATATTCATGATAAGTCATCGAAGAACATTAAAAGGTCCGTTAATCCTGACTAAAATTGCTGATTAATGCAATAAAATTATTTATGTCTCTGAAAACAATAACCATCATTTAAATCGTATTAATAACTTCTAATTATGTACTGTATGGTTGTATAAAAAATCTAAATTAGTATACAATACCGGAAGAGTCGCCAATTGTAGTGGGAATCGTGAGTCATTTATTTGTAAAATATCCTTGTTACTTCTTTTAAACATAATTTATTTATTTTTATTTTATTTATTCATTTATTTCATTTATTCATTTATTTTTATTTTATTTATTTATTTATTATATATCATATTATCACTAGGCGATAACAAAATGTATTGTAAAAATAATATCTACTGAGAGTACATTTAATTATATTCACCCCTCGCCAAACAGCCTTAATTAATTGTACAAACTTAAATCATCGACATTATTATAATCATTAGAGACTAAACTCTAATGGATGATAAATCTTACATTAACTACTAAAAGATCGTTACAGACTACAGTAGCCAGATAGTTTAGACAGTTTTACCACTGAACCGGACAAGTTCAAGAAATAATATTACTTAAACCACGGTTTCAGATCCACTTAGTTCGAAATCATTGTACCTACACAGTTTAGAACATAACACAAGAGCTTTATGAAAGATTTCTAGTAAAGCTATCTTACTATTAAAATCATAATATTGAAGTAGTTTAATATCGAAAATCTTAGATGATAAAACTATTGAATTAAATTGAATTGATGCTGGATCAGTCGCAGATTTATAGGATACTATAGGTAGTTTAAAGAAATTGTATTTAAAAAAATAGAATTTATTATAACGGCGATCGTCATTCTAAAAACATACATACACACAGGAAATATCAAAACTAACACACATCAGTCCGGCGTGTTGTAGAAACTAAAAATAAATACATACGATACACTTGTACGTTAAATTCAGAACATACCTACTCGTAGTAAGTTGTCTTATTCGAACTATAACATTTATTTACGCCATGAAATGAATTCAAATTATGCAAATGTTTTCATTTTCAGTCTAGTTTGTTTCGCGTAAACTTCAGTAAGTCGTTATTTATGTTTATATAATTGTTTGAGAGTTTAGAACTCTTTAAAGTACTCCCTGGTAAAACTTTATTAATGTTAATCTATCTTTGAGGCCTTTATAAGAGCTATATAAGACAATAAAAAGTTTTTTTATATTTCACACGCCGGACAAAATGAAATTTAAATAATTGTATGACAAAAATAAGAAAATCGTCTTCTTTATTTTTTTTTTTTTGGTATTTAAATTTTTTGTAAGGAACGAAGTTCGTTTTAATTCTACAGAAAAGTATTACGGATTTGAGTTTCTTTTGACTGAACGACTGTCAATACCAAACAATTTCAACATTTTTTGACATCATTGGCGATTCGTTCTTGATCGAAAGCCATAAACAAAAAAAGAAGAAGAATATTTGAGATTTTATTCGACACTGATGTCGCGATATTACCTTAGCTCCATCATAATAAGTTATCATTTTCTGTTTCTAAAATTTTAGGAACCTTAGATTAGAAAAAAGTTATTTTTGCACAATCATAATATCATTACAATAAAATCCTTCGACAGGTTTTTTCATCCATTCATTCCTTAAAATATCTATTTAACTAAAAATGTAAAGTACTATCTCGGTTAAACATTGGCCACAAGAATATGGTAAACAGGTATCTTGAAAAAGGGTGAAAAGTTTATAGTTGAATGCGAAGTGTAGTGGAACCGACATCGGCAGACTGTTAGCGGTTCCTCGGGTAATCTTGTTATAATACCAAAGTGCGCTGCGCGTTATGATCCTTCCCTCGCGTGAGAACTCCGAAAACCTTCGCTACCTCCAATCGATATCACAAAACAGACGCACAAACGACTTTATCCATAACCTCCTGAAAGCTTATTTTCCCTAGAGAACTCTCTGATAAAAAAAGTCTGTTAAGCTATCAAACCGTCGGCACTAAATTTTGAGCCAGCCTACCGCTCTCATTTAGTTAATACGAATTTTTCGCGTTTCGTTTTTACAAAAGTTACAGAATTGAAGCTATAAAAGTAATAAATGAGAATATTTAGGTATACAGTGTAAATTCAGATTTGTAATTTGAATTTAAGTAATCTTTCAAAGCTAACCAAATTATTGACTAATGTTCTTGTAAATATAAAATACACAAAATTTAAATATTTTTATAGAAAATTTTAGATTTTTTTAAAAATAGACGACTATCAATGAATTATTATTAATTGATAATACGTAACAATCAATAAAGTTTCAACTTTAAAAATAATGACGATGTATCTTAACGATATCTAATAATTACTAATAATACTTAAAAGTATTTTTAATAATTGAACTATTACACATGTTACCGTTACATTTTTTTTTCCAATTCTATGATTACTAGGTAAAAACATACACGTTACACATTGAAAAAATCATTATAGGTAATGTTAAAATGTAATACTATAATTTCTTGTTTTGCTTGCAATCTTCGATTCGGCTTCTTGTTGTGTGGAAAGCTAAGCAGATGTTAACTACAGCTGGTTGAAGGGGACCAAATGATATGAAATGACAATTTGACCCGAAGTCAACCAGCTAAAGCGAACAACGCTTTCGCTTTCCTACTCCATTCAGTTTCTTGAATAAATTCGTCGTCGGAGCTGCGAGCCTCTTCGTTTGTTTTTGTTACGTTCCTGTTCATCTTTATAACGATGTTTTTCTTATTGCGGCTACATACATGCGTAGGTGTGAGGAATGAGAACTATGCCTTTATAATTCATTGTAACGTGGTATATTATATTTAGAAAAGCGTAAAATTTAGCGTGTACGAAGTGAAGAGATGAGTCCAGAAATAGATCGTAGTGAGAGGTGCGAGGGCGTACGCGGCGCGGCGGCGGCGGAGTCCGCCTCCACATATAGGGCTGGTCTCAGCGCGTTCTGCAATCAGACGCAGTGTTAGCTTACCCGCCGAAAGCCGGCCGGCGGCCCGACATTGACGCGCCGCATGTAACTGTACACGCCGTCTTGCTATTTTAATCTCGTCCGGTGCACTAATTCGGGCAGGGTTAAAGTTGTGGCCTCCTCGAACGCCGCACGTCATTATACACTTCCGTCTTCCTTCTTCATCTCGACACTTTGTGATTCGAATCTTCTCTATTCGTTTCTCGATTTTACAACACTACACATCTAATAAATAATTATTTTAAATTCAATTAGTTGTTCGACTGGGTTTTACCGATCCTTAACTTTTAAAGTGTTATCCCGACGTCATCGACCTGACGTATTAACGAGGGGTTCGTTGACACCTAACGAATTTGACCTTGCATCTTGAGATGTTGGTCCTAAAAATAAATCCATGACTGGGAGTTGAAACATTAACTCGAAAGCAAGACGAAAGGTAAAGTTGAACTTCTCATTTGAAAAGAGGTGAGCGACCCCAGCCGCTCAGGTGAAAATCGGCGCGGCACCTCAGGTCGCCGCTCTACGTCCGCGAATGCATTCCGACCGACGACGACGCGACATCGCGAACCTACTAACCCCGCGTCGCGAGGGGCTCTGCGTCCCGCAACCCTCCGAAATCGTCAGCCCTCCCGCCCCCTTCCGGTCCATCCGAAAGCTTTGAAAATATTCGACATCTAACGCGCGCATAGATCGAAATCGAGGACTAGATAATTCTCAAAAAATACAGGATGGCGTAAAAGTTGTAAAGTAAACATGAGACCGCGTAGTGTGTTTTTTTTAATTAAAGATATTTCGTAATGTGATAGTATCGAGTAAAGGTATGGTCAGAAGAGGCGGGGCGGGCGGCTAGGGCGGGCGGAGCGCGCGTCTCGACTGAGAGGCGCGCAGCATCGCGGCGGCTCGCTCCCCGGCCGCGCACACCCCGCACCCGGCCCGCGCGCTACCACGAGCCGCACTGTCTGCGCCTTCTGCGCCTTCTCTGCGCCCTCTCTGCCTTCTGCACCGCCACCACCATAACTCATTACTTATCAACGCACTATACTTACTCATTAATCACATTACCGATAACACACAGACACAAATAAACAACTTACAATAATACAATCCAAAACTTTTTCGAAAACCATCCCAAACTTTAGGAGTGAAGAACATTACAAGAATGATTTTTAGTAAATTAACCTAACTTTACCATATTCACATATTTACATTTTACCATCACGTGGGCCAATAAAAAAAATCGTATGTTTACCTTCTTAGACAAATAGGTCCAAAAACATTCATAGTAAATAGGACCCTTTTATGATATGAATTGAATAAAATAAATTATACCTATTTTATTTGAGAACTGATCAAATAGAACTCATGCCTTTGCATCATTTCCTTAATAAAAATGCTTTTGTTCCATTCCTACATTTTTTTCCATTCATACGAAACTAAACGAAGCCAGTGTTTACATGGATAACGATACCTGATTGCAATAGTAACACGTTGTACATCGTCGAACATCCTTAACGATTCACCCTTCAGGATACGTTCGAAGGAGAACACGTCTTGGCGACTCAGCAGTACTTTCTAATGAAAATAGTTATTTTCCTTTTAAATTACAGGAAAGAATGGTAGTCTTATTTACTTTCAAGGGACTAACTATTGAATTTGTCAAATCTAACGTTGTTGCTTTTGTAAACTCTAACTCTATTTTTTGCAGGATCGTAATTTACATTTTTGGTGGCTCGTCCTAGATCTACTTACCAAGTGGACCTTAAGCTACCATACCAAATTAAAAAAAAATCTTTTAAGAATTAGTACAGTATTGATTGCTCAGCGATCAAATATTCCTCTTCATTAATCTAGTATCTCCGTTAGCTAATAAAAAACAAATAGGATCTTAATAGACATGACAGTGTAATAACATTCATAATGTGCTACTTCATAAGTGGTTGCTCATGAAATTTTCATGACAGACATACCCAAAGCACTACATATGAAATACTACAAAAACATTTTTAAAAAACACTAGCCAGAGATTATGGGCAAAACCTCCCAAAATGATAACGACAAACACTAGCCATTACGATGGAAAAATTCTAGTGAAGCTTAATTAAATCAGAACAATATTTAATTTAAAACGCAATCGGATATCGGTACTTAACGTATTTGAGTATTTTAGAATGAGATCAGTTTCGATGTTTAACCATTCTCTGTCAGAGTTTCCGTGATTATTTCAACACGACGAACGCAATTAGAGAGGAGTGGCGAGCCTCCTCCTGTTTGTTTTAATTACGTCGGAATACTGTTCGGTGTGGGTCCGCGGCCGCGCGCCCTGCTTCTACCTACCCTTATTAAGAGCCCCGATCGCCATCAAAGATTTTTAAATAATTAATCCCGTAAATAAACAGGTGGCAACTGGTTTCATTACAAGCTCTTGAATAATCACAGTTTATTTTTACGAAACGATCTCTTTTATTATTTAACTTATGATTTTAATATTTTTGTTGATTGATAAACAAGTTGATAAAATTAAAGCAATAATTTTGTACAAATTTAATAATGGGCTTTTTCTGCGTTATAGTTAAATAATAAAACTAGCTTACTATAGTAGAACGTAACAAACTCCATCAAGTACGCTAACCTTTATGAAAAGAAAAAAATAATACTAGAAAGGTAAGTATTAGATGGTAAGTATAAATAATACAATAACCCCAGGTGCATAAGTTAAGTATTGTGAAATAATAATAACAGATATTATAGACAACTGAAAATAGTAGCAAAAATACAGATTTCCTTATTGAGTCGTGCGATGGAAGCGAAATATTATAATGTGACTTTGGTTTTTGTTTATTGGAGACAAATAAAAACGCCACCTAAAAATGTTTTACCTTGTTTACCTTTAACTCATTATGTTAATTTTTCCAACAATTGCAATTAAAAAATATACATTCCTGTTTTTTTATACATAACTAACTATTCTTCTAAGAATTCTACTTGTAAACACTTTATTTCTTTTAATTATTAATTTCTAATTAAATCTAGCTAACTTTTTTTTCTCTTTTAAACCAATACGACAGATGTTGTCCTTGAAGGTTACAATTAGTAATGACGTGTATACCTGTAATAGGTACTCATACAAGACCCTATGTTTTAATAATGCTAAATGTAATCTAATATATAAAATTCTCGTGTCACGGTGTTCGAACTTGAACTCCTCCGAAACGGCTTGACCGATTTTGTTGAATTTTTTTGTGCTTATCCGGTATCTATGAGAATCGGCCAACATCTATTTTTCATCCCCCTAAATGTTAGGGGTAGTCCACCCCTAATTTTTTTTTAATTTTTTCGACGCAGACGAAGTTGCGTGGGGCAGCTAGTTGTGTATATATCTTTTCTGTTGGTGTACCAAATAAATAAATAAATTCTTATACTATCAATATTAAATAGGACTTGTCGCGCGACAAAGGTCTCCTTTATGGATTGCCAATGTGGCCTGTTTCTTGACACTCTTCTTCAAGTGAACCCAGCAAACTATTTGAAGTCTTCCCATCTCTTACATTGTCTTCCTCTACTTCTTTTATTGTTGCACTGCGGTCATAATAAAAGTAATCATATGTAAATTTAATACAGTTAAAAAATATATGATCCCAATTCTTATAACAGTTAACATAAATATATTTTTTTAAGTATCTAGTGTTTACTTTGTTCTTCTTTGAAACTTACCTTTCCACCACTTACCTTTCCACCACCAAAAAATTTAACCCAGAGAAGGTTTTATTAATTTGAGAATAAAAGATAATAGACCCATATATTATAGGCTCATTGTAAAGGACAGAAAGATACCTTTCTTTTGGTTCCTTCAGATTCCCTCTATTCCAAGCAACTTTTGTCAAAACATTCACTCGTTTTTGCAAATATTCGCATGTGTAATGTATGCAAATGCTAATATTCCTTACATCTCTAATACTTGGCCTAATATTTGTTTAATATCTGAGAGAGAGAGAAAGCACTTGAAAGAAGATTAAGAAGCTTATTTCGAAGTCTAACGATGTTTGTGACCAAGTGTTCTTAATTTGAAATAACCTTGCATATGAAAATTGCAAGGTCAAAATTGTGCGAATATCAAAATGTATGAAACTATGGTTACTTATCATTGAACTGTTTGATCGAACCAACGTAGCAAGCTCATCTTTTATAACATGACAGACATCGTCGTAAAACGATTTGGTACATTATTATTTTATTGCGTTTCTATTTTTGGGTAAGACTTGCATAGAATACAATTCAGAATAACTCGAAAATAATGTTGTTTAATATCAAAGAGCACATCATGTGAAATTTACTTTATTTATTAAAAGTAAACACTGCTTAAACGAGATAATGATATTTCACACAAATACTTATTAACATAGTTAAGGTGTTTTAGCAAAATTCCCTGGGCACAGAATGACTACACAGAAATACAGCATATACAAACAAGTGCTCAATTTCTTTAAACACTTTTTAAAACCAATTTAGATTCATATTTAGTATAATTACAAAAAAAAATTAAGCACATTCATCAATCCTGGGATCCCGGGATTACACGTCCTCAGTCTCGAAATCCCAGGATCGCAAAAGTACCCCGGGATTGGATTCCCTAATAACGAGTCTCCGATGTTTAGATACGTCTTGTATGAAACATTGTAATCAAATAGCAGATTTGTTGATTGTAGCGGAAGTGTCAATAGGGCCTCTCAAATAAGTTTTATTTCTGTATAGTAAATATTCTGTGACCTTGAGTTGACTTTCTAGTGATTAGCATTGCTCCAGGACCGCCATATAAAAAGAAGTTTGTCTTTAAAATATTTCATTAATTAATTTGGTTATTTCTCAAAGCCTGTGTAGCTTTTCTATTGCAAGGAAAATCAAGAAACTCTTCTTAAAATTCATCAATTAATATTTGGACTCCATTTTGAAAAATTAAGTGCCACATACATACTTAAATAAAATTTTTCAACAGATACCATACACGCTTATTAACCTAGTAGAATTTGCCCATAAAAAAAAATGAAACTCGATCTACTAGATAATATGATTAAAATCCCCTCGCCAAATATCTTATGTCTTATCTATGTCTATGTCTATGAATGTTGTAGACCCATAGAGTATGGGTTGATTTGAAAGGACAGGTAGAGGCTTTTATTTTGGCTCCGTCAAATTTATTGTACTACTCGTACTATCCCCATAACGTTTGTAAAACATTCGCATTCATTTTTTGCAATTTAGGGATTTAGGGATGTCTCTATTCAACTCTCTAAAATTGTAATTTAAATTTAGAAAACTTAATGTTTGTTTAAAAGCTTCCTGTACCGATTCATAAAGTTAAACTAGACTTAACTACAAAATCAAATCATAGTTCATTTTATAAAATAAAGTAAAATGTTTACGTTCGTAGAAAGGAAAATACAAATGTTCATGTGTGCGGCTCTGGGCTTGCCCTTAGTAGCGTAATAATTTACGCGACGCTCGTCCCGGGCTGCGCTCATCCAACCAGCACACAATAAACCGTCCCTAAATTATCTTTTCAAACAATTACACAAGAATTATTGCCATCTTAATTTATTCCGTAATTTTAGATTTCTAACCTTTCTTCCATTGTTAAGAATTGTGGGATCTAATAAAGTAAGTCGAGAAAGAGGGATAGAGACAAGCAAGGTGCAAACCCTCTCTGTTGAATGTTTATTACGGCGTAGTAACATAAATTATAATATTGATTGACTATATGCACTTATGTTAGTTAAATACCCTTATACAGAAAAAAGTTACCTAATTTTTTGTTGCTGAAATAATCTTGTGGTCCTAGAAAGAAACCTAATAGCTGAGTTAAGTTTTCTTTTTATAAAATGTTAATGGCGACGCGATCATTGCTAGTCAATAAATAAATATGATCAAACAATTACAATCCCAGTGAACAAAAGATGGTAAAATCAATTAAAACAAAATTTGAACAGATATTTTTTGAGCGACATTTTTCATTGAACACTTTGGGGAGCTTTGTTTAGGCTGCCAGTCATTTTGTTATCTTTGCCTTGACAAATGACAATTTACGTACAGAATCCACCCGTGCCACCCGTACATCACGTTTGTTTACTCTGATTGTTATGAAAAGGATACTAGAATGAGGCACGTATATAAAATAAGAATTTTGTGTGTGTAATGTATTTATTGTTTACTTTTATACATCATTATTTATATATTCATACAATATGAATTTGATTGGGGTGAGTTAAAATTTGAACACAATATTAATAACACAACAGTGTTTCTACTTCCTGAACCTTTTCGCCTGTTGGCAAGTGTTTAATTAAAATGTAATGCCAAGACTATCGTTAGATAGTATAATCATTTCTCGGATAGTTTTATATTCACTGAGGTTTGGTATAAAACGTAACATTACATAAAAAATAATCAAATTTACCAGTCATGTGTACTTTTATAGAATGTAGTAAAATTGCTTGTTTACTGACAATATGATAGCCATCGTTACAACGTAAGTGTCTTTTGCAAGGAGACCCGGAGCGCAAGACATCGCTTAATATGACTGGAAAACTACAACAACGCGGCTAGGATTTGAAACGCTACTCCTGAATATACATAATCAACCCCTGAACAATGAACAATTCATTTTATATTGCAATATACAAAATAGACAACAGAACTTTTAATTTTTTCACAAGTCATAATAATATCTCAATTATAAATAGTATGTTGATACAGGGTAATTTTATGATTTCTCTAAATCCAAAATTCTAGTCTATTTTCTTAATTAAAGTAACACATTTTCACAGTTTTGATATTAAAATGTATTTTTAGTCAGCAATTAGTATCATATTTAAGAGATAGTGAATTTTTTTAAATGATCTTAGAATTGAAATTACTGTAAGTTAGAAAATGTACTTTCTTTTTGTATTTGTATTTATACTCAAAACTTTATTACCTACTATATAGTCCCATGTGTAAACAAAAATGAATGAATAAATGTTATAAATAAAAAAAATAAGTTCAGATAATCGAGATTAGCTATAGAATACAATAAAGAACTTTATAATGTAAACCAACATGAATTAACTATAGTTTTGTATACAACGTGTTTTCTAAAAACTGTTACCGTCATTTGTTTTATACATGTGTTTGACGTTGGCGAGCCAATGTGGAAACGTGACATTAGTTTGAGGACAAAAGTATGTATGTCAACCATAAAAGTGTGGGTTAAAAAAATATGTACAGTATATCTGTATTCATTTATTTACACTTATTTTTTACATTATATTTTTAAAAAAATTAACAAAGGAAATAAATTTAAAAATACAATATAAAAAACAGAGGCCCACTGAAGACGAGGTCTACGACCCAAGCCATCAGTGGTCAGGGCTCAAGAGAGAGGAACCTCCTCACAATACGCGCCGTGTCAAGAACGACCGCCTTCTGAATCAAGCCCTTTACCCAGCCGGGGAGCGAAAGCTTCTCTACAGTATATTATTATTATGATGGTCATTTGTAAAATTATTAATCAGTAGAACTAACTACACTCTACGAGCATTTCTTTGTCGATCTTATGTCATTTGAAAAGTTGCATAGTTGTTAGTTTTTAATTATATCTAACCTTACTTAATTCTTATTAATATATAAAAGCATGAATTTCATTTAACCTTACCTAATTATATTAATACTAGCTGACTCGCGCAACTTCGTCTGCGCCGAAAAAAAAAATTAGGGGTGGACTACCCCTAACATTTAGGGGATGAAAAATAGATGTTGGCCGATTCTCATAGGTACCGGATAAGCACAAAAAATTTCATCAAAATCGGTCGAGCCGTTTCGGAGGAGTTCAAGTTCGAACACCGTGACACGACAATTTTATATATTAGATGCATAATTACAGTTAACCAACAGAAAACAAACAAATGAAATAACAATAACCATTGGGCGCTTAAGAGATTATTGGTTTAACAACCGTTATTATCGTCATGGTCTAGAATCGACGTATTATTTACTGTAACGACAGTTATTGTGATTGGATTTTATTTCTATATATAAATTGAATCCCTATTTCCATTCCGTCCTAATTTACTATGTATTATAACAAGCTTAATGTGGAAATGCTCCATTCTACCGCTTTTTTTAAATCTTCAATCAAAAGGCGAAAACGAGAATGGGTAATTCAGGACTTAACATTCGAATATTGAACATTAAGTACGTAAAAGCAGAATCTTGATGAATTGAAACAGAACGAAAAGGTTCTCAAGAAATTTCATGTTGGGAATAATCCCGAAAGCGGCCGACGCAATTCTTCATTTCATTCACGTTCCCCTGCGATGAAACTTTTTCTCTGCAATTTTTCTGTGGAGGGCGGGGAGTTATCAGGTGGGGCGCTTTGCCAGTCGTAGCACGTAGCGCCTCGGAGCCCCGCGCGCCGCCTTCACCCGCCCGTTCACTGAATACAAACTTCATTAGCCATTTGATAATTAGCACGTTAAACGCCCCTCACTCACCCACCTAGGAACGTCTCCTAATCTAAATCTGTGATATCCTCACGTACACACGCTCACATACATTCAAATTACACAATATAATCTTATCCAGGAAAGTGACGGTAGCGAATGCTGATACATTTCATACGGTTTCTGAATAACGAAAGCAATTTAACACTCAGAGTGATAACGTAATGAACAAAACAATTTTATTTCCATTTTCAAAAATAAAAAAAATAACTAAGAAACATATTAGAGCTAACGAACTTTATTTAGTATTGAAAAGCTCAATACGTCCAAATATAAAATTGTTTAGTACACATACCAGAGTAACTCAAATAATACAACACAGCAATTCAACCAGAACGCTTGTTAAAATAAAGGACAAAATAAACAAGTCCAGTAGAGCGAGAAGCACAAAAATCAGAAAACAATAAGCAGGAAATGTGTTTCTCTGGCGAGTAGCTATGAGACGGCGCCAGGCGTTTGTCGCTACGATCGTTGATTAGCTGTTGTATGCTCTTTATCAAGTTATTTTAAGTCAGAAAACAAATATAAAGTAGTGTTAAAAAATCTAAATAAAACTCAATAACTTAAATGACGAGTAACCTTTTAAGACATTTACCAACCATTTCATTAAAAAAGTTTGCGATAGATTTTGAACTGTATCATTTCCGACTGATAAAATCTTAACTAGGCCTGCTGTTCATAATACAGTGACTGAAATAAACTTTTCTGTTTTAATTTCAAATTCTCCGTAATGCGTCATCGCCGATGAATTTGACCTGTATTCCTATTTATTGGAAGACATTATGTATATCAAAGAATAAACTCTCGTTTCAATATTAGGTTATTAAAATTCATACAGTTAATTAATTCATTACCAAATACAATGTCACGAAACAGAGGCGACAGTAACGACACGGTGTGTAATCTGGAAACTATTTTTAATTTCAACTTTGAAAGTCACAAAACATTCTAAAAGCGTGCGACAGATGGCGACAATAGTAGGTATGTGATTACAAGTCTTTAATACTTACAATATTCGTCAGCTTAAACAATATTCAAATGTTTAATTTATAATTTTTAAATAAGGTAGACCATTTTTCGTTAAACTATGACTATGTATAGCGATTTTATATAATATCAAAGCTTACCCGCTATCGATGAAAATAGGTACGTTGAAAATGATTCAACCACTTTGGCATACATTTAAATAGATCATAGCACAATCTGTATTTTTAATTGGACCATATAGATGTCGCAGTAGTCTGTAAATCAAGACGATTACTGTGAAAGTGTTTTATTTAATGTTTCTTACATAATTTTGTAATAACTCAATTTATTACCTACTTATTACATATTAGTAAAGCTACGTTTATAATTTTATTTTAAAAGAAAGAAATAGACCAAAAATCCAAATTATAATAATCCGTAAGGTAATTAAATATTAGAATTAATAGAGCATATCGCTGTAGTGCGCTTCAGTGCAGGGAATAGGAACATTAACTGTCTAGGGTAATGCTGCACCTTTATATTCATAATACTCTAAATTACTGTTATGCATAAATATATTATTTTATTTTGTTTATAATGAAATCATAAATTTAAACTTTTTATGCTTTAATTTTGAACCTTGATCCTTCTGTATACTTAATAACTGTAATTGCATTGATAAAACTTGTATCAGATCGAGCCGCGAAAGCGTAGAAAATGATTTTAATTTTACATTTGTAGTTCTGACGTTGCAGCGTTGGTTCGATTGAAGTTTTTATTACGTCTATCGTATTATTTCAAACAGTAATCTTTACTACGCTACAAGATACAACTGCTAGGTATATGGAAATTTCCAAAGTCGTAACAATACATAAGCACCAATTTATAATCTGGATTCATTCATAATCGGTTATAGTTTAATTTTAATAATTCATTATTATTTAAAATATTTACCTCAAAAAACAACAGGATTGAACAAAGTATTACTAAAATACTTTTCTTTTAAGAAAAAAAAAAATGGACGTAAAAGTATAATTGAACGATGAACAGGACTTGGCGTCTCCTGGAGTGATGCCAGCGGCTTGTCTACTGGTTATTTTCGCACGTCATCCATTTATTCCTATAACATTATAACATTTGGGTACAAATAAAAACACATCATAATGTTCCTTAACAATTCTCATATACTTGTTTATTTTTTGTGGCCTAACAAACCATGTCAATAATATACGCGGATTATATTATCCAAATCACACGTTTCCTTCTGCTGTAATTATTCCTACAACAAAAGAACGTTTTACGTATAGAATCATACATTAAAAATATATTCCACGCAAGTAACTCTATTAAAATAGTCTTTGTCTAGTATTCATTATACCCCCGTCTATTTTTTATTCTTTTGTTAGCGGTCGCCGCTGCATGGATGCATGAATAAATTGTTTTTGAGTGTCGAACATTCTGAAGAAACTGGTAGGTCAAGATCCCTTTCTCATAGAACTGTCTTTTGTGCGATAGTAAAAGGCGTGTACTATCAAAGGGCGCGGGTCGGGTAGATTCTGGATTTGTGGCAGTGTAATTATTATTTAATCTATTGCATTCATAATAGTACTGGTTAGTAGTCGTTGATGATGCCCTCTGTGAAATGACTTCCAGCTTGTAGACCACAATACGATGTCGCCAGCCGCGCCCATTCGTCCTAGTGTGAGTGATTTAGGACAGAAATCACAATGCGCGTCCATTGTCATTGTCCAAGTCTTCGCTTTGTTCTCTCGACCTTAGAACAAAAATGATTAATTACAAATTAAAAGTTTGTAACAAATGTGCAATTAAAATTATTATTTATAAACAAAAAAAAAATAGTATATGTTATTGTTAAAAGATGACATCACATCTCTTAAATCATATCCATGAAATAGAGCGACTCATCACTCAATACACATAAGATTTTGTTTCAAATTCAATTTTACCACATATTTGTGGTAAGCCTCATATCGGAAACAGCATCTTATTGCAAATTTTCTCTACCTTATCAAATTAATGGCATAAAAAAATTATGTTCGAAGTGATCAATCGAATTAAACAAATTGTTCCATTAAGGACCATTTCACGTTACGTAAAATCTACAAATGAATCCCGAGTTTCAAATTAGTGGTTTTTGTAATATATTGCCCTCTAAGCTACTGTGTATGGTGACTGTAATATTTTAGAGTATTTTTTATAAAAATGTTTTTTTTTTTTTCGAGAATGAAAAATGATAGTAATATTTGAGGAATAATAGGTGTGGAAGATTATATTTTTAATAAGTAAAAAAAATGGTTGAAACTATTATGTTGTTTGTTAAGTAATCTATATCTTGGCCTTGAGCTAATTAGTTTTCCCTAAAATATTTCATTGAATACAAGTCATCTAACAACGTCTTAAATCTATCGATAAATATCGTTTTGTAATAATAATGTAGTGGGTATTGTCTTCGGTCACGAATGCCGGCGTCCTCCAGTCAGCCGAGACCGATCGGCATAATGAGATGCAGTGTTCACAGATGTGGCGCAGGCGCGGCCCTAACACATTACTGATCCTTTTTTTGTATTATATTTCTTATTATTCTGACTTTAATATGACAAGTTCGCAAGACAAACGGCTATGACCTCATGTTTAAAACCAACAGGAGCATTACCATGTTGCTATTTGAAATTGTGAGCACAGATTCACGGTTACAAAACTAATAAATAGGTATCTATATAATATACTAATAATAATCTATGAAAACGTTTTCGCGTTGATTCAATCATCACGTCAAATAAAATAAGTACAGTAATATAGTTGTTGTTCTAAAAGCTCTACAACATACCAATAACACACAAAACCTATAAAGCTCGTGACTCTTACTGAATGTTCGTTAACTAAATAAGTACGATCCGTATTTTATCCACAAAAATAACTCAGAAGCAAAATTCGAGTCGAATTTGCAGGGAACGGTTCGGGTCGACGTAAGCCTCAAGTTTATTTATGTTGCCTTTAGTCAGAACTGTTACCTTACGCCAGATGTTATTTTACGACATCTCGCCTTCGAACAAACAGTCTTGTTTTTAACTACTGAGACCCTCATTTTTACTTGTAACTTTTAAAGTGATTTCCTGACCAAAATTCACTGCTTGAGTGATTTAATAGAGTACGCTCAACTAAAAAAAAATAAGTTTCAGAAGTAAATTGTAACTTCACACATTTACTAAGCACAGAAACACTTTTAGTTATTATGAACCACAAATTGTATCTTCAAAATGTATTCTAAGCTTGCAGGCTTCTTATAACGTAGGTTCGCCCGCGCAGCTCCATACTTCTTTACATTCCATATGATTATAATGACTATGGGAAGTAAGGAAGCACGGAACTTGCGCAAGGCTTTTTCTTCTATCTTCATAAAATCTTGAATGAAATGTCCAGTATATCCTTATGACGCCATCTCCTGGATGGCGAAAGCAACGTGGTTGTAGTAGGGCGGCGGGGGTGACGAGCGACGCGGCGTGGTGGCAGCTCGCTGAGCACTGGCAGCGCTCTCGATGCGCACGCGCAGACCAGCTCTAAAAATGGAATCACCGGCGGAGTTCGCTTACAACTCACGAGTACCATCCATTCCAAATTTGTATTTTCCCGAAATAGAACGAACGGCGAGCGTCCATCGGATCGAATACCCGAACGTGCACCGACCTGCAGCTTGCGCCGTGCGACGACTGTAGTTATTATGCACGCGAGAGACTGTACCGAAGATGCCGAAGGTTCTTATGTAAGGAACACCGTGAACCGCGCCGCGTGACGACCGTTTCGAAAATAAATGAGCACCCAAAGCACGGCGACGACGAGCGCCACATGTGTGCGCTCCCGTCAGCGTTCCAATGAACGCACGCTGGAGGGGAGTCTATTATTAGTTGTACACCATCCACCACTGTCACCTCCCGCGGGGTAGTTGCTCTATACATAGTTCCGATCACGGGATCTGGCAATCCGCAGCGTTCACTGACCCCCTGAAACAACACCACTATGTTACTTTCCTGAAAATTTGCAAACACGTCAGCTGAATTTACCTCAATACAGTAGTACAGTAATGTTAAACAACTAAGTTTTAAACACATTTATTTATTTTTACCGCAATAGGAAATATGATGTAGTAAATTAGTAAGAAATAAACTGCTTCACATCAAAATTCCTGAAAGCACAATGTTTGACACAAAGCATAAATTTTCAAGCACGGTGAACTCGTTCATATCCGTGTTCAGTCAGTCAATAAAAGAATTTTGGCAAACTTTTGTAGACAAACAAGTCGGGCGACAGCCAACTCATCTTTTGTCTAATTCAAAGCGACATGGTTTTGTTTTCATTTTGATACCGGAATTGTTCAAAGAAAATTTCACATTGTGGATTCAAAGAATAGTTCTACCGTGAAGCCATGTAGAGTTTCGATGAGATACATCGACCCTAAATAAAATGACTTATTTACTGTACATAGTTGTGAATAATTTAAGCAAAGTTTGTCTACTGGAAATGAACGTGAATGGACACAAATACAATAATATTGATACACATTAAGTTCTACACCTCCTGCTGCCTACTTGCCAATTTTTCGAAAGAGATGTTACTATAAATAAACTCTTCTTTTCCTTTAGTACGATATCAAACAAATTGTGTTGTGACTTGCGGTGTTATCAAATCTAGGTAACCTGCACTGGTCAGCTAATTAATAATAAATCTAGAAGAACATCGGTGGATGTTCGAAAGGAATGCTGCCTATGAATTTCATACTTCAAAAAATGAATTTTATCGAATAAACTACCAGGCTCATAATTAGAGATGTTTGAATAACTTCGTAATAAGGCCCAAACAGTATTTAAGAAAGGAAAAGTCAAGTCATTGGTAAGTAAGATAACAGCTAGCTGTAACAATCGAGCTTTCTTGCGCTTTCCGTGAACTTCGGTGATCGATCACTGTAATACTGCGGTATATCGACTCGCGGCTCGCGGCTCGTCACAGTCGAACAAAAACTCTTTATCTCGCCTATTGATCACCACCATAATAAATAACACTTATATTTTACGCTAGAAATGCCAAAACCTTTTTATGATGTGACTGTATTGATTCTTATGGAAGTTTAGAAAATGGCATAATTAATGATATAAACATAGAATTCAGAGATAGTAAATATATGGTTAATGGATTCCATATCAGCTGTTCCAAATTTGATCTACTTATAATAACTGAGTGTAAGTTTGTTGTTGTAAATATTTGTAAGAAAATTTTCAATACTTTGATAATTACAAGGGCCAACAATATATACCCATATAACTAACCTAACCTATACAACATCTTATAGGAACCACATTTGCAACGCTAAATACCTGTTTATTGCTTTCCATGCTCATTTACCCTTTCAAGGCTTCCCTGATTTATCAATCTTGGGTTTACCTACTTATTCGCGATGAAGATTGACGACAAATAAACGGAAGGTCGTAAAACCCAAAGTCGAATCAAACTAAAACATAGATACATGTTGTGCTCACCCCATTCAGTGAGATAAGAAAAAGGACGTGAAATAATAAAGACTGCAGGAAAACCGGTGACCAGATTAATTTGGTTATATTTTACTGCGCGTCGTAGAGTGCGCACTACAAATCAAATATATTTTTAATCATAGTAAAGATAATTTCTTAAACGTGATTATTTTTTTTACAAATATATCAAATCGACAAACATATTGAAGGAATAGAAAATAGATAATAATCAAATAAATTTGTTAAAATGTAGCACGTCGTTATAATTGACAATCTGCAAATTGTTGAAGTTTGCATTGATTAAGAAATGGCATCTATATTCCCAATCTGCTAATACGATCTGCTGAGCAAGAAAACTAGTCGATGCTGAACGAAGAATATAGGTATCGATGGTGTCGGACGTCCGCAACCAGCTTGCCGGCCAAAGAGCGACTGTTGAATATTAATGGGACATTGTTATTGGCCACTAGTGCCCGCTGCTGCCCCAATCGCACATTTCCATAACTTACTATGCCGAGTCCGTGGGGAATCAGCGCTATACGAATATCATCACACTGAACACTCATATTAATATTTGTCTTGTAAACAATGTTCCGTCGCGACAATATGTTACATTATTCATTATGGAATCTGCAAATGGACAAGAACTTAGATCGTGTTCTCGAATACTCCCAATGAGAGGAACTGCTGTTTCAGTAATACGATGATTCATGATTTGATTGTATCGCATCACTTCGGGACTTTGAACGACGCTAACTAATGCACTACAACAATCATTAATCTGCTTTGAACTTTTGAGTTTTAACTATTAATTCTACAAGTACAACGTACATTATAATGTTTTTGTGCTAGTGCTGTGTAGAAGATTCAGAAAGTTATAGGTTCCTAAAGTGACTTTTAACATAATTAAAATATGTTTTAAAAAAACGGTAGGTACTTGTAGTAGCTACTATGTAGCTAAACGGAAAACTTTGTTAGAAACACAAATTTTACTACATGTACATTGAAGAGAAATATATTTTTTTAATCTAATTCGAACTAGTAAATTATTATATCCTCATCTCATCTAATCCGAAAGTATTTAAATCAAGCGGAGCTATTTTAACGCAGTGTTCTGTTTTACTGCAAAGTTTTACTTGTCAAAACACTTACCAATAATAAATTGTTATGACTATTAAACGAGTACTCCTACAGATTTATGCCATGGCCAATTCAGTTATATGTTTGTCTACTGTCTTCGAATGTGTTATCGTTAAATTTTTCATCATATTGTTTAGAAGAATATATTTCAGTTAAGCTTAAGAGTCGCGCAAAATAACTAAAATAAGTGTGGTGTTAATCTTTCTGCATAAAATATTTTTATAAGTAGGGGAATGACATATTTGAATTTTGTTGTATTATAGGATATTTTAAAATAGTGTTGCACTTTATTGAATTTTGTGATAGATCACTCGCGAGTGTAAAGCGCGGATGGTGCGACGCGCGCGTACCAACTGTTGTCGTAGTTAAGAGCGCGTTGCGTGCACGTTGCCGCGCCGCGCCCGCCACCATCATGTTTGACCTTATTTAATTACTTCGTTCGTTTTTACTCTTTCAATGTAACGCACTGTATATTAAACTGAGTAACCGCCTAATTTACTGTTGCTATCCATTAACAAAGTATTAAAAACACAACTTGCTACATGAGCACAAGAGATCTCATACTGATTTAATTCTCACTGCAATTAAGTTAGAATATATGGCAATAGTTACTGAATTGAACAGCGATACAGTTTTACATGTACCATTAAGCAAATGAAAATGCGATCTCTAGTGCTATTTTAGTTTCGAGTTCACTCACCCCGAAACAAATGTTGGCTGCTGCAACATTGAGATACTATCTCGCAAACTGCGAGTTAAACTTATATAGCCAGAACACAAACTAAGGAAATAAAGAAGCTTTTATTGTACATTCCGTGTAACTCTGTGTTACTCAGAAACTCCTATAAACTCTACGTGAATTTCAGTACCTTCGCTAAATAATAAACACAACAGCACTACATCATAGATGTAAAATACTATGTAAAATAGCGTTTACTTTGTATTTTTATACTATTATGTGAGGGGGCCCAATTTAGAATAGGTACAACCCATCTTTGAACAACATGTATATTATTATAGTACATAGTTTACATACATAATATGTGATTTATTTGAACTAATTATGCCTAACATTAGGTACACGAACTTACAAGAATCGATTTACATCAGTCTAACAAATTACTGTAATTTTGTTGAAAATGGTTTTAAATATTTAAAATCACAAATGCAGACGAATATATTTGTAATGTGAAACATGTTTTCAAAATTGATTTGAACTACTTTTTTTTTTTAAATAGTAATTTTTATAATACCTAATAAAATAAAAAATAAGCAAATAAGCAATCGATGAAGAGTTCAGAACAAATTATAAAATATATGACAAGCATTATGAACGCGTGTGAGCGAAGAATATTATATCCTCCATGCATTGTCTCTGCAGGAGATAAGTTGACATTTTTTATTCAAGTCGTCATCTAGCAACTCGGCTTATAATCACGAGGGGCCTCGTCGACACAGCGTCGTGGGGGTGTAAAAAATATGACACAAAAAATATTTAAGCCACTGTCGTTACCCCAGCACAGCGCCGAGATATGCAAATTAATACTTACACGTTTTTCCATGTTATCGTTGCAATAAATGTTCTAAGATTAATAAAAATCTCAACGGAAACAGTGCTGATGTTATTCGAATGTTTCTTTTTTGTTTTTCTTTGTTTATACACACACATATTTTATGTAAGTAGTAAGAGATATCTGTTAAACGGAAAACATATATGAAAATATCTGTATGGGGATGTACTTCGTTAATATCTTTTGTACCATTTTTACCACACATAAAGTTTTTTTACAATATTTTTGGTTTTTACAAATGTATCAATTGAAATGGCCCGGGACGAGCGCCTCATTCCCATTTTGTGCAGTCATTTATATAATCATTAAGTTTATAATATGCTTTACTGCATAACCGTTCTTTGATAACTCTCTTAAACCTATTTATAGGCAATGTTTGAACGGCCACTGGGATTTTGTTATAAAGCTTTGCAGACAAACCCTGGAAAGAATTACTTATTTTATGTAATCTAGATGCTGGCAACGCAAGCTTGTGTTTGTTCCTAGTGTTAAAATTATGAATATCCGAGACTTTAGGAAATTCATGAATATTTTTATGCACATACATTAAATTTTCATAAATGTATTGGGACGCTAAAGTTAGAATCTTAATTTCCTTGAATTTAAGATATATTAGTCAAGATAAGACTTACAATCACTAAAACTATATTCGTTAATTGAGTTTGTATTTTTTTTCAAACGCGAAGTCATCCTTACATATTATTAACCTTTAACTGCCACTTACAATATTAGTACTCTACTAAACTAAGATAAACCACAAACCACCTAAAGTCACATCGTTATTCTTCCTAAGGACTATTGAAACCAAGCAGAAACTATGGAAACTTTGCATTAAACACAGTGTATTTATTACATTACAGCGCAATGAAGATAATGCTGGGTAAGCTCCCGAGAGCGTGGATAGTGGACGACGCTAAAGACGATGGTTATACAGCTCTACACCTAGCAGCCCTGAACAACCACGCCGAAGTCGCGGAACTATTGGTGCGCGCCGGGGCCCGACCTGATCTACAGAACGCGAACCTACAGACCGCTCTCCACCTGGCCGTGGAACGACAGCACACGCAAATAGTACGGCTGTTGGTGGCACATGGAGCCAATCTCAACATTTGTGACAAGGTACTCATCATTTTTGAATTTATTTTTTAATCTGTATGTTGTTAAAATTGAAACTTATATAGTCTCTAAGATTAAGTAGGTAATTTACAAGAATCAGAAAACAAATTCACAAAACAGAATTCTAACAAATTTCTTAATGTTCGCTTTTCAAACCCTATTAACAAAGTTTAGTTAGGTAGTAGTATTAATAGCTACTTATAAGGTCTTGTTCCCCCTGTTTACACGCTTATTTATGATAATTTTACTAATGATTTTGAAACACTTAATATAAATCGCAAATTAGTCTCGCAATCCACATTGGTCAAGGGTGGTGGACTATACTTAATCTCTCTTCTGAGAAGACCAGAGCCCAGCAGTGGGCAGTAATGGATTGTTGCCGTTGAAAATTTGTCTTTCGAATAGTATTATTCATATTTTAATACTTAGGTATACTTAATTACTTGGCGTGTTCGTTATAGACTTAAACATTAACTTAATCTCAAAACTTTAAATGTTATATTGTAGGATGGTGACACACCGTTGCATGAGGCGCTTCGTCACCACACCCTGCAACAACTCCGTCGACTGCAAGACGCTCGCGACTCGGCGCTGCTCACGGGACTCTCACACGCACACGACAAGAAGTCGTCCGCCTCCATAGCTTGCTTCCTCGCAGCACATGGCGCCGACTTAACCATTAAGAACAAAAAAGGTTTTTATTGTCTTTACTTAGTTCTTCTGTTAAATGCTACATTTGGATTATTATTATTATTATATTTATACTCAAGATTTAGAGTGTCAAGAATTCAACAATTCCACGTGTCAAAGCCTAGAAGTTCAGAAAGTAGTCCTATGAGTCAGACCCGGCTTTTTCGATATAAAGCACTCATATAATTTTACAGCTAAGTCAACGATTTACAGATGAAGCGTGACCTCAAAAAGGTGTTGTTTGTTTGTGCATTATGTAAAATAGAAAAAAGCCAAAATGACGTGTGCTATTTGAAATTCAAACATGTTGTTTGCAATCGTGTTTCAGGTCAGACACCTCTCGACCTCTGCCCGGACCCGAACCTGTGCAAGACGTTGAGCTCGTGCCGCAAGGTGGGCGCGCCCGTGTCGGACAGCACGCCGGACAGCGAGCCCGCCTCCCCGCCCGCCACCAGCCTTGCCCCCGCGCTCGCCCCCGCCGACCCCGCGCCCGCCGCCGCACCCTCCGACCCCACCGCGGACGAGTGCCTGGTGTGCTCCGACGCCAAGAGAGACACGCTCTTCCGTCCTTGTGGACACATTTGCTGCTGCAATGCCTGTGCCGCTCGGGTAATATTCTTTAATAAGTGTTATGACTCTTGAGTATTTTGTATTCAATATACAAAGAGTTTTTTGAGGCGCAAACATAGTATTTTCGTTGTCGCTACACATCGTTTCTATCTGTATCAATCGGTTAAAGATATATTCTTCGAGAAAGGCCCAAATCACAGTCCGCCACTCTCGTCTAATATGGGTTGGAATCATCGTGCATATTTACAGGTTAATAATTTGTTGTCTAGTATTTTAATGGTGATAGTGATACTGTGTTTGCACAGGTGAAGAAGTGTCTGGTGTGTCGCGGCGGCGTGTCGTCCCGCGAGCGCGTGTCGGAGTGCCGCGTGTGCTCGGAGGCGCCCGCCACGGTGCTGTTCCGACCGTGCGGCGACGTGTGCGCCTGCGCCGCCTGCGCCCCGCTCATGCGCAAGTGTGTCGAGTGTCGCACGCCGCTGCAGCCCCCCGCACCGCTCCCCGCCGCCGCCCCGCTCGCCGCCGCCGCCCCGCACGCCGCCGCCGCCGCGCTCCCCGCCGCGCCACCCGTCGCTCCACCCGCTGCACAGCCCGCCGCGCAACCAGGCCTACATAACAATGCTCTCAACATCGATCGTAAGTGCAGATATCCCGCCTTTGAAGCTGGCAATCTATTTCATTCTGATGACATGTCCTATTGCCGTATTATATGGTACACTTGCTTAAGATTCATTATAATCTGCTTTGTAACGTACATTATTTTTTTTTTGATAATAATGAGACGAAATTTCTCATCAGTGTATTTAATTATTTTCCTAGAACATAAACTTGTATTTAATGAGTTTTCGCCTACTTATTTAACTCGAAAGATCAACAAGTTATTTTTAATAAATTTAACAAAATAAATTGTCGCATGTAGTTGAGAAGGAGACGAGCAGCAACCTGGCTCAGGTGCAGGTGAACAAGGGTCAGCCGGCCGCCGCGCCCGCCGCGCCGCACTTCATGAACAACGGCTCGCGGTTCGCGCCCGCACCCGCGCCCGCGCCCGACGTGCAGAAACTACAACAACAACTGCAGGACATCAAAGAACAGGTAAATATTCACTATTCATTTACAATCACTGCTTCTGCAAGTACAGTAAGTCCATATCGACTTTCAATAATTTTCAACTCGTCTAATGACTTTTTAAAACAAGCCTAATCTAACAAGACCAAATAAACGGCATCCAAGATTTCTAATCCACATATTTCTCAACGCTGTCAAAAAAATCGAAGACCTTTAATTTCAACATTAATTCCAGACGATGTGCCCAATATGTTTGGATCGACTCAAAAACATGATATTCCTGTGCGGGCACGGCATGTGTCAGATGTGCGGAGATCGCATCACGGTGTGTCCGATCTGTCGCAAACAAGTCGAGAAACGGATACTCTTATACTGAACCGACATCTTGTATCGGTGATAACGACACAAAGAAATTAAAGAACAGGTAGGCAATAATATTATAGTGTTTTTATGTTTTATAGCCGAAGGTTACGAGACTTTCATTCTAGTTTTAGATTTAAATAATTTCTTTATGGTACGTACCTAATTACCTACATAAGTTTACAGACTGCGAAACTGAGTAATATCAACTGCAAATTTAAAATAAGGCATGAACTCATAACACACAAGTTATCTAGTTCAACATTGATCATACAGTATTGTTGTGGTAACGAATAAAATTCACACAAATTCAGAAAATTGATGATCTTATTCTGTAAAAATATCTTAATTAGAATCTATGCTTTACAAAAAATGTATTAATCGATTTATTTCGTTTCTTTTTTTAGCGATTGATTGATTTTTGTAAGAGAAACTATGTACTATTTAGTGATTTTACCCAGCGGCCTTCGAACAAAAAGCTTTAATTATAATAAAAATAATAATATGTATCGTACTTTCCATTAATGTTCATCACTGTTATTCCGAGTGCAACACAAACTCTACCAAACCTGTCTCCCAATTAAAAAGGATAAATATCATGTTTAATTAATTTCATTTACAAAGTCCCGTTTGACTCGTTTATCTATTTCATTTTCTCAAAATTACCACTAAATTAAAAAAAACATTTCTCACTAAAGTTTTACACCCATATTTAGATCCTCTTTGTACTTTTTACTTGGATGTTTGTTATGTTGCTATAGAACATCTCTGCCTTTCATTTATTAAAATTCCAAACATAATAATTATAACCGCAATATTTTTTCTGGTATTTGAAGAAATTGCTTTACACTCATAAAGGACAATATAAATAAAGACTGAAGTATATTTGATTGTAATGAATGCATTTTGGTATAATTCAAAAAGTGTTGATTGTAATAAATATTAGAATCTCGCACATAAAAAATGTCTATAAAAAGCTTGAATGAAATTACCGAACGAGAGTCAATGGAGAAAAACTATTAGAACTCGTAAAATCAGTATTATTTATTGCAATAATAGCTATGCTTACTTTATGCTAGAATCAGTGTGTATCAATTTCCGCACGAACACACTTATGTACGCATGCCTGCATATGCGCACACTCAATAATCAACAATTTTATTCTATTACTATAAAGATAAAACAAAAAAATATTTATTTCCTATATTTAGTTAAAAAATTTTAATCTCCAAATTGTACTGAAATACGAATAAAATAAATCATACTATTAATTGCTTCTTTAAATTTAATTTAGGTACATTAAGCTTTTATTAATTGTTAATAACATTGTTACATTATGATGATCTTATTTTTCGGCTTTATACTGCCTTTTAGTAATATCCAGTGGCATAAGACTACACTTTAGCTTTGAACTATGAATTATATTATATACTCCAATTTTGCATTTACTTATGTAATTTATGTTTTAGTTTAAAAATAATTTTAACTGTATGAATTCAATGAATATATAAACAATACTGATTAGATGATTAGTGTATATTACAAATATAAAGTGTATTTGGATTTACTAATTGAATATTCTAGTTGTATTTTAAAGACCCACGGAAACGCTCTTCTTACATACGAAAATTTTCATCAAAATATGTGAAATACACGTAACAGCAGTCTTTGGTAAAACTCCATCCAAACGGATAAAAGTAGATTCTCTAGAAAACCATAGATAAAATATATTTTAAATCAGCTATGACGTCAAATCGACGCCATGATACATAAGAGCGTTTTAGGCTGTTTTCCTATAAAATATACATTTATCAGTATTGCAGAATTAAAGTAAGAAATTAATAAATTTACCTATCTAGATGATTTTTCATAATAGAGATATAATATATAATTATTAATGGTTATGTGATTATATTTAAAATAAATTTTACTCGTTTTGTTCTGATTTTAATTTCTTCTGCTTGTTGCATTATTGAATAATTCAATTTAGTTATTAATTTTATTGTTATATCGATTAAATAAACTTTATTATAGTTAAGTATATTACTCGTTTTTAATCTTAAAATAATAGAAATGTGTATCATAAAATATAATAAAACTAAAGTAAAACGCTTCTAGTTTTATTGCAAAACAAAATGTTATAAGGTACGAAAGCACGTAAGTATATAATATCTACTTGATTAGTTGAAGTAGCATGAAATTAAAGTATATAGTTAAATAACTCAATTTGAATAATTAGATAAAAGTGTCTCTTCGTCATGTAGCGACATTCCATCTTTTTGGTTTGGATCCGTCGAAACTAAAGGCATCTCAAACATTGCTACTCTGTCTTGAAGAATGTCTCTGGTCAAGTCGTTCATGCGGAATGATAACTGAAGATTGCAAGCCAGATCACTCTCTTGACATCTTTTACAGTTATTGTAATATATCGCAGACAAACCATTCAGATCAGGCGATGTAGCGCAGTATAATGGCGTACTGGCTGCTTGGCTCTACAACATTGTTAAATTTACAATATCGTCGAAAAGTTAAAGCTTACGGCAACGAATTTTGTAATAATTCAACAATGTAGAATTATATGAAATACTTACTATATTTTTAGCAAACGGTTTCATCACACTATAGAGAGTTTCGTAGGGCCACCAATTCCGGGACAATCTAGTTTTAACAAAAGATCCAGGATGAGCGCTAAAAACGCTCTTTTTCGTTTTAATCCACCTATATCCAAGGTTATGCATGGCCAGTATTCCGCACAACTTTGACATATTGTATGCTTTTATAGATGTATAGTTTTTTTTAGAAAGAGACACAGTGCCCTCGTTTGGCTTCAATATTTCATGGAATGGCAAACCTACATATCTGTAAAATGAATATAAAGTCCAACAATTCAACTCACGCACGGTAGGCGCGGCATTGCAGTGTCCCTAGATTTTGCATAGATGAGGAAGGACCCCGGGTAAAGGGCCTTCAGGGAGACTGAAAGCATCTTGAATAAAGCTTAAAGCTCGCTGACCTTCGTTAGGAGATAGCATAAGAAGAAAAAAATAACGCAGGTAAGCTAACCAATCACTATTAGGTAACCCAATTGATTTCTCCTTGTGTAAGGGTTCGTAAAGTTAGGTCGTAGGACCCCTCAGTGTCCCCTAACATTGTAAAGGTTCACGAGCGGCGGTAACCACTTACGATCAGATGGCCCGTTGGCTCGTCTGCCTACATGACAATAAAAAAAATCAATTATAAAAAATAATACACTTTAACTTAAACAAAACGTGAACCTGTGAGATTCAGAAGAAATAATTATCACCCTAGCATCATCGGCCAAAAGTTTTTCAATATTCATAAGTAAATAATACTGGCTAAGGTAATTGACTTGGTACGTTATTTCTAACTTGTCCTCTGTGAGTGTCCAAGGTAAACCGAAAATTCCAGCATTCAATATGAGAATATCAATTTTTCTAAAAACAGGGCATGAACTATATTGATCAGTTTATAATATTAGTTGTGAGATTTATTTTGAATCCTGACGAGAGAGTTTAATGATGGTTCAAACCTTAGGTCGTATTTTTTTGCCTTTCTACTAGTTTCTTCCAGTAAGATATGTGTAAAGAAAAAAACGGATCCTTTATAAGGCCAACAGAGTCTTTGTAACTCCTGCTATCTGTTTGTCTATAAAGCTAAAGATATTTTTTTTAACAAATACTCTTTCTGGAGATGTAAACAATTTTAATTTTAAGCCAATGCAATCAAAAGATACAGCCGTTTATTCTGTATCTAAATATCCCATGCAGCTTCCTGGGCCTTCTTCAAACACAAGGTCACAGGCAAAAGTAGATTGTTTTGAGCGGGGCTGGGGACTGGGGATGCAGAAGTAGCAATACAATCTTAAGACCACAAACGATTTTTTAACATAATATATCAAGAACTATTTGTACGTACGATGAATTATCATTAAGTAAGTAAATTAATCGTACCTAATACTTAGTAAGTAATTATGTTTAAGTGTTTAATTATACTGCTCGATGAGTAAAATATTAAGTATTACTTAAACTTATCAATGATTATATACCAAACTTACGATTAAATCAAGAAATGGAAAGTAACTTACTTTTCGTTGTTCAAAATATTGTCAGAGCATTTTTTTACAGATCGAAGAGAGGCAAGATTCACCTCGTATAATCGCAGGCGGTCGAGGGTTCCGCAAGTATTTTTAGCGACTACACTAGCGGAATACGTGTTACGGCACGCCATGAGGACAGTACAACCGCATAAATTTAGACATCTCGTCATTTCTAAACCGATACCGCTGTTCGCTCCTGTTATAAGGCATACTTTATTTGTTAAATCCAAATCTTTCGTTACCTAAAAAATGTATAGCAATAAATAACATTATTATGCTATGTACTACTTTCTAGTTAGTAACTAGTAGCTAGTACGTAAATATGACTTTCTAAAGTTTTCTGTTTTATGAAAAACACTACTCGCTTACCGTTGTATAGCTCGTTAACATGTCTGTCAACTTGTTGCCGTGATGAAACTAGAACAATATGTTTACATCAAATAGGGTCATACCTGTTCTCCAGTTGGTCTTTGTAAACTAAAATTTATATCAATATATTTTTCAAAGAGCGGTTTAAGTTTTGAAGAACCGAGGCCCCTTATATTTACATTAAAGATATTTTTTCGTGTCTTAAAGCTGAAACAAAATACACAATACAAACTAGGTATACATTACTCGTTAGGCTATAATATTACTGTTAAAAACTTAATATTACTTAAGTACGTTTTATACCTATTAAGGCTATTAATATGAAGTAATTTTAATAATTAAATGAGTGAGTACCGTACCTATGGACGATAAGAGAATACATAATGTTAATTAAAAATTACAGTCACAGAACTATTTACTATATTATGATTAACTAATGAAATATCAATAGTTATCGTCTTGTTCAAGAACAATATCTACATATGATTAATTTCGCACATGACACAAATGTTAACAAATATTATTTATTTAATTTTAATGATTCTAGCACATAATAAATATTATGTAGTCTATTTGACAGCTTCACATATTCCATTTAATTTTAAATTTCAGTGTCATTTTGAATGAAGGAGTTCCCATTTCTTATAAAATGTGTGAAAACCAAAGACATTCCACATCACTCTTTTATTATGCGAAATCCGAAATATTAACGATAAGGCAAGACTTCACAGAGACTGCCTGTCTCGCCACAGCAGGGGTGGCCCTCGTCATCGGCAAGATTGGAAGAATAAATGCCAATAAATGCAATAGCTTAATAAATGCCAAGCCCTGTGTTTTCACGGGGCCAGGGCGATGCCACTGGACGGGGCCCAAACCATGGTTGGAGGCATCCAAATAAGGGTAGGGGTGCAGTTGATGTACCCCGGTCTCATACTGGACAACCGTTGAACCTTCCGGGCTCACTTTGTGGATCTAGTTCGCCGATTGTTGGGGACGGCCGGTTTGTTGAACCGGGGTCTAAGGACCGTCGAGGTGTGAGTAAGTCGTGGCGAAGGACGCCTCACCTTTCGTCTGGTGAAGGGAATTACCAGCATTGGATATAGGTCGAGTTGACGACGAGATGCCATCATTGCATGAGCGACCTGGACACGGCAGAGCATACTCTCGCTGTTTGTCCCGCATGGATAGAACAGCGCAGTGTCCTGGTCGCACAGGTAGGACCGGACTTGTCGTTGCCGGGCGTCGTGGCATCGATGCTCCACGACGACGAGTCCTGGAAGGCGATGCTCGACTTCTATGAGTCCACCATCTCGCAGAAGGAGGCGGCGGGGCGTGAGAGAGCTCTTCTCTCCGCGTTAGACCGCACCACCGTCGGGCGGGGGACCGGACGCGCCAGAGCTCAGCGCGCACCTTTCAAAAGAGCTACTAGGGGATGGTAAACTGCGTTCCCAGGCTGATTCTAACCCAGCAGGGTATTCCGAGGGAGGTTTTCCATCATACGGCCCCATCTTGGCGGGCGTCGGATAGCCCGCCGATCGAGAGAACCGGTGACGCATCGTTGACGCGGCCGTCCGGTTCAGAGTCCGGAGGCGACGGTAATGACCGGATGCTAAAAGGGGTCCACGGCGAAAAAAAATTTGGGAAAGCCTGGACTATAGATAGAAGTACCAAACATGAGCAAACAGGCTTAAGTGTGCCGCAACGCAACCGGTCAAAAAAAACTTTATATTAAAATCTGACTGATAGCGTTGCGTGTACTGCGTGTACTACACACAATGTATCAGAAACGGTACCAACTTAAAAGTAAGAATACCAATCTAGATGACCGAAACCTTGTATTGCGGCCCACCTAGGGTGCGTTAGATGTCTAAGGACGGATTAAAAGTTATCCAGAGTAATCCAGACTGCCGATGCGTTGCGTTATAGCGCACACTATAGCTAACAGTGGTCCATTTTGCAATGTATCGCCCGTCGTACATCCGCCTTTTATACTTACTTACAGAATTATCGCATACATAAGCGGGTCACAATTAAATCTTAATATATAAAATTCTCGTGTCACAGTTTTCGTTGCCATACTCCTCCGAAAAGGCTTGACCAATTTTGATGTTTTTTTTTTTGTGCTTATCCGGTATCTATGAGAATCGGCCAACATCTATTTTTCATCCCCCTAAATGTTAGGGGTAGTCCACCCCTAAATTTTTATCTTTATTTTTTCGACGCAGACGAAGTTGCGCGGGGCAGCTAGTGTTATACCTATATAAAATTAATTGGATACCAAAAATTACATGACAGGATGCGTTCTGTTGCGGTCCGCCTTAGTGAGTATCCTCATCTACACCAATATTATAAAGCTGCAAAGTGTTATTTGTTTGTTTGATCAGATTTGATCGCGCTAATCTCGAAAACTAGTGGTCCGATTAAAAAAAATAATAATAATAAAAATGGGTATCCGTAGATAATCGCGATTTTTTTAACCTAGGTGTAACGCAGAAAACCTATTTATGCGTACGCTGTAAAAACTAATTAAACCGCTCTGAATATAATATCCATGCCATAACAATTGAAAAAATACATTTTGACATATGACATATTAGAATAGGTAACGAACGTCAGTAGCAAGCAGAGCTGAATGATCAAAACAAAATCTTCGGTTTCGAAAATAATTGAAAAATCATATTAAGTAAATGAATGTTTTATTATTCTATTTTATATAATTTATTGTATTTTTAAGTAGGTATTGAATTGTATTATACGTCTAAAATTAACAGAATAGAATTAATCTAAGATGGATAAAAAAAGGCGACACTCATCAAGTTCTGATAGTACTGATGATGATCGAATTAAGGATTTAAAAGAACGAGATGAATTTGCAAAAAGGTTAAAGAAACGCGACGAAGAAAAAATAAGGAAAATAGCAGAGGGCAAGAAGTCATACGAAGAGGCCGCAAAGAAGTTAAAACTCGAATCTGAAGATCGCGACAAATTGCTGCCTAAACTTCGCGTACAATCTCGCCGAAAATATTTAGAAAAAAGGAAAGACGATAAAGTTGTCGAACTCGAAGCTGATATCGCTGACGATGAATACCTATTTGATGAGAGAATGTAAGTTTTGAGCATGACTTGTTTTACTTGAATTAACTCAGCAAAACTATCTTGAACAAGAGACTCATTTAACATAGCATTGCAGATGTTTTGCGAAATCATTTATTATAATAAATGTAGTGTAAACATTTTTTTTTTCCAACATTGACATTAGTTTACACAAAAATATTGCATATTTCAGATTAACCAAAAGAGAAAAAGAAGAAAGGGAGCGCAAAAAAACTTTATTACAACTTGCAAAGGAACATGAAAAAGCAAGAGAATTGGAAAATGTTCAAAGATATCACATGCCTCGAGATTTGGGTAAAGGTGAAAAAGGTAAGAGTGAAAATACAACTATAATTACACATGAGCTAACACCTGGTTTGGCAAGATATCTAAGATCTTGAGAAGTTAACCTATTATAATATTATTTATATCTTTGTTCTGTAATATCATCTTAAAAATATATAATAAAAAATATACATTTTATAAGCCATTCTTTAGTTGTAGCATAACCAGAAAAGGAATTAAGATTGATTTCATTCATGCACATTATTAAACTTTTGCTTTAGTAAAATTGTTTATTTATAATCCCTAATCATTGCAGGTGAATATGTTGAAGTGGATGAAAATGAAAAGTTGCCACATTCAGAGCAACAGAAATGGGAACAGGAACAAATCAAGTCTGCATTCTTTAAATTTGGTGCAAAGGATGCAAAAGCAACAAATGAGTATGATCTGTTATTGGATGAACAAATTGACTTCATTCAAGCTCTTAAAATGGAAGGTGATAATGATGAAAAAGAAGAACCTGAAATATCTGAATACCAAAAGATTCGCATGACTATTGAAGAAACAAAAAAATCACTTCCCATTTATGCATTCAAAGAATCTCTAATTGAAGCCATTCAAAATTATCAAATCTTGATAGTAGAAGGAGAAACAGGATCAGGAAAAACAACACAAATACCACAATACCTTCATGAAGCAGGATTTACTAAAGATGGTAAGAAGATTGGATGTACACAGCCAAGAAGAGTAGCAGCTATGTCAGTTGCTGCCAGAGTGGCACAAGAAATGAATGTTAAGCTCGGAAATGAAGTTGGCTACAGTATTCGATTTGAGGACTGCACATCTGATAGAACTGTAATAAAGTACATGACAGATGGTACCCTTCATAGGGAATTTTTGTCTGAACCTGATTTGGCTTCATACAGTGTCATGATTATTGATGAGGCTCATGAACGAACTTTACACACAGATATATTATTTGGTCTTGTTAAAGATATTACAAGATTCAGACCTGATCTCAAATTACTTATATCTAGTGCTACATTAGATGCAGAAAAATTTTCATCGTTTTTTGAAGAAGCTCCAATTTTTAGAATCCCTGGTAGAAGATTCCCTGTGGACATCTATTATACGAAAGCACCTGAGGCAGATTATGTAGATGCATGTGTTGTTTCTGTACTACAAATCCATGCCACACAACCTCTTGGCGACATATTGGTATTTTTAACAGGCCAAGAAGAGATTGAAACTTGTGTAGAAATGTTACAAGAGAGAACAAAACGAATTGGCAAAAAATTACGTGAACTTTTAATTTTACCTGTATATGCAAACTTACCTAGTGACATGCAAGCAAAAATTTTCGAACAAACTCCTGAAGGAGCACGAAAAGTTGTTCTTGCAACCAATATTGCTGAAACTTCACTCACAATTGATAATATTATATATGTTATAGATCCAGGTTTTGCCAAGCAAAACAATTTTAATTCCAAAACTGGTATGGAGAGTTTAATTGTTGTTCCAATTTCAAAAGCATCTGCCAACCAAAGAGCTGGAAGAGCTGGTAGAGTTGCTCCTGGGAAATGTTTCAGACTATACACAGCTTGGGCATACAAATATGAATTAGAAGACAATACTGTACCAGAAATTCAGAGAATTAACTTAGGAAATGCAGTTCTCACTTTGAAAGCTTTAGGTATAAATGATCTCATTCATTTTGACTTTTTGGATCCACCTCCACATGAAACTTTAGTCTTAGCTTTAGAACAACTTTATGCACTTGGGGCACTCAATCATCATGGAGAATTGACAAAAGCAGGCAGACGGATGGCAGAATTTCCTACAGACCCAATGCTTGCCAAGATGTTACTTGCCAGTGAAAAGTAAGTAAAATTCATAATAAAATAATATTATAATAGGATATTTGACTGATTTTTGCAAAAAGCTTTATTTTACTCTTTGTAACCTTCTAACTACGCCACACTATATATAAATTAAAATTAAAGTTTAAATTGTCAAAACAGCGCGAAAAACACTGTTTTCAAAATGGCGCTGGTCATTTGACATGATGACGTCACTAGCAAGCAACGAGAGCAAGAGTCGATGACTTCTTGCATTGACAGTTTGTTTTGTTTACTTGCGTGTGACGTATTAGTCACTTCTTTAGCGATTATAGGGCGAAGGTAGAGGTAATTTTAATAATCATCAAATTATTATTGATCTGATTCGCAACATTATTTGCTAAAAAGTAAAACATGGTTTTTGGTGGTATTATCTGTTAGGATGGTAACAAATAATTCTTTATTTTTAATGTAGTTAAATACCCAATTCACTAAATAAAATTGATAAGTACATAATTTTAAGTTCTTTCAACTTTGTTTTTTTGCATTTCAGATATAAATGTTCCGAGGAAGTTGTTACAATTGCAGCAATGTTATCAGTAAACAGTTCTGTGTTCTATAGGCCTAAAGACAAAATAATTCATGCAGATACAGCAAGGAAAAACTTTTTCCATCATAAAGGGGATCATTTGACATTGATGAACTTGTATAATCAATGGGTAGCTTCTGATTATTCAGTTCAGTGGTGTTACGAAAATTTTGTTCAGTACAGATCAATGAAGAGAGCTCGAGATGTCCGTGAACAATTAGTTGGTCTCATGGAAAGAGTAGAAATTGAGATGGTTACTAGTATATCTGATGATACCAACATTAGAAAAGCCATCACAGCAGGTTACTTTTATCACATAGCGAAGTTTTCAAAAGGTGGACATTATAAAACCATAAAGCATAATCAGGTAATTCATTACTTTACATTACATAAAAAAAAATGTGTTAATTTTTTTTTTATTGCCATGTAGGTAGACATTATATTAGATATTTCTATAATCTTATTGTTTACTTAAGAACAATTCTAAAAAAAATGTTTTTTTACAGACAGTCATGATTCATCCTAATAGTGCTCTATTTGAAGACCTACCAAGATGGGTGATATACCATGAACTTGTTTTTACATCAAAGGAATTCATGAGACAAGTTACAGAAATTGAAAGCAAATGGTTATTAGAAGTAGCACCCCACTATTACAAATCAAAAGAATTAGAAGACTCTACTAATAAGAAGATGCCAAAAACTTTAGGCAAATCTGCTATAGTGTAATATATATATTTTTTAAGTCTTAGTCCTTTTATTTCATACTAATGACTTATGACCTTGTAAAGTTGTATTAAAGGTAGCTTCTAAGTAGGTACATTGTAGAGATCCATGAGTGACTTAATTTACGATCAAGTGGCCAGTTTATGTTTGCCTACATGGCAATAAAAAAATATGAAAAAAAACTGAATATTCAATTTGGCGTCTTATGGTGTGCACCAAGTTGGCAGGCATACAATGTAATTTAATGTTTTTGAATATGTCAAAAAATTGCCCCTAAATTGGGATAAATAGTGTTAGTATACACCATAAATTGTGCTACTGTACTTTAAAAGATATTCAACAGTCAATACATGCTGCCAACTTTATGTCAAAATTAGCAGGCACATAAGATATACTGGATGGATCAATTTGATATATGGATTCCTAATTTTTTTTTTGAACATAATAGAATAAAGCTTTTCTTGATAATGTATTATCAAACTTTTTTCAAATTGCACCAATGGTTCCTGAGATTAGCATGTCCAAACAAACACTGTAGCTCTAATAAAAGTAATAAAAAATACGATAAATTAAAACCAAAGACTTAATCACTGTCTCTACAAAATAGCAAATAACATTTAATTTTTACAACTCCCTCAATAGAAGTATCAAGTGAAAGGATTTTATTGACAGTAAAGGGTTTTTAAACGCTTTATTTATACTTTAAATAGATTATAAAATAATATTCTTGATCAGTATTTTAAACTAACTTTATTATCATTTTATAGCTAAACTGAATAAAATTCTAATAATTCCTTATCTTTAGGTTTCAAAATGGATTTATCTTTTAAATTAACTACCCACCCTGGCTGTAAACCAAAAAATATTTGCCTAGGATCTTTTCTTTCACTTAACAACTCATACTGTGGGTCTTTTTCTATATCTGAAAGAGTATATCCATATTTCTGGGATAACTTCAACCTTTCTTCAGATATTTTTTCTGGATCTGCCAAATATCCACGTGTTGCTGCACTTGTATAATATTCAATGGCATCAGGAGGAGGAATCATACGCCTTGGTATTGCTTGACCACTCTCAAAAAATCTTTGAGGATTTTTTAGCAAAAACAAACTATGTGGGTCATAATATGCTGTAGTTATAACACCACCATTCTTTTCAACTGCAGCAATAACTTGTTCGCTTGCCCATTGTACTTCTATATTAATTTTTGCTGCAAAAATATCTGCCCCTTCATCTGTTAAATTAACACCAAACTGTTTTTGATCAGGATTAAATGTATATAGTCCAGACTTTAATAAACTGGCTATATCAATAGGTTTGGAGATGTCTATTCTGTTTCTGTCAATCAACTTTTGTAAATGCAACAGTGTCATCGGAGGATATTCTCTTCTTAAGCTAAAACAAAATAAAAAACACTTTAAATAAAACAAATATTTGAGTTGTTCGGTTGCAGATTTTTATCACAAATATCAACACCATAAGTGTTGATTTTAAACTTCAACTTTGTATTAATCAGCCACAAAACACAATATTATTATTAAGATAATTCCAATTTTATAGTATCTCTAAATTATAATGACTTTAGAAAGATGCAGTTGCAATACAAAAATTACTTATATGTCAAAAATCTTGAACTTTTCTAACATCCCTCGTATCCACTATTTATAACAATGTATAGTTACTCATAAAATTTCATGTGATTTTAATAATTAATGATTTTACTATAAATGTCATTTTGACCAAAAAGCCAATTTTATGATATTTATTTATCACTGAGAAATTTATTTGCTGTATTTTACTTACTGATGTCCTCTATAGTAGTTTTCATGAGGCATACGCAGATAAAATGGATTGTTTCCTGTCTCATATCCTAATCTCATATAGTTTTGGCGTTGTCCAGAACCTTTGTTACCGGCACCATGTTTGTCACCTCCATGTTGACCTCTGCCTCTTTTTTGCTAAAATATGTTTTAGTTTTTAATAGTCTCCATGTCTTTGATACATGTGTTACAAATGCTTTTTAACACTACCAAATTGAAGTCGAAGACAACAGATTAGCTTATATTGATAATTTTTAAAAAGACTAAAACCTAAAATAATTATTATGGAAGGTACATGTAGTACAATGTAAGGCATATTAAACTAGTGTGTGTTCATTTGTTTAACATATAAAATATTGTTTTTGACAATTTTATTCATCTTTAGTTTTTTAGAGATTTTTAGTTTTGTGGAGTATCTATAAATCTAAAACCAAACCCAGAAATTGTAACTGTATCTACTGTTGATATTAAATTTAAAAGTGCAATAATCTTAAATCTAAGATGCAAAAAAATAAAAATCCTCAATGTATATTGGGCATTTAGAGGTTATTATTTTGGAATACGACCTTTTCGTGTTAAGTTATGATTTAACTTACAGTCACTTTTGAGCCAGGATTATCACGAATATTAGCCAATGTTATTCTCGGCAACGACCTCAACATAGACAGAGACTTTTCTGTTATTTGTCTGGATCCCATTCTGATCTGAATAATCTTCCCGTATCTACTATACCAAAATTGCCTTCAAACCTTGGATACCCACATTGATTAAGTTATATCATTTGTGATAATTCTCTAAAAACTGGGTAAATTCTAACTATTATTTACCACTGTTCAAAAGAAAAATTTTCATTTTGTCAAATATGTGGTCAAATACACGGGGTTGAAATATTTGTTTTTTCTTTTTATTTACGGCATTGGATACAAGTCCTTAAGCCTAATATTGAAATTAAAAGAAAGTAACTTAAATTTTAGAGATCCGATGTTTTGCTGAAACGAAACATCATTTTATTTATTTTATAACAATACTGCATTCACAGATTTTTCGTAAATTGCTTGGTTTGTCTAGAAATCAAACTAACAAAATCGGCAAAAATCAACACCCTCTGTTTTTGATGATGCCAATCGACAGTGACTGTGACTGTCCAAAAGTTTTTTTTAAATAAAAGTTTTTATATAAAAAAAAAAACAATTTAATATAAGAATTTATAACATTTAATTTTAAACAATCGAAAATACTGAGTTTGAACCGATATGGATATTAGTGCGGTTCAACTTCCACATAACCCATCCGCGGGACGTGTGGGAATCCGACGATTTCCTCCAACTAAAAAAAAACCTGTCGTATTAGCTTTACCGGAATTTTCATATTTGTCATGGCTGCGTAGTTTTGTTCTAATTGTTCTTTCTTAAGCGGCTTTGAAGTCTATAAATGCATGGTAAATATCTACATTGAACTGTTGTCTTCTCCAGTATATGCCGAAGCGAAATATTCTGCCTGGTCTGAAGCCATATTGATATTCCCCTACTATACCTTCCGTATATTATGGTATCAACCTTAGAATATTTCAACATTTGAAATATAATCTGAGCAAGTATTTTATATACCATACAAAGTAGGCTCTTACTAATAAGTTCAGTAAAATAAATTCCTAATAATCATAGAATTTTATTAATATTCCATATTCATTTATTTGCTCATTTTTTACATTATATCTTTAAAAAAACAATCACAAGAAAATAAATTTAAAAATACAATATAAAAAAAGCAGAGGGCCACTGGAGACGGGGTCTACGACCCAAGCCATCAGTGGTCAGGGCTCAAGAGAGAGGAACCTCCTCACAATACGTGCCGTGTCAAGAACGACCGCCTTCTGAATCAGGCCCTTTACCCAGCCGGAGAGCGAAAGCTTCTCTAGATGACGGTCGAAGCTTTTCGCTATTAGATCGTGCACAGATACAACGATCGGAACAATGATGGTCGATTCAACACGCCACATGTCGGTCACCTCGTGGGCCAGGTCCAAATATTTTAGCAGTTTTTCTTTTTCTGCCTTCACAAGGTTCTCGTCATGTGGAATGGTGACATCGATCAGCACCGCCCGATGCGCATCCCGATCTATTATCACTATGTCAGGCTTATTGGCAACAATAGTCCTGTCAGTGATAATAGATCGGTCCCAGTAGAGCGTTACATGACCATTATCGAGAACCGGCTGAGGTCAATACTGGTAATAAGGTACAGCGGCTTCAACAAGGTCGTATTTCAGAGCAAGTTGTTGGTGGATAATCTTAGCTACCTGATTATGCCTGTGCAAGTACTCGCCGTTAGCAAGACGAGAACAACCGGAAACGATATGTCTAATAGACTCTCCCGGACGGTGACATGCCCGACAAATGTCGACCGTCCCATCCTTTAGAATATATTTACGGTAGTTGTTCGTCATGATAACTTCGTCCATAATTGCAAAGACAAAACCTTCAGTCTCTCCGAAGAGGTTACTGTATCGTAGCCAAGATACGGAGGCTAACTGATCTACATCGGGGCTCATAAGGGCCCGGTAGAACCGTCCGTGTAGTTCCTTGCTCTTCCATACGTCCGTGCGATCCGCCACACTCATTACCTTTAGCGTCCGCCAATTCTCGTTCGCTAAGGACAGCGGAGTGAGTCCCTTATCAACTGCTGCTACATTACGGTACATACCCACGCTTACCTTAAGGAAATATTCCCGAAGGTTGTTTACCTCTCGGTTGTGTAGGTCCTTGACATTTAACATGCCACGACCCCCACACTTCCGAGGAATATACAACCTCATAACAGATGAACGTGGGTGGTGTATCCTGTATGCCGTCAGCAGTCGCCGAACTTTTCTATCCAGGGCATCTAGTTCTGTTATTAATATATTTATTAACAGGTTAATAAATAATACATGTTATTGTAATACTATAATTTAACACATATTAATTTCATACTCAAATAAAGTGACTTTGAACTACTTCTAGTGCTTGCATTTTCATTTCAACATTTTTTTTACTTCTTCAGGTGTTCTTTTTATAATTGCCAAATGATCAGTGTAACCATTAGTAGGATCATAAATAGCTTTGTATAATTGCTCATATATAGCTAAAATCACTTCAAAAGCTCGCCTTTTAACACACACTTTATGAGTATGACTTAATAGTAAATTTAGTTGTGGCAAGATATAAGACTCAGGAGAAAGTGAAAACATGTCAAACTTATTTAAAAATGTTTTCAAAGTCGAAGTGTCCATTCCTGGGATGGCAGAGAGTGGTCCACTGATATTTTCTTGCAGTATTGTGTATATTGGTCCTAAGTTTAGGTTTGCAACCAAGTAGCTTGCTTGTTCTGATGTCAATGTATCAATTTGCGCTTCTGATTGTGCTTGTAGTCTCTCATTATATTCATCCATGATTGTATACAATGACAAGGTGCATTGTATGTGATATATGCAATTCAGCATATAGACAGACATATCAGTAGGACTCAAATGGCAAGCTGTCTCATTGATTGATTGCAATAGTGGATCTAATATATGTGTCACAATCATCTTCCTGTCTGTTGTATTGAAGTTACTAGAACTATTCATAATAGTCAGAAGATCTCTGAGAAAACTGACTAAATCAGTGACAACAATGGATGGGTTCAAGTCCACAGGTGGTGCTTTTACTCCATGACTTAATTCTCTTTGTATTTTACTGTCTAAAGTAATCAGAAAGACTTCTTCACTTTTTTTAACTAATTCATCAAGAGTGTTTATTAAATGTCCTTTTGACAAGATAGCTTGCATTACCTCTTTGTAGTAGATTATTTGATTTGTAATAGACCACAACACTAAAGGATCTTTGTCAGGTTTCAATATTAGTTCTGCTCTTACTTTCAGCAATGGACATAGGGATTCCATGATACTTATAAGAGCTTCAATAATTTGTTCTTTTTTATCTGGCATGTTACAATTTTTATACAAAATTTGCAAATTTTCTTTTTCAACTGGTATGATTTGATAGACCCAAGCCAGAATGTCACCAATATATCTTTTAGGATCATTGGCATAAAATTCAATTGGTTTTGAACTAGTTTCAGTTCCTTTAGTCAGAGCATCAATAAATAATTGAACAATTGTAGCTTTTCTGGCAGAACAATATTCATCAATTATATTTCCAAAAAGTACTTGTCTGTTTTGGAATTTAGCTAAGGCTAAAGGGATGAGAGCATTGTTGGGTGAATCTGTGCTGAGACAAGCTCCGATGGTCCAATGATATAGTTTCTCTATTGCAACTTCTTGCTGCAAACCAACAGTTTCCATTATATCAAATGCAGAAGTTTCATACCAATATTTGACTAATACTTTACAATTGTCATATAATTTTTCAATTTGAGATAGTGTTTTGAAGAAGTCTAAAGTTAATGGTGTTTTTACAGAAACATTACTGAGATATTCAACTTTATCAGAACTCATCTGAAAAGTTTTAACAAATGCATTCACCCAAACCAGTTTCTTTTCTGTTTTATTTCTTTCATCCTTTAATTTGGTTGTTTGAGTAATTAGATGATGGGTCTTAGTTTTCGAATCAGTTAATCTGTTGGACATGTCTTTGACTGATAAATTAAGAGAATTCAAAGAATCCAATAATAACTGAAATTTATCTTTCACTTTACCATATTCTGCTAGCACAGCTTTATTAACGAGAGTATCTCTTTTTTCTATTTCATTTACTAAAACTCTTCGTGTGTATGCAGAGTCGGAAGAGCATAATCCAGATACAGAATGTAGTGCGTCAGTACTATCTGAAGTTAAATGGCTATCAAATATTTTATTGATCCGTTGCCTGATAGGATTTGCCATATATGTATCCATTTTAGAAGAGTTACAATGAAACAAATAAATTAATTCATATTTTATCCAAACTGATCCAGTAGTTTGTACAGTGTACACTCGTCACTTTTTAATTTGACAAATGACAATGGTTTGAAATTGACGTTTGTAAACCATAGTGTTTTTATTACTCTCTCCCTAGAAGAACTACGCAAAAGATTCAATTCAGTTCATCTTATCAATAAAATTTAATATTTACCTCGAACATTTTCAATTAATAATAAAATTGTACTTCTCCTATCGACTAATTAATGCAATTTAAAACAAAGAGCCTAGTGTTAGCATTCTACTTCCAGCGATCTATGTCAGCCATACAGTTAATATTGGCTGTACGATTATTAAAATGTTAAGCAGTAGCCAAAAATTAGCATTTTGTCTATGGTTACATCATATGATCAATTTCGTCTTTTCGATTGATTACAAGAAATAGGTCTCTGAGTTTTTGTTCCGAGCTACAGGGGCGTCAACTATTACTCGTTCCCCTTAAAATTTTGATAAAAAATGAAGGGTTGCATCTTCAACATTGATGCGGGGTACTTGGAGGGATTGTGCCGTGGTTTCAAATGTGGTATTCTGAAACAATCTGACTACTTGAACTTGGTTCAATGTGAAACCCTTGAAGGTAAGAGTATTCAAAGTATTTATCTTTATAATGTATAATCAGAGAATTCATTAAACAGTGAAGTTCTGTTAACAATGATCTTTACAGAATTGTTTATGATTGAATTGCAGCAGCTGAATCAAAATATTTAAATCAGTTATTTTTAATTAAGTATCTAATTTCTGTTACATTGAATCATCAAATATCTTACGATTACAATTTTGTATTCTTAGATTTAAAGCTGCATCTTCAAGGAACAGATTATGGCACCTTCCTTGCTAATGAACCCAGCCCCTTGTCTGTATCCACTATTGATGACAAGCTTCGTGAAAAGCTTGTCATTGAATTCCAACATCTTCGGAACCACTCAGTGGAGCCCCTGTCAACATTCCTGGACTTCATCACCTACAGCTACATGATTGACAACATCATATTGTTGATCACGGGAACACTTCACCAGAGACCTATCTCTGAGTTGATTCCCAAGTGCCACCCATTGGGCTCCTTCGAACAGATGGAAGCTATCCATGTAGCTGCTACTCCAGCTGAGCTCTACAATGCTGTTTTGGTGGACACTCCTTTGGCCCCATTCTTTGTGGACTGCATCAGTGAACAAGACTTGGATGAAATGAACATTGAAATCATCCGTAACACTCTTTACAAGGCATACTTGGAAGCTTTCTATGACTTCTGCAAACAGATTGGCGGAACAACTGCTGATGTCATGTGTGAAATTTTGGCTGTAAGTAGTTTCTTAATTAATATTTAAGAGCTGAGGCTACAATTTTACAACTTCATACTCTAAAAGAAAAAAATATCATATTTTCAAGGAAATTTCCAGATCTATTCAATAAAAATAATCTAAAGGCCAAAAATCCATATTTTGTTTAAAGAATTATATGGATCAGTATCTTTGTTTATTAAATACAATAATCAATTCTTTACTCATTGCAATAAACAAGTTGATTGTATTGTTTGATTGTAATACACAATGATTGGAACTTTCAGTTTGAGGCTGATCGTCGTGCCATCATCATTACAATCAACTCATTTGGTACTGAGTTGTCGAAGGATGACCGCGCCAAGCTGTACCCTCGCTGCGGTAAACTGAACCCAGATGGTCTGGCTGCATTAGCTCGTGCTGATGACTATGAACAAGTCAAGGCTGTTGCTGAATACTATGCTGAGTACTCGGCCTTGTTTGAAGGAGCTGGAAACAATGTGGGAGACAAAACTTTGGAAGACAAGTTCTTTGAGCATGAAGTAAGCAATACAGTTTAGTTAATTCCGATTTAGCCAAACATAACAGTTTATAAATACTCTTGAAACCATTATCTGATAGATATAATCACATAAGTTGTTTATTAATTTGAACCTAACCATATAATAATCACATCTTGTATGAAAATACCAGTGTTTCTTAGATTTTCATCATAGGTCTATAGAAATATCAACATTGGCATGGTTGGTTGAATGGTTTCAATGTAACCAAAACAAATTTAGTGTTTATAATTACATACTTAAGTGACAAATGATCTTTTTCTTAAATATGAATAGGATGTCTGTTGAGGGCTCCCATTTTATTTTTTCCAAGATTGAACAGGTACTTTAGGAGCTGTTTAAAAATGTATTTTGGTGGACTGAATTTGACACTGAGTGTTTGCGTATATTGCGTTTCTAGATGAACAGGTTTTGATGTTTCCTTCTTTGAATGTTAATACTATTAACATGATCTCATGAATTTCATAAATATCGCACTGGTTAGTGCTATTCACCAAAAACGTAAGTTAGTTATTATGTTAAAAATTATTATTAAAAGTTTTTTAAATAAAAACTATTTTTTCACAACTTTCCTATGAAAACGAAATTACGCTGGTTGGCTTCTACTTTAAGCATTAATGATCTTTCGTTTTTATTTCAGGTAAGTTTAAATGTCCACGCATTCCTGCAACAATTCCACTTTGGAGTTTTCTATTCTTACCTCAAGCTGAAGGAGCAGGAATGCCGAAACATTGTCTGGATTAGTGAATGCGTGGCTCAGAAACATCGCGCAAAAATCGACAACTACATTCCAATCTTCTAATTTCTGTAAAATATCTAGCAAGTGTGCTTGTAGTATGTCATCTCTTGTACAGGAAACAAATCACAAAAAGAATGTATAATACTATCATTATGCTTTGTTAATTTTTTAAATAAGATCAGTATTTGTTATGCTTGATTGTGGAATAACTAGACTACATTATTCCAAATAATGTTAGAGATAATTGTTGTTCTTAATATGTAATATTATATGAAGTTGAAAAATATGTATTCTATGGTTTTTCCTTATTCTACAAGTAACAGGTAGCCTTGAAAAAAAAATCACTAACTAACTTTGTTTTGCATTTCACACATAATTATAAATTATTCATGGGAAACTTAAAATCAAGTCTATGAAAAATTATCTACATAGTATTTTACAATATACATTCCACTGAATCTGTCTAAGTATTCATGTCAGCTAAATATTTTAAATTGGTATATCAGTAAACTCTCACTCACTAATTATTCAAATTGAGTGTTATGTAGAAAAACCCAAATGGATAAATAATGAAATCAGCTTATAAACATACAAAGAATTCTGTATATAGAGCTACACATTAGAAAGGATTAATTTAATAATATTGATAATGGTTAAGCAAAATGTCTTACAATGTTCTGTATTATTTAAGCATCTTCACAATAAATAACTAAATTATAAAGTTTCTGTGTAATGTTAAAGAGAAATTATCATTTTATCCTCAATAAATTATTAGTCCAAATGTATTCTATTTATTTTGTGTGAATCCTTAATAAAATTATCCAATAAAACAAGATATATTCTGACAATTAATTAAGTTGATGATTGTCTCGCTACACTTATGTTCCCTGCAAGTTTCTTGAGAATAAAAAATGAAAGAGATGTTCATAAATGTCATATAAAACAATTTTATTATAATACTAATAACTTTCTGTATACATAACAATTAGTAAATATTTACTAGTCATATTTCAGTTATCACATTTCTAAATCAGGAAATTGTTTATTTATTTGATCTTCAATTATTTCTGTGACAGGACCTGTATACACTAAAATTTGTTTTGATTTCTTTGAAGTTAACAAACATGAATGTTCTTTCCAAAACATATCCTTTAACATATCATCATGAACATCTACAATAACAGTTTTACTAATATCATTGTGCACCACAGACTTGCGCAACAGAATTGTTCCTCTTTTAAACATTTCTGGTTCATTGTTATAATTCATATTGAATTCTTTGAACAAAATTTCATTTTTGTCAGCTGACAATGTGCCACAGAGTCGCTTCTCGGCCTGAAATCAAAATAAATATGAATAATGATAGTAATCAAAACTTTGTTATTAATTTAGTCATTTAATTTTTTTAACAAATAAATACGGTAAAAATTACCTGTACTGGAGTTAACTGGCCTTTTAAAATTAACATCCAAAAAGTAGTGTTGTATAAATTATTAATGTGGACATCAGCTTGCCTCCATTTCATATAGTCTATCAGATTTTCTTCAGATGGGTATAACACAACTCTTCCATCGAAACAGGGTGGATATTGTAGAGGTACATCCTCAAAGAATTTCTTCCAATAAAAAACATAAGAAGATGAAAATTTACTATTTATTGTAGTTAACAACTTTGATAGGCGTCGTTTATAAAGAGTGCTGTCTTTTTTAAATATAAATGAGTATTCATCACTTTGCCCAAATGCTAATAATATGTCGTTAAAGTCTTTCAGTACAGTATATGCAGCATAATTCATTAATTTAAGAGCCCGCAGGTCATTTGGTTTAGAAAAATTGTGATCGTCAGCAAATTTGTGAAAGCATTTGCCATCGAGCCTTACAACTATCCATGTATTTGGTAACAGAATCTCATCACTTTCAAATTTTTTTACATATTCAAATGTACTTTTAGCCATTGAAAAAAATGTAAAATTACTGGAAAGTTTTGTTTTATTAAGTAATGTACGGTAGATCTTCCACATTTACAAAAATATTGTTTTGTAAAGATAAAACTAGTACTTCGTTAATTTGGTTAGGTTAGAGTTTATAAGGAAATCACTAACTTTCCGTTTATTTTTATTAATTAAGTCAGCTCAAGCTACTTTTAATTAATTTTAAAACTTTCAAAAGAAAAGTTTCAGACACACATTGTTTTGACTTTTTCTTTTTTAAATATCATTAAAAGCACTGGCTACAGTGTTGCCAACCTCAAAAAAAACTAAAAAACCACAAATCGCCTAAAAAAAAACAGTAGAAAGCGGTAGGTAAAGAAAAAAAGGCAGATTTCATAATTTGGCTCATATAATTAAATAATAAACAACTTTCTTAGTGACTAGAACTCACACCAATTGATATAATTATTTATAATCACAGCAACATAAAACAAAAATCAAAGTAAAATTATTTTTCAGTTTCATTTTCAATTGCCTCATCTTCAATATTTTTACACTTATTTTTATTTTTAAAATCATACATGTTTTTGTTGAATTTCTTCATGTGCTTTTCTGTGGCTTCGAATGAATAGCAATCAGTTATTTCGGATTTAGTGTGTAATACTCCTTTAATCCCTTTAATCGGCGAAAAACAGTAGAAAATAGGAATGAAACAGAAAACATGGTCATCAATGTGAAAACAGCAAATCTACTGTTAAAACAGTAGGATTGGTAACGCTGACTGGCTACAAAGCTACTATCTTGCTATCTTGTTTAAACAGACTTTCCAAAAGGAAACTTCATTCTGCTTTTTAGGTAGTTTTCCACACAGGTTTTCCAATTACAGAGCATAGTGTGGACTCAGTGGCGCACATGCACAATGCCGAATTATGTTTAAGCTAATTGGAACGTCCAAAAAATTCAACATTGATGTTTCAACGTAACATTATGCCGCACGCACTAGAGCTGTAATTGGATATTATTTTTATAAAAAAATGAAACTTCAATTTCTCAAGCTAAAACTACCAGTCAGACTTTATGAAATTTACATGAGATAATGCTCAAAATGCTTCGGTTTCTAACAGAAAGAATCATTGAAATTGGTACTTAATAAAAAAGCAAAAAAACGCATAGGAAATTGTAATATTATGTCCGTTAACCACTCAACTGGGAACGTCACTATTCGCTAGATGGCGAAACTGGGGACTTCGTTCGGAATCAATACCGTGTTTGAGCCCCTTTTTAAAAACATTTTTTTCCAACAATTTTTAATTTTGATTTTTAATTGAACCTTATATTTTTGTAAATCTTTATTTCTAAACGACGCTGTATTGCATTTTCAGCGAAAATATATCATCTCCGAAAAATATGAGACGATTAAAAGATGTAAACAAACAAGTTTTAGAATTGTGCTCAATTTTGGCTCCTGCCACAGACTTGGCAAAAGTAAACAAACCAATTTGGTTGCCGATCCCAGTTCAGTGGTTAAAAATACAGATTTTTAAACACAGATCCAAAAGTACTTGTTCTTTAAAAAAAAAGTATAGTACCTAAGTTCGACCATCACCTTTCATCTGACACCACGTTCTCCAACCAATTCTCCACCACAATTTCCAAGGAAATCGACAAACTGACCGTTGTTGTTGTTGACAGTTGTCCCCGCGTACTCACCAATATCTTAAATATTTTACATTTCCGATTTCTATTTAGGAAATGTATAAATTTCCTAGAAAAAGTGTATAACATAAATAATTTCACACATTTCCGCGCGATTTTAGGAATTATATACATTTTCTAGGAATTATGTACAATGACGGACAAAAAATTTTCGTTAACATATCCATACTAATATTATAATGCTGCAGAGTTTGTTTGTTTGTTTGAACGCGCTAATCTCAGGAACTACTAGTCCGATTTCAAAAATTTTTTCAGTGTTGGAAATTCCATTTATCGAGGAAAGATTTATTTCATTTTGAAAAAAGTAGCGATCCGTATGAAAATATCGAATTTGTACACAAGGTGTAAAATCGAAAACCTATTTATGCGTATGCTGCAAAAACTATTGATTATAAAACAAATAAATGTACTACGGATTTATAGGTCTTAGTAAGATCGTCAAAAACGTTCAAAAGAGCACATATCTATCATGGTTTATTCATTATTATCACTTTTATGTTCATAAAAAATATTAAATCGTCTGAAGAATGGATTTAAGGTTAAATGAGTTATGTTAAATAAATCTTTTTGCAAATTAGTTTTAGGTTATAAAGAGTATTAATGTACAAGTAAATTCATTTTTGTTTAATGCCAATCGAACGTTTCGTTGAAAAGTTATCACGAGTATAAAACGCAATGAATATAGCGGGCCACGCAATATCGTGACTGCATTGCGAGTGCTGTTTGAACCACTTTATGACGTAGACGAAATTGCGCGGGTCATCTAATTTTGAATATAATGAGTTTTGGATAGTGCAGGACAATATCTATATAAAAACTAATAACACATTTATAGTTCTTAGTTTAAATTTCCGAAAACTTAAGTCATTTGAAACTAATAATAGCACGACACTTCAGAGTCAGAATATAATAATGTTAGTTATTTAGACTTATTGAGCTGTTAGAGTAAACTGAAGTTAATTAAGACGTAAAGTGAACGAAAAATGCCTTAATTCTTAGAATAATAATACTAATTCTAAGCCATTTTTAATTACTGAACATATTTATTTTTAACATTAAAGCGTTTAAATTGGTTGTTTTACATCTATAGCTTGGGGTCTCTTTCCAAACATGAATTTCTCTTTAATAAAGTTAAAATCCTGAAAATATATGTGTTATCATGTACCTGATTAAATACGAATCCTGCTCAAGTACCTACTCATCTTGGTTTTTCTAGACGAAAAACTAATTAGAAAATGGGTGTACATTATGGGTCTAGCATCTAGGTTGTTCACCCTAATTTCGTCCAAAAATTCCCAAAGATCCACTCTATTGGGTATAGCACAGATCACAGAATCTGTGGATAACAGATTTTATGGAATGCACAGATTATAATGATGGAATGATAGTTTATGATAGAGACCACAGAGGTTTGGAGGTTTGGAGCTGGTCTGATTTCAAAATCATTGTTTACTGACTAGTTTGTTAATTATTTTTAAATAAAATTAAATACGTTCAAACACATTTGTGATATAAACTTCTTTGATACTGTATTAAAATAATAAATAAGTAAAATGCTAATGAAAATAATTTTCGGAAATTTCGAAACTAAACGTAAGGACTGCATTTCTTTATGATTAAAAAAATCTATTGTTTGAATGTTTATCTGTTTTATTTTACATTTCTAGTGACGAAAATTAGGCTGAGTGCCTGTTATTATTCGCATCAGCCGCCAATTGACAAGGAAAATGAAGTTCCAAAAAAAGCAGAATCAAAAAGAATTGCCGACTTTCGGAAAAAATTGAGAGAAACCACTCCAATTACTGATCTTGGAGAACAAGCTCCAGTAACGGTGTCTAAAGATGATCCTCTGCCTCCTTTCCCAAACAATACAAATCCAAATACTGGTGAAGTAGGTGGCCCAAGAGGACCTGAACCTACTAGATATGGCGATTGGGAAAGAAAGGGAAGAGTATCTGATTTTTAGTTCTAAAATTAGTTCAATTTTAGACAGTAGTTATCTCAGATGTTAGTAAAATTATTTATTTCTAGTAATAAAATTTAAAATAATAAATTAATAATATCCTTCTTGCTAATACAATTTCTACATAAAACTAATTTCACATCGTCCTTAAAACACAAAGATTTATACTAATATGAATTTGTAACAATAACTCTCCTGTTGACCTACAAATATGTAGTACTGAAAAAATAATTGATGATGTATTGAACCTCCAGTGCGACACTGTCACTTATGCAAAAATGAGTTAAATATATAAAAATGATCCTAAAGGGGGGCTCCTTTACCGATGCTATAACAGTATAGCAAACTTAGTAAACAATGTTTTCTTTTTAACTCATTGTGACAACTACAGTTATAATTTTTCATTAGAGCCACTACGTCACTTCTAAGGGGTTTGGAAAAATAAAAAAATGGTATACTTAGTATATTTTACACTATAAAGTGATTAATATTTATCCAAAAGTAAAGTTAAAAGTTGACGTTGCAGTATAAGCTATTCATCTCATCTATATATTATGATGTGTATCATTGTTTTCTGAGGTGTCAAAGTTGAAATGCTTCTCCTGAAAAACTACATTTTTGCATAAGTGACAGTGTCGCACCGGGGGTGCGAAATGAAATCATAATATTACACTATTTTACATTAGCAGCATAGTCCTCTTATCCAAGTCAACCTTTCTTAAAAATGCATGCAGTCCTACAAATTTTTAAAATATCTATCTATTTAATAAGATAAGAAGGTAGAATTCTAAGCTAAATCTAGACAAACACTAAAATATGGCTAACAAGATGAGTTTCTTTTTTGAACCCCAGACAAGTCAAGAAAATACAATCAACATTTTTAAGTCATTTGTCAGAAGTCTGCTAACAAGGTTCTGGTAGAAGAATCTCCCATTGGAAACTTACTCCACAAGAACCAGTCCATAATATTTATGAAGTACTGACAATTTTACCTACTCCCACTTAGTAACCAAGGTCTCCGAAGGTCATCATCATCACATTTGTGATCCATAGATTCGATTGTTCAAATATCATGAAAACTAAGAATTGTGTTTTCACTGCATACTTAGCTCCTAGATGCAGCACAATAATTACATTTATCATTTACTAATTACATTTACAAGTTAGGTATGTACAGCACAAATACCTGACATATCTAAGCAGTAATAAAGTAAGAACATGAAGCAACAAATTTCTGGTGTTGAAGATATCTGTACTAATATTATAAAGCTGAAAAGTTTGTTTGTTTGTTTGAACGCGCTAATCTCAGGAACTACTAGTCCGATTTCAAAAAATCTTTCACTGTTGGAAAGTCCATTTATCAAGGAAGGTTATATTATATTTTGAAAAAAAATAGGGATCCGTATGAAAATATTGAATATGTAACACAAATTATATAATCGAAAACCTATTTATGCGTACGCTGCAAAAACTATTGACAATAGAACAAAATTATGGACTACGGCTTTTTAGGTCATAGGGAGATCTAAAAAAAGAGCATATATCTATCATAATTTAGTCACAATAACCGCTTTTATGTTCAAGAAAAAATAAAAATCGTCCGAAGATTGAAATTACGTTAAAATAGTATCGTTATATTAATCCTCATCCAAATTAAGTATTATGTTATCAAGAGTATTAATGTAGAAGTAAATTACTTTTTGTTTTATTCCAATCGGACTTTTCGTTTAGAAGTTATCACGAGTATAAAACGCAATGAATATGTTTGTGCACTTCGGGCCGCGCAAATAATAACGCGACGGCATTGCGAGTACTGTTTGAACCCCTTTGTAACGCAGACGAAGTTGCGCGGGTCAGCTAGTTTAAAATAAAACCAATTATGTTAATAAAATGATTTATTCGGTTTTTTAAAAAATATTTTAATCATTCTTCAATCAAAAAATGAATAGTAGTATTAAAAGGGATAATTTTTGGTTTTGTCAAATGAGGGAAGTTTTAGCTCAATTTGATTTTTAGTTTTAGTCCAGTCTAGTTTTTTTAAAGTATTAATATCTGTAATGGTCTGGTTTGTATGGTCCATCCAAAGCCACCCCAATATATTTGGCTTGTTTAGGAGTTAGTTTTGTTAATTTAACACCAAGATGATCCAAATGCAAAGCAGCTACCTCCTCATCAAGTTTCTTAGGTAGTGTGTGGACACCTATTGGATAAGCATTTGCTTTAGTCCATAGTTCTATTTGAGCCAGCACTTGATTTGTAAATGAATTAGACATAACAAATGACGAGTGACCTGTTGCACATCCTAAATTAACAAGTCGTCCTGAAGCTAGCACAATGATATGGTTGCCATTGGCCAATTCATAGCGATCAACATGCTCTTTGATGTTAACTTTTTTAGCATTTTGTTCCAACCATGCTACATCAATTTCACAGTCAAAGTGACCTATGTTGCACACAATAGCGTCATCCTTCATTTTAAGCAGATGTTCTTTGCAAATGATATCTATGTTTCCAGTAGTAGTGACGAATATTTGTCCAATTTCTGCAGCTTCATCCATTGTGATCACTTGGAAACCTTCCATTGCAGCTTGAAGAGCATTAATTGGATCAATTTCTGTTACAATTACCCGACCACCAAAACCTTTAAATGCTTGGGCGCAACCTTTACCAACATCGCCGTATCCAGCTACTACACAAACTTTTCCAGCAATCATTATATCTGTGGCTCTTTTTATCCCGTCAAGCAAAGACTCCCGGCATCCGTATAAATTGTCGAATTTGCTTTTTGTTACTGAATCGTTAACATTTATTGCAGGAACTTTCAATAATCCTTCTCTAAACATTTTGTATAAGTTATGCACCCCAGTAGTCGTTTCTTCTGATAATCCTTTTACATCTTTTAGAAGGTCTGGATATTTTGTGTGTACCAAATTTGTTAACTCACCTCCATCGTCCAAAATCATATTTAGAGGCTGAAAATTACACAGTGAATTAAAATGGTTTATATCTCATCAAGAAAAACCGATCACTTTATATACGCTTAAAAAAATTATGAGTATTAACTACCTATAAGATTTTAAGATTTTTGAACTGTTAACTATCTGTTTTAAAATTTCTTGATGCCGTTTAAAAAATTTCATGACATTGTCTATTTTTTAAATTGATCTTTTAATGTCAAGAAATTAATAAATAAATTCTTTACTTAAAATGATGGCATAAGAACAAGATTAACTTTAATTAATTGATCATTTATAAGCACCTGACCTTCACATTAACGTGAGAACTGCTGTAATGTTTTTGTTAAGTTCACTCATGTAAAACCAAAAGAACAATCTCGCAATAAGTCAGCCATTCATTAATTATTCGTCATTAAATTACTATTTTGACTGAAACTTTTAAATTATTTAATACTTAATGCCCTTTTATAAAAATTTACACCATCTGCAAGCTGTCCTACTCACATAGCCCTGGGTTCTTGATGTTAGTTATCAATTAGGTGTAGAGTTTACTATAATTTATGGTTATAATAATTAAATCTAAAATTATATGTACCTTTCCATCAGGAAAGATTAGTGTTTGCTCTATGCACCAAACATACTCCTCCTCAGTTTCGCCTTTCCAAGCATAGATAGGTATTCCCACGGCCACCAATGCTGCTGCAGCTTCGTCTTGGGTGCTGTAAATATTACTACTGGACCATTGTACCTGGAACAATAGTTGAGTATTACTCATAATATAACCTTGCTAAAATTGATTGAAGTATAGCAATATATTAAAATCAATACAGTTCAAACAACAGTACAGGGTGTCCCAAAACTATGCGACATGAACGGGAAGTACCTTAAATATTAGAGATAGGATATTTTGCTGAAAGGAAACATTTTTTTTTGATGTTTAATAATATTGCATTCACATATTTTTCGTAAATTGCTTGGTTTGTCTGAAAATCGAACGACGACGATCCAAAAGAGGAGGAGTCCTTCGACACGACCCAATCGTTTAGGATGAGTCGTCGTTCCCTTCTCTTTACACTACACAGTGGCGTGCATGCATATTTAAGTCAGGGTATGCAGAAATATAAATCTGAGTAATTTTCCACATATTTATGTCCTATAATCAATTTAATTTAACTTTTACGCTAAATTCGTGCCAATAATAGTAATGAAAAGTATATTTTGATTAAATATACAACGTTTAATCGTTTTTTGTTTCAATTTTTTAAGCAAATTTGAAATGATAGGGTATGCAGTGCGTATTTGCTTGTATGAACTGCACGCCGCTGACACTACATATTCGTAATATTATCGTATTTGTCATTCTTTATGCTGCTACATAAAATTTCTCATTAGGTTAGGACATCTACATATAAATTACGTCGTTAAATCTATTAACAAAAGCCAATGCTACTTTTCGTTGTTATGTTATACGATTGATAAAACCTACGTTATCCGCCATTTTGTAGCGGCGGCCATCTTGAATTTTTAATGATAATTAATAAACATATTGTCACCAAAATCCAAAGTGTATACAAAATTTCAGATTAATCGATTGAAAGGAAGAGGGTGAAATTTGAATTACTAAATTTGACGCAAGAATAAATAAAACAAACGGGGTGAGCTAAATAAAACCGTTTAAAAACAGGTTATAGAGTTCGCGCAGACGACGTTGCGGACAGCAGCTAGTTTCTTATAAATTCAAATTGAGTTTCATCTACAGAGAATGCAAAATGCTCTTATCTTATCTCACAACATAAAATACGTAATGTCAATAATAAATACTAGTAATAATACCGATCCAGCGCAACAACACTGATATGTCATGGATCAAAGGGTTATGTGATAAGGATGAGTCAATACTGATAAATTTTGAGTTGTACTTCTCTCGATGTTATTTAATAATATCAGACAAATATAATTGAAACTTCGTCTTTGGCAAGGTTCTATTACAATCTGGCTGTAATAAAATTTGTGAAAAACGTATTGATTTTGTACTACGTGTAGGCACTATTTGGCATATTCAAAAGAGGTAGAAACAAAAAAAATGCTTATAAGACTATAATTTAAATACTCTATTAATATTAGACAGAATTATTCTCTCTTGTAAAAGCAAAGTAAATATGGATTTTAATAACATTTATAACAAGTATTTATCAAAGTTATAGAAGTTAATATTTAATTTTGTTTCAATGGTATGTTTTTATTAGGATAGAATCACTCCTGCTGTGTGAGAGTCGAACCGCACTAAAACATCCTATAGCTTACGAGCTGGGGTTAGCATCCAGCACGGAGTTATGCAAGGCGGCACGACGTATTACGCACAAGAGCATAACTCATTGTGTCTATGTTGGCGGGCTATATGAAACCTGCCAAGATGCTTCCGTCAGAACCAGCGTAGATATTGTAAAACATCGTTAGGAAATTATAATTTTTATAACATCTGCAATACCCATAAATACTACTTACAACATACTACAAAAACCTATTTATCTTTCAAAATTAATTATCACATTCAATGCAAATGAATAGGAAGTCTTTAAATTTCCCAAATTAAACAAGGTTTTTATCTAACAAGTTTTTTTAAAAGTTACTGGTGAATAAATAAAATTAGAAACAATGATAATGCAGTGTTTTATACGTAATATGAACAAATAGGTGCCGCCGCCTTAATTAAAATTATAATCTCCAATGTTCGCCTATCTCGTAAAACAACACTTATACAGGGTGTCCCATGAAGTATGGATAAACAGAGGTCTAGAGATAGAGCACCTCCTGAGGTATCTCTGGACCTCAGAAGGTGCTCTATCTACAAATAAAAATCGAAGATCGAAAAAGATAATGTCAAAAAAAACACCATAGTTTTTACTAATACTAGTGTCTCAAGAATCAGAGATTATATAAAGACATTCATGATCTCTTAAGGCTGCTATCTCTAGATTATAATATGAAAACAGTTGAAAGCCAATTTGAGTAAAATGTAATATAGAAGCAGAACAATTATTATTGTTTGCAAGACAATTTCTTGATAAAAAATTTTCATGTCACAGCTATTGGTAATTGCATAATGATTTATAGTTTAATTGCTATTATTTTATATTTAAACAATGATAAGGTTGTGATGAAATAGTCAAACAATTGTTATCACAATAATAACAACATTAACAATCCATACTCAGACAGTTATAAGTGGACTGCAATAAATCTGTATTTAAAACTAGCTGAACAATTACTTTGCCTGCGCTACACAGGGACTATGTTTTTACCTAATTTTAATTTTAGGATTACTAGATGACGCAAATAATGAGGTTTTATATCGAGCCTTCGCATGAAATCTTGTGCCTTTTCTATAATCAACAGTCCACATATCGGAACATTTTTGTTACGAAGTTGCTTAACTCATGTTAGCAAACACTGTTCAAGTTCAGGATGTTCTGATAAACATACACGTTTTAGTTTTCCTTGTCCTTCAGAACATTGTGATTCAATTTCATGTTTACTCTGAATTATTCTACAAAGACTAGATTTTGGCACATTAAATTCGGCACAAACTTCTTCGCGTGTCTTCCCACTTTCATAAACGGATATTAACTTCAGTTTTTCACGTAATGATAACGATTGTAGCTTTCGTTTTGACATTTTTCAAATAAACATCTGTATGATAGTAAAGCGAAACTAAAACTGAAGGTAATTGAAGCTTAAATTAAATTTGTACTAACTTACTTGGCATTACGTGTGGAATTTGTGGGTAGAATAAAGATTATTGGAGTGAGTCGTTATTATTATTATTCAATATATTATATCTCACCTGTGCTCCTAGTTCAATCAATGTTTCAATGAGCACCGCTGTCTGAACTGTCATGTGCAGACTTCCTGCTATCCTAGCACCTTTAAGAATTTTACTTGGAGCATATTTACGACGACACGCCATGAGACCTGGCATTTCCTTCTCTGCTAACATAATTTCCTTTCTTCCCCATTCGGCGAGTTTTTCATCAGCTAAAAATATATATAATCGCACAATAGATAAATTATATTTAAATTAAACACTATATTGTTATCTGTATAGAAAAATATTACAATTTTATACGAGATTTATGATCAACAATTATTTATCTTATCGAATTCATTCAACTTTAAATCTATACAACATTTAAACATGATAATAATCCTGAAATTAACATATCAATACTCTCCATTAGTGATTGAAACTGATAAAGTAATGTTGTAAACTTTAAAAAGTTAAGGGTTATTAATCTTACTTTTTTAAAGGAAAAATACAATAAAATGTGTCTTAAATTAAACTCACCAATTTTATAAGCAGGCTTCATTGTGAGAATTATTTAAGTATAAAAATACAATTGTATTATTGAGAAGCTTGCTAGGGCTCTTTATTTATAGGTTATAAAACCACGACAATTCGCTGGAACGTGACAGTACTAGACAGATGACGAGTCCTACACGACCATCCGCGATCACAGTCGTGAAGGAAAAAGATAGGTTGTGAAAAAGAATGAACAAGGCAGCGTTACAAACTCGAACACAGCATTACCAACTTTACTGTGCGATTAAAATAAGAATAGGACGGGCTCTCGGCTAACTTCACTCATTTAAGTACGATCAGCAGAACGAACTTAAAAATAGATTAATTTTAAATGAATGACTAAAAATCGTTCAATTTATAAAATTTTATAAATTTATAAGGTTGGCCCATTCAGTTTCATTTTAAACATAGGTGACAGTAGTAGCAGCAGCAATGATGATGACGACGATAACGAGGAGTCTGATTCAGTAGGGCATCAGGACATGAGTGGAATTGAAGAGCTGCGCGATTAAAATTAAAATACGTACATTCACTAAATAAAGACAGTTTAATGTGTTTCTGTGTTTACTTTAGTTTACCGACCTATGATTCGTTTTTAGACTATTTTTTTCTCCACCTATCAGATAAAAAAGTATGTGCTATTACAATATAAAACAAGCCAATATTTTTAACATTGCTTTTTTTGCACACTATACCAAGTTCCCGTAGTGACGTCACAACATGGCGCTAGGCCGGTCCTATTCTTATTTTAATCGCATTGTACTACGCGACACGCTACGCTACGTTTCCAAGTGCATTTTTAAGTTCTTACGCCCTTTTTGTTGATAATTTGTTTTTGATGATTGTTTAATTTGTTCTACAATGAGCAAAAGAGGTAGTGTTTTACATCGGCGAGCTCGGGAGATTATCAGCAATGTTGATAATTACTTCGAGGAAGAGAAAAAACGTGCCATTATGTTGTTGAACCAGTTAAAACAAGCAAGAATTGTAGCAGGGCCAGATGGCAATATTCATATATCGCGTGATGTATTTGAAAGTTTCATTAAGCATTTGGAAACTGCTTCGAAGGTAACCGAGCGAGTGACTTTAGCTACTGGTATTAATAAAAATACAGTGAGTCGCATTCGCCGTGAACAGAGAATAGCAACAGAAGCAAGCACAAGCAAAATAACGACACCTAAGAAGAAACCACGTCAAAAGAAAATTGTGTGTGACAGTAAGGCCAAACATTAAAGCCTGGCGCGCGAAGTACCTAAATGATGCATTGGGATCAAACAAAAAACCAGTAGTGTTTCTCGATGAAACTTGGATACACGCGCATTATACTGTGAAAAAGTGCTGGCAATCTGCAAGCGCGGAAGGTGTTAAGAAAAATGGCAGTGTTGGACGTCGTTGGATAATAACAGATGCCGGTACCGAAAATGGATTTATCGACGGGGCATTGCTAATGTTCAAAGCGAAACAGAAAAGTGGCTACTACCACGATGAAATGAATGGTGAAAATTTTATAAAATGGGTGAATGAAAAACTAATCCCGAACCTTCCCGAGACCTCACTTGTGGTAATGGATAACGCTCCTTATCACAGTATGGAGGAAACGAAAGCCCCGAACATGAGTGCTAGAAAAGTGCAGATGCAGGAATGGCTTACACAAAACGATATTCAATATGAGCAAACATTCACAAAGGCCTTTATGAATTAATAAAAAAAAACAGGCCACCGAAAGATTACACAATAGATAACATATTTCGATCGCATGGCCATGAAGTGTTAAGACTGCCACCCTATAATTGCGATTTAAATCCGATAGAATACATCTGTCATTTGGTAAAACGTAGAGTGGCAGAGAAAAATGTTGAGCAATTAGAAAGCGCAATCGAACGTCTGACACTTGAGTCGAACGCATCAATCACGAAAGATGACTAGAAAAAAGAAATAAACCATGTAAAAAGGATTGAGAAAGACTACTTTGAAAGGGGATTACTTGAAGACGATGACAATTGCCCATTCAGTTTAATTATAAACATAGGTGACAGTAGTAGCAGCAGCAGTGATGATGACGACGATTACGAGGAGTCTGATTCAGTAGGGCATCAGGACATGAGTGGAATTGAAGAGCTGAGCGATTAAAATTAAAATACGTACATTCACTAAATAAAGACAGTTTAATGTGTTTCTGTGTTTACTTTAGTTTACCGACCTATGATTCGTTTTAAGACTAATTTTTTCTCCACCTATCAGATAAAAAAGTACGTGCTATTACAATATAAAACAAGCCAATATTTTTTAACATTGCTTTTTTTGCACACTATACAAAGTTCCCGTAGTGGCATCACAACATGGCGCTAGGCCGGTCCTATTCTTATTTTAATCGCATTGTATGTTACAAACATGAAATATGTCGAAATAGCGCTATATTTAAAAATAGGGAGGCAGTAATGTACGTCCCGATATTGTACGACCCGATAATGCACGACCCAGTAATTGGTGTGCAAATATTGCACAGGCCCGGAATTCGTGTACAAACAAAGCAATGTTTGTACACCAATTCTCGGGTCGGCAATTATTGGCACGGGCGCGGAATCTGTGTACAAACAAACTCCGCTCCGCCGCTCCTATTGGTCAGCTCATCTTGTCTCTTAGCGTGCCCGCACACCTAAAACAGTATTGTCAATACTTGTGACAGAAGCAGAGATGGGATTTAAAAGTCATAACAGTTTATTTGTAATGTTATAAAAAAATAGCAATAATTGCGTTTGAGTAGCATGCTCTAAACATCTTTTAGATATTGAAATTGTGTTATTTGTATATACCTCCTGGTGCTAATATCAAGTGAGTTTAGTTCTATGTATTACGCTAAAAGACATGAAAAAAAGTAGTTTCAGGCAGCATCAAACCTGTAAAAGTATGAAAGAAATTTATATTTTTAGCATTATACGATTTTGGATCTTGAACCTAAAATATAATTAAGTTTTTCAAGTATTATTTACCATAAAACATGCACGTGCTATTTTTGAAAATGTGCTTTTAATTAACACTCTCTTTAACATGCTATTTTTTAGTATCTTTTCCCATCCCTCGGTCGAAAGTATTGACAATACTATTGATAAGTGTGCGGGCACGCTTAAGTTAAAAAGCCGCCATCTTGACCATGAATTATCGGGCTGCGCATTATCGGGTCGTGCATTATTGGTACGGTCCGATATTGTACGACTCGTGAATAATGATTCGTGTACAAGTAATGCACGGCCCCGGAATCGGAAGCCAAACAATGGCTTTTGTCTGTACATGAATTATCGGGCCGTGCAATCCGTGGTCGTACATTACAGGGACCCCTGTATTAAAATAATAAATAGTAAAATGCTAATGAAAATAATTTTCGGAAATTTCGATACTAAACGTAAGGACTGCATTTCTTTATGATTAAAATATCTATTTTTTTAATATTTATCTGGTTTATTTTACATTTCTAGTGACGAAAATTAGGCTGAGTGCCTGTTATTATTCGCATCAGCCGCCAATTGACAAGGAAAATGAAGTTCCAAAAAAAGCAAAAAAAATTGAGAGAAACCACTCCAATTACTGATCTTGGAGAACAAGCTCCAGTAACGGTCTCTAAAGATGATCCTCTGCCTCCTTTCCCAAACAATAGAAATCCAAATACTGGTGAAGTAGGTGGCCCAAGAGGACCTGAACCTACTAGATATGGCGAATGGGAAAGAAAGGGAAGAGTATCTGATTTTTAGTTTTTAAAATTGAACTAGACAGTAGTTATCTCAGGTGTTAGTAAAATTATTTATTTCTGGTAATAAAATTTAAAAACCAAAATATACACTATTTTACATTAGCAGCATTGTCCTCTTATCCAAGTCAACCTTTCTTAAAAATGCATGCAGTCTTACAAATTTTTAAAATACCTATCTATTTAATAAGATTAGAAGGTAGAATTTCAAGCTAAATCTAGACAAACACTAAAATATGGCTAAGAAGATTAGTTTCTTTTTTGAACCCCAGACAAGTCAAGAAAATACAATCAACATTTTGAAAAGTCATTTGTCAGAGGTCTGCTACAAGATTCTAGTAAAAGGATCTCCTATTGGAAACTTACTCCACAAGAACCAGTTCATAATATTTATGAAGTACTGTCAATTTTACCTACCCCCACTTAGTAACAAAGGTGTCCAAAGGTCATCATCATCACATTTGTGATCCATAGATTCCATTGCTCAAATATCATGAAAACTAAGAATTGTGTTTTTACTGCATACTTAGCTCCTAGGTGCAGCACAATAATAACATTTATCATTTACTAATTACATTTACAAGTTAGGTATGTACAGCACAAATACATGAAATACCTAAGCAGTAATAAAGTAAGAACATGAAGCAACAAATTTCTGGTGTCGAAGATATCTATACTAATACTAGCTGCCCCGCGCAACTTCGTCTGCGCCAATCTCAATTAAATGTCAACTATTCGATTTTTTCTCGCTGTAAATACCATCCTTGAACTTCATCGAAAATTTTAAAATAAACAACTATTTCTGAAATAAATATAGCCTAAGTTACTCCTTATAACATAAACTGTCAGCCATTGAAAGTCAGCCCGTCCGAATCGGTCTAGCCATTCCAGAGATTAGCCAGAACAAACAGACAGTGGCCACCTTCCAGCTCCATCATCAGGCCTTAACATTCATCTTATACGCAAAGAAATCATCAAGACGATTCATTAGAGTCTAAACACGATGAGGTTATCTTGCTTAATGATGGAGTTCCCATAGCCACCTTCCTGCTCCATCATCGGACCTTGACATTCATCCTCTACGCAAAGATCTCATTAGGACGCTTCTAATCTACTACTTCGCACTAACGGGGAAACTGTACACTCTTGAATTTGAACAGAAAGTTATGAGGTATGAGAAGAATGCATGATATAAATAAAGCCTCGCCTAATCCTCATCCCGTTTTTTTTTAGTTGAAGAATATGTGGAAGTTGAACCGCACTAAAACCTCCAACCGCTTACACTGAGGGTCTGAAGCACAGCTGAAGATAGAACCCAGCACGGGATTATGCGGAGCGGGGCGACGCGTTACGTACTACAGCACTCTTTCCCGTCGCGAAAGCCTCAACCCGAAATAATTTCCGCCTCAATGGTGTGTCTGACTTTAAGGCAGCAGGCAAGTTGAGATGACTTTAAGGCAGCAGTTACACAACTTCGGGGATAGGTTCAGAAGAAGCATAATTGGGACACCGACCTTCAGCTTGATGGTATGCACTGGAAGTACACTTGCTGATAGAGAGTTCAGAAATTTCACAGAATAATGTGTCATCTTGCACAACGACGTGTGATTTTTTAATTCCTCTTAATTTCGGAAAGAATGCATTCGTTACGTCCTTATCACTTTTGGGTGGCAAAATGCCCGCTCGCACACCCAAGAATTCTGCTGATGTTGTAGTACACACAGTGAAACACACTTGAAGCCGGTACGATGGGACCTTGCACCGGTTTCAAGTCCGCGGTGTTCCACATGGGACGGTCCACGACCTCTCCTCTGGAATATCGGGTACGACTGAGTGCTGAGAGGTGCTCTCGTCTCGGGTCTTAGTGTTATTTGTTACGCAGACGACACGTTGGTTGTGACCCAGACGGATGACTACAGAGATTCTGCCCGTTTAGCCACAGCGGGTGTGGCCCTTGTTGCCGGCATAATTAGGAGGTTGGGTCTCGATGTAAATAAACCCCAGGCCCTCGCAGGTTCCACGGGTCTGGGGCGTCGCCACCGGTCGATGCCTACATTATGTTGGAGTTATTCGGATTGAGGTCAGGGTGCTTAAGTACCTCGACCAGCTCGACTTTTGCCAGTCCACCATCTCGGAAGAGAGCGGCAGGGCTTGTGAAACTGAGTTCTTTTCTCCACTCAGGAATCCGCCATCATCAATCAGGGCGCTGGAACTGAAATTTCGCTCGGAATTTGCCTCTCTAAGAGATTCGGGTTCTTAACGCTACCCAGCGTGCGGGGTTCCAAGAAGGTGTCGTGTCTCGCTTAGCACGCACCTTGCGTAAAGTCAACCATGGGTTGGAAGACCGCACTCTCCGATCCACACTGGTATGACCCAGCATTCCGTGAGAGCCGGTGGCTGCCGGTTTGGTGTTCGGGGGCGGCGCGATGGAAAATTTGTGCCATAGTGCGTAAAACGTCGCGCCGTCCCGCATTACCCCGTGCTGGGGTCTGGTTCAGCCAGGATTCGGACGCTAAGTGTGAGTGATTAGAGGTTTTAGTGCGGTTTAAGTACCACATATCTCAAGCGCAGCGCCGCGATTTCCAGCATTTAAAAAAAAGTACACATTGAGTTCTTCTAAGCTGGATACAACTCTACCGACAGACTCAGAAGCACCACCTGTCCACCTTTCTCCTCGCTAAGATTTAGAAAGAGAACGGAGTATTCTTGTGTATTTATACTACCGCGCGCTGGTTCGAGCTCTTAAAATTAGCTAGTTCCTACATCCCACTTAAGTTTAATAAATACATTTATTTATTTGTCTTGCTAATCTCTGAAACGAATTAATTAAACAATTTTAAGCAGAAAATGCCTAACGCCATCTAGTACAATCGAAAATCACTACGTCGCCCACAATGCAATGACATAATCAAATTTAAATTATTTATATCGAAAAAGTGCTTCTATACGTAGTTCGATATAATTCTCATAGATGGCGTTGCTTTCAAATCGTCTTAAAAATTGAAAATATCATTTTTCTGGCAAGTATTCGAACTAATTTTGCTGTAAAAACCATCCTTGAACTACAACGAACATTTTAAAAAAAGAATTGGTCAAATCGGTCCAGGCGTTCTGGAGTTATAGCGTCAGGGAGGAAAACCGGACTTATTTTTACATAGTAGAATAAAGCTGAAGAGTTTGTTTGAACCATTTGAACGCGCTAATCTCAGGAACTACTAGTCCGATTTCAAAAAATTCTTTCAGTGTTGGAAATTCCATTTATCGAGGAAAGATATATTTCATTTTGAAAAAAGTAGGGATCCATATGAAACTATTGAATTTGTTCACAAGGTGTAAAATCGAAAACCTATTTATGCGTATGCTGCTAAAACTATTGATTATAAAACAAAATAATGTACTACGGATTTCTAGGTCTTAGTAAGATCGACAAAAAAGTTCGAGAGAGCTATGATAGATATATATCTATCATAGTTTATTCACGATAACCGCTTTTATGTTCATGAAAAATATTAAATCGTCTGAAGAATGAATTTAACGTCGAGTAATGTTAAATTAATCTTTATGCAAATTAAGTTTTAGGTTATCAAGAGTATGTACAAGTAAATTCCTTTTTGTTTAATGCCAATCGAACGTTTCGTTGAAAAGTTATCACGAGTATAAAACGCAATGAATATGTTTGTGCACTTCGGGCCGCGCAAATAATAACGCGACGGCATTGCGCGTACTGTTTGAACCCCTTTGTAACGCAGACGAAGTTGCGCGGGTCAGCTAGTTTAAAATAAAACCAATTATGTTAATAAAATGATTTATTCGGTTTTTAAAAAAATATTTTAGTCATTCTTCAAACAAAAAAATGAATAGTAGTATTAAAAGGAATAATTTTTGGTTTTGTCAAATGAGGGCAGTTTTAGCTCAATTTGATTTTTAGTTTTAGTCCAGTCTAGTTTTGTTAAAGTATTAATATCTGTAATGGTCTGGTTTGTATGGTCCATCCAAAGCCACCCCAATATATTTGGCTTGTTTAGGAGTAAGTTTTGTTAATTTAACACCAAGATGATCCAAATGCAAAGCAGCTACCTCCTCATCAAGTTTCTTAGGTAGTGTGTGGATACCTAATGGATAAGCATTTGCTTTAGTCCATAGTTCTATTTGAGCCAGCACTTGATTTGTAAATGAGTTAGACATAACAAATGACGAGTGACCTGTTGCACATCCTAAATTAACAAGTCGTCCTGAAGCTAGCACAATGATATGGTTGCCATTGGCCAATTCATAGCGATCAACATGCTCTTTGATGTTAACTTTTTTAGCATTTTGTTTCAACCATGCTACATCAATTTCACAGTCAAAGTGACCTATGTTGCATACAATAGCGTCATCCTTCATTTTAAGCAAATGTTCTTTGCAAATTATATCTATGTTTCCAGTAGTAGTGACGAATATTTGTCCAATTTCTGCAGCTTCATCCATTGTGATCACTTGGAAACCTTCCATTGCAGCTTGAAGAGCATTAATTGGATCAATTTCTGTTACAATTACCCGACCACCAAAACCTTTCAATGCTTGGGCGCAACCTTTACCAACATCGCCGTATCCAGCTACTACACAAACTTTTCCAGCAATCATTATATCTGTGGCTCTCTTTATCCCGTCAAGCAAAGACTCCCGGCATCCGAATAAATTGTCGAATTTGCTTTTTGTTACTGAATCGTTAACATTGATTGCAGGAACTTTCAATAATCCTTCTCTAAACATTTTGTATAAGTTATGCACCCCAGTAGTCGTTTCTTCTGATAATCCTTTTACATCTTTTAGAAGGTCTGGATATTTTGTGTGTATCAAATTTGTTAACTCACCTCCATCGTCCAAAATCATATTTAGAGGCTGAAAATTACACAGTGAATTAAAATGGTTATATCTCATCAAAAAACGATCACTATATATACGTTTAAAAAAATTATGAGTATTAACTATAAAGTTGATTTTTGAACTGTTGACTATCTGTTTTAAAATTTATTGATGCCGTTTAAAAAATTTCATGACATTGTCTATTTTTTAAATTGTTATTTTAATGTCACGAAATTAAAATATAAATTCGTTATTTAAAATGGTGGCACAAGAACAAGATTAACTTTAATAAATTGATCAATTAAGCACTTGAACTTCACATTAACGTGAGAACTGCTATAATGTTTTTGTTAAGTTCACTCATGTAAAACCAAAAGACCAATCTAGCAATAACTTAGTCGTTCATTAATTATTCGTCATTAAATTACTATTTTGACTGAAACTTTTAAATTATTTAATACTTAATGCCATTTTATTAAAATTTACACCGTCTGCAAGCTTTCCTACTCACATAGCCCTGGGTTCTTGATGTTAGTTATCAATTAGGTGTAGAGTTTACTATAATTTATGGTTATAATAATTAAATCTAAAATTATATGTACCTTTCCATCAGGAAAGATTAGTGTTTGCTCTATGCACCAAACATACTCCTCCTCAGTTTCGCCTTTCCAAGCATAGATAGGTATTCCCACGGCCACCAATGCTGCTGCAGCTTCGTCTTGGGTGCTGTAAATATTACTACTGGACCATTGTACCTGGAACAATAATTGAGTATCACTCATAATAATATACGCTTGCTAAAATTGATTGAAGTATAGCAATATATTAAAATCAATACAGTCCGGACAACAGTACAAGGTGTCCCAAAACTATGCGACATGAACGGGAATTACCTTAAATATTAGAGACTAGCTGACCCGCGCAATTTCGTCTGCGTTACAAAGGAGTTCAAAGAGTACTCGCAATGCCGTCGCGTTATTATGTGCCCAAAGTGCTCCCACGCTTTCGTTGCGTTTTATACTCGTGATAACTTCTAAACGAAAAGTCCGATTGGAATAAAACAAAAAGTAATTCACTTCTACATACTCTACATACTCTTGATAATATAATACTTAATTTGGATAAGAATTAATGTAACGATACTCATTTAACGTTAAATTCAATCTGGGGACGAAATGGTTTTTTTATAAACACAAAAGCGGTTATTGTGACAAAACTATGATAGTTAGATATATGCTGTCGCGGACTTTTTTGTTTGTCTTACAAAGACCTAAAAACCCGTAGTACATCATTTTGTTCTACTGTCAATAGTTTTTGCAGCGTACGCATAAATAGGTTTTTGATTATTCACCTTGTGTTACATATTCGATATTTTCATACGGATCCCTGATTTTTTTGAAAATAAAATATAGCCTATGTTACTCGGAGATAATGTAGCTTTCCAAAGGTGAAAGAATTTTTGAAATCGATCCAGTAGTTTCGGAGCCTATTCATTACAAACAAACAAACAAACTAATCTTTCCCTTTTTATAATATTAGTATTCGTAATATTACCGTATTCGTCATTATTTATGCTGCTACATGAAATTTCTCATTAGGTTAGGGCATCTACATAAAAATTACGTCGTTAAATCTATTAACAAAAGCCAATGCCACTTTTCGTTGTAATAACTCAACAACGCCTCTAACGATTTTGATAATTTTGGTCTTGAATTATTCGTGGAAGTCTAGGAAAGGTTTGTAGTAGAGAAAAATTCGAGTAATTGCCGGGAAAAAATAAAAAACAGGTTATAGAGTTCACGCAGACGACGTTGCGGCCAGCAGCTAGTTTCTTATAAATTCAAATTGAGTTCCATCTACAGAGATTTTAAAATGCTCTTATCTTATCTCACAACACAAAATACGTAATGTCAATAATCTATATATATAAAAGAAAGTCGTGTTAGTTACACCACTTATAACTCAAGAACGGCAGAACAGATTTGGCTGAAAATTGGTATGGAGGTAGCTTAGAGCCAGGAGACGGACATAGGATACTTTTTATCCCGCATTTCGCATTTTCGACAGCATTCCCGTGGGACTTGACATGAAACGTCAGTCACTATCAAACTTGGAATAACAAAACGCAAATGACAGCTATGTCATTGACGTATGGATGTCAATTTGATATTTGTAAGAAATCAATATTAAAATTAGAGTTCTTTGCGTAGAGGACGAATGTCAAGGTCTGATGATGGAGCTGGAAGGTGGCTATGGGAACTCCGTCATTAAGCAAGATAACCTCATCGTGTTTAGGCTCTAATTAAGCGTCCTGGTGAGATCTTTGCGTAGAAGCTGAATGTCAAAGTCCGATGATGGAGCAGGAAGGTGGCCACTGTCTGTTTGTTCTGGCTTTGGACGGGCTGACTTTCAATGGCTGATAGTTTATGTTATAAGGAGTAACTTAGGCTATATTTTTTTTTTAATTCTCGATGAAGTACAAGGATGGTATTTACAGCGAGAAAAAATCGAATCGTTGACATTTAATTGAGATTGGCGCAGACGAAGTTGCGCGGGCCCACTAGTAAATTATATAATAACTAGCTGACTCGCGCAACTTCGTCTGCGCCGAAAAAAAAAATTAGGGGTGGACTACCCCTAACATTTAGGGGATGAAAAATAGATGTTGGCCGATTCTCATAGGTACCGGATAAGCACAAAAAATTTCATCAAAATCGGTCGAGCCGTTTCGGAGGAGTTCAAGTTCGAACACCGTGACACGACAATTTTATATATTACTAGACTAGACTAGACTAGATGACCCGCGCAACTTCGTCTGCGTTACAAAGGGGTTCAAAAATTGTAGCCTATATAGGCACGCGCCGCCCGGCGCAAACAACTACTACCCTGCATTTTAAATTTGTAATATCTTCGGTAATATTCACTTAAATTACATGCTGTAAAAAGCATATTGATCTATAATAAATGCACAATTTATTTAAGGTACTTAATTGGATAAGGATTAATGCTGTATTGTTAAAAATCACTTCGTAAATAACCATTTTTTAGTAAAGAATAAAAATGGTTATGCTGGGTTATCCCTAAGAGATAGACATATACCATCGCGGACTTTTTTGTTGAACTTTTTAAGGTGAACAATACTGTAGTAGATTATTTTGGTCTATCTCGTAGGGTTCAGCCAGCGTTTGCAATATAAGCGCAAAAAACGTGCTTATTTACGACTTCACATTAGAAACCTTTAAATTTATCAGTGTTTCTCTACTATATTATGCATTTATTATACATACAAACCTTCCTTAAGAATCACTCTATCTATTAAAAAAACCGCATCAAAATCCGTTGCGTAGTTTTAAAGATCTAAGCATACATACAGACATACAGCGAAAGCGACTTTGTTTTATACTATGTACTAGCTGACCTGCGCAACTTCGTCTGCGTTACAAAGGGGTTCAATCAGTACTCGCAATGCCGTCGCGTTATTTCTACTCGTGATAACTTCTAAACGAAAAGTCCTATTGGAATAAAACAAAAAGCAATTCACTTCTACATTAATATTCTTGATAATATAATACTTAATTTGGATAAGGGTTAATATAACGATACTCATTTAACGTTAAATTCAATCTGGGGACAAAATATTTTTTTTATAAGCATAAAAGCGGTTATTGAGACTAAACTATGATAGTTAGATATATGCTGTCGCGGACCTTTTTGTTTGTCTTACAAATACCTAAAAACCCGTAGTACATCATTTTGTTCTACTGTCAATAGTTTTTGCAGCGTACGCATAAATAGGTTTTCGATTATTTACCTTGTGTTACATATTCGATATTTTCATACGGATCCCTAATTTTTTTGAAAATAAAATATAGCCTATGTTACTCGGGGATAATGTAGCTTTCCAAAGGTGAAAGAATTTTTGAAATCGGTTCAGTAGTTTCGGAGCCTATTCATTACAAACAAACATACAAACAAACAAATCTTTCCTCTTTATAATATTAGTATAGATTGAAGATACCGACAGCCTAAGCAACAACACTGATATGTCATGGATCAAAGGGTTATGTGATAGGGATGGACTAATTTTATACTATGTATTGAAGATACCGACAGCCTAAGCAACAACACTGATATGTCATGGATCAAAGGGTTATGTGATAGGGATGGACTAATTTTATACTATGTATTGAAGATACCGACAGCCTAAGCAACAACACTGATATGTCATGGATCAAAGGGTTATGTGATAGGGATGGACTAATACTGATAAATTTTGAGTTTTACTTCTCTCAAAGTTATTAATAATAACAGACAAATATAATTGACGTCGTCTTTGGCAAGGTTCTATTACAATCTGGCTGTAATAAAATTTGTGAAAAACGTATTGATTTTGTACTACGTGTAGGCACTATTTGGCATATTCAAAAGAGGTAGAAACAAAAAAAATGCTTATTAGACTATAATTTAAATACTCTATTAATATTAGACAGAATTATTCTCTCTTGTAAAAGCAAAGTAAATATGGATTTTAATAACATTTATAACAAGTATTTATCAAAGTTATAGAAGTTAATGTTTAATTTTGTTTCAATGGCATGTTTTTATTAGGATAGAATCACTCCTGCTGTGTGAGAGTCGAACCGCACTAAAACATCCTATAGCTTACTCATCGACCTAACCCCAGCTCATAAAGCTGGGGCCAGCATCCAGCACGGAGTTATGCAAGGCGGCACGACGTATTACGCACAAGAGCATAACTCATTGTGTCTATGTTGGCGGGCTATATGAAACCTGCCAAGATGCTTCCGTCAGAACCAGCGTAGATATTGTAAAACATCGTTAGGAAATTATAATTTTTATAACATCTGCAATACCCATAAATACTACTTACAACATTAACCTATTTATCTTTCAAAATTAATTATCACATTCAATGCTAATGAATATGAAGTCTTTAAATTTCCCATCAAATTTTTCCACTAAACAAGGTTTTTATCTAACAAGTTTTTTTTAAAAGTTACTTAAAAAAAGGTAAAATTGGAAACAATGATAATGCAGTGTTTTATACGGATACGTAATATGAACAAATAGGTGCCGCCGCCTTAAGTAAAATTATAATCTCCCATGTTCTCCTATCTCGTAAAACAAAACTTATAGATACCTCAGGAGGTGCTCTATCTGTAGACCTCCGTTTATCCATACTTCATGGGACACCCTGTACAATACCTCTATTTACAAATAAAAATCAAGATAATGTGAAAAAAAAACACCATAGTTTCTACTAATACAAGTGTCTCAAGAATCATAGATTATATAAAGACATTCATGATCTCTTAAGGCTGCTATCTCTAGATTAAAATATGAAGACAGTTGAAAACCAATTTGAGGAAAATGTAATATAGAAGCAGAACGATTATTATTGTTTGCAAGACTATTTATTGATAAAAAAAATTCATGTCACAGCTATTGGTAATTGCGTAATGATTTCTAGTTTAATTGTTATTATTTTATATTTAAACAATGATAAGGTTGTGATGAAATAGTCAAACAATTTTTATAAATCTAATATATAAAATTCTCGTGTCACGGTGTTCGAACTTGAACTCCTCCGAAACGTCTTGACCGATTTTGTTGAAATTTTTTGTGCTTATCCGGTATCTATGAGAATCGGCCAACATCTATTTTTCATCCCCCTAAATGTTAGGGGTAGTCCACCCCTAATTTTTTTTTTATTTTTTCGACGCAGACGAAGTTGCGTGGGGCAGCTAGTATATAATAATAACAACATTAACAACCCATACTCAGACAGTTATATATAAGTGGACTGCAATAAATCTGTATTTAAAACTAGCTGAACAATAACTTTGCCTGCGCTACACAGGGACTATGTTTTTACCTAATTTTAATTTTAGGATTACTAGATGACGCAAATAACGTAGTTTCCTATTTGTAAAAGAATTTTCAATATCACTTTAGTAGATCCAAAGATTGCCTGGTACAACCTCAAAACATACAGACAATTTATAGGGTTGAATAAATGTATTTGCTTTCTTTCTTTCTGAAAGTTTGTGATGTAACAAATTCTGTAGCAACAACAGAGAATTGAGGAGATAGGAACGGGACAACTAAAACTGGAATAATAGTCTTGGTGGTTATAATATCACATAATATGTAGATAGTAAATTTTAAGAGTGACTTAAGTAAAGCAAAACAATTGCCGTGGCCGTGACCTAACTATGTTATTAATAAAATATTTGTAATAAAATGGCACACACAAAATATATCATATATCATGTGTTATATGTGAACTAATGGGACCACACAACTTTGTCTGTGGTTCAGACTAAATAAATAAAATAGATCCCGTATTTAATTCACCTTGGATACAATGGGCATCCACATGCTGGAACATCGCTCTTGTTATCAAAATATCTTAAGGTTTAGTAATTGATAGCAATTAACTAATATATGTTATTATAATGAAAAAAAAACTGTTAGTCTTTTATATTCTTTAAAAACAAACAACAGCAACTAAAATAAAAAATATTATGCAAACCTGTAGAACAGTTTGTTAATAGGACCAGAAGAATTTGGGCTTGATTTCATTTTAAAGATTATTGGAGTGAGTTGTTATTATTATTATTCAATATATTATATCTCACCTGTGCTCCTAGTTCAATCAATGTTTCAATGAGCACCGCTGTCTGAACTGTCATGTGCAGACTTCCTGCTATCCTAGCACCTTTAAGAATTTTACTTGGAGCATATTTACGACGACACGCCATGAGACCTGGCATTTCCTTCTCTGCTAACATAATTTCCTTTCTTCCCCATTCGGCGAGTTTTTCATCAGCTAAAAATATGTATAATCGCACAATAGATAAATTATATTTAAATTAAACACTATATTGTTATCTGTATAGAAAAATATTACAATTTTATACGAGATTTATGATAAACAATTATTTATCTTATCGAATTCATTCAACTTTAAATCTATACAACATTTTAACATGATAATAATCCTAAAATTAACATATCAATACTCTCCATTAGTGATTGAAACTGATAATGTAAACTTTAAAAAGTTAAAGGATATTGATCTTACTTTTTCAAGGAAAAATACGATAAAATCCAAGGGGTCAGATCAGTTTGGAAAGGTCTGCCACAAGGATCGGTACTGAATCTAATTTTATTCAATATATATCTATCTGATATAGACTCATCAACCAGAAACGTGAATATAATTCAATATACTGATGACATTTGTTTATACGCTAGCAACAAATCCGAAATACTTGCTGCAGACCATCTTACCTCCTCCCTGAGCTCTGTAGGTCAATGGCTGTCAGATCGAGGGCTTTCATTATCAATAACCAAAAGTTGCATGGTCACCTTCAGTAGAAAACGCATAATACCGGCAGCGGATATTTATTTTCAAGGTGAGCGACTACCCGTAGATAATAAAGTAAGATTCCTTGGAGCTATCCTAGACTCACGACTATCAGGTAAATATCATATAGATTATGTGGTCTCTAAATGCCAGAAGGGTATCAACTTGCTGCGTGCCCTGTCAGGAACTTGGTGGGGCGCCCACCCCTACACGCAAAAGCTTTTATATAACGCCCTAGTCCGCAGTATTTTAGATTTTGCTTCACTCATACGCGAACCTTGTAATAAAAAGGACCTGGTCCGCCTGGATGATGTTCAAAATAAGGCCCTTAGATTGGTTCTAGGGGCATTGAAGTCTTCACCCAAGCGTGGCCTACAAGTCGAATGCGTAGATGCTCCCCTAAATCTAAGAAGACAATATCTCTCAAACAGATTCATATTTAGATCTACGCAAATACTCCCAGTTTTTTTTGCAGATATTTTCAGCTTTACATAACTCTACAATCGCTTCCCGTTATTGGCAGAGAAAAGTTTGCCCAAATTTTATAAAAAGTTTTACCATTTTACAAAATTTACATACATTTATTTTATCTTTTAATACTCTGCCTCTTTACCAAATACCGTTCAAAGCTGTAGTCCATAACCCCATTATAGTACTTAACCTCTCTAGGTATTTCTAAAAACACTAAAAACATTAACTCCGTGTTTTCACAAAAGTCCTAGGAGAAATGGCCAAATTGGAACTATTTATATACTGACGCCTATATATATATATATATATATATATATACTATCCTACATCAACTTCCCCCAGAAACTTCGGTGTTTACAGGTGAATGCATCGCTATATTAAGTGCCCTAATATATATTGCACAATTTTCAATTAATAAATCTGTAATATTTAGTGATTCCCGGAGCGCTTTAAATTCGATTTCAGACAATTCCATTCAACATTGTTCACGCCATCCCATCACAAGCATGATCAAAGACTTACTATATACTTTCGAAGAAAAATACATTAAAGTTGAGTTAATTTGGATCCCTGCTCATGCAGGAATTTCAGGCAACGAAAAGGCAGTCAGTTACGCAAAAAACGCCATTAATACGGGAGATAAGCACTTTTACTTTAATGTCATCAACGACCTACTTGCATTAAGTAAAAAAATTATGTTCAATGACTGGAATAAGAGTTGGGAGTCATACAAATACAAATATTCTTACATACAGCCATCGGTCCCTAGACGTCCTTGGTTTTAACACTTTAGAAATTTTGATAAACAGACCACTAGTACTCTTATACGATTAAGGTTGGGCCACGTATGTTCCCCAGTGAAACTCTTTAAATTTAAAATCAGACAGTCCCCGATCTGTGAGTGCGGTTTAGAGGAGGGAACTATTGACCACATATTTTTTAACTGCCCCGCTAACTTGAAAAGTCCGCCCCTCTATACCCTACTAAATAACTCCGAAACCCTTTTTCCATTAAACATGGCCTACTAGCTCACACTTCCCAATAAAGTCATTTATAAAGTAGCAAAATTTATTAGTATCAATAACATCCACCTATACCTACCTAATTTAATAATTTTAATAACAATATTAATTTCGAATTTTTAAATCGTAACGCTTATTTTGTTTTATATATGTATATTTGTATGTAACATATATGTATTAATTTTCTTTGTTAATTAGAGTTATAAGTAGTGTTATTTGCGACGTTTTGGTCAATCCGCCACAAATAATTTTTACAAAACGTTGCCTTCGCTTTTAAACCTGACATTGGCTGGGCCGCCCACAAAAGCGGTGGCAATAAAGCCATAAAAAAAATACAATAAAATGTGTCTTAAATTAAACTTTCATACATTTTCAACGGGTTCTTACCACGATATTTAGAACCCGTTGAAAATGCATGAAAGTATTATAGAAAACCGCGAGTGTCTGAATAAGTTTAAATTAAACTCACCAATTTTGTAAGCAGGCTTCATTGTGAGAATTATTTAAGTATAAAAATACAATTGTATTATTGAGAAGCTTGCTAGGGCGACCGTCCGCGATCACAGTCGTGAAGGAAAAGACAGGTTGTGAAAAAGAATGAACAAGGCAGCGTTACAAACTCGAACGGGAAGTTTGTGAAGTGCAAGTTAATATAAAGCTTGTAAAAAAGTAGGTAAAAATCCTACGCAGGCTTGTTATTGCCGTGATCGATATATTTTATGGACGCTATCTCAACCAAACCCTAACATTAGTTCCATGGATAGTCATTCGCTAACTTTTTGATTTTGATTTCATTCTTTTTTTATTCTGGTATTTTATTTTTCTCAACTATTTAACTAAAGGGTAAATTTGATTTTAAAAAATCATGTTTTTATTAAAATACAACTTCTATGGATAATGTTTAACTACTATTATATCTGGGTCATTCCATGTCAAATCGACAAATAGTTGGACGCGACCCCCACCGATTCGGATGAGTTTTGGTGGAGAGTTTTGTCTCATTATAAAACGAAGTTCTGCCAAAGGAAATATTTTTAAAAAATTTTCCTAAGAGATATTCAATATCAAAAATTTCATTGTTTTTCCGATTTTATGAGTTTAGTTATTTAATATTTCAGAGACTACTGAGTATTAAAAAAAAAACTCTGGTATATTTTCAGAGGATCTTAGAGGTAATCAAAACTTAAATAATGTTAAAAGTGTCACACTCTGCCGCCTAAAAAACACTGATGTTTATGATATCATCGATGAATCACCAATGAAAACCAGGTAGGAAAATCAGAATTTCGAGTGTTTTTACTTGATGGCAATTAATCTTTTATTTTAAAATTGATTTCATTTCTTTCTTTCAAGATTGAGAAAAAGGTCTGAGACATCAACCTCAGAAAAGAGAGTGACCAAAAAACGTCGTACGAAATAAACTGCAGCAAACTCTGAAAGGACAAGAGGAATAAGTCTTAAAAATGAAATACTTCCTTTATGCTTTTAATCCTTTCATTTGATCACAGAAGCCTTAAATGTTAAATAGTATTCTAAATAAACAGATAATTTTGAAATATTTTTGTTTTCACATCCCATTAACATAAAAAAAATATTTTAGACCTCAAATTTTAGTAATCATGTAGTAGAATAATGATATTTAACAAAAAAAATTATAAAAATAGAAAAAAAATATTTTGTCAAAATTCAAAAATTCATATCTATGAAACGAAAAATAACACCCCTCTAAAAATTTCAGAATAGCTTTAGATATGTTATAAGTATAATATAAAAAAATTTCAGGCCAAAATTTTCCCGCGATGGGTACTTTTCACGATTTTGAAAAATTCAATTTTTTTTAATTTTGATCAGTTTCAAATTTTTTTTTCAAAAAAATTTTTTTCTCATACCTCTAAGTATCCTCTGAAAATATACCACAGTTTTTTTTTAATACTCAGTAGTCTCTGAAATATTAAATAACTAAACTCATAAAATCGGAAAAACAATGAAATTTTTGATATTGAATATCTCTTAGACAGAACTTCGTTTTATAATGAGACAAAACTCTCCACCAAAAATCATCCGAATCGGTGGGGGTCGCGTCCAACTATTTGTCGATTTGACATGGAATGAGCCATCTGTATTTGTTAGTGCCCGACCGAAAGTTTCGGTTTCGGTTTCGGCCAGTTTCGGCCAAAATTCGAGTTTCGGCCTTAGTTTCGGTTTCGGCCAAAAAACGGCCGAAAGTTTCGGCCAAACCGAAACTTTTGATAACAACTAACAGATTGATAACGGATAAATGGGGTTCTGAAATGGAGATTTTAAGCTGCTGTACCAACCCATTACTGCCCACTGTTGGGCTCAGGTCTCCTTAGAAGAGGGATTAGGCATAGTCCACCACGCTTGCCCAGTGCGGATTGGGGACTTCACATTTCTTCAAAGGATTTTTAGAACCCTTTTCCGACATGCAGGTTTCCTCACGATGTTTTCCTTCACCGTTTTTAGCCAGTGGTGTTGTGAAAAATTGAACATCAATCTTTTTCACATTTAGATTTAGAGGTACAAGCCAGCCGGATTTGAACCCGCGACCTCCCGTTCAGAAGGACGCACATCGACCACTCGGCCACCACGACTATCCACTCGGCCACCACGACTATACGAGATTTTAAGCAATTCCTAATATTCTAAAATAAGAGTCATGTAGAGTTTATTATTTCAGAATTAAATGTTGCTCAGGGTTATCCACAAACTACGTCGATACATTTCATGATTTTTTACCCCTTCTTCCTTGCCACATGGTGTGTTGCTTGGAAAGTCGATGAACCCAATCTCAAGAATTCGAGGGCTTGCTCGTGGGCTATGATTTGTCCTTTTTGAAACGAGATTTAATAAAAAATAAAAATCTTTTAAATTGTGGTAGATAATAACTTCGGCTTTGGTAAGTACTTGCATCGGATACGGGTGGAGTCGACGACGAGTTGTTATCATTGTGCGTGTGACCTGGACATGGCGGAGCATACGCTCGCTGTTTGTCCCGCTTGGAAGTAGTAGCTCCGTGTCATGAAGGACTTGTCATTACCGGACGACGTGGCTCAACTTCTGCGAGTCCACCATCTCAAGACGTGTGAGCGAGAGCTCTTCTCTCCGCGCAAGAACACGCCACCGTCGGGCAAGGGAACAGGTTTGGGATCTGCCCCGTAATCTGGCCCCCTAAGAATACCAGGTCCTACTAAGACGCTAAGAGACGGTGTTGCACTCTTTTCGTAATAGCAACCGGGGAATGGTAAACCGCGCTCCCCGACTTAGGTTGGTTTTGACTCAGACGGGTATTCAGCGTGAGGGTGTCACGTCCTCTTCGTGACACTCTCACGATACTTCGAATAGTCCGCCAAGCAAGCCGACTGCTGTCGATTATCGTATTTTTCAGACACCGCTCCCTCTGTCACAATTGGTCATATTTTAGAGACAACCCCTCCCAACCCTTTGTCACACTAGGTTACATTTTGATGATCCCTGTCTCTTCCCCTCGTCACACATCACATTTTTGAAACCTCTTTCTTCCTCATTGTCACAACTTGACATATTTTTGAAATACCCAGGGGGTGCCAAAACATATTCTCCCCCTTGACAGACTTCGTCACATTTTTGAAACACCCTCCCCTTTCCCCTTTACGTGTGACATAATTTTTGAATAACCCATAATGAAGAACAAATTTTGGGAGGAATGATAAAATATGCACTAAAGTCAAGGACATTTTCAAAAACAAAAAATTTTCTGTGAAATTTGTGAGTTTCGGTTTCGGTTTCGGCCGAAACTAAGAGCCTAGCCGAAGGTTCGGTTTCGGTTTCGGCCAAAAAACCAGTTTCGGTCGGGCACTAGTATTTGTTTATTTATTATGTCCCGCTTTCGCCGAAAGAATCCCGCTTTTTTCATTGAAAAAGTTCCAAAATCCCGACTTGACAAAAACATACCTGGCAACGCTGCTCTTCACTGTTAGAGGACACTGGATATATATAACTTTTATGTCACCGGAAAATACGAAGAAATGTCACTTTAAACTTAACGGAAATTAACAAGTTTTGTAAGATATCAAGTGGCAGTTAATTTTTGTTATTTAACCCCTACACGTACACTTAGGAAGACCATAAGTTTCACTTACTCGACTTAGTTAATTTTCGTTCTACAGACCTAAATCCTCAATCCTTCCCGTTTTGCAAGGGCATAATTAGTGTTTCAATAAGGAACTGCCAATTTTTTTTGTTAGGTAATTATTTATTTTGTTGAACGACAAATAAAACAGAAAGTACTTCTAAATGTTTTTATTACCATAAATCAGTTTACAGGTAATATAATATAGTTGAACTAAATTGAAAATGGAAACATACGGCACAGCAAAACGTACCGCATGGGAAAAGTGGGTGGTATTCATCGACTTGATGCCAATGATTCTAATTCAGAACCTTTCATGGCATGGCACTAGTCCTCACACAATCTCCTATCATACTCAGATGCAGATTTAACAACATCGATATTATATTTCTGAGCTTGTTGTTGTGATATGCTTCATATAGAGAGTGTAGGTAACGCACATCACGCGTTCATCGTAATATTCAACAACTTTACAATTCATAAAATCTTGCATTAATCACGCAAACATCATTCCTGTCAGTGATGCTCACAGACTAGCAGACACTCAAAGACATATTAAATTATAAGTAAAAAAATATATGAAAATTTAATATTTCTTTTGACCACCATTCACGATGCTTATAGGTCTATTCTCTTCTTTACAATTAAAATGTTAATAATTCGCTTTCATGTTATTTATTGCTAGACAATGAAGAAATAAGGCAGTTTGTACCTAATGGACATTTATTTAGTGCTCGTAACATGAATATTAAGGGCACTTACTAAGATAAATAACAATAGTTAAAAATAAACTAGATAATAATATTGTTTGACGGAAAGCTGCGAACATACGGTTAGCACCGAACGCAGGCCATATTATTATAGTTTGTAGGTAACAATAAATTTCATCTGTTGACTTTATAAAAATGATTTAGTTAAATAACATAAATATGAAATTGTATAATAACTTTTGTATTGATGAAAGTTTATTTATTAGGTACATCACCTGAACTGAGATTCGTAATTTATATTTGTCACGATCGTAGTTCCAAAACGAAACCTGATGATTTTCATATTCTCAGTTATAAATCAAAGCAAAATTGTAATTACACAAATATGTACATTCATGCATTTTGAACGGGTTCTTACCCGAGAAGACTTCTCGTGATCATGACGTTTGCAACAACGTTGAAATATCGTGACAACTCAATTAATTAAATATCGTGGTAAGAACCCGTTCAAAATGCATGAAAGTATTATAGAAAACCGCGAGTGTCTAAATAAATATGTACATTTTTGTAAAAATCGAGATCTGAAGGAAAGAAGTCTACATTCACCACGAAAATCTGTATCTTAATTAAATATGACATTAAAATTCAGCCTTACTAAATTATTTGCAGATTTTATTTCTTATTCCATTAGATTTTTTTAGAATGCAAAAAAATATTTAATAATCTTCACTTTTTTATAACGCCGACACAAAACCTTCATTGTTTATTTTCTAATTATAAAAAATAAGTTTATATTAAAATAAGAATGCAAAGTTTATATCTTACACAAAATGATGTTACAAATAAGGATTTATAAAGTCGCGAAAAAAAGTAAAAATATCCAGGATAAATTGCTATTAAGTTAAATACTACTAATTTGAAAATATGTATTTTGTGAGAAAAATAAAAAAGAAGTTTCTTCAATATTAAATTATTATGGCGAACATATCTCCGTACATACTAACGTATTTAAAATCTTAAGAAATATATTTATTTGAGCATTGTGATAAGAATCAGTAAACAATTAATTTCCTATTAGCTACATTAGTTTCTATAAGTCCATAAGTAGTTACTTAGTTTAAAGTTGAGTTTGAACAGATATTTGGTGGTGAATGAGGCCATCACAACCAATAAGGCATCCTTCTGTCTCATAACGTCGAGAGAACCTTAAACATACTTTTTTACACAAAATTTTCAACCACATAACATACTACGTCTATGATATCAACATCGACGGATAACTTCATACATTCTCTCACCTTTCGTACATCTTACAAAACATAACAATAATTTATACAATTCACGATACCTTGCACATGTGCATGCCTAAAATAACATACATCAACTTTCATACATCCACTTTCATATTATCACTTTATTTCACATAAGTAAAGATACCACAGCCACTGTCTGTATTTATAATACCAAATAGGAAAATGCTCTAAATTTTAAGATTATCATGGAAAGATACAGTCAGGCGTTCATTTTTACGTGATAGATATGAAGCGATAAGTGCATTTCGGTGAATCAAATTACTATGACTCGAATAGTTTGCAGTGGCATATAATGAAAAATAGTCGTTAGTGAAAAGTCGCAAAATATAATAGTCATTTATGTCGCCGGCTTACACTTTAAAACTGTATTTAATTTATTGCAATTTTAGTTTAATTTAGTTAAAATTTAGAAAAAAGTAAATTAAAAATACAACTGATATAATAAAATCACGAGTGCACTTATCGATTTTTTTTACTTTAGTTGACCTGACTTTAACAATATTTTACCAGCAGAATGTTGTTCCAAGCTGCGATTCAATGCTGTGGTCAAATATGCCGAATCTGAAAAATAGAGAATTATGTTTTTAACAATCTCACATTTAAAATTTTCTAAAACTTAGTTCTTATCGTTTGTGCTAAACATTTGATAAAAGTTGAGATTTAAATCTTTTAATTTTAGAATATTTAAACGTGGACCAGTATTATAGAATACAAATTGATAGGTAATATAAAAATAAATTAACCAATCTTATTAGACACGATGTTCGCAAAAAAAAAATCCATCCTTAGTTTAAGTGCACAAGTGATAATTAGATTTTTTTTTAATTAAGTTATTATTTAGTGTAACTATCGAATCCAATAATTAAGCAACGTTAAGCACTGTAAGTAGTAGGCTGGTGAGGGAGGGAGAGCGGGTCGTACCAGCTGGCGAGCGGCAAGGCTTGCTTGACGCGGCGGATCTCCTTGGAGGCCCAGTTGGCGAGCGCCTTGGTGCGCGGCACGCGGGAGCGGCGCGCGGCCTGCAGCATGTCGGAGAGCGCCGCGTTGTCGAGCAGCGCCACCACCTTGGAGCCGAAGGCGGTGGTGAGGTCGCCCATGAGCCCCGAGATGACGGCCATCTGGCTGTCCGTGCGGTCCTCCTCGCTCGCCACTTGGATCATGAAGTTCACGATGGCGGGCACGTGCGGCTCCACTATGCCGATGTCCGATCGCACCTGCTTTGTTGTATTTCATGATTAAATCCATTTTTTACCACTTATCACAGAAAGTTCAACTCATATTAAAATAGCACTTCTGATTGCCAAAGTTTTAAAATTAAAACAACAATGTATCTCTTATATTTATATTATTATGTAGCAATTCAAAATCATGCAAAACACCAAAAATTAAAATTGTCAAGTGAAATACGCAATTATATAGTGATTTTTTAATATCACACTACTTATGAATGTCCTAAATAAATAACAACTGCAACACTTTCAGTGTTATTTTATTATCATTAGATAATAAATATTCGATAACGTGCATAAAAATATAAATTCGGTGTCATATAATTACCTGATTATATTTTGTATAGATAAAGCGGTAATATAATTAAGTGTAGTCTAAAAGGATTGCCATAGGAGAAAGGAGAATTTACTAACCTGAGAACCACTGCCTTTGAGACCTTGAATGATTCCAGTGTATGCTTCAAGTACACTCTCTCGAAGTTCACCCAGGTACTCAACCATATCATAATCGTTATTATCTACTTTTACATTGCTGGCCTACAAAAATAATTAATATTATAAAAAAACCTCAAAATAAATTTAATGAAAAATTTTCTTTAATAAAATACATACCTGTAATAGCATTTGCATGACTATATCGAAATACTTGGCAAATTCACTACCAATACTCAAAGCAATGTCTCCAAAAACAGATAATATTTCTGGCTTTACTGATCGATGAATTGATGGATCACCCAAATTTTCCAATAGCAAAACAATTATCTCATCACAATACGGTGCCATCTGAAATTTGTATTCATTATATTCAATCATAAGACTGGATGTAAACAGAGCACTCCCGAAAACAAAGACTGATGGTAGTAGTAGTAACCTGTGATGATATGCTAGAAAATTGGTCCATTCAGACGATTTTTTTTGCAAAAGCTTAACATCCCTGGTATCACTAGTACTAATCCAGCCTTCGTCTTCGGGAATGGTCTTCATACACCCTGTATTAACAACAATATGAATGCAAATATTAAAATAGAAGCTTGATACACATACCTTACTTTTCAAGGCGCGACAGATATCACCAGTTAATCCGACAGCTGCTATACAAACTTGGTATTCTTGATGGTTTTTAAGACCTGTGTAGAGGTATTTTTTGAAAGTATCCATATATTTTAAGAATTCTTCTCCTAAAACTTCAACAAGTGTAGAAACAGCCATGAGTGCATCCTCTTGAACGCTGCCTGATTTCCCAGCATTACTTGCAAACACAGTTAGCAGAGCAGACATTATTGTGTCAGATATTTGTGGTGCATCATCAGGAGTTACTTTCTTGAGAACCGAATGCAAAGTTGCACACAGCAAACTCTGAAGATCATTGAATTGAGATCGGTCAGCTTGACTGTTAACATGGATTTCCATTTGAAGTACCTGCTGAAGTCTTTCAAGAATAACCATTGTAGTCTTTTGTACTGTAACATAACAGTCACTAGGAGAGTTTTTAACCATTTCCATAAGTGCTTCATAGGCTGCTGATCGTAAATTGTGCTGAGCAGCATCTTGACGGTCAGTTGTCTCCAATAATCTCTGAACAATAAAATCAAAATAGTTAGACATGCAATATGTCTTTGGTTGGTTAGAATCACCACCATCAGCAGCCTCGTATGCCGCTTCTGCCAGACCAGTGAATGCCCAACAAACATTTGCTGCAACTCTGGGCTCAGCTTTCAAACCATTTACAAGACTCTCCAGCAATGGCTGCAAATAAGTTTCATTAATAGCAGCCTCAGGAACAATCTCACATATTCTACCAAATGTCCAAGCAGCAGTGTCTCTCACAGCAATGCTAGAGTCATACATAGCTTCAATCAAAGTGGGCATAGCATTTTCTACTAATGGTTTAAGTGTGTTAGCTCCAAGGCCACCAAGGATTGAACCAAATGCCATTAATGCAGCTTCTCTGTATCTCCAGTTCTCACTCTTGATATTGCAATTAATGAAGGGTAGCACATGTGGCACAATTTCATCTTCACAACAATTTGACAAAAGCATTAGACAAACAGATGCAGCCTTTGATGGATTCCATTCCAATTCATCATCAGAGTCATCTTGTTTTGTTAACTTTTGCATCAAAACAGGGGCTAGGTATTGCAAAGCTCCTCTTGCATAGAATCTTGAAGTTCTTAGAGGTGGCCGACCTAGAAATTTCAAAGATTTTAATACATTTTATGTATTTTAGAGAAACAATATTGTTGCCTAATAATATTTTTACAAACCTGCATCAACTGCTTCGGCTTCTTCAATCGCCAGGTCTATTTCTTCATCACTCACATTGGACCAAAACTCAATTCCTTGTAAGGAGATCTCATCTATATCAGACTTCATGGCTTCAAGGGTTATAGGGAATAGGGCTTGCCCCATATAGGGTTCCATGTGTTGGTAATAGAGAGACAAAATTTTTACCTGAAATTATTTTCAATAATGATATCCAATACTTGATTGATAATGTGCATTAAATTTTATTGTGTTACACTTATCTTTTATTAAAGAATTTTATTACACACAAGGAAATAATGATAAGTCTATTTTTGACTAAGGAATATAAACTGACCGTTTTCTATAAAATATAGACCAAAATGTTTTCTATGTAACACAATATTAGTTTCCTAACTTTTATTGATTTAAAATTAGAAAGATAATAAAACTTACGAGACATTGTAAGGCAGCAACACTGATTCTCATGTCACTAGATTGTGTGGCTTCACATACAACTTCCATTATGAAATTTCTTTCATTCTCTTTCTCAAAATTGGCTCTAGTGAATTCTAAAGAGTTGAGTAAAGCTTGGGTAGCAGCTAGTCGTACATGGTTACTTGGTTCAGTTGATCTCATTCCGTGTATGATGGCAGTAAGAATTTGATTACTTCTCTCTGTTAATACTTCTGCATCAATTTCTTGACAGATGTAGCCTGGACAAAAAAATAAATGTTAATACATATATCATGAAATAATGTTTTTTTTTTTATTTATTTGGATCAACAATCAACTTTAATTTTTTTTTACTGAAACTTAACATACTAACATAAAGTAATTTTACAGTTAGTTAAGTTAACCACTACAGTAAAATTGTTATTAGTTTAAAATACAAGTAAAGTTATATAAATTACCCTTTCACTTACCAATAGCCTCCAAGGTTGCTTCCTTTTTAAGTTCAGTTGATTGAGCATTTACAACATTTTCTACAAGGATATAAATAACATCATTAAATTGTCCAACTGGTAGTTCTGCGACAGCTACATATGCCACACACTGGGCAGCTGAACTTGGCCGACTGTTCTCTGTACCCATGGCAGCTAAAATCTAAACAAGGAATGGTTAAATAGAGTAGGATCTATTATAAAAACACCTTTTCCAGACATAAGACAATATAAAAGAATACACAATTTTCTCAAACATAAGTGTCTCCTTAAAAAACAAATATGTATTTATATTGACAAAAACAGCTCTAAAACAAGTTCAGTATTAAAAGTTTTTATAAATGTAGTACAAAGAGTATGAAAAATAAGTTCACAAGTCTGACTTCTTTAAACAGTATATATAAGTCTAGAGCTCTGCTAGAATTATGGTTAAACTCCACATTATTCTAGTAAATATTTTTTAATTTAGTTATATTTCTAAACAAAATATATTTGGTACTATTAGATTCTGTGGATTATAATTCTTGTTTTTAAGCAAGATTTATACTAAAAAATAACCAATCAATCAAGAGTACATATAAGAATTTGTTTTTACTGAAAATTATATTCAGTTCATTTTATTTCTCTTACACTTAATGCAATATTTACAATTTACAGTAACTTACATTTTGTTTAATGTAAAGTCTTTCTTCTTCTTCCAAAGCCAACCATCTTTGCTGGTATTGTTGTTTAAGTGCAGGATCCTTTGATGTCAAATGGTTTTTGAGTTGCAGACCAGCTGCCATCCTCGCCACTTGACTGTTCCCTCCTTGGCGAAGGACATCAGAAAGCATTTTCATGAAGGTTGTAAAATTTGTTGATGCGGCATGTTCCAGATAAACAACTGCTGCTTCCAATTCATTTCGATCTGTAAATGGGTGTTCACAATATTTCATCATGTTATTTTTTCTTCTTACTTGTATTTTTCTAATATGTAGGTATATATTTTTATATTTGGAACTGAATTAGAGTTCAACATACACTATTTACATAATTCCAGGTGCCTCAATTTAAAGAATGACAAAAATTTTCCTAATATAATATTTTAATAATAAGAACATACAAGAACAGGATAAATTTATTTACCAATTCTTTGAATTATTCGATTGTACAGTTACTCATATTGACATTACTATAACCTTAAATTTTTTTCTGTTATTCGTACTGAATAGTAAAATGTAGGTTTTGGCTATAAATTATTCTCGATTTCCCATTAAACTTGCTAATATAATCTTTTAAACTATAAAGAAATGTGAAGAGTTATAGGTATATAGCTTTAACTAGAAGTTTCCTGTATGACAGGCAAGCATTGTCGTTAAAGATAGAGAGAAAATGTATAAGAATACAATAAATATACAAGGATTTAGTTGTCTATTTTACATTAATTATGAAACCTGGGGCGATATTTTCTGTAAAATAACTACGTTATCATCAACAATAATACGTTAACTTTAATAGCGCCATCCATGTTCTGGAAGTTAGCCACTATACGTACCGGGTGAGACAGTCTTCTCGAGTATTTGTATCAGTGCTATTGTCGTTTCTGCGTGCATTTTGTTGTTGTTCTTACGCTTATAATCAAAAAATATTTCTCTAACTGATAATTGAAAAGTAAAACCGGCTCACAACGGAAGAACACTCACGAAACGTTGATCGGAATGAGTGTTGCAATAAATTCAAAATAATTCAAATAATTTCCAAGGTGGATAAAGCAAACATAGATCTTATTTCTTTAAGTATGTATTCTGTTGACCCGGTCGTTATGTTAAACTGCTTGTATTTTATTTAAAACTCCTAAGTTTGTTTAAAACTGTACGTCTTCTCTCTTATGTGAAATAGTTTTTTTTAAATTTTATTGTACCAAAACTGTAAATTTTTGTTTAAGTATTTGGTCACACTGCTTTGATTTTTTAATTTAAGAATCTTTGCCTAAAAAGTAAAAAAATAAATAAAAGGTAGCCAAAATAGAAAGTTCTAACATAATTTAGGGAAAATAAATTCAGAAGTCTTAATTTGTCACGCGTACCAACAAAATAAACCAGTAATATGGTATGTATATAAACACTTAACATGGGAAATATAATTTCATTTAAGTAATATTCAGTAGCTAGTAAGGTTCATTTTTTTTAGTTTGTAACTTAGCATGCTGACTTAAACTGACAAGATATTATGGTTTTTTTTTTTTTTTTTTTTTTTTTTTTTCAGTTGGAGGAAATCACCGGTTTGGAGGGACGGCGCGACGCGTTACGCACTCGGCACACTTTCCCTTCGCTCCGTCCCCGGACGCCGAACCGGTAGCCGCCGGCGAATACGGCCACCGGCTCTCTCGGTCGGCGGGCTCTCCGAAGCCCGCCAAGATGGGACCGCGTCTCACCCTCCCGCGGAATACCCCGCTGGGTCAGAACCAGCGTGGGTCGGGGAGCGCGGTCTACCATCCCCCGAAGATATTATGGTAACGTATGTTTGTGTGTTTCTCCCATTCTGTTTTTTTTTAATTTAAGCATTGTAATTTTAAAATACTTTTTCAACATGTCGCATAATTCTGTTTACTTATCCACTCAACTGGGATCGGCAACCAAATTGGTTTGTTTACTTTTGCCAAGTCTGTGGCAGGAGTCAAAATTGAGCACAGTTCTAAAACTTGTTTTGTTTACATTTTTTTATCGTCTCATATTTTACGGAGATGATATATTTTCGCTAAAAATGCAATACAGCGTCGTTCAGCAATAAAGATTTACAAAAATATAAGGTTTAATTAAAAATCTAAATTAAAAATAATTGGAAAAAAAATGTTTTTAAAAAGGGGCTCAAACACGGTATTGATTCGGAACGAAGTCCCCAGTTTCGCGATCTAGCGAATAGTGACGTTCCCAGTTGAGTGGATAACTTAGCTTTCGTGTTTTATTTTTCCGTCCCTGTATCCGTTGTGCAGATATTCCTATGATAATCTGCTTTGAAGTTTAAAGCTATGCTACTTTGATGAATTTTCTAATAGAAAAGTGTGTACATAATTAATTAAGGTTTAAATATGATATTGCGGAATTTTACAGTGGCATGGAACATGAAACTTGGATGGAAAAAGCAACATTCACTTAGAGAAAACATTATTTCGTTTTTAAAAATACCTATTGTTTAATCTCGTGAACAAAGAGATTAAAGTATAAATAGAGCACATTGACATCTATTTCCATACATTAGAATTCTGTTAATTCATCAATTTATAATAACGCCATCTAGTATAAAAAAAGGAAATTAACCCACTGACGAATTAGTGACGTTCCTAAATGATTCGGATAAAATAGCTATTCGATTATATTTCTCATTTATTTGAAAATTGAATCCTGAACAAACTTCTTATAATAAATTTGTGTATTGAGTAACTAGATCTGGATCGAATTTTGATAGGTGGTGAAGTTTGATCCTTCTCGCGAATAATAGGTGGAAATCTTTAATTTTATTTTAGATTTTTCTAAGAATTTCTGAATCAAAAATTTGTTTATAGCCCTAATTATTGATCTTGATTTATTATTCTGAATTACTGTGAATCAGTTGTACTATTGGAAATCGCTTTAAAAGGACAATAAAGGCTATACTATTTTAGGTTGTTTTGAACTTATGGTTTAATAAACATAAATAAACTATGATAAAATTTCAATAGCATCAACAGAAATTTTAATAACATTTAATTTTGACTGATTATTGAAAATTATTTCACTATGAAATTGATTGATTATTAATCGATCCAATCGATAAAATGTAACAGCACTATAGACATTATTGACATCGACAGTATTGAGATTTAGTTCACTTAATCAACAATAGATGGCTTTAGTTGATCTATCTTAACTCCACGAAAATGGTTTAATTTCTTATGTAAAAGGTTTCTTTAAAATGAACATTCGTCACTTGACAGTTGACAGCTGACGAAATTTGAAGTCCGTAAGTCCCTAACTAACAAACAGAAAATTTTGGATGCAATGTCCGGTCTCTTGGTTATAATATACATGGTGTTGAATGTCTTTGACTGTAAATGATAAAAATCTTAGATTTGAGGTTTGGTTTTAGGATATAAATGTAATGAAGAGGGAAGTCTGTGCAATGCACATAAACGACGAAAATCAATTGTTTATTGGACCAAAATGCAGAGGATCATAAAAGCAGAACCAGATTTTTTAGATTGTGAATTTTCAAAAATAATCAATGTTCATGGAGATTAAATTATGGGATCTAGCAACCGTATCTAAACGTCAATTTGAAAGCACACAAATAACGTCACTGTCGTTAGAAAATGACAGGTTTTTAATTGTCAGCTGTCATCACCCGGCGGTCCTCTTTTCGTTTCACTTGTGTTGTGCAGTGGAAGTTTGGTTAAAAAATTTAACCAAAATGGTAAAAATCTTTGTTAATTTTTGTAATCATCATCTATAAAGTTTTTTATTTTCAATTTATCTGTTATGCAGAGTAGGAGAAACCCCAAACTAATATTATTTTGGGAAAGTGAAATGTACCAAAACAAATATTACCTTTTCTGTTTCAGTCGCTTGTTATTCCAGAGAAATTTCAGCATATTCTTCGTATCATGAATACGAACATTGATGGCAAACGCAAAGTTATGTTTGCCATGACTGCAATCAAAGGTGTTGGCCGGAGGTACTCCAACATAGTACTTAAAAAAGCTGACATTGATTTAGACAAACGTGCTGGAGAATGCACTGAAGAAGAGGTATGTTTCTATTAAATATTTTAGAAACAAGAGGCCTTGATGTTTTATGATTTAATAAACAATGTCGAATTTACCTCTGTAGTTTGCGCAGTGCTTGTTATTCTCTGACTATTATCTAAATACAAACAATCAGTATTTTTAATTTATAATTTTTCTTTAAAATAATGTACATTGTTTTTGTAGAAAACTGAAGAGTTAGTACATAAAATAAATTTTATTTCATAATTGAATACCTCATTATTACATGTAAGTTAATTTCAATAGAACTGATTTTTGTGTAGTATCATTGTTTTCAAAAATATAGGTATTGTTGTAAAATGTGGGATATTTGTACCAATGAATCTTTTTTTATGATATTCTACATTTCATTATTTAGATTTATCTAGTTATGGTGTGCAAACTTTTATTGTAATAAATTCAATTTTGAGATTACCCCTTACTCAGCTCATTCAATTTACATTCAGTGCAACATAAACAATAGCTTATAAATAAACTAATCAATTAATGTATCATTTAATTTTCAGGTTGAAAAGATCATTACCATCATGTCAAACCCAAGGCAATACAAAATCCCAGACTGGTTCCTCAACAGACAGAAGGACATTGTCGACGGTAAATACAGCCAGCTGACCTCCTCCAATTTAGACTCAAAACTTCGTGAGGACTTGGAAAGGCTTAAGAAGATCCGTGCACACAGAGGAATGCGTCACTACTGGGGCCTGCGTGTGCGTGGTCAACACACCAAGACTACCGGCAGGAGAGGAAGAACTGTTGGTGTATCTAAGAAGAAGTAAATAAAATAAATAAACATTTTCAACACATTTAGCGTTTTACTTTTATTGTGCAGTACTAATTGAATTAAATACTAATCAGCGTAAGCAGGCAGTTAGTAGAAATAGTCAACTTAACAATTGTTTTTTTACATTATGGATAAAAACCTTATCTTGCATTTGAGTCATTAAAAATAAAAAAATGTAACAAAGGCATTTGTTATAAACAATAAAATAAGTACAAAGTTGAGATAACACTAAAGCAGGTATTACACTAGTGTTGATTTTGTCTAATCATAAGAAAACATTTGGATTTATACCCTTATGCCTGAATCGTATATATTGAAGAAAAAACATCAGGTGTACTTTCTTTAGAAATAGTAGTCTTTAATAGTAGTAGGCTCTAGAAGATTTTTTTTTCTGTTGGAGGAAATCACTGGCCGCACGCTCCGCGGGCGGGGTATGTGGGAGTTGAACCGCACTAAAACCTCCAACCGCTGACACTCAGCGTCCGAACCCTGGTTGAGGCCATAACCCAGCACGGGGTTTGGAGGAATGGCGCGACACGTTACGAGCTCGGCACTCTTTCCTGTCGTGCTATCCCGCTAGAAAATATTTAATAGCCTAAATAACTAATGAAATGTATATCTAATAAAGTTGAGAAACAAATCTATCTGTGGTATATTTTATAGTGTGACCTGTAGCCTACAAAACTTAAATTTATTATAGAAATAAAAGACTTCTTTGTGATGTTAATTATTTTATTAGGATAAAACATTTAAAACTAATAAAAGTTCTATAAAATTATTCATATTGAGCTATAAGTACCATCATGTACACTCCAGCAAGAAGAGCTATTATCTCTTTGATGGATTGAGAGAACTTGTTGTTCGGACCTTCCAACAACTCAGGGATTACAGACACTGTAGCAATGTATATGAACCCTCCGGCTGTAAATGGTAATATCAACGAGGAAACTAGACCTTCTCCAGTTCCTCTTAAGTAAATTGATATAAATGTTCCTGACATAGCTCCAAAAGCAGTTACTAGTTGTAAAAGCATAGCTTTTTTCCTTGAACACCCAGATTGAACTAAAATAGCAAAATCACCAATTTCATGAGGAATTTCGTGTAATAAAATAGTGACTGTGGTAATATAACCTATGCTTTGTCCTGCAATATATGATGCTCCAATAGCAAGTCCATCTGTGAAATTGTGTGTAAAGTCAGCAGCCAAGTTCAAATATCCAGCAATCTTTATGTCTTCTTGTTTTTCTTTACCTTCCTTTCCTTTCTTTTTTAACTTGTCATCTGATTTCTTTTTGTCTCCAGCATGTGAATGTCCATGGCCTCCACTAAACAGTCTGACAGTTTTTTCAACTACTAAGAATGTTATGATACCACCAAGTACCCCAAGACCAACAGTCATGTCGTGAGGTTCATGCTCTTGGCCTCCATGTGAGTGGGAATGGCTGTGACTATGCCCTTGTTTGTCATCGTGTGGCATTAGTGCATGCGGTATCAAGTGCAAGAACGCGTCTCCTAGGAGTCCGCCACTAGCAAAGGCTAACAGTATTTTAAGTAAAGGCTGCTTTTCGACAGTACCGTCAATAGGTATAAAAAATAATATAAAGAATGGCACAATACTTATAAACAAAGTAGAGCACAAAGCACTGACGTACAAGTTGTAATCTGGTTCAACAATTTTATCATGTTTTTTGTGCTGTTCGTTGGCAGTCTTAGAATACTTAAATGATGGAGATTCATCGCCGTGTGAATGAGAATGAGCACAAACCAGGGAGAATGTATAGAATATTAATATACAACATATTAAAGTTTGAATTTTTGCAAACATTTTCACAATACACTTAACTTTTACCGCTTTTTGATCGTTCACCGACTTCGGTTTTCGGGTGATTGACAGTTTGAAGCATAGTTTGAAGTTTGTAGAGTCGTAGCGACGAAGTGTAGTAGGGACTTGTACAGTTTATCAAAAACATCGATTCATCGTCATCTAATTCTAAAAATACTCAATTATCTTCTTTTACCCTGTTGTTCGTCTTCTGAACACAAAACACAATCCTTTGTTTAGCAAAACACTGAACTTCGGCGATGGATAAGTAAAAAATAACAAAGCAGAGAATTAGCAAAATTTAGGAAATTCCAGTTTTGTAGAGTATTACTGGATTGAAATTTCAATGTGTCTTATGTGAGTAAAATCTTACTTTAAGCTGATTCTGAAAAGAACTGAATATACTATAATACTAACACAAGTGATACAAAAATATGAATGTTAGATTTGGGTTTGAGTTTATTATGGAAGAAACAATTTCATCAATAAAACTCCCAAATTGAAATCCATGGGAATTTTATTAACAGATATTAGACAATAATTGATAGAGTATTAAGTCGAATGTCGAGAAGAATCGTATAGATTGAAAAAAATGTTATGAATAAAATTCAATTATTTATCATATTTTGTTCCTAAATCGATTAAAATTTCCTCTCGGTGCATAAATGTTTCGTATTTTTAGTACAAGTAAGAAGGGTATCTCTAACTGCTAAGTGTAAATTGAAAAGTCAGTGATGAATGATGACGTTTTTGACATTTGTCTGAAATTGGAAATGTTGGCAATTTTGACAGATGACAATTGTTCTAATTAAAATAATGATAGCGTGCCCGCACACCTAAAATAGTATTGTCAATATTTAGAGTATTGACAAGATTATTGTAGGCATATTGTCATTATCGACAATAATATTTAAAATATTTTTAATCTTGACAATATTAGGGTATTGCCAGATTTAAAGCAGATTTTTTCTCTACATCAAATTTTAAAACAAGAAAGTTCCAAATGTGATTATGATGCGGCATTTTTATAAATAGAGTGCTACAAGAGGAACGTTTAAGTGTATCCCTACTAATTTATAAATGTGAATGTAAGTTCTTTTGTTACGCTTTCACGCGAAACCTACTCAACCGATGAAAGAGTATTTTTTTATTGTATTCAATATTGTTTTGTTATTTCTACACATTTTATATTTTTTATTAAGCACAAAAACAACGTTATCTCCATGAGAACCGTATTCAACCATTAATACCCCGTGTTGGGTTCTGGCCTCAGCTGGAGTTCGGACGCTGAGTGTAAACGGCTGGAGGATTTTGTGCTGTTCATCTGTGTGGGATATCGTCTGGGAACGTCAATTTTCGCTCCATGAAGAAACTGGGGAATACGTTCGAAACCAGAACCGTGTTTGAGTGTCTTTTTAAAAACATTTTTTTCAAATAAATTTAAATTCGATTTCAATTAAACTTAATATTTTTGTGAATATTTATTGTTAAACTACGCTGTATGGCATTTTCAGCAATAATATATTATATCCGTATAAATGAGACTATTAATAAATGTAAACAAAACAAGTTTCTGAACTAACGTGATGTCATGCTCAATTTTGCCTCCTGCCACGGACTTGGCAAAAGTAAACAAACTAATTTTGATGCCGATTCCAGTTGAGTGAATAAGTAAAAATCTAATTCTAATTTTTGTAAATATATTTTTATAAGATAGCCAACTAAAGTATAGATTCCGAACGAACGATCCCAGTTTCATCATCTTGCGAAAATTGACGTTCCCAGTTGTTGGTTTACTGGGCTATTATAAGCTCCACGTTGGTAACATCGGAGCTAAATTCTTTTAAAAGTATTGTCAATAGTATTGTACATAATAATATGCTGGGTATTTTACTGTCGAAAAGTCTTGTCAATACCTACTTGTGACACAAGTATTGACAATACCTCTTATAGGTGTGCGGGCACGCATAGGTTTTTTAATTTAACTGGGTAAAAAGTAAAAACATAAAGGCTAATTTATTAAAAATACTGAATTCATAGTTCTGGCCGCACATACTATAGTATTGACAATACTTGTGTCACATGTATTGCCATTATTGACAATACTTTTCAACAATAAATTACCCCGCATACATACAATAATCTTCTTCTTGTCAAATATTGACCAATTTCCAAAAAGGAGGAGGTACTCAATTCGTCTGTATGTTTTTTTTTGTTGGTCCCCCGATATCCCTTGTTTAGGTGGACCGATTTGAGAGGTGATGATCCAACTTAGGTCTCATTCGATTTTTTTTAAGATCAAACAAGTACTTTTGGATCTGTGTTTAAAAATGTGTATTTTGAACGGACAAAATTTCACGATTTGCTATGCGTTCTTGCGTGTATTTCTTTTTTTATATGAATCGATTTCGATGATTCTTTCTTTGTTAGAAAACAGACATTTTGAGCATTATTTTGTATAAATTTGATAAAGATCTGACTGGTAGTTTTTGTGCTATGCTTGAGAAATGGAAGTCGGTCGTTTTCATTTTTGTAATAAAAATATTATTTTAAAGGAAATTAGCTCCGAAGTCGCCATCGTGAAGCTTTAAATTTTGCACTTGGGTTTATTGGTATGTTAAATAGATAATATTATAATAACATGTTAGTGAATGGTGGATGGTCGATCCTGGTCTTCAATGCTGGATCCATGTTCGGTTTCCAGAAATGGTAAATCTTGGTTCCTACGACAGTGCTGGGTTCAACATCCGGTACTAATATATAGCATTCAGCGTCGAGAACCAGGATCTAGCATCCTGATCCAGTACCCACTAGGGATGTAATGAATATTCGTATTCGCATTCGCAAAAAATCATGCGAATGTTATGCGTATGTTTTGACAAATAAAGGAAATCTGACAAAGTCAAGATAAAGACTTATATGGGTAAAAAATATTTAGTGGGGAAGGAACAAGTACCCCCTCCCTTCTAAGTAGATCCAGCATGGGTAAAATATAAGTACCAATTTTTATATTAGACACCTATAAATTATAATGATTTTTGGGAGATAAGTACAGGTGACTTGTCAATAAAAAACCTTGATCTTTTTGTTTGAAAGGTCAATATTCGCATTCGCGAATGTCCAAAAATCGACATCCCCAGTACCCACTATCTAACACATCATTCAGCATCCAGAATTCTGGAAATAGTATTCAGTCTTCGGGATTAACGATGTTTGATAAACTGAATATAGGAATGAAAATTTACTGAATTATTCGTCATTTATCAGCTCATTAGTCATCTCACCATCATTAGGAATACCTACCTAATAAAAATAACAGATATTATAAGTGAAGGTATTAAATTAAAAGCGGAATCTCATACTAAGTAGAAACAGACTGGAGATAAAGATACACGTGATTTTAAATTCAAAAGATTTACTTTTGCAAGAAGTTCTTAAAATAACAATCAAGATATCTGATCAAAACCAATAAGTCATTTTGATATTTCCGTCGACATCCCGTTGCGTTTCAACAACGCTGGTCTGTCGAAGCAATTTGCGCATGGAACTACGTCGTCTAGATGTGATTCCTGTTATTTCGTCTGTTTCTAGTGCAGGGGCTTCAGTCAATTCTACCTGCTCTAAATTTTCATATGAATCCGCAGGTAGTGTTTGTCTGTAAAATTTAAGAACTTATAAATGTTAAGAATGGAAATATACAAGTGGTGATTCGAAGAAAAAACTGTTTGGTTGCAGAACCATTAAATTTCCATTGAAAAATATTGCCCATTATCTATACTAGTATTATAAAGAGGAAAGGTTTGATTGTTTGTTTGTTTGTCTCGAATAGGCTCCGAAACTATTAGTCCAAGTTAAAAAATATTTCTTGTTTTGGAAAGTTTATTTATCGAGGAAGGCTATAGGATATATAATTTCCCTTTGTGACACAGACGAAGTTGCACGGGTCCACCTAGTTATTAAATATAAATGGTGGTGTGAAATAATATGAAGAGACTAGAGTAGATATTAAATTACAAGTAGTTACTCACAGTGTTGTCTCTGCACGTTATTGCAAAAATGCGGTATTGCTTGCATTAATTATATATTACAAGTAGGTATAATTATATTTTCCTACTCAATAGAATAAATTAATAATATCTAGTAAGATAAGTACAGACTAAAAATAGTTAATCTGACTTAATATTATTACTTTATTTTAAGTAGTTATACAAAGGGATGCTGTTGCAAGTGCGAGTGAGTAATAAAATATAGATATCTGTATAAATAAACAAACTTTTTAGCTCCACAAGTAAAGCAGTCTCTGTAAGTCCAATCTTTGCCAAACTCTTCTCCTTCCTCCGCCGTCTGAGGCAGTGAACAATGTAATGTTTCTGGTAATCGTAGAGCACTCAGACCTCCGATGACTGATACGGCTCCCATCACTACAAGAGGCAGGGCCAAGTTGTTAGAGCCCTAAAAAGGTTCAGTAGATATTAAAGCGCTAAAATAAGTAGTTAATTGCTTGAATGAAGTAAATAAACGATTAATCTTGAAAAAAGGTGTTCTTATCATTCCACTTCTATCTTATTAAGTTTAATATGTATCAAAGTATTTGTCCACCGTTGGTCATCGATTTTCGTGTTTAATTTGTCATAGGTACTTTAAAGAAAGTAAATATCTTACCAAGTAATTTACAAATGGTATTATTATTAAACCCAGTCCACCAATATATGCTGAAGTACCTATGCCAACTCCTCGTAACGCTGTAGGATAGAGCTCTCCAGCATAAGGGTATATTATTAAAAAAGATGCAGATATAAAAAGTTTTGAAATCAGGTAAAGAATGAGCGTTTCTGTGACAGCATCTGGAATAACCAAAAAAGGTTCGTACATTTGTAACTCCCCAATCTCATAGATGTCTCCGAAGAGATGTTTTATATCGTTTATTTCACGATGGCACCAACGTTTGTACCAACCGTTTAACACGGTTAATACTTAATAGATACCCACTGTTGCTGTCTTTCAAGTTTTGTTTCAGAAGATTCCCCTCCTTGGTGTTTCACGAGAACTTTGAAAACTCTACTAATTAGGCTGAACTAGAGAAGTCTCTCGTTAATGGTAGTGCGTAGTTCAGAGACTGAGATTGCAGATGTCCATGAGCTAAGTTTACGATTCGAAGATTCGATAGCACATGGCAATAAGAAAGTTTATATTAATTTAACATAAACTTACCTTGAGGTAATAGTACCGTAGCTATACAAAATATTCCACTTATAACCATGGATAAACAAAGGGGCCATCTTCTGCCCACACGATCCATAAGCATCCAGCATATGAGATAACTCGGTATTTCAACGGCGGATGAAAGAAAGAAACTCATATACTGATTGTCTCCTATGGCTGGTCCATAGTAACTTAAACCAACATATACCATTTCAGACGCACACCAGTTCAGGGTAATCAAAAAGGTTTTTAAACGCATATTTGGTGTACGACATAGAGCTAAAACGCCTTCATGTTCTTGACTTTTCTGCTGCAATTTTTCTTTTTCCTTTAAATCTAAAATTAACTTTTGCAATTTTATGACGTACTCCTGGGGTAATTCCTTTTGATTTATTCTGGCTATTGTTTGCAGAACGTTATTTGCTTCCTCTAGTCTTCCTCGCATCAAAAGCCATCGTGGTGATTCAGGTAATACAAACCAATATAAATAGTACGTTATAAATGGAGTCGAAGTTGCTAGAGCAAGAGACCTCCAATCTCGAAGCAGATATGTTACTGCGGATAACAGTATCAGTCCCATGGTGTAGAAGATACATGTCATAACTGTTACAAATGATCTGTAATTAGGCCCTGCAAGTTCTAGAGCTGGAATATAAAAATAAAGAAATTGCGTAAACACAGCACAATTGTAAAATTTTTATGACTTCTGTATTATGTTTAGATTACGTAATGCATTGCGATGCAATAATTAGATAATTAGCTGAAAAATGGCATCTGAAGAAGGTATTCAGTATAAATCCCTCTCTCCTTAAGTACAATAGAGCTACATTTCACTCTACTGGCAAGGAAGAGCGCCATGCACAAAAGTATCAAAATGATGTACAATCGTATTTTTAGAGAAATCAATAGTAGATATTTGAATATTTCAAATAAATATAATTCAATGTGATATACTTACAGATTATAAATGGAATTTGATAAACAGCTGGAATAGTCAACCCAACGATAGCTCTAGCAAGTAACCAGAACCAGTACTCGTGAGCAGAGGCCGTCATTATACTACCAATGAGTAATGTCGTCAGGCAAATAAAAAAAGATTTCTTTCGTCCTATTCGATCATTCAAATAGCCAAAAGTATAGACGCCGATGGGTCCCCCGACGTTTAAGGCCACTAATCCGAGCGTAGGATATACATCGTATTCGCATACTAAATTGAACTGTAATAGAAGTAAAGTATACTAAACATTTATTTGTAAAGAGACGTAATATACCTATTCTATTCCCAAACTGCTTAGTGTAACCCTGCATTAAGCAAGTGAAAAAGATTTCAACAATGAGCAGTGATTGGTACAATTTTGGTACTTACATCTATAACTACTGATGAGGAGACTTCAGTTAGATTGAATTCATATCCATCATAACATGGTTCTACAGCGGGACTACTATCTGCTTGAACTTTAGATAAGCTGCTTATTGTAGACCAATTTTTGGCGTACCTCAAGCATTTTTCAAAGCTGATATTGTCCTGGTGAAAATTTAATTATTTCACATTTGTACGAGTATGTATGATCAACTTTTATAAAGATAAATTACATATTAAAATAATTATCTCTACGTATTTTCAACACATTAAAAATTGACTTACATTTAAGTAGATGAACTGATTGGACGAAATTAATATTTTGGTATGGTAGTTTAAAAATATGTACTATATGTTGTTAGAATACGATACTAGGTAATGTATTATAATCGAATTACAATTTCATATATTTGGCACATAGGTACAAGACTCTTAATTTTTAATTGCTCAAATCATAGTATCATATTTTTAGCATAATTTCCAGTTAGACAGTGGATGTTCACTTGGAAATTAAAAATTGAAAAAAGTTCCTGCTTGTTATCATCTTACCTTTCTCGGTATAGAAAGTACTTTTCGTTCGTACTGCGATAAATTGAAAAGTTCTAATTCCGGTACTTTACACCAATGGTCTGGCACATCTGTCATGAATAGCTGATTGAATGCACAAAATCCGCAAGGAAGACATGCCGGCAGACAAACGAGCCAAAGAAGGAGCTTCTGGTATACACCGAACTCTCCAATCTTAGGTAATAAGTCATCCAAATCAATTGAATCATTTGAATCTACTTCTAAATCCTGTCGAAAAAAACATGTAGGAATAAAGTTATCTCCACTTTATCTTCGGCTAACGAATAGAGAAAACGTACCAGTTTATGATTGTTGTGAGTTCCGTAACTTTCCGAATTGTTATCATTTTTCTTCATTAGAATTGTATTCACTTTAAAACAGTTATTGTAACGACGTCTGTTGTTGTCTACAATTTTTTAAATAATGTCGTAGATGAAACCTTACGAGCAACTTACTATTAATTCAATTAATCACACGCCTACGTTAGCTCGTTTTTTCACAATATAGTTAAAATTATTAAGGTTGTTATTTTGTAACGTATTAAAACTGTTGCGTAATTACAAATAGAGTTAACTTTACTCTATTTAATAATTTATGGAATTGCTCATGCCGATTTAATTTATTTAGAAAACTGCAACTGAGTATTGAATCATGCGTCAGAAATAATTCCTCCTGTAGCTATTCTTTACAAGTAGTAAACATAACAAAATTGTATACGTAACGAGTTTCTATATTTTTCTATTAGGTTTTTCTATTTTCCTGTATCTTCTAGTAAACAGAGTTTCCTAACTTAATTAGTTCGATTAATTACTTGGTGGACTACAAGGCCAATTGTAGGGGACAGTTAATGCATGAAATTTTAAGTGGGTTGTACTTTCAATATATCGATCCTAAAAATATGTTAATGTGGCATATTGTGTATCAATAAATTTTGGAAGAAAAAACCATTTGGTTTATTTTTGATGATAAGTTCATCAATTAGTTAAATATTCAGTAACTGTTTTAATTATAATATTTCTTAAATTCGGAACTATTTAAATTATGTTATCGAATATGCAAAATGTGTCTTCTCAATATGTTATACTGTTCATGCTCCTTTAAATAAGTAAATACTCCTCACTCCTCCTTACTGTTTTTTTTGATAAATTGTACATAAATATTTTTACAAATCTATACTAATATTATAAAGCTGAAGAGTTTGTTTGTTTGTTTGAACGCGCTAATCTCAGGATCTACTGGTCCGATTACAAAAATTCTTTCACTGTTGGAAAGTCCATTTATCGAGGAAGGTATAACCTATATTTTATTTTCAAAAAAAATAGGGATCCGCATGAAAATATCGAATATGTAACAAAAGGTGAAAAATCTAAAACCTATTTATGCGTACGCTGCAAAAACTATTGACAATAGAACAAAATGATGTACTACGGGCTTTTAGGCCTTTTGAAGACAAACAAAAAAGTCGCGACAGCATATATCTAACTATCATAGTTTAGTCACAATAACCGCTTTTATGTTTATAAAAATAGTATTTCGTCCCGAGATTGAATTTAACGTTAAATGAGTATCGTTATATTAACCCTTATCCAAAAATAAGTATTTTGTTATCTAGAGTATTAATGTAGAAGTAAATTACTTTTTGTTTTATTCCAATCGGACTTTTCGTTTAGAAGTTATCACGAGTATAAAACGCAATGAATACGTGCACTTCGCGCCGCGCAAATAATAACGCGACGTCATTGCGAGTACTTTTCGAACCCCTTTATAACGCAGACGAAGTTGCGCGGGGCAGCTAGTTAAGATTATAAACTGACCGGTTCGAATCCACAACCTCCCGCACTGAAGAAGGGCGTTTCTACCACTGGACCACCACGACTTTTTAGGTCTCTTTTAAAAATGCTAGTTTTAGATATACATTTAGAGGAAGTAGATAGGAATCTCATAAAAATTTTTTTCAACATTTTAAATGGGTACCTGCTACTTTCTCTCAGTGCGATACGTCTGTATCGTAATCCTTCTGATAGGTATTAAAATGGTAATAAAAACGATGTTTTTTGTTAAAATATTTTATTTGTGAAACGTAGATAAAATTGATACAAGTAATAATGAAATTCTTAAACATACAACTTATACATGGTAATAAAACTGCGTCGACGAATGTCTTAGTAAACCATGGGTAAACATTAAAATTCAATGTTAAACTTTTTGGTAACTTCTGTTTCAGATCATACAATTGATACGTACAAATTGAATATGTACGTACATAAACAATTTGTACGTATCAACAGTCTCACCCGCACGCTTCCCATGCCGATATCAAATAAATATATTATTTTAATTTTAAACAACAATATAATATTATAATGGATAACATACATATTAACTTTGGTAAAATTTTATCGATAATAAGAAAATTGACTTCATAGGTATAAAATAATTTGAAAATGTCGTATAAAAACTTGATACTATAATATTATATTATTCACTAGAATAGGAAAATAATGCACATGCTTATCTCGCAATTCGCAAGCAATATATCTATAACTTCATTTATACATGTAGTAGCACAGGTACTCTACGTATAATTATCTAATTGTTTACTTTAGAAATTAATTTACAGATTATTTTTTGTTTGACGAATTTACAAGAAACATTAAATGTTTACGTTGGTTACACTCATCATCATCATAATATTTTGTGCTCACATCTATCACCACTCGTAGGATAAACATATTTTTTTAAATAAAATCAACAAGTAACAACGTATAAACATTACTTTGTAATGAGGTCCCCAAATACTAAATTAGGTACATTTATCTTGTAGTTATCAGAATTTTGTTTATGTTTTTCCACGTTAAGACGTGTTTTGCAAAAAAAATGTAAACAATTAAGAATTGATAAATTTACTTTTGTGAAATTTAATTAAACAACAACATTTTATTATAAAGAATCTTCAGAACATTTTTGCTAAAGGTTCATACGACAAATAGAGAGGAAGATATTATTATTAATTTATTCTTAAATTTAAATTATAAATAAGGATTTTAGGATAAAATAAATGTTAGAATACTTTCTACAGGGTTTCAGTAATTCAAATGTACAAAATGAAATTAATGATAACATTAAACTACCTACAACTTGCGTTTTGCAGGTCCACGTAACACTCACAAATCCGAAATCTCATTCGGCACATTAAAGTTTCATGCACTCTTTCACAAACCTGCATGCTGCGATACCTCACAGGATGGGAGTGCTGTACTTTCGATTCAAAACACACAGACACGGTAAAGAAAAGTCACTGGTAATAAAAGTCCTTAGAGAAAAATAAGTTTTCGTTTACGTATTGGTTCTTGATACATAATTAGAAAAAGAAATAACGTTTCAATAGTTTAAGGGAACGCTTTTAAAAACTTGTTTCACAATAATAATTATTATTTACAGTAATAAGTTGAATGTCGATTTTATCCCAATAGGGATGAAAAGTATCATTATAAATATAAGTACGTCGTAAAAATTGTCAAAGGCGCAGTTGCGCCGCTCGCCGACGCTACGTGAGCAGCTTGAAGAACATGATGCCCAGGGAAATGTTGATAAATAGTACAAGGATAACCAGCTGCTGTCGGGAGAACCAGTCCTAAAAAATAGTTTTAAATATTAATCTTTACTAGATATATATAGAAAATTCATGTATTTAGTTTAGTTAGGATTCACTGTGGGTGGTGATTTATTGGTTTATATTCGTTTTCAGACTAGCAGCATGAGCATACATACTTCGAATATATATTAGATACTGTCTGCACCAACGAGATTCTCGTCTAGCTACTTATTTTTTTTATTGCAAGATAGACAAACGAGCCTGTGGTCCACCCGATGGTAAGCGGTCACCGTCGCTCATGAACCTCTGCAATGCCAGGGCAAAGAGGGGCCGTTATCTATCACCTTTCTTAAACCTCGTTTAAAGAGGGACATGTCATAGCGCTCCGGATGAAAGAAAGAAAATGATTTATTAGCCACACATATCCAATGCATATTATTATTACTAAAAAAACAATATGAGGATGACATGTCTAGATACTTAATGTATATTGTCATTAGTACCTAATGAGACTAAGCGAATGGTGTATAGTGTAGTAGCCTATTTCTAACATTAAAATGTATTCCTGTGTATCATACGGTCATACCTTGACTTGCGGACTGACCAAATAGAGCAGAGGATTGGCCCTCAGTTTTTCTGATTCCTCGTGCATTCGGCGTACTTCTTCCCGTCGTGCAGAGCCGAGTGCCGACACCTCCTCACGAGACATCCCGGTCTCGGCCGCTCGAGGCATGCTCGCCACATCCGGCAGAGATTTCTTACGTTGCAGCGTCTGTGGCGTGCTCAGCATCTAAAAATGTTGGATTTCGATAGAGCTCGACTTACTTATTAAATCTCAGGCTTAGGTATATATTTTTTTGTTATATGTAATTATGTAGCACCCGCTGCTACAACTACGAAAACTTATATTTTAAAGATGAGAGAGTTCCTGATGCTTGTGTAGAGTTACAATCTTGACTTTTTCACTGTGTAGTAGTAGTTTATTTGATTACATCGTACTAGATTAGTTGAAGAGATGTCTTAAATAAGTCCAGAAGCAGCATTTCTCACAAGTTATAAGGTATTTTAACTTTGTTATTCGTATATATCTACAGTCACTAATCCAATGGTGCATGTTATGGGAAGCGGATCTTTTGATTCCTCATCATGCCTGGGCATTGTGATTTCGATATTTATTGTAACTTAGTAAACGTAGCTTGAAGTAATTTAATATTCTGTCATCATTACTACATATTCTAAAACAAAGTCGATATCCGATGTCTGTCCCTATGTATGCTTAAATCTTTAAAACTACGCAACGGATTTCGTCTGAAGATTGCAACGACGTGAATTAAGAATCGTGATATTAATCCTTATCTAAATTAAGAATTATATTATCAAGGGTATTAATAAAAAATGTAGAAGTAAAACACTTTTTGTTTAATTCCAACCGGACATTTCGTTGAGAAATTATTACGAGTATAAAACGCAGTCCGCTACAAAAAATATCGCAACGACATCGCGAGTGCTGTTTAAACACCTTTGTGACGCAGACGAAGTTGCGTGGTTCATCTAGCTAGAAACGAGCAGTGTTTATAGCATTTTTATATAATTGTAAACAAATAATTTAATTGCAGAACAATTACCTACTCTACATTTTGTATTACCATCACACAAAACTACTAGATGACAAATTGAGATTTAAGAAATAAATCCTACTAAACAAAATAATACGAAGAATAGAAATCCGTTTCGATGTAAAATTTTTACAAATATTTTCAAGTCCAAGTGTCAACATCCGTAGCGATAATAGAACATCGATCCTTTAAGCTGGCTCAAAAAACAGATTTTGTCATCTGTATTGTTCTAAATACATGGTTTGCAACATTGAGAATTTAAAAAACCAAAATATCGTCAAAACAGGAAACCTGACCGCATTATTAGTTCGCTACTTCGCAATGTGGTTTCCATGGTTCTGAAAATTACAGCAATAAAACCGTGCGGGGTTATGACCGGTGGGCTTTAACCCATTCCCGGTTAACGTTTATATTTCAGCGTGTAGTTATAGCTTTAGTTTACCTTTAATGTGGTAGAATAGAGCTAAAAGCTAAAATCATTTTGTCAGTTTCAATTTAGTTGTAAACAAACATATAGCAATGTACTACAGTGCTTAATTTTATGTAAAAGTTTTAACTTTTGGTATAGCTTCTTATTTAATTCCAATTCAATCATTTATTTGTTATGGTTTTTGTGTCTACTATATATTTCCATTCCTATATACAAGTATACGCATTATGCTTTCAGTATTCTTAAGTACATAGATTTTCTAAAAGTCAATAAACTCGTGTGGATATTTAAAAAGTAAAAAGTGTTTGGCAACATTATTAAATTTAATATTATATAAAGAGCACAAACATCGTCTTCCCTTGTTTTCTTTGTCTTTAAAAAATAAAAACTTTTTATTTTTGTATTCCTAGATTTAATCAATCTTTATGTAGGCAGTTATTAAAATTAAGAAGGTAATCTGTTAGTTTTACCTCAACTGGAGGTACATTTATCCAGCTTTCAGAGGCACGTCGAGCGAGGATCGCCGGAGAACACATAAGGTCCTCATCTTCATCTTCCACCTCTTGATACCACATTTTAGAAAATTATAAACTCCACTGACCAATTTTATCTTAATACTTTTGATCACATTGCTGTTTCTAATACAAGTTCGATTTTATCGCATTTATTTTATTTATATTTTAATGATTATTCTTCGGACTATTGGCCAAATATCAATTGTCGATAATGGGTTGTCAGTTTTTGTACTTTGCAATATATTTTTTAGTTTATATATAGCGAGGAGATGGTACGCGGAAAGCAGCCGCGAGTGACTGTCTCGATTTAGAAATAGACCGGGCTGAGCGCTGGCCGCCTCCTGAGCGCTGAGCGACTCTCCCGTTCGCGGCTCCGTCACACGCCTACAAACTACATAACCGACAGATCATTACGTTATTTATCACATTACAATACGTTTAGCCACACTCAGAAATATGTTGGAACGAGGTATTTTCCATGTTTTCGCTAAAAGCTCGAATCAATTACGTCATTTCGATTTCGGTTACGTTCTTTTAGTTTTTTTTTTAACGCGTCTTTTTAAAATTATAGTCATTTTTATTTACTCGTTTCACGATTCGTCAAACGTGTAAACGATAGAAAAGTTCACGGTGAAATGTTGGTTTTCCTTTTAATAAATAAATAAAACTAAATACCAAAATTATTTAAATGACTATATTGAACACTTTTAAAACTCAGCCGAACAGGTGGACTATCTTTCAGCAACAAAATAATTACGAACATTTGGTCATGTAATATGGCATGAAATTATAAGTTCAAAATTTTTTTTATGTCTTGTATTTGGAGGGATGAAGGTAAATGTTGGGATTGTAGCTATTTTTCTTTAGTCCATGTTTTGGAAAAATAATGATAAATTATTATATAATTGGAATCGTAAGTGGAATCATTTTCTTATTTATCGACACCTCGAATATTTACGCACGAAAAAGACTGAAATTCACCACTTTAAAAGCTGTTATTAACGCATTGTCGCAAAAAAAGAAAAAAATTGTATTGTTATTCCTCGAGATAGGTAGGTACTCGTAATTAACGTACATAGGCATTCTTACTAAATCAGAGAAAAACGAACAGATCGGCATGACGAAGATATACAGGAATGTTTTAGCTTTTTGTTTATTCGGTGGGTCCATAAAATACCTACAACAACTTATGAAATATTGTTCACAAGAAACTGCATGTTTTAAGTAAAAGTATTTAAGTAAGATTTGATTAAGTTTAAAATGGGATTTAACGACGTCTACCTTAGAATAATATGGCCACTATCTTTCAAAAAGTACATTTCAGATTTAATGAATTTATATTGCATTAATTACTATAATAATATCGTTGTAATGTTATAGTAGTACATACTATACTTACATGTTTAATTATATTACAGTAATGGGATGATGGTGTATGAGCTATGGTATCAATTTCCAAGATGCCGTAATGCTGATTTAAAAAAATAAAGTGTTTCTTGTATTTATTGCGTAGAAAAAAATTAAAAATGCACTTACTTTACGACCTCCTCCTCCTCCTCCTCCTGTTGCTCTTTGAACTGGTGGCGGTGGTACTGGATTTGGCGCTACGTATAAACTTTCTGTCCGCTTAGGTTGATACGGGGAAGGAGATATTTCCTGACCGAGCGTTCGTTTTCGTAAAAGCGATTCCTCAAACGGTTGATGTTCTCTGGAACTAGCTCTTGAAATTGAACCTCGACCAGAGGCCAAATGCCCGTTTCCAGCAGGAGTAGCAGCTCTCGATGGAGGTCGGGATATCGTTTGAGGAGCTATTGAACCACTCCGAGAACTAGGGTTTGGTGCATTAGCTTCCACTGAAGGTTGTCGAGATCGTCTACCATACCTATCTACGCTAGAGTCTCTACTTGGAGGCCTTTTATAATGATCAAAATAATCTATTGAAGGTCGAGTTCCAGCTTGCCGGTTATCTCTAGCTCCGTTCATAACCTCTTGTTCATTGGGATTAGTTTGTCTATAAGCCTGGTTGTCACCAATTCCTTGTTTATATAATTGGTCTTGTTGTGTTGTCGGTCTATACATGTCTTGGTCATAATTTTGTCTGTAATGTTGTTGGTCCATCGGTCCAGATTGTTTGTTTTCAAGTAACACACCTTCAGAATGTACTGTTCCAGACCTAACTTCATATCCAGTTTGATTGTCGTATATGCTCGGTGGTTGACCTAGAACACTATTTCGTCTTCCAGCTTGTTGTGTTTGAGGCTGCGTATTCCATTCTTGCTGTGGCCTTTGATTTGTCGCAGAGGGTCTCAAAGAGGGTCTTCTTATTTGTTCTAGGAATGGTTGGTTATTCTGTTGTTGTGATATTGAATTTTGTCTGTTCTGTCGATATGGGGGAGTAGGATTTTGTTGTACACCAGCAGGATTCATACTATAAGTATTCATTTGTTCATTAGGAACATATGATTTGTGTGAGTCTTGGATTTGAGATTGTGAGTTTGAAGCCCATGAATCTTGTTGAGAGGAGTAGTATGGATCGTGTGGAGGTCCTAGATTTCGGTTATCTGAGTTGTAATTTGAACTGTTTGCTAATCGCGGATCAACTGGTTGATTCCCAGTGGACCTGGCATACTGCGTTGAAACCCGTCTGGGCATTGCGTTTGGTACGGCGTTTGTTTGTGGAAGCTGTGAGTGCGTCGGAGGGATATGATTTGGAATGCTCTTTCCGTCCAAGACCTTTTCAGATTCTTGCGGTACGGTTGGTGCAACTTGTGCGTCGTAAGCCTTTTGTCTGTATTTTTCTCTTAATCCTATTCGTTCAAAACCAGGGTGTTTAAAATCAGGTGCGAATTGCTTCGCAGTCATTTGCGCTATATCACAGTCTTCTTTTGCTTGGTCTGCGGCTGCATCCGCTTGCTCGGCTTTTCCACGCGCTGTAGTGGTTCTGTGAATATGCACTATAGTTTAAATATGAATTTATTTTTGACTACCTAAAAATAAGTCACTATAAGGAAAGAAAGAGATTTTTTTTAAATTATCCACATTTAAATCTGTAACTCTTATAAGCTTATATAAAACTTCTAGAATATTCTATTTATTAGAAAAGTTTATTCTCGCATGTTATTAATTCAAGTATTTCTAATAGGTATCTCCTTCACAGGTTGTTGACAATTTCATCATCATCATAATCAGCTTGTAGACGTTCATTGCAGGAGTTAGGCCTCTCTCAAATTTATCCATTACTGTCGGTCATGAGTTGTTTGTAGGTTACGGATCTTTAAAGAAAATTAAATTATATTTACCTGGAAATTGCAATGTCTCCCTTTTGCATAGCAAATTTTGAGGCTCGTTGAGCAGCGTTTACAGCTGAGTCGACACGTTCTCTAAACTTGGCAGAACGCATTAGGAACATGTGTTTACGTTTTTGGCTGGTGATGAGAACATTATTCTTGTATTTTCCTTCTTCTTTCGTATTATCGCGGAACGTAGTCACACCATATCCGTACTTTCTGTTTTCGAACCATTCACCCTCATACCGTAGACCATCGCTACGTTCACTTATACCGTAACCAGTTCGCTTATCATTTTTCCATTCACCCATATACGTCTCTGTGATGTTCGGATCCAAATGTTCATCCTAAAGAAAATAAACTGGAATTTATTTATCGTTGTAACTGTTACTTATTTTTATGTAGTGCTTTTAAATTACTTCCCCAACATTATCGGGGCCTAATACAGAGCTTTAACAGTTTTTATTAGTTTTAACAAGTAACAACAGTTTAATTAATAACTTTTGTAAAGTTGTCAGAAAAACCAGAAAACATATAATAGGTAGACGAAAAGAGCCGCTTTGAAGTGTCGTGGATGTTAGTGTAGTTCAAGAGCGACGGTAAACGCTTATCACATGAATTTATATGCAACAAGTAAAACGATAACCAAAAACGAAAAATTAGCTTGGAAATAAAATTCTAAAACCTATTCAATTCTTAATTATATCAAAAAGTAGAGTAGTAGCTTCCATTTGCAATATTCTTGTTATTATTTTTTCCCTAGATCATAACGCTTGCAATACTATTGAAATTTAGGTATCGCTCATTTAATAAAATCGCGATAAGAACCCATTTAATATTTGTGTACGTAATTATTATATTTTTTATTTAAATTAGAATTTATATAATATGCACTACGTATTTTAGTATGCATTGGAGATTTATTCCAAAACTAAAAGAGAATGATTAAGTTTTAAACAATGGTATCAGTTCTATGCATATTATTATTGAAAAAAACAGGTTTCAATATCGAATTAGACGGTTGGATTTGTTTTTCGGTTAATTAAACACATTGTTTTAGTAGGAGGGGTATAATGATTAAAATAATTGAGTAACAAAACCAAAACACAAAAACATAATTTCCACCAAAATGATACATTTAATGCACCTGTTCAAGGGTGGCTGCTATATTTACTAGAACAAATTAGGTATATGTGAGTAAAAAATGTAATGCGTGAGTGACTGCTGTATTTAGTAAAACATACATGAGAGGACAAATGGATGCGATGCGTTAGTGATAAAGTCTATGTTTAAACATTTATTATGCTATAAATTACCAAATACAGAATGTGACCATGATCCACGTAAATTGTAGTCTTTATCACTTTAAATTGGACCTATAGCTTCATAATACATAATATTATAATGTCCCAAAATTACATTTATATACCTAATTTTCTGTTAAATCACGTATATCGGTGTGTAAATGTTAAGGAACAAAAAAATTGGTAAAATAAATTATATTATTATAAAATACATTATATTATAATTACACAACGTGAAGAAGAAATGCAACAGATGCTAGTTACATAAATAACTTAAGAATAGTAGGTGATAGTAATACATGTCAACACAGTCATATTATTATGATAGAAAATAAGTCGCAAGCGAAGGTGGATAGAGTGAAAAGAGTGCTGTATTTATTAATATTGTAAATATACATGGTTTTGCATTGATTTATGCACTCCGCTGTGCACATGCCATCCAGCTCCATTTGCGATAGTTAGGTACTTCTTATGTTTTCTCACACGAACCTACTTACCAAAGGTAATTAAATTATTTGAACACTAAAAAATATAATCCCACCTCGACTATAAAACTCGTGTTCGAATTAGTGTGCTGAGAGGCATGGGTCATAGCGGAGTGCGTGCTCTCTACGGAGGAGACCCACGAGGTGGTGGAGTCCCCCGACCCGGAGCGGACCGAGCCCCCGCCGTGCTTGTCCAGGTCGCCGGCACTGCGCGGCTTGCCGAGCCTCTGAAATCACCCGTCACAATCCTCGTCAACGATTCTGGCTTTCTACTATTTGCATTTTGGTTTTGTCAACCTGATTTTGATGCCGATTATAGAAACAAGTTTATAATAACTCTTAGTTATCGATCTATTTTATTAATATTAGATTTGTTAGAATTTTTATTAATTTATATAATGAATCAGCTTTAATTTTGTAAAATTTTGTTTATGTGCATATGTAGAATAATATGTACAATGGTACAAGCTCCATTAACTTACAGTGAACAATCCTTTTTTCGTGTTCTCAAAGAGCGAGCCGCGTCTGCCGGAAGGTCTGTCGGAGCGTCGCGCCAGCACGAAGCCGCCCCGAGCGTCATCCATGCGGTTGGTTCGCCTCTCCGAAGGGTCCGAGGCGCTGCCCACCTCTGTGAGCGAGGACAGCGAGCCGCGATGATGCCGGGAAGCCGCCCGGTAGTGCGACGCCAGCCCGAACGGTGCTGATGTGCGCACACCGTACCCGTGACGACACCCTCGCATCCATTGCCCTTGGTATGTGCCTGGAAAAAGGAAAATACTTTCGTGAAAAACATATGACTTAAAATATAACTCTAAAAAGAAATCTCCAGTAAATAAAATTTACATGAGATTTGATATCCAGGTTTCAAAGTTCAGCTACCATAATTGGTTGTTATTGGCTGACCCAAGCATTTTCGTCAGCTACACAAGGGTAGGCAGAATATTTCTCGTTTTTCTTGAAAGTTTACCAAGGGCCGCTCACAACTTTTACAGAAACCGTATAAATTTCTATACTTTTGTGCCTTCTTTTTATTTTACCTCCTTCTATTGTTTTACAAGGAATTTTATAATATTTGATTCAACAACTTGAGCCCTTAACATTATCAATAAATTCTAAGTTTCTGGCTTGAATAAACACTACATTTCCAGACCACTATTCACTCTTTTGTCCAATCTTTTTTTTTGCACCTAACCGGTTTTTTTTTCATAACAAGAAGTAATTTTGTATCTGACTGACTTCCGACTATTTTCGTACCAAATTTCATGTCCAGTAGTAGTAGACAGACAGATGGAGCTACTTACACATATTAAAGTTGAAATTAATATTCGATCAAAATTCATTCTTCGCAAACACCTTACAAATGTTGTGTTACAAATAGTGTACTTTAATCATCTAAGTTTAAGAATTTATTATTTCATAGATTTTAAAACGCTATCAATATAATATTATTTTGTATTAATTTATATTTTTATAGATTGAATATTTTTTGTTCATTGAATGGAATTACGTTGAACGTACTCTCTTTTTCATCACCATACCAAAGATTTCTAAAATAACTGTAAGTAACCCTTGTCAACCGGGAGGGTAGAAAATTGTGAAGTTGACTGTAAATTAAATGATTTGGATTTTTCTTTATTTGGTTTATTATTTATATATCTACTTGTTGCTTACATCTCTAATTTCAATAAGAGTGCCTTTATCTACTTGTTGTTTATATCGTGTTGTATGGGCATGTCTTTAACCCTATAGTTTGTTCTACCTAATATAGTAAGGAATCTAGTATACCTACGTCTTACCTGACGGAATGTCAATCTTCCTACCTTTTCTTTCAATGCCGTGTTATAAATGTTATGTTTGAGCCGCATACCTACAATTTCAGTCAATACCTAGTAGTACCTAATATTATATTTACCGTTGAATATTTTTAAAATATTATGATAGATTATTTTTCTATTAAAGTTGTAGACGTGGTTAAATACTGTTATAGTTTAATAAAGCTTTAATGATTTTCTTTTTACAATTTCCGTTATGTCTAATATTTAACAGTATTTGTGGATACTGACGACATCCATGACGACGTTCGTCATCTGTTATATATTAATGTTGATCATTTTGTCACCCTTGAACATGAAAATAATTTATTATATTATAAAGAAAACTTTCTCAGGAAACTGAAGCTTTTATGATCCTGGATATGTCATCTTCTTGTAAAAGAGAGCAAGCAAAGGCAAGTTAAACGAGTCATATTATTGCATTGTTATGCGATAGGTAAAGATTATATCCAATACCTATGTCTGCAAAATGTCGACTCAATCGGAAACCCGGTATTTGGCGAAAATTTTGAGTCTAAACTCAAGATTCTACTTAAACTATCATTGTATTAGTTAGAAAAAGGTTTCCTTACACATTCGACATGAAGTTTTAGAAGTAAAATACAGTAGTTTTTATTTTATTTAGTTAGTAGTTTTTATTTACTTAACTATCTAACAAATAGTTATTTTATTACTGTAGGTAATTTTACCAATGTACTTTATACCTAAAAATTACATATACGTACCTATACTTATTTTGCTTTCGCCGCACCCATGACATGAATATTAAGCTGGATGCTTTTGCTTATATGTACCTAATGTACGTAACTCATAATAAAGGTAAATTATAATTGTATTATAGCTGTAGGGGTGGTGTGGTAAATTGGTTGTCCCTTGGTAAAGATCATACGAATTTTCAATATTAGTATTACATGTCGGACTTATATGGTTGCGTGTTAGAAAAACATTACATGCATCCATGTAAATATTACATACCTACCATGTTATTTAAGTTATCGTAGGTATTAGGTACCTACATATATATCAACATGATTATTAGGTACTTAACATAGAATGCTAATTTCATGCACCGACTGAAGAACTTTAAAGAGGACTAAGTATTGATTACTTAAGTTAATTAAGTGATAATATCAGAATACACAAACGCCAGACAGTGTAATAGGGATGATACCTATCACGTCTTAAGTCGAGTTACCTATTCGTGATGTTATTTTTTTTTGTAATTAACTGGTATTAAAATGAGTATTCGATGCGATTGTGTGCCGAGTCGTACGGCAGGCGTGCCTGTGCTAAATTTAAACAGCGAGGGCCGCAGCCGGCCGCGGACTCGATGTCGGTAGCGCGGGCCGTCCGTCCGCAGGGCCGGCTTACTCACACCATTCATACAGTAAATCACAATTAATCACATGCTGTAATTATCTTCTGAAACGTCTTCTGCTGAAGCTACCAAAAACACTGCAAATTATCTATCGATAACTTAAAGCAATGCTTAGGTGGCTTTTATGTTTCTGGTCGGTTATTAAATATAAAATACCCAGATAAGTATCTATTTACAAGTATACTGGGACAATGACTAAACCACAGAATCTCAAGGTGTTACGTGTCACGGTCGGCTGGCGAACGATCCGAGAACCGCTCTATATTACAGAATTACAGACGTGCATGACTGTCTTTGGTGTTGTTTTCTTGCGAGAACAAATCACTGAGTTAATCATCATAATTCTCTGAATGACAAACATTGGATATGATTCAACGAATTGATGTTGAGATTTTATGACGTAGTTCTGAGTAGGTACTGTTAAGGCATGTTTTGTTGAATCTGAATTGAATTTCAGTGTAATGAATTTCAAGGTAAAGATATCTCAATTGTTTCTGATTGCCTTTTGGCACGATATTGATGTTACCGTCGTGTTTTATTATATCATTCGTATCATTTATTTCAGCATTCTTAAAATATTAGATAAACCTAAAAATAAGTGTTCACCTAAGACATCAATCTATCAAAACGAATTAGAATAGGTACCCGTTTATCGCAGGTACAAATATAGTTACATCAATTTACCTAAGTATGAAAAACTGTACTCGTTTACTGGTCGGTTCAAAAGTTCTTGAAAGCACACGCAACGAAACTGGGTCATCAGTGCGGACCGTTTACAGATGTTCCATTTAATTGCACATAAAAGTAACGTTAGGAAATGAATGTTTTTCCTTATAATTATTTTAATTGGTACAATTTTCTCGCTATAGGTATATTTCATTATACCCGTGTGTTACATTCCATTCAACAATTAATTATAATAGGAATGTTATGTTTTATTTATAAGATTTTGAAAAAATAAGATTGTTGTAATTTAGTAAAATTATATTTAATGCTTAATGATGTATTTGTATTTGTCTTACCACTGATAAATTACTATAAAATAGTATGTAAAGGGTTATTTCATGTCTTTATACTATATTAATACTTCATGTAACAATAAAATGTCAAATGATGATATTAATATCAGGGGTCTGATATTAATTTATTCTCTTCTGGTCCACAATAATGTTAGTAAACGTAAACACAGAACGAATATATGTGAATGATGTTCGGTAACTGGAATGGATATAGAATATAGAGGTACAAAATAAAATGCTACTGACCGCCATCTGCGTAAGTTTCTGAGCCGTATCCGTCCTGGAATCCATTGGCCCATGTGCCTTCGTACTTCGCGTTGCTGATTGTGCTCTGTCGTACACCATATCGCCCTTTCGATCCTTGTGTCCATTCGCCTCGGTAGATCCATCGGTCCCGATTCTCAACTCCCAGTCCGTGACGTTTACCACTCTGCCATTGACCTTCGTATGTACTTCCGCTGAAATAAAACAAAAAATAAAAATAAGAATTTTTACAGCTAGATTCTGATAATTTTAATTAAAATAATAACTAGCGGATCTGAAGATCCCATTTACCGCCCGTATAAAAAATGTAAACTACCATTTATTATTTACCAATAGTACAATTTAAGTCTGCGTGTATTAAATATTTTCATTCATAACGTGAGAGGAAATGTGTCACTTTAAAATGATCTTGTTGCGTGGTCGCGTCACGTGGTTACATAACAGACTATTTAGTGTGATTTAGTATACTCGTAGATGTAGAGTACTATGGCGTATAGATAAAAGTTTCAACAATGCGTTTACGGCTTATTATAATTTATTAATTTTTAGTTCATTTTTATTATTCTAACTTATTCTTAATATTGGGAACGTATATTTTTAACATTACCTGCATTCCGTTTTTACACAGTTTTTAGCTTTTTTACGTTGATTTTACTCATGGGTAATTCTAATTACAGCTCTTTTTGTATTAAAAATAATGCATGGCAATTTATGAAATGTAGATAGGTACTTCGATAGAAACACAATATGAAAACAAAGAAAACTTAAATTATCAAAGAAGTTATTTAATAGTAAAATTTTGATAATACGTTACAAAAAAGATTTTTACTACGTAAGATAAGAGTTTTCTCGACTTGAACATTTTTTCTGTAGAATTACAAACAGTAAACGGATATCCGCACCGTAAGATATGCGGATATCCGGTATTCGACCCGACTGTTATTCGTTTTATTTTTCGTCGAGGGAAAGAAATATCTCAAAGGATTTTTATGAAATCTAATCTTAAAAGATATCTTTTAGACTTAACACCATAATATTAATACATTTTTTGTTATTTTACATTGTAGTTGAAAGATGTCTGAGTAAGAAGAGTTAAGAATAAACATGTCAGTTTTATGACTTTTTCTGCCTCAGTTTATGGTTCGCCAAAAGGCCAGCTTGCGCCTTTCCGGGGCGACAGGATAATTCAATTTTATATTTTACTAGATGACCCGCGCAACTTCGTCTGCGTCACAGAGGGAAACAATATAGCCTATAGCCTTCCTCGATAGAATAACTAATCAAAACTGAAATAAAAATTGAAATCGGACCAGTAGTTTTGAAGTCTATTCAAGACAAACAAACAAACAATCAAACTTTTCCTCTTTACAATTTTAGTATAGATACACAGTTTTTGTTTATTCTTTAAATTTCATAAACAAAATGTCAAATTTCGTAAATAATTATCAAAGACTTTTTCATTGTAATATAAAATAAAAATTAACTGTAAATTTAAGTTTCTGTTCTAGGTACTTATATCAGAAGCTTAAACAGAGTATTTCAAGGCGAAGTTAACTTCTTGACGACTTGTTACAATCATTAAAATAGTTCAGATATTTAAAAATAAAACGTTTAATTTTTATTCGGATTGTTTAAAATCGTTGGCATCATTGCAAGCGTGTGGCAATGCAGTAACATTGTGGTACCGTCTTGATGAACCGTTTAGTTTTTAAAAGCTTTGTCTCTCTTTCTATACATTAATTATCTCTATTAACAAAGTACATAGTTTGATTAGAATAACCGATTGACTAACTGAGTGGCTGACTCATTGATGATTGACTGTTTTATATTCAACATTCAGCTGAAATGTCTGGCCCTTGCTAACCTTGAAATGTACTGAGTATTCTTCCTCAAATAAAAAAATTTTTTTGATGTGATAACAGTATATTATGCGACGTAAGCACAAGTCTGCAGGGATGTCTGATATTCCGAATTAAAAATATTGAAAAGTAACTGTTTTGTTATTCGTGACGACTCTACTTCTAGCGAATAATAATAGCGAGTGAAGCATTACGCGCAAAAGCTGAACAAGCTATAGGAGCGTAGTTGTATATTTTATTCAACTCTTCACGATATCGTTACACTGATATACCGAACCTACGTCATCCGCAAACATATCGTAAACACGACTCATTCAAAACTTTGGCATTATGTCGCAGTAGTGTTCGACTTATCCAAAATGCGTAATGTCCATGCGCAAAGAAAACGCATTGAAACAGTGAATGAACCACGATGGGACCCTTCTGTTGGTCCTTCACTTTCACAGTTGTAACAAAAATCAAACGTTCTCTTTTGTTTCTTTTGGATGTAATGTAATGTGTCAAAATAATATTTTTTGTATATTTAGTGGGTTTAAAAGATTTCTTGTATACAAGAACTACTTTTAAAAAAACTTAAAACGACCAACTTCCTTTTAAAGACTAGCATAATTTTATACGAAATTGTGAAATCTTTTTCATACAAGCTACATATTTTAATCGTAGCTCACAGAGCACTCGCTAGCTCCTGATAAAATTCAAATAGGATCCACGAGGATAATTTTTATTCAATGTGGAAAAAGAACCATTCCAATAATTCCATCTAAACCATACAAATCGTATGATAGAAATAAAAAATATTTATACACAACATATAAAAATGTATAATTCTGTTTGATGCTATCAGTGATACATGACAAATAGAGCTGTTTCACACTTACGAAACATAAGGAGACATAATAAAATATTATAGAACAAAGTATGTAGCTTCCCACTGTCTGTCCATGTAGAGATATGTACATAGGTAGAACGATTCAATAGGTTTTAATTTTATGTATAAATACATACAAACAAACCTAAAGTAGAAGCAAACTGATATTTTTTTAAATTGATGTGATGTCGTTTGAACATTTTTCTGTGCATACGAAATTACGGGGATCATCTAAATTAGTAAGGATTAAATTTTCCACGTCACATACGATGGTTTAATAATTTGATTCAAGTTATAGTGTTCTTTATGACAATGTTGTAAATTGTACGACTGAACAAGCACATAATTTTGAGCGCAGGTGTAATGTTGGTTTAGCGACCCGCCCTCATTTTCGAGCTCAAGGTCGGTTCTGGACAACTAGAGCTTGTTAGCTGTTAGTTTTACTTGAAATATTCAGTAACGCTACCTAGAAGCGTGTATAACATGCGTTATAAATAGAGATTAGACTCGAATTGTTCCGTTCGTTCAACGTTCTCATGTGTTTGGAACAGACCAATCCATTATCTCACCGCAACTAATAAAAAGCAAAATAAATTTTGATATTATATAGTTCACTATTCTATGTTTCTAACGTCTTTACGAGTTCATTCAATGATGACCTAGATAAAGGAATGTTAACCTTACATCTTTGTATCTATGCGCTTACAACCAATCACAAAACACTTATTCTTATGAAGCTTTTTATAGGAGTACCTAAATATTTTAGATCACGAACATTACACTGTATGTACATCTCGGTTCAGTATTCTAGAATTTGTTCCTGATGTAAGTTTGTATACATTTCATTAATTTAGGTCAGACTGGCTGGGTCAGACAATCTGTAAGTATAACTGGAACGTCCATTGCGGTTAATTTTAATGCTTAATTTTTAAGTGATATGAATAGTGTTATTAAAACAGGTCAGTTAAATCCTGTTCCATTGTATTCACTCGTTGAGAGGAGTATTTACGAAGTGAAAAGAAGAGAAGAGTCTATTGAATAAAAACAGCAATAAAAGTAAAATGTCACCTGTTCTAATATTCCTTTTTGTATGCTCAAACTATAATCCTAACCATGATAAACTTGTCCAAGTGAGCGATAACAGTTTTCCCCTTGTGACCTTGAAACGCGTTATTCATGACCAAATATTGTCAGCAGCATCTTCAATAACTTGCTCATTGTTAAATTGTATTGTAATGTAGAGTCAGCTAAGTCAATGTTGACTGGTAAATAAGATAAAAATATAATTTTCTTTCATGAACGTATGTTAAGACTAGGGTTGTTGCGAGTATTCGCATCCGCATCCGCATATGCGGAACTTTCGCATAGATTTCGCTATATTATATTTTGAAAAAAATTAGGGATCCTTACTAAAACTCCAATAATGTAACATAAGGTGTGAAAAATGACCTGAAAAATTGCTTACGTCGCGTACGCTGCGAAAACTATTGATGATAGAACAAAATGATGTACTACGGGTTTTTAGGTCTTAGTAAAACAAAAAGTTCACGACATCATATATCTATCTATCATAGTTTAACACAATAACCGCTTTTATGTTTATAAAAATAATATTTCGTCCTGAGATTGAATTTAACGTTAATTGAGTATCGTTATATTAATCCTTATCCAAATTAAGTATAATGTTATCAAGAATATTAATGTAGAAGTAAATTACTTTTTGTTTTATTCCAATCGGACTTTTCGTTAAGAAGTTATCACGAATATAAAACGAATTATTCGGCATTAAGTCATTGTACCTTTTGTGCATGAAGTTGAATAAATAAATAAATAAATTATGTGGGTGCAACAGCGGGCCGCGCAAATAATAACGCGACGGCATTGCGAGTACTGTTTGAACCCCTTTGTAACGTAGACGAAGTTGCGCGGGTCAGTTAGTTTAGAATAAAAATGTTAATAATTAAATTATCATCGTTTTATGTTTTCATTAATTGACTTTATTTACGTTATATCTTAAACATCTACATCCGCATCCGCGGATGTGAGTTTACAAAAATCCGCATCCGCATTCGCATCCGCGGATGAGAAAAAATCAGCATCTGCACCATCCCTGGTTAATACCTAATTATTTTTCATTTCATTTCAATAACATTCACATTAACAACATGTAGAATTACAAAAGATCCTAATTTAAATTAGTTTGCATACATCTTGATCTCAAGAGCTCTATGAAAGACATTTTCCAGCAGGATCCAGATATTTGTATCTGTGTCTCGATGATTTTTCTTAGATTACTTTTCCTTTCACGAAACATAATAAATTATATATTATATATTAAGATAAAAATAAATAAACAACAGCTTAGTTTGTCTTCTATCGCTAACGGCCTTCATTACATGTAATTTTCAGCCCAGTGAAAAAAACACTTGACAAATTGTGAAAATACTAGTAGCGTGGACAGTAAATTACTCGTGCATACCTATCTATTAATATGCAAAGCTGTGTTTATCAGCAAAATAATGTATTCTGCGAAGCTCGTCGCTCTTGAATTTAACAGTTGCAAAATAATCTGTCACGTCTAACTTTGCTTGTTTTGCAAGAATTCATTCATTGTTCTCGATGATTTTAATAAAGTTTTCGAGGTGGTTTAGCTAACTTTTTTACGTCAGTAGAATTAATACAGGAAAACCCCAACAATATTTCAAAATAGCCTCTGAAGTTTGTATATAAAGATGTAAGCAAAATTAATTCATATTTGAATAGTTACTTTATACATTCAAATCAGCTTATCTGTACTTGCTATTTTAATTTTGTAAAGAACTAAGAAAAATGTCAGGAATCTTTTCAAACCTGATTAATTCAAGCATAGCAGTTAATTTCAAAGTTGCAAAGTATAAAACTACATAAGTATCCAAAATAATTATTTTATCTATGTCTATCTATCTATTAAATATACCTAACGATTCACTTTAAGAACTCAGAGTAGTGTGAAAGAGAATAAAGAGAGAATCTAAACAACTCTCAATTACAATTACAATTTAAAACTAGTACCTAATGAAACCTCCTATATTCTGTTATACCTTATTAGCAGGAAACAACGAAAACAGGAAAGCATTTTAAAAGATTGTAACTCCGACGTACTACGTCGAGTGATCGAGCGAGTAATCGTGATTGACTGCCTATTAATAAATAAAAATATATTACATTGTACCAGGAAGATAAAGCTAAATGTCGATCTCCCAGAATTCTAATTAGAGATGGTCAAGCTTGTAACATGTTACGTAGAGTTCGGGTAGAGAGTACTGCTCGCTTGTACTGTGAAAATTATTTTCAAATGTTTGCAACGAAAGATTTTGTTTATTATTCGCTGCAAATACTACCAAACGGATTCTTGTTCAGGAACAGGTCACGCACGTGAGGAATTTGTGACGTAAATAGGGAAAGATTGTTCTGTTTGCAATTATAATGAGATGAATCATTTAGCGAACATCGAACGCAGACTAACACAGTGCCCGTTAAATGATCATTGATCCACATAAAGCTCTGATTCAGGACTCGCATTTAGCGTTAATGAAATTGATTTGTTGTAGTTTTCGGGGAAAACCTTTTTTTAGCTCATTTGTTAGTTGTATTCTTAATCACGTTGTATAAATGTCTGAAACAAAAATAGGTAGACGAAAAAAATTGCATATTCAAACTTTTACTTTAAAATTTTCTAATTCCATGTACCATAACGTTTTTAACTTTCCTATTAGATTTGTTTGATAGTCCTAACTATAACTACTTTTAATTACAGTAGGTTACTGTTATAATGTAACTGAGGTACTATATTTTAAATACCTATTTATCGTATACCGCTAAATATGTGTATTTAACGCTAATATATCGTACCTACCCATGTGATGTTATTGAAGTATACGTTCATCTTGCTTCAGAAAACAGATATGGTTTCTATTTAAGAACAGAACTACATCCATTAGAATAATTTAAACAACATGCGTTGTACAGCGGTACATAAAAACGACCACTCTCTAGTATTACCCACCACCTTTTAGATAGGTACATATTTATCACTTTATAACGATTATAATTTTATTACTGGTTTTTCACAATGTCCAACTCTTTCAAAGGAAGCGGTGAGGGGGAAATAGTGATGTTTTATTGTGAAGAAAGCAATAATAATTTTAGTAATAGTCACGCGTAGCTGTAGGTGTAATAATTCTTGTGGAATTTATGTACCTAATGTTTTACCTGAATAATGCTTTTCGATTTAGGATAGAGACATTTCATAGGTAGATAAACGTTACAGTATGTATATTTAGTTTTTTTTTTCTTTATTATACTGTATACATTGTTTTTTAGTTCTATTATAAGGATGCCTGGAAATAAATTGAAAAATATTATTAAACTTAAAAAAAAACACACTTTTGCAGCTGAATTACAAATTTACCAATAGTCTCGTAACATACTCGAATATAATCTTGCTTATTTTTAGTGCATATTTGCTTATTGATACTAGCCTTTTTGTAAAACTCGACTTATTAATATTACCCACATATTACCCCTGTACCACGCGTGTGAAGATGCCGGCGAACAGTACACATTTATTACAATTTTGTTCATTCGTAATAGATAATATTATTTAGTAAAAGTAGTTCAAATAATTTGTTATAACAAAGAGAATAATATTAATAATTTGCGCACATCAAAGATTGTATAAGCAAAGACTTTGTTTTGTTTAGAAATTCTAACTCAAGAAATTCCAAATCAAAACTTTTCGTTGTGTACTTTTGGTTTCTGAAAACAATCGAAATAAGTTATCATTTGTTATATTATGTTTTATACAAGATGTAGAGACGTGGAGAACTTTTACACATTTGTTGAAAAGTTTTTTGTTTTAGTTGGCACAGGAGAAGGATTTATTCATTCGTAATATTTATAAAATATCAGGAATATTAAATCCTTGGAGCACATCAGGAATTAATAATGTTTAAAGTTCAACAAAGTACCACAAACACGACAACGGACTCTTACTACGCTTTTTTCGTAAGAAATGAATATGGAATATATTCAATGAATATAATACAGAATATAGTTTTAATGAAGATTTTATTACTTCTATTTCGTGTATTGACGCTTTAGTCTATTTTACCATTCCAATGACTATCTACGTCCTAATATTATGAATTTTATAATGAACTAGCTAATCCGCACTATATCGTCTGCGTCGCAAAGGTATATAATACAGTCTAATGCCTTCCTCTATGAATTTTTCAAAGCAGAGCAGCGCTGACTTAGAGTAGTGCTTTCAAACAAACTGTTCTAGCTATTGCAAAAAAATTGAATGTATAATAGGTACGTATCAGGGATGTTGTGAATGTCGATTTTTGGTCATTTGCGAATGTGAATGCGAATATTCATTTTTGACATTCGTGAATGCGTTGACCTAACAAACAAAAAGTTCACGGTTTTTTACTGACAAGTTAGCTGTATCTTCCAAAAGTCATTATAATTTATAGGTACCTACAAAATAGTTAGCTATTTTTTACTGAAACTGAATCTCCTTGAAGGGACTACCTAAAAATTTTAAACTGTCGGAAATTATCTTGACAACAGCATCGGCTCTGTGCTGCAGTGCGATGGCGAAATTGGTAAAGATGTAACGAGAAGGATAAATGCGGGCTGGTCGGAGTGGAGGCTAACTACTGGTGTGACATGCGATAAACGTATGCCCCTTAAACTTAAAGGCAAAACTGTCAACTGTCTAGACCAGTGATGATGTACGGTGCCGAGTGCTGGGCAACCAAAGTAGAAGACCAGAAACATCTCCACTCAACCGAGATGCGAATGTTGAGATGGATGTGTGGTGTCACGAGGCTGGACAGAGTGAGGAATGAGTATATAAGAGGACGTTTGAAAGTTGCGCCGGTCTGTGACAAGTTGAGGAGCAAACGGTTAGGTTGGTACGGGCATGTGATGAGAAGGGATGAAAGCCATGTAATAAGACGAATGATGAATTTAAAAAAAGGGGAAGACCGAAGAAAAGATGGTCTGACTGTGTGAGGGATGGTATGATGGTCTGTTGTGAAACGAAAGAATCCTTTCTATAAAAGGTCGTAGAGACCCATGGAGATTGAGCTTATTTTAAAGAGAGAGCCGGTAGAGGCCTCTATTTTGGCTCAGTCATATTTTCTCTACATCCACAACACATCTTCCTAAGTGTTATTAAAATATTCCCGTAACATTCATATGATTTTTTGTAAATGCGAATATTTACATAAATATAAACCTTCCTCTTGTATATGTATAGAGGGATTATGCCTAAGAAAAAAAAACCGGTGAAAAATCCATTTCGTAGTTTTTAAGTTTTTAGTATACGTGAGGACAAATAGCTGGGAGCCACTTTGTTTTAAACTATGTGATGATACTGATGATAGTATATTTGATAAAAAAATATACCTAAGCCAAGTTAGATATTCCTTTTTTACAGTAATTTTGTAAAGTGTAAAATGTTCAGTTATAATAACTATATAATCACAAACCTATTTTTGTGCGGCATTAACGAGCCAGCGCACTCTACAAGTATAATGAGTATCTAATGTGTTTAATTTACGTTATGCTCATTTTGAGTTGGTTTTGCTCGAAAATCTTGACATGATTTAGAAAACAATCTACGAATAACTTATTAAAGATTTGGCGAGAGATTCGTAAATATCGGATTAGTTGGAAAAGCATTATTTATTATGTCAAATGAAAATGTAATAACATGTCAACCGCAACCTCCAGAACAAGTGGATCTGAGTGCGCCAATGTAATGACAATTGACATGGGAGCTTAACAACACGATGAGGTGATGATATTGTTATCACGTGTTATCAGTGAACATCGATCGATGTGAACATTTCCACAGAGATTGGGCCATGAGGCACTTTCACCGCGCCGATACACGCGTTTTCTAGCGAAACACCGAACTCAATTATTAATAGCAGCCTATTTTTGGAGTCGCTTCGGACGCGAGTTTGCGCTCGGGCATGTGCGAGGCCCGGGCGAAGTCACTATCTCACCTGGGCCAGGTGTAGACGCCCGATACTTCAAATCCGAAGGTCCAAGAACCGGCGTAGGCTCCTTGGGCTTTAGGTCCCGTACACACTCCATGGCCATGAGCCTTGCCGTCATCCCAACTACCACAATATGTGCCACCATCGTCAAAGTCGAATCGGCCACCGTTGAGGCCGCGCTGCGGGGTGTTTCCGGTAGCAGCGTGCGCGGCATCGGCTAGCTCGCTCGGCTGCATCACGCGAAGCCGTGGTGCCGCGGAGGGGAGGGCCTCCCGCGCGCACCCTCCACCGAGCTCGCGGTATAAATAAACATCAGCTGGGCATGTCGCGCCGCGGCGCGCTGCCGAGTGAACACCGGTCCTGCGCGAGGAACACTGCGCCTCTCACTCCGCCCGCCCTGCCCCCGACACCCCCACGCCCGCCCTAACCTACACTAGAGTTCTACGATACTTCTACGCCTCCATTCAACATTATTTAACTACCTGCTATTCGTTTTGTGCCTAGGTACTTAACATGTATTGTAATTCATTCCATGACTACCAGGAACCAATTAATTAGCAAAGAGTATAAAATAAAAATGGTAGGAAGGTACCTACTTTATTAGGTTTATGTGTGTTTGTACCGTTTGTAACAAGGTTTGTAAGTAGTTCGTGACAAACGAACTGGCGCAAAGCAACACATCCTATCACATAATTTTTGACCCACCTCAGTGCGTTATTTCATAATTAAGCGGATCCAGACGGCCCAAGCGTTGCGTTGCAGCCTGGCAAAGCGTCCTCGCAATAAAGCTACTGAGTTCATGATGAGAAACAATGGGGCCTTTGCATCCCTTAAATAATTCAACCCTACTTGTGCAAGTTTCAACAAGCGTATAAGGTATAATCTCAATCTAATTTCGATAACAAATTTTACTGATTGTTGACGTGTACCGTTGTTTACGCAATATAATTGTGCTTATGGTAGAGAATGAGCTTATATGAGGTAGGTATCTACTTCTAAAATGGAACGTCGTCTAGGTGCCTTAACTTTGAACTTGTAGGTTCATATTATTATTCTTATCAATACAGCTTAGTAGACTAGTAACTATAAATGTGGATTTTTTTACACCTCCATTTTTGAAAGATGATTAATATATCAATGAGATATGAATAAAATCTTAATAAAATATTTTGTGCTGTTGAAATATTGAAACACGTCTTTATAAATCCAGTGTCCCGAAAATTGCTCATTGCCCTCAAAGCTTTGAGGTTTGAAAAAGCTATTACTGATTTTTTTTACAACTTTTACGGTTAAACGCCCGAAGTTGGCAACCTCAAGTCAGTGGCACATCAGTGGCCAGGCTAGTTTGACCACAAATTATGAAGAATAGGGTGCCGAACCCAATTAAGAGCAAAGTCCAGTTAATGACAACTTCCAAATTGTAGGCAAACGTGACAATTTTTTTATTGCTGGTATTAATAAATAAATAGAATATATCTTCAGTTTTATAATAATATCTTAACTCTCGATTGTTATTACATTCATTATAATGATGAAAAATTTATTTAAAAACATTTACCTAGAACTATACGAAATTTGAATTTCTACATACAAAATGTATGAAAGTTGCTAATAACCACAGACCATACATATATATATGAGACTAATAACTGGGCCCGAGGTCACTTTTCAAAGAGACATGAATTTATCTTTTACAATGATATTTTATTACAAAATATTTATAGAATCAGATACTTGATTAAACACCGATCCTACGCATGTAATGATCATAAACTAAATGCTTGTAATTAATAACAAAAAACTAAGTTGAAAATGGAAGTCGCACTAAATGACGAGCATCTAGGTTCGTCACCCTAGATTTGACCAAGGAGCTGCCAATCAAAAGGTCGACCGCACACCTTCAATAGTATTGCCAATATTTTCGAGCGAGAGATGGGAGAAGATACTGCAAATATAGCATGATAAAGAAAGTATTTATAACCATGACGACAGTATCAGATAATCGAAGATTTAATAATATTAGAGGAAAATGCTTATTAAAAGGATTAACAACGCTGATTTGGTTTTACTAAGAATATTCTGCTAAATAAGATTTTTAACAAATTCAAACATTGCAATCCATTTTGACTGAATGCCAATCACACCAGATGATGTCACAATTATGTTAACAATATGAAATTTACTTTCTTTTTAGGCTGCACGATGACAGTTTTGACGTTTGTTTGCCTAAGCGTGTCATCAATGGGGTGGAGTAACGCGTCGCGCCGTTCCTCAAAAACCTTGTGCTGGGTTCTGGCCTCAGCTCGGACGCTGAGTGTGAGCGGTTGGAGGTTTTTGTGCGGTTCAACTCCCACATACCACCCCGCGGGTGGGGATCCAGTGATTTTCTCCAATGGAACTCAAAAAAAAAGGAAAAAAAAAGCGTGACATCAAACGCGACCTCTTGCCACTTATCCACTCAACTGGGAACGTTACTTTTCGCTAGTTCGCGAAACTGGGAACTTCGTTCGGAATCACTACCGCGTTTGAGCGTCTTTTTAAAAACTTTTTTTTCCAATAAACTTTAATTTAGATTTTTAGTGCATGTTACTCAAACGCTATTATTGCTGTTTTTTTCTAATGAAATTGTTATAACTTTTAAATCTTTTATTCTGTCACAAGTATTGGCAATACTATTGTAGGTATGCGGATAGGAAATATTGTTACGTTTTTACCAAAACTTGATCTGTCAAGTGTCACTAGTATCTGATTATCTGACAGGTGTCTGACAGCATCTGACAGAAACTGTTTGTTTTGTAAAATATTTTTATTTATACGATGAATCCGAGTTTTATGAGAACAAAAGTAAACTCGTTTCGTTAGTAAAGTTTATTAACAGTTTATTTTTTAGTGTTAACCCTCGCATCAAGTGTTTTCAGAAAACGTTTTTTCGGAAAATTGTCTAACCTTGATTTTATTGAATTTGATCTCATGTAGCTTAAGTTTAGAAAGGTAAACGTAGTTCATAATTGAACAATAATATCAGTCTTAATCTGAGACAGTAAATAGCGATTTAAATTGATCAGTATTTGATTATTATGGACATGTAAAACTTTTGATTTTTTTTTGTAAGGTACAATATGGATAACCCTGAGGCTAGTGGGAGTAGCAGAGCTCCTCAGATACCAGTCACATCATGGAGTCATCCAGCAAATCGAATACATCGATTGTTCGCTTTGATATTAATGTGTTTCCTATGTTTTGGTAAGTCTTAACTTTATTGATTAGAGTTTAGACTAAACAAAAGATTCTGTACTCAATAAATTAGTCTTTGAAACAAAGGACAAAGTAAGTACTATTTAAAATGGAATGTTTTGTGTTTGTTTTCAGGTTCATATTTTTGTTATGACACGCCTGGAGCCCTGGTAGACAATTTTAAAGATGACACACATTTGACAACATCTCAATTTACATTGCTTTACTCAATCTATTCCTGGCCGAATGTGATTCTATGCTTCATTGGAGGATACTTAGTTGATAGGTATGATAATATTTACACAACTTTTTATATTAGAACTAATTAATAACCAAAAGTAGTGAAAACTTATCATTAGTATAAAAAGGTTTACTTCCTTCTTCCGTCTTGTCTCATCCGTTTAGTTAAGTGTTTGAATCTTGTCTATATATTGTAAGGGTCTATAGAAAAAAAATCCTATTGGATAATAATATATTAAATTTTTATACACATTTGTACTGGACCCATGGTTATATTTTCGACTATCCAAAATATGTATTATAAATTTTTATCATCTTAGAAAAAAATTACAAACTTAAAGTAGTTATAGAACAAATAATTCAGAGAGAATAAATGTTTAGTAATTGTTATTGAAATAGATGTTGTTTATCATGTTTGTGCTGATTGCATGTACTGTGAGCTATCTGCTTAATATGCCAAGTCCATATGGTAATGACTCATCGTTTTATTGATAATTGTTTGTTGGAAATTATTTCACAGTAATTTAAATTACTGCTCATTATAAACAATATGAACCCAATTATTAAAAAAAAAATGGACCTAGTCAAGTAACTTGGAAACTTTTATTGCAGCAACATGATAGATTAAATAAAAGAAAATTTACGAAATTCAAATTTAAGTCATTAAGATAGGAATTTAATATTGTTTCATAACATTGAGTTTGAACTTGAATATATAATAAAACTACCTAATTCAAACCTGTTTTTATGATAAGACCAAGGTCAAGGTTAATGCACACTTTCTGAGTTTATTTTTATGGAGCAGTTTCCTATTACTGTCTTTTCAACTATGGCTATACAAGGCACTAAACCACAAATCCAAAAAATCAAATGAGCAGTTTACTTCATAATCTTGTGCAGTTTGAAACTAAACCAACTCAGTGGAAATCAAGTCATAAGGTTTTCAGTTTGGGAAATGATTATTGCAAGTTATTTTTCAGATACTTTGGTGTAAGATTAGGAACAGTGATATACATGACAATTGTTTTTATTGGAGCCCTTATATTTGCTGTTGGCGTCTACATCAATATGTACTGGCTTATGATACTTGGAAGATTTGTCTTTGGGTAAGTGATAAGTGTTGAGCGGGCTTGTTACTCATGGTTTCCGCTTGGAATACTGTGTTGTAGATTCCTAGTGTTTTGTGGATGTGTATATTTAAATCTTCTGAGAATACTCCGTATCCAGTCCCCGACTTAGTTTTAGAGCCATCGGTGTATATTTCTAGAGGGTGTCATTATTCTCACCTGTGTTGTGTCCCCCTGATAATTGTATTTTATATTTTTTGTCAAAAATGAACTGTTTTGGAATTTTATCTTAATTTTATTTAATTTAACTGCTTTGTCTTTGGGTAATGTATCAAAACATTTTTTTACGAGGCAGTTCCTGTTCTAATCTATCCCATAAGTCTGGGGAACACTGTATTTATAAAATATTCATGTCTAAAAGTGGAAGTTATTCCTGTTTTATGATTAGTGAATTATTTATCATCCTTACTAATATTATAAATGCAAAAGTAACTCTGTCTGTCTGTCTGTTACGCTTTCCTGCTTAAACCACTGAACTAATTTTGATGAAATTTGGCACAGACAATCTTTAGACGCTGAGAAAGAACATAGGCTGCCTTTCAATCGAATGTGACGCAGACGAAGTTGCGCGGGCCCAACAATAAAATAGAAATTCAGTAAAAATATGATAAATGCAAGATTTTATTCCAAATGCAGTAGTGAACGAGATGTGACATATGACCAAAATAAGTATACTAGGGAGTTTGTCATAATAAATAACAGTTTATAGTTTTTTAATTTTTCAGTATTGGTGGAGAGTCATTACAAGTAGTGGTAAACAATTATGTAGTATTATGGTTCAAAGGCAAAGAACTGAATATGATGTTTGGACTACAATTGTCATTCTCAAGATTTGGCAGTACAGTAAACTTTTGGATAATGGAGCCTATTTATAAATGGATAGGAAACTATTACATGGGATATGAACGTTTAGGAGTAACATTATTTATAGGTATGTTCTTGCTGTTTATAACTCAAAATGTCCAATCAAGAATACACACACACCCTGTATGTGAACTAGAGATTTTTATATTTGGTAACCAACAAATTATATAATATATACTAATTAAATTAATTTGACAAAGGACATTGCTACCTACTACTACTTACTGCTATCTGTCCTTTTCAAAATGATTGTACGTGTCGCACTTCGTTTGTAAGTCATTTTATAAATCTGTAATATGGTTTTTTAATCTAAACTATTTTTTCAGCTGCAATGACCTGCTTTGTGTCCCTTATCTGTGGCTTGATATTGGGCTGGATGGACTACAGAGCTGAGAAGATACTCAACAGACAGGATGAAAGTATGAATGAAGAGCCATTCCATCTTAAAGACATCAGACACTTCAAATCAGAGTTCTGGCTTGTCTCAGTGATCTGTGTTGTCTACTACTTGGCAATATTTCCATTTATTGCATTAGGAAAGTGAGTATTAGAGTTTTTAGACTATTCCAATAAAAATAAATTTTAGTAATTGTCTTTAGTAAAAAGTTTTTAAGATATTACCAAATGATGTATAGGTCAATATTCTCATAATTGGCTTGCATGGATTGCGCGTGCTAGGCGGACGAACGTATAGATAGTATTTTGTATGTGGCCTTATCTTATTTACAAACACAGTTATATAAATTTTATCTTTAAATGTCCAATTAAATTTATCATTGAAACATACAAACTAAGATCAAATATTTAGAACAAACAAACAGACAATACAGATCCAAAGCTTCATAAAACCGCGTATTAACGTTCTTAGTGAAAATGGATTATTTTTTATTACGTCATCAATGGTATAGACAATGTGAATTTTGCATCTGTCTAAAGAAATCACGTAAATATATCCATTTTTAATACGTTTCAGATTATTTTTCGAGCGGAAATTCGATTTTAATGCACAGGACGCAAACACTGTTAATTCAATGGTTTATTTGTTGTCTGCGGCGCTCAGTCCTTTCTTCGGCATATTGATCGATAAAACCGGTAGAAACGTGACATGGGTTATTGTCAGTATAATTTTGACCATCGGCGCGCATTTTCTTATGGCCTTTACATTCTTCAATCCTTATATTGGTGTTGTGAGTATCAATTTGTTAACTTGAAAAAGTCTTACGAAAATTTTAACTATAAAATGAATTTTTACTCAATCTCAATATTCTATTTACTTGTATCTTATGTACAAGTTAAAACGCACCTAGATATCATGAAATTAATGTGACGTCACTGTTGATTAAAAAACACTTTTTGTGTATAGAAGTATTTAAAATAACTGTCAGTACGCTACAGTCAACCGTGACGTCATTCGTTTAGTTTCAGCGAAAATTGCAATATTTATTACTATTATTTGATTGAAAATTGTATTAAACTCAATAGTTTTATTACAATCTAAATGTAAAATAGCAAATAAAGTTACATTAAAATTGAAGGTATTGTCTGTATAGTATAGTCCAGGCATACTTGTATAAAAAATTGTGTATGTTTAGCCCTATTTATACAACTGAAGAACTTTGACTTTATTTTTCTACAAAATAATGACAGAAGGGAAAAAGTATTTATAAATTAATATTTAATCATAGATTTAAACCAAACTAACGAACTAGTAAGTACCTGATACGTTGATATGCGTAAAAGCAGGAATAAATAGTTTGTTAGCGAAGATAATATAATAGCAAATAAAGTTATTCTTTCGGATTTTGTATGTATGCGTGTAATTGTATGATGATGATACCTATAATTCGTAATTTGACTCAGAAGAATGCCTTGGTAATTATTATTTAAATTACTGGTAAAACTCCTGTACATTAATAAAAAATAATTTTGAGCTTGTTTTGTTTTCCAGATCCTCCTTGGAATCTCTTACTCACTGCTAGCGAGCGGCTTGTGGCCGTTGGTAGCTCTTATTGTACCGGAGAGCCAACTCGGAACAGCTTATGGAATGTAAGAAATTAATTTTATAATAGTTCAATAATAATACCCGTCGATGGGCACATTGTCTTTACTTTCTGTTCAAATATAGACTGTCAATGAAAATACGCATTAAGTAATTCTCAAAAAAATATTGAAGAAAGAAAGAAAAAAATAGGTATTGAAGAAAGGTCTCTTTTTTGACCGACTTCCAAAAGGAGGAGGTACTCTATCGTCTGTATGTTTTTTTTTAATGTTTGTTCTTCCATAACTTTAGTTTGGGTGGACCGATTTGAATGATTCTGGTGTGAGATGGAAGGTGATGGTCGAACTTAGGTCCCATACTTTTTTTAAAAGATCGAGTAAGTACTTTTAGATCTGTGTTCAAAATTGTGTATTTTTAACCGACAAAATTTCACAATTTGATATGCGTTTTAACGTGTATTTCTTTTCAATTTGAACCAATTTCGATGATTTTTGTTAGAAAGCAGAAGTATTGAGCATTAACTCATATAAATTTGATAAAGACCTGACTGGTAGTTTTTGTGCTAACTGGAAGTTGGTCGTTTTAATTTTTGTGTTAAAAATATTATATTTTATTCGTCTTAATAAAAATAACTTCGAACCCGGTCATTACAGTTGCCAAGCTGTGCAGAACATGGGATTAGCCGTGATTATCATCGCTGCTGGTGTGATCGTCGACAAATATGGCTATTTGATGTTGGAAATGTTCTTTTTGGGCTGTCTATTCAGTAAGTTTTTTTTATTTACTTGTTTGTGATAAGTTCTTTGAACTTAATTAAGGGATGTTTATGGGTTACTAAATTATATAGGCTGTAAGCATAGATCATTCTAAGTAAATTGTGATACTATATTATGACACTGGTTATATTTTTATCTTACATGAATTTTCTTTTGCTCTAGTTTATGATTGAATTGAAAAACCTAAAAATCGCTAGCAGTATATTTATCATAATATGTTATTATTATCTAAACCCCTTGTTTTCTTTCTTTCTTTATGTTAGTATTTTAATTAATATCATTAATTTCTTATAATATTTTCAGTTTCCCTGATTGCGGCCGTGCTTATTTATATAATTGACTCCGCCAACAAGGGCATTTTGAATATGTCTCCAAGTATGAGAGAAGACTCTAAAAGGTTTGATATTTATATTATTCCATAATATTTAGCGACGAACCTCTGTTCACTATCAATAATAATAACGGAAAAAATGTTCCTCTTTTTGAGCATGCAGATGAAATTATAAAATAGTGACTGAGTTAGCAATATACTATACAAACACTTATTTTTTAGTCGAGTTGCTGGTGTTGGTGAAACTGCCAATTTATTGGAAAACGAAGATTACACTGACCAAGAAGAAATTGATTCTCGAATCCCTGATGAAGAACAGGCGACTCCACAGAGAGACTCCGCTCTACTACAGTCTGACAGAATAAGATCTCGATACTTAGCACAAATATTGCCAAACACTAACATTCCAGAACGACCATAGAATGGCTAATGGCTATGTAACCTAATATAAGGATGTATTATTTTTTGTATATTAGATTATAATGTTAAATGAAACTAACTGTGACATTAAATTTTTATTGCATATTATAAACAGTACAAGAATCAAATAAAATATATTATGACAAAAGTATATTTTGCGTTTTATTCGAGAGAATATCTGTAAGGCACTTTAAATCACATACATTATAAGGCACTTGCTATACTTAATTCTATATATTGACTTTAAAAAGTACACTGTAACTCCTCACTGTAACACTGGCAACTATTCTCACCTTATAAAAATGGTAAAGTTCTTTATTGTGCGTATAACATTGAATATATACATTACAAAACATATTTTACTAATTTGTGCTATAGTAAAATACTTTCTTGTGCTAGTTTTCAAAACTGAATGTAAAATCCATATTTAAAAAAATACTATATTCACCAGTCACAACAACTTCACAGGACTTTAATCACAAAAAGCTTAAATTGTAAACTGTTTTATTAAGCCATGTATTTATTATTTTATTTGCTCTTACTGTCATCATTCCACACAATACCATCTCCAGGTAAATTGCTTTTTATAAATGGTGATATCCATGTTAAGTACCACTTTGTACCAAAGGCTTCAATTAGATTTAATTGCAGGCCTTTATTGTATACAAATTTAGGGGTGTAAGATTTCATCTCAGGAACAACCCGGCCTTTTAAAATATTATTAAAATGATAAATATAAAGGAATCCACTAAAGAGGCCTATTATAAAATTAAGTACTACTAAAAACACATAAACACTTTCTGGACCAAAATCTATAACAAAGCTTGCAAGTGGAAAAATAAATTTTACTAAAATGAATCCATGATTCCAAGTTATAAAAGCAGAAAGAAATATTACATTATAATAAAATGAATACATCATAGCAATAAAGATGTAGAATGTGAAGAAGATGAAGTATCTATGATTGTAATAACCTACACAACATGCAAAAAATGTACAATGGTGGTCCCTTTTTAAAATGCAGATATCACAGGTTTCACAATGCCATGCCCGGGGCGGTCGCAAACATTCACAAACAGCACAGAAACTCCAATCTTCTGTCTTATTGTTATTTAAAAGCTTGCCTTTGATACTAGTATCTATTAACATGCCATATATCATGTTTCCAATAATATTGTGTAGTAGAAATGCTGCACAAAATATGTGAATATAATGAGGTGTTGTCCATTCTGTTACAACTGTAGGTAAAACTACACAGAGCTCAAAGTATAAAAAAGCAGGTATGAGCAGCAGCAATATTATAAAATACAGACTATGCTCTAGTATTCTTCTTATGTGTCTATTTTTTATTGATGCTAGTCTTATAAGCATTTTTGTGGATCTGGAACAAATTCAAGATGCTGAATATTAAGTTTGAATGTCATCTGAAACAAATCATGCACTAATTAGAAACAAGTTAATTAGTAAATTTATGTTTAAATTAATTAAAAAATAAGAGAAACAATTGAAATCCTTCAAAATGTTTTCTTTTGTGAAATAACTGTTTACAAAAATATACAGGTTTCTTACCTATAATAGCATCGTCACCGATTTTTATAACATGGATAAGTTAAATAAATTGAACAAAATTAAATTTATAAACATAGTACTTAGGTTAGAAAATGGAAAATACAATTTTTAAATAATCTATTTTGTTGATTTTGTTCCATTTTTGTCTTTGCAGTTGTCATAGAAATGTTTTTTTTTTAATTAGCAATACCAGTTTAATACCAGGCACAGATTATGAAGGAAAATATGGGCATAAAACAAAAACGATACGAAGGGGGTGTTTAATAAATTTTCGATACAAGCGATTAACGTGCAAAATATATTTTATATTTCAATTTAAAAATTGGTGTTTTTTAATCTGCTTATGCTTCGAAAGGTAAATAACTATGCTGTCCGACATGATGGCTTGTCGTGTGATGTCATTTCTCATATTATATATATGTATGGTCTGTGATGTCATTCGCACAGACCATACGTCATTCGTTAGGTAAACAAACCACTTGGTTATTGTCACGTCTTTTCTATTGCTATTCCCAAAATTTCTAAGTTTTCACGTTGTTTTCTAAATAGAGAACTGTGAAAGATCCATTATCAATGTATTATGTATTCTAACATATACATATATGTATGGTCTGTGTTATGTGCCACTACATAAACTATAACAAAAATTTTACAATATTGTTTTTGTAGTGTTAGGAATATAATTTAATCTGTTTAAAAGTATAATGATAATGAATTACATTTAAATCACCTTCACAGAAATATTATTTAGCATAAGTGAATGACTTCGGATCTCTTCTTGCTAATTTCAACCATGAAATTCTCATTTCTATACTGATTTCAACTTCGATCCAAACCTTTCCTTATTTTTTAACACATATATTCTAACAATTAGGCACAAGAAACCAATGACAAGGACTATATTTCATTATTTATTTCAAAAAATATATTACTATCCATAGCAGTGTATTGTTGACACTACCAGTGACGTCACAACGATGGAGTCTCATTTGACGGTATTTTTGCGCAAAATTTAAGTTATTATTCCTCAGTGTTTGGTTTAAAAAAGAAAAGACTGCGTAATATCATTAATGTATTGAAGGAAAAGTCACATTGCTAAGATTGAAACAATATAAAAGAAAGAAAACACCAAAGTTAGGAAATAAATATTTAATATACCAATATAAACATGTAATATTCAATACTTAAAATAGAAATCTCAAACAAGCTCTATTCTTATAACAGTCTATTTGAATATACTTATGAATGATTTTTATAAATAGCGACATGAAAAATATGATTAAAAATAATTTTGCTTATACTTTAATAGGGCTGAGACCCCAATTATCAATCATACTTCAAGACAAAATATTTGAAAACTGAGTTTGTTTCAGTTTCTAGTAAAAACAACTCAACATTCCCATTCAGTGTTTGTAGAATTTTTTGCTTGTGTCTTTGGCCATATCAACAAGTGTTTGGGCTGGTTTGAATGGAGCACCATACAGACCTTGGAACTCTTCCATTTTCTTTACTAGTTTGTCCGCTCCGAATTGATCAACCCATCTAAAAAGAAATATGTATTCTGTTAGGAAATTATACATTTTCAAAAGATATAATTTACATGCAACACTTGAACGTGCGTCAGTTTGGCAAGCATACAATAGAATTTAATATCTTTTAATATGTAGAAAAATTGTAACTAAATATCTTTTCAATTAATTATTATAGTAGTATTATCAATATGGTCTAAATTTATAAATAATAACCTGAAAGGTCCGCCGGTGAATGGAGGGAAGCCAAGACCAAACACTGCACCAACATCACCTTCAAGTGGGTTGTGTAAGATTTTTTCTTCCAATGACAGAACTGCTTCATTCACGAATCTGTAAAATAATAATACTGTTGATTAATATCTGTAATTGATCAAGATTAAAGTGGCTCGATTTGAAAGTGAATTACCATTGAAATAGATGAATTTTTTACCTAAGATTTTTCTGATTGCAAACCTACCTAGATACCATCCTAAGTTGTTGGTCTTCAACAGTATTAGCGCCACGTGGTTCCAATGCATATTTGTCTTTAAGGATTTTGATGGCTCCTTGATTTACATCTCGGTTCTTAGAGCCCTTTTCGTATACATAGAAACCTTTGCCAGACTTGCGACCCATGTAGCCGGCCTGAACTAGGTCCTGCATGATACCTAGGTTACCTCCACTGATGCGGTCACCGAAAGCCTGGAAAATAAAATATTATACACAAGGGTCTTTGCATGTTTCTAATTGAATGCAATAATTCGGTAGTTTTTTTTTCCTTTTTTATCGTTACGATGAATTTTACGTGTCTGACACATATTGATGATGACGATGACATTACATTAAACTATTAAATTTTGTTCTGATTATGTTATACACAACATCACTTAATGATTTCATGAACAAATGTTAACTTAACCTAAATGTTTTGTGAATTTCAATTAAAAATGAATTAACCTTTGATAGATCTACAGCAATGTGTGAGCCAACATCGATACCGACTTCATCAGCTAACGTAGCCGCTCCGACGGGGAAACCAAACTGTTTTGTCATGTTGTCCAGCTCTTTAGGATCGACGCCCTCTTGAAGCAACCTTAACACATAAACCAATAAGTTGTTGATAAAATCAATAGCGATAATGTTCTGGGTTTTACTTTAATAAACAGTGTGTGGATGTTCAGTCATAATGTACCTCATTGAGTTCATAATTAAATTTCTATACCATCTTTAGTTAGATTCATCATGCAAGTAAATAAAAGGAAGCAAGAATAAGAATATTGAATGTCACAAGACGAGTTTGACCCCCGGATATCAGGTTAAACAGTTTCAAAATATAACACACCTAACAGCTTCACTAAGCATAGTAGAGAGAATACGTGTGGTGTAGAAGCCGGGTCCGTCTCCGACCGTGATGACGACCTTGCCCTGCTTGAGACCGATCGCGACGGCGGCCGCAGACGTGTCGTCACTCGTGCCCGGATGCTTGATGATTTCTAACAGCTGCATCTTGTCTACCGGCGAGAAGTAGTGCATTCCTGAAATTATTAACAAGTTATCAGTGATGATTTAGTTGAGTTTATTTGATATGGAAGTAAAAGTTTATGATTTGGTTTTATATATTACTAGGTGACCCGCGCAACTTCGTCTGCGTCACAGAGGGATACAACATAGCCTATAGCCTTCCTCGATAAATGGACTTTCCAACAGTGAAAGAATTTCTCAAATCGGTCTAGTAGTTCCTGAGATTAGCGCGTTCAAACAAACAAACAAACTCTGCAGCTTTATAATATTAGTATAGATTTTCAACTACCCGCGCAAAAGATTATTTTTTATATTTACCAATAACTTTGTCAGGACGACTGCTGCCGGCTGCAATTTTTGTAATGGGTATAGCACTGGTGTTTGTTGCAATAATACAATGTTGGGGCACAACAGCTTCCAACTCCTTAATTACTTTATGTTTGATATTGATATCTTCGAATACAGCCTCTATTATACAGTCCGCATTTTTGAACTTGGCGTAATCTAATGTAGGAAGAAGGTTCGATATGAACTTGTCTTTTTGGAGACTGCAAACAAAACAAAAGGTTTAAAATACATTAACTTGCCTGTCTTCAGGGAATATTATCTCTAAATCTCAAGGTATTCAAATTCAGATTTCATGTAAATTGAAACAATGATTAATTTTTTTTAAGATATACAAAGATACTTTTGCATTTTAATTTTAATATCAATAATGTACTTACGCTGAAATCCTCTTCCGTTTAACAGCATTACTCAGTCCAGTTTGTATTTGTCCCACACCGCGGAACAAACCCGCATTTGTGGCGTCTTTCATAACAACATGGTATCCTTTGTCGATCGACACTTGTACAATACCTGCACCCATCAAACCGGCACCAAGAACACCGATCTACAAAAATTTTATTTTTAAGTATGGGATTTAATAAAAAAATAATTAATTTAAAATTTGTTAATATATGATATAGATACTTCAATGTAAAGTTGCATTAAAATTGACTATTGACATACTTTTGTTTGAGTACTACTACTCACACTACAATGCTTGTCACGGGATTTCTGGTCCTTATTATATTTGAAGGATAGCTTAAAACTTGTTGGAAAACATTTTAAAAGATGTAGTTTTTTTGTTCAAAATATTTCATACCAATTAGTATTTGTAATTAGTAATTAATTAATAATTAGTAGTTTTTACGTAATCATTGAAATAGTCAAAATAAAAAAATACTTTTTATTGAAAATACTCATATTGATTACATACCGTTTTGACATCAACCTTAGATTTTCCGAATCTGTTCTTCTTACACTCAGTTTGTCCTCTAAACAGACCAATCAGTCCTTTGCTTTGTGGTGTCATGGCAAGTTCACCAAAACCTTGGGCTTCTGCTTCGTAACCAGCGACAGGTCCTTTGTCAACACCTGTCCTTACTACTTCTAAGATCTGAAATAAATTTATATATTAACACATTGAAATTTTATGCCAAAATATTAAAGGGTTTATCTAAAAGTCCATTACATTCTGAAGACTCTTCACCTAAATTTATAACTAAATTAACACTGGATCACAACAAGGTGACTGTTATGTTCTGTAATTTTGAGTGTTAACTTACCTTCAAAGGAGCAGGGTAGAGCCCCCTTGAAGCCTTCATGACCTGTTCCTTTGCTTTCTTGAATATCATATTTTTAACAAACTCTAGCTGCATTACATTTGCAGTGATTTTTTGAACTAACCCTTTCTTTGATCTATCAACTGATATTTTTCCAGCAGCAATGTCCTTTGCAATCTGTATAGCTACAGTTTCAAGGTATCTGACTGTGTTTTCTTCAGGCTGACCCAATCCTATAACGAAACATATAATAAGTTGATATGAGGGGTATGCAGAAATCCACTAGTTGGCTAAGTATGTTATGGGTAAACTGACCATTTATTTTTTAACTCAAAACGGGACATAAGTTTTTATACCTCAGTTAGCAGGTTAACAATGAAAATAAACACAATTTATTAATTTTTTTTATTTAGAAAAAGTGTAACTTAATGCAATTAGTATTCACTATTATTATATTTATATAATTATTTTTATTATAACAAGTTGGAAAAAATAAAAATCAATCACCAATTCACCAGCTTTATTAAAGCAAAGTTCCTCTGACAGTAATAATTAAATTATATGCAACATATTTTTTTTAATTGTATTTATATTTGTCAGAGGAACAAATTTGCTTTAATAAAGTTGGTGATGATTTTAAATAAGAATAAAATTCTTGGCATGTTTTTTTTTATATTGACCTTAGTTATCAACATCGCTTTCAGAACTGGAACCTGTAAGTGATTTTTTTCAGACGTCCACAATTTATTCATAAGAGAAAAGACTCTTTCTACTGGAGCATTTATACCAGGTAGACATAAAATATATTCAATTAAAATACAAAAATTTTCATGTTGAAGATTGTGGGTTCGAAAGTGTTTGAATACTTCCACCCAACGAGTTTCTGTGGAGACTTTTGAATTATCCCATTCGGTTATTTTTTGGGAAGTGACGTAATTTGAAATTAACGTGAATTCGTCAAATACTTCTGTATCTTTATTACAGTGAATATATCCCTTTTGAATCAATACATCCAGCGCTTTTTGAATATCTTCCCATGCAGGAACTTTTCTTAAATCTGCCCAATGAAATATATTCATTTCTTTAGTAAGAAAGCAAGTCCACTGTTCTAGATATTCACGGCTTGTTTTATAAAATTCTGTAGCCGTATTTTTCACAAAATCTTCATCAATATTAGTGCCATTATCTTTTAATTTTTCAATTAAATTACGAACAGTAAATGGAAGAAACTGGTTGATCTGTTTCTGAGCCAAATTGTCTTTGAGATGATTAATTTCTTTTGCAGCCTCAATTGCCGACACAGTCTGACCTTCAACCTTCAATACCGCGTGGTGAAAACTTGCAGATTGAGCGTGCAAAAAATAAAGCCATAATTCTGATGTGGGGTCTTCAAAAAAGTCTTTTAACAATTTGGGACATTTTTCAATGCTTAAAAAATAGTCTTTTAACGGCTGGTACATTTTTAAAACTCTCTCCAAGGCAGGCATAAGCGCAAGCCACCTGGTTTTACTGTAGCCGAGCATTTGGTGATGTTCTATTTCAGCTTCAGCGCAAAACTCCTTTAAATCTTCAACTCGAACCGTATAAATATAAAAAAATGAATATATTTTTACAATAATGCTTTCATAATCTAAAGGTAGACCATCTGCAGCAGATTTGATTGCATTGTGAATTATATGGGCTCCACATCCAATACCTATCAACGGTTTTTTCAGAGATTATTGTAATTTTGCTAATACATTATTAGTTCCTCGCCTAGCTACACCCCCAAAATTGACATTAGCATTGTCGCCACAAAATGCCACGACTTTTTTTGTCAAATTATTATCTGTCAATACTTGCTGTAAATAATCAACAATGATATCAGAAGTTTCACCTGGTTGCTCTTGAAGATCTAAAATTTTTACTTGCACACCTTCGTAAGGTTGAAAAAAGCGCACTACAAAAGGATATATTTTCTTGTTACCGTGGTTTGAGGCGTCATTTAAAATTGAAATACAATTGGACTTATTAAGATCATCTTTTAAATTGTCGATTGCTGTACGCGGCAAAACATTTACTACAATAGCTTCTGTTTTTGTACGCGCGCATGCGAATTTCGGATCAAAACATGACTGGATTAACTTCGATGCACAATCATTGGAACGAAAGCTGTGGTTTTCTTGTATAGTGCGATAAGCCCAGACGCCTTCTGCAGCAGCAATATCCAAATCCTTTGAAGATGGCGTGTTTGAATTTTTGAAAAAGTTTAACATTAAAGAACTGGAAGCAGCGGCACGATCGGCATTTTTATGTTTTTCAGACTTCAAATGCTGTTCAATATCACCAGCACCACTATGGGAAACACTAAACTCTGTGCGACACTTTTCACATCTGACATCCGAGGAAGTATTAATTTGCTTAATAAATGGGTATTTTGCTTGTAAGTTGACATTAAATGAACACTTGCGTTTCGGCATAACTACAGGTTAAATTCCAAAACAACAGAAAACTTCTAATTAGTTACCAGTTTATCACTAAACTATTTCACAAACATTACGCAAAAACAAAACAATATCGATAAGTCTGTGTGCATATGCGTGGCTAGTCTAATAAACCAAATAAATACTCCCTCTCTTCCCGCGTTACGTTGCTAGGTAACCGACAAAGTGCGCGGGCGAATCACCGATCGTCGACGACGTGACGGTCTGAGATTCCCCGCCCGCGCGTGTCTCACATGCTATGTAATTTTAAATTTTCGCGCGGTTTCGGAAAACGGGACTATTTTGCGTCCCGGTGCTTTATTTGGGGACAACGGGACAGGTGACCGAGAAAAGGGACAGTCCCGTTTAAAACGGGACGTATGGTCACTTTAGTTATGGGTCACATCAGAATTCTGTGGCAGTTCCCAAACTGATGTAATTTAGATTTTATTAGTTTAAAAGGTGAATGTTTTAAGAGTGTTCATAGTTATGGTTCATGAAAATCAGTTCAACCTGTTTGATTCCAATATAGCCGTCACTGCAAAACAGTTAATAACAACTTTTTTCTTACTTGTTAAATATGGATTTTGACCTTAAGGGTTTAAACTTTTAAGCCTAGATTATTGATAATTATTTAAATCCTTAATCAATATTAGTAATTTTACCTGGTCCAAGGGGAGCAACTAACAGATCTACAATTCCCAATTTTTTTGCTTTATCTGCTTTTACAGTTTTACCGGTTAAAGCTAGGTCCAAAGTCGTAGGTACTGAGGTCAGAGCTGGTAACCTAAAACAAAAAATTCAATTAACTGAAATACTTGCATGCTATGTTTTGTGTTATTTTTTTCTTTAATTAGTTCAACAAAATAAGTAAATCAATTTGAATCTTTATAATAGAATTTAGATAGTTGTATGCACCTTTGAGTGCCTCCACCACCCGGAAGGAGTCCCAACATGACCTCTGGCAGTCCAAAGCCAGTTTTGGAGTCTTTAACTGCAATACGATATTTACAAGCAAGAGCTGTCTCTAATCCACCTCCGAGACAGCTTCCTTGTATCGCAGCAATGTAAGGTTTACGAGATTGTTCAATTCTTCTGAATATTTCATGGCCTAAAATTCATGAAAAACATTAATATTTTTTTCCCATCAACGGACAGTACTAATTAATCTATTTCCTGATTAGACCAGTTTCAGGTTGATAAGATGAGAAATACTAATCCAAAGTAAAATAAATCAAATCTTTATCATAAAAAGAATGTTAGAGATAAGAATTAATCCAGTGCCAAATGAACTGCTGAAGTGAACGCAATATCCAAAGTACTCCTTACATAATGCAATCTGTTTTTACTTTTAATTTTAAAGCATGGTTCAAGGTACCCAATGTAGTATAATAAAATCAGATTTGTAGTTTTTTCTAGATTAGTTTCAATTTATAACCAGACTAGCTTACCCTATGAGGAAAGATTTTTTTTCAATGATAAAAATAGTCTTTCCGTGATACATCAGTCTGTAAAAATTGATCTAGCCATTCTAAAGAGTAAGACATTATTTGAAAATTATACTTTGATTTACCTCTTTTAGAAAGACTGACAACTTCCTCTTTAGTTTTACAGTTTTCTATCATACTGATATCAGCTCCAGCAATAAAACATCCTGGTTTTCCAGATATAATTACTGCAGCTTCAATGGCAGAGTTAGAGTCTATTTCATTGACTATGTTACTAACCTCTTCCATTACTTCAGTATTCAGTGAATTGACCTGTGAAGAAAGGAATGTAATAATTTTTCTATTATGTTACATTTTATTTGTAAACAACTGAGATATTGCAAGGTATTCTTGATAAGGTCTTTATTTTTTGTCTACCTGTAAGCAACAATTCTATTGAAATATTAGTAAATTTGTTTTAATATTAAGAACTTCCTTTTTATACAGTTATTTTGCTTTTAATCAAGTTTTACCTAGTGCTCGTTTGGTTACTAAAAACAAAAACAAAACATAATGCGATTAAATCTAGGTAATTAGCAAAATATTAAAAGTTGGAAAAATTTCATTGTCAAACTCTTGGCATTGGCCTACATTGACCTAATTCACGAAAGTTTCGTAAGATTTTTTAGAAATATCGAGGTTCAGTAACTTTAGTATTACTTACTTTTACATTTGGAGAGTCCAAAGTGACTACGTAAACTCCATTGACCAACTTGCATTTTGTGTGTACTTGACTTGCTGCAGCAGCATAGGTTCGGCTATGGATACCTGTAAAAGCAAACGATAACAATAATAGAGATTTAAACAAATATTTATGGGTACAAACGATTTCATAATAATGTTACAGACAACTTTTTCTTACCAGAAAGGAACAACTCTTTACGGCTTCTTAAGATTTTAAGTGCACTCAAAATTTTGCTATTCGCCATGGTTTTTCTAGTACTTATTTAAAATAGGTATAAAAACTAAAAAATAAAGTATAATTATTAAATAATTTTGATCCAGACTTTGAACCTAAACTTTCGTTGCTGAATCGGAGTCGGAAGGGTGAGGGCGGGGTGTGCGGGCGGCAGACTGGATGCCGCGGATTGAAGGCGGGGCGAGGGGAGTTTCAGAAACGTCAAACAAATGTCAAAAAACTTTTTATCTTTCACGATACTTTAGTCACTGATTATTTAGTCTTAAACCTTATTTGTACGGTTATTCAGATGTCCAAAGCACAGACCATACATACATATATATATGATGTACCTGCTTTCTGCTTTGAGCTTTCGATTAAAAAAGAATCATCCAATCAAACACTCACACAAACACTCGACAAAAAGCACAATGTACATTTTTAAACTATTTGGTCGATCTTGAGTCATGAGTGTCTTGACAAAAAATTAATTAGATCCCACGACGATCATTACCTTTTATAATATTACTGGAATAATAATGCCAGCTGATTTACGTATCCAAATTAAAGTAATACGGAAAAATACAAACAACTTGATTAAATCCTTCTTTTGAGTAGTCGGCCAAAAATACAAAAATTGCTGTGCTATGTGCTACGTACATCGTGGGATCCGTAGCAAACCAGCACAATCACTGTTTCTATAAACAAGAAAAACACCATCTCATTAAAATATCAAAGTTTTAAGAATTATAGTTTCCCTATCGCCTTACGTCTCACCGACTTCCATGAAACATGCGTTTTATGTATGTATATTTTTGATTGAAGTTAGGAAACGAACCCTTACCAATACAAAAAAGTAATTTATACTGGACTGATATTAGTATGTTATTTATTCATATTATGTACCTATGTGATAAGACCGATAAGACCCACTTGTTGCAACCCACTGTCGTATCCATGACAACGGACCGGACGACACCCAGCCACCCTCCCCCTCAAGCACTTGTGAAGTCGAGAACCGAGAGTGGAAGTCTGATATAGGGTTGGTATCTATGAAATTTTAATCAAAATAAAAACAGAAAATAAGGTTTAATTAAGGAAAATAAGGTATTTGCGTGCGACGTCGCCTCGTCACATGTTACGTTAAAAATTGTTAACTATCCGCAGATTATTGCGGAACACAGACCGAATATACTTACATATTACTATCAAAATTGAGCTCATCTCCACCTATACGTATAAGAGAGTCGCTTGATTATGACATTTTTCATGCATTGTCAGTTAGACGAGCGCCAGCACACTTAATGGTAAGTGGTTATTGTTCCCTTCTACAATTCATAAAGAAACCGTTTCGTAATCTACCAGTATAAATACGAATAAGTGTTGCTTATACTAGAAAATCTGGTAAATTGAATATTACAACGACTTGACGATGATGTCGGAGTTGTAGGCTAACTGAATCACATTTTAGGCTTAGCGGCTAGCTGTCTTAGTAAATTTATATAACTTATATCTATGTATTCCTTAAAAACGTTCACGTCATTTAGTAAATTAGTAGTAGATTCTGATACAATAAACATTGAAATTATAAAACTAAGGAATCGATTTTATTAAAGTAAGTACCAATGTAAACGGAATAGAACAAGTATAGACGAAGTGTTAATTATTTCGGTAGGTACATACATCCACCGATTATTTTGATTTTAACCTCAATTACTTTCAATTTGGTAGGTGAATGAATAATTTATATTAAAGAAAAAAAAATACAATCTTTACGTTAGATCCTGGGAATTATGTAGCAGTAGAGTGCTGGCTAATAGTAAAACGAGCCCAAGCACGACGGGTCTATCTTGTTTAGTACAAGAGTTTCTATGGCCACCTTCCAAATCTAACATCAGATCATGGGGCCTAACACGAACTCTTATTGCGATCCAATTTAGGACCTAAACTGAATTGTTTTGTTATTTCGTATATAACGTCTTAATTGCGATCGACTTTACGGTCAATTCTCGTATAGCGATTCAGGAGTGAAGTCACACCGCCATGTTTATTTCATTCGTTCAATCGCGCTATAATCCGTACCATGACCTCTTTTTCTACACTGAGTCGCTATTCTGTCAAAATTAGCGATTCAATAAAAGTTACTACTTTACTATCGTAAACTGAATCGTTCTCTGAAATATAGTGTTTTAATAAGAATAAGTTGTTAATTTCATTAAATATAAGGAGGAAAAGTAAGTATTGAAACGTAAATTACAGTAAATCTTAGTAAATTCATAAATAAATACAGAAATAACCTTAATTTACAGACGTCTGATGAATTGACTCTGTTTCGACTTTTCGTCAGTAATTAGCTTGGAAATTCGGCTAAAGCGCAAAACAGGCTCGAATTACGATCTAGCGGACCAATAGTTAGCGGTTATAGTAATAACATTCATAATAACAATATCTTAATTATAACATTATAAGCGACTACACTAGTTACAGGTGAGCATAACATTCACATTGCTTGTTAAGGCAGATCGACGTTAGTTAAATAATTTGATTAAATTATAAAATAACCATTAAATTAAATAAAAGTAATAGTTAAATGGGATAAAAATTAATTTTAAAAATTAGATTAACTTAGATTGAATAAAAATATGAATTCATTTGAATAAAAATTAAAATTAAATTGAATGAAAGTAAAAATTAGATCGAAAATTACACAACTTATACAGTCTCATAACCATAAAACTTACAGAGATTATTTTTGAAAGGTATGAATTTCGTTGAGAATATGTCGAAGTCAGCCGTATTCGAATCAAAATTAATTATAAGAATAAGAATAAATTTATTGTCAAGTCAGTAGTTACAACTGAGACGTCGTTGTACAGACGGGCCAAACGCGGTGTTCGCAGAACTATTCAATCTGTAGAAACTATCCCTAAAGCATGTTGATTTTTGAACGAAACCAGCTGTCATTTGAGAACGAGACAAACTTATGCGGTAGTGTATAGCGCTGTCACTTTTACACAACAAGCGATTTTTATGCGACTCAGAGACGAACATCGGTCTAGCATTCACAAATAGCAATTCAAATTCCGTTCAACTTTAAACACGTCATGGTACGAAACGAAGCGATTCAGTACTGAACTGCCTCGCATTTGAATATTTATTGTAAAGCTGGTGGTAAGGCCCCACATCACATTGTCACGCGATATACATCTGCGTGAAAAATGTCATCTCAACCAGGAAATTTATCAAATTTGACTCGCAAGATTCCACCCGAACTTACATACATACATAGTTATGTACACTGCAAGTTAATATTAAGCTTGTAAAAATTAAATTGATTATTAAAAATATATTTGTGTTTGAACAGCCCTGCTCGCTGTGGGTAATTACACTTCTAAAGCTTTTGATGGAGGCAGGGCTTTATACTCTCCACAGTTCACTCAAACGCTATGATTTATTTCGACCGATGAATTGCTGCTCCACTTCAGGAAATTAAGTGGTATTTGATGTCCCAGCAGTATTCATAGACATAGACATAGATTTATTTGTGTGTAAAAAGAACAAACAGACACATATTTAAAAGTTAACAAAAAAGTTCACACACAAAACTCAGCATGTTGCCGGTTGCCAACCACAGAAACTTTGTAGTCGACACCCAGCGCTGGTTTTCAGTTCCGACCGGCATCATCATCGACGACACACATGTCAAACGCGCACTACGAAAACATAAACTTATAAGTACTAAAAATTAAATTTACCTACAACAAAAATTTAAATACAATAAATTAAGACAAAAAGTAAAAAAAAGTAAATATAAAATACAACCTAAAAAAGCTAAATAGACCTGCCCCGAAAACAGTGACAGAACGCAGAATGTTTATTCAATTATTGTTTTAACAGAGAAACAATGGGTATTCGATATCTACCTAGTGTATTATTTAATATTTTCCGTACGAGCTCACTCTTACTCAAAGTTGGTTAAAATATGAGAGTGATGTTGCATGTCTTTTTTTCTTAGGTACCTCTTATTTTCAATTGCGCAAAGCATTCATATAACTTATTGCGAATGCAAATAGTCGCTGCAGTAGTAGTAGGTATACTTTTCTATAATAATCTTTCATCATCATAATCATCATCAGCCTATAGACGTCCACTGCTGTACATAGACCTCCCCCAAACTTCGCCACAACTGCCGGTCTTGCGCTATCTGCATCGCTCCATCTTGTGGGAGGCTACCCACGTTGCGCCTACCGGTTCTTGGCCGCCACTCTAGAACTTTTCGGCTCCATCGGCCATCCGTTCTTGGCACAATGTGTCCTGCCCATTGCTACTTCAAAGATGCAATTCTTTGGGCTATATCGGTTACTTTAGTCCTTCTGCGGATCTCCTCATTTCTGATTCTGATAATAATCTTTAAAACTACGTGAATGATTTTGCCTGGTTAGCTTGGTTTGAACATGTGAAGAGAAGAAATGAGGAGGAGGATCACGTTACAAAGCGAATGTGGAATTTGCAAGTATGTAAGAGTGTAAGTATGCATGGGTGTAAGATAAGAGGAAGGCCTAAGAAGAGACGGTTCGATTGTTTGACATAAGATTTATGCCAAAATAGGAATGTGGACAAAAAAAAAAAATACACTAGCAAAATTAATAAATCACATCGGGTCATCCATTCGATTTTTTTTAAAGATCTAAAATTCTTTTTGTCAATAAGTCGAAAAGAAAAAACTTATATTGATCAGCTTTTTTCAAGTAGATGGATTCTCAAGCAACGTTAAAAGGAATTGATTCAATTCACGGCCCGTAGAGAGTGGGCGTTGGGTGACTTCCCCAACCTCTTCTCGCTATCCTCATGTATATCTAGCTGCTTCCTAGAGAGCCGATTTATTATAGACCTATTTACATTATCTATAGTGGAATAAGAAGTGCCTGAAAGGATTTTTATACTAGACTAAATACTAATGGTACAAGAGCTAGACTTAGTGGGAAATTTTGAGCACGTATTTTAGGCATGCTGAAAACTTGGTACACAGTTCTATTGATATACCCCAACTCAGAAATGCAGATATGGCTGCTAAGCAGCGGGGCTAAACGGATACCTTCGTTTATTAAAAAAATAATGGTATATGGTAGGAACACTATTAATAATATTTTGATGACGTTAGTTCCTACAGATAGACCTCGTACGGAAATTACAACCAATGCATGGCAGAAATTAAAAAAACGTATCTGAGAAGGAAACAAATACTCAAAATAATTTTATTTTTTATATTGGTATACTACGTCTTGATGTTTTTAGCGAGAATCTAAAACTCAGGCGGGCAGAAACGAAGCGGTGGTGACGCAAATCGGTTTGACTTTAAAAATTATGTGTGACGTTATAAGGAAACTTTTACACTCGTACAGACATCGGGTTTTTACGATATTTTATAGGCAGTAAAGTATCAATCATAATATCGTTTAGTTCGTTTTTTGGAATCCCTAGCACAAACAAGGAATCCTACTAGTTAATTAGGTAATAAATAGCTGCCTCCATCCCTCTGTTCGACCGAAGTTTTTACTAGCTTTAATTTAACTTGTTCTGAATGTAACTATCAATGTGACTATGTAGGTACATTAGTTTGAGTTGGAATCTTGCGGTTTCGATTGAGTTTTGCACGCAGATGTAGGTACCTATATCGCGTGACAATGCAATAATATGACAAAATGTCGTAGATCTGATGATGAATTCGGAAGGTGGTCATAGCAACTCTTGTACTAAATAAGATAGACCCGTCGTTTTTGACCTCTTTTTACTTGTATTCGCTAGTACTCTAGTGCTATATGATATCCAGAATCGTAGAAGGTTTTATTTTAATAGTTTTCTTTAAAATAAATTATATTAAATATTTCATTAATAATAGGTTTATTAAAAATAATATGCTATGTTCAAAACAGAGAAGTATTACTTAGATTGAGAAAAATCCTTGTCAAGTAATAAAGTAGGTAGGTATGGCCAAATCTCGTCCCAAAGCAAGCTTTTTGAACGCGGTTGTGGTGGTTATCAATTGAAATAATAAATCATAATATCATCTATTCTACACAGCTACCTAGGTATTCTTTAAACCTGTGGTGTGGTGGTAAAAGGGTACTTTTTAATACTTTAATAAGATAAGTAAATTTGGTACAAAGATATTGCAGGTACCTGGTATTTGTACTGATTCCGATGAAAAATGAAGGTTAGTATCTAATGCAGTGCGCGGCGCGACGGGAAAGAGTGCCGAGTGCCTAACGCGTCGCGCCGTCTCTCATAACCCCGTGCTGGGCTCTGGCCTCTTTTTTTTTTTCAGTTGGTGGAAATCACCGGATCCCCGCTCGCCCCGCGGGCGGGGCATGTGGGAGTTGAACCGCACTAAAACCTCCAACGGCGCGACGCGTTACGCGCTCGGCACTCTTTCCGCTCGCTCCGTTCCCGTGGGTTCTGGCCTCAGCCGGGGTTCGGACGCTGAGTGTGAGCGATTGGAGGTTTTAGTGCGGTTCAACTCCCACATATCCCGGATTCCGGAATCCGTTGATTTCTACCAAAAAAATAAGTTAATGTAGAACTTCTTAGCATAGTATAATTTTACTTCATAGTATCTATCTTTATATCAATAGAATAACGAAAATTTGGCTATTAAAAAAAACATAATTTAACATCAACTTTTAAACACGTTTTAAACCGTTTTTTGGGTAACAAGTTTGGTTAAAAACGTTTAAAATTCGGAAATTACATGTTTAGATAGATCTCTAGATTCACTCATTTAATAGAAAGAACCTACCTAGTTCTCTCTATTGAATGAGTTTTCCAGGAAAATGTGACTGGACTCTGAAATAATGTAGTAGGTACCTACATGTAGTATTGAGTAGAAAGGGATAAATAATTTAATAGTTGATAATCTATTTGTAAACGTAGGTATTATAATTACCTCACAAGTCAACATCAATTTAAGAATCTTTAGTGTCTCGGAAGAAAGGGGAAGAGAGTACCTAGTTACAAGAACTACTACTTTCCACTTGGAAAACTCCGTTCACGTTACAAATCTGTGAAACAATACGCAGCTCATTGGGTATGTGTGAAAATCTATTCCTACTTGGCGTTGTATAATTTGATTCTTCTATTAGTATTCGAGTTGAGGGTTCATGCGCAGCGACTAATCTTCTAAATGGAGTCGGCTACATAGTAAAGTGTTCGGTAGATGTATTGTATATAAAGCTAGCAAGGTTCGCGGCGGTGGGCGTAGTCTGACGGTACAGTCCGTTGGGTGAACTGCGTTTTATACTGACTAACAATCCTCACATTACGAACGTTGATATACCTACAGTAATTTATAAGTAATTGTTCTTGTGAACGCTTGTTCTTGTACGACTTTTTGTGTTAATTGAAGGAGGCAAACAGATTGGTAAGTGTCCGAATTTGTTGCGCTTGACCCACCTTATAGTAAATAATTAGCACCAAAGGTGCGATATTAATTATTTTCCTTTAAATCAATTAGTAAATTACTTTGTGTTTACTAACATATATGTTTTTTGTATAATGTTTTTTTGTTGTAAGTGCACCTTTGTATTAATTAACGTGATTGAGTAATTATGTATATTCATCATCAATCACAGAAAGACGGAATGTAGGTTTCAACTATGCTGATTTCTGATTTGATTGTTAGATTTTAAGATTCTAGACTAATTAAGTTTAATTGTGTCCTGGAGAAAAGTCAATCGAACGATATAACATTATAACGAAATAATTTTATGGTAGGTATGCATATTTTAAAAGAATTTACAATTAATTTTATTATTTTTATGTCTTGAAATATTACGAAATAGTATAGTCCTTCGTCTCGATTCAAATCGATTATAAACTGGTTTCTTATATTGAATTTCCATATTCACCTAAATCGAGCGTCAGTAATTTGATTAATATAAAATATCTACAATCTACATAATAAAATCTTATCGCACCGAAAATTATTAATATTGACCTTGAGTGTCACTTTCAAACAAATATCTGTTTGACCTAGACCGTGACATGGGCAATGGGCATGTGATTGAGATCAGTGATCGTGGAAGCAAAAAAATTGTTGACTGTTCTTACAAAAATAGGGATTAGACTTTACAGGGTGGTGTTTCATTAAAGTTGCAGATAAAATTAATTGCGGGAAGCTGTAAGAGGATTAAATGGATTTAAACTGTGGTCAAATCAAACATATGAAAACAGCAGACTGAATCCAAATAAAATCACACGATCGCATACAAATATACCACATGCTGACATTAGAGGGTGCCGAATAGGTGCCAGATTCTCAATTGGTTTTGTGAAGATAAGTTATTTGTATCTTCAGTACATATATTGCTCATGATGTTGTGTCCAGGAGATTTAGTTTCATGCAACTCACCACATATAATAATATCGAATTAGTAGGGTTCGCCAGCAGAACCACTTGTAGGAGTTATCTACTCTAGTACTAATTTAATGATTTTTTTACAATAATTATTATATAAGGGTCATTCCATGTCAAATCGACAAATAGTTGGACGCGACCCCCACCGATTTGGATGATTTTTGGTGGAGAGTTTTGTCTCATTATAAAACGAAGTTCTGCCAAAGGAAAAAAAAATTAAAAATTTTTCCTAAGAGATATTCAATATCAAAAATTTCATTGTTTTTCCGATTTTATGAGTTTAGTTATTTAATATTTCAGAGACTACTGAGTATTAAAAAAAAAACTCTGGTATATTTTCAGAGGATACTTAGAGGTATGAGAAAAAAAATTTTTTGAAAAAAAATTTTGAAACTGATCAAAATTAAAAAATTTTGAATTTTTCAAAATCGTGAAAAGTACCCATCGCGGGAAAATTTTGGCCTGAAATTTTTTTATATTATACTTATAACATATCTAAAGATATTCTGAAATTTTTAGAGGGGTGTTATTTTTAGTTTCATAGATATGAATTTTTGAACTTTGACAATAAAAAAAAATTTTCTATTTTTATAATTTTTTTTTTGTTAAGTATCATTATTCTACTACATGATTACTAAAATTTGAGGTCTAAAATATTTTTTTATGTTAATGGGATGTGAAAACAAAAATATTTCAAAATATACTATATATTATAGATTCAACTTTAAATCAAAACTTAAATAATGTTAAAAGTGTCACACTCTGCCACCTAAAAAACACTGATGTTTATGATATCATCGATGAATCACCAATGAAAACCAGGTAGGAAAATCAGAATTTCGAGTTTTTTTACTTGATGGCAATTAATCTTTTATTTTAAAATTGATATCATTTCTTTCTTTCAAGATTGAGAAAAAGGTCTGAGACATCAACCTCAGAAAAGGGAGTGACCAAAAAACGTCGTACGAAATAAACTGCAGCAAACTCTGAAAGGACAAGAGGAATTACAGTTTTAAAAATTAAATACTTCCTTTATGCTTTTAATCCTTTCATTTCATCACAGAAGCCTTAAATGTTAAATAGTATTCTAAATAAACAGATAATTACATACAATTTTGAAATATTTTTGTTTTCACATCCCATTAACATAAAAAAAATATTTTAGACATCAAATTTTAGTAATCATGTAGTAGAATAATGATATTTAATAAAAAAAAATTATAAAAATAGAAAAAATTTTTTTTTGTCAAAATTCAAAAATTCATATCTATGAAACGAAAAATAACACCCCTCTAAAAATTTCAGAATATCTTTAGATATGTTATAAGTATAATATAAAAAATTTTCAGGCCAAAATTTTCCCGCGATGGGTACTTTTCACGATTTTGAAAAATTCAAAATTTTTTAATTTTGATCAGTTTCACAGTACAGTACAGTACAGTACAGTCTCTGAAATATTAAATAACTAAACTCATAAAATCGGAAAAACAATGAAATTTTTGATATTGAATATCTCTTAGGAAAAATTTTTAAATTTTTTTTCCTTTGGCAGAACTTCGTTTTATAATGAGACAAAACTCTCCACCAAAAATCATCCAAATCGGTGGGGGTCGCGTCCAACTATTTGTCGATTTGACATGGAATGACCCATAAACATTTCAACTTTAATAGATTCTCTAGTGTTTCTTAAAACTAAATTATACATCGTAGAGTCTCGGTATTTAAGGTGAGTTCTAAAATTTTAAAAATAATTTCATTGTTTGTTAGTTTTTATGTTGAAACCCTTTGAAATTTAATTAAGTAACTGGTATATTATTTGATCGAGATAATCGACAAGAGTAACACAATCTTATTTTCAATCAGTCTTTCAATACGCATAATGTTATCACTCTAAATATCCCTGGTTTCAAAAAATAAATTTCATTGGTCTGTCACTATAAACCCACAAATTTAAATATATTATTGAATAAATTGAAGGAATTGGATGATCTAAGTAGTAACTAGTAGCTAAACCTGCAAAGACAGGTGGGATAAATTGATATAGGAAATATCGTGACTATAGTTTTAATTTATTATATATTATATATTAGGCGAATAATATCGTGTACATATTGACTGTGACCTACTTTCACTTTAACGTTATATCCTTTGAATTATCTCTATTCGATTATTATTGTCGATTATAGGCATTTGCCAATTGTGTTATCTGAAATGAGTTTTTAATATATGTTTAATTATTTTTTCATAACAATATATTTTTATTTTAGAATGCATTAGTATTATCCGAACAAACTACTAATACTGGTCGATCGAATAGTAAATAGAGACATATTATTAAATTTATTGATTTACGATTAAAATTGAACTCTACTACACTATAATAAGAAATTAATTACCTAGGCATCAATTAACGGGGGTGCTACGTGAGCGACAATCGCGAACGCGTTCTGTCACCCCTACCAGCCTCGTGCCGGGTTCTGTTCCGGCCGGGGATCGGACGTCGAGCGTGAGCGGCGGGAGGTTTTAGTGCGGTTCAACCCCCACATTTCCTCCCGTCCAAAAAAAGGCATCAATTAATACTATTTGCATTTCTGAAACCTATTGGATATCTATACAATTCTTTTTGCGACTGGATACGTCGTGCCCGCCTTGTCGAAGCGCACCTTTATTTCGAGTCTGTCTGAGTGTAGATCGATTTCCTTTCCTTTTATTTTTGAATATATTATACAGGATACCCATAGCAGTTAATGTAATACTCGACATAACCGTATCACAGCAATAGATGTATAAGTGCGATAGTAGAGTCGGTGGTAGAGTCAAATTGAAAAAAAAAAACCATTTCTACCAGTTTTAGTCATTTGTTTGTTGGAATATAAATGTAGGCGTCATAAAAGTCATCAGGGTAATGCCGATTTCTACGTTTTGTTAGTGTTTATTTAATGACGTTTTGAGGAAAATGATACACTACGTCAGCGATCACAGTTCGAAAGGAAATACCTGAGTATCGCTACTTACTGGGAATTACCGAGTTTGTTTGAGTCCCCACATCGCTGTTTCGCATTATACGGAATTCAAGTTTTCTGGGTTTTTAAGAAAGTCTTCGTAAACATTAGTTTATTTCCTTGTTTATTATAATACATATTATTATTGTGACGCTACAAAACTTCCGCAATCATTTTTGTTCTAATGAGATTTGAATATTAACATATGAAAATAAATTATAATTGAATTAAAAGCAGGTTTTTATTATTCTTCCTTGCAGTTATTGAGTTCTGGCATTAAATTTTTATATGTTTATCTGATTTTATTCACACATGTACGGTAGATAAGGATTAGAAATCTCTTTTGTAGAGACCACTGGTGGTCTCGATAATATTTCGATATCGATATTTCAAATATTTTACTTAAAACATATAGTTTATTTTAAAGAAAACGTTTTAAATAAAGGCTTTTAAGATCCTGATTAAATCATATACAAGTAAAGAGCTAGCCAAAACAAGTAAAACGTACTCAAACACGATGAGTCTATTTAGTTTACGAGTTCTTGATCTTCCGATTCTATCATGGTACCATAATACTATACACTGGTAAAATGGTACATAATAAATTTCAGCACAATCGAAAGTACCTACTCAAAAGTAACTTCCATCCGAAGTAAGTATTAAAACAGAAAATAACTCAGAAATACGAGGTTTCAAATAGAACGAAATATATTGATTTCATGAATATCGCGTGCAGTTTCTTCACCTTGGCCCTAACTTCTAAACGTATTGACAATAAGAAAATCCATGCCTTTAATATAATTATTTATTTTATGTACCTACAAGACACTTCAATAATTAATTTTACTTGAATCAATTCAATTGAATTCTCTTAATTGGGTTTCTATTTCCATTTGATTATTTGCGGCAATTGTAAGCATTGCTCAAAAAGCATAATACCTAGATAGGGCATTTTAATTGAACAAAAAAATTTAAATTATTTGCAGATTTTTTCTTCCTGTGAATTAAACTCATTTCTCGAGTTCTACGTTTTCTTACCTAAAAGCGGAATTATATTATGAGTTATTTGTGTTTATTAAAACTACTGTGGTGTACATTGTGTCAGGACATAGGATGGATATTAGCTTTCTAGCTACTAGCTACTAAACAAATAAAAATTCATAGTAGTTAAATCTTTTGTAATTATGGGATTTCTCTAGAACTGAATAAGGCGATTTACGTCATTCTAAATTACCAGTTGTTTTTGTCAAACTTAATTGATTCGAACGTCGCAAAAGTACATTATTTGTAATTTAGCGGGGATCCGCGAGTGCACCGGAGACTTCGAGGTCCTTAAGTAACCTCGCACCAATTGCCAGCAGCGCGGCGCCCGATTGTGTTGCGCAAGGCCCACTCTCTCGACATTGAGGACCACGAATTCAAACCTCCTTTACATAGCAATGTCTTGTGGTGTGTAGTTTTGGTCATTAAGCGTAATTTAATTGTTTGTGTGCGTTATGTATTGTTGATTATAAACAGTACCTACATTTTTCTTCCACTTTATTATCAGTAGAGATGACTAACTTTTTGCTTTTTCAATCATGTGATTATAGAAGCTTAGGAATTCATCTCCATCTGATCTGTTTAGACTATCTAAAAGTAAGTTACCACAGACTGGTGTACCTACTAAGCTTAGTTGCCTCCCGTATGGAAGAGATGAGAACTATTTCTTTTACATTCTAACGTTTTCATATTTACGAAGTTTGTAATTTCACAGTTGAAACAAAAATACAAAAAAAAAATGTCTTAAATATAATAATAGATATAACCTACTATTCCATTAATAGTATTTAAAACTAATTTTGCAGAGACTATAACACTACCGCGTATAATATAATTTAGTTAGGCATGTTCCATTTCAGCAAGTAGGTCAACAGTTTCGCTAAGTTAATCTCTCATTTTGATACCCCTTTCACACATATTTTACATGCATATTTTAACCACAGGTCCTATTGGGATACAGAAGTATATTTTATTGGTAGTTCGGCAATTCATTTGCTGCGAGGTTGAAAAGAGAACCTTTTGTACTCAAATATTGGAATAAAAAATTGACACTTTCTGGATTCCATCTATTTTTTGCCTGGTTTTTATTTGAATTGAGTCCGAAGTTTGGCCAATTTTTCATTTGATTTTTCCTGCGAAGAGGAAATATTTTAGTAAAAATATCAATTAAGTAGGTACTTAGAAAGTTATGTTTTCATTGTTCTCGTTGTACTTACAGTCGATAATACAGACCGTCAGCTTTTCTTTCCTGTCTCGTTCAACAATTGTTAAGTTCGCATCTTAGAACCTAACCAAAATGTTTATTATTATATCTACTTATCTAATGGTCGATGGACTAAAATATTTCTAAAGTCGATACTATCTCTTTTCTTAGATGTTGTTGAGTCGAAGCTAATTTTAAATTGAATATTGCAAGGAATCTCTTTTGCTTGTATTGTACAAATACTCGTATCAACTCGTATGTATGTACCTGGCTACCTAAAAATATCAGCACAAAGAAATTCAATCAACAATACCTACCGACTACTTAGTGGCTATTACCTATATTACTTAATTTAAATGAATAGTTACTAACATATCTGGCTATGAATTGGAACTTGTGGTAATGAGAGTTTTCCGAACATCCAAGCGTTGTTAAAATCTTTATTGTGCTGCCTAATTGAAGCTAAGCTTTATTTGTGCATTTTGATTAAAATCAGTTATATACCTTACATAAAGGTATTGGTGTGTAATAACTACTACTCGTACTCGTATATTTCGTACTGAACATAACGACTCTTATCGGGACTGAATTATGTTATAATATATAAAGAGAGAGATAGTTCTGCAGAATCTCGGAAGCCGGAACGCCATTCCACATAATGATTCCAATTACACCCAGTGGGGTGGCCTTCTTCCTTTACCCAGTGACTTAACATTTCCTTTTTGTGATCCCTCGGGCATATTATATGGCATGATTCTTCCTGTCATAACAATAGTATACCTATGTGATGGTTTTAAGAAAATTAAGTGAGTGTGTTTTTAATTCAGGAATTTCTTTGTCATTTGGAGTCTTCCCTTCTAGTTTATTCTATTGTATTTCGATATTTTTAGTGCTTTAAGGAAAGATTAAGAGACTAGAATTATTTCAACGTGTACATATATTAATATTATGCTGAGTCACGGCTGGTTTGTGAAAAAAGAAATTAGTTCTAGGTAATTGTTTGTTATTTTCTTTTTTTTATTGTATGTTTCTTTTTTTGCAAATAAAGTATGTCTATGTCTATATACTTAGGTTATGAATGTTACATGAACTTTGATTACGTCGGTGTTGTCTTATTGTTAGCTATTGTCGTGGTTCGTTTTAGAAACAGTTTATTCGTGAATAAACACAATAATAATCATTGTAGTTTGTAATAAATGATTAATTGAATCCATGATTAATTGTGGTATGAGTTACAATTAAAATATAAAGTTTTTTAGTATCAATCGAGAAAGAATTGCAAATTATTTCGTTTAATCGGTGTCAATATCGATTAAAATAAAAATAGAGCAAATTATATCAATGATTACTGTTTATATTAACTACTTAATTGTGTGACGTCAATTATTATTTAATATTCCTTTATTACTTATTCAAAAACATGATTATAGTTAAAATAATTATGAAATGGTCTTTAAGTTAGACACGAATGATTCTGAGAAATGCTAGAAATATTATTTCGCACATGCATAGAATTTATTGCTTTTTATCACCCCATTAATAAATTACTTTTTTACATTTACTGAATTTAGGTCATTTATAAACTAAATGCAGTCTCGTTGTGTTAAGAACTTTAAGACTGAGAAGATTTAAGAATTTATAGGTCTAGATCTAGAGAATCCTAGTAACTAATAACTATATTTTGTGAAATTTTCTAAGACTGGTTAAGAATGTTTTAAGTATGTTTGTAGGTACAACAATGTCGGAACAGGATTTAAAATTACAATTCGGTTTGTGTACACATACTCAATTGATTGCTCAATTTATTTTTTATACTTTTTTGTTGCAAATTAATGTAGATGTCTATATTTTCTTTTAATTACCTAATTGACTTCAAAAACATCCTAGGGTTTCGTAAATACCTATATAGATAGAAAAAATAAACTGAACTGAACTCAAAATTAGAACTGTATAAGAGAATATTTTTAAACCGAACCGGAGAAACAGAAGTAGAGAATTAAATTATGAAAGTGCATCCGAACCTATGTGTAGTGTCTTTTTGAAGTCGGTTCAAACAGCCTAATTTGGATTACATTAAACTTGTCACGAAAGTAAAGGCTATAATAATGATTACAGCGTGAGATTATTAAACTGCTTGTAATTTATTACATTGTAGAGGTAGAGCTAATTAGTTCATAGCTTAAGCCTTGATTTTTATTTATAATGCTAATTAAATTTAATAATTCAAATTGTCTCCTGCATTTTTATGAGCAACTGCATAACTTGATATTGTTATACTTAATCGATTAATAAATATTAAATTTAAATAAATTTGTTTATAGAAACCATGGAGGCTCCTGACTTCAAAGAATTCGCTAAAGCTATGACTGATTACATCGCAGAGTACTTGGAAAATATCCGAGACAGGTACGTCATTTTTTTTTTTATAATATTTTATTTTTGTGATTGTGTTAACACAAATTGATGCATTTGGACCAGTTTTGTCTCACACATGAGACGAGAAACGTAGGTCAGTTCAGAGTTACAAAAAATGAATTAGGTACACGAATATTAGGTGATTACTTTCGTAAGCAGTAATAAATTTTCTGTGTAATCTCTCCATTGTACCTTAGTAACTGCATGGTAATAAATAAAACTACTAACTCAACGCGTTTAAATTAAAACAAAATAAATGACAATCACCAAAAAGTAAAAAATATAATAGAATTAAACTTTGTTAATGATTGAATGATAATTTCTAGACAAGTTGTTCCGTCAGTGAAGCCTGGCTACCTTCGGCCCCTGGTTCCGGAACAGGCCCCGCAACAGCCGGAGCCTTGGACGGCGGTGATGGCGGATATCGAGCGCGTGGTCATGTCCGGGGTCACTCACTGGCACTCACCTCGCTTCCACGCCTACTTCCCAACAGCCAACTCGTACCCCGCCATAGTCGCCGACATGCTCAGTGGTGCTATCGCTTGCATTGGTTTTACATGGGTAACTATCATTATTAGAACTAAAACTCTGATACAAATTTGTTAACTCTTACTCTCAAAGGTAAAATAAAGGATAATTATAGGTAATAATATTTAAATGAATAATGAAATAAGATCTCCGAGAACAATAGGCAACAGCAATCGCTTTCGACAAGATGGGTCGTACGCTCGTTTATCTCTTAGCAATAAATAAGCATTTCTTATCGTGCAATGTCGAATAGAACACAAGTATCTACCTTTTCTTAAAAATGTAATCGAAATCTCTAAAGTTATGCGTATTTTTTTTTTCATTATTCAATAAGTCGCATATAAATTGATCGTTCATTAAAGCCACTTCTACAGGTTCACCTTGACAGGCTATGCGTGCTTAAAATCTTTTACCTCCCACTTTTTGTATCTTACTATTCTTTATTTACACAAAACGATTTTAACACTAAGAAAATGACATAAACAAAAAAAATTGTACTTCTATATAGGCAGGTACACTGATCAGCACAACAACTAGATTTGAAAGATATGTAGGTACGTACCCAGTACCTACTAGGATTTACTAATATCTACAACATAATAATTGAAAGGCATCTATTACTTAAAATGTTATTCGACCCATTAAAAAAACAACTAATTTAATCAACTTGGTTTAAAAGCTTATTGATTATGTCGGAAGTCATGATAATATATCCGGTTTATCTAAGCTTTACAGAAAGGATTTTTTATCAGATACGACCCACTTAGAGGTCACTTATTACAACCACAATAGGGTTTTGTATTTCCGCTTAAACCGCAAATACCTACTTTGTATAAAATAAACCTGTATGAAGTCAATGTCAATGATACACATTACTTGAAATACGGACAAGGAGAACCAGTTCTATGCCTACAATATTTTTATAATCACGAATATGTCGCAAAGACTTTGGTCGATTCATATTTATTGCTATCTATTATTGACGCATAAATAGGTGTAGAGTTGTACTCGAGATAAATATTGATTTATTTGACCTATTTGTCTTATGAAACCGAACTGTTTATTCCTATGTATCATCTACTAAGCGTCCTTAATAATTCCGAATAACTCAATTTATTACATTTCATATTTTATTATAATAATATACACTTAAGTCAACACAAATAGGCTAAGATTGTATTATGTATCTCTGTGAAGATAAGTGTCGTGTCCTACCGACTCTTACCTATGGTTAGCTCTTAGAATATTAACATAACCATTATCGGGTTGGCTCTACCCGCTGGGACAGTTAATCTAAAAGTTTTGTCTAAAAGAACACTCAAATTCAAATACCATTTAGTTAGGTTTATATTAATCTTAGACTAGTTATCATAGACTGTCTTACAGTTCTTAGTGCTCTAAATTAAAAGGTGTTATTGTAAAACATACCTGAAATCAGAACTAAAGATGATTTGTTACTTTCAGATCGCGAGTCCAGCATGCACAGAATTGGAAGTGGTTATGTTGGATTGGTTGGGCCAAATGCTCGGACTACCCGATGAGTTCCTGGCCAAATCAGGCGGTGAGGCAGGCGGTGTTATCCAAGGTACAGCCAGTGAGGCTACCCTGGTCGCGCTGCTCGGAGCCAAGTCTCGCATGATGCAAAGGGTAAAGGAACAACACCCTGAATGGAGTGACACAGACATTCTCGCCAAACTTGTCGGCTATTGTAATAGTGAGTATCACTTCAATACCTTCTTATTTATGTGATTGATTGAGATTCTATTTCAGTGCTTTGTATTGATAAAGTAAAGGGTTGCTTAATTGTAAGTGGTTACAGTTGTTCATGGACATCTGCAATGATTGGGGAAGGAGATGATTTTATCATATCGCATATTGTTGCGAACAACGGGTATAAAATAGGTACAAAGAGCCTCGGTAATTTGGATCACCAAACTTGGTTCACTCCACTGGATCCATGATCAACCAATTAAATAACTGTATTCCTAAAACTTAATTACAGAACAAGCCCATTCGTCTGTGGAACGAGCTGGTCTGCTCGGAGGTGTGAAGCTTCGATCACTGCAACCAGACGCACAACACCGTCTTCGCGGAGATACTCTGCGTGACGCCATTGAAGAAGACATTCGCAATGGACTTATTCCCTTCTATGTAAGTTTTTTTGTAGGACAGATAACGAACTTACGGCATATTGGTAAGTGGTTACTTAAGAAATTATAATGTGCTCGTTAGGGGAGGCCTTACCTGTGGATTAAGTGAAAAAATATTATTTCATATACAGGGTGGGTCTGTAACTTTGAACAATCTGACGTGGGGTGAATGACCTGTCGAAATACAACTTGGCACCATTTTTATTTTTTGGATCAGTTAATAATTCCTAAAATAAAAGTGGTTCTAAGTTTTATTTCAACAGGTCATTTACTCGTTGTCCGATTGTCCAAAGTTACAGATCCATCCTGTATAAGTTTCGAATTTTATTTTAAACTGTCCTTTGATCACTCACTTTAGTAGATATATCTAAAACAACTACTTAGTTAGAAAATTGTTGGGAATAACAATAACATAGTGTTCATATATTCCAGGTTGTCGCTACTTTGGGTACCACTTCATCATGCGCTTTCGACGCTCTGGATGAAATTGGAGATGTTTGTAACACGCATGATATCTGGCTTCACGTAGACGCAGCCTACGCTGGATCGGCTTTTATCTGTCCTGAGTATCGCTACCTTATGAAAGGAGTCGAGAAGGCCGATTCTTTCAATTTCAACCCACACAAATGGATGCTGGTAAACTTTGATTGTTCTGCAATGTGGCTGAAACAACCTCGTTGGATCGTCGATGCCTTCAACGTTGATCCTCTATATTTGAAACATGACCAGCAAGGTTCGGCACCCGACTACCGTCACTGGCAAATACCGTTGGGCCGTCGATTCAGAGCACTTAAACTGTGGTTTGTCCTGCGTTTGTATGGTGTTGAAAACTTGCAAAAACATATAAGAAAACAGATCGCATTAGCCCATTTGTTCGAGAAGCTTTGTACATCCGATGAAAGATTCGAGATATTTGAAGAAGTAACGATGGGATTAGTTTGCTTCAAACTGAAAGGAAGCAACGAAATCAACGAAGAGTTACTACGTCGTATCAATGGACGTGGAAAAATCCATCTTGTTCCTTCTAAAATCGACGATGTTTACTTCTTGAGATTGGCAATTTGTTCTCGTTTTTCTGAGGAAAGCGATATCCACATTTCTTGGGAAGAAATAAAAGCAAGTGCTGACGACGTACTTAAGAACCCAAAAAAGTAAAGTACCTATAGGACGAAAAAAAATTAAATAACTATTTAAAGTTATAATATAAAGATTTTAAAGCGCGTTAAAGCTTTTCCTTTAAACTGTTGTTGTAAAATGTATCTTATTATTATTATAACTTCGAATATAAAGTTACATTGTTAAATAATATTCTTGTTATCTGTGTTTAAGGGCGTAGCTACTCGATTTACGATAAACACATAGGTAGGTAATTATTTGTATGTTCTTAACGTACTTGTGTAAATAACCAAGTATGGAAATTATAAACAAATCAAGGCCTAATAATGATTGATGTACTTAATTATGTTTATTTAGTTTAGCTTTTATCTACCTGAAACCAGCAAACTATTATGTTATAGTTACGCCCTTGCCTGAGTTCATGAGTTGTGATATTTTGGTGAATAATATACTTATTTTGTAATTTTCTAAATTTTTAAGAGTGTTTTTTTATTTAATTTATTCGGAAATATAAGAGTGATCAGTTTTCATAATTTTAATGAAGGATCAAGAATTTATTGATAAACCTACTTACCTAGTATAACGTCGGTTTATAATATCTAATTTCATGTTACGTTTTAGTTATTCCCAAGCGAAAATGTTGTGTTTGTAATTGAAATATGGTGATTACTTGTGATTGTACTGTTGCATGTTTAGCTCAAGTGATGTATTGTATAGTTTAAAATATTTAAATTAATAAAGTTGCAGTTAGTAGATTTACTGTTTTATTATTGTTACTAACCTAACCTATCACACAATTGTTTTTGACTCAATTCAATTTAATAGTGCAATTCAAGTTAATACTGCTGAAGCTATTTTTGAAGTAAAAAAACATGTTTATTTTTCTTATACCTACCAAATAACAATATTACGATATCCATGAATGTGTAAGTACTACAATAAGATGCAGAATATTTGTCTTCGAGCTGAGTTTTTGTTTTACGATAAATTAAAGAGTCACTTAATGTTTCTAACTCTTGTAAAGAGCTAAAACAGCTGGGAGTCCAGTTTACCAATCCATTAGGTATTACTACTATTAGGTACTAGTGAACTTCGCTAATATCTGTGAAGGGATTTAGCTTTTTGGTAAACCGTCTCGAATGTGGAAGTATTCTCACGATCATTTCCTTTGCCGTGTTTATCAGTTGTTTTGAGTTAAGAAGATTTAATAATAATTGTAATTCGCCGTCCGGGTTCGAAATCACAACCTAGTGTTAGAAAGGACAAAACGACTTTAGGGATCCACTAAAGATTAAAAGATAAGTAGTTGCAACCAAACTGCGTTATTATTATTTGTGATTATTTTTCTCTTCGCGGTCTATGATCAAGACACTTGTCATTTTTTGATAGTTATCATGCCAGAAGTTTTCAAAATTAGATGGTGACAATTTATTTTAGATCTATTTATTTTAATGGCAGTTAAATAATAATCACAATGAAATTGTCCCGTGTTAAATTGATAGTATGGCAAATTTATCCACGTGTGTTAAATGAATCTGGCATAAGATCCCTTCGTATAGTCAATAGTACTTCATCATGCCGACTTTACAGTGGTACTGTGGCTGCAGGTCAAGAGCAATGTATCCTGGACTCTTGCAGTATCAGTCCTAATTGTAAAGAGCCAAGAGTCATTATTGTAGGTGCGGGAATGGCAGGACTCTCAGCGGCACATCGCCTAACTCAATGCGGAGTTCGCAATTTTGTGGTATTGGAGGCGAAAGAGCGGTTCGTTATTTACAGGAATATTTATAATTATATTATACACATTAAGTTAGAGAACAAGGACCTACGGTAATGAATTAATATCTGCTGATATGTAACAGACATCGTATAATATAGGCTCATTACATTATTATGATGACTGCAAAATGAAATAATCTACTTATCACATCAAACAATAAATAATAATTTTGGGTTGAAAAACAGTTTTTTTTAGTTATTGTACTTACACTCTTTCAATAAAATATATGTATTGAACAACCATCAGGGGTACCTATTATTAGTATTTTTACAGACCTGGTGGACGAATACATTCATGTTGGCTTGGAGATGCAGTAATTGAAATGGGTGCGGAATGGATATCAGGAGCTTGTTTACCAAACTCTGTTTACACTTTAGCTTCACAAGATAGACTACTACAATCACCTTTACAGAGATTAGACTCATCGCGTGGTTTGTTCTGTACAAGCGAGGGTCGTGCTGTGGATTTGCCCGTGACGATAACTGCTTATCACACTTTCCGACAAATCGAACAACAAGCGGCTAATTTATTCAGATTAGGGGGTGAGAGATATCATGGAACTTTGTTAAATTTTATTGGATTGCGTATACAGCAAGAGTTACATAACTTTCCAGAAGATCAACGTTATGACGCGGCTCGTGTTATGTTTGGGTTAACAAATGTTTTACGCAATAAGTGTGGAGATGATCTTTCTTTGGTCAGTGCGGACCAATATGGAAGTTACATCGAATTACCAGGTGGAAGTGTTCGTGTTCCGCTTGGGTATGTGGGAGTTTTAGCCCCTTTGTTACGCGGCCTACCAGACAATAGTATACGATATTCAAAACCAGTGAACGTTATTCGTTGGGGTGCTGGCAAAGCAGGCGATGGCAGGGTACTAGTAAAATGTTGCGATGGTGAAGAAATCGTAGCTGATTATGTAATTATAACATTATCTCTTGGTTGTCTCAAATGTCAAGCTGATAAATTGTTTGCTCCACCTCTACCAGTCTGTAAACTAGATGCAATTTGCAATTTAGGATATGGGCTGAGCGATAAAGTATTTTTGGAATATGCTGAACCGTTTTGGGTATGCCATGAAGGTAATTTAAAATTGGCTTGGTCAGCGGAAGAGTTGCAATGCAGATGTGATTGGACTCAAGGAGTCTCTTCTATAGACGAAATGCCAGGAAGTAAGCATGTATTGTGCGCTTCTATTTCTGGACAAGAAGCAGCAGTAATGGAATCAATGGCGGATAATGATGTTGCAGAAGGACTGACTATGCTATTAAGAAGATTTACTGGAAACCCTTGCCTTCCATATCCACAGATGATGCTTAGATCTAAATGGGCAACTGATCCTCATTTTTGTGGGTCCCATTCGTATATGAGTTGTTGTTCTACAGTCAGTCAACAATGTGAGCTTGGAACCCCAGTCCCTGGACCATGTGATCCACAACCTCCAATACTTCTGTTTGCGGGTGAAGCCACCGTGCCTGGATATTTTGCAACAGTACACGGCGCACGCTTAAGCGGCATCCGTGAAGCCGAACGTATTATACAATTGACCAAGAAATTTGAAGGTCCTCCGCGTTAGTAAGCAATTTGAATCCAAGTGCTATGTTGTTACTTCCGTAAATTAGTACGTATGATGTTTGTTCTATTTAAATTTGTTTTTTTATACACATTTATTTGTAGTTAATATATTTTTCAACCTTTTTTGACTTTGTTACTTAATTTCTGAATTTTTCATCAAAACCTCTCAGGGTGGAAATAACTAACACTTATTACATAATTTGTATATGCCGAATATTTAATTTGTTTTATAAATAATAACCCTCAAAATATTTTCGTAGTTTTATTTTTTTAGTTAAATAATTTAATGAGATTCTCTTATTCCAGTAAATAGTGCATAAAATATATGAATTGAAAGATCCAAAATAGTTCTAGTCGTTGAAGTCCAAAAGGTTCTGGAGTGACAATAAGGCTTGATCATGACTTAACAACTAAATAGCCCTTTTAAATAAATCTGAGAAATGGATTCTTAATATCTTTACAAATGAGTACATACCTGCAAAAATTGACATCGCCAGGTTTTAAGCACGGATAAATATTAATTGTTGATTATCCATTAAAAACATAATTATATTATGATCTCACAAACTTACTTGAAACATTCTTAGTTTTAATCAACTAGTTCCCTCTCTCTCGGTTGTCTGGCGACGTCCTCACAATCATATAGTTACATGTTACTTAATTAACATAATGCATAGCCAAGATAGGAAATAATTAATTAAATAAATTATAAATTTTATCAAAGTACGTATTAATTTGGTAAAAAATGTTATTAAAAAATTGTTTACTAATAGGTAAAGTAGTACATCATCTTATTTTTACAAAGTTTAATTCATTAAAAAATTAAAATTCGAACAAAGGTTCTCAATTATAATTGAAAGATAAAATACTACCATTTTCAAAATTTTGTAACAACATATTTAGATGCAGTGATAATAAATAGTTTGTATGCACTTTTAACTTCTAAGTATAAGGAACATGATCTTACAGAACATAACATAAGATAACAAACAGTCAACCAGTTTCCCAGCCACCAATACAGTTAAACCAGTTATTCAATATTAAGTATAATTAAATGTGCCTCTAATGAATTTGATATTGTATATTGCTTAAGTTTATAATATTGTAAGAATAAAAGTAAATCTAAATACACCATTTTATATCAACTACATGATTCGAACTTAAAATTACTTAGGATTATTGAGGTATTTATGGCACAATATTATAAGCAAAACTTTAATCCAGCAAGGTAACTGCCACTAAAACTAGTACCAGTATTGACCGGCATATCATCAAATTCAAACAAAATCTTATGACCACAGTACCTCAAAAACTTATCTCTAAATTCTACTACATAGGTATAGGTGGGAAGAACATTATTAGGCCATGTGAAACTAATTTTGTACCACATATCTTTTTGTAAGTACCATGGTTCATTCAGATCAATATCAACAAGTGTATCATATTCTACTGTGTTCATAAAGTTTGTTTTCTTTACAATATTACTATCATTTTCACACACAATTGAAATAGATAATTGTTCAGAATAAACTCTAGTTTTATTATTATGAACATAGACAGCAGGTGCCATTCGAGTTGGTACACATAGCGAATTTATAAATACAGACTTATTGGCTTTTACACGACAATTAATAATAAAATTGGGGGTGTCTATTACAATAGGAGCCATAGATCTAATAGAGCTTCTGTAACATGAATACCATTGAAGTTTCAATGATTTTCTAGGCACATTTGATCCAGCTTTTAACTGTACATTATTATCTAAGTTCATATATTTTTCAATTTGTTTCTTTGTGGTTTCAGATTCATTCTCCATTGATTTTTTTTTATCACAGTATATTTCATGTAATTCTCCTGAAGACAATGTCTTGAAACGCAGTAAATCATATAAATTAAATTCTGTTAATATTCTTTGTTTATTTTCAAGTGTTCCTGGGATATTCTCTTGTTTGCAATAATTATCAGCCCATTCAAATGCAAATTTTATAAGATCTTTTTCTGTTAAGTTTATTTCATCACTCTGCAGAACTATTTTTAAACAAAGCGGGCTAATTATCTGAATATGTTTTTGAAATAAATAATTAGCATGAGCACAGAACAGCCTCACGGCATATGTTGTCAGCTGTTTGTCATGCATGTAATCTGGGTAGTTCAATACTTCAATGACATTGTCTATAGTAATGTTTTCCTGTATGTATTCAATACATGTCTTTGTTAGGTATTCCAGTAAGTATTTCCTTGAAGCATACAGTAGGTCAAATGCTTGCTCAATACTTGTTATTTCCACACTATCTGTATAAATGTAATTGAGTATCAGTTGAAAAACTTCTGGTTCTATATCAGAGATAAGTATATCTTTATCATTTGAAAGTGGGCCATAAAACATTGCTTCAAAGACTGGGCTACTGATACCCAATATCAGTTTGTGGGCTTTGAATTTTTTTCCAGAAACTGAAAAATTGCAATCACTCCATTCATAGGAAACCAGCAACTTCTTGATACGCTCGTACAGACTTGCTTGGTGGCCAGATGCATTGTCATTTATCATATACCCCATCTGCAATTAATGTAAGATTATATTAATTTATTTAAGAGTAATTATGTGTTTTGTGTTACTGCATACTGTGATTGTTTGTAAATTGAGGAGCACACATCAACAACTTTTAAGACTATGTGAATATTGTGTATCCTTTGTTGAGACCATTTAAATTAAAGAATAAAAAAAATAAAATAAAATAAGTCTTTATTAACCCTATGTAAGTATGAGGTGGACCCTATGAGGTGGACCTAAAAATATAGTTAGGTGACCACCTAACCTACAGTTGTTCTGCTCAGTAATTTATAAGTAGCAAGGACCTATGAGATCATTTAATATTATTGTAACAATATCGTTTATGCCCTTCAAACCGGAACGCATGACTTACCATGATATTTATTTGTCTGATATCCAGAAGCAGTATAAATTAATGTTGAAGAGTCTAGTTTTAACGGTTAATAAAACATAATACTCAACTACCTAGTAACTGAAACTACAAAGCAATAAGAGCATCTTAGGCTATCTCCGTTTCTGTATGAATACAATAATAATTAAGTGACTATACCTTGAACTTGAGATGATCCAAGAACCAAGGGCACAAGACGTTCTGTCAACACTAAAAATGAAACTTATTAACTTGCACGTGAAACACGAGAAAAAAATATCTAAAATTTAACTGGCCACAAAGAAATATATGATCGCGTGATCGCTAAATTCAAAGTACCGCTATCTGAATTATTAATCTGATTCTGAAGACAGTAGCATTTTAGAGGCTGTATGCGCATGTTTGCAAACAAAAAAATTGCTAAACAACAATGTGCTCTTTCTCTTCAAACATAAAGTCGTTTTTCTTCTGACAAATGAATTTTGTATTTCCCAAAATTATCTTTTAGGCACAAGATTTATTATAGGACAGCCAGAGATTTTTTAATTTTTATTATCGATTCGATTTGATTATCTCGATTTATTTTTCAAGTCAGTCGACATCTTCTTGTACGTCGCGTGCACGTGTATTTTTTCGGTTAAACTCAGAGACATGTACAATTTAAGCTATTGTTGCCTTCCACACCACAATAGAAAAAAAGAAATGTCAAAATTGTCAACAATGTCATTTTGGTTAAAATGTCAATTTCACTATGGCTAAAATGTTTGGTTTACGCGCCGGTCTTGTAGTCAAATTGGTTAAATTATTGTTTTAGATAAATGGACAATAATATGGATACTGTGATGAAGCTGTAAAGTTACTTAGTAAAAGTTATAAATAATGGCTTCCACCTTTAACGAATCAGTGTTCGACTTTGATTTGAATTTCCTGCACCCAACGACGCCGAATGACGGTCAGGTTAGTTTTACCATGCAGGTTATGTTTAATAATGTTTTTTGAATAAAAGACAAGAAGCATTGCGAAATAACGAGGATATTTCGATTTTTTATTGTTAGAGTTTGAAACGAAATGGCTCAGTTGAGCTGCTGGTATTTTACTCGTATCCGTAGAAATTATATCAATATTGCCGCTCATCCACCAAAGAATACCAATTTTTAATATGTATTGTTAATAAAATTGTTATTTTCATTTTATATAAGCATTGTAAGTTTGTGTTTTTAAATTTTAAATAAATATGCAAGTTTGCACACAATTTTATGATTTGTTATTATTTTGGTACTTATATCAATGCACATGTGTCATTTGTAATATACTTATTTTCTACATTTATATTTCAGTGTTTGTAGAATTGTTTTGTCTTCATATTTTTTTATGTATTAAATATTATTATTTTCAGAATAAGTATGAAAAGCAGAGGAAAGCAATTTTAATTGTGAAAAAGAAAACAATAGCCACAGAGTAAGTTTTTTAAAGTTTTTTTAATTGTGATGTTATTGGCCATAAAAATATTTTAAAAATTATTCTCTAACATTGTGAAATCTCAATTGAATGCAACAAACACAAAAACTTTTTATTTCAACTGTTTTTCAGTGCTTTGATTAAAAAATACTATGCAAAGAGAGATGTCTTGGATCAAACTGAAAAGAGTTTACTCACCTCCAAAGAAGAATGTAAACAGATATGCATTGATTATAGGAAATCAATGGAAAATTGTTCCAAACTAGAAAATGTAAGTATCCAAGAAATAAAAATTCAAGTGCTTAATTAATTAGACAATTTCTAAATTCAATATCTGAATTAAAAATAATCCATCTTTACCATTTATTAGGCAGTTTTTCATCTGATTCCTCTGTGTGCTTAAAATATTTATTGGTCGTCTTTATCTCTTGCGATAGATATCTACTGTGGGTATTATACCAATACGAGGTGACCTGCGCAACTTCGTCTGCGTCACAGAGGGATACAATATAGCCTATAACCTTCCTTAATAAATGGACTTTTCAACAGTGAAAGAATTATTCAAATCAGACCAGTAGTTCATGTATTAGCATGTTCAAACTAACTAACTCTGCAGCTTTATAAAATTAGTATAGATTATGATAAAAGTTGATGCCAATATTTTAAATATTTTTATTTAATATCAAACTTTGTATGCAAGGCAAGTATGTATGTATGTCTATCTAGCTATGCAAAGTTCATATATGCTTTGATGAGAATATCCATATGTATAAGGTCTTATCTACCTTGACCAATTTTTTAATAATTTAAATTAAATTTTCAGGAGCTGCAAATGATAAAAAATGTAAATCAAGAGCTGGAAGGTAAATGCTTTCAAGCAGAAAACCAGTATGCAGCTGCAACATCATTAACAAATCAACTACAGGCAAGTACTAACAGATATTAGAATTTCTAATTATGGCTTTGTTTAAATTTGCATTACTAAAATTAGAAGGAATCCTGTCCGGAAAATAAACTTAACCCTTTATCTGGTAGAAGCAATTTTGTGTCTCGGAAAAATAAAAACTCGTTTTTTGGGTTTATTGTGGGTACTTTAATAACTTTTATTTAAGAAAAAAATTAATCATATTTAGTGGAAGAAAAAAACATGGTGACAATATGTTCCATTTTACGCAGCGTCACTAAGCTTTAAAATATTGATGCTACTAAGCGGAAAAAATAATTATAATATTGGTGGCACACATATTGCCACCACCAATAAAAGGGTTAATTAACATATAATGTTATGAAATCTTATTAAAAATCACCATAAAACATATATATATCACATATTATGTCTATTCTTGGGGTACAGTTAAATGGAGTTTTATGTTACACAGCCAAGCAGTTATATCTATGCCTCTCTAGCTTATCTGACGTAAGGCAAGCTTACCATAACGTATGTCAACTGTGAATGCAAATTAAAACTTCATCATAATTATATCATTTTCAGATGTTAGTGAAAGAGCAGGAGACTCAGATAGAATCTTTAACAATAGAGAGCAGATTGACAAAATCTAATCTTAAAGAACAAGAAAAGAAGTATTCAGTATTACGGAAAGAAAATGAAGTATTGTTAAAGCACATGTGTATGGCCAGGGACATCATATTGAAAAAAAGTAAGTAAAGAATATCTTACCATCATTTAAATTATAATGGAATAGTTCTTTTTATCAACATAATCACTGAATTCCTCTATATTTCAGAAAAACTAAATAAGAAGAATAAATCGGTACTAAAATCATATGAAAAACATGATTATAACAGTGAATGTGAATCTGATAGCGACAGTGTTGTTTCATATGATGCTCTTCCTTCTCCCATGGATGTTGTCGAAGACACAGAAACTACTGTTGATGTAAGTGACAAATATTACAACAATTATTATGTTTCAGTTTTCATTCTATACTTAGGTTCTATATTTTATTCTCACATGCCTACAAATGCTAGAGAACATTGACTACAGTAGTGGAGATACAATAAATTGTTTTATCATTTTTGATTACATAATTATTTTAGCGTAGATGAGGTGATAACAGAATAATCTTTCCTAATACAGTTATAATTCATCATCATTATAACTCATTAGTATGAGTTGACTTGATGCCATTTGTTTAACTGATAGTTTTTAATCACATTTAATTAATATAGTTGAGATCTTATTAAGTTTCTCTACAGATTATGAATAAAAAAATACCACTTTAAATCAAACTTATTTATGTTAATATAAAAAATGCATTTCAGACTGTTAAAACATCAGAAAAATTGAACAATCAACGAGATGGTCTTGCAAAGAATGATTGTACTGAGTCTAATGACGTTGTTAGTGTAGACACAGGTCGGGGCTCATCTCTAGCTTTCTCAGACAGCGACAAGTGCTTCCATAGTCCTGATTACTACATTAATGATAGTCCACAAAGCGATGGTTTTAATTCAGACAAATCAAAGAAATTGCACAGTACAGCCACAAGTCCTATAATGTTCACAAAGTTAGTGGAAATGTCAACAAGTCCTATTATTTTTGAGGAACAAAAAAATGATATCAATGAAACAATTGATAATAGAAGTAATTGGTCAATTTTCGATAGTCCTCCAAAAGTTCGTAGTAAATCTACAGAAGTCAACACTACTGTTAGTCCCAAACAGATTGATACCATTGATGTTGCAACAAGTCCCATTAAAAATTTGTCTGGAGACACACATTTCAAAAACCAACACAAAGACAAGGCATTGAGCCCTATAATATTTATTGAATATTCAAACACATCAACTAGCCCCAACCGAATGGTGACTGCAAATGCCACTACTAGTCCTATAAAACATTTTGCTACGAAAACAAATTTAGAATTAATACAAGCAGACAAAGCGTTAAGTCCTATTAAACTTTCTAATCACAAAAATGTATCAACAAGTACAAGGAAGATCCATACAACGGATGCCACTACAAGCCCTATAAAACGGCTTTCAACTCAGAGTAATAAAGAATCATCAACAACCAATAGGTCAACTAGTGTATTTGTTGAAAATCAAGAGAATACTACAAATTATCCGTGTAGTTCTCCTAGTGTCTCAATTGAATCTGATTTGTCGCAGATGCCAGTAGAGAAGTCTTTATCAAATGTCATATCTAGTCATAATGTTACATTGAATCCTAAGCAATTAATTCCTAAAGACAAACTTTTCGATACTGATGAAAATGTAGAGATACAAACAAATAAAGAAAAGGAATGCTTAAACATACATAACAGTGATAATAATCATGATGATACTATCAGTGATAGTGAAATTGAAATGATTTTAAGTACAATGAGAATGAATTGCAAACTCATCACTCCCATACCATCAAGTCCTAAAAAATCCAAACCAAGTAAAAGTCATTCTTCAAAAATTCCTACATCTCATGGCAGTGCCGAAACCAACGTATGTCATGAAGCTGCTTTAGTACGAGAAGAAAATAAAAAAATGCAAGCTAGTATAGCGCAACTTATGAAAGAAGTAATGAGTATAAAAGTTATGTTACGGAAGCAAACCCTCCCGACAATAATTGAAGCACCATCAGAAATAGACGAACTGTATGAATCAAATATTGCAGATAATGGAATAACTATTGATATGTCACTGACAGAAACTCCAAAGAAAAATAATACAAGGGATAGATCACAAAAATTACATAGTGCAAAAAGTGAAAATAGAAAACATAAAAAGGATGTTCAAAATAAACTCCAAGAAAAAACACCTGAAAATGTGATCTTACATAGATCCCCTAGAAGTCAACGCCACAATTCTAGAAATAAAAATTGTAATAAATCTGACGAACTACAAATCCAATCTGTAAATGAACAAACACCAGTATGTAAAATACAAAATACGAATAATGGTAACAAAGTGAACTCAAGTACGAAAGAAACTGTTGTTGATTACAATTTAAATCCCTATTCAACAGATCCTACTGCTATTGACAATGTCATTTTAAATACAACAGACCCACTTTCTGATGACAACAATTTAAGTTTAAATACAACAAAGCCTGCCACTGTGGACGACAATTTATGTTTAAATATAACTGAGTCTTCTGATGATGATAATTTAAATATAACGGAACCTTCATTAGATGACGCCAATTTAAAAATAACGGAACCTTCATTAGAGGACAATAATTTAAATATAACAGAGCCTTCATTAGATGACAACAGTTTAAAAATAACGGAACCTTCATTAGATGACAATAATTTAAATATAACAGAGTCTTCATTAGATCACAACAATCTAAATATAACAGAGTCTTCATTAGATCACAACAATTTAAAAATAATGGAACCTTCATTAGATTACAACAATTTAAATATAACAGAGCCTTCATTAGATGACAACAATTTAAATATAACAGAGCCTTCATTAGATGACAACAATTTAAGTTCGAATATATCAGAACCATTACCAGATGATAGCTTAAGTTTAAATGTAACAGAGCCTGCTCCTATTGACAATAATTTCAGTTCAATGGACACTTCACAGCCTGTCCCTGATGAAAATAATTTATCTAATGAAGACATTTTGAGATCGAAAACAACATCTGCTCCTGATAATAATAATTCGAGTTTAAATATAATACTAGCTCCCATGGACAGCATTTTAAACTCAAAGAGATCCGATTCTGCATCTGATAAAATTTCGAGCTTAAATTCTATAGAAACTGTCTTAACCCACAACAAATCAACATTAAAAACAACAACTACTTCTGAAGGTATAAGTAGCAATGCACCGGATCTTAATTCATTGACAGAGAAGTCTCCGGCGAAAAAAGAATGTAAATCAGCGAAAGGAAGAAAATTAACGAAATTAGGTAAATTAAAGCAGAAAATGTTACCGAAGTGCAAGATAAAAGCTGATGAACCTTTGCCTAAAAGGCTACAGCTTAAAGCTTGTAAAGTGTTGATACCCAGAATGAAAAGGATAGTGACTGATTTCGATTCTTCAGTCACATTGAATAACAAAGATGTGTATGAAAGGGCTGTTAAAGTAATGTCTGAATTGAAAGCTAAGCAATCTCACACAACTGATGCCAAAGAAAAGTCAGAAAGTGGCAAAAATCGTAACATTGAGACACATATTTCATTGGACCCAAGTAAAACATTAGAATCTAATCTAACCCCAGAGAAAAATACTGATGAAAAGGTCAGTCATAAAAATCAAGAACATAATCTAAATAATATTAAAGAACCAACTACACCACAAGCGATTATGACAAGAAGTCGTAGCAAAAGTTTTAGCTTTAAGGAAGATGAGACACCAAGAAAGTCTGCAAGACTTGAAAAGAACAAGTTACAAGATGATAAAAATGATGATGATGATAATCAAGTTTTATCAGAATTATGTAGAAAAAGAACAAGACAAAACTCTGGAGAGAAATCTAATATGGAACCTGTACCTTGCAAACGCATTTTGCGGAGCGCCGCTACTAATATCAACTCACCTCGGAAACAGTCCAATGTTTCTGATACTGTTGAACAAGTGCTAAGTCTCGAAGGTGCAACACAAAAGGGATTTAATTATAATATGAGTCCCACACGAAGCAAGGTTGATACGAAGTCTAGTTCAGAAACACCATTGAGTCCCAAAAGTGCTAAAATGCCTATTTTAGAAACAGTATTGAGTCCCAAACAAAAGAAAAGTACAAAAACGCTCACTTTAGAAACAGTATCAAGTCCCACTCAAAAGAAAAGTTCAAAAACACCGAGCATAGAAACGGAATCGGAAGTTAATGAATGTGCTCCTGGTGCTTTACCAAATCCAAAAGACAGTATTTTGTGCACCATGATACAGAAATATGGTGTGAAATCTGTTAGATATTGTGCTAAAAAAATAACAGGTAATTTAGTATTTTGTTTTGTAATAATTTGAAGCTAATGATTTTCATGATATTACAACTTTGAATGATCAAATATAAAATTGTACTGTTAATTTTTTTCAGAATCTGTAATTGATTCCATAGTAAAGAAGATTGAAGAAGGAATAGTAAAAATATCTACACTCCCTGTAAGTGATACAAAAAAAGCTATGGACAAATTTGTTTTGGAGTTAAAGAAATTTGATAAGAAACATTTTATGGCAGCATTAATAAAATACCTAAAAAACCCAGAACGTAAAACGGAATTGTTTAAAACGATTAATTCGCCGCCTGCACCACCCATGACAAAGTCTGAACAAGTGCTGTTATACGTCATCTCACAACTAAATACAAATGTTCGAACAGACATTGTAGAGGATCTTTTGAAAAATATAGAATTCACATTGTTTGCTCTGAATCGCACTCCAGAATTTGTAGTTATAGAAAGTATGTCACATTTCTACGCGGTGCTATGTAGATATTTCAGATTAAAGAGTAGATTAAGAATTTTTATAATGGATGCTATGTACTGTATGCAATTTAAGGCAGTACCATTAATAAAGCAATGTCTAGACGTTTGGATGCTCATATTACCACTCGCACACATGGGAATAGGTGAGAAATTGTTTTGATGTTTCTTTTATTTTATAGTGTTAACTACGATTTTACAGTGAATGATTTGATCATTAGGTCAATGGATTTGTTTAATATTAGACAAAAATGTACAAATGTATGTAATAGTTAATTCTGTATTTTTACAGCAAAAAGTCCATTGGTGACATGTTTAGTATATTTATTACACTTCTACAAATGTGAAGACAAATTCAATAGGGTACAAGACATTAGGAATATTTTATATAGAAAATATTTTTACCAAGTTACGGAATGGAATGAAACAAAAATCTTGGAAATGTTGAAAAGTGCTATCATGGATATACGACGTAAGTCTTGTTTAGTATAATAGCTATTTATTATCAGTATTTTTTAAAGTTGTGAATTAAATGAATATTATTTTTTTTAGCACTCAGTGTTGAAAGAAAAATGTTGCGAATGGCCCTAATTATTTTTGGAAAAAGGCATGGAACTAGATGGTGTCAGAAGAATATTATAAACAAAACATTACTTCCACTGATAGAGAAAGAGGATGTTCCTAGTCGAGTGAAAGAATTCTGTTTGTCAATGTTGGGGCCTTTGATGAAACCATATCCTGCAGATATGAAAGTGCACTGTGAAGTCGTTATGAACCAGCTTATTGATATGTTCCAACAAAACCGTAAGTAATCATCTAATCTTGTAGTATAATAAAACAATTTTTAAAATCATTAGAAGCATTGTTTTTGGGTTAGCAATATTTATTAATTCATTTGTTAACAGCACCGGACCGAGTGAAAGAAGCAATTGTCTCCAGCTTGTTGTATATGGATAAGCACAATCATTTTCGTATTCTTAAACTTCTAATTGATTGGAGACCGAAAACAATCTCACAGGATCTAGAACTAGCTATGAGGGACTTTGTCAAGTCGAAACCTATAAAAACGTGGGTAATCACATTATCAAAATTAAGATTTAATGACAAATAAGACTTGAAAAAAGTGCATTTTTCTATTGTAATTTTACACAGATACTAAGATATTGTACTGAGTGTTTCAAGCCAATGCATATTTGCTTATTAATTAAATACTTCGATTTTATTCTGTGACAGTATTTGTAACTTTTAATTTTATAGTTCTGAAATAGTTATCACTTTCTTGCATAGAATTATTACAGCAGGAATTACATGACAAACAAACTTAGTGAATTCTGATACGCCGGTAACCAAGTTGTATTATACCTTACTACGCAGGACAATTGACAAAACAATTATACAACACAAAATAAAAATCATGGAATCACTTTCCACAACTAAATACTTAAAATATTTCTATTTTATTAGAGAAACAATTAGAATTAAGAAGGACTAAGCTAGTATCATAAAAAAATATATATTCTATGATTTATACCCCTAAAAAGTACCCAATTGTTTTGGGGAGATTTATAAAAATGACAACTCCCGGTTTTTAACACATAGACACTTTTCACACACATTCAAAGTTGTTAATGCTTCACTTTGTTCTTCATTATATGTTCTTGGTTACTTTGGTAAAATCGCCTTAAAAGAGGAGATTGCGTTTTCCAAATAGTTCCTAATTTATATTTTTAAATTAGGTGATTAAAATAATTTTTAGTTTGCACGATTTATTGTCAAATTGTAATAGTGTTAATTATTCTCTACTCTTTTATGTTAAAGTGTAATTGTTTCGAGTCAGTATATTTCACAATAATTTTGTAAATTATAGTTTGTAAGTGTATACATATTGTACAGAACTTAGAATTTTATTTTTGTAAATCTGTGTGTGTCCAGAAAATTGTAATTTTAAGTAATTATAATGTTTATTTTCCGTTGACTGGTCAAAATCAACATAATAATGTTTGTGTTCAATTTACTATACAATTTAAAATTACAATTCAATGGCGCCTGCTGGTTTATGGTTGAAACTGTGATTATAATTTTTCGTTTAATTCCTCAGTAGAATTAAGATGCTCCAAATAAAACATTTTCTATCATTCTGTTTATTTTATTTTAATATATACATACATTTTCAAACTCATTCATAAAACTTATTTTTACAAAAAATAATATGTTTATATTTTTAATAAATACCTACATGTTTATAGTCAACCTAAGTATATAATATAATTTCAAAAGTTTGTTTTATATTTTTTGATCTCTACCATTATGACATGAATGTTAACCAGTTGTGTTCTTGCGTTTGGTGTCAGAAGCTTTACAAACTTATGATAATACTGAACAAAGTTTGTCAAAGCCATTTGCAAGAGTCCTGAGCCAGTGACTAGATTTGGGAATGATACAATTACTTCTCTGTGTATTTCTTCTAAGCTCTGTTTCCATCCAGAGCTAAAGGATGCAACTAATGATAGAGATTTCCTTTCCATATTAGCTAACTCTGCTTTCTTATCACTATCCAGTAACTGCTCACATTCTTTTACAAACTGTATCATTCCTCCAAAATGTGGACTGAGAATTTCTTCAACATATTCAGAGCTTCTCCCTTGCAAATGTTCTCTGAAACTTTCAGCTTCCTTTGTATTGTCCCGTGTTCTCTCCATCAAAATGCTGAGAACCATATCATAATTATTAATTAAAAATATAAGCTGTTGTATTCTTTGAGGGAATTCTGCAGCCATTTTAAGTAAGAAACAGTGCACTTCATCTTGTAGTATTGTTAGAAGTTTGCTGAGTTCTTCAGATGGAAATTGTTCACTGAGGCTTAACATAGCTGCTGAGAATTCTGCATATCTTCGTGTTATCTAAAAGCAATTTAGTAATATTTAAAGATTCAGAAAATTTACAACATAATGAACAATTACCAAAAAAAATAGTGACAGTTCAGAAACAATTTTAAAAGAAAAACTTAAGAATGATGAAGTAAATACATACATAATGAGGTCCCATTTCTTTGTTTGATAATTTAGAAGGATCACAATCTCTCACACTCTGTATATTAAGTTTTAGTACATATTCTAGACGAGGCCACAATGTACTGTATAATGAATCCCAGTAACTGTAACAAAACATTGTGATATGATTAGAGTTGTTAGTATCTTATAATAGAATTAATAATGAAGTTTACAATAGTGTGTTATAAAATTTATTTATATAATAAAGAACAAAAACCAACCAACCTGTCCAAAGCAGCAACTGCTCTTTTGTGGCACATCAATCTGTATCTATTTATCAGTTGAATGCAGAGAAACAATGCCAAACAGTCATAACATTCTACCACATAGTTTTCCACATTTTTCTGTAAAATAATTATAATTAATTAATAATGGTTAAAGCTTCTCAAAGCATCAAAATTTTTAAAAAGTTTACTTACAACAAGAAGAGATAAAGTTTTACCAAGTATTCGATCAAAGAGTTCCTGAGCATGATTTCCTTTTACATGAAAGAATTCAATAGTAAACAAATATTCCCTGCAGCCATTGTCTACCAAGGCATATTGAAGACTTCTGAACAGGGCTTCATATGAGTACTGGAAAAGTAACATTATTTAGTACTTTATAATGTCAATACAATTGAAATATAATGAATAAAAGTAATAAATGTAATGCAAGAATTTATATTTTTTTTATAAACCTTTGATTTTTGCTGAACATGAGGTACAATAATGGGTGCTTCAAGTTGCTGGGCTAAAACATTTCCTCTGTTTCCTATAGTAAATATTGTACTTTTATTTTTTAAATTTGCTTTCTGGAAGAATCCACCTTTCGATCCATCTTCAATCCCCATTAAATCATCTTTACTAGGTGCTTCCTCATATTTCAGCTTGTCTAATCTTGATGCATATGATTTGAAATAAGAATAATATACTTTACTTAAAGTATCAATGTATTCATTGCAAATTTCTTGTGCCACATTTCTTTCATTAGACAAGACAAATTCAAAGAAAAACTTGTATTTCAACATTGCATTCTGTGGTATTTGATAATTAGCCATTGGTTTCCTGAATTTATATATTTGTTCTAATATATAAGCTCTTATTTTTGAAACCGCTTTGATTTTTAATTTTTCTAAGACATCTTTGACATCATGGCAGGCTTTAGTTTCCTTGAAATCTTGTTCTTTAACAAAATTCAACTTTTGATTTAAAATTGCCAATTGAACCATGAATTCTTTGTCTGTAACTGGAACATTGTTGATACCGCTGAAATAAGAGAATAAAGTAAATAGCGAAAACACCATATTATTTATAAAAATTCAGTTAGTTCAGTTAATAACTTACAATATCAAGGTTTCTGATACGGCCATGTCTTCAATGAATGCTGATAAAGGTCCTTTGAGAACTTGCCTATTGGATAACTGGACAGACATGTTGACTGATCTCTTTTGTAAACTTATTATTTCATTGCTGATACTTCCCAAATCATTCTGTATTGAAAATCATATAAATATTCTATGACTTAAATAATGATCCAAGTAATTAAATTTCAAATGAACATTGGTGAAATTCAGTTCTATAAATAATACATTTGATTGTGCTGATGCTTATAGAAGTTTTTTTTAATTGAAATTGTACTGATTGAGTGGAACAGACAATAATTTATGAATGTTTCATTACAATTTGTAGTCATGTTGAGCAATCCAAAATCAATTAATACAATTTGATTGAAATAAATAAATAAATAAATACTGTTTGTTCAATTCACCTGAAACACCAAGAGCATGCTTTCCATCTTCTCTAAAATATTATCGCATTCTTCGATCTGGTTGTGGAGGGATCCAATATTTTCACTCTCTTTCAGATAATCAGCAACTGAAGCCTTTTCAGCCTCGACGATCCCTTTATCAACTTGAAGAGCATATTCTCGCAAATCTGTGCCATTTCTAAGAACTTCCTGTATTTCAAAATCTTCGAGGTTCTTGTCCAAAATATCCTTGATGTTGTTAGCGTCAGACATGGTTATTATCTGTGACTTCGACTATGGAGTATTTTTTTATAAACTCATTCTGCTGCGTTATAAATTTGAACTTTTTAACTGAGCATAATTATGTATTTTTATCCATTAGTCGTGTTACCTTTTTAAGGAGTCTCTATGATAGAACTTTTAAAATTTGTTTCAACTTATGAGTTACCTGTTTAAAATCATAAAATAAATTTATTATTGTAAAAAAACCACAAAAACACACAATTTGTTTTCTGTTTTGTTGGCCGCTGGGCAGTTGACAGATAGGCATGGAACCATTTCTATTTGTTACATTTATTTCATTGAATCATTAATCAGTGAATTTACGAAATTTCATTTAGACATGGTGGATCTGTAACTTTGGTTGGATAATCTGACGTGAGGTGATTTGTGAATGACTTGCCGAAATACAACTTAACATCATTTTTATTTTTTGGATCGGTTAAACTTTTTATCTGACATTGTACGGAAAACGTATGAATATCGTTGCGGAATTCCATACTATTTTTTTTTATCTAAATCCTAAAATAAAAGTTGTTCTAAGTTTTATTTCAACAGGTCATTCACCCCACGTCAGATTGTCTAAAGTTACAGATCCACCCTGAATTATATTTAATGCCTAAAATAGATCTATTCTCTTTTACTAAGGAGAGAAAATATATCAGTACCTGTTTACTCAACAGGTAAACAGGGACAATTTACCTACTGCTATTTCAAAATGTACAGTAATGATAAATAAGTTAAGGTTAAACGATACACTATAGAGGATAGCCGACACCCGGTCCATGTTGTCATAGCTGAGATTTAGCGTGGCAGAATATTGTACTGTTTGCACTTTTAATGAAATTAATTTCATATGAAATTTCATATGCTACTTGTGTAATGACCCATGTCCCATGCTTATTGGCAAGTTGGCACATGATTAGATTGACAAGTGACACTGACAACTGAAATTCTGACAAATATACCTAATTTGAAATTTGACAATTTATGCCGATGAAGAAGGATTCTGGTTTTTAATCCTTATTTTAACGTTGTGAAGCTGTGGTTCAGCCACATTATCTCAGTTTAAGGCAGATAATAATAATATGTATATGTATGCCTTTTAGATAATTTTGAAATCGGTATCTGTAGAGTTAAATCAGGTAGATTTCAATATTAAAATGTTATTCTCATTCTATAGAACCTCGCTCATTTAGATGGGTCGCAACGCAACGCACCGCAACGGGTCATGTCTCGGTAATTTTTGTTTGATTATCCAGTAGTTATCTTGACTTAGTTCCTGCGTGGGGAGAAGAGCTATTTCTCATACGCTCCTGCTTTCTCTTCCGCGAGATCGTGGAAACACAGTCGCCGAGCATCGCCTTCCAAGACTCGTCGCTCCCAAGCATCGACGCCACGACGCCCGGGAGCGTCCGACTCGACAAATCCGAAAGTTATTTGTCTGTCAGGAATACAGGATACTACGCAACAAAAAACAAAGGGTAAGAATACCTCTCTAGTGGATTGTAATTATTAAATAGTGACCGCCGTTCAGGAGCGATCTCATTTGCTTTTTGTTGATAGAGTCCAAGGAAAAACTTTAGCAAAACTGTTACAGTTGCCTACCGATAAGTCCAAGACATTGAACATCGCGTTTATATTAGGTATAACCGATAATTCGAGTTTGAAATGTAATTTAAAAGTAGTAGAGACAGAAATTTGTTTCCTGCAAAGTTGCCGTCCTACGGACAACAGGTTGCATTACATTTTTTTTTTACTAGAAACGCGGTGACTTTTTCTCTTTCTAGGATGGTTTATGGCGAGCTGGCCACCTATTATCTAATTTCTTAAAGTTCCGAGGGAGTACCTATTTGTCACTGAGCGTAGGTATTTGATAAGGGAACGGAAAGGTAAATGAAATAAACAAATTAAACGGATGCTTACGCACCAATGTTATTATTTTCAGGAAATATTTACAAAAAATTGACATAATAACTTTAACAAAAGCACAACTAAGAATAGAATTAAAACAAAATTGAAATGTAAAGAAATGCCACTTTCGTTAATGGTAGATACTTAAAGGGTTTGAAAAGTAAATGAATAAATGCCTATGTACACAAACTTAGTGTATATTCGAGTAGATCTGGTATAACTGAGATTTAATAAAACGAGCCTTCTGTTATTATTACTGTTCAGTTTTTGTGTGTAACCCTTTTTATAATTTGAATTTTGATCGGATAAACTGTGTTGTAAAAAAAACGAACAGCATTAAAAACTAAACTCAGATGTGTAAATAACAGAAATATGAAATACTTCAACCACATTGATCGAAATATATTTATTTAAGTATTAAATTTCACAATATTCTCTAAGAAGTAGTTCTGTACATATAGTAAGTGTACGAGGCATTATAAAAAGCACAACCAATAACTGATAGGCACTTAGCCCTGTTAAGAGATGTACAAGAATTATATAATAAGATGTAAAGTTTAACGAACATGTATTCACGCATGATGTTACATTTAATAATCTAGAAATTAATTTATATTAACATAGTCAGCTTTAGAGTAAAAAGTTCAGCATTTAATTACTGTACCTACCTTAATAATTTACGTATGAATCGTATAAAATTATCAATAGTCACGCGTGTTTAACACCTAATTAATTCTATCACTTCATTAACTATAACAGGCTAACAATACCTCAATACGAAGAACAGTCTCATAGGATGAATTGGACGCCAACGGGGGTCAAGTCGCGTTACTAGGGGGTTGCTAAGTACCTGCGGGGTCTACGACGATAGTCTCCAGAATAATAATTTCATATTTAAAAACTTTTGAAAATCGATAAGTTTCTCGTTCATCTATTTTTTCTGACTAAAAAAGAAATTTTGATTTTTACTTTATGTTTCGAAACAGAGTACTTATTGAGTTCAGATTTCAATCGATTTTAAACGTATTTTCATATCTTAAAGTAGATCATATATTGCTAGTGCAGGAGTCATTTTACCTTAACGGTTTGAAAAGAACGGAGAACACAGGTTTTGGACACGTTTTATAAATAGTTATAAGTACTAACTATAAGAAAAAGGTAGGTAGGTACTCTGTTTTCGCATAGAACTTGACTTAACGCGCTGTACATTATAACAGATCATTTCAATGAAAATTTAATTTTCCTATCTACGTGAAAAATGCATGTATATAGTATAATATATAAATAGTACAAGTATAAAATCATATATTTAAATCTAATAAATATACCTACACACATAGAGAGCTATTTATGCTTGATACAATACTTACCTACATTGTCTTATCTCATTTAAATTAAGACGTAACATCTAATTAACTACGTGCATTTAACTTTAACATTGAGTGATAGGTACCTACTTATACTCTTTCGCACGTGCTATAATTTATTTAAGAGTCAATTTTCTCATATAAATTGTTTACTTTAATTTAACACTTACGAATAATTTTCAAATACAGATGTTAGGTATTTTTGTACTTACTCTTTTATGAACATCTCGTTTGGTCCATTTAAGAGATTATGAAATTATATTATAGGTCACCACTAATAGTTATACTGGTTATATAAAGATAATTTTGAAAATAAATTATTGATCTATGAGAATCGCGAAAAATATAATTCATCTTATGAATGTATTTAATCGTAGAATATCCACTACAGGTTCCATTGTCAAGTGATATGTTTCATTTTTTTTATTCTAAGTTTGGTGCATTAACATATTCGTATCTATCTATATAGGTACATAAGTTTAAATTTCACTGAAAAGCTCTGTGTAAGTTACCACAATCCGTGTGAATATTTCACTGTTTCGTTTCTACAATAAAGGTACTCACTAAGACACTTTGTAAGATATTATGGACCTTAATTTGTTTTATAGAAAAATGCTGAACTTTTTCTCATGCCTTATTTAATAACATAACAAATCAAATGTCACTCTAGCGTCTAGAATTATTAAATAATTTACAAACTAAAAGGTAACTTCCAACACTCGTGACGATCACGTGTCCGTGACGTCACAGATCACACAACGCGCAACCAAACTCAATTCTATTCATAATAATTATACTTATATGTTGATTATGTAAATACAAGTCTGGTTGCTCATCCGCTCACATTCGTACAAAAAGGACATTAAATGCCTAAAGTTTTATAAAGTAACGCGTCTTACAATTTAGTCTAAAAGTTCAGATTGACTGAACTTATTAAATTTAACAATTCTAAGTCTTGTGACTAGATTTTCCTTAACTAAATAATACATAAGTAAATAACATAGGAATATTTGTACGACAAGATGCCATTGATCACGAGCGGTAACTCAAATGCAGACTACTAAAATACACAACATTAAATGGACAAAATAAATCACTTCTAAAATATACCAATTCCTTTCGGTACTTATTTTTTCAATAAATTAATCTTATAATAGGACTTAATGTTACATTGTCATTGTACGCTAGTACTTTAAATAATCTCGAAAAATTAGCACGAACCGATTCCGTGGAGATCGCGTACTATAAACGTTCATTTAATATCTAGAAAAATATTTTTATACTAAATACTTATAAAAATAACGGAGTCGGTTCTAACAGCTAAAAGAGAAGTGTGTCGAAGGCGGGAGTGGTCCTCAGGGGTTCGGTGCGGACTACAGGACGCCTAGAAGGGCAGGCTGGCGCGGAACATGTTCTCAATGAGAGGCGGTGCCGGTACCAGGTCCTCCAGCTTCAGGTAGAAAATGCGCTGAAGACCTTGCACGGACAAGGACCGCAACTCGGGCAAAGCTCCCAAAACACGGCTGAAGTGAGGAGCGCCACTAGTGGATCCTCCTCCGCCAGGCATGTGTGCTCGCAAACATCCGATAATCCTCATTTGAAGTTGCTCCACACGATGAGGCTCCTTTAAGCCGTGTCTATCTGTTAACCAAAAGATATCGGTTCAAATATTTAAAATAGGACAATGTTTATCTCGTAAAGTTAATGCTTTATTCATTCAAATACGTACTGGTTTACGAGTCGAATAATGATTAGTAGGTACCTATTCTAAATTCTTTGGTTTACTATTATGTGAACAATTTAAATTCATCTGTTTATTCTAGATAATAATGTTTTTTACAGTTTTCTGCGTATGTATGGTTTTCTTGGATTATATTTTATAGTTTTTGATATTTAGATAAATATTATGTATATATATATATATATATATATATACTTAGTTTATAATTGGTTTTATTACTAGTTAATAGATAATCTTAGAAAATACTAACCTGTTACTAAAGTTAGTGCACAGAGACAGGCGAAGGTGGAAATGTCAATATCCATAGAGTGAAGCGTGTTGCTGAAGTCTAGAACAGCGTGCAGCCAGTCTCCGAATGATCTTTGACACTGTCTTTTATCAAGGACAAGGCCGTTGCAGAACGTCAGCTTTGTGTCTTCAGGTCGAGTGCGATATGCTAATCGTAGAACGAACAACTCCAAACGAGCAGATGCAAATAGCTGCTCGCGATCTTCGAGACACAAATCAGCAAATCCGGGTACTTTCTCCGAAAACAGTTTGATCATGTCGATCGATGTTGTTAGCAGGGAGTAAAACTGTTGAATGACTTCATGATCTGACATGGGTGGTTCCAATGGATTCGGTTCACGATATTGGGAGTAGTCTAAGTTGGCAAAGTCCGGCGAAGTGTCAACATGAGCTCGAACAAGAGCAGTTATCAGAGAAATAGGAGGACTTGGTGGCGATTCTTGTGGGCATTTAGGTTTCGAAGGTAGCCGACCACGCCTGCCTTTCAGAGAATCTGTTCGAACTACTTCTTTCACCATACCCACTGCGAGGCATTTTTGGAATCGGCAGAATTGGCATCGATTCCGTCTTCTCTTATCTACTGGACACGATTTTTCGGCCAAGCAAACATATTTTGAGCCTTTTTGGACAGTTCTCTTGAAAAATCCCTTACATCCTTCACAAGTTCTGACGCCATAATGTTGGCAAGCAGCCGTGTCCCCGCAAACAGCACAAAGCTGACTGGGCGAAGAAGGTGCCCGAGGACCGGTGCTTTCTATTGGCCCTACTCCAGGAGAGCTTGATGCAGAATTCGGTGCTGAAGGCTGCATGCAATGCACCCTAGTTCCGTGTATCTTTGGGCTGTCATTGGAGCTGCTCGATTCAGATCTTTGGACAGGTAACGATGATCGTCGTTGTCTGGCTGCTTGCTCAGCAGAAATATGCAAGTCGACAGAGCTTGGAAATGGTGGCAAAGAATAAGAATCTTGATTAGGTGTTACGTTTTCAAACGTGGGGCTACATGGTTGAGGTGGAGCATAATATGTTGCTGGTACATATGGAATCGATTGTTGATGATATTGATAAAGTAGTTGAGTAGACGCATGTCCCTGGTGGGAATACGCACTCACATTGTAGCAATCTTCATCCATTTTGATTCCAAATTCAGCCATTTCTTGTTTTGGATATCGAACGGAATACGTTTCCTCGAAACTAGGCAATGCAGGCCCAAGTATAGGCGATGATGTTTCACTAAAGGGAGTGTCCCGCTGAGATTTAAACTCTGGAACGATTGGTGCGTGGAATTCTACGTCCGGGAATGGATCTAGATTTTCTTCTAAGATTTCCGCGGAATCTTCTTGGTATTGTGGTGACAGCAGATCAGTGAAGGACGAACCGTAGTTGCTCTGTAATGAAAAAGAAATAACAATCGATAATGGAGGCGTTGCAATCGTAGGTTGTCTGAGGACGGGGGCGGTCGCAATACGACCAATGACAGTTGATACATGACTAATTTACAAAGTAACATTATGTGGTTCACCTTAATGACAACTGCAGGTGTTCTAATGATGCATATTTTAGAAACTAATTTCATTTTGCTTCCTGATTGTTATTTTTACAGTATGTAAGGCCAATAATTTTTATTGTTCATAATAGGTATTTCATTTTTTAATTCTACATACTAGATATTATTATTATATTTGATCAGTATATTGTCTGCCTATAAGGTAATAAACTGAGATTTAGACTAGATTTACACTTTGAAAATGTTCGATTTGTAATTACTTCAAATGAAATAAAAATCTTACGTGTGTTTGCAGCAGTAGCATGCTGGAGGAGTTAGGTGTGAAGGCGCTTGGCGAGCGCGGCTCTATAGCGCTCGGCCCTGCAACAAACAAACATTTTTTTAAAAATTATTTATCAAGAAACATGTATTTTAAACTTTTCAGACTTCCTAACGCAAGTAACGTGAGCTTACAAATGCGCTTAAAAATCAGTAGCCATTGTATCGTATTACAATCCTTTGAACTATCACGCCATGGTACCCGTGAATTATTTATATTTACCCTCGGCGAACATACTTTGATTCTTCCTTCACACAAGCACTGGTAATTTACTAATCGATATCTAAGCTGTCAATCCTGGAGTTGTGTTCGCCTATCCCTTTACGAAAGCACAGAGGGCCAAAAAAGAAGTATCTCGTATTTATACAGCAGTAACGCGAACCGAATATTGGCGTTTTGAATACATTGTGTCACGGTGCTTGATTTGCCACGCCCAGAAAATTGAATTCTATGTATACACCTTGCTTTTGTTCACACTATAAACGATACAAGCTGCTAGCTGATTATTGTGAATTTGAACCTTAACGTTTTTGTCTTTGAATTTATGTTAGGTTCCCGTCACTAGTAGATTTTTTTTGGGGCGAAAAGGCGATGTATCCCTTGGGAGGTTATGAAATCAGTGGCATTTGCAGTTCTATTGTGCTAAGAACCATTAATTCCGGTCTTATTAAGCTATAAACAAAACAGGGGCTTTTGTTAGCGGTACAATAAATTGTAGGTCGATAACATAATACTTAGTTTTATTTTCAAATCATATTAAAGCAATTCAAAGAATTGAAATAGTATAGTAGGTTATGATCGGTTTTCTTGGTTCCTCAATATGGAAACAATTCTTCAAATCATCACTATCAGCCCATCGAAAAATTGCTGTTGCCTAGGAATTGTAACTACTTGACCTAACTTATCCAATTAACTTTTTTTAATGAAAAACTTCATATTATTAAATATAGATCATAAAATTGTTAGTCTCATAAAAATGGGATTTCAGAATATTTTTAAAAATAAGATTTAGGTAGATAATAATATATATACCTAAGTTCTGTCTTTTAAACTTGTCGAGTAGGTAGATATAATTGATTGATTCCTACAATAAAATCAACATTTTTACTGTCTTTATAACTATAATTACATAATGATTATTACATAAGTTTCACATTAGATGTTTTAAATCTGGTTTTCGTTTAAAATAGTAGGTAATTTTTAATATCAGATTTTCCTTAAACACGTGGAAACATTATGAATCATATTTACGATTTTACAATATATTATTATAATTGATGAGGATTATATTAAATGCTATTTATGCTATAATATATCAATATATTTCTGTTGGTGTGTTTTGCTGAATTGGAGATAAAAAGATAAATAATAAAAATAGAAAAAAAATTGAATCGATGTCAGAATTAACCAACTAGAACACGTGTAAACTCTTTTATTTATTTAATGTGAACAACATTTTCTATTTTGATTATAAAACATATAAACCAATCCGCTTAAATTATGCAAAGTATCGACGAACGGCAGTTATATTATGCTAAACAACATTAAATTGCTTTATTACTTTAATAATAGGTTTTGAAGGACGTTACGGAAACGATACCGAAAAAAATGTGATACTATTTATGAACTGGACCATTACAGTTTTTGAAAAATATTTAACTAGTTTACTGACTTGATATCATCGTTATAATAGTAAGTACAAGTAAATTTTAAAAAGCTCGATAAAAACTTAAAGAATACATGATATCAATTTATGTTTATTTTTAACAAAGTATATTTCTATGCATGTTGACTACTTTTATACTTTGTAGAGAATAATTTACGTTGGAGTTTTTTTTAGTAGTTTTACGAGAATTACAGTTTCAGAAAACTGTTTTGAATTTTTCTTTTATTATTTATATTTACAAATTTATTGTTCACATTTATCAGTCATTCAGGAAAAACCAAATCAGGGTGTTGTATTTTTCCATATCTTCTGGTTTTTCCTATCACAACCAAGTTGCACACTGTGATTCAACTTCTTTTACTAGTTTTGTTATAGGTACAAATACAAATTTAAAAACTTATTAATATGTTTAGCTGTATATGATTCGAATATCTCGTAATTATTCTTATACAGGGTGTCTCAGGTAGTAGTGATACGCGAAGATCCTGTATAATACCAAAACAAAATTTGTAGGATAATATCCCTCCTAATAGTAGTTATACAGTTATATTACCGTGAGTTTTCAAAGAAAATAAGATTGGAACTCCGATACTTAGATAACCGCATACAGATAAGTTCGAAACTGTAATAGTTTTTACAACATAGGAATTAAAAACGTTTTCGGCTTTTTAAATTTATTTTAACGAATGCAGTCTGTATAATATGCAACTTATAGAATTGAACGATTCCGTAAGTTTTAGCTCTTTACGAGAATTGCGAAAAGTTGTTATGTTATGCAAATATATAATATGTTAGACCAAACCTGATATTCCGCATTAATCTACGTTGTAGGTAGGTACATTGTAATTTGTGTGCGCTCAAATCCGGTTTCGTATTTGGAATAAATATAAGTACATGTACTAAAAATAAGATTTAAGTTTTATCGTGCGATATTACCTATTGATAGTCTAGTTGTAATCGGTTTAAAATTCAAATTAACATCATTATGTACATATCTATTGCCTAAATATACAATATTAAGCAAATTTTTTGTGCAAATAAATAACATTGTGTTTGGTAACTTTATAATAATATGTATGTTATTAATACATTTTAAATTAGCTTAAGTAACAAAGTGACACCGAATGGCTTTTATGTCTTAATTTTATATTTTGGTATTCATTTTTCGTGCAAAGGATATACAAATTTAGAAAACTGTTTTTTTAGTAGCTATTTTCATTAGAACAACTAAGAAATATCATATAATTCGCATTTCATTTCATTCAATTTGTGCCATGTTTGTAGTTGTTGTTTGTACATGATTTATCAATTGTATAATAACCTAAAGTAAATTTGCAATGTGCTCCAAAAAGTCCTACTATTAAATGTAGAACTTATACCACAAACATTACCAATCCGATAAATAGCTGTAAAAGTATAGGTGGCCTAAAGAAAAGTTGCATAGATTATGTTGAACTCAATAGATAGTGACATAAGTTACAACTGGCGGAAATAGACAAATCTTATCCTTATAAAAAAATCAAAGACATCCAGGTTAATTCAAATTGATGGTATATCGTCTTACCGACACCAATAGCACGTCTGGTCTCTTATAGACCAAGCTGATGCTACATTAAAATAGATCTGCAATCCTATTTTCTACTTCGATGCAGAAATAGACTTAACTGCGCTACATAATGTCCACTGCATTTGCTATAGGTACTCTACATCTACATTATTCTACATCTATCATTCGTCGATGTACTAGAAATATGACATTTTTTTTGTAATGTGGACAAAACAGATGTTGAAAAACTTGTTAAATAAATAGATTAGCATTAGAGTACTCCGAGATCGTTGGGCTTCCATTAATATATAGTTGAGGTATGTCTGAATATATTCTTTAATCATTAAAAATGTTAGCCCCAACTTAAACCATTCCAAACGAACTCCTTGACCAGAATGAAGAGTTAGTGAGACTATAGTTACTCTGGCGTATACAAAACAATCTAATCTCATTAAATTCAAAAGGCTCAATACATTGTAAAAGTCTATCTTAGTGAATAAGCTTTTTTTCAAAAATAATCGTTACATCTGCACATACATACATAAAACTGCTATAAATTAACGCTTTTTGGCAAAAAGCTCACCAGCACATTAGTTACGCCATCTGTGATACATTGTCAGAAATTCTTAGCAAGGGTGTTTTACGGTCACCCTTAACAGCTCCACCCCTAATGTTTCTCAGCCATTCTGTTTCTATAAGGCGACTATAGATGGCACCACGCGTTTGCATTATTGATTCGATGTTAAACAATAACATGGGCCGAAGTACTCGTCACCAACCTACGTAAACCGCTTTACGAGCTTTTCATTAGATGACGTATTGACCAACGTTTCTACGTAAGGCTTAAATAGAGTGATGACGACTGTGCAGTTTTACGCAGTATCACTAATAAAATGAAAGTGAAATAAAATCGATTGTTCTTTATTAAAGACGAAGTTGTTTTATGAATATTTGTATGTAAACTAGTTTAGGTAATTTATTTATATGATGAGAACGATTGTTTGATCATTACGTCATCATTAAATAGGTTTGAGATAAAAGGGAGTGGTATAGAGGTCGAAGTGTGCAGATTTGTTTTCATCGTGCACCTTTGTTTTTTTTCTAAAGCCCTAATAGGTAACATTTAACAATATATATATCAAAGTTTAACTAACGCTTATCAACGTCTCCATCCCCCATCACAGATCTTGAACGGTATAGATACTGCCTACTGTTAAAGTTTGAAGATTAGGTGATAAACTAAGGTTATTGGATAGTTCATAGTAAAAATAAAATATTGAGATAAATCTTTAGGGATTGTAATTTGATTAATTTAGTGAAATTGATAAAAGTGCTTTTAGTGTTTTTTTTTACTTTTACATTTACTTGAAATTACTGAAGATCAATTAAATTAATTATAATAGGAATTAATTGAACATTAACAAGTAATTAGTCAGCAAGATCCGTGTTAAGTGTAATAATACGTTTAATATCTACATTATAACTAAAGTAAAACTGAACTGTTATGATTAGTTAGAGGGTAAGACGATGTCATAAGTGTGATGAGATCAAACGACGTTGTTAAAGATATTTCTACGAAATACTGAAACGTTTTTTTCATGGAAACCCAACTTTTGACAAACTTTAACTATGTGGTTTTTATAACTTGTTATATAACGTTCTCGTTTCGCGACGAATTTGCTTTTAATTCATTGAATTATATAATTTCTTGAAGATCTTTTTGGTAGGTTTTTTTTACCTTTGTAATAATTTTTTGTAGTTATTTTTAATATAATGGAATAGTAATTAACTTTTAATTAAGTCACAGAAAGCAAAATACATTATTGTCTGTATAAGCAACTTATTTGACCTTAAACAGTCTATTCGTCCGTTTACGCGTAACTTTCAGTTCCGAAAATATCTTTTTACAACTTTGACGTCAGTGCTACGTTTGGTATGTAATTGTTGAAAGGAAATACTGGGGCTGTTATCAGCTGTGCCGATATGACAGTAAAGGCGTGGGTGGTGGGTGTGCGTGTGACGTCAGAGTCTGTGACGTCACGCCACCCTCCCGGGGTCGGTAGTCGGTACTTGTCTGGCGTTTTGTTAGCTTTCCTATTTTCAGGCGAAGCAAACGTCACGTGATTCGGTTATACAATCCGTAGTTATGTGATGTTGCGGTAACTTTTGGTGTTGGCAAGCGAAAGCTTTTTATAAACGAAGACTTAGCAGAAAGTATTATTATAAGGAGTGAAATAAGGGTATTTGTTATGCAACTTATGTGAGTAACAAACAATAACTACGAGCGCTGCACAAATTGGTCGTTAATGAACTTTGAATTGATTTAGAATAATAACAGTCATACGTTGGAGCTTTTATTACATAAATCATTATTTAAATTTAAAAAGTATGTTGTTTGGTCAATAACATGTGTTTTCTAAACTTGAGACTATCGGAGCTACTTCAAAGGCTTGCAGGAAATATAACATACCTGTACCAAATATAAACCTAAGTATGCATTGGATTAAAATGATTAATTTATATCAGTTTACCTTAATAACTTCTAAACCACTGAACTGATTAAGATGACATTCAGTATTAACATAGAAATACGAAGATGGAATGTATTTTTCGAATTTCAAAATTTCGTTTATTATAAGATAGAGCATTTGTGGTAATAATGTTTAAGCGTCATTCTTTTCCGACCATTTTGCCTATTTATTTGGTGTCGGGTCTCCAAACATTTGTGCGTCAAGTCAATTTGTCTTTGGTTATCTATTTTACGTTTTTTTAGTTTCGTTTTATATTAGGATAGTGGCTGGCATTTACCTCTCCGGTTTTCTGGTAGGTGCTGAGCAATTTGGACTATTTAATCATAAGTACCTACAATGTTCAAGCATAATCTAATAACTATATGATAGGAACTTAAAGTTCACACTTGAATAAGTTTTTGCGACCTGCCAAATCTATCTTTTTAAACGGTTTTATTAAATATATTTTTACATCAATATTCATTATAAATTCTTTTTGATTTTTAGGTTTTTCATTGTCACGATTATATTGAATAGACTTTACAAATATTTTGAAGAGTTAAATTCTAATGTGTAGGTTCTATTTGAAGTAAATAGTTTTAAGCATACCTAATTTATCATTTTATTATATAGATTTTCCTAGTCTTTTCCTTAAACCTGAGATCTCTAGTGTTAGGATGAAAGGTCTACCTTCTCATCATAGATATCCATACAAAAATCACAACAAGACTTAATTGGCCCCTCATAGATTTATCCTGAAGAATGCGTAAGTAGGAAGTTCGTAGACATTCAGTCGGCAAGGGCGTCCTTGAAGTTGAACGTGCCGGTCGATGTATGACGTAAGGGGGCAGTGACGTCACGGGTACCAGCCTCGCCACCCCAGCCCGTAGCCACCACCCGCTCCTCATATTTATAGAAGCCGTGACGTCATCCACGTTTCGAACCAGATACTCAATTAAAACTTTGAAATAATATTTGTTATCTAGTTCATTCATAAATTTAATACCGTGTTTTTGTAAACGTTATAAAAGGCAACTAAACTTTTGCGTACATTAACTGGAAGTTGTAGTTATCATAAACAGCTAACAATATTCTTTTTTATGTCTTTAATTTTAACACGTTAACTGCCGAGACAAAAATCTATTGTCCTTTCAAAGGGGTGTCGGTCAGCACTGACCGCGCTGGCAACGAAAGTCTTAAAAAAGGTTGTTTATACTCATAATGTGGTGTGGATGTCGAGCTTTACAACAACACGTTGCCAAAAGGAAGTTGAACGCCGGGAAATAAATAACAAGTTTGGCGTGACGCCGATAGAAATAATCAATTAAATATAGCAAAAAAACATCTATGCAATAAAATGTTTTTGAGATTTATTCGTGCTTTTGAAATTTACGAAGTATGATCAATTAAGAACACGCTTAGGCGTAACACAAGAAGTACCTACTGGAAATATATGAATTAACCGAACACACAGAGAAAAAATGTAGTGTTTGTAGTTATCACATACAGTGTTTTCCCGCAGTGCTTTGCCTGAAATATTCCTGTCTGATATGACTAAAGAACTTTAGAAGATTGTCAAATGAACTTTTTTCGGTATATTTATGTCAGTAGAATAAACAATATTTAATTACAAATGCAAAAGTAAATATACGTAGGAGATATTTCTGACGGCAAAATCTAAAGTTGCATGTAACAATTAACGACAAACGGAACTTACAGAAAAGCTTTATTTTCTGAATTTTATTTTCTAAAGCTCAGGCGTAAGAAATATAACTTTAAATATAGAATATACGTATTTTAAACTTACAAAATATAGGTATATTTAAGTTAGTAAATCCAATTCGACCTTGCCGACGCCGGTTCCGTATGTTATAGTTTGTCAGAGGATATCCCGCCCGTGGGGGTTGTAAAGTGAGAGTGACGCGTGCGGGGTCGTGACACACAGCCGGTGACGTCAGAACAACTCCAGACTGATGTATAACCTAAGATATTCTACACTACACTTATGCGGTTTAATTCCGTTTATTTTTTGTCTACGTTACGGTATTTTTAGTAATGACACTGCATTTTCGGACATTTGTGGCCTAAGTATTAACTACCGCATAAAGTGTTACCGGTAGTATTAAACACGACTATAAATCTATCTTATACAGGAAATTAATATATTCACCTATTAAACAATTTGTAATTTAAAATTGTCGACCAAAAATATAGGTATTTTGTGTCTTCAAGTTCTGCTATATAACACGAAAAGAAAGTTTGCATGAGTTTATGAATATAATTGAAAGATATGTATGCAACATAAATTTTTATGAAACTTAAGAAACCTAATCACATTTTATTATTATAGATACAATTTAACATCGTATCGAACGTTAATATACAGTCGTAGAGAAAAAAGTGAAAGTAACAAAAGAATATGAATTTATAGACGTCGATATGTATTGTGGTGCAGTTAGCACATTTCTAAAGAATACGTAGTGGACCGTGTTGTTTGGTTAAATGTATGTGTTGTTATGTGACAATTTGCAGTCTCGCATCTGGGCATGTGCAACGTCTGCCGGTTGCGACAAACGATTGGGCAAGTACCAGTGGCTTACTGAGGCCATCGGCTTCTCTGACGATCCATAAACATCCTGCATTATATTCAGTGTTACCTAACCAACACCGAAACAAATCCGTAGAGAATTTCACGATTAGTGTACCTACATATTACACTCGTCCGTCTGAGATACTCATCACAGAATTTTATGATTATACACAGATTTTATGACACTTTAGTTTTGCGGTAAATAATCCTAATTGAAGCGATGCTTATCTTAAAGCAATTTGTTTTTTGAAATATATTTCGTCGTTAATGTGTTTGCAAATTTAAATTAAAAGCTCAGTTAATTATGTTTATTTAATTTAAAACGTTGATAAGTTATAAATTTGAAATCTTATATATATATATATATATATATAAAAGATTACTACTCGAGATAGGTAATCTAATAAATTGATTTTTTATTGTAAACCAAATAAATAAAGTCCTTGCAGTTATTACATTAAAAACATTCGAAACGTACCTTCATATTATCAACTATAGGTACCTAACAGGATTTAAGGGATAAATATTAACTTCGAAATTTATGAGTAAAAAACATTTTTATTAAGAATGAACGCATGAAAGTATCAAAATAAATTTCTAAATACAATTTTATGTTTCTATTTTTTATTGAGAAACTTTATCGAAACAATATTTAAACGTATCTAAGTAGTACAATCTTGACTGAAAAAATTCGAGCTTTTCGCTGAAATATTGTTACACTTATCCCAGATAACTATTGAATATCAAATAATATCGATTGTATTAGTAAATGTATTATGTTTAGTTGAGTTGGAAGTACCTACCTATTTGTTCCGTAAAATCAAGTTACTTTTAAGTAAGTTTGTCTAAAAATTAGTTTATATATTAAAGAAGTGAAACTGATGATTTGAGGATGAGAGGACAAACTAAAAAATATCAACTTAAATAAATATAAAAAGAATAAACCAAAAATAAAATAAAACGGGGTACATACGTGTGTTTTGGAATTGTCTAAGGCCGCAGATTTGGCTGGAGGGCGTCAGCAGCGCACCTCGCATTCTAGCCGATGGCCATCATCACGACAGTTCCACACAGTCTACAAACACCCAAAGGTTCTACACAACGAAAGCGAAAATAAACACAGAAGTGGAGGTCGTGGATCGTGGTGCGGGCGCTGACCTGGCGCAGGCTTGTCGGCTTCCAGCGAAGAGGCGCGCGGCTCCAGGGTCAGACCGAGGCACGCGCCGGAGAGTCCCAGCTCGCTTAGCAGGATCCTCATGCGGCCAAGCACATTCCACTCACTGCACGCGCACTCACTCACTCAGTCAGTCGGTTTGCAGAGCGCGGAGGCAGGTACGCGCTGGCGAACGGTCGGTGCGTTACTGAGGCCGCCGCCGTTCAGCATGGTACCTATATCGCGCAGTCTGACGTCACGGTTGCGACGTCACCGATGTGACGTCATTAACGGTACCTCCCACGGTCCGCCCGCCGCCGCCGCCTCGCCGCCCGCCCGAGCCTGCGCTAACGGCACCGCTAGTACGAGCCGGAGCTTTCGTACGCCCGCGTTGCCTCCCGCACCATCCGTCATTATTACCGCTACCTCGCTCCCGACTCAACACCTTTATGCAGCAGAACTCGTATTTTACGACATTAAAAAAAAGTAATAAAACAAATTGTTATGTTAGAAGTTTAAACAATAAGTTTAACAGTATAATCAAAACTAACGTAGTGTGGTGTAAATCATCACAAATACGACTACAATATAAAATAAAATCCTTGCAAAATACATTTATTTTAGTATTTGAGAGTTAGTTTGGAAATATTGAGTAGATAAATTAAGACAATTTTATTTGTACTAGGTACATTTTTTTCATTTCAGGTACAGTTGTACAGTAATTTAGTGTTCTTCTTTTCTTAGTATTTATTCTCTCTTCGTCTAATTTTACGATATAGATTGGTGTATAATAAATATAATGTAATAATACATAATTATATTAGTATACAAGTTTATGTATTTATAATTTGAATATTATAACATAAATATTGGTATTATATTAAAGTATCTATTTATAATAAGGATATTTTTATTCTTTCAATTTTAAACTTGCTTTATAGCATTCTATTCATTCTAGATAGATTACTTCGTAAACAATATTATTTGAATTTAGTAAATGTATTATGAGGCAGGTTGATTTGGTTGTTGTGTGGGAGGTACACCTACTGAAACGGTTTGATAACGCTTCGAGTAATAATTTTAAAATCTTTTGTTTTCAGCAGATATTTTTGAGTTCTAAAGAGTATTTATCTTCGCTACCAACGAGAAACATTTTTTTAATAACTTTATAAGATTTGTGAGATCTACCTTTTCGTTTCACTTTACTACAAATGTTATTAATCTTTAAACTCCTAGTTATTTATGAAATAAAATTGAGTAATATTGTTACAAATTAAATATTATTTCATATATATATTCATTTTCTAAACAATGACTTTTATCCTGAAATTTGAGGTCACTGTTTAGTGACGAAAAAAAACACTTAATGAAATGTTGAAGAATGTTACAAGAGGTTTATGAGCGACGGTAACCATTAACGATTGGGATGGCCTGTTGCCACATCTAACTTATAATAAAGTACTTTTTATTGCCTTGTAGGCAGACGAGGTAACGGGCCATCTTATCGTAAGCGGTTACCGTTGCTCATGGACCTCTGCAATGTCAGACACTGCGGGGCCGCTACCTACGGCCCTACCTTTAAGGACTTATACTTAATCCTTTTCATTTTTCATCCTATGTAGTTCACGAGACAACAAAAACTAACAAGTTTTAAGAGGTATGAGTGTAAATAGCTTTGCTGTGCCCTAGCATTGCAGAGGTTCTTGGACTACAGCAACCACTTTCCTTCAGAGGAGCCGTTTGCTCGTTTACCTACAAAATTACTAAAAATAATGTATTTACCAATACCTGGAACTATTAATATTGGCCCGAAGAATATATTTTCAGCCACGAAAATCCGTTCAACTTGACCGCCTAATCGAAATTTAAATTTCACACAAAAATGCCTTTGGGTTTACTTTGATGAGAATATTAATTTTAGATGAAATTTCCTTTCATTGTTTATAGCTCGAGACGAATTTATAATTAATAAGGTAACTTCGTTCAGAACATCGTGTGGGCGTTATCTGAAGCTTTCACGGAAAATTTTCCGATTTTCTGCCGTAAACGTGTTACTGCAGCTATTTATGTGTTCCCTAATTTAACATGTTTTTGATATCAAAACTTTTTCCTTTTTTGATCCATTTTTTATTTATGACTGTAGATAACTACAATAGAATTAGTACAATACAAAAATAAATTAGGTATTTATGAGAACTTATGGTACGTATATTTTTAAAACGTTTGATCTTTTTCTCTATACAATAACGAGCTTGATGTAGAGTGGTTACCGTTGCTCATGAACACTAGTAATTTAATACGCAAAAAAGCTTAATTGATGATTTTCGTACTTACTATGGAAAAAAAAATATTTCGTTCAGTTCGGAAAAGCTATGTTGTCTTATGGTATCTGTGTATCTTTGGTACCAACTTCACTAGGTAAATTTCTAAATATCTCTATTTGATAGGCATCAGGTTCGCCTAAGATTCGTAATGTAAGAAAAAAATAGTTCAACATAATAAAATGTTAAGTCTACGAATTTCCTACACAGTTTTTACACTCACTTTTATTTACACCCAAATATCTATAAGCAGAATATTACACATTAAAAATAGGTATGAATATAAAATGCAGACACGAGATTACGTCCTAGCTTTTGCTGTCGTTGAAAGAAAAGTTTTTGAGCAAAGTAGTTCATGATTTGTAGTGCATACTACATAACTTTTTCAGTATGATACGATATTAATGAGTTATTATTTTTCTTTGTAGAGTGCCTGTTTGCATGAAGTCTACGTTAAGACGTAGTACTTTAGTTTAAGATTACACTTAAATATTTTGATACGGTGTTTGTTAAGGCTCGTATTTATTTATTGAAAGAATAAGGTCCCAGATATAAAAAGTATTGGTGCCGGTGGTGGCGTTGCGTCCACCGCGATGCATCCCGCGTTCCCATTCGGCGCGGCGTCTGGACTCAGCTTCCGCATTGATTGTAGACCTCGTCACACGCGGATACTTGCGGTACAGTTGCATTGTGCGTCACAGGTACGGACTAGTCTCATTATTGTCCATTTTTACATAGTAATTTTGTTTGTGATGCCATGGTTAGGTAGCCATCATAACATCTTTAATTACTTACATCATTTTCTAATAGAAATGTGAGTTCAAACCATAATAAAGAAATTGTAACTTTTTTTTTCAATTGGCTAAATATTATTATCATTCTCAAATTATTATTTTTGGCCCTGTTTCATTACATAAGAAGTACGAATACATGTTTGCCTTTAGCCTAACGAAAGAGGTACTTGTAATTTTTTTGAGAGGTTTCCCCAGTTTCTGTCAAGTTAAGCTGCTACTGTTACCATTATGTGGAACATTCTTTCTTCGACGTCACGTTTCGGTGATATAATGAATGCTTTCTTTAGTCATATTTTAATGAGCGTATGGGGGGTTAGTGTCTACCATGTGATCTCCGGGTTCGTATCTACGTATGTATTTGTGGCAGTTACGATTGGTCGCATGCCCCAGTACTATTTCGTTCGCAGAACGGGCAAGCGTCCAGTTATTCTAATTTTACATATAATCGATGCCGTCCCATCGTCGACTCATCGACAAAAGACTTGTCTGTCGAAGGTGTTACGTGATGGCTATTGAAGAAAAATATTTTGTTTTTATTATTTTGTTACTCATACACACATCATAAAGATATTTCAATCTATTGAATCCAAGAATCCACAAGTTTTTGTTGTGACAATGTGAATCAGGAATTTCACAAACATTATGTTTGGATCATCATTTGATAATTTTGTACGCAGATTTCAAAATAATAATTAATCTGTAAATATGGTCTTAGATATCCTACGCCTATCCTAGATGTGTTTAAGGTTACTCCATTCGATCGAATATGCGAAAAAATATGTTTATCCCCTCTTTAGGTATACGTATGGGAGGAATCTACAAAAAATTTACCCGTTTCACCGCATAGGTATGAAATACTATATTTAATTAATTTTCGAGAAAAATCTCTAAAGGACGAACGAACACGGTAATGACAATCTACTCGTATCAATTTAATTTCAATACTCTGTTTTCCCGTCTTCTTATAATAAGTATACCTTATTTAATTCTAAAATATTAGAACACAACACCCTTCCAACAATAACAAAATTTATTGAATTTTAATCAACGTGTTGTGATTGTTTTGTGAAGCTTCTATTATAATTTTATATGTGGGAGTTATTCAGGTTTACTTTATAAACTTGATAACAATAATGTATAACATGTGAGCTCCATAATCACAATAGGTTTAGCACTTTCAATGGAATTGCCCGCGTTTAATTTATGTATTTTGAATATTTAAAAATTTAGAAAAAAAATATTATTAAGTTGGAAGTATTCTTTAAATTTGTATGAGAACATGGAGAATCTTTAAAATGTACTCAAAATTGTAGGCATAGTAAATAATTACTGTACGGCCGAAGATTTTCAGGAAAAAGACTCAAATTTATTATCAACCAGATTGTGTACTTTACTATTAGGTACTTACTATGCCTTAAATACATACTAACATCACAATATATCTACAAGCCTACCTTTTATTTAATTTATTACTACAGTTCAATTATTTATAATTAATAGATATATCAGTATCCATTTATTTGCTCATTTTTTACATTATATTTTTAAAAAAACAATCACAAAAAAATAAATTTAAAAATACAATATAAAAAACAGAGGGCCACTGGAGACGGGGTCTACGACCCAAGCCATCAGTGGTCAGGGCTCAAGAGAGAGGAACCTCCTCACAATACGTGCCGTGTCAAGAACGACCGCCTTCTGAATCAGGCCCTTTACCCAGCCGGGGAGCGAAAGCTTCTCTAGATGACGGTCGAAGCTTTTCGCTATTAGACCGTGCACAGATACAACGATCGGAACAATGATGGTCGATTCAACACGCCACATGTCGGTCACCTCGTGGGCCAGGTCCAAATATTTTAGCAGTTTTTCTTTTTCTGCCTTCACAAGGTTCTCGTCATGTGGAATGGTGACATCGATCAGCACTGCCCGATGCGCGTCCCGATCTATTATCACTATGTCAGGCTTATTGGCAACAATAGTCCTGTCAGTGATAATAGATCGGTCCCAGTAGAGCGTTACATGACCATTATCGAGAACCGGCTGAGGCCAATACTGGTAATAAGGTACAGCGGCTTCAACAAGGTCGTATTTCAAAGCAAGTTGTTGGTGGATAATCTTAGCTACCTGATTATGCCTGTGCAAGTACTCGCCGTTAGCAAGACGAGAACAACCGGAAACGATATGTCTAATAGACTCTCCCGGACGGTGACATGCCCGACAAATGTCGACCGTCCCATCCTTTAGAATATATTTACGGTAGTTGTTCGTCATGATAACTTCGTCCATAATTGCAAAGACAAAACCTTCAGTCTCTCCGAAGAGGTTACTGTATCGTAGCCAAGATACAGAGGATATATTATTATTATATCTTGAATGAAACTTGTGTACCAAATCATGTGAAATATTAATAGATCGTTTTTGTTATTTGGTATCTTAGCAAAATGTTACAATTTGGTTAAATTAATTTACAACTAAGTTAATCGTTGATTGTTAATGAATGAACGATTTCATGAATGAATACCTGTAAAATATGTTTGTAATTTATGAAAAATGATATTTAAAAAAAACTTATATTTACATGATCTTCCACGGTATCTGTACACAAAAAAATCTGAATTTTTAATGGAATAAAATCATATCTGTCAATTGTATACCTCCATAATTGTTCTCGAATATCCAATGTTCAGTTATCGTAAATTTACATAATATTATTAAGTCCTAGGTAATAATAGCAAATACAGTAATAGGTTTTCGTACAATAGCGGCACTAATTGAGGTATAAAATTGTGAAAAAGTGTACAATCTGTTTGTTTGTTTGACTAAGGGAAAAGAACTTGCACTACCAAATTTTTTCTTGTGTATTTTATCTTTTTCGTACTACTCACTGAATACTCTTTGGTAGACTTGGTCGGTTCTCTGTTTTTCGACAAGTTGTCGAAAAAAGGATTTAACACCAATACTTATTAAAGTTGATCATTGAACTTGAGTAACATAGGTAGTAAATGAGTATGAAGCATACGCTTATCGTTCCCTGTTCCCTGTGTGAGTCCTCAGCTAGGGCGTCATCTATATTTAATGTGTGCGGAGCGCGTGTGTGCGATACGGGCGCGCGTGTGTGTGGAATCATATCGTTGCGCGAACGCAGCGGCAGCAGCGCCTCAGCGGTTCGCGCCCGCGAGAGAATTCCATAACGTGAACGCGACTGGCTTGTTGCGATGCCGTCACCGCGTTGTTGGAGCACTGAGCTCGATTGTAAATTGTACTAATTGGGCATGGCGGTCTCCGGCAAAACAGTAGTCACATCAATACTCATCTCAATGCCCATATTATACAACGTTCGTATTATTGAGCAGTGAAGTACCTGTGTTAGATTGAACGCGGTCACGACGCTTGTGAAACTGTCAGAACTGGGTGCATAATGCACATGCGACTGTGTGTGTGAAGTGTTCATAAATAGTCACGGCTACAGGAGTTCATCGTAATGGTTCTCGGTGTGAGTATGCTATCTGTATCTTTAATTAAACGTAGATATTGATTTGTAAAGCAATCGACGACGTTGTGTAATATTTTGAGGTTATGTTTGAAGGAGGTCTGTGATTATGCTTATATTTAGACAAGTTGTCTTAAACATGTTCTTAATCTTAGCCCTTTTGTTAGTTAATTAGCTATCGAATGTTTTGTCACGTATCCAATCGACTCACAAATCAACATACAAATAGATTCAATTAACACTTATGTACAAATCCAATCCGGTTATATTAATTGAAAAACATTATCCGACGAACAGCTGATATTCTTATCGTACCTGGAGATACATCAGACACAATATTACTGTTATGTTCAATAGACACGAGTGTTAGGGCCTCTCTATATTTAAACATAATTGTACAAGTACTGATTGTATATGTTGTTACAAAGATATGAAATAGGATGCGCACATCAATTGGAATATTTTGCATACAATTAAATTGAAGCCACTTGTATCAGTAACAATAATGTTCATTGTCGATAAACAAGCAATTATGTACACTATAATATATGCATTTAATAATATATTCAGTAAATGTACACTCTGTTTTCTTATCAGTAGCTCAAGATGCGAGGATTAGCTGAGATTCGAGTGTATGAGATAGGAAGTGATAAGAGGCCGCCAAAGGCTACTTATGCTAATCTAAAGTAGATACTTTTCACGATTTATAATTAAAAAACAGTAATTTAATTAGACTTGCAAAAGAATAAATTCTCAAATCTTAAGCGTTATCCAAACAAATGTTATAATTTTAACCATTCATTCGATAATCGCCACTTCGAGCGCCTCTTAGCAATCGATTGAAGGTCAAATAATGTTACATTCTCACAAGATATTTTATTATAAAATACATTTTACCACGCACGTAGTTTGGGTTTTATTATATCATAAAGTAAATAATAATTCAGTAGGACTAACATGGTCGACATTTACATACTCTCATAATATTAAGTTTTGGTAAGTCACTTGATGATTATTAATTAAAATACTCATTCTACTATGATTCGGGTATAGAATTATTATATCTGGAATCTTATTATTATATCTGGAATATTGTTACGCGCGATCGGTGCGCTTTAAATTGGCTTCATTCTGTTGTTCATGATGTTGATTCCAGATGTAATAATTCTATGGATTCGGGTTATAAATCACATTTCTCCAAACATACCAAGTTTTATAATTTAGTACCCAGCGATCGCCCTGTCGGCATATATTCATCAAAATAATAACGCACTCAATTCAACAGAAAAGGTCGCATATCATTATAGTCAATGTAAAATGTTAATTGAAATAGATAAGTCTTGTTATCTATTTTATGACGACGTTGAATAGGTACTTATAACAATAACAGCATATTACGTACACAGTGATAATGAACATAATGCTTGCGTATAACATATTGTTCGAATTAAACATGATTCAATTCGTTATTATCTTTTTTCGCGAATTATATTTTATCATCTATCAAACAGTCCGCATGGTAGGTATATGATCAAATCATGAACCTTTGCCAGTACAAAATTTTATAAAAAAAAACAAGATCTTTCATTAAAATTGAAAATGAACTAAACAATATATTTTCAATTTTTAAATAATCCCATTCCATTTGATCGCAATTGACAATATTAGCAGGGCCCCCATTAGCATCTAAGATTTAGAGGTACGATAGGTAAGTCAAAAAGAAATATGAATTAAATTTGCATTAAATTTAGCTATCTTTTTATTTAAAAGGTTTTTGGATGGCCTTCCTAAGATGATGTTCCCGAACAAACAAGATTACTTTTAGAGGAAAATAATTAAGAAACGCCGGTAAGATCTTGGTCAAATTACAAAACAATTAAAATATTATGCACTACTTCAGCCAAACACGTGTATCAACGCTCGTGCTTCATTGTTGAAGTTTCTAATCTTATTCCGTCATACTCCGTTTCCGTTGAACGTTAGCTGCTATTATTACTATCTGAGAGAATATCGATCTTCATTTCACCCCTCACCTCTCTACTACGTCATCGTTTTCCCTTTTCCCTCCGTGAGGTAGTGACGTCACTCATTCATGACGGAATTACACGTCATTGTTTATGCCGCATGCGCGGTGATTTCTCTGAAAGGAATCTAATTTTAGGCAGCTGTTATGTCGTCATGAATTACGACTTCAAGATTCCACGTAACTTTGCTTAACTTTCAACAGATCGTTTATGTAGTATGACGTAGACGTTATTTGCAGATTCTGAAAATCTTACTTCACTTTCAGTATAATTTTATAAGAGCTCCTTATTTTAAACTGTAGGTTGGTAATTCGATATTTAGACAAATAGTATAAATAGACAATAAGATAATTATAAGTATTATGACATAATTTATTATAAGGAACCTAACACTGATTAAATGACTAGTTCGAGTATAATATTTAAGTTCTATTATGTGAACTGTAGGACATTACTCGACTTCACATACCTACTCAAATTTTGGGAACTAGTGCAGGCTTAAAAGTAAGATATCCTGTTCCATAAAGCTTTTTCCAAACCTATCACTAATTTAGTTTTAGCAGAAGAATAAACTATTTAATTGCGTATCGTATTACTTATATAAAATTTAAATAAAATAAAACATTTTCGGTATCGTGACGACAGATAGACACATTTCTTAAATGATTTGGCTTAACTGTAGACATTTTCCCTTATACTTATTGATATTCTTGTTTAAATATTTTATCCTTTTTTTATTTCTTCTTTTGTCTTATAACATATCCAGTTGACTAATTCAATTATAATTTAAACCATAATAAGTACTTATTATAATAAATAAACTGAGATTTAAACACTAGTACTTTTCAATTTAAAACATTTACTTTACTTAACATTAGATGTCGATGATACTGTTTATATTTCAACACTGTTCATATTTTTTTTCATTCATCATTCATTTGGCAAACAAACCTATGGACCACGTAAGTGCAATTCCTAGTACCTATGTAAAATCAAGAGATACTGCAGAAAGTAATAGTTTAAGGGGTATTTAATTATTTTTTCAAAAGTCGTGGTTAAGTGGACATACGTAAAAGTTGGTATCTGCTATCAATCTTCTTAGTAGTAGGTTTGAACAAAAAATATTAAAATGATCATACAGTGTGAAGATGCAAGGTGATGTCAAATTTACAGAGTAAATTCATTGTATAATTTTTAATGTAGGCTACGATGAATATTAACTTCTCTTGGTAAAATTTTGTCATGCCATCTTGCGTATAACGAGAATAAACTGAACAAATCTACCCTTAGCAAATGTCTCGCTAAACGAGGTTATCGGGTTCATTTCTTTGTCGGTTTCCTTTGTTCCCGTGTTACACTTTCTTTTACCCATCGATAGATGTCGCTGTACAAACCCGCGTTTTATACACAGTACTCTGTGGCCCTCGCGTTACTTTGACACTCAATATGGCGTCCCATGCAGTTGCCGTAAATATTGCGCAGCAGCGCAAGCCGTACTCACGCTAGTTTTATTTTTAACAATTTTAAGTTTTACAAATGTTGACTAAATTTTAGTTCGAAATGTACAGTGAATATAATCAGGTAAACGTTTGTTGTGTACGTGTTACTAGTGCGTTAGCTATAACCTGTATTACCTACATTATTGATTTTTCTGAAAATTGTGATGTATAAATTACTTTAGCTTAATAAGTACAAACTATTTCATATTTACTAGCAATTTTATATAAAGATCTCAGTGTTTCAAACTAGAACTGAAAATAGTTTGCTGGTGATGCTATTAACGACAAATATAATTGAGCCAATAAATGGTGCAATGCGTTGCCGGGTAACAATTACCAACATCAAATAAAAAAGCCTTTGTACTGCTCGCTATTATTTAATTATACATATACTGAATACTTATTATATATTTTACTTCCATTCGAGAAACTAAAAAGATATCAGAGAACATCTGTCTTACGTCATGCTGTGGAAAATTTGAACTATGAATATTATTAAGATAACTTATCCAGTGTATTCGTCATTCACTGACCTACATCTAGAAAACTTTAAGCACATACGAAAGTGTAACGTTTTACGTTCGATGATTTTTTAATTTTCGGTTATGTGACAAATTATTCGTCAGGTTATAAAGAATGGAAAATAGTTAGTAGAAGAGTAATAACAAATTAAATAATAGTGTATCACGATGTAGATTTAATTTTTAGGGTGTGTTGATTTTCTTTGTTTATTTAAGTAATTTGGTCAGCAAGTACATAAATAACTAGAAATATTATTTCGCGATTAATTCATTAATTCGTGGTTTTCTTTTGTTCCAGATTACACAATCCACATTTTTGGATTATGGTACGGTAAACGATATTTCTCTTCAGTAGTAAAATAGCTGGGACATGGATCCAATATTAGAAAATGAATCTGCAACCTCAGAGTCTCCTACCAAACATGGAAAAGCGAAACATAAACACAAGAAGAAAAAAAATCAAGTAGAACCGCCAATTGATAATCAGACTGTAGTTGGTGAAAGGAAGAGATTTCTGGTTACAACATTGTCAACATCAAATGAAAAGATTCCTTCCACTAGCGTAGCAGCAGGCAATATACATACAGTCCATTTTGGCACGCGAGGAGTCGAGTCCCAAAGACCTCATGTACGCTCCATATTTAAGGATCGTACAGCGGAGACGCCTCGTCCGTCGAGTGCAGATAGAGATTCAAGTAACAAAGAATATGAAACGTTTCACGGAACGTCATCTAGTCCAAAAAGTTCTATTTTTGATATATTTCGCATAAGAAGAAAAAGTGATGCCAAAAAGACATCGAAGCAACCAAAAACTACGGAAAATCAAGAGATCTCAAAAGATGATCATAATTTAGTAGATACTAGCAAAGATTCACATAAAAAGTACTATCATACAGTGACGGGCGCATCCTCGAGAAAATATAGCCCTATAACCAGAGTAATGGACATATTCAGAAGTAAACCACATTCTGAAAATAATCAAACTTCTACAGATGCTGCAAAGAAGAAACATTCTAAAGAAATCCGACGCTCATCAATCGGCACTACATCTCCCACCTATCATAAAAACTCATACGCTTCGTTAGATCCTATGCAAGCTAAACAGCTATTTCGTGAAGTTAGAGGGCTTCCCAAATATGATCCATATTTATCTATTGTACAAATATCTATTGGAGGTAGAGATAAAACAAGACTTTTACTAAATTTTTTCAAGTATCATAAATGTTACGAAATGTTACCAAAGTCAGCAAAAGTTATAATTTTTGATACGCAATTTTATGTTAAAAAAACTTTTCCGACATTGATATCTCATGGAATACGTTCTGCTCCATTGTGGGATGCTGACAAGAAACTTCTAGTAGGAATGATTACGGTCACTGACTTTATTAGAATTTTACTTCATTTACATAACGAAAATTTATCTGTCGAAGATCTAGAAAATCATACTCTCCATAGTTGGAGAAAAATTTTGAGACATACTAGAAAACCATTATATAGCGTATCACCTGATCAATCTTTACACGATGCTATAAATTTGTTGACAAAGAATCGTGTTCACCGATTATTGATGATTGATCCTGTAAGCGGTGATGTTTTGTATATTTTATCACATAAACGGATACTGAGGTTTTTGTTCGTATATCTTAATGAATTTCCTGAATTGACATTCTTTCATAAAACATTACTGGACTTGAAAATCGGAACGTATGATGACATAGTTTCAGTGACAGATAATACCACTATACAAACTGCATTTCAGTTATTACTTGATAGGAATGTATCTGCTCTACCAATATTAGATGAAAATCAGATGTTGATTGATGTATACGCAAAATATGAAGTACTAAACCTAGTAAGTGAAAAATTGTACTCCAATTTATCGTTAACGGTGGGAGAAGTGAGAACTAAAAAGAAAGACTGGGAAGAAAAATTACAAAAATGTCGTTCTAGTATTACTTTATATGAGGCCTTAGAGGTAATAGTTCGAACTGAAAGCCATCGACTATTATTAGTTAATAAAGATGATAAGTTAATAGGTATTGTGTCATTATCAGATATATTAGTATATTTGAACAGAATCATTCCTAGTGAGAAGAAAGTATCTTCGCTGCAAGAAATATTCAGACCACTAGAAGAAAACAAAGTACCCGAATCTTCAAAAGAAAATGAATGTGACACAGTTTCGATAGAGGTTCCGGTAATAGCAGAAGCAGTTTCCGAGGTCAATGAGGAAGTGATTACAGAAAGTGACAATATTAGCAAAGTTGCAAACGAACCTAATTGTGTCGAGCCAGAGACGGCTGTCTCCGAAATAACTAATGATAGCCCTGAAAATGATATTAATGAGAAATGTGACGACACAGAAACAACGGATACTCCTGTAGTCGAATGATGTAGTAATATATTAATCTTTGATGTCTCTAGTAGAAAAAAATGTATTCCAAAGAAATTGTGATAGGTGGAACCGCCGAATCAATGTTATTATTAATCTCAGCTTATGCTTGTGTTGACATTGTGATTAAACTTCGTACTCATACATAGTTGCGTTAAACCACGTGATTGCCTTAAACATTATTTAATTCATAAAACATTGCTAAAACTCAATAAAATATTTTAGCACTATCTACTTTGTTTGATTAATAAATAAGAGACCTCGTATACTTACAACACACTACGAGTATTATGCATAAAGAATTATATTGTTGACTAAGTTTGACACTATTATTATTATAAAATGTTACCTCAGCAAGCATATCTTTCGAAATACCTAAAAAGTAACGTTTTCTAAACGTAATACCTAATTAGACTTTTGGAATATATCTAAAATTACAATCTTACTATGTAATCCATAAAATGCTTAAAATACGTTACCTTAACCTTATTTTATACAAAATCGAGTCGGTTATTGATAAAGAAATATAAAGAATAATTGTATACAAATAAATATAAAAGATAAATTATTCTAACCTGGTTATTATAATAGACTTCGCCAGGCTTCCGTGATAAAGCCTATTAATTAGGCTCAAGTTTTCTGCCTTAAATATTTATTATTGAAATAATAATTACGCAGCGGTGAATTAATGTAGCAAGATGCAGTATGACCGGTGGTCGGATCGCGTCGGGTAGAAGACCGAACCCGGAAAAAACCACTTTGCGTCAAGGTCGCATATTTCACTTTTATCGTTGAAATTATTTACCTGCTATTCGAATTATCTATAAAAATACAATCTAAGATGTATACATATTGCAAAATTAAATGTGTCTTATTTGGAATTTATGAATCTGGTAAAGTTTGCTTAAAAGCAAATAAAAAATTTTATTTCTTGTGAAAAAGTTTTGCATTCGGCTATGGTAAATTAATTTGTGCTCATAAACATCATGACCACCACGGACTTCATTTAACTTTTGAAGAAGAATAAAATTTGTTTTAAGCAATATACATTACCTGTATATCTATACCATGGTCATCTTCGCATGTCACAATGCTTGAAAAATTACGCGATAATGCAGGCAATATTTCAAATAAAATACGCATACATAATATCAAATTTCGTCTTTGATATGCAGTCAAATAAAAAAAGTATTGTGTGCCACGATGACAGTAATAGATGCTGGTCGTATTAACATAAGAAAAAGAACCAGTAGCGGCCCACTCGTGAGAAAACCGGTAAGTTGGCACTGGATAAGTAAATATGGAAGCTTGCCTGCGAGTTTGTGAGACGAATCTGCCTACACATAGCATCGGCTGCCTGTCGCAACATACAGCACAATGACACGACGCTATATGGATCGATATTACGTAAAATATTTGCAAATTGATAACCGTTTTATCATCTGTTAGAGATTTTTATAACTGATAAATCGATGTTTGTTTTTGTATTCTTCCGCCTACGTTTCAATAATTGATTTTACTATGCTTTTTGTCTACGATCATCTAGGCGTACCACGATTGTTTTGTTTTAAATTTAGATTTATGCGTATTCTAAAATTGAATCATTGAAATTCTAATTAATCTGAAAGATGACATCGTCTTCACTGATATGAAGACGATATTTTAATGCTGTAGGTAAAAACGTTACAGGTAGGTAAAAGCATTTTTAGAAATAAGTGATAGTTCGACTAAAAGTTATACCCTAAACTACATACTGTAAGTATAGTTTTATAGTGTGTCAAAAAGAAAAAATCACATATTCAATGAATATCCACAACATTAATATAGTTAGGTAATACCTAAACACAAAGGTATTAATGAAATGGAATATTAATATACCTAATGTTGTGACTAGAAATTAATTCCTAACACAAGACAAAGATTTTTATCAAAATTATTTTAATAATTCAAAACTAAAATTTGATGATTCAGCTATTTTATTCAATGGAATTACAGAAAATTATACATAAAATGTTTTGAAAATTATTAATGCTTCCTGGATTACAAATATACAGGTACATAACTATGCTAAAATCCATCATATTTGATTCTAGCATGAAACCGTATCAAAGCACAACACGTAGGTTACAATCGCTTCGTACTATTTTATACCAAACTAATATTAAAGCGAAGCGCCATACCACCAATTTATTATATTTTATAAAAAACTGGCGACACAAGCTTAGGAACAGACGGGCTCTGAATCTTCGATATTAGTGAATGTTGCTTAATAAATAATGCAAATTAGGATACAGCTCGATCAAGTAGAGGTCGCGTGGTGGACAGTCGTCTATATTTCCAGATTAGGTGGACCGTTCATATGTTGCAAAATATAATTTCAAGGCCAACCATAATGTTTGCATTCGTTTGCATGCAACAGATGAGCTCTGCTGCCTACTGTGTTTATCTGTACCCATTTTAATGTAACACGCATTTAATGCACCACAATAGGGTTGTCAAAAATCTTAATGGACACGTCTAGTTGTTGTTTAAACCAAATAAAAAAATATTATTTATTTATTTTAGCTTTTTCAGTATGTGTGTGTGCTTTTCATTTTGTTTCTTTCTTACCTTCTAGGGAAAATGTTTACAAAAAATATGACTACTATTATCTAATATTATTTAGCACAAAAATAATGTTCTGTTGTAGCACCTGATTTATTTATGTGCTCAATCCCATTTATTCCCCATTTTTTCTATGATTATTAATGATAAATAAGTAAATTCAAAAACCAATTTTTATGATTACATTATTTTGCATTTATAATGAACTATAGACATAACCCTATACTAGTCGGTTTACTTTGTTTAACAAATAAAGAAAAACTGATTCACCATTGAGATAAATTAACGTCTGCATTTTATTCAGTTGTTAAGATTTAGACTGTCAAGATTGTTAAGGATTATCTATTGTTATATGTAGATATGTATTGTTATGCACAACATTTTATAAATGTATATATATTATAGTAGAGGTTATCTAATTGCCTAAAGTTTTTGGTTGGATTATAGTATCATTACGTCTAAAACCTAAGTTTCAAGCATTGTTTACTAAGAAATTGTGTTTTTTAATATTATTGAGGTAATAACGACACAGTTTGAATATAAGAGCTCTATGACTACTTTTACTGACGAATGCTACCTTAGATGATCAATCAATCATTTTCGTGTTCAATTAAAATAATTGGTTGGGAAATGACGAAATCGAATGAAATGTTCGGGGCGGCGCCGTCCCTCATAACCCCGTGCTGGGTTCTGGCCTCAGCCGGGGGTTAGTTATTCTTTTAATGCTAAGAGGAAGAGCGATATGGAACAGGGATTCATCTATCTTCCGCATAACAATATTTATCTTGCAGACGTTACTTCTATTTATCGATTAAGAGTGCCTGAATATTTAATCCCTAACTAAAAAAGATTCGGGATGTATCTTTGTTTTCCTGAGACTTAAATTCAGAGACATTGTATTAGGTATATGAGTTGATACTTAATGCGTGACTGTGACTGCCTGTGCTGAAATATGCCTAGATTTTTGCTTATCAAGTGGCTGTACCGACTATTTTGGTTTTAAAGCTTTTCATTCGTTCTGAATCGAAACATATTATATTCCAGTAAGTTACATAAGGAAATAATACAATTTGTCTGTCGTTTGGAATCCTACGATTTTATAAATTTCCTAGATTTTATAAATTTACGGTTCTTGAATATTATGCCCTCTATTTACTAGGTTACTTCTTCCTGTTTAAAATCATGAATTTCATAAACAATTTCGATTAAGTTAATTGTGTACGTATGTATTCAGGTGTTATCCAACACTAATCATCGGTCAAGATGTCTTCCGCGACCGTCACAATAAAAGTGCTGATAAAGCTCACAATATGCAGAGACGAGTACAAAGCCCACGTGTCAACACTTACAATACCTCTGGCAGGTTATAATGAGGTTACAAAATTTATTGAAACTGTTACCGTGAAGCCTAGCGGTTACGTGAGTGAGAGTAAGCATTTTGTAATCCTAAGTAGTGAAGCTGATGTCATAGTGATTGGGAGTCAGTCGATGACCCCCTGACATAACTTAGAACATGTACCGGACAATGACCGATACTACATACAGCACTCGTGTTCTTAATACGGAGACTGAGGTCGACCAGAATTATTTGCTCAAACCGTTTACTTACCACTGATTTGTTGAATGACTTTTATTGTTTTAAGTGTCGAAATCAAATAATGTATATGAAAGTAAACATTTGTACATATGACCGAGTAAACGAATTTGGCGGTCAACTTAATGTGTTCTGCATCTTAATTTTATTTTATTTTATTTTATTTTATTTTACATTTCTTAATGTTTAAGTGACTTTTGCAAAATATCGTACCTAATAATTATTGTAATATGGAGTAGACTCGTACAAATGAGATTCAAAAAGAATAGATTTGAACCAAGTAAAGTACCTACCTATACGTCTGTGTATCTGTGTGAGTTCCATAACCCTTCTAAACGGTGCGGCGTGCCGAAGCTTTTCAACAATAAAGTTTAGTTACTTATCTTTTAACGACATTGTTCAATATGGCTAGGTTGTAGTATTGTGTCCAGTGTTCAGGCACTAGATTACAAAAATAACCGAATTTTCTTGGGCTTCTCACTTTAATCTCATTGTAGTTCGCTAAGTTACCACAAGCTACGCTACCTTTAGGCAACGCAATGGATGCTACTTACACGGACTCATACTCAGCAGGAAAATTTATAATAGCAGAATATTTCTTAAAAGAAAGCGGAAACTTTAATAGGTTTATAATTATTATTAATACACCCAGGCACACTTCACTCTGTAAACCATGAATTTCATATTCAATAGTTAAAGTGAGGTGAAGGCACAAAAGTATTTCAAAATTAGAATTAGTCAAAGATAATAAATTGTAGGCATGCATAGATATTACGGAGATTGCGCCCGGTCAGTACTGTATTACGTAATGTAATTTTGTTTAACAACAAAGTGAAATCTCTACGCGATGATATAATGACGCATCTTGCATTGCCAACAGGAAAATGTTCATACTTTAACTTCTTAACATCCTTTCTGGCCGATTACATGAGGCATAGGATTTTTTTATACTGTCAGGTGGAAATGCGAGACTATAAATGTAGTTTACCTGTTAGCTCTATGGGTGTTAATTATTTCAACAATGTTTGGAAGTGTCTTTCAAGCAAGTAAGTCTTTTATTAAATTCTTTTTTTTTTAGTTTTGTCATGTAATAAGCGGTTATCATTCTAAGCCGTTTTTTATAATGCCTAGGCATAGGTACCAAAACCTCAACCTCTTCTCTCAAATCTTTTAATCGTCATGTGTTATTATACTATTCACTAATGGTAACTAAAGGTAATGGTATTCTAGAATACGGAACATGAGAATTTGGCCGAAATCTACGGCAAGTCGTGGTGAACGAGTGGTAACCGCTAGCCGCTGAGCTTTTAATTTGTAAAAAAGTGTGTGTAACTTTTCATAACATGACTGGCAAAAGAGGATGAAGGAAAAAATCATAAGGAAACGTACACAATGAAGAAATAATACAAAAAACTCCAATACGAGGCAAGAGTGGTAGACTATACCTGATCTGTTACCGGCACAAGATATTGATAAAATACAGTAAGTCTATTAGACGTGTCATTAAATGTAAGTTTATTTTCCTTTTGTTGCCGGGTTAAAGTGTATTTTGAAACACTTTTAAATTCATAATAACAATTTCCCGAATAGTATCTCTTCTAAGTATACAGGTATATAGGTACAAAATTAGCATCAATAGCTCTTATACTCAACTAGGCTTACCAGTTTCGTATAAATAGACAGATACCTTCAGGATTGTCCGTGGTCGGTACCAGTGCGTAGTCACATAAGTATTTTATGATTTAATAGTTAATAATTGCGTTCACCGCAACATGTATGACAACGTACGGTAGTTCCTTTCATACATGAGTTAGCGATTAGACACGGTTAGTAATATTAATTTAGCTTCTTTACGTGAGTTTCCTTTCATGGAGTGTGTAACATATTTCCCACATGATTGTCTGTGACGCTTGTTTTGCACACATATTATAGATATCACGATTATTTTATAACGCATATTTCATTGTGAGGTATTTCTATGACTTTGAATAGGCATGAAGTATACTTAAAGGTATGTTTTTCATATTATATTGACTGCGATAAGTATGATTAAATGGAATTTAAATCAAAACAAAAGGATAAGCAGTATCCTTCTAACATGTAATAAAAAAATAATGTTTAAATTTAACAATGAGTTTTTAAATAATAATCAATATAAATATTGTTCATCCGCATTGATGCGATTTGATTTAAAACGCAAAAGAGTACCTAAATCATAGCACTTGGTTTTACTTTACATTCTTTCTTTTTTCAAGCGTATGTCATGATATATATATTCTATTCATTTATTATATTATTTTTTACATTATATTTAAAAAATACAAGAAAACAAAATTTTAATAATACCATACAAAAAACCGAGGGCCACTGAAGACGGGTCTACGATCGAAGCCACCAGTGACTAGCGAGGCTCACGAGAGAGAAACCTCCTCACAATATCTATATTATTATTGAATTTATCAGTAACAAATTGAGATAACAAAATAGTTTTGTTAATTATAAATAAAGTATTTAACTGATCGCATGTAATTTGTTCGTGTCGCTAATCGAATAAAGGAAATCCCATAATTTTACATTAACAAAACGAAATAGGAAAGTTTACGATTGTAGCGTCCTACGACTCCACAGATGGTCTTAACTACTAATTTACGCTTTGTTAGAAAGCTGAAAGCCTAATAAATAGACGGATACTTCTTGAACTTTCAAGATAATAATTTAAATTGAAAAGCTATATGAAAACATTGTAATAATGTCAATATTGATGAAACAAACAGACAAACAAGTATTCTAAGTTTGTCATTTTAAAAAAGCTTTACGAAAACATTATAATAATGTTAATATTGATGAAACAAACAAGGATTACTAGTTTTAACTTCGACAGTCTTGCAACAAAAAAATAAATTTGAATGCAATTTATTTGTGCATAATGATGATTAAATTTTATAAGCTAATATAATTAAATTAATTTTAAATTAATGGTATGGATTTACTGGTATTGGATATTATTGTAACTAATTAATTATTTATAAGGAAAATATTATAAAGCAATAGAACGTCTATTATTAGTCTAACATGCGTATGTTTTACCAGATTTAATGTTTATTTAAAATTTACCTTACTAAAATGTTTAATTCTAGGATACTACAAACACTAAATCCTTGAAAATATTTTAGTTCGTTCGAATGGTCCAGTGATTAATTAAATTAGCATAACATTACAAAATGTGTGTGGGTGAATGAGAACGAAAAAATATTACTAAATTGATTTAGTTCTGCATAGTTGATTCTTTGTATGCAAATATTATAGATAATATTCATTGGTATATTATTGCAATAAATATAAATCAATGAAGTGACAAGTAAATAAATGAAATGATAAGAGCAAAAATTTAATTTTAGTATATACAGTAACTTATTCTAGGTATATACAGTGTATCGCAGTAGTTTGAGGCCAGTCAGTTTTTATCAGCTACAAAGAAACTGAATAATAAATTAATATATTATACTTCAAAATTGTGAGTTTTGCCTCTTACAATTGTATTATAAGTTCATATTTGATATACCATGATATAAATTTCAGGATACTGAAAAATTTTACAATAAGGTAATCAAATTACCTGTTCATTACTTTGTAATTAACCAACGTTTTAAAGACATTCCAGTTTGTAGAATAATAAGAAATCGAAACTTGAAATCTTCTCATCTCATTGAAATAAAATACATAATTAAGCATCATAATTGTTTTAAATTAACGTACAGGAAGAAATCGCAAATCAAAGATAACTTCAAAAGATATAAATAATGCAGTCATTCATATTAACAGCGGCTAGACAGTTCAGACGTGTAATATGTAACTGACAAGGCGAGTTGTCTTGTGCAACACTTCCCATGACAGTTCGATGGTAATTAATGATATATGGTTTGATAGTCGCGGTGGTCCAACACCATCCAAAAGAATTTACGTATTATGTCTGCCATTAAAATTTATACACGCTTGACAGTAACGCAAGTTTGATGCATACGAAGGGCTTGATTTCACTTGATGTTTATTCGTAGATAATAATTTATAGTAAAGAAGATGTGTAAAGCAACTCTTCTTCATCTGTTCAAATAATTTAGTTAACATATATGCGCCTATTGTGGTCATCTATCTCCTACCTTTAAAGACTATTCTGTCTACTGTTAATGTCGTACGGGTTGAATTGTTCAAATTAAACAATAGGCTTCGACTCAAGGTAGGCGACGACGTTCACCATCATTTCCGGAAAGAGATCTGTTTAATGCAAGATGTTACTTACTTTTAGGATTTATGACTATGTTCAACTTAAAATCTGTTGAGAAAGATGAAAAATAAAAAAATAACAATATATACCTACAGCTGTTGTGTGGTTCGATGTTCCACTTCAAAATCTGTCAACACTAAATAATTTCTAAATGCGCAATCAAATCTTTGTTCGTGTAACCAAATATAAAGTTGTAGTAGGTAGGTATGATTCTTTTATTACGTTTCGTATCTTTTAATAAATTTCCGGTGTGCACAGTGCAATGAAAGTTTTAAGTGTGCACTTCAATAAGTTTTTGTTTTGTACGGAAGTTATTACGTTACATAATATTTTTATATTTGACACCTCGTGCGGGACAATTAGCGGGTTTTGTTAATGAACCACACTTGTAAATATTTTATGTTCTTCAACAAATACGAATATCATTATTAGTTGCCATTCTCTCCGTGAATCCGTGATTAAAGTTGAGTGTTGTATGTATTATAACCACTTAGAAGCTTACTGAGTCATTGTTTTAAAGTTATTCTTCAGAATTTTACACACTTAGACATTTAATGAGTCTACGTTCTTTAAGATCGTAGACCTCGTGCAGCTATTTGTCAGATAAGTAGAAATATACCTACAGCAAAAAGAAAGAAGTAGAGAGTTTTATTTGAGCTTACTTTGCTGCTACAGAATGATTTTGAAAGTAATGGTCTCGATTATATAAAAAAAAAAATTGTTTACTAATTATAGAAAGGCCTAATTTCTCCGAAACTTATCAGGTTTATTGTAAGGGGAGTTTTAAAAATAATAATAAATAAGTATTTTTAAATTTATCTTTTTGTAAATGTTTTTTTAAAAATATAATGTAAAAAAATAAGCTAATAAATTAATGTAGAATAATATATATTTTAAAATAAGAACAGCCGTATTACACCACGTGTATAATAAAAATTAACAATGCTTAAAATTTGATTCACAGATTTCCTACATCTGATTTTCATTAATGAAGGCCGAACCACAAAGTCACGTGCGTTAGGCATGAACTAATCTAATTATTATAATACGAGTTAGAGAATAGAAATCCAAGCACCCACCTGCCTATTATCTTCAGTCTATAGTCATTGAATTTGTATATTGATCGATGCCCCTATTACCAGTACCGTACAATACTCGACTACTTGATCGATTGTAAATTACGACAATATTGACTGTGCGCTATTTTTATTCAAATTAACGCCTAAACTGTAAGCCGCCCACGCGTTTCGTGTCCTATGTAGTGTAAATTGATCGCTCGGATGATATATGAATGCCATTTTTACATAATAGATGACTCGCGTCGCATTTCGACTCTCTCGAGCGCAGGTAGTCGGCCTCTAACTTAAACACATGCAGAACAAGTGACTGACGCTACTAAAACTATTGCTACATACAATGTTTTGCTTTTATTTGCCGTTCTATTTCAGTAATGTTCGTGCTATACCGTTCGATTACAATGTTGATCAATAAAGTTGAAAAAACAAATGTTACGTTACAATATTAATTAAGGATACGTTGTGTAATACATATTGTCTAAAAATCAGACCTGATTCTGTCAGAGAGAATTAGCGCGTTCTAGTTTATGTTAAACAAGGAGTTCTATTTTAGGTCTACCAAAAGTGTAACATGATAAAGTATCATTTATTATAATAAAATATCATTCCAGTGAATTCATTCTCTGAATTAAAGTATAACTACATCTTTACATACAATATTTCACATTCATAGCATTGAGTTGCTGTAACTTCGAAATAAAACAAGAAATAAAACGTGAAAAATCACATTTATTGTGTCGTTATGTCGTAGTACAAAGTATACAAGAAATGGGTTTTAGATATATCTCATCTAAGAACGATGTTCAGAGGAAAATGCGAAAAAGGAAAATCAGTATGACCATTACGAAATCAGTGTAGATGTTTTGTCATAGCAAACAGATTAAAGTATAATATAAAAGTGATATTGAATATCTTTGTGCAGCAGTTAACGTTTTAAAACATAATATTTTTTGTAGCATTGCACGCACTAACTACCTACATCGTTAACAATAATTGTTGTGTACTGTTTTATTTATATAATTTTATCACTATGCCCTTCGTAACACTGCAAAGTTGTACAAAACACTCTCATACATATCCTGATGAAGAAGAAAAAATCTTACATATCAAGGTAATTCATTTTTTTTGTATAGAAACCGCAGAATACTCTATTTATTTGAATGATAAAATTAATGCCAATTGACGAGTTAAGCACGTAACTTATCAATAAGTCACCGTTATCATAAGTGTTAGTAGTGTTCGAAAAGGGAAATAAAATTTACATCTATGTAAAAGAATTTATGTAGATATATCGCGGGTGTAGAAATTATGTAAGGTCGTAGAATTATATCTGAAAAGTACCTTTTTTTTCATTGCGTGATAGATAAACGATCCTACGGCCCACCTGATGGTAGGTGGGCCGTAAGCGGTCACCGTCGCTCATGAACTCATGCAAAACCTGCTACCTACTGCTGTTTTGTAATCATAAAATTAACATTAAAGCTTTTTTTAGGCACATTTCAGGTATCGCTTACTTTCCGCGATATGGATGGCACTGATAAAATAGGTATTAAAAGTAAATTTTATGACAGACTAATTCTTTATAAATAAAAAAGTTAAATTATCAAAATCGTAAGCTTGTAGAATAAATGCGCGCTCACGATGAGATATCATGGATTGATGCAACAACATTTTTAGAATATTTATACGGCATTGTCCGACGTGTCATTCCTATTGTGTAAATATTTTGTAATCTTTGATCATTCTGGCACGATTATAAAATATGATGCGATGTATTTCATAACATTATTAATTTGTCTTTTACATCTAGTACCCACTTAAACAAGACTTATCCGAATCCAGATTACAAAAATGTATAATTTCACAGTAAAATGGAATTTTTGATTTGTTGTTATGGTGTCAAAAATATCTAATAAATAATCCGAACAAACCAAAATTTTCTAAAAGATTACATGTACTTGTATGTTGTATAAGCTTTGTAAATGATCTTTTTAATTAATTTATATCAATTATTGAAATCAAGAAAGAATGTAGTGCATCTTAAATTGTGTAGAGAATAAAAAACCGAGCTTTTTAGTTTGTTCCGTGTTCAGTAGGAAACAGAAGTCGGAAGACCTATCAGTTTCGTCTAGAATGAGATAGAATAATGATTATACTTTAACGTAAATATCGTGTCCGTATTAAATACAAAACTTATAGTTTATATTTTAAACAAACACATAAAATATTCAACTTAAGAACCTTCAAAATTGTTATGTGATCGTAAAAAAATATTAACAAAAGGTATAATATTTTGATATCGTGGACGACGTAGACAAATAAATCAAACATCGTTAAATGTGATGAGGCAAATTAGCAGTTCACAGACTACATTAAACAAGATGCATGCATTTTTTTCGTATAAATTTGTTCGGAGATACGATTAAAGTTCCACTGTCAGTTAATAGGCAACATTCGATTCGCTTAGAGTGAACCGGTCTTCAAGATTTATTGAAAACTAGTCATGTAATTTCCTCCAATGTCACCTACAAAAATTGTTGTCTACCTACATACCTGCTAGTCGAAACACACGATTCCGCATTTTGTGAGCTTTTTTTTGTTTTATTGCGCAATCTTCGATGCATAAACACTATTTTTTATGATCATAAAAATTTATTCAGGTAAGCAAGATTATGTTTCTTTTCGGCAAGTTTTTTATTATTAGATATGCATATAAGTGAGCATCGTCACTATCAACGGTAAAATCAACAGCTAATATTTTAAGAATATTTTTTATGAATTTAGTAGTATGGTATAACTGATTAAAAAGAACTTCATTGGATTGTGCAATTATATTATTTGTAAATAAAGATAAACACTAAACCATCACATTCTTTGTATAGTTTTATTTGGGATTAATTGATCGAGTTCCTATTTTATTAAATTTTTATTTAATTGTAGATATTTTTAATATGTAACTAGTAAGATTTTTGTTTAAATTAGTTTATTAACTTACAAATATATATTTTTGTAATTTTGTATTGATTTGCTTGACAAAAAAAAACGGTTTTCCCCACAATATGATCTTTGATCGCGAACTACGTAAGGAAAATCAGCGGTTCTAAGAAGGATGTACTTGCTACATAAGAAGTGATCGCGGGCCGCAGTTTGCTTTGAATGATCAAAAAGATTGTAGTCGAGCCGTCGGATTCAGCGGCGGCGCTCAAGGAGGACCGGGCCATTCCGAAGCCGGAACCGCCCGGTACGTGGAAATAGTGTGGACGCGCACACCGACACGATCAACTGTTCTTCATAATGTATATCCTATATATAGAGAGTTTAAAGTATTTATAAATCAGTGATGTTTAATTTTATTGCCTAGATAAAATATCTACTTACTCTATACCAATATCACAAAATGGTAAAGTTTGTTTTGACATATTGAACCGTTTTTCAATATTCTTTTACCAATAGAAAACCATGATTTTTACTGTCAAAGTGCTATCTATATTTAAAGACCAGGTTGATGACATTGCAATCAAGCAGATCGGCGTCTGTCCATCGTCATCATTATCATCATCAGCTTGTAGACGTCCACTGCTGGAAATAGGCCTCCCCCAAACTATGCTACAACGGCCGGTCCTGCGCTGTCTGCATCCAGTGACCTCCCGCGATCTTGACCAGGTCGTAGGTCCATCTTGTGGGAGGTCTACCTACGCTGCGCTTACCGGTTCGTGGCCACCACTCCAAAACCTTTCGGCCTCATCGGCCATCGTCTGTTCAGTGCCTGGTAAAGTCTTGTAAAGTATACATACAAATTATTATACCTATGCATCTTGTGTACGTATTATCCGCAATGAGCGAGCATACAGGTCCGAAACAAGCAATAAATTTTCATTAACTGGGATTAATGGTGTAACGATGTCTCAACTCTGAGTTTGTTGCGTCTATAAATGTTTTGTTTAAGGATAAAATTTAATTGGAAACAAATGATTAAATCGAATATATTGATTTAAAAAGTAATTGCTAAGTAATTGTTAGACTTGTGGAGTGGGACTTTATGGTTTGTCTTTGTTATGACTTTATTAGTCTAGTGATCAGTCATCGTAAAAGTTATTCCGTAAGCTTCGCATCGAGTTCCGGTTGCAGTAAAACTATTTAATTAGTATTAATATACTTAATTATACCTACTATTTGTTTAAAAGTATCCACTATTACTTTTTATTATTATTTACTCAGGTTACTTATTGGTTTTACTTAGAAATAAATTGTATAAAGCAATGACGCAAAAAATACATTTCGTCTCAGTCCGTGATCTTCGTGAGTTTGTGGTTTGTAAGACAAATTACTACTATTAAATTTTAGTAGGTCCCTTTATCAATTTATTTGATCAAATTTATTGCCAAACATCTCACTCACTTTTATATAATACATAACGCGTTTAATGTGTATATAATTGGATTGATAACAATCATGATCATATTTATTACGTACCTATTCTATATTGCACGAAGATGATATATTTGTTCTGTACCTACACTGTACTGTTGTAGTAGATTGTTACTACCTTACCGCCAACTGCTGGACTCAGAACTCCTTAATGGAGAGATCAGGCATAGTCTAGTCTAGTCGCTTGCTTAGTACGAGTTAGGAACTTCACATATCTAGAAGAAGAACTTTGAATCCTTCTACGATATGCAGATTTCCTCAAGATGTTATCTTTAACCATTTTAAGAGTTAAACCATTACAAGAAATAAAATGATTAAGTTTTAAGGATTAAACTGGTTAAACTTAAATTAGCTGGTACCTAATTCATTTTAAGGATTAAAATTTAGAGGTACTACGCAAGTAAGCCATTCCGTCACTCGCCTGTGCCCTGGCGTTGTAGTGGTCCATGAGCATCATCAGCCTATAGACGTCAACTGCTGGACATAGGCCTCCCCCAAACCTCGCCACATCGACCGGTCCTGCGCATCCAGTGGCCTCCCGCGATCTTGTCCAGATCGTCGGTCCATCTTGTCTATCCATCCATCTACCAACATTACGCTTACCGGTCCATGAGCATAGACAAATATTTTCCATTGTTTTTTGTAATTTGGGTGGTGATCCTGGTGTCGTGAAATACAGGCTCCCCGCCTAGTTTAGGCACCAGTCTCCCACAATATGTATGTTATAATAATTTGTATGTAAAATCTGTTAATTGTTAAGTCATTGTGGTGAGAAAAATCAAGATATATTATTATTATTATTATGACATAAAGTAACTTAATGTTCTCCCAAGTGATTTGGGGCTTACCAATAATAATTATTATTATCTAGTAATATTTATCCTGAGAAAATCATAGTAATAATGTAATATTTATGTTAGTGATACAGTCACTGGCTCACTGTAGTATGCTGTATTTTTTTCTTTAAATCCTGTTAAAGCAACAGCAGGAAAAAACATTTTATAGGTTCTTAATTACACAAGATACGAAAATGCAAAAATGTTTGATGTGATCGAAATCTGTCTTAAATTCATATAAGTAAGGTTGTTATGTAAATTTAATCTTGATTAATACATCGTTAGTTTATGTATCTAGTTGCATATTAATAAGTTTCTATTTTTCCGTCGATCGTTAAATTAAGCGTTAGCGATTAAATAAACTTGTTTAGTATTGGTACATACTCGTACTGGCGGCGCTAAATATTTTAATTAAAAACTATTTATATTTTGTCATTTTGTTTTATTTAAGATATTAATATTTTAGAACGTAAAATGTATTAACGAATTTTAATTAATAAGTAATTGCTAAATTGAATGAACATTTTCGATATTATGGTAAAGTTAATAATATCTACAATTCATATTCAATTAATTGGAAGAGAGTTTATAAATTATACATAGGTATTTTTTAACTAGACCCCGTAATATTTTAGATTTTTTTAAAATTAAATAACCAAATAATTAGTATAAAATATGATATTTATATAGTGACTCATGTAATTAGTCATTTTGTTAAAAACATGCTATAACATCTATTTACTATCTAATCTATCCAACAGCAACTTAAGTATTGTGCTATCGCTGTGTGAGGTCTATTTTGAGCATTAAATTGTAGTTTTAACTTTCACTAATGCCCATCAAGCGACGATGTGACAGCGTAATTAAGCGCAACGAAGAGACGAATACAAACACACGCATGAGACGCGTGTACCTACTCGCAAGGCTTCGACGCTTCGAGGCTGAACACAAAAAGAGCGGTCACGACCCCGCGACCGGCTGCCGGATGTATCGAAACAACACTACAATCATCTCGATTGTCGCCGGTCACCTGACTTCAAATTAAAAGTCGGAAATGAAACTTTGTAACTTTCCTTCCGTGCGTAAAGTTTCAACGTATTCGATCGAATCATCGTTGATTTCAATAATAAGTAATAAATATTAAAAACAAACCAAACACATTTAAATTAAATAGATCGAGGCCAACATCTCGTTTACATTTGTATATTCGCGAAATCAATTAAGTCGAAAAACATTTCATGGAGATCGAAAGTGTTAATCGGTGATACAAAGCGCTTTAGTTGTGCATCGATACGTTTTGGCGCGGCAGAGTGCAGTGGGCGAGGTTAAGCGATTGCTTAGATCCGCGTTCACCTCTCATTGTGTAACCGCAACGGTCGCAGGAGGGGCGCCGCGTGGGAACCACCGAAAGCTCGTAAAGCTATGCTAAGCTTCCGCTGCTATAACCGCATTAAGCTAACGATGCATCTCGCACGCCACCGAACCCGTACGCAACATGCTTTATACTCATACTTTAATTGATTCGATCGTTATCTTCAGTGACAGGAAATATCGCATTAATGCGGTAAAATCTCCACTTATAACATTCCTATCAAACCACTCGTTTGATAAAGATTGTGACGGCTTACAAGAAGCATTGTTTTGTATATGAAATGAAATGCATTGTTTTCTAATTGTTTAAATGTAGTGTAGCCATGGATTATTCATAAAGGTGTTGTTCACAGTTGATCTGTTGTCGCGCGACAGTTGAATAGGACAACGCCGGCGGGAGTGTGGAGAGGGAAGGCGCTGGAGGGCGGAGCACCTGAGTGCGCCCTGACCTGCGACCCGTGGTGAAAGGCGTCCGACCACGGTATACAGAATACTAACAATACAGAAACCAAGCAAGCTAGCAGAAACGAAGCCAAAACAACGAGTTAACCAATGCACACATAAGCCACTTTTCAGACGTAATATCCGAAAATATCCTTAACGTCGTCTACAGTGTTATCGTTTACGAGAATAGCGATATTGCAAGTACTAAAAATGCATCGGTATCAATACAGTATCAGTTTAGTACAATTATGTTCTTACTTCTGTAAAATAAAAATTTAGTGTGACAGTACCGATTCACCATCGTCTCGATCGAACCAATGCCAACGTACACTCAATAATATGATCTTATTTAAGAAAACAATGAGCGCATTATGTTGGTTAACCCATAGAATTGGTTATATTTCTAAAATGGTTAGTTGTTAACTTTCTCTCTTACTCTTATTCGGTTAGTATTTATAATTAGCATAAACAAAAATGAAACTATGTATTTCAGAACGAAACTTCAAAATCGTTTATCCACCGTATTATCATTGCTGTTATTTGTACAACAATACACCATAAAACGTGACTATTATCTTTAAACTTTTAATGAACGCCGAAGACTTATGGGCACACAACAAAAAGTATCTACAGGTAAGTTAGAGACAATCGCTTATAATTACAAGACGTAACTTATTACACCCTAATTGTCATTACGCAATCATGCGAGGTCACATTAATAATACAACATGTTAATTACAATGCTAGTACTGAACGTATGAAATGTCCAGCAATGATGCAACTTTCACGAGAGGCACATGGAATCGCGAGGCGCCTCTTACTTGTACATCTGTAATGAAGATTGATAGTTGAAGAACTGCACGACGATTAACGAAAAGTTATCGTCATTTGTCTTGTCTGATGCGGTTACAATATTGTTCTAATTATATTTACGGATATAAAGATTATAACAAGCTGAACAACACGAGAAATAGCAGCTTAATCAATATTATTTACAAAGTTAATTTAAGTAGGTAATTGTTTACCAACGCTGCTAAGTGATTATTACCTACATTCGTGTTTTCCGCAAGAAATTTTTAATGATATAAGGTGAAAATGTATTGAAATATTTAAATGTCTTTAACAATAAATTTATATTAAGAATATTAATATGTATTATATTTATCAAGGAAAAAAACTATTCTGATGTATGAATACACTAATAATCTAAGATAAATATGACAGGCCTTTGTGCCCTGAGGGGCTTATCGAGTCCAATTGCTGATTGAAACAAAGGACCAAGCATTGAATCGAGATAAGGTAACGAATGTAAAAAAAACTTGAAATAATTTTAGATAAACAAGAATATTAATATTTTGTTAGCAAAAAATGCCTTTGGCATTCAGTTCGTCACATACACAATATGTAGGTACCTTGTTTCTATTTAGGAATAAAATACTTACTGTCATATATAAACTTCTAAAACGTTTGTTAAAAGATCATGGAGAGCGAAATGTAACAATTCCATGAAATAAACTTATACTTAGATCGCTAGGGACGTTTGAAAGGAACAAATATTTTCAACTAACCATACTGGTCAAGGCACTCTAAAATGGAATCACTCATCGATACAGTGATACAGTTTTGTAATTAGGCAATAATTATTCAAGTGTCGACAACTGTATATCATTAGAAAACCATTTAGTTTCGTCCGCACAGTTTATGTCATCGTGTTCAAATAAATCTCCGTTTTACTCGTTCTTGTTTACATTTCGAATAATTACCGGTTAATATTTGCTTTTACGAGTGTGTGGATCATGACTGCTTACCGTTTCTGTTACTCGTCGAATTTGTTTAAGCCTTATACCATTGTTTGCGAAGTGGAGCTCACATAGTTTTTTCATGCAAATATTTTTTTCACAAATATTTTTGAAAGTTATCTATTGATGATAAGGGGAAGCTTTTTACCTTTGTTTATCTAGACAAAAAAATAGTCAAAAGCGGAGATTAAAATATTTCATTCTTTGTGATAAGTTTACATTTCGACTAAAATCAACATAGGTATTTTGTAAACTAATATTAGTTTAGTACGTATTAGAGCTACCTTCCGTTAGTAAAGTTATATGAGCTAAGTGCTTCTGCAAGTTAACCTTGTTATGAACGCTAAACAAAATATTAACTTTGTGGTCTACTAACATGAGCATGTTGAAAATCGTCACAGCGATATGTTTTTATACTTACTTGGTTATGACAATGAATTGAATTTTCAAAGTTACATATTTTTCGGAGACTTTTAGAAGCAGACGAGCCTGATCTTAAGTTAACCACCTTTGTTTTTCATAGATCTCTATAATGCTACGGAACATAGTGGAGACATTACCTATGAACTATTCTTAAGGACTCTCTCCTCTCTTAAATTTAATGGATATTCTTTGAATGAAATAACCTAAGTAGTCGAACATTATGTCGCCGCTTATCTTAATTAATTGATGTAAGTCTGTAATTAGCCTACTCTGTTACAGCTTATTAATAATCTCGTAGTGCTTAGACGAGTAACACGCGAATACTGCATGTTACCTCGTGACCTCTGACACAGATTTCCCGGAAAGTATTAGCCTAGGCACTCCCTCGAAACGCAAATACAGCTCGTTATTTCGAAAGCCTCATTTACACTATGTATGCCCAGAGGCCTTCTCTAATGTATCTGCCAACTATACGTATGGTGCTATTCATAAAATATCCACAAACGAGATAATGTCCCCTTTGTATTTGTTTCGATATCTTAGATTTCGAATCGTGACGTTCATCGAGACTTTAGTAGGTAATTTATCTAGCCGCATAATAAATTGCGTGTCTCATTCAATGGTTTTTATATTTTATTATGAATCGTCTTAGATTATTTTAAGTGTATTTTTATATTATCATTGCCTTTGTGTACAATAGTTGTACAAATTTCAATCTTTGAAAGACGTAACTAAATTATATTAAAATACAAAGTAATTTGACACCGCTAAGCCAATGTTGAATAATAACCTAGATTATCGAAACCTTGGATTTTAAATTTTTTGTATCTGTAAGCTCTCATCACTTTGAAATTATTGTCTACATTTTAACTTTTAGTTTACATTGAAAGAACAATGAAATAGTGATTTACATAACGATGAAATAATCAAATGACCAGTCTTGACCGCGTTTTGGCTTGTAAGACATGTCCGTACATTTTGTCGAGTCATGTTCAACTCTCGAATCGAATTAGTGGTGTTTCCTGACTTCAAATAACGATCATATGCATTGTATTATAATTGATAATGGTATTGGTTCATACTAAGACTTGTGAAATTGCGTTGTCGAGGTCCATGACTCTTCCATCGTTGTTCGCACGCCCATTCATACTATGAAGCTTATTGATAATATATAGACATAAAATGTACACTATAAAATATAAATATAATTACTTTGAGCTTTACTTAATAAAATGAGAAAGATCAATGAGTAATCAGGAAACGGATTTATGTTGCGTCGATATGTTTAATGATTTAATAAGACCACACATGTATGACGAACGTTATAATAAACAAAGAAAATTTATAGAGTACATAAAAAAAAAAAACATTTATAACAAACTTAAAACATTTCTTTAGAAATAGTTTGAACTGACTGTTAGAAAAACAATAAACTCCATGTTGAAGAGGAAGAGCGACGAACGTCACTAACCGGAAGCGTGCTCAGAAGGTAAATCATAAAGTTCTGTAAATATTCAAAAGTAAATAATAATATTTTAAAAAGCAGTGGCTAAATAAATGTGGTCATTTTTTATATAAAGAGTAAAAGTCAAGCTAAAAGTACAAAAAGTATACTCGTATGCATTTCTTTTGCTTTTATTGTGTGTGTTTGCACACACTGCCTACGCCGGCAGTGAGTGCACTTCAGCGTATTTTTCGAACAATTTGACAGATTTTCATACATTTTTGACATATTTTACTACGCGCTACGACGCGTAGGGCGTACGCAGTGTGAGAATCGCCTTATAATCTCTTTAAAAAATCTTTATTTTTCTATAATTTTCTTGACTTTGTGTGAGCCATATTAACAAGATCCGCAAATCACACAGAAAAAATGGAAAATATGTTCAACGTTGACTCATTAATAAAAATATACACAAGTTATAACGTTAATTATTATTATTGTGTTATTATGACATCATGTGACATGTAGCCTTCGGATTTTATGATTTACAAACAAGAATTTGTTGCAGATAGAAATATTTTGTTTCTTGGTCATACTAATGTGCGGCAATTAGTGTAACTTTTCTGAAGCTGTAAACTATGCACAATTTAAAAACTGTAGGTTGTAGGTACTCCTTTCCTTTCATCGTCGTGTACCTAAATAATTGTAATTTTTTATTTGTTCATTAAAAACTTTATGTTAGCATGTGTATAGAAAAGTGCTTAAGGCAATATTGTTCGGGGACGGAGCGACAGGAAAGAGTGCCGAGCGCGTAACGCGTCGCGCCGTCCCTCCAAACCCCGTAATGGATCCGGTGATTTCCTCCAACTGAAAAAAAAGGCAATATTGTTGGTTTTTTAATATTACGTGGAACTATAATACCGACAATGATGAAGAAGTTTGAGACTACACTTTGAGACTTGGAATGTTTTAAGTCTCAACGAAATATCAAAATGAAATTCCGAAATTTAATAACATGATAATATTGTAAATAAATTGTTAGGTGCAAATAAATTATTAGCCCAGGGTGGGCTTAGTAATTGATTTATTACAAAGTACCTAACGTAGGTACCTTTTTTTTTTATTTCGAGGTAATCGCCGGATCAGGGGTATGTGGGAGTTGAACCGCTCTAAAACCTCCAACCGCTCCGTGTCCGAACCCCGGCTGAGGCCAGAAACCAGCACGGGGTTATGAGGGACGGCGCGACGCGTTACGCCCAAGGCACTCTTTCCCGTCGCGCCGCCCCCAACGTAGGTACCTAATAAAAGTTGCAGAATTTTACATTTTGATATTATAAAAGTAATTACAACTAAGTAATACTTCACTGGGAAAGATGCTTTCTGACAATAAACCTTTACATTTAGTAATTTAATTAATACTAAAAGTGTTGATTTTCAAATTGTTTTTAATCAATTCAATCAAATTATTTTTAGTCAGTTTTGGATGATAATGACTATAAACAATACTGGTAAATCTATAAAGCAGTTTTGCAGACAATTATGATGTCATGAATCTCGTTTGCATAGAGGTGCGGTTCTGTCTTACTCATATTAATTGGATGATGTTTCTTAATTTGTTACGTGTCGTAAAATTTTAATCAAAAGTTGTACATTGTCTGGAGTCATTGTCTAGTTTTATACTTTTCGGAACTTAATGTGGTTTAGGTATTGTCTTTATCCGATTAATTTCGCCAATGTCTTTACTGATATCGTGGCACGTTAAGCTGTGTTGAAGTAAGTTATTTTGAATTTGAACAGTTTTTTGGTTCTGTTATTGTGATTTCCATTTTACTTTGTACCACGCACTAACCCGCTCTGGAATGGACAATGCTACGGTTCATCACGAGGACTATGATTTGGCTTGTTTTCTATGAAGTTCCAGTCTTCTTAAGAAACCTAGCTCTTACTTGTCTGACCCACAAGTTTTGAATCATACCCGCGATTATTTTAGTAGTTGGTAAGAAGCGTTACTGTTATACCCAAAATTTATAAATATATTTGAATAATTTACTTTCAATTTTTATATTATTATAGAACCATAAATAATAATGAAAAAGTACTAATACGTACGATCTTGATTTTTAACATATGCATAGTCAGTTTCTATAAAAAATATAAACAGACTATATGTCTATTCTTTAATATTTCGGTTTCATAGTATTACTATAATAAGTGAAGTAGTAACTGATTTAATTGTGGCAATATTTATTCCTAATTAATAAGTACTTTAATCTTAAAAACAAGTACCTAACTAGGAAATAAATGACGGTGATGTCGAGAGTGACACTGCGGTTAAACTACTGCAACTCCTACTGCAATATAATCTAATAAATTATATCTGTGCAAATCAAGTGGCGTGATAAAATTATAGTGCTTAAATAATTTATAGTACGATGAAATGTGTACAATGTTTTTGTTACTTATTATAAATGAATGATGTACACACGCCTCGGGCGATTCTCAGCCGAAATACGTATTTGTTATGATCATTATACAATCGCAATGCTATGTACAACTTGTAATTTGTTCTAAAGAAATACTTAAACGTCGAACTGACAGCTCAGAAAATAATTAAATTATTTGTAAAGAACATCAAGCCCGCTGCCGATTTAAATTCACCTTCAGAAGGAAATCAAACAAGTTAATGACATTGCTGTGGATAGAAACAGTTTTACAATCTTCTAATTTTATTAGAGAACTTGTTTATATTATGGAGTAAGAGCAATAAAAATATGACACGATCCTTTTAAATCACGGTTTATGCTGATGAAGCGACTGACGTTGAGTAACTGTACGAGTTAAATATTCAAAGTTTCCCAACAAGCAGAACATCGCGTGATTGTAATTTCAAAATTGTACCTATTGATATAACATCCGTAACTATCTCGAAGTTCAATCTAGTTCTGAGAAGCGTTCAATGTCGCCGGTGTAGCTGTAACTGTTTAAAGAGAATAACAATACCTCTCAGCCCACGCAGCGTTCAGCCTAACCCTAAATATTCGGGTACTCAGCAGGTAATTGTTACAACAATTTCCGACACGAACACAATGGATGTTAAACTTGCAAGAAAAGGAGAGAGTGATTTTCCGTAATTTTAATACCAATAATTGCGGTCCGCTAGAGTGGAAGGCCTTCAGCGAGTCACGAACGTGTGTCCTCTATTTTATGTTCTTATTCTACGATAAACGGATCGGCGTTTATAAGCTCCTCGCTTTGTCTTTTAATAACGGTACTAGTAATATATTTCATACAACAAACTATACCTAAATCACATAATAGATTATTATTCTTCTTTTCATTGTTATTCATTTGTTAAACTTGTTTTGTGAAATGTGTTGGTGGTATTTATGTCAACGAAATCGATCTTAAGAAACATTTTGAGATTTACAAAAACACTCTAGAATGCTAATTAGATGTCTGAAATATTTATTTCTCAGCAAGAGATTACAAGGCCCCCAAAAAGAGATGCTAAAGACTGTTAAAATGTATTTTCTCAGATTATTTCTGTGTCTATGCAATAGTTTACTCTTAAAGCGACATAGAAGTGTGCGCAGATTAATTATTACTTACGATTCCGACAAAGAAGTGTTTCTTTGATTTCCAGGAAATAATCTTATTATGTGTCGCTTTAAACAATTTTAAAGGCATAAGCTACGTATTTTAAAATTGTGATGCAATTATTTTAAACGTTGACATTGAAAAAGACAAGTTAAAATAATCCGAGAATTCCGAGTGCCCTTCACTTGCGTTGTGCTGATGCATTGTGATGGCCAGTGTGTATTTAGACCGTATGAATTGAAGTGGACCGCTTATGTCGGCTTAAATAGAATGATTTAAGTAATATCCTTTACTAATGCAGACATTTAACAACTCATGTCCGAATATAGACTGATGTTAAGAAACGTATGCTGTAATCTTAAAAATAGGATTGTCTTAGTTGGAAGTTCTCGTGTTGTTACGCAAATGTTGCAGTTTGTTGTTCACACTTTTAATATTGGTGTAAACCATATAAATCTATTACAATAAGCGTAAAGTTTAGGTAATAAAGTTATGATCGTATTTTTGCATACTTATCGGTCATTCTATATTTAGTTAGTATTTATATTTGATGTCTTTAGTAATTATATAAATTTATCTCATAATATTATGTCTCATTAAATCAGGAAAGCGACAGTAGATTAGTAGACTAACGTTTTATTTCTATTCCTAAATGATTATCTTTTACACAAACATCAATTTATAGCATAAATATGAATTCTTGAAACGGAATAAGTTGTCCAGTGCTCACGCTTCTGCCATTAAAAATAATCGAATGCATGACAGGTTTAATGCAGCCCCCGAACTTGCATCACCTCGATTTATATAAATAATGGTTCTAGAAGAGCACGAAATGTAGACAGACTTGTTGACATTATGATATCAAACTAGTCGCCGTTGCATTAATAAAAATGACCAGTGAAAGTCTAGGACGTCGGCTGTCAAACAGGATGCAACTCCCAGGCTAGCGTCAGACGGACAAAAAGTGATATTGAATTAGGATTAGGCTAATAAAACCGTTCAGCCAATCTAGATGTTACTGCTTGACTGATCAAACTAGATAGAAACACTGAATTAAATGCCAGATTCCCAGTGACTAAGTTCACTGCTTTGATATAAGCTCACGTTTGCTGAGAAGCTTTAATGAATTTTATAATTGAATTTCAAACGCTTTTTGTGCTGGCACAAAGAAAGCCTTATTAAGAAATCATTATGTGCAAGCCGAATTTAAATGTAAATTTTTCATAAATATCAAAATTACATCGACAATTTCTTCATATTTTTTGATTTCATAATATTTGTATAGATATAGGTAGGTGTGACGGTTACAAATTAAGAACTGTAATAAAGTATTATTTATATTCCGTTGAAATCAGGGTAAGGGTCGGAAAGGGCGCGTTCGAGTTCAGCGGTAACGTTCGCAAAACAGATGAGTACTGCGATTGTCGATGATAAAGCATCGAAGCGGGAGGTGAGCCCGTGGAGGTGGCGTCGCAGAGGTGAGAAGCGTGGCAACGGGGCGTGAGATAGAACGAACGATACCATCCACACTCGAACTGTAAACCTGAGATTAAATACTCTGTCCTTATAATTTATATGTAATGTCAAAGGTCAAAAAATGGAGGAAAGTTGAGCCGAAAGTACAACAACAATTAACAACTTTAAGATAATTTTTCAACCGGACACTTGGAAATTAAAGTACATCAAGAAATCACAACGGACAAGAATAAAGTTTAATCGATTTTAAAGTACAGGTTTTCACAATGAAGTGAACCGTCATTTCTCCGAACAGTGTGCGACACATCAACCTTGGAGCTGACGTTCCATTTCGCTCGGGTTACTCTCGCTCCTTCGAATTATCACATTATGCTTTTAGCTTTAAGATATCCTTGCCTTAATTTTTCATCGATGAGAAATAATTAATGACGGCATCTCGCAGTTGTTCAAGCGGCAAGTTAGTGATGACAGCTGCACTGTTGTATCTGATGTTATTTTATCAGGATACTGAAGTCAAAGGACAGGGTTTGGCTTAGTTTAGAGTTATTATTTCGACTTCGATATATTAAAATGATCTTATTCATTTAGTAACTATCTTCTCCACCTGCAGCTCATAGTTGAGATATAAATTAACGATAAAATGATTATGCTTTTATAATTTCCGCTTAATTAAAGAGAAAATTTCAATTAATAGTTTATAGTTTGTAGTATAGTAATATTGCACTATTTACGCACTTGATTCTGTTATAACATACTAAAATCTTATTAATACAACTTATCTTTGATCTTTAATCAAAGCTTTTTAAAATATCTATAATACTTAGTATCAAAATATTCTTCACTCTTAACCAATCCAGATATAAATCTGAAAAAAAATACAATAAATGCATTTTCAATAATTAACTCAAAGTACACTAATAATTAGGGAGTAGGTACATAAGCATTAAAATTTACAATCAATTATAATACTGCTCTACATTATGGAAATGCAGTAAGTGAATAATTACACGTTTTCAGTTCACTTAATAATATACTAAGTGATCTTGTACAGTTTGATGAACTCGAAAATGGAATTCATAAAATAAAAGTGTGATATGGGGTGGAATGGGGGACCGTGATTACATGAGGCGTGTCTGTCATTACGCTGTCAGTACGGTTAACAAGCTACGAAATCATTCCAATTATTTAAAGTAGTTTCAATAATGCAATGGTACCGTTTTCGAAAATCAATTCTTGATGAAATTATGTAAAGACGAAAGTCAGAGGTCGAAGTTGTGGTGTATAAGTATACAGCTAAGTGTGAAAATGTTATAAATTTGTAGGTAATTTATAAAGCACCTGCAGTTACCAATGATGTAAATTTGTTCTGCTTATCGTACTTTTTTAAATTCCATTACTATAATACTACTTGTTTTTACCACAGAAGCACTATCTTACCTTGCCTTGTTAACAATAATAATGTTCAACATTTCTTCCATCTAGGTAAGTTGGTAAAAGTTTGCTTGACAAATCTGAGTTAAAGTAATCGAGTTTTCCAAAAAATATATACACTCCATTAACTTCGCAAATGTCACATACGTTGCTTCGGCCAAATTATATGTCAGCGTCCGAGCAATTACGAAAAACGCCTTGAAGCGAGAGGTCAAAAAGAAATTCACTTAAATTGTAACGCGCCCTCCAATATCACTGAGACGTGCAAATTTATAAAGTCAGGTCATATTCGAAAACCAGCGTCGGAAAGTGAAACCGCTCTTGCGTTTATTACAGAGTAAAATTTGTAGATTGTTGGCAAGATAATAATGATATGTGCTCGTGGTAATGAAATTTCCCGGCATCAAACGGTGCCAAAGTAATTTGCGTGGCTTGTCTCTGGCGACGACCGCCGCAAGGGCTGATTTCGAGGTTGTGCAACACGTTAATGAGACTCTCAACTTTTACTGGGAGTATTGTACGCAATAATAAAATTAAATCGAGATATTAGTGTTTATCTTTTCTAACTAGAATGACAGTAAAGTTCGTGCGGAACCATTGTTATAAAATACAAAAGGAAACCCGAAGCTTCTTCGCAGGTCCAAAGATTTCTGGTGATCCGTGAGCCTAATATAAAACTATAATTTGTTTAACATATAGGACGCAAGTACCTACCTTAGACCCAGAGGCACCAAAATATTACATTATTATTATTGCGAAAACAGGTTAATATGTGGCTTTGTTTGTATTAACTACGTAAATGACTGGTGACGTAAGTTATTAATAACTACCTATTCATATTTATTCATTAATTTTATTGTTTTATTTATAGATTCAATATCAATATACTAGCTGACCTGCGCAACTTCATCTGCGTTACATAATATTAAAAGAATGAGATAGAACAGAGAGGACGCGTTGTTGCTCAACATGCTTTATCACTTACACAGCGAAAACTATCTGAAAAATATTCGATTTCGGTTTATAGTAGGAGAGCAGTAGTATGAAAGAGAAAAACAAATTAACTAAAGCAAAATACTTACCTACTTTAAGGTGTCAAAACTTTGACTTGATACACCGACGTCTCTTGCTTTCGGTGTACTATCAAATCTTTGTGGATGTCAGAAAATAAGTTTTGCCACTTAAAAATAAATGCGTACTAAATATGTTGCGAAACTACAAAATAATGCAAGTGGCTCCTTCAAAACCTGGTTCCTTCATGCCACTCCTCCCCTATTGTACAAAAACCAACTTAATAGAATCACCTCTATTCCCTCTTTAACTGTGAGCTACGTAACTATTTAAACAACCATGATATTTTTTTTTTTAATTTGCAATCAATAAAAGAGTGATGTTTCCTTTTGAACACGTTTATATCTATATACCAATAAAACGTAAAATATTTTTCCTACCATAGTAACAGAGTTGTGCTTAGTTACTTGTTAGATCATAATAAATGGAAACGTGTTTAACATAAGGTACTGCTAATACTTGTTGTAAATTGACTCTAAATACAACTTTACTACATTATTTACGGACCGGATCAATCGTTTCCAGTTTACATTGTTGATATCGACTTATTCGTACTAGTTCAATTAAGTATTTCACACTTGAGACTTTAATGTATCACCAGCCGTTAAATCAGATTATATTAACATACTCAACAGCTTATCATACATCAGTTTATAAAATCATTGTCGAAATTAAGATATTAAAGCTTAATTAAAGACATCCACAGCTAATTTATTGGGTAATTAAATAAATTGGTCCAAATTCCGTATCATTGGTCAAAACTTTATGATTTCACGGAAAAGCATACGACCACCCGCTGGTTCTTCAGACGATTTTCTCATATATTTGTTGAAGCATCTGAACCTATAATTTTGATCAGTATCTTTATGACAGTGCGTATTTATGGGTCATTTCTTTGCAGTATTCAGTTACTCTGGTCCGTGCTGCGTTAGCGGTGTCGCAAGTCGTGAGAGTCGACCTTTTAATGTGATTATTGCTATGGTTTCATTTTTCAATAGCCATTTTATATCTGATCAGCCTAGTTCACTTTGTCTGCGATATTGAATATTACTTTACGGATTATGTTGTCGTAACGATTACTAAACGTATTGTAATTATAATATTGATTTGGTTCTACTTTGGCATTGAGTAAATTAAGTACTTTATTAAAGGTATCTAGTATCTACAGTATATTAATTACTGTATTTACTACTGCGCAGAATGAGTTAGTTCTTATATCAATCAATAAGTATTTATTAATATTAACATAGAACATTGTTAGAATTGGAAGCTTTCCATAAAATAATCCGTTTTTCGCACTTTACTTACAATTTGCGATGCGATTCACTTCTTTAATGTGCAATCTTTTTTTGTAAATAAACTTAAAATACCTGTTTATTACATCTTTTTGGTGTTTGAGTAGTAAAATAAATGATTTATAACTATACTGAGTAAATAAATAATGGAATAAAATAGGAATAAGAACATGTAGATAGATATTATCAAATATCATGCGAGATTTTATCAAAGTTCATGAGCGATGGTATCAGTTGAATCGCAAGCTCATAAGACTCACTAAGCTAATATTTTCTGATGCACATACGTTTTGAAGCTTAATTATAATTTCAAATCGTCAATATCAGAATTCGTTCGAAGTAAATTATTCAGTTTCAATACAGTACCGACAACTGTAGTCAGTGTACAGAATAATGTACGACAAAGTCCCGTCACTTGTCTTGGCTTGTTCGTTCTGTGAAATCCTACGTTATTCAATTGATTTGCTATCAGAAACGTGTAGCTGGCCAGCTCCGATGATTTATTCACGTGTATTACCTATGTATACTTTCTCTATTCGAAGAATTATTGTTGGTAATTGCGCATATGCATAATTCAATTATCTTAGTAATTTAAAATGAAAATAAGGTAGGTTCTATGATTCAAAGGAGCTGTGCCTTTAAAATTTCGACCAAGTATATTAAATTAACTTTTCCTTTATCCTTGTTTGTGGTCAGTTTGGAGTTTTTCAAGGATTGCTTCCTTCTCCTTTATAAAAATGTTAAATCTTTTAATTCAACGCTATGTAACTAATTTTAAATAAGTCAAATACGAATATATGTTTAGTTTTAGTACAAATTTATTAAATGGAAAAGTACCGATAATGACGAAATTAAAATCAAATAACAAAGTAGGAAATGTTCTTTGCAAGTTTGAATTTAGGCACAATAAAATTTTATTTCATACGCATATAAGATTATAATGCATATATGAAGCTTTATTTATAACAAAGTGTAGGTGCAATCTGACGAATAAAGAAATCAAAAGTGATTATGTCCGAGGTCGTTATTGTGTGGTCGTCAACGCCTGACCATATCATGCGGCAACAACCACCTTCACTAAAACAGTTAGCCCACATTATTAACACATTCGAAATATGCATATTGATATAAATAAACTGCAACATTAATAATAAAAAAATCTAAGTTAATAGAAAGAGAAATAGTCGTCATAGTGAAATTTGGAGAAGGCCTTATTGACTGGTGATGGTGATGATTTTAAAAACAAAACAATGTTATTAGAGTCAGGCCACTGATAAGGTTTTGTATACTTATTCAACTATATATAGTTGATCGCCACTGCAATATCATAGTTTTTACGGGTAAAAAATACATCAATTCAATGTTAAGGTGATAGTTAGCTCCCACTATTTTTATTGAACCAGGAACATCTTCGTAAATTCATTTTGTCATCCCCGAATTTAACAAAATTGGATTAATTTATATGAAAATGTTTAGAGTTTTATTTTTTCCAGAGATACTGAAAGTAGTTTTTATTCGATAACTTAGGGTTTTATTAGATCAGTCATTTTGTTTTATGAGACAATTCTAACTATCGCTCCAGGAAAATCGAAATACTCGTAGAAGGTATTTCTTAGCTACTAACCCCATTTACAGCTCATAATTTCACCGAATGCATGAGGAAACCCATTTAATATCGGCTCATTGGGAAATCACCAACGCTTTTTTTGTTAAACGTGATGAGTAATTCTTAAGCTTATAAAATAAGGCTCATCATTGAGTCAGTGCAGAGTACGTACACACTAGAAATTACATTATGTATCAATTGGCTATATCCATTCGCTAAATAGGTGACGACACTACTGAGCAGGTGAAAAAATATTCATTGTTTTTTATTTAATACCCGATTAAACGATATTGCTGATTATTATTTTAATTAAAAAATGAGTGATAAACTAGTGTAGTCGATTGTTATACACTTACAATGACTGGGCGGAAAATATAATACGTTTCGATAAAAAAAAATACTGAGACACAAAACTGATGAGTTATTTATGACACTACTGAGTTGTCGGAAGGCTGTATTTTGTTCTGCCATCAGGACCGCATAGTACAGATATTTCAAAAGCACAAAAATAACAGTTTAAATGAAATTATCTTATGTTTTAGTGTGATCCTGTAATAGCGCGCGATGCAACAGGTATAACAAACAAAACAAACCACTCTTCATTAACTTCAAGAGAAGAACAGTAATCAACAAACCGTTGATTCTCTCGATGTCTGTTTAATACAAAGTTCAAGGGGATAAAATATTTAGTCTGTAGCTATATAGTTCTCAGTGGCTTCATGTAAAAGTGATGAAATTATGAGTGGTCTGATAGTAAAATGGAAATGAAGAGACCATTTTCCATCTGCAGCCTGGCGTAATGGCCAGTTTCTTCTCTTAGATCACATAATAAATCCAATTATTTTGCATCCAAGAACACAATAGACGTTTTATATCAATGTGCATTAAATCAGACCCAGCGAATTTCAATGATTTTAAATAAATGGTATAATAAATAACATCAATGAATTATTTATAAGCTCAGCCAAATTGATGTCGTTACAGAAAAATGCAAATTTTAATAGCTAGATATCAGAAACCATTTCGCAATGCTGTACTTACTTACTGTTAGATTGTGTTTAAGTAAAAATATGGTTATATAATAGGTTGGTTAGTCATATTTATCGACTTAATGTTTTAGCGATGGTGCTTATTATATCCAGGAAATTGTTATTTTACTTGTTGAATAGTTTAGAACTAATTTATAACATTTGCACAGAATTTCGGCATTACAGGTTTCTTGAGGAGAATTTCGTAAATAAAAACTTTGTTATCATAGTGGAAGGAATCCTTCCCTTCAGCTTTTGTTTATCTCTAAGATACTGTGAACTTTGATGTTCAGCAGTCTCATAATAAAAGTGATGACTGTTATAGCTACCGAAATGATATAAAAATAAAGTTTTAAATTTATAAAACTTTAACCGGCAATCCTTTAAAACTGTCAATCTACAAACCAATAAATATTAAAAACTCTTATTAAAAGTGCCTGTATAGTAATTTTTTTCTCGATGTAACTGTTCGAAACAAAAATGTCAGTTGAATTATGAAAGCGATCGATAATGAAAATGTTGGTACGCAGGCTGTAGAAAGTGTCTCGACCTGTACGCGCTTTCGTTAATTTGGCAACTGGGGCCAGGTCAGCGCAACCGGGGTCACATAAACATGTCTGCACTCCGCCCCTGACACTACTCTGTTTGTTAAAATACTGCCAATTATAATCAAAGTACACGCACCGTCGATTTCTTAATATCTTTCAGATCAACCAGATTCTCGTTTCCGTGTAAGTGTTTTTCGAGTTTATAATTTAACCTCGCCTTGGGCTTAATGATATCGTGGACGTTAAAAACGCTTGACTTTAATGTAAACGTACGTTGAATAGCTCAATGAATCATTTCATACACTTGCACCAAACGTTGATTGGAGCCAGCGTAGTAAGCGATCGTGTACAATACCGATTACAAATCCCGTTCATGGTTGGGTGCTTAATATAAAATAAACTAAGCGATTGCAAAACGAGGTGATCGTAGAGCCGAAATATTGTTCCCACGGTGCGGTCGGTGCTGGTGGGGCACTGTCGTCCATCAACATCATTATCTATTAAAAATATCGCGTCATATTGTTCGCTATTTTGTATAAAGTTACTTTCCAAGTTACCTTCGACTTTTTATCGGTGGATAATCTCGAAACTCCTATAAATCATTACATTAGTATTTGTAAACCGTAACTCGACGCTCGCTTATTATACGTTGCTTTGTAATAGTTTTAAAATTTATATTAATTTCGAATCTTTGAGTTGAAGGTTATTTATTACTTCATTTCAAAATTGTTTTCTCTGAGTTTCTTAAATGCGAGTTTAATAAATAAACAGCCTTATCTTTACAGCATGAGTAAAATATAGAAATACTGTCATTAAAAAAGCTCAAAGGAATTTGTAAAATAAAAACACTTGTATTAATTGTCTATGATTAAAAAATACAAACGCTAGATTAATAAGTTCGAAAACATCTGTATACATACAATTAAAAAACGGAACAAAAACTAGACTATAAACTAGACATTGCAAAGTAAAACTGCATACTCACATATTAAGTTATTAATGAAATAGCACATCCTACTGTTTAATGAACGTTAGTAGTATCATATACTATGAGTTATGAAGTATATAAATTAGCACTATATGGGAGAGGCTTCGGGCAATTACGATATCCTCTCGTCCTAGAAAGCTCATCGTGCTTCACTACGGCCCTTAAGACTGATTTATGCCCGTTATAAATATTTTTTGAAAGTTCCGATGCAATAATAACTCCATTAATTTTGATTAATGATAATTTATGAAAGCGAATTTTCGACTTGCGACCGTTCCATCGACCTGTCTTGTCGTTGATGTGAACCCACTATTTAATTAACAGTGATTTTCGTTCGATTGTTGTTACTTCATTCGAACCTCTGAACTGGACCAAAGTGGTAATGAGATTCACGTGTAAGCAGAAGCGCATACAGTCTTTACGGACTTTACCCTTAAAATAGTCTCTATCGGTAAAATTACTTAATTTTTACGGATCGTATTTTATTTATATTTATAACAACTAGCAATAATAGCTTTTAAACTTACGGTATTAATTTTTACATTCGAAAAGGCCACATTCAATATTTTATACGATGAAGACATTAAAAATATTGCCTGCTAGCTAGACATTCGTTCCGTAACACGCTTCTCGGTGGAAATTTATTCGAAATAATGGTTATCGCGAGCGGCCGCTTCGGGTGGCGACACATTCGGCGCATTTGCAATGCGAGATATCCAGCATTACCATAAACAGTACAAGGCGGAGGGCACGCCGTCTATCGCGGAACGACATATAAATTATTCAAAATAAAGTATCGCTTAACCTGTGACCCATGGTGCTAGCTGTCCCGCGTTGGCTTTACTTCATTCTTAGTGATACGATTCCTTGTAAACATATTATGAGGCTGTTTTTCAACGAAGTTGTTGTACCGTTCTATTGTTACGAATAGGGCATTTGTTGCTATTAAGCCTAGTATTGTTATTGTGTCGGGTTGGACATCGAGCAGGTCGTATTGATGACTCCATTCTTCATTAACCATTAGGAATACTTCATATTGTAGTGTAGAATAGTAAACATCAACTTACGGTGTAGTATCCAGCCGGAGCTTGAAAGTTAAAGCAGTAATAAAAATACTAGCAGTAGATATAGGTAGATAGAAGAGCTCTCTTTAAAAGTCTCACAGAATTTATTGTCTCCCGCTTTGCGAGAAGGGAAGTCGAAACTCATGTTTTCCTACTCCTTCTATTGTCTTCTGATTAAATTCGTTGCGGGGCCCAAGACAAGTTAGCTTTCCCTCGGGTTCCTGGGCTTCACTGCTCAGAGTCATTACGATGGTCGCCGCTGTGGATCCTGGCTACACAGGAGTTACAGTGGTGGGAGTGAGAGGTGGGCAAATACCCGAAAAAAAAAAAAAAAAGTCTCACAGAATTTTAGTGCAAAAGGCTGCAACTGTTTTCATGGTTAAAACAGCTGGCACCTTAGAGGAGAATGTGGATTTGTTTGGGAAAAAATGAGAATTATTCACTTTCCAATACATTAATTTCAAAGAATTTAACCGTACATAACAAACACGGTATGTATATATCATAATAACAGTTAAAAATACAAAAAAATGCACCAACAAAAACTGAATTGTATCATAATGATTGCAATACAATTAAATAATGCAGCTAGTTAATACTTGTTGTGGAGCGGTTATCGTAAAGAATCATTAACGGAATGGTCGTGGATGCGCGTGTCGAGTGCACCCGCCGGGAACCGCAGGACACGTCACCTATTTACTTTACAGCTTTCGCGAAACGACCCATTACGTGTAACTGTACTAAATAATTACTGCAATGTGCCTTTCTATTTCTATGCGCGCGTGCGCTTCCACCTGCCGCTTGATCACTGTAATTATTTACTATGCATGAATGCGGCGGCTGGCTAGGACGAGTCGGACAAAAGAACGGTCATTCCTGCATCGGCTCAGACAAGTCGGGTTATACTGTGACTGCGATCGCGATACATTGCAGTGTAATCGGTTATAAATGGTCGATTAACTTCGGTCTACTAGACAAGTAGTCAATTTAGCACCGAGCCGAAAAGGATGTTATATAGGGCGGTGAATTTAGAAAGGCCGGAAAATTTATAAAATGGATACAGTATTTTTTTGTCTTCACAGTATTTTAGAAAATTATAGGAAAGGGAAGAGAGAATGGAGCTTGCTAGGGCAGAAAATTCGGATTTCCTTCGCAATATGTGACTCTCAAATCATAACTCTAGATTGATACCAGGTCGCATTGGAGTTTCAACATTGAGTGTTTGTTGCAAAAGGAAAAGTTGTATAATATATTAAAGAGTTACCTTCTCACAGATCTTCTGTTTAAAAAAAAATGGGATTGGAGGCTTAGTATCTATTTAGAAATTGCTAGCCGATATAATAAAAAAAAATGTGTTTTATTTATCAGGTGATTTGTAATATCTACCTATGCCATTTAATTCATTAACCGACTTCTGAAAAACAGCAAGCTTCTGAAGGTATTCCAGTTAACAGTAAAAATTGTCATGTTTATTACCATATAACTTTTTCTGCATAATTTAAAGATGTCACACATCATTAGTAATGTAGTCTCTCGCGTCTCTGAATAATCCTTCCACGGTTCCAGATCTGTAGGTAATTTAAATATGCAATGTGCAGGTGAATTTGAACGTAATAAAAGCAAGTTTATTGCAACGGCACAAAAGATATCGACCCATGACAAGTATCACCGTGTGCCTATTAATAAGGAATCATGAGCATCCTACATTATGCATGCGAGACAAAAATAAATTGTATAGTTTTGCAATGATAGTCAAAACTGGTTATGATAATCATTATATTTTTCGGTTTCAATAATAAAATCTAGATTTAGACTTAGGTAAATTCTTGATGATGACCACATCGACAGATTAAGATAATTATTTTAAATATTAAACTAGATTCTTCATTTGAATACTTCTTAAAAAATGCAATATCCAAACAGAGTAGAAACTTCTATAGACGTCAACAATGTTCTGACTTAGAACTAAGTAACAATGACCACTCCTCACAGGCGAAAATGCAACCAATATTAATAAAAAAGATTCACAAGGCCGAAATCTAGACAGTGTTTTTCAAAGTTATTTATTTATCTAAATGTCATCATAGTTACAGATCAAAGAAGTAATTGTTTCGTTTGTATACATGACCTCTGCCTCATTGGCATGTCAACTGACAGACACGAACTCGGAGACGTGAACCTTGAAGTTATCGATGAACATCAGGATGTACCTAACGAATTGCATTGTTTTTTGTCTGAAGCTAACAAGACTAAATTCATTTTTTGCAGTTTTGAGGCGTAGCTGAAATGCTCTTCGATTTAGGTTACGACGGCGTAGCGTAGGACACGTTCCTCATCAATATCCACGGATGAACTACAATTTCATCGCGAATAGTAAGTAATTTTGATCTATTCATTAGGTAAATGCCCAACGTTGTACATCTAAGGCTTCAAATTCAATTCTTAATACGATGGACGTTGACCATAAAATGAAATAGATATAATTTTGTGTTTTGTGGTGTCAAGAAACAACATTAAGAACTAGCTGCCTTGCGCAAGTTCGTAAAAAAAAAGAATTTAGTGGTGGACTACCCCTAACATTTAGGGGGATAAAAATAGATGTTGGCCGATTCTCATAGATACCGGATAAGCACAAAAAAATTATCAAAATCGGTCAAGCCTTTTCGGAGGAGTATGGCAACGAAAACTGTGACACGAGAATTTTATACGTTACATAATACATTCTTAATATTGATTCTTTATTGACAGCTTTAAATAGTGTTGACAGTAATTTAACATAAATTAAGATATAGATTTGTATTCAGTAGATTCGAGTTCGAGCAATTTTATCTTGATCACATAAAAATTACAATTGATACGAAGTTTAAAATTCAAATTCTTCCGAAAGTAAACGTGACCCACAAGTTGTATGTAAGTAGGCAATAATGCGTCATTATATTCTCATCCATTCAATATGTGAATTTACCTGAGTAATAATTACCTACATTATATTACACAATAAGATTGACACGAAGACAGCGCGCGCGGGCGTGGCTAGACAATTGAATTGATAACGGACTTTCTATTCCGATATTACCGTAATTATAATCGAATTACATTGTGTGTGACTACATTTTGAAGCTGAAGGTGATCTTCTAAAAAACTACATTAAAAAAAATATATATTGGTAATTAAATAATTAATGTATTTTAAATTGAAAGTGAAAAGTTTCCACGATATTGAAAGATAATGATCATTAGTTTTTTTTTCAAGTAGATTATTACACAGAACAGTGCTTATAGATAGCAAATTAAAAGACTCTTCCTCTTATCTTTCTGTTCTGTTCTGTATCAACCCATAACTGCCCACTGTTGGGCTCAGGTCTCCTCAGAAGAGGGATCAAAGAGATGGGGGATCTTATCTTTCAGTACAATTTAATTGTGCAGTATCGATTAACAAAAAAGATATGCGGATTGACAGCTAGCATCCCTTAATAAAAAACAAAGACGAGTTCTGAAACGTGAACTCATAAGTAAAGTTGGTGATTAAAAGCCTTCCTTACCTCAAAACTCAAACAACAGAGGTGAAGCCTGTCAATTAACTATGTTCAATAACTCATTACATCTAACGATACAATGTAAGAAAACAATGAATAACATTGTATGAGCTTCCTACAAAATAATTCATATTAATTTAGTATACAAATGAACTAGTCTGAAACTCATTAATGAAACTGAAAGATGTATATTTCACCTGTTCGATTTGAATACGAGATAATAAAGGAAAAAAGAAGATATTTTATCTGTCGCCATTTGTTAATAAATACATTAATATTAATTTAAAGTATTTATAGTTCAAAATACAAGCTGCTTATGTATTAATCGGCTTAACAGTGTTCTATAATAAATTAGTACCAAATAACAAGTTAGTTCTCTGCCAAGATTAAAATTATTTTCAGTAGACTTGTTAAAAAAATATTTTGTGTTTCAATATATTACAACAGTATTTAATATCAGTGCTAAATAAATACTCGACTATTGAAGCTATTCCTATGTAGCACTAATATTAAAGAAATGAGTTAAACAAGACTTTTTAAAACAAAAAAAAAAACAAAAGAATGCCGCATCTACTACAAAAAATTGTTATGCAAAAATTTCATAATCGTCAGTAAAACGTGTTATATTGATCATAAAAAAGAAAGTTTTATGTGTGGTGTATGTTCGATGATTGTTTAACGACAGGATATTGGTGTTAACAACTGTTTCCAAAATTGCTACCGCTTTCGCGTTACACCTATTAGAGCTTACCTATTAGAAGTAATTACACTTTACGACATTGTTACGACTCGTGAGAAAATATCTATACTTTTAAAAGTTCTCGTGTTTCTTACAAATTAACAGATGTGGCTCTTTCTACGGTTCATTTGGATATTTGGAATGAGATTTTCGGTGTCTAAGAACAACGGTAACCACTGAAGACGTTGTAAAACACAAACATTTCACAGAGTGAATATTTTTTTGTGGTAGTAGGTGGACATGCTATTATTACATTCAACGTTGAACTACCCATAGGATGACAAAAGATGCGTACAGTTTTTATTGTTATTTTAGAAACTACTTAGGTAATTGGAAAACATCTTTTATCAAAAACTGTACGTAAACGGTCGAATGCAGCAAGGCTATCGAGTCGTAATAACGAAAAAACTCATTTATAATTAAGTCGATGCTCGAAGCCCGCAGATTTTGGCTGACAAACGATCAACGAAATTATCATGTCGAAACATTCAATAACGAACAACATTATTTAGTGAAGATCTCTCATAAATATTCAATGGGTTAGTTATTGAATAAAAGTAAAAGTGAACCTCGGTGAAGTATTAAACATCCAAGTGATTGATGGGATTACTGGCACGCCGTCGACGCATGCAGGAAGCTCAGCTTTGTGGAAATTCATTATAATGATTTGTCTCTCGAGACTGCGTTTGTCGAGACGCCGACGGTTTTAATAACAGCGAATTTTTGCATTTTATGTTTTTTTTTATTAACTGTGTATCACAATCAGTAAGCCACTCGACTGCAAGGTCGCCGGGTATAAAAACTGAGACGAGTTTTTGCTCTATTTTTATTCAACGAGAAAAAGAATATCAGAACGCCGATTTGGAAGTACGGCCACGATCTCAACGCGACTGGTCGATACAGGAAGTTAAGCCGATTCAACAACAATAAGATTTATGTGTTTTTCGAATGCTTTTAAAAGCTACTTTTTGGAGATTTTTTTCATGCAAGAAATAAAAGCAAAAGTGCATACTCATACATATATACCTACATTATGATAAATTTAAAGGAAGGAAATAAAATGATGATATTGAATACCATCGTCATCGAACTCACCTTATAAAAGAAAAAAAATAGGGATGTAGGTACCTATTAAAGTAGGTGACATAAAATAAAAAAAATATAAATTGTTATAAAATACGTGTGTAGTGTTGCATTGGACTTGTTTCTTATTTCTGTATTATTTTTTGGTAATCTTTTGTGGCGTTTGGTTTTCGTCAAAGGATATTATAGGAGGGAATCATATTCTGTGATATTTCTTTTTTTTTTTATTTATATAACAAAAAAAAATGATATCACAAAAAAAAATATTTAAAGGGTTATCTTAAGGCTTTCTGAAGAACAACGAAGTTTGTCTATTTGTTGCATTAGTTGTAGGTCACGGGGCATTGTGCTACACAACTTATAAACGTTATGCAAAATACGAGACGCCTTTCGATTTTGCGATATCTATAAATCGAGACGACCGATCGTGGGATAAAGCAGGTGAGCGGCCATTTTGTTATATTATTTTATTTATATATTAGTATAACAATATATTAGAATGATCCATTTGTTAATACTGTTGAAAGGATCTTTGTCCTTGTTCTTTAAATTAGAAATGTTTGTTATGTACTTCTACTATAAGTAGTATCACTTCTCTACGGTACCTACTTTATTTTTTGACTTTCAAGTACATTCTAAGATACTATAATTTTTATATAATATTTTTTTTACATCATATTTACTAACATATTTACATAATATTAATTAAAAAATACTATTCTTATTATCATTTTATCAACAAATATATAAGTACCCATTGACCTCATAAAAAACAAAACTGTCAACGCTGTATGAAACTGGACCATATCATCCAAAGCATTACCCTCGTTTCGATAGTAGAGTAAAAAGACAATCTCTCGAAACCCCTTTCCTATTGTGATCCGATGATGAATCGCGCCGATCGTTTTAAAGCTGTTAATACAGATATTACTTTCAAAAATCCATTTGCAAAGCCATAAAAATCGAGATAACAATCGGCGGAATGCATTAAAACGTTTATGAGTTGCTTTATGTTGTGATTCTGTTTGTAATCTTAGTGTTGCATCTCGCTACACCCCACTTAACGTCGCGTCGTGGCAACTCATAAATCCATAAAATTTTAGTTTTAGTTGTTCGTAGATTGATGATAGGAATATTTATAGAAAATTCGAAATATGAATATGCGCATTTCAATTTTCAGAGTCGATTAGCAAGTATTCACACCGATATTTCAAAATAATTTAAAATTTATTGTTAACATTCGATGCTCCATTTCTTAACTAAAATACATGTACACGTTTACAAAATTTAAACTTGTGCAATTTTTTTAACCATCATGACGTCATTATATAAGTAAAATAGCAAATCAAAGCCGTCTCTATTATAAATTCATAGACCAAGAATATTTAACTAAATTGAATATAACTGTCAGTTATAAATTGATGTTATTTATTACATAAACACATCTGAAATCATTTCTCGATCTTTGATTCTGTATAAGGGACGATCCTATTAGTTGTACGCACATCATCATAATCGTAAATCGCGTAGAGAAGACTACAAAATACAAATTTGGTTTTAACAACCATGTTAGCAGATAATTAAGATTGCACAATTATTTAACTATAGTATATAGATATGTTACCGTCCTACCTGTTTTCGTCTTCAACAATTAGATTCAAAGTCAATTACCATAAAGAATAGGTATTTACTTCAATGAAAATTCAGATAATAACCTTATATAAGGTGCTATCTATTTTTCATCACTATATTTATTGAAATATCTATCGAAATTGATATTATTATAAAGCTGGATAATTATTCTATTTATTTATTGACACCGTAAATAAAAAAATCTCGCGATTGACTACAATTTGGAAGTTGTCATTAATTTCAAAATTTTCAGTCGGCACCTATAATTGTGTTAGCATTAAGTTTATATTGGAAGTCTTTTAATATACCTGTATTGCATGTTCGGGTGTATAGCATGTTGGTGCCCTTTATAAATAAATAAATTTGTCTTTGCTCTTAATTGGGTTGGGCACCCTATAGCATAAACATTGTCAGCAACACAGCTCAATGATATTCCTCTATTTAAGAGTTTAGGACTTCAATCTCAAATTGAGCAAAGATTAAGTATTACTATATTCTATAGTCCAATTAACAACAAATTGCCCATCAACAAGCTCAACTAAAGCAGTATAAATTAATGGAAGTTGTAAATAGTAATTTTATACCTGTCTTAAGATTTCAAGTGTGAATCAAAGTCATTTTATTTTCAACTCAATATTGGCTTGTCTCACCTAATTCTGTTTAGGTTTTTTTTGCTATGCGAAACTGGATAAATTAATTTTATTTGAGTTTTAATGATGTCTATAATTCCAAAATCCTTGAAAGCTGCAATTAATCGATTCGTGTTTTTTGTTGGAGAATTATAGTTTTAAGTTATTAAATAAATTTTATTATGTTTCAACAAATGAGTTTATTGCATTTTTATACATATTTATTGCTTGTATAATACAATAAAATATACAAAGAAAAATTAAAGAAAATCGTACTTTAATTTGTTGCATACATTGTAAACCATATTTTTTGGAAACAAATTGTATTCAAAAGTTATATAGTAAAGTAAAATATAAGTAATTACCTATATAAGTGTAATAGTTAATTTACCTAAACTTAATTTAATTTGCACCGTATACACCTTGTACTTATTGTTATTTTATTCCTTTTTAAATTTGGTCGGCATAATAACTCTCATATTGCCTATTTTTAGACTATCCGTAAATCTATTTTTTTTGATAATTATTAAAAATAATAAATAAATAAGAATCAGTACCAACATATTATTATCATATTGAAATGTAGGTAAGTAACATAAAATAAAATTCCAGTCTACATAATTCGCAGACAAAAATGTGAAACCAGACTAATTTATTATTTAGTCTAACGAGCGCGACGTATAATGATTTCCTATTTAGTTAAAATGTGCTATTAAGAAGCTTTTAAACTGATTTGAATATCTTTATACGATTTCGTAAGACAATATAACAGTTCACGACAATGAATACGAATTGATTTTAAAATTCACAACGCGTTTAAAGCTGAGACAATATTGTTCGCGGGACCCAGCGGGGGCTCCAGATGACATCTCGCAGCGTGCAGTCCTAACTCTGTACCAACTGCTCACTTATTATAAACGACAACAAACCTTAGCACCTCGCATTAGATACTCTTTTACCTTATACATTCGAACTGGTCGTACTAAATCGAAACACGATGCACGCTCTAAACAGTATTTCAAAGCGCCTATTACAGTTATTGAAAATAAAAACAACGATAAAAACATAGATAGGGACACCTCGTTACGAAATTAAGTATCGAAATGGGTTGGAATTAGAATGCATTGTTTGCGCGTCGCTGGAGGAGCAGCGAGCGGCCACGGCGCATGCGCAGGGTTATCTTGGCTCGGGCGCCTGTCACGGTTCCCACGGCAAGAGGCATTTTAAATACCTACTTATACAAACACGGCGATAGGACACCGACTCATTCCGTATCGAAGTAGCCTCTGGATGGGTCAAGGATTGAGAGGTGAGTGCAGATCCGTGCTCGTAACTCGATGACGACCTGGCCTTCTAACCTGTGCCTTCTTGCTGTCTGTATGTATCACTGAGACCGAATCAAGTGAAAAGGTCAAAATGTACGTTTACATTATTATTTCCACTCATTCGTGAGTAAACGTTAAAACAAGAAACACATGAACTATAAATAATAATATTGATTTTCAAACATTTCTCAAGTCGATCTAAAGTTCAGACTATGGAAGTACCTACCTATTTAGTTGAGAACGACATATTATTACTCTTCATAAGGTATCAGGAAGGTTTTTTATTTCAATAAATGTGATTACGATATAGCTCTGTCGAATAAATACATAACTTTATTGAACAGAATTAAATAAGGACAGAAAAACGCTGTATTACATTACAAAAGGATTAAATTTCTTAAATTATTATAAAATTGTGAAAACTTAACAGGATTCAGAACAGTTGCAGAACACATTTGGATTCAGTATCTACATCTTAGTATGAGTATTATAATGGAGGTACATGACTTTTGTTAGAGTAATGAACATATTTATAATAAAATTAAACAGGCATGAACATATTTTAGATACCATTTTGAAAAAAATCGAAATTTAATAGTTTTTCAGTTGCGATTGTAACTCTATTAAAATTATTTATTTCAATGTGTTCACGAATAGTGTAGGTATAAGTAATTCATAAGATACATTACCTTCTTCCTGTATGATAATTTGCACAAAAAATAAACTATACCTAGTAACAAATGTTTAATCTACTCTTCAAACAAACCACTAAACGGTTGAGTAATCCCCATTAACAATACTCATTGTAAAGATATCGACTCAACAATGTTATTACGTCAACTATATTTAATTATGTGTATGATTTTTTTCACAAAATAACTTTGGCCTAGATGTTGATTTATTGATAGACCATTATTATAATAATGGTATAATAAAATTTATAATTAATACACATATCATTATGTGAGACCTTGCCGTCGGCGTTTGTAAAATCCATGCGTTTTGCTACCAACCGATTGTAATGTTTGGCGTGAAGCTTTACAGTAATTATGTAATGATAACGCAAGGTTAAATGTTTTAAGCATGTAATTAAATAATTTAATAATACGATTGATGTATCCGAATACAAAGCGCTCATTGTCGTGGAATTATGACGAAGCATTGAAAGTAGTGCTTAAAGCGTTTTTTTTAAACTGTAACCATATATTAGAAGTATTACGGTTTTTAGGTTTTATCTTTTTATTACATGCATTATAGTTTTAGCTTAGTTTTTTAGTTCCGATTAATTTAGTACCTAATAAGGAATTAAATTAATTTTAAATATCAAAACTAAAAAATAATAATTAGTAATTCATACTTCTTAAAACAAATAGATGAAACTTTATTATTAAATATCAATATCATTAGACACAAGGAATGAGGTTGTAGAATAATTGAATCTAATTATAGAAGTATTGTGTATCAGGTTTTTGAATTTTAATTACAGATCCATTGTCTATAAAAGTATAAATACTACACATTCAATGAATATGTCTATTTAATGCCTAGAAAAAAAAATGACTAGAACGCATGTTCACAAAACGATGTATGTTAAGATTACAAATAACAAATTGGCTTATGCAATTCACACACAAAAACAATACCGATGAAAGTTTCAATACATCATTACAACTGCAATGATTGTAACGAAATCATCTTAAGTTTGGATCACTCACGGATTGCGGGCTATCACGCCATCTTCTCATCCGTGGTACATTTAATTTTCTATTCAATCTCTTATCTTCGAGTACGGTGCGGTTACATCTATGACGTGGGAATCGTCATTGGCCGACTACGGATTAGGTAGATGTCTATCTTAAAGAATTAATGATAAAGATTGTGTCTGTTGTAATCAGCTGCTGTGCATCCGATATCGCTTTCTTACAATAAATTGCTGTTATAATGATGTGCCGAATTATCTTCGGAAATTACGAATGAATTTTACAAATTGTAATGTGACTGTAATGTTACTTTGTGTTGATTGCTTGTTGTTAACAGTGATTTTTGAGGTGTTTTAAATGTTTTTGTTGGAAATGTTTTAACACAATAATATTCATATTTTACTGTCATAATACCAGAATATACTACTAAGATAACGACTCCAAGTTTTACCAGTTCTGTCATTGTCATATTTTAATAATAAAATCAATTTACAACAACTAATAAAGCGATATGTTATTACAATACACACCCTGTTCTCAAGTTTTATTAATTATACTTGAAGTGCTGATAATAACTTTTGTTTATTAAGTAAATTATGATACAGTCGTTATTGTCATAACTGGTTTTAAACAAATTGTTGCAGTTCCTTTTTCGAAATGAATACTATCAGCTACAAAGAAGTGTAAATTAGTAACTGTTTACACGGAAAAGATTTTATTGTCATAATAAATACACCCCGCAATTTTATAGGTATACATAATATCAATTTTGAATTCGTTTATGTTGAATTTTGTTGATATTACTCAAACATTGAATTTACAATACTTTTATTTTTTGAAATGTTCTTGGTAGGTACATCTATAGTTAGTCTACATTGTTGAACTAATGTAGTTTTTATCTTCTTTCTTTCTCATACTCTTAAGTACTTACACGTAGGTACATTTGGTTATAATATGTTGTTACCACTGTGAAAGAGTAACAGTTTTGTAAGAATCATTACGAGGACAGTTTAAGATAGAGTTGACCTCAGAATAAATGCCGTAATTAAGTGAAATTATTATAATTCTGTACAAAATTAAATGAATGTCACAATATCGCGCCCTTAAGTAACAGTAAATTCGTTAAATATTCGGTGGGTATCTTGATTGTCAACAGTAATGGTGTCGCATGTTTATTACGTGTTTTTTTGCCAAATAAATCTCTGCTTTTAAGTCATTCGTGTAATTTCTTTAAAGTTCATAAATTCCTTTTTGCTAAAGAATGCGATATTGGAACTATTTACGATGATTTCATTTCGAGACAAAAAGTGACTCAAATTTCAGTCGTACAGTTGAAATAATTTCCACATTTTAATTTTAAAAGTTTTAATTTTTGTTATAAACAAAAAATGTTAAGTTGAATGTTTCAGTGTATTCTATTAGTTCAGTAGTTATATAAATTAAAAAGATGTTTAAAGGGTCTTAGTTGTAGGTTTATAAAGGTCATGAAACATCATCTAAAATCTAATATCCGCTTTATATGTTATTTCTTTTATATACGAGAGAATGAAAATTATTACCACAGTCTGGTTAATATACAATTTTCGTTCACTAACATAGCCGTATTTCTTATAGAAAGCGAACAACTAAAATTAATACCCAGAATTTCATCAACGTGCAAAAATATCGAAATCAATCAATCTGTCAATTATATCTTAAAGAAAGCACGTTATGGCTGAATGAGCTGTATTTACGTGTAGTTTTAAATTAAGAATCAGAAGCGAAAAGGCCGATCACATCCGTTATCAGTCCATTATGGCCGCAAACAAATGATACAGCTTAAACGTTTTTAATCGGGTGAGAGTCGTGAGGCTTCGCCGGAGTAATTAGCCGCGCTGTATACCGTGCGGAGTGACCTCTTACAAAGATTAATGAACTACTTTAATTATAGAAGAGACTTTTTATCTGCTGCAAAATATAAATATGAAGATTTTTAACTGAGAGGTGTTTTTTGAACGTGCTAATTTCTTGTAGATTATTTGATGGGTTATATTAATGACGAAGAATAGAATATTCAACCTGAAGTTGCTATTGTTACCTACATATCTACACTAAAAATAGTCATTATTTTGAGAGATATTCCGACAGTCTCTAACTCTGACTCATCTTGATAAACTCTCAAATGTTTTTCGATAGACTAACCACAATATGCGACGTTTTTAAACATAAAAAAGACTTGAGAGGTGTTAAGGGACACCCGGATGGAACAAAGTTCCTTTCGTTTAATTAGTGAGGGAATTGTAATAACATTTTAGTTTTAGTAATAATAATTAGTTAGTTTAAATTAAAGATTTTAATCACAGCGCCATCTAGCGATAATAATCTAAAACAAAAAAGTGTCGTAACAACTTTTTCATAAGAATTTCCGTCTAGCCCACTTTCGATAACGCGCGATAAGGAACTTCGTTCCAATAACTAAAACATGAGTAAATAAGCGTTAACTAAGAGGAGACCTAAGTTCAGCAGTGGATATCTGCTAGTTAATGGCAATGATTACGATCACAAAAATAATTCCGTAACATAACAAACAAAGTTGTTATTTTAATTAAATTTTCTCAGGCGGAAATGTGCAATCGCACACGCCAATATACGGAGATGACTGCAGCATAAAGATTTATAGCGTTACATAACAAACTAGTGGAAAATTTGAAGAAGAGTTCAATACAAGATTTTATTAGTTGAGTTTATTATATTTCAATCAAACAAAATTTATTTATCAACTTCGTTAGCAGTAAATTTTACGGCTTATTATCCATTGCCTGCTTAAGTTGCGGTGGCAAGCAAATTCTATAAGTCAGTGATGTTGAACTCATAGAAAGTCATGAAATTTGATAATCATTTACCAATTCGCCTGCATCTCCCTCGGAAATAGAAAGGAAGTTTTCAACAAGAATTTGACTATCTTTAAATATTGCAATAGTAATAATAATCATTATACCGTGAAGACCTCAACATATTGACAAAAAAATCCACTCAAAACATCATAATTAAAACCTTCTATTACTTTTGCCCTTACCGGTATCTCTCTAAATATCTATAATAATATTATTCTATTTTTAAAACTTATTGTCATCAATCCATGTACTTATAATTTTACGTTTCTGATCTCATCGATTCTATGTACGCTTTTAGCCGAAAATATTGTCAACATGTGACAAATTACGCGATAAGCTTATATAGGTAAATAAATTTAAGCTGTCATGTGGTTATTGAGTACCTACTGATCGCCGGCGGCTCCCACAGTAGTAATGTAGGTTCTCAATGAAGAAGAGGCAAGGAATTAATCACATCATGGTCGATTACAATGAATTTAAAATATAGGCAAGAAGAAGAAGCTTTTACTAGGCACATATTACATGCAATTTTTATTTATATTTTTTATTTCTAACTACGTATTTTGATATTACAATTATTGACTGTAATTATCTTTGTTTAAATTATATACATCGATAAGTTTATTACAATGCTGGATTAGGTACTTACAGAAAATATTACGGAAATTATGGTAAAATTAACAGCAAAGGAAACAATGATGAGACAAGTAAGACAAAACAAAGTACACTCATATTCCCTTCTACATACACGTTGCATTACTTCACTGGTAGCTTCCACCGATGTCTGTAATCAACATTACCGGCTGATGCAACGGTTTGAATACCCATTAACTTCGATTTACTGAAAATAGACCCAACATGCCTCTGAACGTATGCCTCACACTTCCTGTATTAGAAGATAATGACCGATAAGTGTAGGTAATATTGAAATGAGCTATTGTGCTGTATGAACATTTAGGTTAACTGTAAAGCGGATGTATTGATTGTAAAGTCTGAAAATTAAGAGTCAATTTTTATTTTAAGTTTAAAATGTGAATATTAGATAAAGTGTAGTTCAGGCAGGAGTAAATTATAGGTAAAACACGAAGTAACTACTACTTACTTGAAATAAGCTACTGATATAACTTAAACTGTTTTTTAGTTTTTTACTATGTAGGTAAGTAAGACCTCAGTTGACTTAATTCTGGTTTTCTTTAAAGTTTTTAAACTTGATACCTGGATCACTGAAATTTTATGCATATTTTAGTAACGATATTTTAAAACTCTATCTGAGTTCATAGATTTAGATTACAAATATTAATTGTGCTTCAACTCAAACAATCCATATTATAAATACCCTCATACTTTGTAACAGTACTCACTACGATTCACTAACAGTACCATGCGCTTAAAGAGCATCTTTCGATCGCGATTGAACCTGAATAGGCAGTTAGTTAACATAATGCTGAAAATAAGTTCTTTTATCGTTGCCCTGGGTTAGATTTCCGTAAAGCAGCCTCCGAGCACGAGTCGTTGCGATGAACGTGTGCGATACCATTCATTAGGCGGCGGCGTACTGCTCAGCGCTCACGCGTCAAATTAGCTCCACCACTGGTTAATTAGACAGAAAAGCCTCTAGTCTAGACTAGGCGTTATTGTCGACTTGTACACGATCTCACGTTAACATCATTTTGTGCTAAGCGATAGGAATAAGGAAATAGTGGACTGTGTATTACAATATTTAAATGCTCTACGGTTCATCTTATTTCTCCTTAAGAGTGGTTACTTAGGCATACATAAAGCGAAAAAGTTCCTTACGATCTATCCGAAATTTTCTTATTTAATTAACTACGTATTACTATTTATATTTTCCTATATTAAAAGTATAATGAATAGGTATATTTTTCCCAGGGGCAGGAGTGGACGCGACCAATATAAGTAAAAATAAAGTAAGTAAGGTCCTATCGTCAATGCTTGGTGAGCATTAAAAAAATCTTTAATTCAAAAAAATGTTAATACAGTGACACGCTTAAATTCAAAAAAGATGATCGTTCTAGAACATCAGCGCGTGTCTATTATATAAAATACGTTAACGCTTTATTGGCTAAAACCTGTAATATTGCAATTATATTTTTTGTAACCGAGACGTTTAATGTTATTGAGCTTACAGTTTAATTAAAGTAGTATAACAACGATCAGCTGCAGTTGCAAGGACCGTTAGGTGCACGCGAGCCGCACACCCGTCCTATGTGACCTAGGTCAAGAACAAGAATGGACGTCAAAAGAGTATTAAGCTCTAGTTGTCATAGCAGTAAATTATGTTTAACGGTTTTATGTATAATAAATAAACATATTATCTTTATGAACACTTATTAAATTAGGCAATATACCTTCTTATTTTTATAAGCGATAGGTCATAAAGCAGTTTGTTTAGAAAAATATAATTTTGTTTGTTTATTTGTCAATATAATAGTGTCGACTTGAATTATAATGTACAAGTACTGAGGTTAGAGTAAAAGTAAATGTTTGCATATTTATCCTCCATGCATTCCTAAATCAATCATTACGTGACGAAACTTTGATGAATTATCAAAATTACTTTTGATCAACAAATTATTACACTGCTACGATGCATGTTCGATATGAGTAATAAATAATAATACTGGTATATAAAAAGTATTGTTTTATATAAACTGGTGGCAGCGAATAAGCAAAGATGTGAAAAGCTATTGTTGGGGTAAATACGGTTTAGAGAATGCTGACCTGATGGTCGACGAGATTAAATGAAAGAGTTTTCACTTTGGGCAGGGTGCACCTTCTTTCCTTACTTACAAATCAGTACTTTAATTTTAAGTACCTACACAATAAAAACAATGTACCTACTATGATATTTTAAAAATGGTTGTATAATCAACAAACGTCTTACTTCGTAGATACTGTCGTAAGATTTTCCTTTTGCATAACAAAGCTATATAGACCAAATAAACAATAAATTGAACATGCTAACACCTTAACAAAATAATTGTAACGGCCCGTCTGTCAATTAGTTAGGACCTGTGTTTTACAAATGGCTGACAGCATCTTGGGAACCTGTCGGACTAGTGAGCACGCGATAACGATGCCATTTCAAGACGAAAACACTATAACTTTCGATTACTAGCTAATTCAAGATCTTTATAATGAATTTACGAATACCGATCATATCGTATACCTATTAAATACTATTAATAATGAACACAGCCTATAACGTCATAGCCAGACTCGAATGTAAATTAAGTTTACTATTTAAATGAAGTTGATTAATAAGCCTTTGTGTGTTTCAAGTTTTTTATATGAATATTAAACTTTTTAATATTTATAAGTTTTTTGCTGAGAAATATCCTGAAATAACCAGTGGGGCTATTACAGCTTTGTATCGTTATCGTAAATGAACTAAATTTTTTTGACATTTTGTTTACGATTACGAATTTTCTTAGAAAGAAACGTGGTTGTGCGCATGACCACTAATTGTCATAATTTTGAATAGTCTGTGTAAGTCTAAGTACACAATGGAGATTTTTTAAAAAATGCAGAAAAAATATGATAACATCAAGATAATCTTCTTTCGATCTGTGGATACTGATAACAATACGTTCGTCACTAATTTGAAAATAAGTTGGAGACAATTTGGAAGAGTTCTGGAGTTTTTGCATGAAGACCACTTGCTATACATAATATCGTTACACAGAATGTGTTTAATGCATTTTTAATCATTTAACGGTGATTGATATAAATATTTCACAATGCGAAAAATTTTAGAATGTATTCTAAGCCTTTAAATATTTCCATGGTAACGAAACCGAAAAAATAACAAGTTAAAATTGGTATTACAGACAATTTTAGGATATTAATTATGAATAATTCGTCACTTGTTTATCCGAGTTTATCGTTTATAAACGTCAAATGAAAAAGGTACCTTTCGGAGTATCTTAAATGATTTTTAAGTTTACAAAATTGAAATAAAGAACGGATATCTTGCCTAAATATCTAATGTTATGAAAACTATGTGAACAAAAATTCACTATTGTAGCGAAAAAGTCAAAATTGTTACGTTTTTGTACTATCTTAGATTTTTATCACTTTGAAAATGTTATAGGTACAAACAAAATAAGAGTTCATTTCATTAGGTATTGGAAAGTTAAGTATTATAAGTAAAGTATAGTATTAAGTAAAATCAAAAATAACTACAATTCCGAAAAATAACATGTTAATGTTGCACTTGGTGGCTACTGGGAGGCAATGCTTTCTCAGGAACTCTTAGCATCGATATACCTCGCACGCTATGATATGTCCTTCAAAGAAATTCAATAAGCTCTTTTATGGTAGGCGCCAGGCTGTTGATGGCAGCAAATCTCGCAAGTCACAGTAGCTGGTAGGACCGTTAAGAGTGTAGGAGAATACCGAACACAAAAAACGTGATACATGGATGTTATATAAAAATGATTACCTTAACTTTGTTATTTCATAAATTAAAACAAATAAAGAACAAAAAGTCATAATTGTTTTAATTACATTTATAACGTAAAGCAACATGTATAGTTTTTCATCTTTACACTTAAACGTTCAATGTAGTAAATACTATTATACGTTTTACTAGTATTCAGAGACTTCAAATTCGTTCCAACACTCACAGCATCTTGCTTTTAAAAGCTGCTAATTTTAATTTACAAACTACAAAGACCGCTAGGTACTCCAATTTTATTTCAGGAAATTTATATAAGCTCCATGTAAATTGAATAAACTTTGATTGACAATACGTCAAATGAGCTAGAAAAACAGTTATGTTAGTGTCAGGTCACGAGTAATTCCAGGTTCCGTACCCCGTCCCAAAACATCAAGCCATCAACAAATTATACTTTAATTTGTCCGACAGATCTTTTTTTAAAAAGACCCCTCTAGTGATATTCCTTAAGTTCGATTGAAAAATAAATCGATTAATGCCAATTGCCAACACTGTTACAGAGACTGTAAGGTTTATTATTTTGAATAGTTTAACTCTAAAAAAATGTTTTTATGCTTTGTTTTCCTTGGGATTCACTCGTGGTAATTTTTTCATTTGGTTTTATTGGAAACACAATTTTGTGAAAGCAATCAATTTAATTTTTTATTCATACCTAGTATGTACTTTTAAGAGTTTATAGTAAATTGGCAAAATGATTCTATTTTTATTTTTCTTTACATTTTACTGAGTTTGGAATATTTTGTGATATGCAGTAGGCAGTTCAATATTATTCTCAAGTATTACTAATTGCGAATTAGTCCTAAGTTCTTAAAGCAATAAATTTTTAAACATTATTATTTTGATATACAAACAAACACTTTGATTCTGTTTAGGATAGATATTGTTTTTTGTGACAAACGTCAATAAATGACATTGTGAAATAGAGATGTAACGAATAGTTATTTGACCGAAAACAAAAAATTCTGGGTTCCGAAATCCGAAACAGTGGCGTGCAGTTCAAACATGGTTTGCATAGCTTATCTTAAGAAGTTTGAATTTAATCATTGAAGTATTCGTTGTTATTTACTCTTGGTATCTTTCCAACTACATTTAGGTGATAATTCAAATATAAATTAAGGTAAAGCTTTTGTAGATCTCTCTTTTATCGTCTTTTGCATGAGGAATACTCCGAAGATTTTTAAAGATGATCCCTTTATCTTCCTCTTATGACTAGCTTCCCACTAGTACTACGCGAGGTGAAACTTGTCATTTTTATTCGAATCTTACGCGGTAAACTACGTTTCGTTTCGTAAGAACTTTTTTGGAAAACTTTATGTCGCTTTTAAATGGGCTTTCCTGTCTCCGCTTTAGCATTCCTCGAGCAATATATTTTGTCCATCAATAAGGTTTGAGAAGAGGCCTAAAGTGTAGCTAAAATTGGGCGACAACTTCACAGCATCTCTTGAAATCAAAGTATCCATGAGTACTGGTGACCACTTACCAACAAGTGGGTCTACCGCACGATATTCGGCCGTAACGCTGAAAATTTACCGGAAAATTGGAACATCTCTATTTTGTTTACGATACGGTGTTTTTGTGATACATAATACCAAGTTTTAAACAAAATTGTTACGAAATGTCATCTATGTGACAAGTCTCAAAAAAAATCATTATAGTAAATAAAATATGAGGGTCTGTTTGTAAACTTCAAAAGTTTTTAACCTAAATTTATTTCCATACATTTGAAAACTACTTTCGTTTCTCTGTTTACTACATCTCATTCACTTCTAGCAAAAAAATTGATTTCCACCTAGAAAAAATAAGAGTTATCAAGTAATGTTTTTATAATTTAAATTGGGAAATAATAATTTAGTTCTTTGCAAGATTGATAAAGTAGATCATTTTAGACCAATAAACAAAAACGACCGATCACAATTTTTTATAACTTTTTGTACAGGCATACCCATATGGTGCAACTTGTTTATCTTTACGTTTGAAGTTGTCAATTAGAAATTTACTAAAGCTGATGATACACTAGCGTACAAAAATAGATTTTAAATTAAAACAGACGGACGAGCTGACCGCCCACATGATGGTAAGTGGTCACTGTCGCTCATGAAACTCTACCCAATTAGGAATTAGGAACATAACAAGATACCATCAAATGTTGCCTCCAATATTTTATTCGATTATAATATAAAGTATATCGGCTTTTTTTTATTCTGTAATGAAAGTTATCAAAATAAGTGTAACACTCTGGATACATTTTGCGAAACTTATTATTAACTGCTAATAATAATAAACAGAATCTTCTTTAACCCGCGTTAATATCAGTGACGTTTTAAATATTTGTACAAATACAGAGATAGTCAGCGAGAAGCGACTTTACTTTGTAGTATGTAGTGATAATGATGAGTTGGCTCGCATAACATCGTTTGCATGGGGAGGAAAGTATATATCACATAAAAAATAGCATACTTGACCATTGTTCAATAGCCATTGAAAGCTCCGGGATAATCTTTTCACCGAATACTCATAGCTAACCGTCATAGAACTGACAAGAATGTTGTCAATTGATAGATGCTACATGTACATGCTCTTACGCTACATGTCATTTTTGACTCTCACCAATGGTGATACATGTTCGTATGATGTGACTGTCAACACATTCACAATGTCATTAATCTAAATACATAATTATTAAAAATCATTATGTGTCATAAAATATGTGTATGGTTCATGCATTTTCAGGAACATTTTTTCATCTAATGTGTACTTCGTTTTACAATAAATGGTAAAATTATTTAAGTTTTTCCGTAATACCAATTTTATGAAAAATGACGTCATTTGATGTGAAAATAGACGATTACGATAAACGACGCGTCCTGTAATAGCCCCACAGTTCTTAGCTTTGACTATAAACTAATTTGAAGTTTCAGCTGTCAAAACAGTAAAAAACAGAAAAGTTGCATGAAATTCAGCAGAGTTCTGAAAGGAAGCTTTAATAAAACTCATACAACTGTCTTTAAAATGGTTTATTCTCAAAACAACGTTATGTATTTATCTTTGTAGGTACTTAACTAGGTAATTGACACAAACCAACGAACAGCAATTGTAATTGTAAACCTATCTATAACGAAATTGCAAAAACTAGATATCCGACTATACTGGGTACATATATCTAACAGATACAATTTCAATGAATGTACAGTCGTACAATTAACGTAATTACGAAAACGGTTTCCACGGGCAGGTGTAAAACTCGACGGCCACTCATAATTCCTAGTAACGGCATCGGCTAAAGCCTTAAGGCGATGTTAGGGAAACGTGCAGGCGAAACTACTCCACTGGAACGGCACGATGTAATTCTTACCTTACATGACATGAATTTCACAATGTATGCATTTAATAACTTTATCTGAGACTAGCTGCAGTAAGTTTCTGTAGCGAGTTACAATGTTGATTCTATGAACGAACTAAAATAGCTTATCTTACCTATAAAGATTTACGACGATTACCTACGAAAATCCTAAATTTAACAAAGTAAGGTAAAGATTATAACAATTTTTGGAGAACTATTGTACTTTACAACTGATATTTTCATAGCCTGTATTCCCTATTTCGACTGTTCAGTTCATCATCAATCAATTATTACATTTTCTTATTTGTATCAAACAATAAACGATTTGCAATTTAAATTTTCACTTATTTTATGATAATTCCTGCCGTTGTTTAACAAAATAGTTTTGTATTGCTAAGTGACTACCTTAGTATAAGTTAAAATCATGCTTAACAAATCAACCAATTGCAACAACAGTAAGTAATACCACATTTTCTACAATAAACTTCAGAGCTTATAAATTAACTTATGAAAAATATTGTGCAATAGAAGCAAACGGATTGTAATGTTTCATTGTTCTCGTGATCTCTTCGCGCACTGTTGGCAAAATCTCGGTGCACATAAATTTACCGGGTTCCGTTGTGAAAGCCAATATTCTTTGTAGCGCTCTCGAGGTCTATTTCTAACATTAAATAAATTACACCGATATTACAAGAACGAATCGGTCGAACTTGTTTTAGTCGGACGTGTCTGGTGCAGTCTGGCCTAGACGATGCATCTTAAACATCTATTTCGTGTTCCCTATTACTATCGGTACATCATTCGATTGTAATTTATTTTACGACGAATTTTCAATTAGTGCAAATTGCGGAACAATCAATAAATGTTAATTGTGTCCTTCGATCAATCAATATGTTTATTTAAATCATTCGTGATAATATAAATCACTTTATGGGAAATTAAAACTAGTTTTACGATTGTAACATAAATAAGTGTTATTAATGATCAAATTAAGTGTCTCTAAGTATACCTAGTTGCAATTATTGTGGATATTATAAATTGTGAAATAATGTTTCGTCAGGCAGCGGTCTATTTGCGTCAATCACAAAAAACATAGATAAGATCTGCAATATGCACTTAAATTCATTTTGTTTATGTTTTGATTCCACTGAAATTAATTGTTACTGTAAAAATTCATACTAATTGTATAAATTCTATTTTAAACTGGATTGATATCGCAATCATCGAACGCGAAACATCGATAGAATCATTTGGATCAAGGTCATGTGAACGTTTCGTTTCGGTGAATCATAAAACTATAAAATATCAAAAACTACTTTTAATTAACATGAAAAAAATGTTTATTTAATGCTTCGATAGCGTCAGAAATTAACGCCGATCAATTAAAAAGCACGAGTGTATTAAAATAATTAATAATCACTATAGTACTAGATAAACTATGGTGCGGTTTCTTTGTCCGAATTAGCCAGGAAATAATTTAATAAACTAATTTATATTCTAATAGGTAGTTTATAAACTATTTAGCGTATTTTAGCAATAAAAATATAAACAAGAGACATAGAGACCTTGCCACGTAATTACATTCGGTAGAAAGAAATACCGTAGATGGTTAAATTTTAAAAACTATTGCAGTGATTTCGTCCATTTTTTCAACACATTAACGAAAATAGACACGTATACGACGTACTACACATAAATTTATCAAAACATTCAACTATTCATTATTACAAATAGGTACAGTTAAACAAAAATGATTCTACATTCCTCCCACATGAATATCGGCTATTGCAACAAGACATTATTACTTATAAAATTTATAGCTCAATTTGCCGATGTATTTAGCGTCTCGATTGCATATCACAACAAACAATAGGAATGCTCTTTCAATTTACTAAGACGACTCTGACGCTCCCTCGCTTGTTTCACAATACAATATTGTAAAACAATAATGAACGCATTTCTGATAAAATACGTATACACTTAGAACAAAACAACAAGGTTATTTATTTAGATAGTACCTAAACATCAGAAAGAGAGTATATAAAGACATATCTGTCTTTCTAAAGTACAATTTGAGAAGCTTACAAAAAATATTTTGAATTGTACTAAAATCATAGTTTAATTATATTAAAGTATTAACATAAAATTTATAGAGTAGTTGAGATACACATGTATGGTATAACATAAGTAATAAATATTAAATTTAATTTACAATTTAATGCTCAAAACAAAATTAAATAACACTAGATCTGCAACAAGCGTAATTACTAAGGATTAAGAATAATCAAGTTTCTCGTATGAAATAAAGACAGTTGTATAATTTTGATTAGATTAAAATCTTTGCTCATAGGTTAATCATATCGTAAAATTATAATTAAAATACGTAGTGTTGTTGTTTCTTTGGAATTGGCAATACGACTAATCTCAAAATACACGTTTCTTCAATCAAGCGATGTGAATTTCAGTCGTATTAATTACTATTTACTAGTAATTAGAGTAGATTTGTTTTCCTTTTTTTGTCGTTAAATGTCGGTGAATTGGATTATATTTATTTTGAAATACTTGTTTGTAAGTAAAGTAAATGTTATGATCTGGATCTAGACAGAAACAAAATAAGTAAAAAATATAGATTCTTGCTATGATGTCTTTGAATTCTAGTTTTCACTTAATTAACCTACTTATTTGAAATGTTTGTTTGTTTTTTGCGTTTTAAGTATATCTTTATTGGTGTACATTTCATCTTAAGAAACTTACTGTGAGTACTTTTAAAGACATATTTAAAAAAAAGCAAATCATGAAAAAAGATTCATCAAAGAACGTGTATTATACCTAACGACCTAATTCAAATACTTACTGAGAAGGAATAAAATTTTCTTTTATCTCAGTTTACCAGTGCACTGCGCAACGCTATCTAAAAAAAACATTTTAGTCTAAATGCAGTTTTGATTTCTTTGCGAATACCTATTGTATTCAAACAGAAACTGGCAAAATTTAGTACATATGTATTTTCACACAAGGTACTACATTTTTACCAACTAAGAAACCAGAAGTGTTAATCGTTGTCATTATGTTTCTCTAAACGAGAGGTAATGGTCGTCAAGTATCTAATTTGAATATATAACCATAGATAAAATAGTAGAATTAGCTGTTAGCGCCTTGTAAGCTATCTATTACATTTCGTATGAGTTCAGTGAGACCGGGGCCCGCGGCCGTGCGTGCTCTACGCCCACTTTCTGATCCACATTCGAACTATCACTTACAACATTATTTATTGTGTCCATTATAAATGAAAAACAAACGCATTATATTAATCTTTACGATTGTATTCGCGCCTCTGTCAGGTTTAGTAGCGCCCTTGCACTTTGTTTATTGTATTTATCTTATCTTTAAATGCAAATCAGCCTCATTAATAATTTTAATATTACACGACAATTTTAATTTGTTTCTTTTACTTTTCTGTTTACAATTTGAAAATTTTAATTATCTCTTTAATAATTTTGGGCCCATTGAGACAGTGCCATTTTATGTAAGCAATAATAAAACATCACTATGAACAAATCATTTATTTCATTTAATTAGGGCTTTGTCCTGAAGAGTAGGTCGCGGCGGCTGTGTGCCTAAAATCTATGTTTAAAACTTTCAGATTTCTACACACTCCGGTTATTCAAGTGATTACTTTAATAATCATCTGTGAAATTAAATTATCTAACCCTACCGTAGTATCGTATCTCATTAAGCTCATTGGTTCGAATCCCACGGTAGTTAGTATAATAGTCGATTAAAGCCAGCGCTAACAAGCTTTTTGGTATTTCAACTCTAGGCTCTCGTTAATACTATGGCATAAATTTTATTAATGATATATCACTTGTTAATGATAACATCCTATAATTGACAAATTCTATGTATGAATAATGTGATAATAACAAACAGGCCTATTCGTCCTGTTCTAGATCCTGTTTGGAAATACCGCACGTTCTATGTACGTGTGTACTGTTTGTGTTCAATCGAAATGGATTGAAGATTGACGTCTCATTATCATTCAGTAATACAATATCATATTCGTGATTTGATTTTTTATTGAGATGTGGGCAGATGAGCATCGTGCTAGCTCACTCATGTAAACGGACATCGAGCCCGTCGTATTAAAACATTGGGCAGCATGCCGAATTAAAACATTTCATACATCGATCGGTCTCAAATCAAATGCATAGTTGAATTGTTACCACAATTTTTAATCTCTCTATGAAGATACTATTACAGTTGATGTCAACCAAACTAACCGTTGTAGTTTGATAAATAGTGGAACGATTACTACCTGGAAAAAAGATAATTCTCATTCTTCTAAATTTAAGTCTAAGTCATTAATCTATATCTAATGAAAAAAAACAACACTTAAGGCCCTATAATGGACAATAGACATTTTCTAATTTCTACAACCTTTTTTCCACTTATGCCCAAGTGGTTGAAACCCTAAGCTATAAGAAATTTATTATAATTTATTTTCTATTATTACAGTGTTACTTAGTCTAAGTATTCGATACAGCTGCTCACATAAAGTAACAACATGTTTTATCATCGTTCATACTGAAGCGTGGACACTCAATTACACTTTATAATACAAACCACTTGACATTCGTCTAATTCAATATCTTCAAACACTTTATCCTGTTACATATCCTCATAGTATCTGTAATCTGTACATTAAATGTACCGCCTACCGCATCCGTTTCTTGATATCAAAAATATTATGATAATTGATAAAGTGAGCTTATTGGTAGTTGGTACCATCAGAATTTGGTTAGGAAATGTAAATCAGTTAATGACGATTTAATCATATCTCCTGTGTTGTAAATTTTGAAGTTCACTAGTTATGAAAACTTCATGGCACTTAACAAGGAAAAAAAAAAAACCTTCCAGGTTACCTTTATATATTTTTATCAAAGTTTTTATGAAAGTATCAATTATACATAATTTCCCACCAGAATTCTTTAACGATCTTCATTTAAGCTTCCTTCACTACTGCTAATAAAGAGAGGATATCACTATACATTAAGTACTTTCCCAAGCGTTGCACCTGTCAGTTTTTCACAAAAGCCCGCGCCTGACCGCTGAATCAATGGTGATAATTGCTCACGGAACCCGCTGTCAGCAAACCGAAACCGCTCTCGGCCGCACGTGTTTAATAAGCATTAAAATAAACGCGAGGCGGTTTTATACAAAGTTAATTACGATAATAAGACGAAAATATGGGGCCCGTTGTGGCCGAGCGTCGCGCTTCACTGCTCCCGACAATTTGCGACGTCCTGTGGCCCACCGAGCGGAACTGTTATTGATGAAAACCTTTCGACGTTTCAATTTGTTTTGTTTTTATGCTATTTAACAAATATTCGTGGTCTAGAATGAGGGTGCAAATAAAGTATTGTATACCTAGAATTTAATATAGTATTACGTTAGTTAAACAACATTGTAACATATTAAAATTCTTAACTGCGGTTTTTCTCTGAAGAAACACTTTTCCCAGCTCTGAGAATAAAGTATTCTTGACCTTAATCCAGAACTCTGAATGCGAGTGCAACTGAAATTTGCATATTCAACGTCTGCATTTATCACAGCAGACTGTAATTAACACAAATCTTTGACTAAATCGACAACAAACAAGTTTACTCGAAAGCTCATGCTATTTCATTTTAATACCAATTAAATTGGTGTACAGATTTGCAACATGCATAATTTCGGATTACGATATTCGTCAGTTGGATGCTCATGTACGCAATAGTTTAATCATCATTTCGGTAATTTATCAGAGACTTGCGACGGGTTTTCGATGCCGCTGTTGTATTTAATTTGATTTTAACGGCAGCAGTATTCAAATTTATGTAATCAATCATTGAATCATTATGAAAGTGTGCGATACGCGACGATTTCTCGATCGTATTTGCGTCATCGATGCAACAAAGCCGAGGGATCATTATTATTTACTAACTCTTTCCTGTGGATTCACTTGAAGTCAGTTCTGTATTATGTTTGTTAAAACGGAAAATGAAAAAAATAATATTACCAACTTAGTAGTTTCCTTTTTTTCATTAATAAGTTTTTAATCAAACTTTACTTAACAAAATTACAAATCACCTATATAAAACGGTTGATTTTATTAAATAGAATTCGACTATCAATTTTATTATAAAATAAATGCACTAACAAACAGCAATTAATTTTTATTCCAAAATAGATGGAACCAGTTATATTGAATACAATAACAATCAGACAGGCTTATTGTTCCTTATGGCCGTCTGAAGCAAGATCTGACCGTGCTAACCGGTGACTTGTTAGTCATTGTTCTCGCATCTGTAAACTTCTAATTAATGGAAACGTACGTTAAGAGTAATGCCATGTTTATTGTGTATAATACAGTAATATTTTATGAATACTGTATGTGGTAAGGAAACATGTATATTAAAACCCATCGAAGATATATTGAAGTTCCCAACTCGTATTAGGTAAGAGAGTATGCCTGATCCCGCTATTGAGGAAACCTAAGCCTAGTAGTCATCAGTAATGAGTTGTTATAGGTACATACATAACACAATATACAATGAGAAAAATTATAGTAGCAAGTTTTAATCCATCTATCGTTTGCATCATTTTAACTTTATATGTTTTTTCAGGTTTTAAACCCAATATTGAATTTTCCGATGATGATTGATTGCTTTTGAACATCTTTACCGAAGGTGGTCATTTTTATTCTTGAATCATCGACTAACTACAATCATGGACACTTTTAAACTCAAATTAAAAAAGGTCATGCATTTCAACTCTTATCAAAATATACCACTACACACATTTATTTAACTAAACACTTCGTTCAAATTGAAAATTTGATTATATTTCGTTCTAATCTAGTGGTTTGGACATCTTATATTCATTTGGTAGGATTAGTTGCAAAATTATCATGTAACCAAACACCTTACAACAAGCACATGCTGAGAGATAAATGATCATTACTTATTTATTCACGCACTGAGCGAGACGATACACCCATTTCGTATAAATCACGGAAAATCTAATTTAATACAAAACTAAACACTTGTATAATTTATTTATTTACAAAAAGTGTTTTAAATATCCGTCAATTAATCAAACAATCAAATCGATATCTGGTTCGAAAAATGTTAAATACGTTTAACGAAAAACCATCGACATAAATCATAGTTGTTTAATTAAAATTGGTTCTCATAAAATATGAATAAACCAATTTAATATCCGGCGTTATTTCGAGGCCGTCGGTTTCTACATGAGTTTCTCAGCGGACAATTTCTCCGAAGAGGTTACAGTTAACATTGACACTTATCTCTACAAATGAACCATTATTCGAGGTGAGTCGGTATCGGGGACCAACCGATCTATTACATATTGTCCTACGCATCAGTCATTTGCAATCTTATCAGAAGATCGTGGGAGCGGACACTCCCAGCGCACTCTATGTGTCTACTGAATTAATGTGCGACAAACTCTCAGCCGTGAAAATTCGATCGAACAAACATCATTTTCCCACTTATTAACATATTTTTATGGACTTGTTTGATTGCTATGTTGGCAAATTTTGTTTTTAATATGTACCTAACTAACTGGTTAGTCATTTTCGATCATAAATACATCTGCATAATTCAATATCATTAACAACTTTATCAAGGTAGTGTTGCCGGGAGATTGTGCATATCATATGCGACGGGTGCTAGTTTTTAATTAAACATTCTTGTGAATATTTTGTTTATTTAAACAACTCTTGTTTTTGTAAAGCGTTGTACCATTGATTTTCAGTTCCTTTAGCGTGTCTTAAATTAATTAAGTATTACAAAAAGTTACAAACAAACATAGAAGCAGCAGACCTAAGTTATGATGATAATAATTACAATTCAAACTTAATTTATACAACGTTATCATAGTAAAAGCATTTGATCTATAAGAGTCATATTAAAGTTATTTATTTGAATATTTATGTACACGAAAACTAGTGATCATCATCAAAAAGTTACACTGTATTCATTCGTATGGCCTATAACAGGCAGTACTACGATGCGTTGTTCGGTAGCTCGTACTCGTAGGTATCGGTCGGCATCGAATAGCGGCTCGTGAGAACACCGTAATTGATCTTTCTAATCTCATCAATCGACTTATGATCAAGTTTCGGTAATACCTATCAACACATTTAACAATACTATGATTTATAGTATTACTAGCTGACTCGCGCAAATTCGTCTGCGCCGAAAAAAAAAATTAGGGGTGGACTACCCCTAACATTTAGGGGATGAAAAATAGATGTTGGCCGATTCTCATAGGTACCGGATAAGCACAAAAAATTTCATCAAAATCGGTCGAGCCGTTTCGGAGGAGTTCAAGTTCGAACACCGTGACACGACAATTTTATATATTAGATTGTGTAAAAAGTAATTATTTTAAAATGTGTTAATTATACAAAATTAAAATTTAAATTATATTTTAAAGATATGAAATACGTCACATCAAAATAAAATCACTTTGAATATATTCATTATACGATATCAAAAAATGTAAATAAATTTTAATTATATGTTCAAAAATTCATGTTCATTTTAACTTTAAAACGTCCATCAATGCAATAAATTAGTTAGTTTCGTAGAAAAGTCGGTAGTAGCTTTCCTCAATTTAAAATGTGCCAGTCCAAGCGGTTTTGTCATAACTATTATTGGCATCCTAAATAACACAACAGCTCACAGCATTCGTCCAATTAATTTAATAAAATCAATGTCCGTGGTGCTTTCTCAATTCAGGCGTAATCCATTTTCAATTTTATTTAGGTAATTGTGTCCCGCTTTGCGAGAAGGGAAGTCGAAACTTATGTTTTCCTACTCCTTCTATCATCTTCTGATTAAATTCGTTGTGGGGCTCAAGACAAGTTAGTTTTCCCTCGCGTTCCTGGGCGTCACTGCTCTGAGTCGCTACGATGGTCGCCGCTGTGGATCCTAGCTACACTGGAGTTACAGTGGTGGGAGTGAGAGGTGGGCAAAACCCCAGACAGCAAGTCTGAAAAGGTCTGCATTTATCGTCAAATGCCATAGTACCACACAGTCTGTAAATGTTGAATTGTAATGGATAAACATACACATTCCGTAATTACTTGTTTATTTTAATATTTTATTTGCTCCTTAGATGTCATTGCTAAATAAAATGCACTTTATATTTAAATTAATCCTTGGTTTCGTCACACGGATTTCGAAGAACTTGAAGTTTAGGCACTCTAAGTGCATCGAAAATCTATCGCAACTAAAAGTGTTTGTGCAGCTTTTGTCGACCGGTAACGGACCGTGAGAACTCTGTGATTGATCTAAATAATCTTATCAATCTACTTACGGCCAGGTTACGTTAATACTCGTCTAGACGCTGCACTCAATCACGATTACATTGCGCACTAACTATACTAAAATTAAAACGATCCTAGACGTAATTGACGAGTATTTTTATATATCAATAAATCAAAGTGGAAAAAAATGACACCGTGTTACTAGCTCAATGCAATTACGAATGCAAATTGGCACTATTAGAACTGTGTAATTATTATGAAATAAAAATATAAACCTTATTATTTGGGTTAAGTTTACTTATAGAATGCATTAAAATTAATTGGATTTTCACTAAAGTTATTTTATTTTAGGTATAAATTTTAGTTGAAACAGTGGTACATGGTTAATACTAATGGGAAAAGCTCATAAACCAACGGCAGGTGATGTATAATTTTTAATTTCCGATACCACGTGTTAATGCATAATTCCGATCTTCTTTCTCGATTTCTTTTGATTTCATTTCACGTACCTGGACGAAAATACAAAGCAATACACATCTTTTTCAAACCATGTTTCATATTTGTGTCATAATTACCTAAAGCTACGTAGAAATCCAATTCCTTTCTGTTAATAAAGTAACAAAATCGAATCAAATTTTAACTTTTCTAATATGACACAAAAGGAAAAATTTCGCACCAATCGCACCTCATTTTAAGTATAATTCAAACATAGTAATAAATATTATAAATGGTATATTATACATTATTATGATGGTACATATTTCATGGTCAACTTGACAGACAGGTAATTTATTCAGGTATTAAACCTGACCTAAAGTAAAAGCACTTTCCCGATGTATTATGTAGATAAAACAAGCACATCACTCATATTTTATTTGTTACTAAAAACATATTACTTGAACAAGCTTAAAATACTTTTATAAAACGATTAAGGTAAATTATAATTACTATTTATAACTTCACATTAATAATTACACCCCGTAACTACTAATTTATACGAGACCTATTAACATACTACTATAAATCGATTAAAAGTTACTTTTCCTTGTTGAGAAAGAATTAAATCTGAATACGTTTTTTTTTACCACTGTAGGTTAAAAAAGATTCTTTTTTAAAAAGCCCACTCGTTTTTTATTAAAAAAATAAATATAAGTAAAAAATAGTAATATAATTTTACAAACGTAAAATTATAAATTCTTATTTATGTACCTATAACTTCAAGCGCAAATCCAATTATGTAAATATAAAACTTATTTAATCATACATCGATCTTATCATTACAATATTGATTGCTTTTAAAACGACAATTTTCACTTTGAAGTATCAAAATGATTTGTTAGTAGTTGAACGAAATTGGACATGCATTACAAATGATTGGTAACACAATGGTTTCGACGTAACGATCTAAACACATAGTTTAGATTTAATAATTCGACTTGATCGATTATATTTCGACACTCATAAATTACTATAAAGTTCTCATGATATACAAAATAATAGGCTTCATAACCTTGATCGTATCTTTAGTTAGTAATCTAGTGTCAGGCCGAGAGTTCGGCTTTGATTATTATATAAACGCGACCTATCCTGCGGTTAATCGTAAAAATCATTTATTATCAGCAATTTACTCTAATTAAACATGTAATTTTGTTTTTTTTTTCTATTTTACATTATATTCATTTTTTATTTTTATTTATTTTTCATTAGGTACACGTGCTACTCAATAAGTCCAAAAAATGCAATGTATCGTCAAGCGATCAAAAATTATTATTACTGCAGGTACTACGTTGAATCTAGTGTACCTTTACTTATGTACCTTTGTAATGCCAAGACAAAACGAGGGCTTTAGCTATTGCAGAAGATATTAACCATTTAAAGCCATTATATTGCAATTTATCGCGATCGTAATTACCAAATAACCCTGCGGAATTCTAATCGTAACGTCTGACTGAACTTTCATAATCTCGTGTTAGTCACCTTCGGGTAGATACGGTGAAGGATTACGGTCGTCTAATACTTACTAACCATTATTAGTCATGTTCAATTTCTACAGAAAAACATTATGCAGATATGCAGTTTTGAACACAAGATTGATTATTGACAGTTGTGATAACTATAGATAGCACTGAGCTAGTTACAGTAGACAAATGTAGTAGTGTCTATACACGAGTAAGCGTCGTTAAGAGTTTGTAACATGTTGTCAAATAAGAATAACATATAGATTTTATAAATTAGTTGCAAATAAACAGAGCACACACAAAATTATACACAATAGTACGACTACTATTACTACCAAATATCATTACGACTAATATTCTATTTAAGACCGCGTCAGTATGAGTCCTTTTTTCCAAGTAACTGTGAGATTCTTAGACATTACAAATGTGGTAGGTACTCTCTACTCTTTTGTGTTTAAAAGTTTAATAAAGCAGTACAACAATAATGTAGACGTTACCCGCGTTAAATTATATCTTATAATACCTAAAAAAAATGTGCAATGCTAACATCAACTGTTGTTAATGTTGACGGAAATGAGCGACCGCAAAGCTCATCGACTTCCAAAAAATCCGACCACACAGGACATGGCGACCGCACGACCTTGTTGCGTTAATGCACCCTAATTTCACCGCAGCGCAGTACCGTGAGTGCGCACCAAAAAACCAGCATGTCATTTTGTTTGCACGACTTATCAATAAATTAATACCGTCTGAACGCTCCCGCCGCCCGCCGGTATGACACGCACGATCCTCGATCAACACATCCCGTGGAATGATTCTGTAATTGCGATCAGAGACAGAAATTGTTGGATAAACGAGACATAATGTTGAATTATTTTGTTTTTAGAGGTGATTGAAGAGACATGAGCAACTGACGATGGTAAATGTACGTAATAGCAAATTGATTTTTGATTTGTGATAGCTAAAGGATTTTTAATACGTCTCGGATAATAAAGGTACCGATATGTCGTCGGCACTCTGCGCGACTAAAGGGGCAATCTTTCATGGTTGTACAATAAAAAATTGCTACCAAGAACCCAATTCACTGCGTCCAAAATTTCACCGATTAAATCAAAATGACAAACGGAACGAATTTCAGATATTTTCGTGAAAGTCGTCAACTTTAGTTCCGTACTAACATACTTTATCGCGATCAGTTTATGTAAATAAGATTAAGGGTTGATTAGAAGTCGATCGCATCTGAGGCCGGAGGGCAGATCGCGATAAGAGTCCGATGTTGGCAGCGCATGCGTAATTAGAGATAAACAGAAAATAATTGGCCGCAATCACGCGCAATAAGTGAACGTGCCAGGACGATTATGCAGTTACCTACCACAAATAGTGCGATGACGGGTCAAGATATTTAAATGCAGGAGCTAAATGTATTTGCGTCATCACTAATTGTTCTCCAAATAGGACATTTAAATGTTTTTAAATAAAGTACCTACATAAGCTGTTTAAATTGATTCAATTTAAAATTTTCATTTGTAAGTTCCGACGTTATCAGGTATCGTTAGAATAGTAGGTATTTCTTTCATACCACACAAACAACAAACAAAACAAGAGAACAAACTGAATTGGTTTTAAAGCGTACAAATGCAAACATCTCATATCTCTATCCCGATCTCTACCGTTCTCATTTTTTTAACAGGGAAATCTCTTTTAGACGAAAAGCAATTTGAAGGAACGCCGAAACGTAACGTCAAAACTGATAGACAGTTTCATACGACATGTTATTAAGAAACAAAAACGAAGTAACGCAAAACATATTGCATCATTAAAAGTTAAGCGTACTGGCTCAACGTGCCCGAAAAAAAGCAATTATTCGACGTCGTTTTCTCTCACACCGATGACCTGACTCGCGGGCAAAACCATTGTCGTCCTTTAATTTGAATTGAGTAATTTTGAAATTACCATTGTAACCTCAGTATTTCGGCCACTTCAGTGAGATTGCGCAAAGTTAACTGCTGCACCTATCAGATATTATTTATGTGAACAGTTGTGATTATACATCGTTATCTTGACTGGTATACGTGAGGTGAGACCTCAATGTCGGATCTCTAAGCTCGGAATCGACTAAACAACACCAGATCGATGTTTGTACACGTAACCTCTCCTAACAATTTGATCGGTTTGTGAGTCTGTAAATTGCCATCATACTTGAGAATCCGACACTATAACTCATCAAAACAAATTGTCGTTTCAAGTATTTCAACGATTGCTGGATGATTAAAAGTCTAATTGTAAGTTACCCATTATAAATAACCTTTTTATGTCTGGTACTTATTATGCATATCAACTGAAATTTCTAGTAAGTAGAGCTTCTATTTCCATTGTGTTAGTTGCTGTAAAACAATGGAGGAAGTGAAGATTCAGCAATGGCCGACTATACGTCTACAGGCTATTCCTAATGATGTTTGAGATTAAAATGTTCGTGAACATTAGCCGTGGCCATTAGGAAACCAATTACACCGTTCTCTTGTTTTACAACTAACTTGATAATAATACAAACATTCATGTATCATTACAAAATCCGATGAACAAAGCCAATGTATCTTCATTAAAAAATAATCAAACGGCACTTAGTTTTCTCTAAGCTTGTAAAGCGATAAATTGCGTTGTTGCAGATGGTGCAATGAATCAATCCGGTTGACTGTGGTTTTACACAAACATGTCCATGCTCTCAATCCACGAGCGTCCGTGGAGCCCCTTAATTGACATGTGTCAGAATGTGTGCAGTTGACCCCGGGGTCACGCGTAAACATAGTTTGCGCTATTCTCTAGTTACTTTCGCTAGCACTCGCGCCGTCGTTTAAAATATATCGAATATGTGTGACCCAGTAACATGTGAACATGAAAATTTAGTATTACGTTTTGTAACACTAAAAAGTAAACGCGCAGCGTAGAACCTAATACTTGCGTCTTTTAAACTATCTATTCTATCAGATTTTTAAGAGCCACTTTTCAACTACTTTTGTTTTTTTTATCCTTTACTTCTATTAAAACAAAAAAGCATCATTTATTATTGTAAAGTTTTGAAAAATGAATACACCTACAAAGGGGAATAATATTCGCCATTTTCTCAATAGTTATAAGCCGTCCTTTAGACACCATTATTAAAATATTGTAATGATTTTTTTTATCTTATTTTCGTGTTTCAATAAAAATTGTTTATTGTATTTTATTGCACAATTTCCATAATTTATAACGCAAACGACACCTAGTCTTGGATCACACGCATTAGTGTTTTGTTTTTCGTTTAATAGGTTAATGAGAAATTTAAACACTTTATGGTAAAGGCTCGACCTAAAGTCGTTAAAGATACTACAAAACTTATCTTCAAAAATTTATGATTATTACATATAATAAATTACGCTTTATACCTAGTTGTAATTAGCTTTAAAGTTTGTCTGAAGAAATGATGGACACTAACACCTATAATTTGCAATTTTGTTATAAATTACCTACTTAATAATTAACTACCAATTATAATTTATTGCAACATACTCTATCAGATTAAAATATCAAATCCACACACAAAAAAGTACAAAGAGTTTGCTGCAAACAAAACCCCGTATTATTTATTGATTGTTCATCTACACGAAATTAATAAATAAGATTTGTTATAGTACACTTGTATCTCAGAAATGTCAATATAAATAGTGGTTAATCGTGATTTTGTGAAGAGGTTAGGCTGCAGCACCTGAGAGCGTAATCTCCGCGCCCCGACATTCCTTCAGAGTCCTGAACCACGATGAACTTTGCTCTTATTGTCAATTCGTGCTCACCGTTGCGTCGTTCTCCTAAACATTATACCCATTTAAGAAGTTAAACGAGAGATAAACGATTTCATACGATGGGTGCCTTGTAGCAGCTCCGGCGTGAAATACGATGCACTAAGAACAATGAGCCCCAGATCGGAAGACTTTATTGTGGTGTCTATTATGCTTTCAGTGTGAAACATCGACGATCTGAACGTTTACGCGCTCAGGCAAGGTTTCTGTCACATCGCAAATCTATAATCTTTTTAACATGCTACTCTATCAGAGTAATTGAATGGTGGCAACTATTATTAATAAAATTATAAGTCGTCTTGATCACTTCGCAAATGTAAATCTTTGGTAAACAACCACAACAACAAACATGAGAACCATGATAGATGTAGATATAACCTATCCAGGATAGAGGAGATATTCTTCAGACCAGTTACGAGAGCCGGATAACACTGTTGTAGTGCTTAGAACATGCTTATATTATGATAATTATAAATTCCGCAATAATTTGCTGCAATAATACGGTACATATTCAATTCGTAGCCTCGAGGCAGACGATACGTTGACGCAACACAAAACAATGGAGTTTCGGTTCAGCGACCTTTCGGGATCTGTGACATCGCTGCGAAAATATGGGCACAGTTTAATATAGCATTGCGTACTATAGCAGTGACTAGCTCATGGGAGAGATGACGCGATTGAATGCATAGCGCGCCGCTCGTGCCGCGGTACGCCCCTTCAGATTAGCGGGACATAGCTGTTGAATTTTAAATGAGCCTGCTTGTGTAATTGATACGATGTTACACATTATCTTGAGCCCTGACATGCTGTGCTATTTAACGCTTATTAACTATATTCATTGTATTATCAATCGACACTGTACATTGTATAATTCACGCGCAAGCACATTTTCTACGAACACTCAATTCTGTTACATTTAAGTAGATTTGTGTTGCGGTTAGTGCAACAGCTACAACGATTTCTAAATTGAGTGTCGTGCAGGCGCGAGTCTACGCTCCAGGCGACCACATAATGTAGACCGGGAGGTTCTATGAGAATAATGTGGTCTGTGTACGACTTACAACTATGTCTTACTCAAAGCAATATACGACTGTACAAGCCTCAAATTGAAGGCTTTCAGCGCAATTACCTTCGCCATCTGAGGTACACTTAGCAGCCGACTATCAAATAAACTACCAGACCTGTTCTGCTTATTTTCACACAAATCACTGCAAACGCTTATTTCAACTCAAACCCATAATTTTTAAATTTCGTTTGGTTTTGATGAATCGATCTTCCCAATCGTATATGTGATTTATATTACAAGTACCTAATCATTATATTTACGGTGTGAAAAGTGAAATCGTTAAACGCGATTCCCGATAGCATTTCACAATGTACATTTGCATATAACCATGAACATAGTCATCAAAATCTAAAATGATTTAGTCGAAAAATAGAGGTTTAAATTGCTGGGATATTATCTAAACGTTTCACAATAGTATTGTTCGTGAGGTTGGCACACAATGGAACACCAAGAGCGGACCTGTCTGTGTAAGTAGGGCGCATGAGGAGCGTCGGAGCGTCGTCGTGGTGGTGAAATGTGCGGTGGGCGGCGTCGGACACGCTGCCCCGCCCAGCCCTTTCACCGCCGCCCGCCGGCGACGCCGCACCGCCTTCCTACCCTCGACTCTACTCAACCATCGCACTTTACGTAACCGAGCCACGAATATTCCCCAACAAACACTTGCATTGCACTTGTAAATGCTTGTGCACGTTGCTGCCTTTCAAATTGTATTTGCTAAATACTTTGATCAATTATCAATATTATTATGATATCTTTATATGCCTAACAATAGCTGAGCCAGTTTTCTGCATATCTTTGTTCAACTACTCTTACCATTTTTCGAAATCGATAATTATGATTCAATTTCAGTTTCTACAATTATCTATTTTTTTTATTTTATTTGATTCGATTCAAGATCACGACTTCTAAGTATCCAGGTAGGTCTTAATCTATCGCTAATGAAAGTCATACCTAATTTTTTTCAATACAGAAAAATTACTAACATTTGTGAATTTTAATGACTTTAATTTATTTTGAATCTACTTTCCGCATGCCTTACTTATAACTTGTCTATTAACTTCCAAGATACTAACGATACGATCCTAGTGTACTGTACCGTAACAACCTATAACTGTCCACGGCTGTCCACCACGTCAGTCTACTACACATATCATATTCGAAGGATTTTTAATCCATCTCCACTTTGCAGATATCCTCACGATTTGATTTTTTACTGTCCTTAGCCACAGGTGTTGTGGAAAATATGAAGACACACCCAAATCTCAGTCTGATCCTAAATCAATCTAATAATGTAATTGTTACGCCACTCTGCACCTTGCAGCCCTCTCTCAATCGGGTATCGTGAATTAGCAAATAAGCAGTTATGGTGCACGATTACCTTCTAAATCGTTTACTTCAAGCTAAATTTATAAATTCACATGACCTCATAATTACAGGCTATTATTGTATTAAGATTCCATGTTAAGTTGTGGTGATTGCTGTGATTTCAGCATTTTGGAACTAAAACGCTGGTTTATCATTTAATTTAACAAATATTTCCTAATTGAGCTTTTAATGATTGAATAACTTTTGAATATGACAAATAACTTTTTATTATCACTAGAGTAGACTATTTTAAACCGAAGATGACCCTAATTTTAGTCATGTAACTTGTGGAATGAAAAGGAGTATTTCCCTTTAATTAGAATTTGTACATACCTATCTACCTAAATGTTGTCTAAAATTTTATGAAATTTAGAAGGATACTCATTCAAATCTGAATATGTAAGTTTGAAACACGCATTAAAGCATCTTTCTCTAAAAAACATAGTAAGAACAAGATTTTTTATAGGTACCTACTTAAAAAACTAAGATACGAAAAAGATACTCATATTAACCTAACATCAAAGAAATACCTACACAAACAGTACCTACGAAATACAGACAAAAACTTAAAATCAAAACCACTAATCTCCAAACACCACGAAACGAACAAGATACCTACCATTTCACTAGCAAAATCGATCATCTAACCAATCGTTCGAACCCTCAATCAGAAACAATGACTACTTAAGAATCTCTATTATATTTATCGTTCTTCAATGCTCAAACCCTGCGAGATGAAAGGTTAAAAAGCTCAAATAAGCGTGCATTAGGAAAGAGGTGGCCCATAGGGTCGCAGTTAGAATGCAAACTACCTCTCGTACATTAAATTTGCTGCATTTGAATTGCAAAGTCGTGATTTGTCGTACAAAGTACAGATCGCGATGTTCCATCACTATTATTATCGATAACAAAATGGCTACCAAATTTATTATATTATGTTTTTTTTATTTTGTTACGTTTTATGATAATATAAAATCAGTTTTTAATTTCTAAAGTGCGCATTATTAAGCGCGCGTTAGCAATTACAAAAAAATTTAAATAACATGCTTTTTATTTCATACAATACACGGTAATTAGTGATTTAAAATGCTTAGGTACGTCTTTAGAATCGGCATAAATATCAGTTTTTTTTGTTAGTTGGAGGAAATCACCGAATCGGTATTTGGGAGTTGAACCGCACTAAAACCTCCAACCGCTCACACTCAGCGTCCGAACCCCGGCTGAGGCCAGAACCCAGCACGGGGTTATGTGGGATGGCGCGACGCGTTACGCCCACGGCACTCTTTCCTGTCGCGCCGCCCCCATAAATATTAGTTAACATTTTTAAAGTACTGCCACCACCTAATCCACCTATTACCTACCTTTAGGCAATGTACCTACTTAAAGCAAATTATGTTATATTCTAACAGGTGAATCAAACCAAAATAATAAGTACCATATTATGTTTGTGTTACTTTTCTTTTAGAAATGAAAAAATATGTGCAAAGTTCATGATAGTACAGACCTTCCGCTTTTTCCATAATTTCACTAATCTGCTTTCGTAAGTTTTCTTAAATACAATATATTTGAATAAAATTAGAATAATTGAGAACACGTGAAACAATCAAACAATATTTTGCGAAGAATCATTTATCTAAAACAAAATGGCGCAGATTCGTGTCTTTTCACTCATGCAATTAATATTCATTTTACAGTCGGAGTTGTTCGCATTAAAGATGGTCGATGTTACCGATGGCTGTTTAAAGGCTTTAAATTATTTGCCCGAAGCCGCGATGTAACCGTTACAGCGACGCGCTCCGATAAAGCTTTGATTTATCACTACGAATATTTAATGACAACAGACAATTGAAAATTTATAAGGTGCACCGCTTACCGCAACATTTACAAGACCTCACTTATGGTCCTATTTGTATTGTATTGAATTTAAATTTAGAATCATGATGTATAACACCTTCAATAGTTGGAAGAGATTTATTTATTACTTTAAATTACTCTATTGTAATATAGCAGGTAATATATATGCGTAATATGAGAAAAATATTGCTCAAACTAAGTTTAAAAGAATTTGATCCCTTCACAAAGAGTTTTTCGATCGTAATTGGTTATTAGTTAGTATTATACTTACATAACTGAAATAAAAGTTTGAATTAAAATTAATTGTGGTTCCTTGTGAAATACTTACTTTTAAAATAATTGGCATCCATTATCCCTTAAGAACTGAAAAAGAAAGGAAACGTCAAATTGACTGAAAAGTGATACTTAAAGGTAAAATAATAATATAAGAGAAATAAGGACCAATATTTAATTGGTTTTAGAGTAGAAGGAAACCTTCGGACTTCCACCTGCCTTGCAGATCTGTTATGTGGGAGAAAACCTCCTACCGCTCACACTCGGCATTAGAAACTCGGCTAAAAATAAAACCCATTCCATCACACCCAAAGAACTCATAATAGTAAGTATAGTATGTAGTATGAATAGCATCAAAACTATTAACGGAGTTGAGAACGCATAAGACTAGAGGGCCGGTTCATCTCCAAAAAAAAAAGACTACAGTTTGTATTAATAAGAATACATTTGTGTTAAAACAATAAAAACATTTTATATGATTACCATATAAACCGTGTTTTACATCAAGTGGCCCTCGAGTGTACCTTTGTATTGTAGTCTTTATTACAGAATAATGTGCTGAATGCGAACCATCGTATAAACAAAACGAGAAGCCCATATAAGTGCTTACGAATAATTCAACAACAAATTCATAGAATCGCATTAGCTTTGTAAACATAAAGTGCTCGTAGTTTACCCTGTTCAGATATTAAAATAAACCTATTACTGAACAATGAAGAGGAATGAGTTGAGGTTATTCGAATAATTCTCGTATATTAATAGGTATCTAAGTGCTACGAGTAAAACAATTATCATAACTTTCAAAATTTGTTATAGTTTTAGTATGGAAGTTCATGATTACAGAAGAATTAAAGGAAAAATAATATTAAGAATAATTATTATTATTTGCTATTTAGATTGGTTATCGCCTTTTCCATTTTCATTGATGATTCTGTAGAAATCGAAGAAAGTGAGATATTTATGTCGTCTTCTTTCTTACATCTATCTGGTTGTGAGCTTTTATTTGTGAACCACAATAACAAACAACAATCACTTCAGTCTCAACTTAACTTTAATTTAAAATTTGTTGCAATTAATGAACTAATTTAAGAAGGTCACAATAAGCTGGCCCTTTATCATTATAGAAGCGTGAGACCGAACTACCCTCTCTGAACTGATCGAAATTACAACGAACACGAAGCACGACCGCAGTTATATTATTGTTGCACTGCACCGAACATGTCCACAATTTATTAGCAAACGTTCCTCCAATTATCAACCATTGATATGATATACAAATTCAATTATAATCATGCTATTTAAATGTGTTCTTTGTGAGTGATCAGACCAGATGATCGCTTTCTTTATTTTTCACCTTTGTTTTCTTCTTGTATTAAATAAAACATTATAAAGAAATTTTTGTATTAATAATTAAGCAGTGAATAAAAAGGTGTAAGGAAATGAAACAAATTAGATTTCAGAATTCGTATTTTCAAATTTGCTAAATTTGGTTGAGATTTTAATTTGTGGCGATATCTCTTACTCGAAAAAAGAAATTGTTTAATAACTTATTTATTTGAGCGTTTGTCTTAAGTCAATAAATATAAATACCGATCCTTAAAATAAAAACCCGCAAAAATACTTAAGCTGTAGTTACATGCTACAGACTAGTGGTCAGCGTTTTACTACAAACAGCTTTCCAATAGTTCTCGTTCAGTTTCTCCCATTCAATAATTAAATTACTCGGCGAACAATTGCTACGATTACAGCACAAGCCGACACGGATCGACGCCTAATGAATCTCTCTGCTGTCTAGTTATTTACTGAGATAAACTCCGTGTTTACTGGCTACATGGCCATGATTGCACGAGCTACTAATAAATTAGATTTATCAGCTACCTACGTTGTTGTACCTATGCCGTTGTTTAGAATTTATTTCAAAGTTTCCTGTGATGATTGGTTGGCTAATTATGGTATTGCTTTGGGCGATTCAGTTGAATCTGTACTTTAAGTTATTCCATAGGACTTCAACATCTACAGATTATCTTAGAGATTGAAGGCTTATGGTTTGCAAATAAATTAATGTAAACTTGAATGGTGACACAAAAAAATATCAAATCAATTCATGAAATTATAATTTTTAATCAACTGTCATGTTACACTTCGTCCGCATTGTATTCATATTCATTATAAGTTAATGCGGATATAAAATAGTCTTACATAAAAAAAATCAAATAGGAGATATTAAAAATACAATAGAGATGTAGCTTTGTTATGTATGTATTGTGTATTGCCCAGTAGCATTGTGTTCGGTATCATTAAACATAATTATGTTTCGTAATGTAGTGAATCGATACCGGCCAGTACTCGAGGCACGCGTTCTCTGCACCGCCTCAATCAATAGGATTCAAACCCCATTTCACGATTTCAATATTATTGTAAAATGAAATGTCAGAAGTTTTTGTAATGTTCGTTGCGTAAAACAGAATCGATTCCTGTATTTCTGATCGATACAATTTGTTTACGAAATTATTAAAACAATAGCAATTTGTTACTACAAAATACAAGCTACACCTTTATTTATGTTTTTAATTTTAGCATGAAATGTTGTTGCAAACATTTCGTTTATTTTTCTATAGATTATAAAACTACAATTGAACTATATTCCTACCAAATATTATTATTTTATTTTTAAATTAGAAAAAGTGAAAAGAAGATGGCATTGAAAAAATCTTGAAATAAAAATGAAATAATTATTATAAACGAAATAAATATCGATCTATTGCTTTTATACGATCTAATTATACGTGATTAATGTTAGCAAACTAGATGTTTACATTAATTAAACTAAAACTATACTAATTGATGAAAAACAAACCAGTTTTAACTTAAACTGCTTTAATTTGGTGATTTAGAGGCTTTTAAGATTATACTCCTAAAATTACTGTCACTAATGAAAAATTACGTTTGGTCTTCTTATTTAGGTATTCTCAAGGCAATTGCGAAATATATTGTGCGTAATAGGCTGTTTTAATCATAATATTTTAAAATTTGAACTATCAAAATCATTGTCTTCTTAGGACAAAAAAATCAAATACAATATAAATCAGTAACCATTAGGCAATTTTAATTATAAATAATGAAATAATTAACTAATTGTTGTAGGTAATAAACAACGTCTAAGTCGAGTGTGGGAGCGCAGGCGTCGGCTAGCAACTACACGTTCAATATCTATTAGCAGTAATATCGGAGAGATGCTTCTGGCCCAGATCTGGAGCCGGTCAGACCAGTCGTGCGAGAATCCTTGCGTAACACTACCGTACGAGGCTTGCAAAAATTGCATTACTTATCTCCAAAATAACTCACGCCTTTTAAAAACCTTTTAAATTTCGCACTTAACAGATTACTACTGAAATCCTTACATGCTGTATTTTATATCAGACAGTTGCTCCATTTAAATAGATATAGAAGCATAATTTCAAATTGTACCTATTCCTTTACAATATTAGTCTTGTACTTTGCACTAATTTTTCACCTACTTCAACAGTACAAAGCCTGAAAATGTTATTATTCTATGAATTGTTAAATTTATCTTTTGAAATGAGCACAGCGTCATTAAGTAGGTAGGTACTCTTCTAATGTTTCTATTGTTATTCTACTAAATTAAGTTATTTCTAATCGTAAACATATTTCATTAGCTTTTAGTTAAGCAATTATTGTTCTTACCAGTTGTTGGTGTTCCTTTTAATAAATAAAAATATATATATATATATATATATTGTGTGAATGAAAATATTTATAAAGTGAGTGGATTTTTTCTGTTTAATTTATGAATGAAGGCAATTTAAATGTTAATGATGACATGTTTAAAAATAAGAGACGACGTCTACAAAACAACTGATTATTTTTTAATTAATATAGGATTTGAATAATAGCACGAATGCAATAAAAGTTTCAATAATCGTAACTTAGCTGAAATAGTTGTACATATGCAGATATTGGCTCGGGGTAGCCTTATTCCCTAGAGCCCGCGTCCCCAGGTGGCGGATAGGGGAACGCTCGGTAGATGAGCGCATTGTGTTATGCATAATTCGCTTATCTACAGGGTAGGAGGGAAATAAAATACCTCCCGTGGACCACAAGGCCGGAGAAGGACAAACTCCGTTATAAAACCAAAACAAAAATCAGGGGTTGAACACCTATATACCCAACTGAGGCAGCCGAATACAGGCGGCGGATAAAGAACCTGAAAAGTCTGACCTAACAAGTCTGCATTTGCTGCAGGTAGGAAATGACCTCAGCAAGCCGGTCCTGACGGTAATCGTGAGGCTGGTGGTCTTGGCTTAATTGCCTGAACCAAGAGGATGTAAACCTCAATAAAAAATACCCTAATCCTAAGGTGTGGACTGCGCTTAAAGGATGAATGGCTGGAGGGAGTCCAGTTACTAGCACCAACCTCTATATGACTGGCTGATATAGTTGTATATGTGCCTTCTCACAGGAACGGGCGTCACCCTGTGAGCGACCGTTTATTTCGTCCCTACTCGTGGGAATCATATGAGTAATGTAAACACAAATAAAAATCAACCAACTACCCCTAACAAGCAACAAGATTGCAACCGAAAGGCCTACACCCAACAGGTTTTTCATAAGAGCTTTTTTGAGCAAAGACCTAGATCGTCTTCTTTATCTGCTCTCCCAGCAAATGAAATCATTGATGACACACTCTGCGCAGCACCCAATTCCGAATTGAGTACATCAAATTCGAGTCAAGATCAGCCTACACTATCAAACCCTGAATGGCAAAGAGTACCAATAATAAAGTCTTCCAAAAGACGCAGGACTTCTGATTCTCCTCCGCATGAAAGTCCTATTAACCTAAAGAACAAATTCGATGTACTTGCTACCGATGTCGTACATCCAAGTGAAAATTCCAAAAAAATCTACAAACCTCCACCGTTCATTCTTTATGGAATAGAGGATGTCAATAAACTCGTTGAAACATTACAGGAAAAGTTGTCTCCGCATGACTACAAGTTCAAGATTATCACAAAAAACCAGCTGAGAGTGAACTGTAACGACACAGACGCGTACAAAAAATTAGTGACTCTAGTGCGGGAGAAGGGCCTAATAGGTCACACGTTCACACGCAAAGAAGAAAAATGCTACAGAATAGTGATAAAAAATCTTCACCACACTACTCCACATGAAGAAATAATTAAAGAAATCACCAATACCGGCAACATTGTGACTGGTGAAATCATTAATGCTCGTTTAGGTCCTGAAAAACGGCCCTCCTCCACATTCTTTGTAAACTTGGAGCCCAACTCCAACAACAAGAAAGTCAAAGATATTAAATATATCTATCATACAGCTGTGGTAATTGAAGATCCTAAAAAGAGGAAAACTGTAGTTCAGTGTACAAGATGCCAACAATATGGTCACACCAAGAACAATTGCACAAGACCATATAGGTGTGTCAAATGTTCTCTTCAGCATAAAACAAGTGATTGCCCCAAGAAAGATCGCAATAGTCCAGCGAAATGTGCTCTGTGCTTCGGCAGCCACCCCGCTAACTATAAAGGCTGCGATGTCTATAAGGAAATATACCAACGAAAATTTAATAAATCGGCCTCAAACAATAGAACTAATAACTACAAGAAACTTGAAATTCAGCCTAATCGAGATAACACTAACGCTGAAAATAACAATGACGCCACCAAGGCACAAAGAACAAGGAAGTTTATTCAATCAGCTTCAAACATGTCATTGAACTACTCTGATGTAGTTAAGAAATCATCACAAAATACTAATGAGCATTCTCATTCATTTGAAAGTATTTTATTAAAACAGTCCGAAAAGATGGACACTCTCCTACAACAAATAAGCACCCTCATGGGGCTTATAGTATCCCTCGTTGAAAAAATATCTAAATGGACTATTTAAATATAGCGATTTGGAATATTAACGGCCTAGCGCCAAATAAAACTGAAGTGCAAGCACTAATTGATACCCATAGATTGGACGTCATCCTTATTTCGGAAACTCACTTCACAGAAAGAAGCAGTGTCAATTTTCCTGGTTTCTTAGTATACCATACCAACCACCCCGATGGAACCGCACATGGTGGAACAGCTGTAATTGTGAGAAGTTCACTTAAACATCATGAAGAACTCCCATTTAGAACGGAACAAATACAAGCTACTACAATTATTGTAGAAGATAAGAATGGAAATTTCACTATTTCTTCAGTTTACTGCCCACCAAGACATAAAATTGAAGATACAACATTCAATCAATACTTCTCTACTCTTGGTGACCGTTTCCTTGCTGGTGGTGATTGGAATGCGAAGCATGTCCACTGGGGCTCACGGTTAACCACCACAAGAGGCAGGGAATTAAAAAAGAGTCTAATCACTAACAACTTGTACTCGCTCTCAACAGGCGAACCAACTCATTGGCCGAGTGATAGCGCGAAACAACCTGACCTCATTGACTTTTTCATAATGAAAGGTTTCTCGCGAAATTACTTTGACATTAGATCCTGCCTAGACAGCTCCTCGGGGCACACTCCAGTCCTCCTGAGGATGAGCTTTTGTGTCTTCAAACTGGTGAGGAATGAATACCTTGTTAACAACAAGACAGATTGGAATGGCTTCAGGGAGTATATTGAAGACAACATCTGTCTAAACGTTCCTCTAAAGACTAACAATAACATAGAGGCCGCTACCAAATACTTTACATGCCTAATCCAGGAAGCTGCTTGGAGAAACACTCCTGATTGCCCTATCGTCAAAAGCGACAACAAAAATCTCAGCCCTGAAATTAAACGCCTAATCGCTGAAAAAAGAAGATTGCGTAGAGTTTGGCACACAAGTCGACATCCCTCTGATAAAACTGCACTCAATAAAGCTAGTTATAACCTCAAAAAGACAATAGAGGACTATCAAAACGATGCTTTCGAGCAGTTTATTGAGACCCTGCATCCGGACAAGAATTCCTCATACTCTCTATGGAGGGCCACCAAGCATCTCGATCAGCCGCAAAGATTCAAACCTCCGTTAAAAGCCGGCCATGCCAAATGGGCGAGATCTAATAAGGATAAAGCTACTGCATTCGCTGAACACCTTGCTGAAGTTTTTAAACCGAGCGAAGCCCATCCTGGCGTAGACGAGACTCACGTCGACGATGTCCTGGGTCAGGATTACCAGTGGAGCTTCCTCTAAAACCAACTAGCCCTAGCGAGGTTAAGCTGGTAATCAACAACCTAAAGTTGAGATCTGCCCCTGGCTATGATCTGATCACCCCGAGAGTGCTCAAAGAACTCCCAAAAAAGGGAATAATATTTCTGACTAGCCTTATGAATGGAATACTTAGAACATCATATTTCCCTCAACACTGGAAGATCTCCCAGATAGTAATGATACATAAGGCTGGTAAACCTGCAAATGAAATTGCCTCCTATCGACCCATTAGCCTTCTACCAATCCCTTCTAAGGTTTTTGAGAAGATCCTGCTGCGTCGATTGTCTCCGGAGCTTAAGGCCCAAGGAGTCATACCGGATCATCAGTTTGGTTTTCCTCTTTGTTTGGTCCTTTCTTCCTCACTCCTATAGCCCCCTAATTGAATCATATCTTGAAGATAGACTGTTCCAAGTAAAGGAAGGAGATGCTCATTCATCCCTATATGAGATCCATGCCGGAGTGCCCCAGGGTTCTGTACTGGGGCCAATCTTGTACTCAGTATACACTTCGGATCTCCCAGCCTCAGACAATGTCACTGTCGCTACTTATGCCGATGACACGGCTCTTCTGGCAAGTCACAAAGAAGCTAGCATTGCCTCTCTGCATCTTCAATCAGCCCTTCACAAAGTCGGAGATTGGCTAAATACTTGGCGCATCAGATGTAGCACAGCAAAGTCAAGGCAAGTCACATTTTCTCTTCGACATGGGAATTGCCCCCCAGTCACACTCGATGATGTGATATTGCCTCATGCTGACTCATATAAATATCTGGGAGTGCACCTGGATCGCAGGCTCACTTGGAAAGCCCATATAAGAGCTAAGAGGGATGAACTAGGGATCAGATTCAGAGACCTGATATGGCTTTTGGGACGTCAATCCAAACTCAAATTAGATAACAAATTGTTAGTCTACAAGGCAATCCTAAAACCCATATGGACGTATGGCATCCAACTCTGGGGTTGTGCTTGCAACTCTAGCGTAGACATACTGCAAAGGTTCCAGAATGGAATATTAAAAACCATCTCGAACGCACCATGGTTCATCACGAATACTGAAATACACAAACTTCTCTGCATACCGACAGTGAAAGAGGAAATAACAAAATATTTCTTGAAATACAAAGGGCGTCTGGTTAACCACCCCAACCAACTAGCTCTAAATCTCCTTCATGAAAAACACAAGCGTCGCCTGAAGCGACACGCAGTACTGGACTTGGACAAAAGATTCGTCTAAAATTGGAGAGCTCTCGCCATTGGGCGATTGTCTCTGAACGCCTCCTACATTCATTACCATCTGCTCATAATCTTATGATTGATCGCAGATATTAATTTATAAAAAAAAAAAAAAAAAAAAAAAAAAAAAAAAAAAAAAAAAAAAAAAAAAAAAAAAAATGCAGATATTATGCAAAAACTCACGATTTAAATATAGGTGGTAATTTCCAGACGGCTGCTCATATGCATTCTCGATCTATTAATTTTCATACATAATTAATCTCTCTTGCAATTTTGTACGAACTAAAATTTCAATCCACAAATAAATTCACAATTTCACGCTTGTTATTATGTAAAGACATTTTCAAACAAAACTAACATTTTTTTTTTTCTAAATAGACTATCAGTTTCTTTTATTTTATTTATTTATTTATTAAAACAAAATCAAATATTGCATAAAAGTTTAAAATCGTCTTGTATCAATATCTCTATGTAGTATCTTTTCAGAATGCATTGAATGTTAAGACTGCTACATTTATCGTGTTGTTTCATTACGCTTATGATAATATCAGTATAGATCATTACGGTACATCGCGAGAATTCGTTCCCAGGCTACCAGGCCGAGCGCCGCCACAAGACACTGCTACATGATCTTCGTGATAATTTCTAGGAGAGGCGGAAGAAAGCGTGATCTGGGCCCGCCCTTATTAAATGATGCATGCATCGGGCGAGCCACCGCTTGTATGCTCACATTAGGATTAACGGTGCACAGTAATTGTTTAGTTTATAAGTGAACAATCGATTCATTTACTGTTTATGTTAGGTATAGTTGAAATGTCTTATAGTGATAAGACGTGAAAAGAGTTTTAGAAAACTTAAAAAAAATTCTGTGCATAAAGTTTAATGAAACAAATAAAGATTTTTATTTTATGTAAAAGCCAGGAATGGTATATGAAGTTTTGATATAAAACATAAGATCTTCGCTCAAAATGTAATGCAAGAAAATAGCTGTTTAAAGAAAGAAGACTAATCATAATAACAGTTGAGTAGAGTTGACTCTATAATATAATATCGAAAGAACTTGAAATATTTTTAAGCCTGCCAAAGAAAGATCGTTTCATCAAAATGTTACTATGATAAAATCAATTATTATTTCACTACAAAACACTTACGCGAATATGACTGTCATTAAAGTTCGATGTCGTGCTGGTTGTTATTGCTCGAAACAAGGTTGAGTGAGTCCTCAATTGTAGGTGGTAGCGACCAGTGTTTTTCATATTGCAGTAGTCCATTAGCGATGGTAATCACCTAGAATTGTGTAGGCTGTAAGCTCGTACGCATAATAATATTGTGATAGTAAAAAGTAGTGGACAGTAGATAAACATGTGAGGTGTGGTAGTATAATCCTTGTTACAAACTTTCAATAAAACGTCTTTGTATACTTTACTACTTTGACACTTCTAAACACAGAAAGCAGATTTATTTCATACATTATCTACCCGTCAATCAAGACGACGAGGTGTCATCACTGTGTAGGATGTGACCAGGACACACCGGAGCATACGCTCGCTGTCTGCCCCGCATGGGAGCAGCAGCGGTGTGTCCTGGTCCAACAAATAGGACCGGACTTGTCGCTCCCGGGCGTCGTGGCGTCGATGCTCGAGAGCGACGAGTCCTGGAAGGCGATGCTCGACTTCTGCGAATCCACCATCTCGCAGAAGAGGGTGGCGGGGAGTGCGAGGGAGAGAATTTATTCTTCTCTCCGTCCCGCAACAACCCGCCGCCGTCGAGCAAGGGGCCGGAACCGGGATCTCGCCCGGAATCTGGCCCCTTAAGAGTTTCGGGTCCCCAACGCATGTGAGTGCGAGCGGGGACCCAAGAAGGTGTCGTGTCTCGCTCAGCACGCCCTTGCGTCAGAGCATCCGGAGGATGGCGGACCGCGCTCCCCGACCCACGCTGGTTCTGACCCAGCGGGGTATTCCGTGGGAGGGTGACACGCGGTCCAGCCATCTTGGCGGGCTTCGGATAGCCCGCCGACCGAGAGAGCCGGTGGCCGTATTCGCCGGCGGCTACCGGTTCGGCGTCCGGGGACGGAGCGACGGAAAAGTGTGCCGAGAGCGTTACGCGTCGCGCCGTCCCTCAAAACCCCGTGCTGAGTTCTGGCCTCAGCCGGGGTTCGGACGCTGAGTGTGAGCGGTTGGAGGTTTTAGTGCGGTTCAACTCCCACATACCCCGCCCGCGGGGCGGGCGGGGATCCCGTGATTTCCTCCAACTGAAAAAAAAAAAAAAAAACCGGTCAATCAAAGTTTGTATAAAGAAAACTGTTAGATTCTTTGCTCATGCCAGAAATCGAGTTAACATAAAGAAATGTTATATTAATGTTTCTTTGTTCTGATGTTTTAATGCATTGTGATTTACACATAATAGTTCAGAACAATAAACACATCAGTTCAATAATATATTTTTTACTACAAATAAATATTTTTAACACATGTTGATATCTATACAAAAATGTTTTATAATTAATAACATTATTCAATTACTACAGTAATAAAACCATTAAATGTATTTACATTATTTACCGATAAATAATGGGTATTAGATAGTGATGAATGGGTGACAGTTACTTTGTATGATATTAATTATCTAAGTTATTAATTGGTATTAAAATAATTATGACAGCTACTGGAGTGTGGGCGTTGGATTCTAAGGAAATCCGAATTAAAATTGGGATCATAATTATAAACATCCATTAATTGTCTAGGGTCCGGTTTTCGCTCAACGATGTGATCCATGGGTATGTTCGCTCATTTACTTAATGAATAAAAGATTATTTTTTAATATAAATTTACCCAAATAACAATTTTATAACATAATAATGATTTTGGAATGATGATGATGATAAGACTTGCTGGACATTTATGTTTACAGCATACACGCAATTAACTGTCAAGTCTTGATGTTTATAAATTCTAACAACGTTAAATTTACAAAAGTTAAGCTTAAATACTTTGCTCAAGTTGACGAAATCGGTCAGCGAAGCTATTAAATTGTCGTACTGTAAATAGCTTAGTGATTGTTGAATTTAAGATCTAGCTTAATATAAACGTACAACGTGTGCAATTTACTTGATGATTACTGACTGTGGTCACAACTTTACCTGCATCTTAAATGTAAATAAAATTACAGGTCTCAACATGCTCGCTACGGTTATGAGATAAAGTTAAATGTTTACTATTTGGTAAAATAAATACTAGTTTTTTACACATTTCATTAGATTGTTGACACATTAAAATCATTGTTGTATGGTTTGTAAGTACATATTTTGAGGATGGTAGAGCTTTCGTTGTGTCTGTTATTGAAGATATTTTTTATGAGCAACAGTAACAGAAAGCTTCCTTTAGGTATTCCGTTGTTAATAAACTCGAATTTTGATTGACATTAAGTATCGATATATAAACAAAACTGTGACGAGAAATTGCTTTTTTATTCCGTTACGTGCGTAACTGTTTAAATAATGCAAACAAGAATGTGTTCATCATCACTTTAATAATCTAATCTATCCTAAAATTAATCATACGAGTACTAAAACAGAAAGGCAACATACAATCGTCTGGTCCTGTAAGCTGTCGTAGAGCTGGGCAGGGTCAGCAGGGGACTCGTGACCGCGGTCCGGGCGCCGGGACGGACGGTCACGAGCTTGCCCTCGACGACGCAACTCCAATAACATGATATTACTCACTAACTGCTCATTTCACACTGAGTTTTGACACTGAACAGATACCTAAATCGCTTGGTTTGAACTCAATTTCGACTACTGTCGGACTTGTTGGATGGGAATTTTCGTTAAACAGATGGTCTTGGTCCATCTGGTTGATTTATTAGCTGCCCCGCGCAACTTCATCTGCGTCGAAAAAAAAAAAAAAAAATTAGGGGTGGACTACACTTAACATTTAGGGGGATGAAAAATAGATGTTAGCCGATTCTCATAGATACCGGATAAACACAAAAAATTTCATCAAAATCGGTCAAGTCGTTTCGGAGGAGTATGGCAACGAAAACTGTGACACGAGAATTTTATATATTAGATGTGTAAATGTAACATTTTTATCATTAATCATAGAAAATATTATTAAGATCTGTCAAATTTCGCCCGTAACTGTGTATAATAAAAAAGTATATGTATGTATCTACATGTATATTTCTCTTAGTGTTTACAACCATCATAATAAAATGTTTATTTAATTTTCTAACATAATCTCTCCTACTGTGAATGCAGTATTTAATAAAGCAGAAACAACAATAGTTAATTGAGTTTCTAGCGATTAACAGCTGCCAATCGAATGAGACATTAAGAGCTATCAGAGTCCCGTTACATGGTTTCTTGCGTGTTATATTTTATAGTTTTTCGACGTAACAGCGTCGCTGTAGTAATCGATCATCACAAAAATCTAGCGTGACTGATGCGAATTAATGTCTACTTATACATTCACGTCAATATAAGCCTTTGAAAGCCTCAATAGGAAGCAAATCTGATTATAATTCGTTACCGCATCGCTTGCATCTCTATTCATAAAATTTGCACAGTCATTTAAATCTGTTTATTACTTTTGAAGTTTCCTTAATTGTTAGATCTTCTTTGGCTCCATATTATGCCAAGTATATCTTCGTTCCATGAGATGATTCATGGTGTATCTTCTTTCAAAACCATTTTACACACACATTATCTTCCTCAACAGTATCTCAATAGAATTGAATACATATGTGTTATATTGTTATATAACACAATATATGATAACTTAAAAGTATACTTAATGCATTCATTTCGTATAAGTGTTTGTAAGCTGTTTGTTTTCCTAATAAAATAAAATAAATATACCTACCTACTCTGAGTTTAACTGCTAAGAGTCATTTCGTTGGTCGTCGCACACAGGAGTTAGTGTTCATTTACTTAGTTACTCTATTTTAACTGAAGGGTCTAATTATTAATTATTAAACACTTTATATTCTCACTGTAATAGACGAGAATAACCTTGCCAGTAGTTTGTAGACGTGGACTCATGAAAGTTTTCTTGAAGGTACAGTAATTTATTTTAATTCATGTGAGTATGAATATCACTAGATTTAAATTCGCTTTAAATATATACATGAACTGAAACACAAACATTAATAAACGACAGACATGAAATTGATCGTACTCTCTATACTCGACAAAAAGTGGTCATGTTTCGCGGATCCAATTAGAATCCATTTTGTTACGATTAAAGATAATCTCGCGGACTATTGTTTAGTGACAATGGCGGCTTCGGTAGGCTGGACAACGATCGCTCACACTCTGACAGGTGGTAATGGTCGAACCCTTGGCACATTAGTGGACCCACTCCATCATCGAGTACCCATTTTATTAAACGTTCACAGATATCGAACATAAAATACCAGGCGTCATTTCGACATCATGTTACTACTCGTAAACACGAATTTCAGCTATTGTTTTCTCGTCGTCAATAACAAAGATGACATTGAAAGCCTTGCGTTGTAGTCGATTGTGCAATGGAATTTTTAAACGTTCTCTCGTTTTGTATATTAAAGTTTGAATTTTTAATGATGTATCAGATCTCTTGAATCACGTTCCATTTTCATCTACGAATCTACAATTCCTATATAGTCAGTCATATTTTTTCTTCTGAATAAAATATGAATTTCATTACATTTTCTTGGTATCCATCGAAAAACGTATCGAGAATCAAAAACTACGTTAGTAGTTAATAAAGCCATAATCAATTAATGACGATAATTATCATTCATAGTTATCTAAATTGTACTAAATTTATATCGCTGGTAACAATTTACAAGTGTTATTAGAATATAAGTTATGTTAATAATACAATCCAGTAGTTAAGTAAACAAGAACTTTACATTGTAAGCTAAATGAGTTTCGGCAAGCGAGATGCCGCAGACCTTGGACAAGCATTTACAAAATAAGCACCGCTGTCCAATAAACACTATCACACACATTTGCATAAATAACTCTATAAATATCTATGTTTACACTTTAGCATACGTGAGAATATTTAATGAATACATTTTTGAATTAAAATTAGTGTTTATTCCATATATTCTATCGGCAAAGTAGGTAAAATACTACAAAATTTAAGTAGGTTCTTATGGTATAAACTAGGTAAATTTATTTACTGCCACCGTTGTCCTAAGAACAGTTTACTAAAGATACAAGAAATCTTAAATATAATACCTATTGAATAACGTTTTGTTGAATTATCTCTCATAACAACGGAAAAATAATTTAAGCTCAGCAGTTTCACAACAATTGGCAACCGAACCGATTATCGATCAAACCGATCTCTTCCAGGCAACCATGTACGGAAAATGTAATTGTCATTTGAATTCTTCTTATGAGTTGATCTGATTTATTGCTAAGATGTTTCGACGATGTTTATTATGAGCTAAAGATATTCATGTTATATTAATACCAAATTTTGCTGCATTATCTAGATGTCTGTGTTAACTCTATCTTGCACTAGGAAGAATCAAACATTATTTCTTCCAACTGATTCAATCTTTTCTCTGCGACTTTTAAGAGATCATTCTATCATTTTTTGTTGCTCTTTTTACGTAGGTACTTTGTGTTTTTTTTTAACCGTAATGGTATAGGTACATATGTACCATAATTAAACCTATGTTTGTGTATATTAGTTTATTTAATTTTTTTAAATTAAAAGTAGCTATAACAATGATTTCTCAATAAGTATTCCCTACCAATAATATGTTGTATTGCTCTTAATATCTTCATGAACTGGACCGTTTTCTCTTTCTTCGAAATGCAAGTGCAGCACAATAAATCAGAAGTGTAAAGTTGTCGCGATTTATGATCATTATTTCTGTTTTCGTGCAATTTGCCGTCGGCTAATTGTATTAATTAAACTCCATTAAGTTTTGATGCGTTAAAATTGGTGCCGTTTTGTTCCTTTTTTGTCTTGACCTCGTTTGGTTTTGCACCGGAAAAGTTTAAACATAATTTTCTGTCAAATTAAACGATTCTTTGTTTGCATAAATCAATGATAAACTATGCATGATAAATTGCTTTATGTGAAATATTAAATGCTAAAAACAACTTAGTTTTTTTACTCAGCTTTAAAAATAGGAAACGTAGCTAAAACATATCGTAATGTCTATGTTGAAAATTATTATTAATACCTAGATCATTAGATGACTAGGAAGTACAGTATCTACTCTAATAACTCGAGTAGTTACTAGGAAAAGCGTCATCAATAATAATGAAATTGATTGTATTACTCACTAGATAAGCGTTTTCATTAGAAGATAATATAGGTACTAATCAGAGGTACAAAGGACACAACAAATGAATTACAACATTTTTTCTACAACAATTAAAAACGCCTTTTATGATTCATAATTATACCTTATTATTAGTTAACGTTGAATTATATTAGTTGGAAACTAGTTTTTATTTAATTTATTATTTTATTAATTTATTTAGAACTTCATTGATCTTGTTCTATTCGTCCTCCTTCATAGAGACCTACTCCTACGGTAGACCAGAAATGGTTGTCATCCTTCAACATTTTCGCCCTGCTTGTTAGTTGGCTGTCAAGATTGAAAGAAAGTTGCAAGTTGCAGAGGTTCATGAGCGACGATAACCGCTTACCATTAGGTGTAACGTTAACTCGTTTGACTATCTAACAAAAAAAAGTTCGGTATGTTTAGCAAAATGTAAAATATCTATTTATTGGGAGATACATAATAATACTAGCTGCTCCGCGCAACTTCGTCTGCGTAGAAAAAGTAAAAATAAAAATTTAGGGTTGGACCTACCCCTAACATTTAGGGGGATGAAAAATAGATGTTGGCCGATTCTCATAGATACCGGCTAAGCACAAAAAATCATCAAAATCGGTCAAGCCGTTTCGGCGGAGTATGGCAACGAAAACTGTGACACGAGAATTTTATATATTTGATTTTCATAAAAAAAATATAACAAAACTTTTTGACATACCTAGCCTACCTATTTTGAACTGTAGCTTTAAATTTAAGCACGTGTTGAGAATGATTGAAAGAGAGCGAGATTGGAAGTAATTAACAATTTTGCACAGCGCAGACGAGGCTCCGATGAAACCTGGTGACCTCTTGCGGGTCACTCGGCCCCCGCCCGATGACCGCATTGCATCGTGTGCAATACTTAGAACTTAAACATCAGGAGAAACCGTGATTTAAAAAGCGAAGTCAATTTAATTAGATATTTTGTTATAAAAGTACACATTATACCTACTAACTTGCTTGTTTTTTAAACGCAGCTTTCCAACGGTTCGAGAGAATTGAACGATATTGTAATGCGTACATAAGTATAATTTCACATGGGTATTACTTTTGTTGTACACTTTAGTAGTAACTGAATATCTGATCCTAGAATATCATTAAATCTCACTATCGCGCCTTATTTAAATTGTATTGTAAACTTTTATATTTGTATTTACAGTTATTTCATCTTGTTTCTCAGAGAGATTAAATACTTACTTGATAAGTCATTTTATCGATTGAGGCTAGCAGTTAGATTACTAAGCTCGTCCTCAGCTATATCTGGTTTCTCCTGATGTAGATGCTCAAATGTGCAATATCACTGGAGTAAACATTTCATGCACCGACTAAAGTAACAGAACCTTAACGTGTTTCGAGATAACCTTTTTCGTTTATCGACATGTTAGATTTAACATTACGGATGTTTAATATCTACAAACTACCTAGATTATAAATTAAATCCTGTTCGTGTAGGTACTAAGAATAATTAGAAATTGATTTAGGGATATCAATTATTTACATCTACAAATATAAATTTACAAAAGTGGTTTATAACTAATTTACAAAAGTGGTTTATGAATTATAAGGATTTCCTCAGGGGCAAGAATTTGATGCTTTGTAGGTAAAGGTGTCACCATAAAAAGCCGTTTCCTTATAACGGCATTGGGTAAGTAGAACGTAGAATGTACCTACCTATCCCTTCATAGAAATTAACGAAATATTTTATTTACTATTTCGGTAATTCCATGCCAGAATATTAAATATTTTTTCGATTAAAAGAAGTTATTGTTCCGAGGTAATGAAGCATATACAATTGTACAATAAATTGAACACTCAGTCGCATTCGATCAGCATCGAGACGTGAACAGCGAATAAATCAAACGCAATCAATAGTTACATCGCGAAGGACGTACTTCTTGAGACCACAAAGTATGCAGTGGATATCATTGTCGTGGTCACCTGGGTTGTGACTACAGCACACGCCTTTACTACGAGGCGGGGCTGAAAGCCTACCCATTGGTTACCGGCAGAGCGTGACAAGTTTCATTGGACAAAACGACTAATAGTGAAAGTGACGAATGCTCCTGCCGGTAGCACCTTGCGCAAAATAATTGTTCCCACCACGAATGGGGTCAATTACCATGATCCTTCGTTGTACCGTACAGTCCTATTTCACGTTACTTGAATTTGATTATGTTTCGTATTAAATACAAAGATACAGCACAGTAGATATGTATATTAAACAGGAATCTAATGATATTTATTTAAAAGTTATATTTCACTGATAAGTTGGTAACTTGATATTGTCAGAATATATCAAGTACCTAACTATCGTTTAGAAGAAAACTTTTATTAGGTACCTAACTTAATGTTTTCAAATGATATAGGTAATATGCAATTGCTATAATTATGCGATCTGAAGTTTGGTAGGTCCATTCTCGTTCAAACTATAACATGTTAATATCTATATTAAAATCTATGTAGGTAGGTACTTACATTTTTTTTTAGTTGGAGGAAATCGCCGTATCCCCTGAATGAGAATTTACCACCTATATAGGTATACAGGTAGGTATACGTTTTAATCGTCTACATACATGGCAATAAAAAAATCAACTAATCAAAAAATGATAAGTATAATAGCAGTCGGTGCCTTTGGGAATCTTATTTTTTGAACGACTTTGAACGACTTCCCATAAGGAACAGGTTTTTTAGTTTGTACAGTGTGTATAAAATATTGAAACATTGCACTTATACATTATAATATATACATATACCTATAGGTATAATTATCGATTTAATAAATTACCTATTAGTAGATATTATGCAGTGTGATAGATTTCCAGGAAGATTATTTGGTCAGTAAGTATACCTACTTTTTATTTTGATTTGAATAAATATAATGTTATTATAAATAGATATCTATTTAAGAACCTATCTTTCTTATCTGCAAATTATGATTTCTTGGTACAAGAAAATCCATTAAAATGCAAATTGATACAAGCATAACGAGAAAATTAGCATTACGAGCGACAATATTGAAAAGTGACTCAGCGACCCAGTCCATCACCTCCGGTTGAGCCTATTATATCAATGTTATGGACAACTGGGTTCCCAGAGTTAAAAAACTGAATTTACTATAAATTCTTGTATACCTACTTTTTCCGGTGATTCGGAAGATTCCGGTGATCCGCGGGCGGGGGTATGTGGGAGTTGAACCGCACTAAAACCTCCAACCACTCACACTTAGCGTCCGAACCCCGGCTGAGGCCAGAACCCAGCACGGGGTTTGGAGGGACGGCGCGACGCGTTACGCGCTCGGCACTCTTTCCCGTTGCACCGTCCCCTGTATACTGTATACCTACTTAGCGTAGGTTCGACTTGTAGAGACTCATTATGAAATGTAAAAAATGTGAAAAAAATATTATGATTTGATTGAGGATTTCAGAAAGATCAGATTAAATCTTCAATTCACGGGAATACTTAAGTAATCCCTTAGGTATACGTGAAGCATGAAGGCAGAAAACCAAGAACTGGTTTTTGGTTCTCGTACCTAAGTTTAATAAAGTAAGTAACTGTTTATTAAAATAATATTATTAAATAGAATACCTAGAATTTCTCGCAATTAACACTTCTTTGTAAAAAAATAACTTATAAAATTTTACGCGCTACGTGGCGTAAATGGTTACCATCGCCGTGGCCTCTTCAATGCCAGGGCATTGGAGGCCGTTATCCATCACTTAACAGTGAAAAAGGGGTAAATCATATTTTATTTAGATATTTTTCTAATAAAATATTCATTGGTAACATTCAGCGAACACTGAGTGACGTAATGTTAAGTGAATATAATAGTTGAGACTGAGCGACAACGCGACTAGCAAGACCGCCCAAACCCTTGATCAATAGCCGAATAAATCGATTATGAAAATTGAGGTTGCATAATCTTAAGTGAACGTTGACCTCTGAAGATCTGAACTTTTAGACTAACAGGACTAACTTTTAGTCTTATCACCTAAATCGTGAAAGCATAATGAAATGAAAAACATATACCTAATTTATTTTATAGAAAACCTTTTAAATATGAACTGTTAAGATCCTGGCTATCATAAAGATATAATGTAAAACGTGTCCAAAAAGGATGATTCTATCTTGTATGGTACAGGAGTTCTTTTAAGGCTGACTTCAGATTCGCATTATCACATCAGCTCCAGAACACCATTTTATTACATTGTAACGCGAAATACAAAATATACGTTCATTATATAATATTTCATATTAATCGAAAACCGAGAAGTTAATCTAATTTAACTATCAAAATTCCACCCGAAGTTATACAAGGTGATTTGTAAATGATGACCAATAATTAGAATATTAGAATTTAAACCAAAAAATATGATAAAAATCTTTAGTTTATCCAACTTAAAAATATCTAGAACTCTTGCAAAACGATTGTCCCTCGACAACAGTAACTGATGGATGTGGCGGAATTGTGGGGTGCGCGAGATCACTTGAGGTTGTTAGTCAACTTACAGTGTCAACACTCTGTTGTCCGAGATTATTTTTATTTGGGATAATTTTGTTGAATATGGATTGGTAGAAAATTTTTTTAGTAAGTTTTTTATATTCCGTATTAGGACAGAGACAAGTGAAAGGGGATTATAAGTGAAAGGAGTCCACGGAAAAAAAACGTTTTGGTAAGCCTGCTGTATAAGTAGTTACAAGTGTAGTTGTAGGTGCCTACATAGTTACATCCAGCGCAAGGTAAATAAAAGCTTTTAATTATTAAAGGAAAATGATCGATTTTAACATTGAATATCATATAAAAAATGTAGCAACTTAGATTTAGATGATTGATGTTAACCGTGATTATTTTGCAAGACATCAATCTTGTTTAATCCTAGTACTTAATGTCTTTATCTTTGCATTTCGAACTAAAAAGATTTAAAAAGACAACTGACAGTGTAGTTTGACAGCAAAATAATTTGACATTAAGCTAGGGCTGGCATTGAAAAGGTGGGGTAGAAAATCACAAGTATTTATCACAATTCACAAAAAAAATATCTATCTTAAGTGGTATTGTTAAGATAGTAGGTTTTTACGTACGTTTTTTAAATACGATATTATTATCATTATTTTTCGATATATTACAGTTTTTGCCTGTTGTCTATTGAAACTTTGGAAAGTTATAAAATAATTACCCAAAACATCGTAAATACAAAATGGTAGCAATTAAAATGGTAACAGTCACTCATCATCTCAATTCTCATGCCTCTTACGGAATCTACAATTTCAAATTCAGAGTAATATTAATTGCATTGTATATATGAGTCTTTAACATCTCATTCTATCTCATGTATGGTCTATGTCTGTCTCTCTGTCTCCTAAAACATAAGTGTTTCCGAGTTTCCAATTATACTAAGTACTCGATGGTCGATGAGTATTTCTGAATAGTCGGTAATCCCGACTTAGTACAACACTACTTTGAATTCTGCGGCTTAAAAATTTGACAAAACAAGTGTTTTAGGTTATAAATATTTGTTTTTGCGTAAATATTTACTACGAATTTCGTTAAGGCAAAAGCAGAGTTTGTGATTGATTAAATAGTCGTATAAGTGTAATTTTCTACAGAATTAATGTATCCTTGATCTACCATTGTCAGATAATCTGATCAACATGATCACAAACTTCGATAAGCTTTGCGCTGATTTAGAAAAACAAGAACTTGAGGTAAACAGATTTGTAATAATTTCATTTAATTTACGATTTTCACAACTTTTCACAGATACGAATTTATGTACATTTGTTCATATTACAGGCACCTAATGGAGTAGCAAACGCCGCAACTTATGCTCAGCTGCTGGCTATTTATTTGTATCAAAATGACTTGTAAGTATTTTAGTTAATACCAATGTTTTATATCTATAAATACTCAATTAAAATACCAAGTAATTTGACTAGAGATAATTTGTTTCATTTTCATTGTTCTATCACAAATTAGGTACCAACTACTTTTAAAAGAGCTTTGTCAATCTACCACTTTTAAGAATATTTGAAGGAGGTTGTTAGTCTCCAAAATACAATGCTCTTCGCCAAATTTTTCAAATCTATTGTGGGTTTTGTTGTAGATGTAATGCAAAATTTCTATGGAAAAGAATACCACCATCCATAACAAGTAGCTCTCCAGAAATTGTTGCAATTTGGGCGATCGGACAGAAACTGTGGAAGAAAGATCTACCAGGGACATATGAAGCATTAGCGGGCTACACATGGACTGAACCAGTATCCAATATAATAAGGGCATTGGAAGGTAATTAAATTTTGATTTAAGTTACATATTTTATTACTAGCCTGTTTTTATTGTAAACTAGGTAAACAAACGTATGTCCCTCTTGATTGTAACTTGTAACTATTACTGATGAACTTCTGTAATGTATTTCATGCAGTGCAGAGAGGACCTTTGCACTGCGTAAAACCAGTTAAAAACCATTTTTTTAACCTCTTAGTTGATATGTATCTATAGTATTTAGTGAATAAAGTTATTAACATCAAAGTTTTAAGTGGTTTATTAGCACAATTTTTTCATAGTAATGTGTTTCTAGGTATTCATGTTCAATATATAATATTAAAAACTTATTTACATAGATCAATACTATGAACTTTTTACAAATCAATATTTTTATGTTTCCTCTAAAAAAAAATTCCGTACCATCATACCTCTGAAATATTCATGGTCATTAAATAATTTAGCAGTTTTCATTGTTACAAATCATATTATGATAATATGGTGTGTTTGAAATACTTTCGATTCTAAATGAACATGTAAATCTAAATTATACTTTTATTTAATCTTTCAGAAAACATTAGAGAGAGAACATTGAAACTTATTGGAAGGTCATACAGTTCCATAGCCCTTGACACACTGATATCTATGATCGGTCTGAGCAAGGAAGCCACTCTGCAAGTATGTCAAGAACGTAAATGGAATCTTCATGAAGATGGTGTGACGGTGATACCAGTACCTCCCGCACAACCTGCACCATTGCATACATCAAGCGAAGACCAGCTGTTCAAATTAACGGAATTTGTATCATTCTTAGAAAATTAAGTAAGTTTTGTTACTAATACTCTCCTTATAGTCGAATATAATGAATATTTGTACTGTTCTGTAGTTGCTTCTCTAAATTTCAAAAAGTAATAAAACAATACCTAATTTAAAACTCATTTATTCGATGTCTATACTTGGTAAAAAATCCTTAACTTCTACTGAGATTATAATGGAATAAAAAAAATTATGTAAAATAAATTGGCAGTGTAAATTAAAAGAGCTAAATAAGTTCTTACTTAAAATAAAGCTATAAATTCTAAAATAGTTTTAGTGACTCATTTAATTCCCGTCACTGTTATAGGTTTAAAATATCACAAGCAATTTCGTTTTAATCGTAATCTCATAATAATTAGACACTCGGTATTATTTTGTCAGATTTTCTTTAAAATCTTCCTTGGAATGACACCTGGTTCTGTCTTGGTTGCAGTCTCATAGCATTTGTGTCATCATCATCTCCGAGTGATGCTTCGTAAGCCCTGTTGATTTGCCCACCGTTGGGCTCTGAGAATACGTCTTTGACTGAAATGTTCGCATTCGATGCCCTGTGACGAGGTCCGACGTTGTTATTGAGCTGTAATGGAATAGAATTATTAGTCACAAATAAAAAAAATTCGTCTAAACATCATATTCCATCTAATAATAAAAAACACAATGAATATTTTATGGATTTTGTCCAGAACACGTTTCAACGTTAAAATTTTAACTGGATGCTTAATAATTTGGAGGTAATATTATCGCCGTGTATCATGGAGGCTACATACTATTCCAGTAACACCGTATTCATTGTTAGCGCCGAGTGTTTGCATTTGTGATTTTCTTCTTTCCGCCATGACTGAGTTTCGGCGGGTTTCTAAAGCCTTCAATGTCTCTCTTCGCAACGTCATCTTACGATTTAGCACTGGGGTACCTGGAATTAGAATTTTGAAATATTTAAACTTATGCTGACTCATTGTTTGGTATATTCAGATATTTTGAGTTTCTATCTTGTTTCTACCTGGACCATCATTAGCGTTCATATTAAAGAATCGTTTCTTGAACGCCACGTCCAGCGTTCCTATGTTACGTTTCTTCTGTCTAGCTTTCTCTAAATTGTGTATAGTCTTCCTTCGACCGACGTTGTGTGGTCCGGATCCCGAGTCATTATCGTAATCGTCATCCAGACCATTTAGTTTCTGAAGATCCTTCACTATTGCTATTGCATTCTTATCCAAAAGTGCATCTTGGGACAAATCATCTGACTGCAATGAAAGAAATGAATAAATATCTCAGGACTAGTGTTTTTTTTATTTGATAAGTATTGTAAGGTCCCACATACCTTCTTTGAACAGAACCAGTTGAGATCTGTCGATGACAAGATGTGTGAAATAGTTCCGAATCTATGGAACAACATGGCCGAGAATTGTATGACCAAAATCAAGGCGAAGAAGAACACAAATACAAGACCAATAGGTTCCAATTGCAAGTATTGTTTCGATATGAGAAGCTGAAACATTAAAATAAATATTAATTCAAGGCCAATTGTAAAAATAGTATTAATTTAAAATATTGTTAAAACTTGCAATCACATCAGAATGAAGAATTTTAGAATGTATTTGAAATGCCAATGATTAGTATTGTTTCTTAATAAGTTCATCTAAAATAAAGTATTCATAAACCACACTAAGAATAAATAGAATGTCGTTATTAAGAAACAATTACTTGTTATGTGACGTGCAAGTGCTGGATTAAATACATTGTACGTGTACACAAACATAGTGTCTTGACGTAATGTCGTGTAATAATGATTATTTTTATCCACAACAGAATATTTTCACGAACAAAATCCATCATAACCTGAACACATAAAATGTAGTCAAGTTAAACAATCCACCATTTCTCAGGGATGTGTGGGTATAGTTATGTACATAGAACACCAGTGAACCTGTCACCTCATTTAATAGAAGAGATTCCACCACCTTAATAGATAGTATAGACGTTAATTTGTCTTTCGTGTAACTATAGAACTGGATAAACGTGCTTTTCTCAAACTAAAATCTTTTTAAATATTGCAATAAGTTTTGGTCTAAGGATTTGGTTTGATCTTTATGTTATGAATCGAAACGATTCAGTAAACAGGGGTAAGGCTTCGAAGAAGGAGTTTTTGTATTATTAGAAAATGTGAAACCAATAGTGTAGCCAAAGTTATTTAGGTTTCCGTGTCTCCGGGATGCATGCTGTTGTGCCGTGTCCCAAGACAGACCGGTTAGAAGAAGGTCGTTAGAAGTGTGAAGTGACACACATTCTGTGGTAACATTCGGCTGTACCTGGCCTGTCTCCTCCATGTACGTAATGTTTGTCTTTACTCCCAAAGGCCAGACCACGTGAAGCTGATCTTTATTGAGTTGTAATAAAAATACTATCAATATAAATAAAGCATTGAACATAACAAATGCAAAAACTGATTTATTGCGCAGTTCAAGTAGATCGCCTGCTATGCGAGCCTGTAAAATTTAACAAGACAAAAAATATAATACATTATAATCAACTTTCAAGGGTGACTGGGATTGTGACATGTTTGGTGGACTTAAATGTTTATAAGGATCATTGTAATCGTCGCCTTCCCGAGTCATCGTTGAATGATGATCGCTGCGTAGTGGAGTTTGACGTTACCTCTTGTGAAACCTCATCATAGGTAATGTTAGTCTTAACTCCGAAGGGCCATTTAACGTGAATGTTGTCCTTGTTCAATTGTAGTAAAAACACAATGAGTACAAAAAGGGCATTGATCATAAAGAATGAAAATACGGAAGAGTCTCTCAATTCTTTTAAGTCTCTCGAAATACGTTCCTAAAATTAGGGGAAGTATAATATGAATAAAGTGCAATAATATTTCTGAAATAAAAGTCTTATTAGTAAAAAAACAAGATGTAGCAGCCAACTCCGTCCAATGCATTTCTGGAATAAAATAATATTTTATCGTTTTATGTCACAAACAAAACAGACGCAAAATAAACGAGAATCTTCTCGAATCAACATGATCAATTATTATATCATAATTTTTGATCAACTAGTAATTTTAATGGATTGTTGACTCGTCTGTTTATGTTACAATCATTATATTTATTATTACCTTTTCTTCCTTGTTTTCGTCAATAGGATATAAATACTTGTCAATCAAATCTTTCCAGAACATAACTTCGGGAGGACTTAAGAAATCTACTTCTCCTTTTTTCAAATCGGGATCTTCTATCCAATACGGATTTATAAGATCATCTCTCCTTTCCTAAAAAAAGAGAGTTAAAATTCAAAACTGATCTTAAAATATAGTGTCCTTATTATTTTTAAATCTAAGACCAACCCTAGGCTCAGTAGAAAGAGTGCCAGTATCGGAATCTGAGCCGTGATCTTCTTCCGGATCCTCATTGAGAGCGTCCAATTGATGATCACCATTAGTGCTACCACGATGACCTAGTGACAACTTGCGACCTCGAGATAAGCCATGAGGGTCAACAGCCCTGAAATCAAAGACAAATGATAATTATAATAATAGGTCAATTTATAAAAACATTCGTCAGGTTAAATGATTTTAAAGCTTACTTTTCAACGTTCTCAATTTTCTTTTCCAATTTCTCCAATGTTGATGCAATATGCATCAGCTGTACTTTTTCTTCATTTCCTTTCGGATGCGTACATAGCAAACATTTGAAGAGTCCAGCAAAGGACAGTTCAATGGAACCTTCCTCCTCATTAGAATTGACTCCTTGAAGGAAACCAAGCAGCGATTTTTGTTTGGCTTTCTTTTTCGCTTCTTCCGCCTCTTTTTTCTCTTCTTCAATTTCCTAATCACAAAACATATTTTAAAACTCTATTCTGTAACATTAGTCATAAAATCTAGACAAAAATGTTCTTACCTTTTTCGTTTTCTTAGTTTGCACTTCTCGAGTACCCCATGTTACTACATTCAGATTTATAACAGAATATAAAATCAAAAGTAAGTACATAGAGGGTATAGATAACAGATAGATGATACCGTGGACGATACACCAAAACTCCTGCGGATGCAAGCAGGCCGCTATGAAGAACGAACTCGACAGTGATATCAAGAATATAGCGGATGGAGATCCTATACCGTCCTCGCCTAACTGAAGCGCTGTACCGACAATAACGGCCATCATTATCATAGCATACGCTGTCGATAATATTTGCGCGACCAATAACTGTAACAAAGAAATTGATTAAGAAATATGAGTTATACGGCTCATCATTTTCTTTTTGCTTTCTTTTATATAAAAGAAGAGATAGTAATGAAAACATTAACGAATCACCAACATCAATTTATAATAAAAAAAAAACTATTTGATGTTGTTTTAACCAAAATTATACTTAATACTTACTTGATACTCTGACTTCATCGTGAAACAGACAAACATAAACAACATGATGGGATAGAGATTATATTCGAATGAAGTCCAATTGTCAATTCTGAAAGCAGCCACGAAAGCACCCACCAACATAAGAAATATAGTTCCGGGACCCAGAATAGTACCGCCCATCAACATCATCTGAAACACAAAAATTAGTTTTGTTTATAAAGACGAAGTAGGTATTTTAAAGATTTACCTTTAAATTAAAACTCAATTTTCTAGTAAAATATAGGTATTTCCTGATATTGAGTTGATTACAAAGTACCCATCTTTTACCCATCCAGTTGATTTACAGATTGCTATGGAAAAACTTTTGAATTTTCATCAATGTCACGTGACTTTCAAATATTGAACCCTTGAACAATGAAAAAGCTTGCCTCCTTACCTGGTATGCGATATACGGTGTAGAAATGTTATCGTTGATTTTGATCGTATGTTTGTAGTCGACGAGCAAGTCCATAATGTTAGCAATAGTCGAAGGCACCCATCTGCGCCGTTGGTTATAAAACTCGCTAAAGCCTTCTGGGCAATGGGTATAGGCGTCTGAAGCAGCTGAATATTCTACCCGATAGCCACGTTGAAGTAAGAGTGTACACAACCATCGATCTTCTCCTGAATAACATGAGACAATCAATCAATTAGTATTTTGAAGAATTTTTCATTGTCAAAAAGTATCAAGACACCATTTTTAAAAGTAGGAAATAGAATTAACTGCATACAATCTATTGACTAAGTATAGCCCGTCTTAAAGTAATCGTAGTTGCATAGTTGCAAATATTATTTAAGTTCAGAAAACATCTTATTTTCACTAGCTTTCAAACATATTTATAAAATTGCTTATTAGTTTTTACCCTGATCGTATTGTACGTAGTGACGGGCTTCATCAGATCTCAATGTGTATTTCTTCATAACGTTATCGTCCATGAGAGCCTTTCCTCTGAAGAGCGAGAAGCATCCGGGACTACAGAGCACACATCCGATCATGTGTTCGGTCGCCTTTTGCAGCCAATGACCAATAGCGTACTCGAAGAGTTGATACCACACCATAGGACCTGCAAAGTTAGCCAAGATTAGTTTGAACTAAGTTTTAAATAACTAATTTGTTCAGTTTTACAAAGGTGTATTAATGGTAGGAAACCAAATAAATTTTGAAAGTATTACCAGATCCAACAGGGTGAATACGTCCGCAAGCAGCTCCAAGGTTTTTGTTCTTCTTCATCAAATCGATAAGCAATCGTACAGCATGAGGTTGGAAATCGATGTCTCCGTCAAGAGTGAGCAAATACGTGTTCTCGGCCATAACTTCCTTACGATCCACTGATATAGGCAGCTCCATTAGACGATGACCGAGAAGGTAGTACATGTACATCACCTAACAAATAAAATTATTCATAAATTCTTAATTGAATAACTATTAATAAAATGTTTAATTTAAATGGCATTCGTCTTAAATAATTCAACAAAAAATACTTGAATTACTCAATACTAATTGCGGTACCTGAGACCAACGTTTCCTGTGTCGAATCTTTGCCTTATCCTTCAAGTGACAGATCATTTTAGTCTTTCCTGGTAACACCCAAGTCAGTCGACCTCCGTATGGTGCTGGATATTTCTTAGGTGGACGTATACGTATGTTGGTTTGATGCACATTAGAAGCAGCTTCGTCAATAGTATCCACAAGTAGTTTGACGAACCGATTCACTTGAGAATCATCATCGCTGTGATCCGCAATTTCAAATGCGTCGTCCAAGAAAATATGAGCTGAAAATATACAAGAAAATGAAACATTTTTATCTTAACAAACAGCTATTTTCTTAGTAGATAGTTTTGTAATGATACGCTGATTTTAAGTGCGTTTTGAAAAGTCTTTACGTTTTTCTTGAAAAAATGTCGGTCAAACGAAAGAAAAAAAATAGTAGAATAAGGATTTTAATTACTTTCGAATTCGTAGTAATCAGGGTCAACAACACGCAGGTATTTCTGAGCGACACGTCGAGCACACTGATCTTCATCCAGACGTAGGATAGACTTCAAGAACTCCATCATCTCATCTTTAGTTTCGTGCCACATAGTAGCGCATGCGTAAATTCTTGTGATCTGATCTGACGATTTAACTGTCCTGGGAGATGATCCGGTGTTGTCTGTATGTACTGATATTGTCTCGTAGTATTCATCTCCTTTTTCCTTTTCGATTTCAGCGAGATCCTAAAGATAAAACAGAAATACATTTATTAATCATCAAAAAAATTGCCTACATTCTTCTAGACTTTTCCCTTTAGATGTCCAGAGGTGTCTTTTTTTGGATCTAATGCACTTTTACCATTTTTATAATTAGGGATAAGGAGAAACTATGAGATAATTCCCTCTGCGTGAGTTACTATATCTACACAAACTTATAAATCTTCAATCATACTCACTTCTGTTTTGACGTCCTTTTGGTCATTTCTTTTCCGATTGAGTGCCATACTTTGATCTATAAGTAGACCGTTATACATAGGTAACACAAACAATTTTTCAGTAGAAGCTAGACGTTCAGCTTTGGGAGTCCAAATATGTATCGTGATCCACGTCTGTGACAGCAACCATAATAACCACACCCATGCCATTTGTCGGGAAATGAAATCGCTCAGGGTAAACACTAAAAAAGAGATAGTGATTTGATTACAAAATAAATTTTAAATGTTTGAGTAACATGATAACGGTTTTACCTTAGGTATATTATTTAGGTATTTTTTTCTCATTCAAAAGTATTACATACCTGGAGGACTTTCGAAAAACAAATAATCTGGTATGGTTCCATGGAAAAAACACGTGTCACCATTTCTAATACCGCAAGCAGCAATCAAAAAGTTCACTACCAATGGTATCACCAGGTTTATCGGGAAAGCGTAGCTGAAACCTTGAATGACAATTTTGCAAGCGAATTTTCCAAAGATGTAACAGATGTAGGCTGCAAATATTTGGATCATCATGACGTAGACAGCTGATTTATGTGCAGCAGCAATTTCGACTGAGTCTCCGGTTAGTGTTATGTTTGCGAGGTCCGGAATAATTGTTCCTCCGTTCTGGATTTGAACCTGAAAGAATACAATTTAAAAATGAATTTAAATTTTGATCGACTTCATTTTGAGCGAAAAAGGAGGAGGGCTCAATTCGTCTGTTTTTTTATGTTTGTTCCTCGATAACCTTAGTTTGGGTGGACCGATTTGATGATTCTGGTGTCAGATAAAAGGTAATGACTGAACTTAGGTCCCATCGTTTTTTTTAAAGATCGAACAAGTACTTTTGGATCTGTGTTTAAAAATGTGTATTTTTGACGGACAAAATTTCACGATTTGCTATGCGTTTTTGCGTGTAATTCCTTTTTATATGAACCGATTTCAATGATTCTTTTTTTGTTATTCAACCCATTTAAGTTACCACACTAATGACATTGTAGGAATATTTGTAGTAGACCTCTTACACAAACCAATAAATACAATATCTACATGCAAATGTCAGAAAAAAATTACCTCTTCCACCACGATACTGTGTGGGCCAAAGCCTGGATTGAACAACTGGAAGAACATTGCCGGTTCATCACCTTCCAACCATATGAAGAATAGATTACAGAACATGAACAGAAGTATTTTCCAAACAGATATGAACCGGTACGTGAAGTAGCGAGTGAAGTTCAGTTCCTCTTTTAGCCTTCCCAAACTTTTGATGATACCTGTAAGAAAAAAAAAGTACGTAATTCAGTGTTTATGCTACACTTTTTAGTTTAAAGCCATTTTTTTTTCTTTAATTTCTAGCGCAGTCTTAGTTTAGTTCTTCGAGATTTTGATTTATATTTTTCAAAACTATTAAAACATTAGTCACCACTAATACACCACAACATAATTGCCTATAGCTTTTCCACGGCTGCCCTATGTATGTAAAAGTGAAGACAACATACCAATCGGACTTTGTCGTGTCACGTAGTTTTCCCACCAACCGACTGATATGCATAAGGCGGAGACCGGGATCAACCACAAAACAGCTTTATTCTCCAACAACGGCCAAACGATGAAACCGGTCACTTGCGCAACTATAGCCGCCATGTCCACGATGACTTTGACAAATCGTTTCGAGTCGCGGGAGTTTCTTGATAGCAGACCGAGCACCGCGGGAATTATGCAGAGGCAGTTCGTTATCATAGCTCCTTTAACTACGTCCAATTCGGGCAGTATCTTGAAGAATAGGAGACCCATTCCTATTGTGTGCAAAGATTCAGCAATGAACACCTGAAATTTACAATATTTGATCAATACTTTTGTTAAGAACACATACTATATTTCACTTGTAGAGTGAAAGCTGCTGTATTTACTACTTTCTTTCTTACAAATAAAATGTTAAAGGTCTGATACAGATCTGCAGCGTAATAAGAAAAATAACTTACCACAGAGAATTGAACAAAACTGGGTCTTTTTGAAGATTTGAAGAAACATATTCTTATAGATCTTATCAACGTTCCTAGTTCTGGTATAGCGAAAGCAGCTAGAATCGCCCACATCCACGCAACTCGTTCTTCGTCCGGTAAACTTACTACGAATTGTTTATCTCGTCCTGGAAATCAGAAAAAGTATGCATAATGAAAATATGTTTATCTAACTCAAAACCCTCATACTAAAAGGAGTGGGTATAATAACATGCAGAATGCGTACTCATTTCCCTATGAAGCCTATGAAGAAAATTAAATTCTTCGCCTTTACTTATATCTATGTTGAAAATTACATAATGTATTTCATGAATTTTCCCCACGATAACAGTGACTAGGATAATGAAGCGTTTACAATGCCAAGTTCGTGACACCATTCTAACGAACCGAGTGGCGAAACTTTTTAATTGGTGAATGGTTTGTGACTAAGCGGTGGTTAAAATTGAATTCTTAGATGTACCAATGAACGTTGCGAACTCATGACTCAAATATTGGAAGTTTATCTTTCAGTTACAAGATGAAGTAGATCAGGAAATCTCAATAGAAATGGAAAAGAGAAAATGTTGACTCCAATTCTGATTTAGTACCCAGATAAAAGAGCAACAGAAAAATTTTGATTATTTCTTGTAATGTCACTGAGATCAAAGTGCTTGTTTGATTCTTAGGAACAATAGCAGTGTTTATCTGATCTCAGGTTAGAATAAAGGAAATCATAAATTAATGTACGAACATAATAAAATAAGAAAAGTAAAAGATCTTACCGAAATTGTGATTACAGAATTCTAATCTTTTGTCCTTCCGAATTTGCGACGTCATGAATAAAATAGTTCCTTTCGCTACAACTCCAGATCCGAGGACTACGATGAATGTGACGAGGTAGGCGACCACTTTGAGCAATCGCACCGTGAACTCGAGACATTTCTGACTCTCCATGGACACACTGTCCTGCTTGGGAGGGAATTCTCTGAACACGTCCCATCCTTTCGTTTCTTGCACTGTGCGCTGACTGTAATAGAGAAAAATAATATTTAGAGTATGACTATTAGTCAAATTTAAAGTAAATTAGATGTTAAGAATTCACTGTTTATAAACACTCAATTCACTAATTAATTAGCTTTTCTTTTCATAAATTATGATATTGTAACAAATTATTTTTAGAATGTAAATGAGCTCTTAAATTTGAAAGTTAAGTCGGCTTTAACCTTTTATCGTAGCTGAATATAAACAGCGTATTCATCAATCGTTGCAAGAAAACCAACAATATCGCACAGACGTGTGAGAAAAACAGCTTTCACACAACGCACGTTGATGATGCAGAGAAATCTTTCGCGCATTATTCGAGTACCCATAACTTCCTTCCGATTAGTTTCCGACCATTACAGCTGTGACCTTCGCGTGCTGAATTTCATATACCCTACGCGGATAGAAAACGATAATGTTTGTTTCGACACCACGTGCTTGGCGTACCGGTTGAGACAGTGCGATTTACATAAGACAATGGGCTTAGTAACCTAATAAAACAATTGGGAACTGTATCGTGATCGAATAATATTCTTCGGGTAAAGTCTGGATACTTAACATTCGCAATTATTAAGTATTTCATTCTACATATTGTAATGTTTCTTACTTGCATAGTAACGGCCGGCGCGACCGCCTACCTGGTTAAACCGCCTACCCGCTTCAAAAAATCGTTTTTTTAATTAATTTAGTATTAATTGTGGGGTAAGAAGTTGCAGTCACAATTTAGATGGATAAGGCAATGCTTACAAAGCAAGTCCTGCAGTTGAACGTAGCCGTAAGTAACATAGAGTATACTCAAAGATCGATGTAATTTTCCCATTTCAGATTTTATAATTTTGATTTATAAGAAGGTAAAGTTTTTGCACAAGGCATAACCTAGGCATGCTATGTTACTTAAGTGTGACCACGCTGTGTACAAACCGTAGTAGAAAGTTGATTGAGTAGGTACGATCTAATTATCCGTGACGACGCCGTCAACACTCACATAACTTGCTACCTATGTACACATACCTTATATACTTAATACTTATACACTAACTATTGTACAACAAACCATTACATATAGTACTTTTAAGTAGATAGTATAATTTTACCTTTTATATTAGGTATTTTTTGAATATATTTGTTACTCAAATGAAACGTAATTATAGACCCTGTCCCTTACCACGGGTAGCTATAGCGAAGACATTGTCAATGATTTTCATATGTATAATATTAAAAATGTAGGTATGCATCTACACATTGCACTTAACTTTCTTTACACTACTTCATAGTTATAATATATAGATGTCCTTATTTCTCAGTGAAAGAATAAAATAATCTTTGAAGGCTGATGAAGAAAATCGGAAGTGAAATTTACCTGTAAATGCTACAGTAATGTAAAGTCCCATTACTGTAAATCGAGTAATTGTTATTTGGGATATAAGTCACTTCTTCCGGTTCCTCTTTCTCGAAACTTCTCTCTTGCTCACTCATACTAAAGATCACAACACTAACATTTTGGAGAAAAAATCAGAAAAAGTCTATTTTTTGTTCGATTATTTTTTATATGTGATTATGAGGACAGGCAACGGTGCGGTCGCAATAGAGACTGTTGTGGGGCGATGCGCGACCACGCTGCCCAGTGCTTCGCTATTGTTCTAAGACGGACAAAACTTGAATATTAATTTTAAATGAAAATATTTTGCGCGCATACAAATATGATTGCTTACGGTAATATTACGTGTATTGATTAAATTACAACTGTTTATAAAAGTTGTGATTTCAGCTTTCAAATTAAGAGCAGAATTTTGTGTTACCTATAGAAAAATAATTGAATATAGGGAATTTTTCGCTCAAGAGAAACATATTAATCTTAATCTTCACGTTATATTCATAATAACTTAGTAGTTTAGAACCTTGTTGTTGTTATTGACTATCTCTATAAAATAAAATAAAAACATGAACCTGGTTATCTTATAAATAATAATAGATCTACTTCAGTATATTTTTACAGTACTTTTTAAAATTACTGTAAAAATATACTGAAGTAGATCTCTCTCTCTCTCATAGTGTTATCTTATAAATAAATCATATCATATAAATAATAATAGATCTACTTCAGTATATTTTTACAGTACTTTTTAAAATTACTGTAAAAATATACTGAAGTAGATCTATTATTATTTATAAGATAACCAGCCATTATTCATCACATCTCCTTAAAGCTTTAATCAGAAAATTATTGTATCATTTACTAAAATATGATCTATAAAAAATAAATAAGTTTAACGTATATTTCCACTATGCAGTCTCTTTGTTCTGCAGCACTGATCACGAGAAACTATATCGCTCGTTAATTGCTGACATGCCAGCTCGCTGCGATATGCGATAGCTTCTCACTTAAATACAAACGAAAGTCGAAATTCATTCATTTACATAAACCTAATTTATGTGAAAACGCACCAGTTCCAATGTTTATGTTGCTGGGTGTGTCTAGTGTGTTTTAGAGAGGCAGACGCACGTTGCATGAGGTCAAATTCCACATAGGTAAATATAATAGATTAGATTTTTGTTTTCATGCACAAAGACTTGGTGATTATTTCCCTCGAGAAGGGTTCCAAATCGCAGGTTACTAAGATAAATGAACTATATCTAGCCTACAGTTCTTATTACCAACTCAATATATTAATCACTTTTATTAAATCTTACTATAACATCTACCACAAAATTACAGCCACCCTTATTCCTGAAGGCAAATTCAAATAAGTGAATATCCATGAACAATATTGAACACACGGAAGAGGCATTATTGTTCCGTATTATAGAAAACCGGTAACTGGAAACTTATCTTGGACCAATCACATAAAATAAGATCAAAACAGGAACATAGTGATGTTGGCTACCAGATTGCATGACTGAACAATGCAGAAGCTGATTCCAGGCATTTTTTGTACGTACACATAAAAAGATTTCTCTTGAAGTAAAATTATTAATAACTAGCTTTTGCCCGCGACTTCGTTCGCGTGGACTTCAGGTTCGTCCCGTCTAGCCCGTCTAGTTCGCGACGTCTATAATATAGTACCTACTATTATACCGCAAAAAATGTGTTTTTTACGACCATTAGAAACCTCAAAAATTGTAGCCTATGTGTTATTCTGATGTATAAGCTATATTGTGGTAAAGTTTCTATCAAATCCATTCAGTAGTTTTTACGTGAAAGAGAACAAACATCCATACATACAAACTCTCGCCTTTATAATATAGGTATATATTAGATAAATAAATTATACTTTTGTCCATGTGAATCAGCGAATGTGATCGTTTATCAATTCTTAATTGTGCTCAAACACTTTGATTTTTATTTCTTTGTAACATTCACTCAGTCGGTAACATTTAGCGAGGTCGCAATCCGATTCTGATTCTGCCTGCATTTAAATATAGATGTGACCTTAAAGTGTACACGATCTAGCTTAACGCATTAAGTCCTGAGGCGAATCAAACTCGCCTAATCTGAGCTTTATGTTTTAAAATTGCAATTTTATTTTTCTATAAAGTTTAAACGTTATAAAGAACATATATTATGGTTACATCAGCATTTTAACGATTATATAATGTTTGTAGCTATTTCTATGATAAATGGTATCTACCTAAAAAAAACGTTTAACTCCTGCTAATCGAGGAAAATAAGGCAGCTGAGGATCTAAAAGTAAACAAAATATTAATTTACTAACTACGAAAACACATCTGATAAAGTTATCGAATTTCCCTATCAATAAAATATTACTATAATATTATTTTTTCTACATTGCCTCATTTAATGAGTTGACGATCGTAGTAATGTACTAATATTAATGACGAAAGAAATACTGAAGATCAATCCAATGCTTTGTCACCTATTTGTACCTTTACGTTGTATCGAATAATAGAATCTAACTTCTATACTATAAGCAATAGCGAAATATGAGGTATTACAAAAAATACCAGCCATGCTCAGTTGAATGGGAAAGGCCTCCTTGTTGAACAATAGATCAGTCAATGTCGTTCGATCTCACGAAAACTTACGAAAGCCTGTATTACAGTTGTGCATGTTAGACATAACGTATTGTGCAAACTATACACGCTTGATATGTGGACACTTGTAATTAACAAATCAACTTGTGACAAATATTCAATTATCTAACTATACCATCTGGCACTGTTAAAAAGATCTGTGCTTTTGTGTTAGTTGTAATTAAAACTATAACCCGATCGAAAATAGTTATTATATATGCTTTAATATAAACCTTAAAAATACTAACTAGGTTTGCTTAATAAAGTAATACCTACTACAGGTTAGATTCGATAAAAAATGACGCTGTATCATTGAAGTTAATTCGTATTTTTTTCGCTTGGAGCTAACAAGTCATCCAGGGTAACTGAATTTAACTTTTAATTTTAATAACATTCATTTTAAGCGCAAAATATAAATGCACTAAAGTAATGGCATTTAACTTTTAACTTCTAATTGCATTTATCTTAAGTGTAAAATATAAATGCACTTTAATTAATTAAGCACACATTGTTGAATTGATTTCCCAATACTTCTGAATGTTTCTAGTTTTGTATGCAAAGCGCTGCTGTCCAATATCCACTAGTTGGGTTCATTGACCATAGTGACGAAAGAAAAGAAAGAACACGTACGTTAACACTGCATGTCGTAATTTGGTTATCGTATTTAACAAGACATTTCAACAATTAGTGTTTTCTACACTGATTTAGTGCAAAAAAACCCGATACCGATGACAAATACACTGATGTCTGGAGAGTAAATATGATCAAATACAATTAATTAAAAATATCTAAATTAAAACTGTAATAGTTAGCTTTTGAACTAAATTATTGAACCAATATAAATAAAAATACCATTATTATTATTCGACAGAATGAAGGCTGCGGCTGGCGGATAATAAAGTCTCTGTCCCATACGATTTATTTGATCATATTTCATGATTACAATTCTGCACCAAACTGCATATCATACTGCCTTATCCAATGAGGTGACCAACAAAATAGCTACAAGCTACAGACACAAATCTATTCTATTTAAATTCAAATTTACAAAAACAAAAATAAAGTAAATCACACTTTATTATATTGTTTCTGTTTTCCAATAAAAAAATCTTTTATAAAATGAGCAAGTTGACAACTCTATGTATGATTGTATTCTAATCACGTGCGACCGGTCCACGTCTCCTGTGCGGTACCTCCACCAACACTCGTAAAAACTACCAAATTACACTCTTTACGAACTTTGATTTTTGTTTTCGTAGCATTTCACGATAAGGAATTCAATTGAATTGTGATACAAAATTTATTATTAATCCAAAGTATTCCGAAGGTAGGTATTTGCACCTTAAGTTTCAATATACATCGACCTATATAAATCTAAGCATACTAAGTGTAACTGATACTACCTACTTGTAACACTAGAGTACGAGTAGGTACCTACTACTTATATAAATTCTTAGGTTGGCCGAATAAAACTTTATAATAATATAGATTTATAAACACAAGTCATTCGAACTACAAAGAATTTAGTATCGAAGTGGGGCGGACTCTGGCGGACGCAAAATGTGGCGCATTGGTCGATCGATCGAAAGTTGTGTCGTCAGAGTTGACAACCTTGGCATTTGGACGGGTTCCGGGCAAAGCTGACCGACGACCGACCTCCTACGATATATTGAATACTATCATCATTAAAAGAATAATTATATATAATAATAGTCATTGATTTTTTTATTGTAGAGTAAATTCTTCATGTTCTTAACACGAGCTTTTAATTAGAGTTTTGTACTTGTTTTGTCTTTTTTTTCGGAAAAAAGGTAAAGTTATTACCTACTACAAAATTAAAAAACTCTAAAACTGTATGTATCTTTCCATAATAAGTTTAAAGTAAATTTATACAATTTGTTGTAGTTTATTGTTTAGACTCTAAAGATTAAGCTAGAGCTATGAATGCAGTTTCATTCTTTAAACAAGGTTGAATATTAGATCATTGAAGGTTGTTCCAAATTATTTAAATATTCAAATCTTAAGTTTATTCACAAACAAAAATTAAAATAAGAATCAGAATTTTAGATAAGTAGGTAATTTAATATATGGGCTTCTCAAGAGTAACATAAAATAACTTCAACACAGTACTTCTTACGTGCTAAGTGACGTAATTAGTCAAACAAAATCCAGTTAGAAATGTTTTTGTTACAAGATTCTTGAATTCGTGAGTGAGAGTCGTGGACTGAAGAAGCGGAACTGATGCGTGTCATCTCATTCACTGCTCGATTGCTCAACACTACTGCTGTACAAATGTGGGACTGAGACAGTACTTTATTTTAAATGCGAAAATGTCTGCTGATACTTGGAGTGAAGGAATTTGATCTAATTTTAGTTCGATACGCAGATCCTAAAAACATGTGAATGATACTCTACCGTATATTCAACTTTACCTATTAACAACAATAGTTAAAATAAGTACCTTTGCATTTACAAATCAAAGATATTTATCTATTGATAAATAATAAATACTAAAATAATAGCTAGGTATAGATAGGCTAAATAGTTAGGGTTTTGAGTTTACCCTGAAGAAGTGAAACTGATACGTGTTATCTCAACCACTCGTTTGCTCAACCATGGTGCTGTTTAAATGTTATGTAGATGACGAATATAGATTTGTTTTCGACTCAAATCATAATATGATAATATAACGATATTGGCATGTAAATTAACTAATTAAAAAACTGGATTTTATTTATTAATCGTATTTTGTAGTTTAACAAATGTAGAGTAGATATTATGAGTATTTCAATTTGCTTTTTATGAATACATGTTAAGTAAGTCGTGGTGGCCGAGTGGTCGAAGCGCTTCCTTCCGAACGGGAGGTCGCGGGTTCAAATCTGGCCGGCTTGTACCTCTAAATCTAAATGTGAAAAAGATTTATGTGCAATTTTTCACAACACCACTGGCTAAAAACGGTGAAGGAAAACATCGTGAGGAAACCTGCATGTCGCAAAAGGATCCTAAAAATCCTTTGAAGATATGTGAAGTCCCCAATCCGCACTGGGCAAGCGTGGTGGACTATGCCTAATCCCTCTTCTGAGGAGACCTGAGCCCAACAGTGGGCAGTAATGGGTTCGTACAGAATACATGTTACTAATGAACGTATTTTTAAGACTGAAACATAAGCCTAAGCTTAGTTTTAATGCCTACTTTCATAGTATATCGTGGAAGGAAACTTCATACTTATCAAACTTATCTCTTCATACTTATCTCTGTTGTTTCTAGTATTTTTTTTAATTAATTTAATACTTTAATGTATCTTATGACTTTGTAATATTATTAAAACATTTTTATAACATCCTTGCCATACTTTTGAACTTAAAAAAATCTTATTATAACACTACAAAACTATACAAAATTTTACGCGATTACGTAGGTACAAGTTAAATTAGAAAGTACTTTGATATGACCGCGCCACGTAACAATCTATTGTTTTGGCTGCTTGACATGAACCAATGTTGCAGTGACCGGTGACGTAGCTACTTAAAATGTAATGATGTCATATTTCCTATTGACCTATTAGAAGTAGCCTTAGCCTCTAAAACAAACAATAATCCTGCTACTTAAGGAGAAACTTTTTTGAACAATAATTAGAGTCTATTTATGTTTCTGTCACTGATTCTGGCTGCCCACCTTAAATTGCAAATACTTATTGTTAGAAAATTGTGCTGAAGATACCCTTAATAGTATTTAGGGGGGGGCGGCGCGACGGGAAAGAGTGCAGCGCGTAACGCGTCGCGCCGTCCCTCAAAACCCCGTGCTGGGTTCTGACCTCAGCCGGGGTTCGGACGCTGAGTGTGAGCGGTTGGAGGTTTTAGTGCGGTTCAACTCCCACATATTCCGCCTTAAATAGCATTTTGTGTCTAAATAATTTATTAAGGAAATGTATCAGTTTCAAAATCATTTGTCTATCGAAAATACTAAAAACGTATAGCAAACTGATTACGACGACTGGTACTCTACGCTAGCCTTCGTAATCCATGATCGATTAAAATCTACAATAATTAATCACCCATAAAAGAATGTCTATTTGTTTCACTTAATTAGACCCTAAATAAAGAAATACGGAAACTTTGATCTAAATAAGCCGTAGAAATGCGGAACGTGATCTCGTGGTAAAACTTTTTGTTGTCATTGTGCATTTTACGTAAGATTCAAGGTACAAAGAGAAGGGATTGTTAGTCTTCATCTTGACATTTGCCGAAGACTTGTAAAGATAATATTACATGAGTCATGTATAAAGCTGATATAACGATGTATGAACATGAGTTTGTAACAGTTATGTTTCGTTTCTTTTGTGTATGTGTGTGATTAAGTAGTAATTAGCCTTCAGTGTTGTATCTTCATTAACTGTTCTTGGTTTTTAGTATCTTAGCTTTTTAGTCAACAGTTAGTGATAGGTTATTGCCTTCTTAGGTTATAATATACGTTTGTTATGCAGTAGAAATTTGTGTTAAAGTTGTTTTTTTAGCTTTACGTAATGCTTTCTTTATGTATGTATGTAGGTATTTAACGAATTGTGTCCTTTGAAGATATGTGAAGTCCCAATCCGTATTGGGCAAGCGTGGTGGACTATGCCTAACCCCTCTTCAGAGGAGATCTGAGCCCAGCCGTGGCCGCGTGGGCAGTTATGGGTTGTTACAGTGTGTAACAAAAATAATAAACTATATTTTTAAATGTTTACAGCTCTATGTTAGAACATCGCATACAGTTTTAATTCACATTGCAATATTAAATGCACTCAAAATATTTACCTTCCGCCATAAATTTCGTTCGCTAAGGGTGTGAGCTCGTCGTCGGAATTATCGCTACCCTCGTCGCGACGTTTCCCCCCAGACGTCGCCATCTGGGATTAAATTCTGAAAACAAAGATAAAGATGTGATTAAGCAATTTGGGAATAGCCTTTCTAAGTAAATTTAAGAAATCAAGTGACAATATATTTGGCCTGACGTCATTAGATACTTAATCGAATGGCTAAACGTATATAAATACGTCTTAGTACATTCAAAACCATGATAAGTAATAAGAAGAAACATTATTTCCTAAGATTCCAAAGCCAAAGGAAACATACAGTTTAAACCAGCGACTACATCTCTAATTATATATAATTTTCAACACGAATCATTGTATTCTGCGGAATATTGGTAAAAGAATGGAAAACAGATACAGTATCGACCACCAAGTGATACATTCCTTGTCCGAGGTCTTGACCTTGCGGTCGTTCATCCCTCCACTCACATGCGTTCTTCTTGATTTATTTACTCATTGTTTTTGCACTTTCTGTTGAAAGCTCGTACGCGGATTAAATCTGAATTTAGATTTGACTGCATTGAGTTAGGGAAACCCTTGCAGTATAATTTAAATTGTGCACACGTGGTTTTTGAGATGTTAAAATTAGATTTTTTATTGTATCGAATTATATAACGTTTCTTTATTACGTTATCAGTAACTTCAAAAATCAATAATCGTAATATTGTTCGATGTACAAACTTAGTTAAAGGAAACTTAACATTATTGCAAAACAGTTTCATTTTACAACTCATCATATTTCTTAATAATCGATCCTTTTCTTACAAACCTGTTCTTGCATTATTCAATTAACTTTTACTGTGAAGCCCTTTTACTATCATATTTTATTCATTAACGAAAGTAAATCTACTTTTACATACCGGTTTTGATGTCGAAACATGAGTTCAAGATAAAGGTCGACCTGCTATTGGGAATGGCTTGATGCATCAACTGCATGTTATTGGGAGATTTCGAAACTATTGAGGCATTCATAAAAGTTTTATTAAATTTTTAGGCACATGTAACAAAGTGCATTAGTAGCTTCTTCAATAATAAAAAAATAATACTGCAAAAAATGTTGGATTGGTATTTCCTTAATCATAGAATTCTAGTCATCAATTTCAATTTCATCGTCTTAGGTATCTTTTCTCCACCTAATCTAATTAATATCTGAACATAAGGGATTGAGAAATCACGTGTCTTATTATCGTCAATAATATTTTATACTGGGCTATAATATAAATTATAATTTATGATTATTACAATACCCATAGACAGTTGACCATTGTGTGGATATTATATATAATAGGTATATAGATTCAAAGTGGAGGCGTACTGGGCTCGATGTCCGCAAGGTCGACGACTCTACTGACCAGGACCTCGCACTTCTATTTGTCTGTTTGTTTTGTTCAATTGCATTGTTTCGTTTCAGGCAAACCTCACTTGTCCAGTCTATGTGGTCTATAATGTTGGATTCCATAGGTTTATTCAAGTCAATGTAAATTTGTATTGAACAAACGAGTGTTGTTGGTAAACTATGAAAATCATGAAAATTGGAAATGCAACTATTCTATACCTACCTAGGACTACTTAGATAGAATGAGGGTTACCTAGTCGTAAAGTGTGTAATTTGAATGATTCTTATTTACACACAATACTTTTTCAGTCAAAAGACTGTAAATATTAAAGTAAGCATGTTCACGAGACTGAATCGCCTGATATCTACATACTTTTTTGCTTGTTACCTACTATGTATGACGTAATTAAATAATGCGGAAATATTAATACGCAACCAAACATGTTTCAGAGAACAATAAAATCTTTGACCAAATCAATCGATACTAAAGTTTCATTTTAGCTCATAAAACTCATAAATTGAAACGTGGATAGTGTTTTATGTGTGTATGACGTCACCTCAACAACAAAACTATAAGAACATATGTGTGTAGTAAATAATGCGTCTTTACCATTCATGTAATGTGACTCAAAGTTGATTTTGAAAAATTAAAAAATAAATCTTTGAAAAAATTTATAAGCACATCAATGTGGTTAAATATTGGGCTCAAACTGTCGGCTTAAGGTTTTTTACGAGCATTTTTGGCATCTTCAAGTGCTATCAAGCCCTCATGAGTCTGTGACTTGCAAATTAGACTCGAATCGATTTCTGAAAGTTTCTTATATTAGGGGATGTTACATTTACTTTTAAGTAAAAGTTAACTCTCTTGTTTACCTTTAAGGGATTATTGGACATTTTAATGTATGTTTAAATTAGTAACTGCATATCAACCACGATAAATAAGAACACTCGTCGCCTGAAACTGAAGCTTAAGTAAGCTGCACTTATCTCAAGTATATCTTAAATTCGCAGTTCTTTAAATCAATGGTTTTGACTCAATGTTAAGTAGCAAATAGTATGAGTAAGTATTAAATCCGGAATGGCGCGAGGGCCGAGCTTACTTTCACTGTTGACGGCCGCCAGCTGGTCTCCCCGCCACACGCAATATTGCTTTACATTGCTTTATTTAGAGCAACTATTACTGTCGTTGTGTTATGAAACCTTAGATAGATAGATAATTCTGTATTGAAACACGAATTAGTGGCCATAACTCTTTAAAAAATCGTTAGTTATGAACTTCCATTGTATAACAATTTGGAATGTGACGGACTATGTGCAATCAATTATCTTGTATTTAATAAAAATCGCAGTAAGAATCCGTTTAATATTTGTGCCAATATTCTACTCACTACTGTATCTACTTATTTCAAGTTTGAAACTACTATAAAATATATTTAAGAAAATTATTCATTGTACTGCGTAAAAATACTTCAGCTAAAAAACAAGAAATCATTTTAGACAAAAATATCTTTATGCTCTACTTTACACGAAGTTTTGGGGTAATCGTGATTCTGTTGCCTGTAACTATACTAACCATTAAAATACAATAAGTGAGTTAAATAAAATTATTTGAAGCAGAACTTAAGATCGTTACTTAAATCCAGTGAGGTATAGAAAATAATTATTCAAAAAAATATATAAATATTTAAATCCATTGACGGAATTTATTATCTCTTCAGTATCGATTACAACTTAGATACTGATTTACCTATAGAAGTGAGATAATTGTATTATGTCAGACTTCACAATAGCACTCGCTAAGTAGTATCCTAAGAGATGACAATCCTCCGATACCGGTTTATAAAAATTAACTAGTGACTCATGTATTACGAATAGGGTCATAAATCTATAAAACTCACAAAAACCAGTAAATTACTTCACCAAACAAAGTGTAAAATGTTAGTTTCATACCTACAATAACTCACTTTGTGAACCAATAAGTCAAGTTGAGACGTAATGTACAAAATGTAACAAACAGCGTGCCAGAAATTCGACGGAGCGTGGACCGAGCGGGCGACCTCGGCGAATACACACCGATGTGTTGGAGCTCAATCTAATGTATACAAGGTAATATTAGGGTGATAAATTATATTTTTATAGCAATAAGCTATAATGGCTTCTCCATAAAAAAAAATGATGAAAATATATGTAATTTATTGTTTTAGAAAAAATCTCAGAAATACGTAGCTTATGGACTCTTAATAATGGTAATGCTCTAAATAGTTCATGGTAGTTTATCTTTAAGAAGTGTTCTCAAATCGTGTTTATAACTAAAAGAAAAAACTAGAATCTCCCACAACAGAAGCATTAGGAAGACATTTGATAAATACCTAAGTAAATCGTTTAAAAGTTTTGTACACACGAGTTTCGCTTTAAGTGAAAATAATTTACTATCAAAAAGTGTACAAACACGGAGCATGTTTTAATAACAATTTACTGTTCCTGATAATTTATGTACAGCCTAATCAATTTTACTATTTTTATAATTGGGCATAATGTGAGTGTAACCCGTTGCATGAAAATGAATAGAAAAGAAGAACGAAGATTGCCGCCAAAAATTGAATTACTGATAAGAAAATGTAAAAATTGTAAAAATAAAATTTATATGATTTGCAATCTGATTTTAATTAAAAATCAATCAGTATTGTTAGAATCCGCAACACACGTTAAGTTACAATGTTCGAGTCTTTTGAGTAGGTTGGTAGGTAGGTTTGTAGTTGGAGATAAGGCATTAAATAAGTTATGATTTATGAAGGACATTCAAAAAAGGCTACGGTTTGCTAATTTAAAAAAATAAAGCATTATTGACTTAACAAGCATTTAATACGTTTAAGCATATCCAAGACGTACGCATGAGGAACAATCGCTTCCTTAAACAAAAGTCACGCTAAAATTATAGCCTCAATTATGTCGCTACAAAAATAGTCATGAAAATAGTTGCATTATGTTATAATTTGGTTTTAGTTTAATTTGCACGGTTTGGTAACAACGTCTCGGTTAATGTGAGCGACAATGCAATCATATGTTACGGTTTGAAGGTTAGGATCACGTTTACTTTAAACAAATGATATTGACGTCGCGTCGTCTCGAGGTTATACATGATGTGTGTTGTGACAGTAAAATGACGTTTTGTAAAGTGAAATTTATACTTTTTTCTGTGTTCCTAAGAGGTTTTGTAAAGTAAAAATGATAGTTTTTCGATTTTGTTAATACAAAATAGTTGTCTTAATGGATGATGAAGGATTTAAATAGAACACAATTTCAGTTATAATTTTTCCTTCCTTATGCCTTGGTATATGTTTTCATAATTTTATTATTTGTATTCAAGAAATTCAAAGAAGATTTTATTTTTAAGTCCATTGAAACTATTTTCCCTTAAGTACATATTTGGTTGTTAAAATTTACTAGTCCTTAGTATTGACTAATCCACATGCGAGAGTGATCTCTCTTTGGGAGTGGCTTCGTATCTTTTTGCATTAAATGGGTGACTTGTCAAAAAAATCTTATATTATCTTCTATTGGAACGAAGTTCCTTATTGCGCGTTATCGAAAGGGGGCTAGGCGGAAATTCTTATGAAAAAGTTGTCACGACACTTTTTTTGTTTTAGATGATTATCGCTAGCGATGGCGCTGTGATCAAAGTATTTTATTTTTAATATTTTTTTTTAAGTTATAATAATCAGTTAGTTTAACGTACAATTCCCTCACTAATTAATCGAAAGGAACTTCGTTCCATCCGGGTGTCCCTTGACACCTCTCAAGTTTTTTGTCTAACTATTACGAATCGCATCTGTCATATTTATCCGTCACGTCATGTTCAAACAATTATTAAAAAAGGAACAAAAAACCGACATATTCACGTTCATAACTGTAATGTGTGTTCATTTTTTGTTGAACTTTAAATATTGATTGTAAAATGTATGGAAATGAATCGCGTTTCGATTGAGTCGTTCGTTTCGTTTCTACGTTTGTTGCGAACTCGACTGTTGTATTTCGAAAGTGTTTATCGCATGGAAGGATACGCAAATTAGATTGAAATTGTTTGTTTACTTTTGGTAGCAATTATTGACTATTCTTTGACAGTGTCGTCACTAAATAGGTACCTAATTGATTCTGCATAAAATACTCAGGTAACTGTTATTATTAGAACGAAGTTCCTTATCGTGCGTTGTGAAAGGAGGCTAGACGGAAAAAATTCGTACGAAAAGTTGTCACGACACTTTTTTTGTTGTCACGACACTTTTTTGTTTTAGATGATTATCGCTAGATGGCGCTGTGATCATAATTTTTTAAAACACGTTCCTTATCGCGCGTTACGATAGGAAAAAAATATAAGATATCTTTTAATCGAAAGGAACTTCGTTCTATTCGGGTGTCCCATGACACCTCTCAAGTTTTTTATTTTAGTATAGTATTGCTTTCTTTTAAATGAAATTTTAGCAATATTCAAAAATGTTCAGTTTCTTAATTGTATTTTAGCTTATTTTAGATTCCACAACTACGATAACTAGTACAGTAGAGACAACATAGAAAAAACGAACTGCACCTAAAACTACAATGTCAATTGTAATAAAATCAATAAACAATACCGTTTCTAACTTGTTCTCGTTTAATTTGACAAAAAAAATCAAGTTCATTCAATGAAATCTTGAGTTAATAACTTTCTCTTTTTTGTTCGATATTTTCTCGCGCTCCGTATCGATCTGTTTGATGTCGAAGTACCTAATATAATAGAGGCTTGATAATAGAGCTATACTCATTTTTCCCACGCAGCTAGCCCACGTGAAAAGTTTCAATTCTTTAAGTACCAATTGGGACATTCCGATGGACATTTTGGTTGTAAAATAATTAAGAAAAAGTATTTTTTATTTTAATTCTCAATGTAAAAATTTGTTACCTCGTTAGAAACCTAACAAAACATCCACACAAAAAAATAACAATTATGGTAGAAAAAATAATACAATAAGAATGATTTTAATAGTGCGCTACAAAAGACATCAACGCGCGTTAGTTTATGTTACCCGTAGTACCACGTCGTTGTTATAAAAATAGTATTGTTATAGTAAGACAATTTGTGGCAGTTACTAATAGTTTCAAGAGTATGAAAAAACTAGTCCAAAAAATTTCCGACTTTATCTTTCAATTTATTGGAGAGTACACGGAATTCTGAGTTACAATATGTTATTTTATTTAAAAAAAAATATTATATCTAGAAATGGTAGATACAAATAAGCACCTATCACAAATTATTACCTTATAATAATTCTACTAAAAAGCAGTAACTATCACCATTATCAATTTTAATCTCAGACACTCCAACTGTGAGGATTTAACACATAGGTAAGACTAGGTTTATTGAGAGCTACTTTACCACAATAGGTGTCAAAATAAGAACTAAATCGCCCATGGACTTAACTACCAAATGACACAATAATAACGGTATACACTGAGGTCATTTAAATTGTTTAATGATGACGCAAATATCTGAGCGAGATGGCGTGACTCATAGCGGGGAACTCGAAGTTTTTTCCTTAGATCAAAAATGTTGTAAGTTCAGTATTTGGGTAAATAGTAGGTTAATAAGGATACAGATCGTTTTATGACTACAGTCATCCATAACACATATTTATTCCCACATAAATACTTATTGATAAAGTTCTTTGGTCTTAAAGTTCTTAACTGTTCTTAACCATGCTCCGAGGAACTCTTCGAGGTGATCCCTTCATCTCCCTTTTACCATCGTGCCACACGCCGCAGGGGCAAGGTTCACCACCTTTACTTGGAACCGCTGCGATCTTCCACGATTCGCTTCAGAAGATCATTTTTGCCCCGTACCATTTCGATTTGGAATGGACTCCCATCCGCGGTGTTCCCGGAGCGCTATGACATGTCCCTCTTTAACGAGGCTTAAGAAAAGTCCTGTATGGGTGGGCGATAGATAACAGCCCCTCATTGCCCTGGCATTGCAGAGGATCATGAGCGACGGTGACCGCTAATCATCAGGTGGGCCGTAGGCTCGTTTATCTATCAAGCAATAAAAAAAATTTAAAAAAACCACCAGCAGCAGTAGTCACAATAATCACTGTCACAGAGCTACCTACACCTATAAATGTTTTAATCGATCTTAACTCGTTAACTTCAATATGCGCTAACATCTGTCAACGGGTCGCCTGATCGCAACAGTCGAGGTCCAGGAGATCTCTACAATGTCAGGGCCACCTACGACCTACACTTAGGTGCTTTAAATTTACCGAAAATGATCCGGCAGTCAATATTTCAATAGACACTTTAACGTCTGTCCAGTAAACAAAGAAGTAGGTTTACGACGCGAATAATTGTGAAGTAAAAAACCAAAAAACAATTTACCCAGTTCGGTGTGAGATTTATCTTTTCCGTAATAAAATAATAATTACAATATTACGTCGAAGCTTTACGTAAGATGCAATTGTTGAAATTAGCCGACATTCCAAAAGGTGTTAGAACACGTTTACCGCTTCACTGACATTCGTAAATTTAATACGAATTTAACAAAAAATGGCTAAAACGACGAAGGAAAATATAGTAAGGAAATCTGCTTATGGGAAAAAGGATTCGAAAAACCATTCGAAGATATGTGAAGTCCCCAATCCGCATTGGGAAAGCGTGGTGGACCATGCCTAACCGCTCTACGTAGGAGACCCCAGCAGTGGGCAGTAATGGGGTTGTTACAGTACAGTACAGTACAGGTCTTACCACATTGTCTACAAGTAGACGTCAATACTTATTACTAACAAGATCATTTTGTACCATTTAATTTGATGGATGGATAAACTCTGACAATAGCTCATACATTGCTCATAGACAAAAAACATTATTGTTACGTGAATTGTGAGGTCAACGTCTGAACTGAAAATAAGAACAAAAAACTTTTCTTGAAATATGAATTCTAGTGCACGTGAACTAAAATAATCATATTCTGAGAATAAATCCCCCTACTGTCCTCTGTGTGTCGATAACGCGTAACTGTTAATGTAGTGGACAAAGTCGAGTGTGAGCTCCATGCTAATCAACTTTCTTCCGCCTCAAGCTGTCAAGGCCTCCAACAAACAACCTAGTTGTAAAGACAAGATATATTGTTTAATGTTGCATTACCTATAAAAATTGGCACGTTTAATCAATTGTTGGAGTAGTACCTAAAGGAGTTAAAAATATCTAAGATTATTGGTAAAAACGTTTGAGTACTCAAATAGATTACAAAAAGTTTGATGATGCACATGGGTGAATATACACCTAAATAAATTGAATGTATCTATTGTGCTACGTTTTTATTTGCATAGATAAACGAACCTACGGCCTATCTGATGGTAAGTAGTTACCGTCGATCAGTACCTAAGTACCTACTTCTGCAATGTCAGGGCTTGAGGCCGTATCCATCATGTTTAAGGCATTTTTTCGCTTGATATCTGAATGTGTCCATCTTCGTACTGACTTCAGTTACAATTCAATACTCAGTTGACTGTCAGAAAATGAACTTTTTTCTGAATTATGTGTGACAAAAGTCGAAGAAGACAGAAGAGTCACAACTAATACGAGAACGAGCTTAGAGAGACTCAGTTTTGTATTTTCTGTCAGTTACCTAGAACCGTGCTGCTGAGAAAAAGTGCACAAAATCAGTAAACTTTTCTCATCATGATAGTGAGTAAAAAAACAGTAAAAATAGTTAATAAAACTTAAACATGATACTATAATATCATGGTTTTTCCTACTCCTATGTCACATAAGAAATGAATATTTATAGTGAATCATATCAATAATTTGAACGAATACGACATGACTGTATCTGTTGAAGGCAATACTGGAAAATCCGTTCTCAGTCGTGGAATGTAGGCACCTACACGTAAATGTCAAGAGTTACATACCTAACTGTTGACATTTTGATTGTAATATTACATTCAAAGATTACAACTTGTGAATGTTTATGTAATATATTTTACTTTTTAAAATAATATTGATGTTGATGCCTTAAACTTCGAACGAAGAGCTGTGCCAATGATACATCGTCGTAACTCTTCCACCCACGAGTTTAGTGACGATAGGTGATATGAATGAATCGAAAGGATTGTTCAAATATGACAGTTAAATAAAAATAGTAAGTATTACTAGCTATCTAATCTCATTTCTTTATCATTGTTAGGCTTTTAAGAGAATCTAGTGAAACCTTTTGATTTTAAGATTCCTAAAATTTAAACTAATTATCAACGGTTCGTAGATGTTTTTTATGTTTAGCTTCCTTTACCAAGTTTATGAACTTTATTCGATTCTTATGAAGCAATATCTAGGTTGGTTGTTAAAGTTTAATTCTTTAAGTCAGTCTATCCACGAGTAAAGATGAGAACAAAACGTGTATGTAAATCTTCGATCGCTCGAATTACAAATGCAAGACACGATTTCGCCTACTTGTTTCCAAGATCCGCGTATCGTTGCATATGCACGAAACATCTTATTTTTGAGTCGAAAGTTTGGTTTCTTTGCTACATAAAGGCAAAAAGAGAATGGTTGGAATATATGTGAAGTATGTTTTATGTGAAGTATTGTGCTATGGAGAAACTAAAGATAGTAAGAAAATAAACTAGACAATACAAACGTGTTATCTACTAGTGTAATAGGTATCTACTATCGGTGCATAACTTCAACATAAAATTTTGATGACTAAGTATTTGTAATTAAAGGCAACAAAAAATAGCGAATGTTTGTCTAAACTTAATATAGTAGTGTAAAATTAGTATCTCCATGATTAATGAAAATGTTGTTTATAAATTAGAATTGAAAAAAAATCGTAGGTATATTGCTGCAACTTCAAACGGTATAACAAGACATATGATTGAATGTTACAACATTTTTATGCTTATTTCAGGTCATACAAAGCTTAGACTTTACATACCTATTACTATTATGCAATTTTTTGAATATAACGCGTAGATAAGACCAACAATAATTAATTGCAATGAAACAAAAAACTATAAACTTGCATAGTAATTAAGTAAAATTTAATTAGCCGTTTATCGCGGTTACCTCGAAATTTTGTAGTGAGAACGGACACTGGCGGAACCGGATGTATACGAGGCCTACATGACTTGAACAAAATCACAATAGTAAGCAGTAATACGAAAGTTGATATGTCTACTATATACATTTGATTTTTAAAGATCCTGTTTCTTATTCTTCATAGTTTTTTGCGACTGATCACTATTGTAGTATTTGATGGTATGGTATGGTATTCGAATTAGTCACACAATTTTTGAAACACTATACCTACTTACTCTTATTTTTCAATGATTTTTGTTCAATACATATATATTTACCTTTTTAATTTGAAAATAACTGGAGCTTATCATATTTATTTAACCAATTTATGATAGTTTGTATTTCATAAAAGTTGGAATATTTTCTAGAAAGAACTTTAGGTTCGCAATAGCTATGATTTTACAAAGTGTAGTAATTTCCACCAAAACATTTGACGGAATGTTTACTCTTATCAGTTTAATTATTTATGTAGTTCTGAGTGCGCATACTTTTAACTTTAATCGATTTTGTTATTAACACTTAATTATTGTTCTAATTTTTTTCCGATATCACGTATAGACCTAATTAGAAATGAATAACCTTGAGCTACTGGTTATTTTTCATCATATGGGTGAGGGTCCCCAATCCGCACTGGGCAAGCGTGGTGGACTATGCCTAATCCCTCTTCTGAGAAGACTAAAGCCCAACAGTGGGAGTAATGGGTTGGTACAGGTACAGGTACGGTAAGATCATGTTCCATTTCGTGGTAAGTAGTTCAAATAGGGACACCAAAGTATTTTCTATGGAAAGCCCAGCCCTTGAAGCTGAAACTTATGAGTTAGCGCAATTTTTTATATAAGCTATAACTTAGTGTGTGAGTCTTTGACACAGTTCGGAAACCTTCACATAACGTTTATTAATATTACCTCAAGTTTAAATGTGATATCTTTCAATGAAATCGCTATAACGTCGGCATGTTGAGGTCAATCAATGATTAGAAGTACGAAGGAAGTGACGATTGTCTTTGTTTTCCCACTCTCTCATACGCACCGCCTACATTCACTTCTGTTTACTGCATACAACCAAACTAGTTATGAATGTTTAAAAGCAAATTGTAAGTCATTTTCGCGCTCTACTGTGACTGTTGTTACTTTGCATTTATACTATTACGAAACTTTCGAAAGAGAAACCGTTTTTAAGTGTTACACGTTAACGAAGTATTTATATGTTACTATTTTCAGAAGTAGGTAACAATGTAGAATAGAATAGAATAGAATAGAATATACTTTATTGTACCAAAACACCAATTAATTCAATTCTTAATCAAAGTGTAACCATTTAGATTGAAGTCTTTGAAATACTTGTAACAGAATTATGCAAGTGAACAGGTATTACAGGCAGGCACCCTCGCGTACTTTCTTGCGCCGAGATTCGCGAAAGGTCAGCGCCGAATTAAGCACAGAAACTATTTCATATCAAGGATGTGGACTCAAAGTACGCTAAAACTCATTGACTCACCGTTTTAGTGTCAGATTAGTGTGTAATCCAGAAAGTTCACTTCACAATGTTAAGGTGAGAAGAGTACACTCGCGGTGCGATCTCGGTGCGCATGATGGGCGCCCGTGCGTTGCGCTTGCGGTCTTTGCGCGGACTGCGACACACAACTGTTCGACCCGCGACCCTCAATCACGGCCCCTCTACACTTTGCCCAATATTTGCGCCAGTGGATTTTGTATTGGCATGGTATGGTAGATATTTGTGCAAATGTTGGACAAGTTTATGACTCTATACTAAGTATCAGATGTAACATTTCAGTAGAGTTGAAAGGCTGCATCAGATAATGGGTTCGAAGCCACGATAATAAGGAAAAAGGCTAATACAGCAGATACAGGTTAAAATATCTAAATAAAGTATCGAAAGATTTGCTAATTTGTAAGAAAAAGTAAATTAATATTTGATGCTTCGTTAAAAATTATAAATTATCTACTATTTGACTATATTTTGTATTCTTCTATTTTTTTCAAGTTTATAATAAGACAATTGTCAACCTCACTGACCAACGTGAACAGGGTCCACTAGTCTAAGTTTATCAAAAGCAGTGAATTTTCGTACGAACGTTCCTAGAATACCATGTATAGCGGCTTTTCGCATCATAATGCGAAGTAGAGATATATCTAAAGTAGTCTAAAAACACTGGTCTGTTATGTGAACGTCTGAGTTCTAACTGGTACCTACACGTAATAGATCGCTATCTAATTGTAAACACATAAATGTCACAGAAACAACTACTGTTACATGTTTTTGCTGTGTTTAAAGTTTTACGTAGAATAATTATTTTGGGGATACAAAAGTTACTGAACTCTGTACAGCAATCTCAAAATTTTTAGAGAACAACTACTGATTATAATAATTATTAGTATTTCACTAGCCTCTTTGAAGGGTGGTCCTTCGAGCCAGAATATGTTACTAACGTATTGTAAATTTTAAAAAAAATACTACCTAAAGTAGATCCTTAAACCATATATTACCTCCAAAATAAGTAGCTTTTTGTATCTTAAAATTACAAAATTTCAATCTCTACTTTTTTGATCCTTCGAGCCAGATTCAGGTCTCATTATCTGCATGGGAAGTACATCTGCATTATCATCTAGTAAATAATTAAATATTCTTTGATTAGATTTTAGGTTTAAATAAAACAATGTAAATGATTATCATGATTAATTTATTGTACAACATTTATCCGTAGTTCTCTCTGAATCGCACGGTGCTCCTCCTGGGGCGAGGTCCTTCATCGTCGTCACTGTCGAAAGCCGGTTCATATCCCTTGTTGATGTAGGTGCTTGTTGTTGATGCGCGACTTCCCATGTCGTTCATCTGTTGACCATGTTTTTTTATTGCAACAGACTAATAGGCTATCTGATCGTAAATGATGGACGACATATCTTGTAATATGAGTTTTTAATATTTTTTTGAAATTTGGTATTTTGTATATTAATTTAAATGATGTAGAAAATCCTCGACGGCATACTTATAGTTTATACTATGTACGTTTTGGGTTTGTTTATAATTTTGATTATTATGTAAAATTTTCAATACCTAACACATTTTTTAAAATTTAAGTTTTCCTAGAAAAGCAAAACTCAGACCAATCGACACACAAAGAGCCATTCTTACCATTTGCTTAGCCTATTTAGACATTTTATAGCTATACAACCTTTCAGTATTCCGGCGTTGATATTTCATTATCTGTATAATTATTATTATATTAGGTTGTCAAATATCTCCCTTCCGCTTTTTTGCTCTTTATTCAATGTTGTTCGAAGTGATAGAGTAGCATCCCCAAAACACCATTAATCTCATGGAACGTTTCTCTAGCAGATTTGCCTTTAACGAAGGAAAACTTTTAAATAGCGCGAATTTCGGCGTTAGTGAACTCCATGTTTACACGTCTATAACTGTTGAACGCAATATCCAAACTAATCATACATAGCGTCGTTTTGTAGGTTATGTCAAGACCTTTCAAATGATGTATAGTATTGCCAGATACGAGCTCTGTAGCGCGTTGTATATAGCCGCGAAATTCAAAAGACAAATAGCGGAAGGGAGATATTTGACAACCTTTATATTTAAATTAAATAATACGCCGTTCCTTACCGTTCCTTTAGGCAGATCGTAAAGGTATCCAGTGGTGGAATCTCTAGCGTTTTGTAGTTGTGACCTCCGTTTCTCAGCGATGAGGGAATCTCTCCTCGTCTTGAGAGCGCGTAGGGTAGCGCGACGAGTTGCGTCGTTGCCGCCCAGAGATGGAATACGTGTTGCTACATCTGTTAATAATTATTTGGACTTATAGAACAGTCAATTCGTAAGGTATAAATAATTTTAAAGATCTAATTTAGAATTATAGTAGGATTCTAGTAATCATGTTTAGTTTTAATAAATGAATTATTTTATTTTTTACTTTACCGTATTACGTAAATAAACTATTTTTTTTTTTCGAATATTTATTACAACTTGTATGTAATGTATCCACATTATTGACTTCTAGTACTGATTCCTAATTTTTAGAAAGTACAATAAAGCCTAAATAGATTATCCAACATTGAATTTTTTTTAAATCGAATCTAGGTTCAGATTGACTCGTTCAAACAAAGTCTTTAGCTTATAATAAAATACAGAAACTAAGATCACTGAACTCAGCCAAATTACTTAATAAAGAACTGAACAAGTAATCTATGTAATAGGTGAAAAATTGGTTACTTGAATTATCATATATTGAGACTGAGCGTTTACTGGATGGTTTTTAATAATTCTGCCATTGTGATGTTGTTTCATATTTATAAGAAAAAGCCATGAAATTATTGTATTTAATTTTCTTTTTAAGTTGTGTAATTTTCATACTTTTTTTTTGTGTTTCATGTTAGTTTAAGTCTTTATACCCTTCAAACGTTTATGGTAATGCTTTTGCACTGTCCTTCACAATACAGGCTCGGCCTAGTGTGAAGGTCACTAGTATACTATGTCATGTAGCTTAAAACCAGTTTTATTGTATTTTTTAATTCACTTTCCTTTTTAATAAAAAAAAAAAATATCCAATAATCATTATTCAAGTATAACGAAAACTAAAACATTAACTCACTACTATCCCCCTGTTCCAGTATAGTAAGTCGTCTCTTAAAGTTCGCGTCTAAGTTGATGACGCTCTGTTTAGTGTTACGCGACTTCTCGAGGTTGTGCAGAGTTTTCCTGCGAGATACATTAGAGGTGTCGACGCCACGACGGTCCAGGTCATCTGTGTTCAACTTCTGTAGGTCTTTAGCTATTTCTATAGCATGTTTCTCTAGAAGAGCCTCTTCGGACATGTCATCGGACTGAAAATATTTTTCAATTTAATAGGGTGAACAACCTAGTTGCTTCATCCATAGTGCATCATACATTTTCAAATTAGTTTTTCGTTATTAATTATTAGTGGAAAAACCAAGATGCGTATATGAGCAAGATTTGTATTTAACCAGGAACATCATAATATATACAGGGTGGATCTGTAACTTTAGACCAGCTGAAGTAGGGTGAATGACCTATCGAAATACAACTTAGAACACCTTTAATTTTTAGAAACTAAAACTTTTTTACATTATATGAATGATGCAGATTTTCATATAAGGTTGGAAAAAAAGTTAAACCGATTGCAAAAATAAAAGCTGTTCTAATTTGTATTTCGATAGGTCATTCACCCCTATTCAGCTGGTTCAAAGTTACAGATCCACCCTTTATATCGTATACACTGCAGTTTTTATATTTGAATATAATATGGTACAAAAGATACTGCTCTTCCAAAAACAATATCATATTATATGCATACCCGTTTACACGCACGAATACACACGCATGCGCATAGTATATGCAAATGAATACACAGTAAGGTATTCTAAAAAAAATATAGTGTGTAGAGAGTTAAGATTATTATTCTCAAAAATTAGAATTTTTCAGAAAAAATTTGGTGAAGAAAGTGTACAGAACAATGTTAAAACTAGAGTTCTTGCCTATATTAAAGTTTAAAACAATAAGAAACTCACCCTTCTTGTGAAATACATATTAAGTTGAATAGTAGACAGCAAATGAGTGAGAGTCCCCATTCGATGAAGCAACATTCCACAAAACTGTATAATAAGCACTGTACCGAAAAATATCAAGAAAATCGATCCTATAGGTTCCAATGTTAAGTATTCTTGGTCGATTTGTACCTGAGAAAAAAAAATAGACATTAATAAACATGAATACACTATATTGCACAGTGTTGGAAGTAAAAGGCATAAAAACAATTATAAAAAAAACTTAAGATAGAAAAAAGTATGACGTAATCACAACGAATTTTCACACACATTTCCAAATTCAAAAAGCGTACCAACATCCCTATTTTCAAAGTATTATTACAAAAGAGGTTTTAATAAAAAAAAATTAAAACTATTTACAGAGGGCGCTATCGTCGTCTGTTCTTTACATTTGAAATGTATAAAATAAATAAAGACGGTTCTGTCGCCTACACATAGAAAACAAGAAATAACACGAAAAATAAAACAAAAGAAAAACATGCAAAAAATTAAAATCTTTACAATAATATAGCACAATTGGGCCGTGGGTGTGGTATGTGGGAGTTGAACCGCACTAAAACCTCCAACCGCTCACACTGAGGCTGAGGCCAGAACCCAGCACGGGGTTTTGAAGGACGGCTCGACGCGTTACACGCTCGGCACTCTTTCCCGTCGCGCCGCCCCGTAAGAGTACTGTTAACTAAATGTCCTATCAATTATAAAATCAAACTAGGTCATTCGCTTGAAAGTCGATGCCACACACCCACACATAATACAACGTTATTTTTTGTCGGAGATTAACAAATAAATTATACATTTTCAAAAACCAACGTAAATAACTTTTTATTTTTTAAATTTATGAATGGCATCGACTACAAGGTCACTATCCTAAACACATAAAAAAATACTCACAATATTCGTTTCACTGTCATATAGAATCATGATTTTCTGTCCGAACGGCCATTGGAAGTTCAACATGTCTTGGTTGAGTTGCAACAAGAATATCACGAGAATGAATAAAGAATTCAACATCACGAAGGCAAAGACCATCGTGTCTCGAAGTTTCTTTAGATCGTTTTTGATACGTTCCTATTCAGAAAGAGAAGATACGAATATTAGTCCGGTCAATTTAGATATCCAAGGTTACAAAAATTCCCACTTGGCTGAATATTGGTAGGATTGCTCAATACAATATTATAAAGGAAATGTGAAAAGTCCTCATCGATCCGGCACGTGCAAAAAAAATTACTCGGGGTCAAAGTCACAAAAACGGATTTTTCGCGATTTTCAAAATGTGAAGTTTTATCATAAAATTAGCCAATATTCAGCCAAGTGGGAATTTTTGTAACCTTACCCCTATTTTTTAGTCTAATTTGACCGGACTATAGTATCAAAGACAATAGTGACAATTTTAAGTAATCGTGTTAAAGTACTCACGATACAGGCTTGCCTAGTGTGTGTACTATAGTTAAGCATTATTTAATGTCGTAATCAATATTATACTATCCTGTAGTATTATCTATGTTCCATTTAATAGTAATTAATGACATGCTGAGTGAAAATAAATAATTTTAAGAACACTGTCTTATTTCCTTTTAATGGAGATATTAGCTAGATTAGATGTTCTAAATGTATTATTCAACAATATTTTTGTATTATGAAATGAAAGAACTATATCACTAGAATCGACCATATTTTCTGTTATACACAACTTTTTTAAGAAAATAATAAAACTATTTCTATGTCATTCACTGGCATGTAAGTATTTGTAATGTAAGTAGCTGGGACTGAAAACCAGCGCTGGATATTGGCATTTCTCCTGCTGGTATGTGTCAATGTTCAGCATTATGCTGAGTCACAGCTGATTTGTGGTGAAAGAGAAATTACTTGCAATTGACTCTTATTTTTTCTGTATTATTTTTTTTTAATTTTTGGATGTTTCTTTTTTTCATCATAAATAAAGAATGTCTATGTCTATTTGTTGGTGTATCGATCGACTACCTACTGATATTTTTTTAATAATTAGAAACTTAAAAGTTACCTTTTCTTCTTTATTGTCATCTAGAGGTCTCAAGTAAACGTCAATCAAATCCTTCCAAAACTCTATTTCTGCTGTCGTCAAGAAATCCACTTCACCTTTCTGTAGATTAGGATCTTCAATCCAGTACGGGTTTATTAAATCGTCTCTGTCTTCCTATAGAAATTAAATTCTCGTAATAAAAGGAAGACATTAGATCTTACAACATAATAATTTCATTGAGATTTGTATGTTCTAGAACTTTCGTGAATGGTTAAAATATGTAGAAAACCCTAAAATTTTAAATTCATGCTCATTAAAATACAAAACTTGAAAAAATCAAAACGAAAATAAAAATGTGTTTACACAAAATGTTACAGATCAACAACTACCAACTCCTGACAAACTGCTCATAAACTGTAGATCTACCTATCTCTAACTCTAACCATTCCTTTCATCAATAAATAGTCAATCAATAAAAAATACTGTTTAAACTATTTTCCCAGTATTTAAAACTACTACGTACTCTTGGTAACTCAACGGAGGCTTCGCTGTCGGGGTACTCCTGCAGCATGTCGAGCGAGTCGCGCCGGAGACCCATCGACGAGCGACGACGAGGGGGCGGGGCCTCGGATATATCACCACCACTGGAATAATATCAATGCTCTTTACATCTACAACACTCTCAGAAACTCGTGTATATCATCACTTCGCCACAACGGCCGGCCCTGCGCTATCTGCATCCAGTGACCTACCGCGATCTTGACCGTGTTTTGGTCCATCTTGTGGGAGGTCCACCCACATTGCGCTTACCAGTTGCTGGCCACCACTCTAGAACTTTCCACAAATATATTGCAACTCGTGTATATGAAATGCTTTTATTTTTGTTAAAATGCATAAATAAATTGTAAATTGTATAGTCAGATTGTCAGACCTATCAGAGTCTCCTACCGTTAAAGTTTCAAAATATTAAGAAACTATTTTTTTCGTTTTTGTTTTATAAAAAACAACTTGTCTACATATACAGGGTGGATTCCCCCAGTTCAATGAAATGAATGAGGTGATGCCCGAATTGATAGTCATACATACGCCATAATATAATATTGAAAAATAAAGTTAAACCAATCCAAAAAGTAATTCCAAATTGTATTCCGACAGGACATTCACCCCACTTCAAAGTTTACATATCCACCCTGGGGGCGGCGCGACGGGAAAGAGTGCCTTGGGCGTAACGCGTCGCGTCGTCCCTCATAACCCCGTGCTGGGTTTTGGCCTCAGCCGGGGTTCGGACGCTGAGTGTGAGCGATTGGAGGTTTTAGTGCGGTTTAACTGCCACATACCCCGCCCGAGGGGTGGGCGGGGATTCGGTAATTTCCTACAACTAAAAAAAAAAATCCACCCTATAAAAAAATTAAAAACATATTCACTCACAGTATACCCAATCTCTTTTCTATTTTCTCAATCGAGTTCGCGATCTGCAGTAAGTGTAGATCATCCTTATGGTCCTTAGGGTTGGTACAGCACATGCATCGGAAAAGACCGGCTATTCCAAACTCCATGGAGCCGGTAGTTTCTTCCGTCACACCGAAGCGTTTCAATATGTTTTGATTGTCCATCTTCTTTTTGGCTTCCTCGGCGGCTTTCTTTTCCATTTCCATCATCTAGTCATTGTAAAATTGAAACGTAATTCTCAATAAGTTTCTAAAATATTTTGCCTTGGGAGAACTAGACTAGCATGATTTGACTCTTCAGAAATGTTATGTGAAGCATGTATTGCCATATCACGTAAACGTGACTTCTTTTGTCTGCTTAAAGCTTGAAATCCGAGCTCAGATTTGATAATTATAATTCCAGTTCAATGAGTAGGAAAAATTTTAAGCCAAATATCTTGTGGAATAGAAACTTTGAACATTCCATTTTTACAGAATATTGTTATTGTGATGTGTACATATTATTATGAAAAAATGGTATAATAACCCACTAACATCTAAATTCTAAAGTAATATCTCACCTTGGCAGTTTTCTTCTGAGCAACTTCCCGAGTCCCCCACGACACATCGTTGAGGTTACACAGCGAGTAAATAATCAACAACATGTACATACTAGGAATAGTGATATAGTATATGCAGATATATAAGAGACAGCTCATCTCTTGCGGATGGAGGACGGCCGTCGCGAAGAACATGCCGAATGTGGCCATCGTGAATATACTGGACGGCGCCAACCAACCATCCTCGACTATTTGTAGCGCTATACCGATTATTACTAACATCATTATCATGGCGTACACGCACGTTATCATGTTGGCTAACATGAGCTGTAATAGAATAAACAGAATTCATATATGTATTATTGAAAGTCGACAATCATTAAGAAAATAAACCAGAAAAAAATCTTTGCTGAGTTATGGAGGGTAGAACGTTGTGATATTAAATGATTAAACAAAATTATGTTACTTTATTACAAAAACTATAGAATTAGAAAGAAAGAAAGAAAATAACTTTATTCAGATACATTACAGTAGGACCCCGATTATCCGGACCTCGGTTATCCGGATTCGCGATTATCCGGACTGCCAATCGCGACGAGTTTATTCTAACATTAACATGTCAAAACTTGCATAACGCCGCGCCACTCGTGCCGTCCGCGCCCGTCGCCCCACCCGCACCTACCGCAGGGTGCGGGCGGCGGGACGGCCTAGCCGCTACACGCGTTTCTTATTGTTTTAGTTAGACGGCAATCGTTACTTCGTTTTAACGTGCGTGTCACGTCAACAAATTTTAAAATGTAGATAAGTGAACAGCAGGAATCGAAAGAAGATGAACCTGAAGAAAATCTAGATGTGGAGAATGATGCAGAACCATCTCATGATGAAGCATTTCATGCCTTGGAAACAGCTCTCAAGTGGTTTGAAAAACAAACAGAGAGTGATACTGTGAGTTTACTACAGCTGAAACGAATTCGTGATATAGCAGCATTGAAGAGAAGAAGTAGCTTACGTCAAACGACAATTACCAAATATTTTAAACCAAATTAAACTAATTATTTTATTTCATGATTACCTAATGCAAATTACCAAATACATACATAATTATTGTAAGCAAATTATACGTACATTATGTACAATTTCTTAATAAACGTTGATTTTCGCTCATATGTATATGTTGTTTTAAATAAACACTTAACATTACATATGTATGGTACAGACTCTACATATGTACATATGCAAAAAGCCCGTTTTTCTTCACATCTTGGATTATCCGGACTTTCAATTATCCGGATGCCTACTGACAACAATTAGTCCGGATAATCGAGGTCCTACTGTAATTTATCTAATTCATTTAATGAATCTTTTAAGCTTACGCTACATTATCTGACGAATGACTTGTCCTTCTTCAAACGAGGCTTGAGGAAGGTCCTTAAAGTTAGGTCGTAGGTAGCGACCCCTCAGTGTCCCCTGACATTGCAGAGGTTCATGAGCGACGGTAACCACTTCCTATCAGGTGGGTCGTTAGCTCGTCCGCCTACATGGCAATAAAAAAAAAGAAAAGAATATTCGTATCTTCTGGGAACGCTAAAGCATCGATACAGATAAAGACGAAACGAAGAGTAAGTAGATGTACAAAGTTTCAAAAACACATGCATTCTCATGACTCTATCTGTGCCTATATTTTATCTGTGCAACGCGATAATTTTTTACCATTATCGCATTAACACGAATATTTGCCATAAATAATCAAATCATAAAAACATCAATAGTCTAATTTACCTGTATTTCAGATTTACACGTCAAACATACTGCGACGTATATCGTGATAGGTATCAAGTTTAGTATCAAAGCTTGCATGTTACTCATTCCGGTGACCGCGTTCATAGCTCCCACCATCATGAGGAAAATCGTACCGGGACCCAGAATAGTACCCACCATTAATAGCATCTGGGAAATGTTTGGACCTTATTTACTTAGACATAAGGGTGAAAATAACGATCGAGAAAATAACATTTTGAGATTGTGAAGATTACTCTTTTGTTCCATATTTTTTCATAATTTGAAAAATATCGTTTTTCGCATACCATAGCTTAGTAGTTAGTATAGTAGTTTGTTCTAGGCTTTTATAATCATGAAGGATAATGTGAGTTTATTTAAAGGTCATTAAAACACTGCTAAAAACGGTTTATTCTTGCCTTTTCATCACATTCTTCTGTTTTTACATAGTGTAGGTTATGCTCATATTATACTTCATAGTTCCATAAAATCTTATTCTCATACTGCTTATACCTATATTTTCTGGAACGAAGTTCCTTATCGCGCGTTGTGAAAGGGGACTGGACGGAAAAAATTCTTACGAAAAGTTGTCACGACACTTTTTTTGATGATTATCGCTAGATGGCGCTGTGATCAAAATCATTTAAAACACGTTCCTTATTTGTTTTAGATTATTATCGCTAGATGACGCTGTGATCAAAATCTTTTAAAACACGTTCCTTATCGCGCGTTACGTTAGGAAAAAAAATATAAGAATCTTTTAATCGAAAGGAACTTCGTTCTATTCGGGTGTCCCATGTCACCTTTCAAGTTCTTATTACAATATTCTTTATTTATTTATTTATTTTTTAAAGGAAAACCAACAGCTGGTAAAAATACAATATAAATTAATTATTTATACTAATATCTTACCTGATACACAATATAGAGCGTAGATATATTATCGTTAACTTTGACCGTTCGTTTGTAATCGGCTAACAGATCGAAGATGTTGGCGAGTGTGGACGGAACCCAGCGACGGCGTTGGTTGAAGAATTCATTGAATAGTTCTGGACAATGTGTGTAGGCGTCTGAAGCGGCCGAGTATTCAACTCTGTACCCACGTTGTAATAGTAACGTGCAGAGCCAACGGTCTTCACCTATTGACAATATTTTTTTTATATTATTGTTAAGTAAATATTGCTAAGAACTGACTAGTTCAATATTGAAATGGAATTGGAAACTTTTATAAATGGCAAAGGCGCTGTAAACCTCGATTCCCGTCGGGTTACTTTTGAAAAGTAAAGAAGAAAGAGCATTGCATTGCAGAAGTATTTTAGCTAGTTATTCTTTGTAAAGAAACAATAAAAGGTATAATACATTTTTTTTAAATAATAAGTTAGGAACCTTGATCGTATTGTACGTAATGCCTCGCTTCGTGCGATGTCAATGTGTATCTCTTCATAACGTTGTCGTCCATGAGAGCCTTTCCTCTGAAGAGCGAGAAGCATCCGGGACTACAGAGCACACACCCGATCATGTGTTCGGTCGCCTTTTGTAGCCAATGACCAATAGCGTACTCGAACTTCTGATACCAGGCCATGAAACCTATAAATTCCAACATTAAAAAATAGTCGATGGTACAATCTTTATTATCATTAATATTTTTTGAACAATTTTATTAGAAACCCTACTATGGGCTTTCAAAGCGCCCTAAGTACTTTGACGTCGAAAATTAGGAGATAATATTAGCTTGTGATACGGATGGTCTTTAGTAGCGTTTTCATTATCCATCATAAATCCTGAGCAATTGAGGTAGCTAACTTTGAAAAGTTATATCTAATTGATGGACGTTATCATCAACAAATCATACTTTCATGCAAACCTAGTTGTGACAAAAAAATCATCTTACACTACTCTACGATACTGACCAGAGCCGACGGGATGAATACGACCGCAAGCCGCTCCCAAATTCTTGTCTTTCTTCATTAAATCAATAAGCAATGTAACTGCACTCGGTTTGAAATCAATATCTCCATCCAAAGCTAACAAATAGGTGTTCTCGGCGATCACCTCCTTACGGTTCACGGATATGGGGAGGTCCATTAAACGATGACCGAGGAAGAAGTACATGTACATAACCTGAAATATTTTCCAAATACTATATCGAAAAGTAAAGGCGAAGATCATATATAACTCGATTCTTATCGGCTTCTAGTCATCGGTGCGCCGTGAAATTATCCTAGGTAATTGATGTATAATAATTTGACAATCGGTAAGGTATCCTAAAAGTGAAGATCGGAACTGAAAAATGACAAATTTTTACCTAAAACAAATTAATTACCTGAGACCATCGTTTCTTGTGCCGAATTTTAGCTTTGTCTTTTAAGTGGCATATTATTTTATTTTTTCCCGGCATTGTCCAAACGAGCCTTCCTCCGTACGGCGTCGGTATTTTCTTAGGAGGACGAAGTTTAACATTCGTCAAGTGAACTTCTGAAGCAGCTTCATCTATCACATCTATAAGATACTTCACGAAACGATTCACTTGGGTGTCTTCTGCGCTGTGATCGGACATTTCGAAGGCATCGTCAAAGAATATGTGACCTTAAAAATATTAAAAAAGAAAGGACTCAAAAATATAGATAAATTGTGTTTTTAAAGTTAAATATTCAAGAAAGTATACTTCGTTATAAAATACTTTATTTCATTTTGGGTCATGTTATCACCGAAATTTAATAAAGGTATGTGTTATTCTTTAAGAGATAGATCACCTTCAATTCATTTACAGAAAAAAGTAGGTAATCTAAGGGCATCGATCAAACCTTCTCAGTCAGTGAAAAATAAACAATGGTTAAGTCTACTCCTATTACTAGTAACAATTATAACTTACATTCCAATTCATAATAATCAGGATCGTTGATGCCAAAGTATTTCTGTGCAACTCTGCGAGCGCTCTGATCCTCGTCCAGTCGGAAAATAGACTTTAAGAAGTCGAGCATCTCGTCTTTAGTCTCGTGCCACATGGTAGCGCATATATAGATCCTAGAAAAATAACCTTATTTACAAATTATATTTAAATTAATGAAAAAAACACAAAAATTAAATACAATATTGTACCTGCTGACGCTATCACCAGGTTTGAGGTCCGTTACATCATTTTCTGAACTTGTTATAGATTCATTATCGGCGTCCTTGGTATTCTGGGAATTTAGAAAATTACGGACATTGAATTAATATAAAAAGAAAAGTAGTATAATTTGAAATTTAACTTGTCTTTGTAACCATTTGTGTACCTTTTTTTGTATATCATCAAGGTGTAAATTATCGCAAAGGCTCGATTAAATAAAAAAAATATGATTGTTTATCAATTTTAATAAGTACCTCAAAGGCTATATCCGCGTCATCATCTTTAGTTCTATTTAGCAGTAGACATTGGTCGATCAGAGTTCCATTGTACCACGGTTTAGCGAACAGTTTATCAGTGGCGGCCACACGCTCGCACCGTGGCTGCCACGTGTGAACCACGATCCAAGCCTGAGATATGAGCCATAACAACCATACCCAGGCCATTCGATGACCAATATATTCTCGTAGGAAGTACACTGTAATCAGTAATAACTGTATTTGGAAATTGAAGATTAACTTTCCGGTGAATGTTTGAACATGCAAGATGTATGCATATCAATTCTTCCTAAGACGTATCCTAAGCGGTAGTCAGAAAACTATCTCTGTTACAACTTGTAAGACTAGAAGCAGGATAAGCATATACTGTAACTCAATATGTCTATCTTTAAAAACATAGTATTTTTATATAATTCTTTGCTAAATTAAATTACACACAAACTTGGGTAAGATTCATCAATAAAAAAAAATGTAGGTACTATATTATCTTACTTCTTACCTGGAGGTATTTCGAAGAACAAGTAATCAGGAATAGCATTGTGAAAAACGCACGGATCCGCTATTCTCAAGCCACAGACGAAAATCAGAAGGTTTAAAGTAACGGGTCCCACAAGGGTCAAAGCAAAAGTGAAACTAAAGTTCTGGATAAGAATTTTACAAGCAAACTTCGCGGTTCCAAAACAGAAATAGGCAGCCGCTACTTGAATGAAGGCAACCCAGAGTGATGTAGACCAATATGCTGGTAACTCTAAAGTTTCACCCGTTAGCGTATAACCGAGGCCGTCGTTGGCATCACTAATTATTACTTGGACCTAGAAAAACGTTACGTTAATTTATATATTTTATTTAGTTTGCCAAAAAAACCTTACCTATATAACCTATTTAAGTATGGAGAAATCTCTGGAGAAATAAAAATAGATTTTAAGTAGGTATTCAATATAGAAAAATATCAAAAGTAACACTCACCTCATCTACAACATACAATCGCTCCTCAAAAGCTTCTGACGTCAAATTGAAAAATGCAATCGCATTATCGCCCTGAACGTGCAACGATATCAACACGCAAATAAGAAACACTAATATTTTCCAAAGCGTCAGTGTTCTGTGTGTGTAATATCGAGTGCTTTTCAAATTTTCTCTCAACTCTTGTAGTTGGAACATTACGTCTGAAAAATAACTTAATATTAATGTAGAGTCAGTCACTTCTTGCAAAAAATAATGCCCAATATTCATATCTAATTTCTCATCTCTTCTAAATTTTTATCCAAAATTTCTTTTGTGGTCCTTCGAGCCGGAACTTGTGATCCGTATGGTAGGACCATATACGAAAATTGTTAGCTATTTAGTTACACTAATAATATAACTTTTTAAAGGAACATCTTACATGATGAGCTCCTATGACAACTCCCAACATAGTTTTCCCACCATCCTAGTGATATTAACACACACGCTACTGGTATCGCCCAGAGTATCGGTTTTTCGTCTAACAAAGGCCAAACAACAAACGCCGTTACTTGCGCCGATACCGCCAGCACGTCTAATATCAGTTTGATAGAGTAGCGTGTATCATTTCGGTCTCTCGAGAATGCATTCAGTATTCCTGGCACCACGCACATCGCGTTCATCAACATAGCTCCGTTCACAACGTCCAGTTCCGGTAAAATTATGAGAAGCAAGATGGCGATTCCGATCGTGTGTAATGTTTCTATAACCATTGCCTAAAAACAATTTAGATTTTTAAAAAATACTTTAGAAGTATTTTAGAAGTCGTGGTGGCCGAGTGGTCGAAGCGTTTCCTTCCGAACGGGAGGTCGCGGGTTCAAATCCGGCCGGCTTGTATCTCTAAATCTAAATGTGAAAAGATTTAAGTGCACTTTTTCACAATCTCACTGGCTAAAAACGGTGAAGGAAAACATCGTGAGGAAACCTGCATGTCGGAAAAGGATTCTAAAAACCCTTTGAAGATATGTGAAGTCCCCAATCCGCACTGGGCAAGCGTGGTGGACTATGCCTAATCCCTCTTCTGAGGCAGAGAGGCAGTAATAGGTTGGTACAGAAAAAAATATTTTAGAAATTTATAGCTTCTATATTTGTAAGTTTTGTACTTACTATAATGTACTGGGTTATTGAAGGTTTCTTGTGCGTCTTGAAAATGCATATTCTGACTGATCTCAGAAAGATACCTAATTCAGGTAAACTAAATACCAACACTGCGGCCCAGAGCCATGTTATTCTCTCTTCTAGTGTGAGTACCGTAACAAATTGTTGGTCCAGGGCTAAAATTTATGAATTTATTTAGAAAAATGCCTTAGCTTGCTCAAAATAGCAAAATCAAATGTCCAGTCGACTCGAGGCCAATGACGATTTTTTAAAAGTACCTATTAGGTATAGGAAATTGATAATTCTAAACAATCAAATAAAATAATAAACGCAACAACCTATTTAATTTGATTAATTCGATCCGGATATGAGTAATTTATCTTTAAGATAGTGTCAATCTGTGTTTATTCAGATTAATAATATTTAAAATCAAAACAACAAAAACTAGAGATTAGATCATAAAGAGCTGGGTTTAAAAACGAATGTTTATAAAAACCTAAACATTTATTAGAAGCTTTCAATCGGCAGTGAACCAATTAAATACTATTCTTCTAAATGTGTTGAGTTATACGTCACTCACCTAGAAGCCTATTGCAGTGCGTTATTTGACGATCTTTTTTTAATTGTGAAGTGATAAAAAGAAGTGTTCCTTTGGCTATAACAGCCGATCCCAAGACTACAGCGAAGATTAAAATGTACGCGAGCAGTTTCAGCAGTTTCACACTTATGTCGATCCATTTTGTAGAGGCCATAGACCCGCTCTCGTTCTTTACGGGAATTTCGCGGAATAAGTTCCATCCTTTTGTTTCTTGTGCCGTTCGATGGCTATAAGGAAATATGAATTATATGAACTAACATAATGATTTAACTACGCAGTACTTATGTATATTGAAAGTATCGGTAGAAGTTAATCAGATGTTTTAAACCAAAACCAATCAATATCACTGTCTATTAGCAGTCTATTTTCAGCTTTTTTGCAAGTATACAGTTAACATGTAGGTACTTACTCCAATTCATCAAAGTCATCAAAGAACGGGGTGTCCTCGGAATCTGACTCATCTGAGTCGTCCATTACGTGTTTAAAAGAAGGCGCTGAAGCCATGTTTTATTTCACTAAAAGTTTAACAAAACACTTCAGGCACTAGCACTTTTGAAACACTCATAATTGTCAAGTAATAACTGATCGAAATTGTACTTTAACAATTTGAAAGATCCGAATACAACTTTCTTTTCAAAGAAAATGGAATTAAATATGCACACAAAACAAGCAAGTATGATAAAAATAATTAATCAATAAAAGTAGATTAGACAACGTTTACATACCGTTGAAAACCATATTACAAAAATCACTCGCACACAGTTTTGAATAAACACAAGGCGTGTTAGTTGTCGTGTGACAGTCGACACATCTAATAGCCTGTACCTGATATCTTCTTAACACACAATAACGGTTATTACCGAATTATCGCGTTTTCATCAATAAAATTCTTCTTTATCACAGATCGCATCCAATTCGTCGTGATTGCGATTGAATTTTAATTCAATGTTATCATTTTATATCACTCTGACTCAAAAATTATCAGTTAAGATTATATTTAGGGGAACTCGTCATTTGTTTTTAATTAAAAGAAAAATTGTTTGACCTTTTTCGGCGACGTCCAACCAACACCAGCTAAAATGTGGAACGAACAGTAAAACTACAAAATAGCATCACGAAGTTATTTATTAAAAAGCTAAATGTTCTAAAGATCTTAAACCTAAATTTATCTTTACACAATAAATAAGAAATATATTTTATGGTTTCAATATCTCATTATTTATAGATATAAAATTTGAATCATTCCGAGAATTTGAGATATTTAGAGGTAAATCCCCGGTAGGGAAGTTATATCAGAAACATGGTTGAGCTATTTGATCAACGGCAATTTACTTTATTTATTTATTTACCGAGGATTATGAGTCTAAATCCTTATTTATATTACACACGGTGTAATAAATAACAACAAATCTTTCATCAACCACTAGTATCCAATCCGATTTCACTACTTCAGTTTACAAACATACACCAATACCTAATAATACTTAATGCTAATTTAAATCTAGTGGAATAAAAGATTCATATCAATACTGAATAATTTAAAATACTGCACTTTCTGTCATGGAATTATTACATATCGCTTTCACTGCCACCTTTTAAACTGTAGTCTTGTTCCTTGCCATAGTCGATTGGTTCATCCATTTTGTAAGATGCTTGAGACGATTCTGGAAGGTTCGGCGCATTTAAATACGGATGACTAGAAGCCATAGACGATGCCAAGTCATCGGATTTTGATAGTTTTAACGGTTGGTTGTAATCAGACATGTAATCAGGCATCGTTGTCTTTTTCGTTAATTCCAACATCTGGTTCAAGTATGATTCACCTCCTACACGCGGCGGCATACTGAAATCTGTTGCTTGCATCTCCGCACTTTCTTTGTGCATATCCAATTTAGAAGAGAGCCCGCTCTCTGAATGTTTTGTTGATAAATCCATTTGCATAGCCTCTGGCTTGCTTTTCCCTATACTTCCGAAATCAGGAGGGAGGTAATCTTTATTACTTTTGAGTAAATCGTGAGGGGATTTCAACAGATCATGCGGCGATTTTAGTAAATCGTGTGGCGATTTTAATAAATCATGGGGCGACTTCAACAAATCGTGCGGAGATTTCATTAAATCGTGAGGGGATTTTAAGAGATCATGAGGTGATTTCATCATCATATTTTGGTCCATTCCCATTTTCGAAGATATAGGACTGCTACTTGACAACGGTTTCATCAAAGATTCTTGCATCTTCATAAGAGACGGTGACAAGAACATGTTATTCGCTGCTAATGTTGATTTCGACATTGGATCAGGTATTCCCAAAATTCCTGCACTTGAGTATTTACTGGCCGAAAATAATGCGTTGGCTATATCCGCAGAACTCATCATTAAATTCGAGGCAATGCTTGCAGGTATAGGGGTTGATGTTGTACTTGTGGCAGTGCTTGAAGTTTTTTCGTAACTTCCGATGCTATTGGTTAGATTTTGAAGAGACGACGCATAAGAAGGCGGATCCGATAATTTGCTGCTTGATAAACTTGCAGCCAAGCTCGATGGCATGCCTGGGGTTAAACCAGCCAACATGCTGTTAGCGGCTGCCAAGCTCTCTAGACCAGTAGGCCCTAGAGGCATAGGCATATTGCTTGTCCCCAAACCAAGTGCCATACTCGTGAGCATGTCCAACCCAGAGGGATACGCAGAAGGCAGTGATGACGATGTAGATTTAGATGACGATTTCGAAGAAGTTGATAAAACTGGTATATTTAACGAAGGAGTTTCAAATTTATGTGGTGAACCGATACCGGACGATACGTTTATTGGCGGAACACCTGCGGGCCTACTGACCATCTGTTGCAATGTGCTTACTGAAGGGAAGCTTGACACGGAAGTTGTAGGTTTTGAAACTGGGATTGGCTGAGGCACCGCTAACAGTGCATCTAAATCCATTTTATCATCATTTTCCGATGAACATCCCAGTTCGTCACGAATAAAATGCCACAATAATCCGTCACTTTGTTCCCGAGGGAACTTAGCAGTCAATGTACATTTAAGTTTGTCTAAATAAGTAATGTCAGGTTTGAAATTGTCTTTAAAATCAACTGAAGTTTCGTCACAGAATGTTGCATAATATTTTATGCTTTTACGTATTTGATCCATCGCATGTTGTGATAGATGACTATCATGTGCAATATTGTACTGCAATAATAACGGTCGAGGATACTCAGTCGGTCGTTGTTCAGGCGGCGGCATGACCCAGAAAAATGTTAAAGATGATTCCAATACTGGACTTTCTGGATTATATGGTGCTGTAAAAAATAATCACTGTTGAGATTATGTTGCAGCTATCTAAATCTATGCAAAAAGTAATTTTATTTCTTTATCACATTCAGTATTATATCTTAATCCATTTCGAGACAATACAATTATTTTCTGTTTACAAAACAATACATAATACACTTACAACAAATAACACCAATACAAGGGATATAAGATATTTCCGATGGGCCCCTTAATTTGATCTGGTACTCCAATTGATTATCACAATCGCGAAGACTTGGCATAGCAGGATTCGTAGGATGAGAGTGGTACCATCCCAGGAGTGTGAGACCAAGCTTTTCAATTTCCATTTGAATTTCAAGTTCCACCAAAACACGTGGTCTCGTGTCTTTCTTGCTTATAAGACAAGGGAATGTATGTGTAATGGAGAGAGCTAAAATTATATTAATGCTGTTATTTCCAAAAAATAATCTATAACAGGTTTCGAAACTACAGCCCTCGATTGACGTTAAATAAAATTTAAGTACCTTTTGCCAAGTAAATGCTAGAAACGTAAATAAAATAACTTATTTTTAAGAAAATTGGAGAAAAACTGTCTAGAAATAAAACCTGAGCATCAAAAGCGATTCACTTAAACATATTTCACAAAGGTCTAATCTAGGAATATAATCTAGGACACAAACAAAATTTGGTCCTTGTTGGATTCTGAAATTATCAATGTGACCCTAAAGCCTCAAAGTTTGGAGATCCCTAGTCTAGTGTTAACCTAGTACACAAATAGATTAGTGTATTTTGGTGATGGCTAGTATTACAGTTTAAATAACAGTGCTGTACATTTAAATATTTTATATCATACATAGTAATGTTGTGGTTGATATCCATATTATGTTAGATTCTACTTTGTTCTGATATAATTTTCTGTTCTATTCTTGAAGTAAATGTACTATTAACCTAAGTGACTTATTTATTTACCACTGTGACCAATGTGATTTATTTTTTTATTAACTACACAACATTAAAACTCTTTTCCTAAAATCAATTTGATTTAACTATTAGCAAAATATATGCCAAGAATAGTGATAAGAAATGTATTTTGATTAATAATGTAACAATCAAATTAATTGTTAATTTGCAATCAAATTTGAAACGTTAGGGTATGCAATGCATATCTGCTTGTATGACTGCACGCCACTGGTTCGTACAAATAAACTCTCCACTTACTATGACTATTCAAATCCCATGTCCCAGCAAGATACCCATAAACTTCTTCTTTCTTCAAATGACAGTGTATATCGAGAATCAAACTGGCATTACTACTGACAGATATCAAGAATGGTTGTACTTTACCAGCTGATGAAAATGAGACAGCTTCTATTAGCATGTTGGCATCACTGAAAAAGTTTTAGATGGTAAATAAAAGATAACATGACTGGAAATAGATTCTACATAATGAAGGTTGGTTTATGAATGGTTAAATGTGACTAAATATTACAAAAAGAGAAAACTGATTAACTTCAATTGTTGTATTATATGATAATAATGTTAAATTTCTCATACTTACTGTTGCATCATTCTGTTTGGAACAGTATTGTGTTTCATGACAACTCTCTGTGGAGGTGGCTCTGGTGGACTTTCAACCTCCATTTCTGTTTCCTCTGTCAAATAAAAAATTTTCTAGCAAAATAGAATTTAGAATGTTACATAGAGACTGTATTGATCCAATAGGATTCCATGACAACAGTATTTATGGGAAAGTTTTTTTTATGCACAAGCACTTACTTGCAACTTTTACATAAAATCAAGAACTTAAAATATTAAATAAGAGAAAATGGGTTATTAAAAGGACATCAAAATTTTCAGTGTACATAAAAATAACAGTGTCCCCTGACAATGCAGAGGTCCATGAGCAACAGTAGCTGCTCATGATCAGATGACCCATTTGTTCGTCAGCCTACAAAGAAATAATCTAACTAGAAGAATGTCTTTCTTACGGTCACTATGCATATTTTCTCTCTGTAGCTGCTTTTTTCTCAGATAAGTTGCCTTAATGGTGTCCAGTTTCTTGCCACGGTATTTAACTGAAGCCCAGCCACAACCTGATCTCTTGTCAGGGTTTATAATGCGTTTACAATGTATAGCCCATGCTGACGGTGAACAGAATATAGTTTCTGTTTCATGAGATTTGATTTTTCCATCTGTTTGGAGATCACCAACAAATTTTTGGCCCTAGAAAAGATGCATATCATTTTGTTTGTATAATATTAAACTTATTAGAATTGCATTCATTTAAACTTACTAAAAAAAAAACAAAAACAACTCAGATAGTTCTAAAATAAAAGATAACACTACCATCTTTAAGTAGAATTTAATAGATAAAATGATTCTTACTAAATACTCAATAGTCATAGCGGCTATGCCTGGCTCAAGCATTTTTTCCTCTAGAAGCATTTGAAGAGTCACACCACGGCCTGGCATTGATTTGCTTCCAGTCTGCGCTTCAGATTCCTAAAAATAAGTTTAAATTTTGAACTTATCAGAAGCGATTAAAAATTATAAAACCCAATTATATATAAGAGGTATTTCTATTATTTTCTTTAATTAATGTCAAATGGGAAATTTAAATATTTATGAAGAAATAAAAATACCTCATCAGAAAATTCTTCACCACTTCCCCCTTCATCTTTTTCTTCTTCAGCAGATTCTTTTTGACTTCCAGAAGGTTTTTCATTCTTGACATCCTCCTTGGGATTGCAAACCAAAGGTTCCGGTTCAACGGAAGGGGAACTGCTAAAATTTGAGCCAGACATCAAAGCAGCAGCCAAATGAGAAGTTTGTAAATCCATTGTTGACGTTGGAAAACTGTAGCAAATCTTCCGTACTACAAAAACTGGGCTTGTAGCCGACAGTGATAATGATAAAACATAAAAATGCAATTACATTTAAATTGTGATCTAAATAATTTTGTAAATATTTCTCATAAATATTTCTACTGTGCTTGTTTTGGTCACAGATACTGATATTATCTTTTTAATCTGTAGTCACAGAGCACAGATTAAAAAGACATTTCACAAACAGTAAGATAGACAGAGTTGCAACATGAAATATTGTATTGGTATGTGCGAATTTAAACAAAATCGCCACACGTTAAAAAGTCTATCTCTTTCAAAAGCTACGCAAAAATAAATGCTTCTAAAGTGTTCTTCAACACATTTTGGCATATTTTGTGATTTAGGTGACATTTTCGTCTGACATCCATAGCAGCGTTGTTGCGAGTATCCGCATCCGCATCCGCATATGCGGAACTTCCGCATAGTTTTCGACATCTGCATCCGCATGAACAGGGGTGTAGCGACGAGAAAGTGTGACGCAGTGCGTAATGCGTCGCGCCATCCCGCATAACCCCGTGCTGGGTTCTGACCTCAGCCGGGGTTCGGACGCTGAGTGTTAGCGGTTGGAGGTTTAGTGAGTTTCAACTCCCACATACCACACCCGTGGGGCGGGTGGAAATCCGGCGATTTCCTCCAACTAAAACAAAAAAAAATGGACAAACAGCGAGCGTATGCTCCGCCGTTACCAGGTTACACGCACAATGATAACAACTCGTCGTCGGCTCCACCTGTATCCGATTTTTATTAAATCTCGTTTCAAACAGGACAAATCATAGCCCACGGGCAATACCCTGAATTCTTGAGATTGGGTTCATCGACTTTCCGAGCAACTCACAATTGTATGAGATCAAATGAAAGTAACCGGTAATAGGGAGCACTCACCTTTTTTTTTTTTTTTTTTTTTTTTTTTTTTTTTTACGGGAGGAAATCGCCGGACTTCCACTCGCCCCGCGAGTGGGGTATGTGGGTGTCGAACCGCACTAAAACCTCCCGCCCTTCGCACTCGACATCCAATTCGGTAGGGGTGACAGGACGCGCTCGCGATTGTCGCTCACGTATCGCCCCGTCACCCCCGGACGTCGAACCGGCAGCCGTTGGTGCGACGACCACCGGCTCACTCGGTAGGCGGGCCAATCAAAGCCCGCCGAGATGGGGCCGCGTGATGGAGGGTCTCCCTCGGCTCAGGCCGGGTCAAAACCAGCCTGGGTCGGAGAGCGCAGCTGACCATCTCCCGGTAGATGTTACAGAGGGTGCGCGCTGATGCCTAGCGCAGCACCCCTCGGGTCCGGTGTTGTTGGACCCGGTACTCTTAGGGGGCCAGATCCCGGGACACCTCCCGAGGCCGGCCCCCCGCTCGACGTCGGCGGCGACGGGGTTGGTCGGGGAGGGAAGAGCTCTCCCTCTCCCGCCCCGCCGCCTCCTTTTGCGAGATGGTGGACTCGCAAAAGTCGAGCATAGCTTTCCAGGACTCGTCGTCGTCGAGCATCGATGCTACGACACCCGGCAACGACAAGTTCCGCCCTACTTGTGCGACCAGGACACGGCGCTGTTCCTCCCATGCGGGACAAACAGCGAGCGTATGCTCTGCCGTGTCCAGGTCGCTCGTGCAATGATGGCACCTCGTCGTCGGCTCGACCTGTATCCGATGCAGGTACTTCCCGAAGCAACCATGCCCGGTCAGCACCTGCACCAGACGAAAGGTGAGGCGTCCCTCGCCGCGATTCACCCAGTCCTCCAGGACAGGGCGAATCGCCTCGACGGTCCTTAGGCCCCAGCTGGGGTTGGCCAAGCGCCTTGACCAAGCCTCCAGCACGGACCGCCGAGATTGGGCCTTCCGATCCCGTACCGCGGCTCTGAGGGGACGCACAACGCCCAGAGCACGGAGGTCGCAACGCCAACGGTAGTCGTCGGCGAGCGCCTCCGCCTCCAGATCCCAGGGTGGCGTCCCCGCCAGCACGCACGCCGCCTCGAAGGAGACGGTGCGGTATCCGCGGATGACCCTGATAGCTACGACGCGCTGCGGCCGGTGCAGGAGCCGGACAACGGTTGCTGTCCGGTTTCCCGGTCCGGCCCAAGCGGGCGCGCCGTACAGGGCCATCGAACGCACCACCCCTGCGTAGAGGCGGCGCACGACACGGTTTGGTCCCCCGATATTCGGGAGCAACCGGCTCAGTGCGCCGGCCGTCCTCATCAATCGGGGGACGAGTTCCGTAAAGTGGGCCCGGAAGGTCCAACGGCTGTCCAGTATGAGGCCGAGGTACTTCAATCGCACCCCGACCTCTATTGGAACGCCTCCAACCACGATCTGGGCCCCTGCAGGTGGCGTCACCCTAGCCCTGTGGAACCACAGGGCCTGGGATTTGTTGAGCGCCACCGCGAGGCCCAATCTCCTAATACGACCGACGACGAGGGCCACCCCCGCTGTGGCGAGACGGGTAGCCTCTCTAAAGTCTTGCCCCCGGGCCATGATCAAGGTGTCATCAGCGTAACAAATTACGCTCAGGCCCGGGAGCAGGGCGCCTCTCAGCACCCAGTCGTACCCGACATTCCAAAGGAGAGGTCCGAGGACCGACCCCTGAGGAACCCCGCATACGACCGGAAACCGGTAAACGGTCCCATCGTGCCCGGTGCATACTACCGACCTGGCCTCCAAGTAGGAGCCGACCAGCCGGCGGAGGTAGGGGGGAACTCCATGCCTCTCGAGTGCCCCCCCTATCACGGACCAGGGCAAGGTGTTGAATGCATTGGCGATGTCGAGCGACACCGCCAAAGCCACCCCGCCCTGTGATACGGCTTCATTTGAGAGGGTCCGCACGCGAAGGATCGCGTCCACGGTTGAGCGGCCCTCTCTGAAGCCGTACTGCTCCGCCGACAGGTCGGGTCCCACCCCGACCAGGTGCTGGACGATGCGGGCAGCCAGAATGCGTTCCAGCAATTTGCCCACCTCGTCCAGCAGCACGATAGGACGGTAACCGGCGGCTGTATCCGCCGGGCGCCCCTCCTTCCTGAGAAGGACGAGCCTACCCTCTCGCCACAGCGAGGGAAACCGTCCCGACTCGAGGCAAGAATCGTAAAGCCTCAAGAGTCGGTCCCCTAGGGCATTGAGGGCCAAGGCCAGGACCCGGCCATGGATGCCATCCGGGCCGGGTGCCGTGTCTTTAGCACTCATCCTGACTACGGCCACACGAAGCTCCTCCCCGGTGATGTGGGGAACCTCAGCAGGGGCCTCGCCGCCGGTATCCTCCGGCGGCTCACCCATAGCAGGGGGGATAAATCCCTCCTGCTCCTGCGGGAACAATGTCGTGACAATGTCCCGCAGCTGCTGAGGCGGTAGACGCTCGGTTATGGGGGGCGCCCATGGGCGCACCTTGCCGCGCACCATCTTGTATGGGCGCCCCCAAGGGTCTTCCTCGAGCGTCTCTAAAAGGCGCTCCGTGTGCTGCTCCTTGGCCATCTTGATGGCCAGCCGCATGGCTCCCCTCGCCTCTTTGTATAAGCCATGCAGCCGGGCCTCCTCCTCCGCGAAGGCAACGGGATCGTTGCGACGCGGAAGGCGGCGACGGCGGTGTCGTGCGCACTGGCGCCTCGCCCGGACGCATACAGTTCTGAGCTGCGCTATCTCGGGCGACCACCAGTACGTTGACTTCGTGGGAGACCAAGGGCCGACCCGGGGCATCGAAGCATCGCTAATGCGATGCATCGCGTCCCGGAGCCAGAGCGCCTCGGCCTCCACGTCCACGGGGTGTGGACGCATAGGCGCCCACGCCGCCACCGTAGAGGCTTCCATCAAGAGCTCCTTGTTCAGGAGCTTCAATGCCCACCTGGGGAATGACCGAGACGTACTCCCGCGGGCGTCCGCAGCCGGCGTGGGGACGGAAAGATCGAACCGAATGTATCGGTGATCCGATAACGATTCCGCCCCCACCAACACTCTCCAGCCGCGGATGCGATCCGCGATGGCAGAGCTCGCGAACGTAACGTCCACGATGGACTCGCCCTGCCATCGCACGCAAGTCGCGACCGAACCCCTGTTGAGTACACAGAGGCCAGTCGCGACCGCCCACTCCTCCAGCAGCCTACCGCGAATCGTCGAGCGGGGGGAGCCCCAAGCGACAGATTTCGCATTGAGGTCCCCCGCGAGTATCACTGGACGGGGGGCGAGGCGGCGAGTAATCGCCTCGAGCCCGTCCAGGAACTGCTCAAACTCGACAGTAGGCCGATTCGGAGAGAAATACGCCCCGATCACGACGGTGTCCCAGATCGATACCGCGACGAACCCAGAGCCCTTGGCCACCATAACCAAGGGCGGGACCGCCGCGGCTCTTCTCACGTGTATGGCCGCCAGGCCGCAGTCGTCCCCGAACCAACAATCGTCGGCTGGGGGAACGAAATACGGCTCGGCGACCACGGCAACGTCGATTGACCACTCCGCCATGCTCTGGAGCAACATGTCCTGAGCTCTGACGGAGTGGTTCAGGTTTCCTTGAAGGAGGCGAAGGGTGCGGTCCATCAATGTCGAACCACATCCATCGCCTCCCCCCTCCTCTATCGCCCCCACTATCGAGCGCCAATGGCGCCACAGCGGGGTCCGAACCGCCGGCCGGTGCTCCTCCGGCCGATTTCTTCTTTTGGCGCCGCTTCTGTTTGCGGCGCCTATTCCGCTCCGTATTTACACCGGACGGGGAGCACGCCTTGCCCCCCGCCCGGTGGTCGGCCCTGCGCCCCGCCGCCGCGCACAAAGCGCAGTGTGGTGCAGCCGAACACACGGCCGCTTTGTGTCCTGGTTGACCGCAGCGGAAGCAGAGTCCCCTGCGGTCAACCGTACTGGTGCACCTGGCGACGCTGTGCCCCGTGCCGAAGCACTTGAGGCATCGCCAGGCGCGCGGTTCCAGCAGGCGCACGTGGGCCGCAACCCAACCCACGCGCAACCTGCCGGGATCTCCTACCGGTCTTCCCGGTGGGGGAGTGGCCAGGGAGGTGGCCGTCTCTACGGGGCATCGCACCCACACCGAGCCGGCCCCGGAGTAGCCAGAGCGAATTTCGCCCACGACTATATTCTCCGAGGCACAGCTGCCGCGGGCGACGATAGCCGCCGCCACCTCCTCTTTGGTGGTGCAGTCGTCCAGGCCGGTAACCCTAATCTCTGCCATTTTTACCGGCCTGTGGACTCGCACCACTTCCTCCGGCCAGACCGCCCGGAGGCCCGCCATTAGACGGTCCGCGATGCCGGAACTTTCGGCACCGGGACACTCCAACAGACGAGCCCCGTTGGCAGTCTGACGGATGCGGAGGCCCTCCCCCGCTCCAATTTCTCCGAGGTCGATAGCCGCGCGCGCCTGGGCCATGACGTTGGAGTACGTCATGCCCTGGGTCTCACCGGCTGGCAGTAGTGTAACCACTACTGCTGCCGACCGCGGCGCGCGCGGCTGTTTCTTCTTCTTCCCTTTCTTTTTCTTCTTCTTGGCGGCCGGTGCTCGACCCTGTTGGGGAGCAGCCACGGCCGCCAAGTTGTCAGTCCGGTTGGTGGGGGCGGCAGGCACTCTACCCGTCTGGGCAGCCCGTGCCGTCTCCCGCGTTATAGTTCGTTGAGGGGGGGCCGCAGCCCCTCCAGATGGTGGAGTCTCCGCCGCCATCGAAGGAGCCGCGATCCTGGCCCTCTTATTTCCCCGCCGTACTACCTCTGTCCAGCCGTCGTCCATATTGGACGGCGCTGGCGGCAGCAGGCGGGGCTCTGGTGTTGGCGCGATCTTCACACCAGCACCGCGTCCCTTCCGGGTTGGCCTCGTAGGGGGCTGGCGAGTGGTGGGACGCGACGGGGCGATGGAAGGTGGCACTACTGGGGCAGTGCCACGCAGGGCAGAGATTTCCGCCCTGAGTTCGGCAATCTCCCTGCCGAACACTTCCATCAGCTCCCGTCTGATGCGCCCCTCCAGCTCAGTCGCCTCCCGTATCCCCGCCCTTGTGCGGGGCGAGGGTTGCCGCCTGGGCCTCGTCGCCTCCCTAGGGGGCAAGGCCGGCCGTTCGTCCCTGGTTGGAGCTGGAGGAGCCCGATGCGCGGCCACATCCCCCGGCCGAGCGGTCGGTGGCGGCGTGCGCCGCTCCCTCCGCGGCGAGCGCGATGGCTCCCTCCGCTCCAACGCCGCCAGCCTCGCCCTGAGGACGGCGACTTCCTTCTTTTGTTGAGCGGACTCCGCTCGGAACCGCTCAACCTCCTTTTCCAGTGCCGATGCTCGACTGGTGGTCGCTGAGAACACCGGCACTAGTTTTTTAGCATCGGCTGCGATCTCACGCAGCCTTTGCCCTTCCGCCTTCTGTCCTTTTCCTGAGGCCCGGTTCGACGCGTAAAGCACCCTGCGGCTCAGGCTCCCGAGAACGAAGGTGGGGCTCTCACAGAGCTCCCCGCCGCTCACCGGAGCCGAGGCCGCAGACGCCGCCGAAGGTAGTGGTGAGACGGAGTCGTCTCGACCGGGCCCAGGATCGCCGCCCTTGGCGGCCCGACGTTTGGAGTGTCTCGTCCTCTGCGGCATCTCACCGCCAGAGGAAGATACACTCCCCGAGTCTCTCCGCGCAACGGATTTCCGTTTGCGGAGGACCCTCCCCGCCTTCTCAGAGCCGACATCGCTTGCCAGCGACATCGAGCTCTCACTCCCAAGTTCGACGGGTTTTCCGCTGCCCGTCGCACAGCCCCCTTCGTCTAAGCATTTGATGCCCGCCTCAGAATACGAACGCGGGCTGCGTGTACCGGACGTAGCAATCCCTGCTTCGTCCGGTACACGAAGGGAGTCTCCACACGTTCCACGTGTGGTACCCTCCTGAGTAGGTTCTCTCATGCCTGTACTCATTATGATGTTTTTCCCCCTTTTGTTTAGCCAGGAGGGGGGAGGTCCCCTGGGACGACCTAATGACTGGAATCCCTCCAGCCATTCATCCCATCGCCGGGCGTCAAAACTTAGGATTAGGGCTTTTTTATAGAGGTTTTTCCTCCTCGCGGCCCCTGCATGTAGTTCTACGACAGTAGAAGATGGAAAAAAAAAAAATTAGAGATGCAGCGGCCCCCGTCTCCCACACAGCCGGTGGGAGTTACGGTTTGCTACTCCGAAGCCACGCCGGTAGACCGGTACCCCCCTCTGGAAGGCTTGTCCCTGCAGCCACCGCGAGGCAGCTACAGGCACCGTGGCAGCCGGCGACCGGGAGGAAAGATCCCCCAGTTCACCCAACAGCTCCAAGCGGGGTCCTTTGCCCTTACGGGCCTTGGCCCCCGCTTTGTGGCTACGCCCAAGGGCGCAGCCAATCCTTCTCCGGTGGCCCAGCCACCCTTCTCATCCCCAGGGGCATCGTTTGCCTGGCAAACGATGTAGAGAGAGAAGCTCCAGTGTGGTCTTCTTAGTTCGCGGCACCCTCTTGCCAACAAAACACCCTGCGGGGTGCGAGGGTGCTCGCTTAAGCCCCACCGCCGCGACAAGGCGAGACCACAAGGTGGGGAGGGAGCACTCACCTAGATCTGAGCCTGAGAGTTAAATTTAATGAATTCCATACGGAGACCTGGTCTAGAGAGTTTTTTCCAATTCAGACATAAGTTTTAATAGACTATACTGAACCCAATTGCGAAGAGTGGTAGCCGGTATATTATGATGCATTCCCAGTGCTTTTTGCATGGCAATGTATGCTATGAATGGTTGTCATTGATATGCAACATTCAAGCGTAAGGGAGAGCGCCGTGCTTTGTGGAACGCCAGCGTTAATAGTCATGGTATGGTCTACAACGACTGTCCAAAAAATGTCACCAATTGTGGTAAGTAAGGGTCAAAATCATGAAATGAATGAACCCTGAGCAACATTTAATTCTGAAATATTAAAAGCTACATGACTTTGATTTTCGTATATTAGATGCTTAAAATCTCCATTTCAGAACCTCATTTATCTGTTATCAAAAGTTTCGGTTTAGAAACTTTCGGCCGTTTTTTGGCCGAAATCGAAACTAAGGCCGAAACTCGAATTTTGGCCGAAACTGGCCGAAACCGAAACTTTCGGTCGGTCACTAGTATAAAATAAATATTTAAATTGTTCTATTTAGAATAAAAATGTTAATAATTTAATTATTTATTATCATCGTTTTATTTTTTTCATTAACTTTATTTACATAATATATTAATTTACATAACATCTACATCCGCATCCGCATCCGGGGATGTGAGTTTACAAAACTCCGCATCAGCATTCGCATCCGCGGATGTGAAAAAATCAGCATCCGTAACATCCCTGATCCATAGTCTGACATCACAGAGCCTCTGCCGCCATTTTAAGTGCAAAATTTTGAGTTTTTCGTAATAGTGAGCCAGGGGGGTGCCACTGGTTACTTAGTTAGCCAGCTGATTTTTAGGTGTCGCTACGGTTGTGCCACGATTTGACGATTTTTTATGATTTTACGTGAGATGGCGCTGTTTTGAAATTCTTGTCCACGCTTTTTCCATTTCATTGTTTCCCCGCGAGATGGCGCTAAATTTAAAAAACAATTTTTCCTAAATTTTTATGATCTGCTACTTATTGACGATAATGTACACTTTTCAGTCAGCTATAACCTAAATTTAAAATGTAAATTAATTTTATTGTTATGTGCTGTTATAAGATTTTTTTCGTTATTTTTTTTTCGGTAATCTGGTATCATTCATTCTTTGATCAAAGTTAGGGTAGAACCTATAATTTCGGTAATTGTTTTTTCTCGATTAGCTTTCTTTTTGGGAATCGATTTTCTATTCAGCATTCCAATTGATTAATATTACAAAAACTGTTGTCTACAACAAGTAAATTGGGACAATTTTCAATAACTTATAAATTTTTACAACGCGCTCGGCTTAAAACTATGTTTCATTTGATGTTGTACGCTTTTTAAAAACAACTTTAAAACAAATAATCTTACACACAAAGTACGGGGATGGTAAACCGCGATCCCCGACCCACGCTGGTTCTGACCCAGCGGAATATGCCGTGGAACACGCGGTTGGAAAGCCCGCCAAAATAATAAAATAGATACAGTCGTGGGAATTATAAAACCGTTGGGCACATAAATTTTCTACAATCGTTGTTGTCTTAATTATAATGTAACATTACAAAACAAACATTTTAATCAACGATTGTAGACAATTGACGTGCCCAACGGTATTATAATTCCCAGGACTGTATCTATTTTATTATTTTTTGGTTTTTAGTACATTTATCTTAAACATTGCAATGTATGTTTAACATAAAACCGTTTAACTTAAAAAGTTTTTTACCTATTTTTATTGTTTTATTCCAATCAGATATTTCGTTGAGCAATTATCACGAGTATAAAACGTTGTCCGCTACAAAAAATATCGCGACGACATCGCGAGTGCTGTTTAAACCCCTTTGTGACGCAGACAAAGTTGCGTGGTTCATCCAGTATTTAATTATTTAGTAACTAATAAGTTTGGTACTTTTACTAATTAATCAACAATTTGTTTGTATAAAACAACCATTTTTTATTGCTATCGATCGAGTTATTGACAAATAAAAATTATGTAACATCTCTAGTACGCTTTCCCTGGTGACTGGTGGACGCCGACGCCATTTTAATCACAATTTTAATAATATTCTACGTAGTAATTGTTTATTTAGAAGAGTATCTTCATAATTTTGGATAAATTTCAAAACTCGAAACTGTACTGAAACTCTACTTCTCAATTCCTTGAATGACTTCTCATGTGAAGTGTGGGATAACTGCGAAGATGAAGTGTAAAACCAAGCATGTTAACTGCGGACTGAAACTGAAAAAACTGAGTCAAAATGTTATTTATATGCCACTCGCATGTCTTTGTCAATGATGGTAAGTCTCCTGTATCTGTTCTAATATAAAGATGTAGAGTTTGTTTGTGAAAATACCTAACAGATCCTCGCAACTTCGTCTACATCAAAAAGGAGTTGCACTATTTGATCTTAAGTTACTCAACTGGAAACTGCATCAAAATTGGATTATTTATTTTTAAAAATACATATAAACATACATAATTTTTCGACATTTTAAAGGGGAGGATCAAAATGGATATTATGATATGAAAGTTTTACAATATATCTTTTGCTGTAAAATATTCTTTTTTATTTTAGGAACTAAAGAATAACTATTATTGTAGGTTACAAAATAGTGCAGTTGAGTAAAAGACAGAAGAATGACCTCAAGTTAGACAAAAGGCTAGCTCGTCCCAAACCTCTCCTAGACCATGTAGAAAAATTATCTGAGTAGTCATCTATACTGTGATGCAACTGAAGAGTGAGATAAACGGAGACAATGCAGATATACTAATGAGAAAGAGATGATGACATTAAGCCTATACATATTTGAGCAAAGTCACTGCTTGTTGTGTCTAAAGGTATTTTAACTTTTATAACCATAAACTGGAAAGAACATTTTGGGTGACCAGTAACCATTCAGTAACAAAAATACATGACATGTATTATTAATAAAGATGATAAGGTGAGTTTAATTATTATTGATTCTAATCAACAAAACTCTTTTTTATTTTATTATAAACTTTTTTTTTTGATTAAGAATCTTACTAATGTATATCTTAATAACAGTGATATTACTTTAATAACACAAGTACTATTTATGATAACTATTGAACTTCCATTGTTACATCCAGTGAAAGTTAATATAAAGCTTGTAAAAAATTAGTCCAAATTTATTATGTACTAGCTGCTGCCCGCAACGTCATCTTCATCAATGCTATACAACACTGAAAATACCAACAATTAGACCTTTTAAAATGACATTCATTTACCCGTTTCTTCTTTAAATTTCATATCTACAGAAAGTGCAGTAATAGAGAGAGATTGTCTTTAGTAAAATCGAACTGCAAAAATTGTTTTTTTTCAGCCTGCTTTAAATAAATAACTCTATGGTGTAAATAACTTTGTAGTTTTCAAGTTTATCCCGGACAAGGCTATTTTACCATACTAAATGTATAGATTCTAATTAGCACCACCATAATGTTCAACGGTTGCTTGACTTGGGCGAATGTTTTTTGCAGTTTTGACTTTCCTATCATTTTATTATTTATTGAAGTACTATTTCCTCTGAATGTTGTACATATTACGTTGCTTACGAGCATCACTATTGTAGCGGGTTAATTGTACTCTAGTGATGTTTACTCAACAGGGCTGTAGGTGTAAGGTTGACACATGCTTGTGCTGCGTGCTGTCAGTGCGGCGCTGAGCCCGTGCCCCACAACAACCCATACTCTTCGAGTGTAACGGCACTTGCACCAGTAATAAGGTAACACAGAATTTTACTTACTCTAACTCTTTGTCGAAATCATAATATAATATTATAAAGGTGAAAGTTTGTATGTATGTTTGTTACTCTTTCACGTAAAAACTACTGAATGGATTTAAATGAAACTTTACCACAATATAGCTTATACATCAGAATAACACATAGGCTACAATTTTTGATAATATGGGACGAACCTGAAGTCCACGCGAACGAAGTCACGGGCAAAAGCTAGTAGAGAATAAAACCAAGTCTTACCAAATTCCTAGTCACGTAACACCTATCTTTAAGCTTTGTTCAAAAGAGTACAGATTAAAGCGCCCGAGAAGGAAAGCTCATTCTCAGGTGGTGTTAGGCAAAAACGAATTTGAATTAGAGTGTAAATACTGTGGTTTTATCTGTTTGTACAATTTCTCCTGTTTGGATTTTTTGAATGATCGGTATTTAGATGAGCGTACCGCACACCTGATGTTTAATGACTACTGCTGCTTAGACTACCTAGATAGACTCCTGCAATGTCTTATGTCACGGAATATACAAAACCGCCAGCTATGGATCCAATTTGAAACTTCCCAATTTATGATTTCAGAAATAGTGAACAATTAAAACAATTGCAAACAATTAATCAGGCTCGTAACTGGAGCGCGGCGCTACGTCCGCTCGGAGCTGTACCGGTGCCGGGGCTACTGCGAGGAGCTGCTCACGTCGCACGCCGACGACCCAGAGCCACCCACCACGACCATGTTCGCGCTCTACTTCAAGATGGACCTGCTCGAGGTACTATGACCCATTACTGCCTATGCTTCTCTTTGTAAAGTGAACGCCCCAACAACTTAGCTTTCATAGGAGTTATATAAACATCGCAAGACTAACAATAGTATTTTGGTTATTAAGCTACGATGATATAGACCCGTATGTTTCGACGCGATTATAAAGACGTTTCACGTCAAAAATAACGCGACGACATTGTGAGTGCTGTTTAAACCCCTTTGTGACATAGACGAAGTTGCGCGGGTTTTCTAGTTTTTTATAACACTTTCAATAGTATCTGAATGATGTATTTGTTCTTCCACCAAACAAAGACGAGATATATTGTAAAACATTTTTATAGAATTGAGTAACTTGTAATAAAAATGTTATTTTATAGAATGTTACATTTATAGAATAAAATAAACACAAAATTATATTAAAATCCGAAATATTATTTAATATTTATTTATTTATTTAACTTCATGCACAAAAGGTACAATGGCGGACTTAATGCCGAAGGCATTCTCTACCAGTCAACCAAAATATGCAATACGTTTATTATTATTTTTATAACATTAATTGTTTTGATTGATCTAAACTTACAATCATGTCATATGTTAGATATTCTTATATTATAATTGCAAAAGTAACTCTGTCTGTCTGTTGCACTTTCCCGCTTAAACCTCTGATCCGGTTTTGATGATATTTGGCACAGACAATCTTTAGGTTCTAAGAAATAACATAGGCTACCTATTAATTGCTACTACTGCCATTTAATTTCTTAATAAATTAATGCTGTCACACTACTAATACTATTATTTTTCTTCGCAGGACTAGAAAGTCATCAGTGTCAACAAAAATGAAGGAGGAGTTTATCCTGAATGTCAAGACATCAATACTGCTATAAAATTGTTTCAAAGAACTAAACATTGGAATAAAGTTTAGAAGAATTATTATCAATTAATGCTATAAATAACCAATTTGTACCATAGCATTTATACTTTTATGACTGAACATTGTTAAGTCAAAACAGTTTTTAAAGCATTCTTATAAACCTGCTACAAACATTCAACCAATGTTGAATTCTTCGAAATAGTATATTTTAGAATATATAGTATAAATTTGACTAGGCTATTAGACAACTACACAAGTAGAACGAAAATACCATAACATTGAATATTTAGTTTTTGCAATTTGTTTTTATGTAAAGCTAAGTAACTTACTAATTTTCATGCATTTTTAACGGGTTCATACCACGATATTTAATTGAGTTGTCTCGATATTTCAACGTTGTTGCAGAGCCGTTCAAAATGCATGAAAGTATTATAGAAAACCACAAGTGTCTAAATAAGTTTATAACTTACTAATTGTAAATTATCCTCGATAATAACACAAGTTACTGATACTTTAATAACACAACCATTGTTTAATAATTATTTTATAAAAAGCTAGTTTTTGTAAACCTGTTGCGTTTTTACAAATTTGGAAGGAAACTACATGTGAAATTATTTTGTGTACAATTTTATAAATCAGTGATTTTTTATAAATAAGTGTAGTTATAGAATTACTATAGCATCAAAAGGATCTAAATCATCTAAGGGTTTTTAGGTTATTATTATATAAAATTTTACATTTAAAGAATAAAAAATATATGAAGATTATATTCAGCTCCGAAATATTCCTGAATACGCAATTTTTGTTATGCTTGTACATATTTGTATAAGATATTGTTTTGATTGATTTAAACTTTTTTTCAAAATGATGGTTGGGTATACTATATTTTCACAAAAAATGCTTGTAAAAATATTATATTGTTGAATCATTTTCTTTGAATGTTATTCCTTTGTTGTTGCTATTTTTGTACATTTTCTTCTTCTTGGTATTATAATGTTATTGATAAAAATAATATAAATTTGAAATGGAATGTGAAAACAGCAGCTTTTTATTTTGAAAACTGTTCTATTTGAAAGAAAAAATGTTTTGTTAGAAAGCTGAGCAAGTTAATAGATTTCAAATTATAATGAGTTTGTTGTTTTAAATTACGAGTGGATGCATCAGCTATTGTAATGAAACATTTTTTTTTTCAAATAGAAAAACTGAATTCCCCTAGTAAACAAAAAATAAATTTAAATCTAGCGCGCAGCGCATGCACTCAAGCATGTGGCTCCACCTGTGATTCGGCTGTGATAAACTTCAGCTCATATTCCTATCTCCAGTTGCATATCTATCTCATATATATATGTATGGTCTGTGTAGTGAGCAATGATATTTTTTTTTGTATTGCTTTTATGAAGCAAATTTCCAAAACAAATCGTTTGAACACTTTGTATTTTTAACGTATTATTTGTGAATAACGGAATATTATTTTTATCTTAAAGCCTCCTTAGTTATTTGAATGCTATTTAAAACGAATGAATACAATTTATACATGTAAATAAAGACTTTTTTAACAGTTTTTTTAAATATTTTTTCTAGAATGCATAGCATGTAAAATTTTAAAAAAAGAACACTTTCTGACTATTCATATGAAGGAAATTTATTATCACAAGGCACGAAACACACACCACAGACCATACATAGTTAGCACGAAACGTCGACGAAAGTTAAATACACTATAGACCAAATTAATAATGTTTTCGGATGTTCTGTAATAAATATATTTTATTCAGTTTAAGAAACATCCGACATTGAATACTGATCCCCTTATTGATAGTTTAAATGTACAACTTGCAATTTTAAATTGACAGCCCATTAAGTATAAAATTCACTTTTAGGAATACACGGTCCTGTTGCTCATACACCTTATCCATAAAAATAACGATCAACGATAGTTTTTTTTTATTATGTAAAAAAAAAAACTTTTGACAAATCAGTGACAGATCAGTCATTGTTTCTGTCTGTTCATATAAATTTTCTAAATAACAAAACAATTATTTAGTTAATAAAACATTTTAAAGCGCCGTTGTTTAATACTAACGTATATAAATAGATATTGTAATAGTGTATTCGTTGTTTTTGTAATAAATTGTTCGTCACAGTGATAATAAACGGTACAAATGGCCGTTGTGAAAACGCCAGTGTTAAAAGTTATTTTGTGCGGTGAATACGGCGTAGGAAAGAGTTCTTTATTCCGCCGGTTCATTAACAATACTTTCGTTCCCAATTCGGACCGACGAGCGACATTGGGTCTAGACCATTTTGAGAAGTTATACCAGGTTGCGGACAAAGATGTCAAGGTTAATATTTAAATATACAGGATTCTGCCTTGGATATTAGCATAAATTGCTTAACTTAAATAGAATTTAAATTGTCTTTATCATTAGATACCGAATAGAAGCTAAAATATCGCCTGTTTCATATCTTTAGGCTATTTATTTTTAAGATTTATAATAAATTTAATTCTTGAATCAACTAATAAATAAACTTAAATATAGTTGCAGTTATGGGACACAGGAGGTATGGAAAGAATAGCTTCAGTCACATCAAGTTACTACAAATTTGCTGAGGCAGCTATCTTGGTGTTTTCATTGGACAATGCTTCGTCATTCCACATCCTGAGCCAACATTTACTTGAGATTGTTTCTTATGCTGAGAATGCAAAGATATTTCTGTGTGGAAACAAATCTGACTTAGAAGGGACATCACAACAAGTTACTGATGCTGATATTGAAACTTTTTGGTAAATATATTTTTTTTTACTTAAATGTATTGATTAGTAGTTGTGATAATAAAAGGATCATGCAATACTAATAATAATAAGCTAAAATCAAATGTTGTTAAGCCAGTTTATCTTTACTTGATTAAAAACTAGTTTTTCCTGTACACTAAATGCAAGTTGTAGCTGCATAAAATATTTTCTATTCTATCTATGAATAATTTCTATAATAATATCATTAATTTATTTTATTTTTACAGTGAGCAGTGCCACAATCTAGTGAACAGCACTTATAAAACATCATGTAAAACTGGTAAAGGCATTGAAGAAATGTTTGCTGACATTGCCCAACAGTTGGTTGAGACAAACAGATCTAGAATGGAACTGCAAGCTTTGGATCACAACAGTTTCAAAATTTCAAATCCAGAACAACCACAAGATCCATCTTGTAACTGTTGATGTTATAGAATTAAGATATATCCCAGGATTATGATATTAACATTGACATATTGTACAAGATTTAACATTTTTTTGTTGGCTTTAAAGTGTGAATAGCTTGAATAGTTATGAATTGTTGCTATTCTAGATGTATGGTGAAAGTGGTATGTTTTGTTTATATAAAATTACAAAACTTGCAAAACCTATGTTTCAAGTGACTTAGTTTTTGTCAGAGGTTGTTTCAATCATAGTTTAATTTTAATCAATACTTATTATAATAGTCTGCAATCTGTTGCCACTTTTTCACTGAAGGCCTAAATGACATTGTCTATATTTAATAAATTTTATAATTTATTTTGAACACCTATGTACCTTTGCAAAAGCTTTAATTTTGTGTCATTTTATGTTTTGTTCCGTCCAGTTTTTAGTATTACTCAAGAAGTATTATTGATTACACCCAGTGTTTAGTTGATGTTTTTTCTCTTCTTTATATTGACAATAAGATAAGCCTATTTGGACATTTTTATGATAAAATAAATTTTGATGTTTGTTTTACTAAAATTTGCTGTAAGTATATGTGTATTAATAATGTGTAATTTATTTAACCTATTATTAAATTAATAAACGCATTTGGACTCAAGCTCTTTTTATTGTTAACAAAAATAATATCACATAACAATTTATTGTGCATTTAAGCACAACATGATTATCTTCACCAGATGTTTGTTCATCCATTTTCCAACAAAATGTCATATTTTATAGACATTTTATAAAGATGCCAGTTGCTAGTTCTGTTCACAATAAATCTTGTTTCCATATCATCTAGACTTTCATAAATACATATCTTGAACCAGATCTTTTCAACCTTATAAATTAAAACAATTCCTAAATCTATCATTGGAATCTTGTATTAATTTTTACTAGTTCTAATGCTGCGACCATTGGATTGTCTTTATGTCTATGCCTTCCTGTACCATTTCCCAGAGAGGACTCATTTCTCTGAGTCTTTCTACATGTCTTATCGTCTTTTCTGCTGTGTAATCTACTTCTTCAACTGTTGTGAAACGACCTAAACCAAATCTGGAAGAAAATTATTATCATATTAATTCTTAGGGAAAATTCTTGTAGAGAATGCTTAAAAAAAAAACTATACCTTTGTTTTGCAAACTGAGAGCAAAAAATGGTATTGAGACTTTTTTATTACTATTAACAAGGTAGTTTACCTTATCGAACTGTGGGCTAAATCTTCGTCAGTTCCTATTGCTCTTAAAACATACGAGGGTTCTAATGATGCCGATGTACATGCCGATCCACTTGACAGTGCTATGTCTTTTAAAGCCATGAGCAAAGATTCACCTGCAAGAAATAATAGAACTATGAAAATCATAGGTATTCATTTAAATCAGAATTATTACATCTGGAATCAACATCATGAACAACAGAATGAAGTCAATTTAAAGTGCACCAATCGCGCGTAACAACACAATATTTGAATCAACGTCATAAATAGCAAAGTGACATTTTAAAGAACTTATATTTTTTTAGTATATAGAACTTATATTTTTTAGAATATTTTATATATAAGTAATAATTCTATGATTTAAATATAATATTTTATTTTCAAGGTACACATCAAATGCACACCTTTTATCTCTTCACATTTTATCTTATCTCTGTTACTAATCAATCAGTGTAAATTTAGTTTTATTGCTATTATGTAACAACATTATGTCAATCATAGCTTCCTATCACCAGCTAAGCCTATTTAATGTCTATTTTGATCATAAGTTTATCATTTTAGTTTTGATTGACTAAAATAAATATAATATTTACAATCGTGATTCGGTAATGTATGTGTCTAATATAACTCGGAAGTAAATATATTTCACAAGACCTTCAACAAATGCAAATGATAAGTTTACACAGCCTGGGTAGGTTTGTTCGGGATCTCCGTTTCTTATCACATGTGTCAGCTTTGAATTAATCTTTTCTAAGAACCTTTGAGATAACTTTTCCATCCACAAATGATCATACTTCATTTCACGTTCTGCTAATTCACATGCAGCTCCTAGAACAAAAAAACATGAAATAATTAAATTTAATTAAGAGATTTTTATTTAAGGCCTAGTAGACAGCAAAGCTTAGTGATTTAATACATACAAATATAAGGTAATAAAGTTAAGTCTCATTACTTTACTGCAGTGTTCTTTATATTGCATTTCATACAGCATTCAATGTAGTATTTTCTTAACAAATAAATTAGAATAAAACTAACCTAATCCAACAACAAGTGGTGTAGGAACAGTACCACTTCTCATTCCTCTCTCCTGACCGCCTCCACTTTGTATTGGTTCAACTCGAACACGAGGCCTGCGTCTGATGTACAAGGCACCCACTCCTTTGGGCCCATATACTTTATGTCCAGAAATTGACATCAAATCAATATTCATTTTGTTCACATCCAGAGGTATTTTACCAACTGCCTGTGCAGCATCAGTGTGGAAAAACACTTTCTTGCTTCTGCATATGGCTCCTATTTCTTCAATGGGTTGTTTGACACCTTTAAATGCAGTTATAACATTAGTGGATGTTAATTATTTTACAGATTCAGTTTAAAAAGATTCTAGAGTGAGTCAAATTATTTGATTTGTTCATGGAATTTGAAGCAGACATGATTTGTGTATTTACTGATTTCAAAAGGTCACTTGCTTTGTACATGCATGATGTTAAAAAGTTATACAAGATAATTAAAGTAATTAAAAGTTCAATGCTTATATAGATAACAAAATGTCAACAAATCATTTTGATCTTGAGGTTAAAGAGTTTTATTTGAATTTAATGGTCATTTTATCAGTACACATTTTAAAGGTTGCTAATAAACACCGCAATAAGATAAATAATAAAGTAACTTTAGCAACAAGGTCATGACTGATATGACATATTTTGTTTAACCAACAAAATATGGGTTGGTTAAATTGGTTAATTGGTCAGATTTTAGCAGTAAACCAATACAAACAAAATTTATTTAATTTATTTATGAAACGAAAATCCAAAAAAAATTATTATTAAATATTAATGGAAATTATTTTAATAAATTTCAAAGAATACTATCCCATGCTTACCAATTTCATTATTCACTGTCATTATGGATACCAAACTGGTTTCTGGAGTGATTGCCTCTTCTAAATCCTTCAAATTAATAATTCCATTTTGCTGCACTGGTAAATAAGTTATCTTGAAACCTTCACCTTCCAATGCACGGCATGAATCCAATACACACTTGTGCTCCTGAAAAGCGAAATTGTAAAGTTAAATGATGATTTTTTCAATGACCTTCACCCTGTATATTTTATCTATTGCTTATCTGTGATGATTGCTCCTAGTAACACTTAGATTTGGTAGATATTAGCTTATCTTAACTGATATTTAATATTATACTCTTCTTCCAAATAGCTTATGATGTCAACTGATAGTGATAATTTTCATTGTATTGCAATGATTGCACACATAATTTATAATGTGCAATGAATGCATAATGTTGATCATTTAAAAAAAATCTTTAGGAACATAATTATTATTAAGTTATAAACTTATTCAGACACTCGCGGCTTTCTATAATACTTTCATGCATTTTTAACGGGTTCTTACCAAATAAAATCGAAATATCGAGACAACTCAATTAATTAAATATCGTGGTAAGAACCCGTTAAAAATGCATGAAAGTATTATTAAGTTAATTAATATAACTTTTAAGGCAGGAAGTTCATTTTTATACTGTTTATAAAACCACAATATTAGTTACAGATCAGGGGCGTAAATGTAAGTATAATAACATATGTACTTAGTACTGAAATTAATACCTCCATCATGATTGTATGCATTATTAACTGGTGATTTTTGATTAGGCTAATTACCAAAAGAGCACAGTTCAGCAGTGGAAACTATGAATTGATATATTTATTGATCACTTACAATTTGTGTAGTAATAACATGCTTTTTTCTCGGGGCATAAAATCGACCCACACCTTTAACTGATATGTTATTTGATTCTGTAGCTCCTGACGTGAATATTATCTCTTTTGGTTCTGCATTAATGAGATGAGCAACTTGTTCTCGAGCTTTTTCCACTGCAGCCTCGCTCTCCCAGCCGTATGCATGAGTTCTAGAATGTGGGTTGCCGTGATAACTCACTAAGTATGGGAGCATTGCATCTAGGACTCTGGGATCCTGTAATTAAAAGATAATATAGCTTATTTACATGTCATAATGTGGATTAGTGTAAAGACTTAAGGTTAGTTTGAATTTACTTAATGAATATTATTATAATATTAGTTTCTGTACAATCTATGGTTATTCTTTGTATTTTGTAGTTAATGGAATTTCTTCTTCTTTTGTGGTTGAAATTTTTGAAAGGTGTTAATTTACAGATAGTTTTGAAATTTTATTTTATTTACCATTGGTGTGGTGGCTTGAGCATCAAAATATAAAGGTCGACCATATTCTTCATGTTTTAATGAAAATTTATCATTTGCTGAAACAAAAAATAAAATACTTATGTATAACATGTATTGAAGTTGTTTCCTTTAAACACCTCTCAGCCTGTATAAAATTGACGAATAGAATACTTTTAAAATCAATGTTTACATAAAATACTAAATGATTTTGTAATTCAAATCAGTTTTCACGTTTCATAATTTTTAACCTTAAACTTTTGTGTAGTAAAAATCAATATTATTGTGTAATTTCTTTGAATTACGTATTAATTGGAAAAGATAAATTTTGCTTATTTGTACTTGCTCCATAAATGAATTAATACATTTTAAAACTTTGATTGTTTACCAGAATCGGAAAATAATTTGTTTTCTATGAATATCACACAGCCTTTTCGATTAAACTGAAATTGTTTCTTTAGTGTCGAATTACAAACGACTGGTATCGCAATTTTTGTTAAGCGAAACATTTTAAACACAATTTTTGTGGTAATTCCAGCTTTCTTTCACTTTTATTTTGATTTTAAGAGCGATTCTCGAATGATTCAAGTGATCATGAGATAAAATGACACCACAATATGACACAATCATTTAGTGTGGGGGTGTTATAATTTTTCTTCCAACATGATTCGAAATCTAATTTTCGAAAAGTAATCGATCAACGACGGCATGAAATATGTTGTTTTTCTTTTATGCTCAATGCTTCTGTGAAAATCTAAATTGTTCCTTTTGAATGAAATACTAATAAAAATGAAAAAAAAATGATGGCTTTCATGATGCCAAAAAAAAGGAATCTTCAAACAAAAAATAAAGTTTTGATATTTAAGTACAGAGGAACTGCTGAGTTTGCCTCAAAACAGCTGAATGTCAAACTGAATTGAACGAAATGGAAATCGATTAAACGATAATGATAAAAATCGATTGAATGAATAAAAGCGTTGCATCGATTCTCTTTTTCAACATCCCAACTTATGTCATTTTGACATTGACATATTAGACATTCAAATTTTTTTTTCTTTTCGATGAAGCAAAAATATTAAGCATTTGAATATTAGTTTATATCATTAAAAAAAAACTTTTGTACACTTACAACTGAAAATTATGTAAAAAACAAATAAGGATAAAACTCTTTTGTAAAATTTAAATCTGTATGACCTTTTTTTTGCCCAATATCTTCTTCTTCTTTTAGTTATGGCTCCCTTCCAATGACGATTCGTCAGTCCAATATCACAAAGACACAAAAGAAAAAAACTTAAATGTCAATGTCACTTTCTTCATGAATGTCAATTTCAGCTGAGCCAGGGATGGGAAGCATATCTCGATTATCATGTCGAACTGATGAAGTAACAAATCGATTTCTTCATTTTCAAACGTAGATTTTTGTTTTCATTTTTGTCTAACTCCTGATCCAATGAGTTTACTAAATTACATTAATCGAATGTTTTTGTTACCTTTTTAAGTTTTTTGTTAAAAAATAATATTATGTATGAGCGCTCAATCCTTTCGAAACAAAAGTTCTAAATCACGCGGTCCGCGTAAAATCGACATAACAGATTTTGACGACCGTGTCGACTTCAACCATCAACTCGATCAAACTATGTACGTCTCATCCCTTTCGTTTATTTATACGTGAACAAAATTGTTATTTCGCGAGAAATAAATAAATAATAACAATCCAATGATTAATTGTAAATAACATTTTTATTCCATCCAAACGAAGTAGAGTGCTTACATCAAAACCATGGTATACCTACATTTTCCCTCGAATTTAACCGAGGAAGAGTTGATGTTACAAGCAAAGTATCAGAAACTTAAGAAGAAAAAGAAAGCTTTGCAAGCTCTGAAAGCGCCGAAACCAGAACCGGAAAAGCCGATTTTACCGAAACGACCAACTGAGGCTAGAGACGCAAGAGAAATAGCTCGTAAACTACTGAAAAGTGGAGCTATTCAAGCTATCAAAAGTCCGCCAACTCAGCCTCAGAATACTACTTTCAAGAAACCGCGTGCCGGTAACTTAGTATTTATGCTATTAATAATTAAAAAAATCTAGTATCTTATTTTAATTTATAATAAAATGTGAATATCGTCATGTAAAATATTAGTACTTAAGTACTTACTCAATAACACATACAATTTTATTATTTGAAAAGTTAAGCCACAGTACTTACTCACGACATTCGAGTTCTGAATGTTTTTTTATGAAATTACAATGTAATCTAATTTTATGATTATTAGGTCGAGAAAGAAAGCTAAGTGGATCAACGGGTGCACCCGGAGGTGTTGCATCGTATCAGCCGTTCAGTGCTTCACAAGAACCACCACCACCTGAAGAGAAAACAACTCCTCGAGTTAAATATCTTTATGATTCATTTGTGACTGCTAGAGAAAAGTAAGAAATGTTTTTGTATTTTGTTTCAGTTTATGTACCCAAATATAATAACTAAATCTGTTTTGATATTGCTTTGATCTAGTCAAGATAAGTGTACAAAAAATGTAATGTTTATTAATAACAAAATAATGTTTCCTTTAAGCAGAATGCAGTAAAATCATTCTTTAGATTAATTTCTCTAAACTTTTACTAATAATTGAAGACAACAAATTTGAATACTAGGTACCTGTCAATTATTGTTTCTTTTAGATTTTAAATATGTTTCCTTTTGTCAGAGATGATAAAGGTTCACGGACTCCTAATCCTGGTGGTAGTACTCCTGTTCAAGCAGACGGACGCAGCTGCACTTTACAAATAATTGGACAAAGAATATCTGAAGAAAATTTAAGAAGGCGCCTTGCCACTTTTGAGCCTTTTGTATTCTTACCAAAAGATGAAAAGTAAGTTTATACATAGTTACTACAGAAACTAAAACAGTAAGCAATAATGCTGAAGAATTTATACTGATTTAAAGTAAAATAATTTGTATTAAATTTATTCTTTAATGAATTTAGTTAAAAGTTATTTCTCAATTAATATACAACATTGAAGAGGTCCATGAGTGTCAACCATCTACGATAAGGCCACACAGGCTCATCTGTCTATATGGCAATAAAAAAGAAGCAAATAAAAATGAGACAAAAGTAATCTTTTAAAATAAATATTTCGTAGTGTAATGAAAACCTTTACAAAATTGCCTCTAGTGCTCTTTTGCTCAACTGCAATGATCAATGCATAATCAATTTCTGTGTATACTATTCTCAAATAAGTAAGAATTATTTTTAACCAAACTCAAAGAGGTTTCTCTATTAAATCTTTTTTTTCTAGGGCTTTCTTAACATTCGATAGTCCCGACATCGCATCCCATGCTCTATCAGCACTCGAAGGTAACGAGGAAGGCTGGAGGATAACAATAGCAAGAAGACCTCCTCCGCAACAAGGGAGTTGGAGTCCAGCCGCTTCACCGAGAAACCCACAACCACCTCCTAAGGACTTGAAACGAACATTGTTGACTTATGATGATATTTTTGATTAAAGATTATAGAAAAATTTCAAATGATTTGTTTTTTACTTTTTATTTAAGTAATATTGGTAATAGAAGCTGGATATTTTAATCTATCTTATTTTATCGATAAATTAAAAATCGTAAACAAGAATAAAGATTCCAAAGTACCAACCATAAATCAAATTACCAAGAATTAAAACGACAACCCACTACATTTTAAAAAACCCGAACGGACTAAAGCATAAACATTAATTGTTTTCAATGCTTTTATTATACCTATTAATTGAATTATGTTTTCCTCTTTTTATTTCAATACTCTTACTACATCCATGACCGTCAATGACCACTTATCACCGGGTAGGTCCCGAACTCAACTCATCGAAGAATGGCATTATTGCATGATATTGCGAGTCAACTAACTACCTACCTAATTAAGCTAATTGCATGATAAAGATAAAAATTCTGCGAAACGTTATTCTTACTCATGCGTGATTACTCATTGTTTCTTACAAACAACTAGCACATATAAAGTTTACTTACATTAGCTATCGAACGCTTCAACCGTACACAGTTGACCTCTGCCTACTTAATATTCGTCTGCTTTGATTTAAATAAGCAGGTTTATTTTACGTTTGTTTCCGAGTGAACAAAGAAACAATGGCGTATCAAAAGGAAAGTGTAATAATTTTCGTCATTCTAGCGGTTTTAGTGTTTGTGTCTGCAAAACCAAAAGACGCAACTGTGTTTAATGACCTCGTTGCGAACGCTGATGTGGCTATTGAGAAGTCTGCTCCAAAAACTGATTTGCCAGGTAAGTTTTGATACCTATGTTTATCTAATAGTTTAAAGGTAACTAGTCAATGACAATGATAAACACATGGATATGAGAAGGAATAGTTTTCCTAGGACAAATGTCTACACGGCACTATTATCACTTATGATGTAGTGTAACTTAGCCAGAAAAGAAAAAACGTTCCAACTGCAGCCATGTTCTAGTTAAACTAGCTTTGTCATGGTCTATTGTTAGACAACTTGGTAGTTTCAAAAAGCGATTAATACTGTTTATTATTACACGGTATTTAAATGAGATAATAGAAACATTATCCTAATGACTGCTTTGTTTTCCTGCTGCCACGTCAGGGCGTGAAATTGTAAATCGGTCAGATAAATAAAGTAAGGTGAATGTCATGGTCAATGTTGTAAATGGATTGCACTGCGTCTAGTGTTTTGTGAATCTAGATTTCAACAGTGACCTCGCAAGGCTATTGGTTTATTATAAAATAGGAAACGAATTATTTCTTGCTTTGATTCTCAGTAACCTACTTGTTTGTGAGTAGGAGCAAATATGTGGTCAAGAGAAATTAAGAAAAAAAAATGTTTACCTAACTGAGTAAAAATATCTGGATCTTTGGTTTTTATTTATCAAATTAAGTTCTAAGTAGACTACCAGACGTTAACTAACAGTATTTAGAACTTTTTTGGGTAAAACATAGCAGAGTATTATATCAAGTAAGTAGGTACCTAATTGACCTGACGTCTGAATGCTCTGTTTAAATATAAATTTTCCTTCCTTGATAAGCATGTCCCCCATGGCCAATGTGTTTTATAATAATAGTTTATTTAGTTTCAGATGTGAAGGTTCCTGGACGAATTCCGTGTGAATTCGAAGAGGCAACTGAAACAAGGGCGTGCCAGGCTCATTGTCTACCTAAAGGATATTCTTACGGCATATGTGTCAGTAAAACTTGCAGTTGTATATAGATATATGAAATCGGATGTATTAAAAATAAAAGATCTCTAACTTTAAAGTCGTTTTTATTTCATTAAAACAAATATCCGACACAGTTTAGTCTTAATAATAACTTACATCTATTAGCAATGACAAAACAATTGCAATTAGTGTTAAGATTAGAAATCGGTAACTAGCATTATTTTTACTAGAAAATTATTAATAACATCACTTGAGATTTGTATACCTACTATTTAAAAACTAAATAAATGTTTGAAGAAAGCCGTAAAAGTGTAGGTAAGTATCGCATTTACCATAGGGCTGAAAAGACAAAGTTAGCCAATTTAGAAGGGGTTATAAATTTTGAACAAGTATGTATTGCTGCACTTTATTTCGTATAAATGACAATATTAAAACTACATGTTTTGTGTCCATATAAGAGGAAAATTCAAGACAAATTAACTATGTACTACTTTGTTGAACTGAAATGGTGAAGAATAAGTAGTAATACCTGCCAAGCGAAGTTTCTAGTTAAAGGATTCTTTGAATTCCTGAATACCTAATCTAAAAATATTACTTTTTATTTAAATTAATCTATGTTTATAAATAGATACTGCTTTTTGTTAAATTACGTTACTTAGCCTTTTCACAAATTTCCCTAGAAACAAATTGTTCAAGAGCCGGTATTTGGGGCTTATTATGTACTTTATCGGAATAGATGAGATCAGTTTCTTCTTTTATTTTACTCCAGCTGAAATCCACGTCTTCTTTTTTAGTGAGTCGGGAACAGACCACGAACCTGATGACATATCTGTCCCTGAACGATCCAGCAACCATGAAAACCTTCTTTTTCTTCGTAACATTCTCTAGCAGCTGTTTCGTGATCGCATCTCCATCTTTTAGTCTGAAGCAAACCAATCCCATGCTTGGTTCGGGCCCAATCACGAAGCGATCGTCAGCGCGCACTAGTTTAGCAAAGTACTGAGCCAGTTCTATTTGAGTCCTGATGTGGTTTCGCAGTCCTTCGGCTCCATATATCCTCATAACCGTCCACAGCTTTAAAGCTCTGAAACGACGACCGAGTGGCATTTGCCAGTGTCTGTAGTCCGGAATTTTAATCGTTGTCTTTACGTCATCCAAATAGATCCTTTGCACATCGAACGCTTGCATTAAATCATAACCATTTTTGACCCACATTGCTGAACAGTCAAAGTTAACCGGCATCCATTTATGAGCATTCATTACAAATGATTGCGAGTGTTCGATACCTTTCATGAAATGTCTGTATTCGGGACACAAAAATGCTGCTCCTGCATAAGCAGCATCAACATGCAACCAGATATCTTCCTCGCTACAAATGGGTCCTAATTCATGTAACGGATCAAATGCACAAGTTCCGGTCGTTCCTAAATTCGCGACAACATAGCAAGGTATTAGTCCTTGTTGTTTGTCTTCTTCAATCGCTTGTTTCAAGGTTTCTCCACGGAGACATCCATCAGCATCTGCTTTCAATAATCTCATCCTCATAGAGCCCAACAAACCGGCCTTTTCTACTGACGAATTACACTGATCAGATGTGTAAGCTATTAGCTTTGGTTTTATTTCATTCTCATCAAGATCTGGGTTGTTGTTCATTAATCGACGAACAGTTTTGTCTTTTGCAACAAGCAAACCGACTAAGGTGGCTTCACTTGCTGATCCCTGAAAAGCACAGTATAGAGAAATTAAATAACAAAATACTGATCGAAAAAATACTGAGAAATTTGACCGGAGCATGTGAGCTATACTGGATTTATCAAATAAAATGTTTAGTTGATAACATAGTTTTATGTAGGTAAATGAAGACCATAAGGGTTTATATTAGACAGGTTCTTGTAATAGTAGTAGTAGTAGTAGGTACAGACATCACTAAAACCAGTAGTCTATTGTGAAACTATTAGTATCGAAACTCACTTGAATTATTCCACCACCTGGTCCTGAAGAACTGTTCAGAAACTCTTCTGGTAAATCCAACAGCTTTCCCAACCAATTCATAGTAAGAACCTCTAGTTCTGTACAGGCAGGACTTGCCATCTATGGGAGGGAAAATAAAATAATGGATACCCAATAAAAAGGATACAAGACCAACTCGAATTTTCTTTTTAATTTTGTTTCTTAAATCTTAGAATAAGTTATGTTAGAATAGTAGGTAGGTATAAAAAGAGTAAAATAGACTTGTTATTATGAGACTCACCCAACTAAATCCTACCACTGCTAATCCATCACTTAACATATTTCCAACTATACTCGCATATGAACAGCCAGTAGGATAGAAAGCATGGAACTGCGGTGAATGCCAGTGGGTTACCTAAAAAAATTGGAACATTATTGAATAGTCTTTATATTTCTTGTATCTTGCCGATAAGAATAAATGCAAACTATGATCGTAACTTATTAAACTGAAACTGTTTTATATCAGTTATTTGACTATGATATACCTAATCGAACATAAATGACAAAAAACTGTATGATACAACTGCAAGTAATCGAAAATGAACAACTCATACCTTCTTACTTTTAAATCCTAGAGAAAAATACTTTTTGGTAACAAAAGGTGGGAACAAACGGTACACTTGAATTTAAGTGAATACTGTCGCTAGTCATCCATAAAAACTCAAAAACTTCTAAGGTTTTCATTGTTACCTGGTAAATTATTTTTTAAATTACAAGTTAAACATCACTTACACCAGGCATTATAGATGTGTTGAAATCTTTTATAATCTCTTTCCAGTCCTCTGGTTGCTCCGGTGCATTTTCAGGTAGAGCTCTCAGCAAGTAGCCAGGTTCAACCGATGGTAAAACATCGCTGAAAATAGAGAGAACACATTAAATAAGTGTCCGAATGATATCTACAGATGCTAATAATAATAAGATACCGTAAGCAAGTATCTAGGTATATTTGTAATTCAGTGGTTAGCAGTTCAGTACCTTAATAAAACATAATCTTATGACGAACACAATTTTAAATTTCCAAATAAGGACTTACCTAATAAGCATGTATTTTTGAAAACCGTTTTTGAGTAGAAAATGCAAGCCTTTGACTAAGGAACCATAAAATAAGATCTAATCTCCCGCCAAAACTTTTGTTAAATAAAACTAGAAACAATCCAATAGGTACAATATTTAAAGTTTTTGTAATGGACAATGGTTATTATTATCTACTCATGATACTATTTTAGTTTGTTCTCCTTTTTCATTCATTCGTTTATTGAATTGAGTAACGAAAACTTATTAAGATAAATAAACTTTAGGTACCTAAGTCTAATTACCTTTGTAATACCTAACAATATTACTACAATACAACGTAAGAGATGGAGGAAGTGAACAAGTTATTCCATCACGTTTTCTCAGCGCTATTGTTGCATTTTCTGAGATAAAATCGTGTTGTGTTCTAAAAACTAATTGTATAAAAGGTTTTAACTTTCTTAAACTCATCACAAGGAAGTTAACTATTTGGTTAGATACTTTAAGAATCTAAGTTTATGTCATTAATCTTAATGAACTTATAAGTTTTATCGAATTGAGATACCTACCTACAAGTAACATAATATAGAAGTTTTTTTTTTGGGTAATTTTGATGTTTGAAGAATACCTATGCTTCATTTGTATTTTTAATCGTAATATTTTATCTTTTTTCTAAGACTTGTAGGAGTTTATATGAATTAAATTTAGATCTATTTCACCTATTACAAACTTATAATTTACCACTTTAGTGTGTAAATAGATTCCATATTTACATGCAGAGAATTTCAATAATGGAAAGAAAACAGAATTTAAAGAAATACGAATTTTTAGTTTCGTGTCGTAATCATCGAAATAACTTGATAATTTTGTGGTTAAAATTAACATTATAATATAACAATAGAGAGCTATTCTTCATCAAAAATCGATAGTGTAATTCAATCAGATGGATTCATTGTGCAATGTAAAATTCAAACTGCAATGAATAGAAGGAAAATTTCTGCAACACAATGCATCAGACACAATCTGGTGGACGCGCGTGACTACACCTCATCAATTTAATGATTTAATTCAAGGAAGACTACTTTATGTCAATGGCAGTATTTTTTACTTGAAACATGATTATTAAGATAATATAATTTTGCATAGGATTTTTATAACAATGTGAATGACCGACTTACTTAGGTAATGTCGATTTACAGTTTCCAACATTCTGTCCTAATATCTGTAATGTTAAGTACTTGTACTCTTTTACAATGTTTGTTTTGCTTCAGGGACCAGTTAGTGGTAAATGTTCATCATCGCTTATAATCTTGTATAACAATAGGACCCCAACGAAGCTCATTGTTTGGATTATTATAACGATTTTACTGCCTTAGATGAATAAGCTAACGCCCTAGCGATCTAGATCAATTAGAAGGTGGTCTATCAATTTTTCAAAATAAGTAGTCGGTAAATTTTATATATAATAAATAACAATAGGTATATAAGATAGGTATTTTTCCATCATGTAAATTACGTATTAAAATTTATATTACTGAAACTTACTTCGTTCGTACAGAGGCTTATATTATGTTATCGACAAATTGCTTTATTTTATCTTTGAAATTACAGACATTCATTACAGTTCATAACAGACATTCATTCATTTATTATAGATTACAAATACCTATGTACGAGTATACAGGGTGATTTGATATTGATGGTAGATACAAATTGAAGGAAGTTAATATGTACTCTGTTCTAAAACAGATTATTTAAACAATAGATAAAATTATTTTGGTATAAAATCAAACCTCGACAAAACTATCCCAAACGAAAATAATTTCGGACAACAGGTTGTTCACTAACAGTGAGCTTACGAAAAAGTAAAAAAAATATGTCAAGAAGAAAGTCAAAAACGCTTGTTGACTGAAAAAAATTGTTCATAAAAACTAAAAACTACTCACTAATCCCTTATATTTTCATTATAGTTCGCCAGCAGATCGATGACTGCTCTGCCGAACTCCCGAAATTGTTGGGCGTCCATAATAAGCACAAACACTTGAGCACAATATCAAAGAGTCATTCAATCCACGACGTATGGAACGTTTTATTATAAATGAAGGGACACTTGTTGAGAGGACGATCTGTAAGACAATGAAGGTAAGTGGAGGCGAGAGGTGGATTTATAGGTAGTGCTCAGCTTTCTACGGCGCGCGGTTGCTCGCTAATAATTACAACTGCAAAGACGTAACACTGATGTGCGACAAAGTTCTCGAGTTACGTAAATTAATTCGCGAGAGTCTTATTTGCGATTTTTATTTGTTTTAAGATTATTAGCTTTTTCTATACTTTTAGTTTTATAAAATAAGTATCATCTTATATAGGTAAGGTAGTATATAAGTGACAAAAAACCTTACCTATATATTTACTTTACCTATACATATATATTTCATATCCTGAAAATAACTGACTTAATAAACTCAACAGATGGTATTGCATCAAAAACACACTTACACATCTCCTGTATAAATCTGAGCAGTATGTTCCTTGTATTACCTAGATTAGAAAAGGTATTGATCTAATGGTCCTTACATTTTTTTTTAATTTAACAGAATAAGCGGGGAAAACTATAGTATTCATATATTTCAACGTTGTAGAACAGGAAATATGATTTCGAATTTTGAATTTATTGCCTTGGTAAGTAAACGGTCCTATTGGTTAGTTATTACCGTCGCTCACAAACTAACTTACAGACTTTTAAACCTTAAACCTCATTTGAGGAGTCCAGACTGAGTTTCATTAGAAAAACGAGTATTTCAAAACACTACCTACTACAGGTATGAATATCTGCAATGATTGGAATGAACATACACTGAGTTCATGGCTATTTAATATTAATAACCATGAAAATTTTTCTTATAAATTGCTGGTAATAAAAACACATTGAACATTTCTAAAATACGTAATTATGTACCTACTTAAGATGGCAATACTAACGTTATCGTCACCTTTTTGAATTAAATTTTTTTAAATAAATAATAGTAATAATCATAGCAGTCTTGTATTGTATTTGTAGTTACCTAGCATAGGCTTTTTCATTAGACAGACAGAAACTATGGACTATACCTATGACCTACTCTTATGGGTTCTGTTCAAGCTTCATTGAAAGCATGATAAAGTCTGATATACCTTAGCGCTCAGGAAACAATCAGTAGAGGAATTTACTCCTTAACTGAATGGTGCGTAGCAAAAACGAACTCATGAAACAAGCCGTAAATGATAGTGGCGGTTCCATAGGTATAGGTAATAGAGATCACCTCGATGCTCGGTGTTTCGATACAAAAGAGATGATGGTATCACCATCAGCAATAATTTTAATAGCTTTGTATTTTTGATATTTTAAAACATAATAGACTACAGGCCCGTGAACAAAAATTATGGGTCATTTGAACCACCAGGTGACCTATCTAAAACGAAATTCTAGCATAAAATAATAAGATTCAGTACTATGCCGTCACTTGTAAGCTGTCCAACTGAGTGTAGGTGAGCATTCAGGGGGTTGCAACCATCGTATTTTCGCCTTGTCGCATGATTTTTGTACGGCGTTGAGGAATAATGGATTAGAAGCAGTATTTAAATAGTATGATACATATGCCGTACAAAAATGTTGGGCCACAAAGTCGGAATTTTTTTTAATTTTCCTACAATTACCGGGGTATATTTAGTCATTTGATTTTGTACGGCATCTGTATCATACTATTTAAATACTGCTTCTAATCCATTATTCCTCAACGCCGTACAAAAATCATGCGACAAGGGGAAAATACGATGGTTGCAACCCCCTGAATGCTCACCTACACTCAGTTGGACAGCTTACAAGTGACGGCATAGTACTGAATCTTATTATTTTATGCTAGAATTTCGTTTTAGATAGGTCACCTGGTGGTTCAAATGACCCATAATTTTTGTTCACGGGCCTGTAGTCTATAAGTCTCATTTCATCATTGCTAAACCACTTAAGACTGGCATTTACATTTTTCTATTTTATAATGTATTCAATAAATATACTAAACCTACGAGTATTATTATACTAGAGAACCAAAAATCAGATCTAGCTTAGTTTTTATCTCAATACAACTTACATGATGTCGCTTAATGTTTTCCAATCTGTCTCGAAATTTAATTTAAAGATACGTAGAAATATGTTACATTAAATATAATAATACTGTTGTATTCGTATATTATTTCTGCGTTTTACTTCAGTGCAGTGGTCTATGAACGACGGTGACTATATAACTTCAGATGAACCGTCGGCCGTAGGTACAAAAACTACGATTGTAAAGTAAATAATGTAAAAATAAGGTTTTTTTTATTTTTTTACTTTGATTCAGATTCAATTGACTAATACTTTCATTGTCATTTAATAGATTGTTAGTCTTACAATATTATACGTGTTTTTTAAAAGGAGGAAATATATTATGGGATTCGCACAGAAACGGAATGAAGGTTGTTGACAGTTACATGACCTACAAGGATTTCTATCGCTTGAGATTCGAGAACTATTATTTGATAGATTCGTCGCAGTTCTGCCTTCGTAATTGGGGTAATTGACTGAGACTGTCGTTCATTAACCGGAGTTAGGTGTGCTGCAAAGATTGACTTTTAAGCTATTGAATCTCTAATTGAAAAAAATCCAAACTTTATCATAGAGCGTCTAAAAATTGTCTCGAGATGGACGCTCTACGCTCCAGGTGAACATTTATTATTTATTTATTTAAATATACTCGAATATCATATTCACACAAAACAGTGGCAAAGCCCCCACAGTGACTGTGTAGGTATTAAATAATTTTAAGTTCTCCGTCAAAACTAGTCCAGAATAGACACACTTATTACATTAATAAGTGGTTGTTAAATTTAAATATTTTATTGTTGTGCCGATTGCTAGAAAAAATATACGTTGCACTGCGCTTACTTCCTTATGAGCATATTTAATAGACCATAAATAAAATGAGTAATAATCTTAAAAAAAAAACGTTTTGCATCAAACAAAGACACGAATACCTAGTAGAAACGGGGACAGCGCGACGGGAAAGAGTGCCGAGCGCGTAACGCGTCGCGCCGTCCCTCCAAACCCCGTGCTGGATTCTAGCCTCAGCCAGGGTTCGGATGTTGAGTGTGAGCGGTTGGAGGTTTTAGTGCGGTTCAACTTCCACATACCCAGGTGATTTCCTCTAACTGAAAAAAAAAACCTAGTAGAAAAGGTAATATTCAATTAATAAGTTGATAGCTGGACTTTCATCATTTATAGAAAGTGTGCAAAAAAGGTAGTTAGAAAATTAAAGAATTCTCATCATGCGTTAAAATTTACCCAATTGATAAACATTGCGCAAAAACACGATAGGTACACAAAAACTTCATTACGCTTAAAGAATTTATTTCTTATCAAGTAAGTAAATTAACTATGTAAATAACTAAAGATTTTTATATAATTGATTTCTCTTGATGCTATCATTTTGTAGTTTGCCAAAGAATTATCATAAAATATTTAAAGAACATAAAGTTAGACATATTAGGGGAAGATAGGGTAATGGGGGTCACCCTTATAACCACGAAACACTACATGAAACCGTCGCGTAAACAGATTCCTCAGCCTCCAACCTCCACTCCAGGCCCGCAAGCAGCCATGAACAGCTCGCACGAGCCAACCCATGCACCACTGAGGAACGACCGTTTTTTGTTTTTGTGCTCCGTTGATGTAATTTTACGTTAATGCAAATTAAAATATAAGTGTCGAATTTCTTACAAAAAGCGAATAAGACATTTACACTTACGTTATACATAGACGTTCCAAATTGTGATGTGCAGTTCAGATTATAGCAGCGTGTCAAATTTTTTATTTTATTTTTACTCATTACTACACTGTTAGTGAGTGCACTACCCGCAAGTGATTACAATTGCCTACAACTATGCTTTCTTGATGCCGAAAGTACGAGTTAGAACAACTGAAAGGTTTCCTGGTCGTCTGATAGCCTGATTAAAGCTACAGCTCATTGATGTCGGTTTTTCTATCAGACATTTATTTTTATTTTATTTATTTATTTAAGGAAACAACAGTACATTTTAAAACTTATGGACATGATTACATGCTGTCTCTTTTACCCTAATTGCATCCTCATAACATAATTTTAACACGAATCAATTAGAATCAACATGAAATACAATATGAAATATCTAATATTGTATTTTTTAATTTACGCAAAGTAGAATAGTTCTAGAGTCCAAGTCCTTGAAAGTTGTTATGTGCATAGTTAATTTTTTATGTTTTGCGTTCTGTATTATACTTTCAAATAATTTAACGTGCTTATTGTATTTTACGGTTAGTATGTACCAGAAATAATTAACTTTGTGTGAATGTAGAGGTAAAAGTGCACAGACGGAAGTGATAACAGGCTCAGCGAAGCGAACTGAGTGAGTAACAATCTCATTTAGAATTTAAAAAAAACATTGACAAAGTTTTCGTAATAAATTAAGTATGATGCGAAAACAAACTATCTAATTTTGATTGGTACAGTAGCAGGGCTGGTTGAACCGATATTCGCAATGAGAGTTAGTATCTATGCATCTGCATAGGCTTCGGATTGATCCTAATTTACTATGTTGAGTAATTGAAAATTATTAAGGACATCCTATCAGATAGAGAAAGATGGATGATTTGGCAGGTGATTGTCCAAATTAAAAAATATTCCTCTACGATTTTCGTAAATCATAGCGACTTATTTTTGTTGTGATTGTTTGACATTTAGTTCTCAGCTTGTCCTAACAAAAAATAGGTATATATAAACTTACATTTAACGAAATATGTGGTAATATTTATGTCATTTAAGATTATTTATAACATTAGAAATAAAATAAAGTAAACATTCATATATTATTAAAAATACAAACATTAACTACGTTAGTAAATACTAAAAACATAATTCAGGTATAGAACAAAACAGCTGTCTTTGTCGACTAGTACGAGCTTTGTAAACTGTTAATGAATTATTACGCAATAAAATATTGTTATTGTTTGCTTTGTTTAATTGTAATAATACAGTTTACGACAATTATAAATTATCTCTGTAATCCACATTAATTGCACTGCGATTAAACTAATCAGATTTACAGTTTCCGTATTTTTAATACCTATTCTACGCCCTTTGTTATTTAAACACCCCTAGTGTTCTACTGAAGCAGAGCTACCTTAAATGGTAGATACTTAATGGAATCGTGAATTAACCAATGTTTTTGATTAACCAAAATTAACCAACACTGGAAACAAATCTTACCGTGAAGTTGCGCGAGTTAGCTTGGTTCCAGTGAACTAGAGTCAAAGAGAATGAAATTATACATTAGGAATTGGTAGTATAAGTAGGTACGATTAATGGTTCGACAGTACAGATGCGATAGACAGTATAGACGATACAGCAGTTAGGGTATTATATAGGTAATATAGTCTTAATGTAAATTTTTGATCACTTCAGAAATCACTGTATTACAAGTCTTGGTAATGTAAATTGTACTTTTAATGTGACAACGGGCGGTAATTTTTTATTACAAAGCTATTAGCGGAAAAATATGCGATTTTTTGTTATCAGTATGCTTCGCCTTCCTCACGCTTTAAGACGATTATGCTAATACCACCATGTGAATCTAGTATGTGATGACCGGTCAGGCGGTTGTCGGCCGGTCGACACGGTTGAGTGGTCGGTCAAGGCAGCAGGCGAGGCGCTGCCGTAACGACACCGACATCTCCGGGCCCGGCCGATGTTCGAGGCTCAACCTCACAAATCACTTCCGATACAAACTTTATGGGGTAAACATCCGGATAATCTAAATCAGTATGCTTTTTGTGTGATAGCAGATTAGTTCATGGTTTAGTTTTTGTAATGAAAACAGGAAGGATGCATAGATTTTCATCTTAACTTGTCGTTCGATAAAGTGAGACTGAGCACTTTACCCAGTATTGATGAATTAAGAAATAGTCTTTTTCAGAGGAGTGTTTAGCTTTTAAATAAACAAATGACATAAAACTAATAATAAACTATAATAGTTAATAAATTACAAATAAAATTACATAATCACAAATAACACTAAAATAGCAAAATATAATATTAAAACAATTCCAAAAACTAAAAAAGTTCAACATGGAATTCTCTCGCGGCTTTCTATCAAAAGTATTCTATATGTTCGTATATCCATGCCGCAGTCTGAGACCAAAGTTATCGAGTATCTTTCCGATTTGTCGTTTGCTGGTATCGTCACTGGAAGAGGCAAGAGCATGCTGGAGTGTATTGTTAACCTCACGTGTTCCATTCGCGGTTTCAATGTACGAGAACTGACTCGGTATAAAGTCTCAGTACGTAAGATGTGCCGAAATTCTGTACTGCTCGTCCCACCTTCTGTTAGAAGCATGCCGATAACAATCTTGCCCGTTACAGTTTCTGAAGTAATTAAAAAACACGTGAATTTTTCTCACGATCCCGAGTCATACATTGTTTCTTTTATATCACATTTGGTTTAGTTGAGAAGGAAATGTTTATTTCCGCAGAAAATCACTAAACAAAGTAGTTTTATGTGGAAATTCTATACAAAATACCTAGACACAAAGTCTAAGCAAATTCTAGGTATTAATTGTCAAGAAAGATTGAGAGAAACATTCTAAAATCACATATTTTTTTAAAATTTAAATTACACTATTTACCGACCTGGAAAGCCAATGGATGAATATATCTTCATTAACTTAAGCACTATAAGTGTAGCTATATTAAACAAAAGTAAAGATGGAGCAATAAAAATTAAAACAAACCTATTAAACGATCAAAAACCCGCATCATGTTTTCAGATGCATTTTCAAGCAACGCATGTCGCAAAGCTTTCACCATCAGCTCATTTCTATGAGGAACCATGAGAACTGTTGTTCGGTAACATTCGCAGGATTCACCACAACTGCAAGGGTCTAAAGGCCAATTTTGAACTTTAGCTTGAAGCATGTCTAATGGCAGATCCCAGCGAGGCTGCGTCGTTACTTTTATGAAGAATTCTCCTATATCGCTTCGGAACCAAATCCATGAGTTACCTATTTGTGTGCTCAGACAAATTAGTTGTAAAAATAACTTATGCTCCTGAGTTTCTTGGGTGCTTTCCTTTGGCAGGCCGCTTAAAGTAATTTCTTCGTCAATTACATTAAGACGTCTTACACAAAATTGTGTCTTCTTTTTTTCACTAAATTTGAAAGGTATTATAGGTTCATCTTCAGTTATATATATTTTGAAAAGAGCTGTTGTTGCAAATGGTGATGAAACCAATACATCTACTTTATTAGGTCTGTAGAGTGGTCCAGTTACTTTACATTTTCTTAAAGGATTTAAGACACCTACTTTTCCTTTCAACTCAAAAATTATGTATGTATCAAAAATTCTAGTTTTATTGTAACCATGAATTAGAAGCAAACAATCTTCTTCCTCAACGAAAAACGCTGTATATTTGACACTTAAAAACATTTTCTTTCCATTTTCGTTAGAAGGTGCTTTTTCTACACTAAAATTATTTCTTTTAGCATATAAAATATTGTGATTGAATATTAAAGATTCTTGATTTGTGGGACTTATGGCCACTTGTCTTGTTGAACTCCTCAGAAGCGGCGGCTTAAAATATACAGTGTCCTTCGTTTTGAACATGGGTAGAGTTACGTAAAGGTGGATTGATAAAAACAACATTTGCAAAAAGTTTGGATTTTCTAGATCTTTGCTACATAGTGGAAAATATAATCTCAATTGATTCATAGCATCTATGATGAGACAACTATTATGGATGATATCTCCTTCTCGACTTTCTTCTTCAATGTCACAGAATACTGAAAAATGTTCCTTTAAGAACGGACAATTATTTAAAATCGCCGAGGCTATTGCAACTCCATCCGATAGATCACTCGTAATATTCGTGATAACTTTAATTGATTTACTTCTTCCGGGGACTAAATGCTTGTATTGTGCTCTGATTTGTTCATTATACCAGTCAATTACTATTTTAACTATATCTCGTGATTGAGAGCTAACACAAACGCATTCGAAAAAGCAGCTGTCTAGAATAAAAACTTTGTAACTTTGCAAAATTAAATCTATCCAACTTTGCTTGTTTAATCTGCTGAACAATGTTGAATCCGATAAGAGTTCTTGAGTCAAAACAATGTCAGCATTACATTTTGGAGTTACATTTTCTGAAAATGTCACAAATTGTTCGTAACTTAATAGGAACCTGGCTTGCAATACCCACAAATTAGCTCCTCGAGAACGAAGAAGGTTAAGTATTTCTTTGTACGTGTCGTGTATTTCTTTAACACATTTAAAATTTTCATCTACACCTTGAACCCTGTCAAAAATTTAATAAAATATTATTATGACAACATTTTATTAAAGTTATTTATTGAACGTGAATAAATAATTTGAACTTACGTTATTTTTCTAATGTGCTTCATAAGTGGACTTGCAATTCTTTTCATAAAATTTAGGTAAGAAACGTTGATGCCTTTAACCTTCACTCCTCCAGACTGTGATGTTAATGTTGATGAAATTGCATGGAATGTGTCGGGTATTACTGGATACAAATCCCTCCGAAATCCTTGTTGAAACATCCATTTTTCTAGGAAAGTTGTACAGGTTTCCATGTAGTCATAAAGTTTTGATTGACATTTTAGAGGAAAGTAAGGGTATGGATTGTCTTCTATGTTCACGTATGCGTTGGCGTGTAAAGTAATTGGACAATGCGTGAAGCAAAAACTGATTTCTACTTCACAAACAGAACCACAAACGTGGTTAAAACTTAGTGTCAATGTACGTGTGTATGGCATTTTGCAAAGTACCCTTAATTCTACTGTTACTTCAGTATGTTTTTCATCATTAATCACGTTTGTTTTACAGTCGGTAAACGATACTTTGATATTATTTTCTTCTTTCGAAATGCATGTAAATGATTCCAAATCAGATTCAGCTTCTAATGTTAATTTGATGATACGAACAACTTCAGTGCCTACTTGAATAGGTGGAAGTACTATTCGGTCCGTATCAGCTAAAATCAAAGGAATTTGTCGTTTTCCTATGAAAGTTAAGTTATAATACGGAGTTGTCATTTGTTTGTCTAGAAATAATAAAGCAGTCGCAATAAATCTTCCATGCGCTTTAGGATGGAATTTTAATGTAAATTCTGCTACTTTATTTTGTTCTAATTCAAATTTTATCGAACTTTCGTTTGTAACTCCTTGCACATCTTCAGTACACAGATTTAATGTGAAGTTAGGAACTAACTTTGCTATCAATATTGTAATATATAAATAGTACTTTGAAACGTTAGTCATGGAAAAATTGAGTTTATTGTCGCCTTGAGGTATGTAGTCAATTTCAAAATTGTCGATAGAAAATTCTATCCACGGTACTGTAATTACACCAGCTATTCGACAATAGCTAATGTCTTTATTTATACTCTTTAATTTAACTCTTGGGTTGTTTTCGTAGCATCTGTGATAAAAAAAAGAACAAAAATAGAGACTCAGATAATGAAGAGAATTATTTTCTAAAGTAGTCAGAAACTTACTTTTCATGTTGTTTTGTATAATATTGTAGTTCAGTTGATGAAGAATTCAAAACCGGGGGACCAAGTAATTCGTTTATTTTGAAAGGTAAGAAAATATCGTATTCTCTACGATATCCATCAGATACTTTAATGTATACAGTTTTTGTTTGTCCTTCTTCAACATCGAATTTAAAAACAATTTCTTTCTCATTGCCGCGTGCTATGTATATTTCAAACATATTATCATCATCACTTCTCAAAATCTCAACTGAACATTTTGCAGGACCTAGATTCTGGAAAGTTACTGGGACGTATGTTACTGTAAAAGATGGTACTCTTGCCATAAAAATAGTCTTAGGATATATAATTAATCTTGGTTCCACCACGTTTCCAGTTATAGGAAGGTAAACATTTTCTTTGTTATTAATTTTAACGTTGACATCGAAAGAAAATTCCATGACGCAGGATATTTTTATAGTAATTTCAAAAGTCATTATCATTTTAGGTCTAATTATTCCACTCATAGGTTCAATGCTTAATCCAGGAATCAATGGTTCAACTATGTGAAAATATGCAATTTCTCTGGAAGAATTTTCCAACTTTACTATTTCTTTTTGTTCCAAATTCAAAGGGATATCTTTGAACAATAAGAAAGTTTGCAAAAAATTTATTGACAGTTTTCGGGTCAGTATACTTAATTCTAGAGGAAGAATTTTCATAGTATTGCCACTCGAGACAAAATCGATTTCATGTGTTTTAGATTTTGAAGGTTTACTAATATACATTGCGTCACAAATTCTGCAACTATGCTTTGGGACAAAGCCGTTTTTGGGAGTAATCTCAAAGGGTACTTCATTTGCCATTACATCCCAATTAAATTCTACTGGCACATTGAAATGATTATAAATCTTAATTGGAACTGAGGTTACAAAAACTTCAGTGCCTGTCATGCCAAACTTTAAGTTTCTTTCTTCTATCATCAGTGTAGGATTTCCAACTTGTAGGCGATATTGATGTTTTCTATTAAAATTTTCATTGATCGTGTATTCAAGCATCCTTATATTATTACCTTCAGCGTATCCTAAACATAATAGTTTTACATATACAATCGATGATGATTTCAATGTTAGATCTAAAGTACGTAATTTATTATCTGTGTACAGTATCATATCATCTTGAAGTAATTTGATTGCAGCTTCTTCTTTCGTATTGTTGTGAATACTTATTTCTTGTTCTCCGTATGTCATTAAGCCAACTCTCCCGAAATCAATGCAAATAGGGGTGATGACGATTTCGAATATATCAAACGTGGTCATTGTTTTACGATTTTCTACACAAAATTCACTTATGTTATAACAGTCTGAAGTATCTCCATAGGAACATTCATCTTTGCCAGTAACTTTTTCTTTAAGTTTCTTTTTGAAACTGGCTAGCTTGCAATCTTCTAACTGATTAAATGCTATTCTTTTTCTTAGATTTTGTATATCAATTTCTTTGTCAACATAAGTGTATTTTTTATCTTGTTCATATAAATGGTGTAAAGATTCAACGTGTATGTCTTTCGTTTTTTTCGGATATTTTACTTTTAACTTACATGGTATATCGTAAACAATGTAATTTTGAGTGTCCATGTCATTCTTGTCAGCGTTGCTGATTTTGTCAACAGGGTTTGTTATGAAGAAAGTTATATGACTCGACACATTCATACTTGAAGGTTTCACTGTAACACAAAGTTGTCTAGAACAATTAGGAGGTATAGAAATTTGTTGTGGTGCTACATCGAAGCCAACAATCTTCTTGTATTTTACAGTAATCGATAATATGGAACACTCATTCTTTAATTGAATACATTTCTTAGTTGATGTATTTATAACTGTTTCTCCGAAATCAATGACATCTGGATGATGATTTATATTACAATACTCGTACTGACCACTCACATAATATCTACCTATTTCAGAATGTTCTTCATCAAGACAACATCGATGTCCATCAGTCCGAATCAGGTGCAGGACTATCACAAATCTATTGTCAGTATCTTTAACTAGTTTGGCTTTCGAAATTGACTCGTTCTTTGGTGCAAAAGTAATTTCGAGGCTGTGGCTATTTAATTGATTTATACTAAATGTTCTGTGGGGAGCTGATACATTACGGGCATCATCAAATTTCTAAAACATGAATTAAGATTTAGACATAAGTAACATATTTTAAGTGACGAAATATAGAATTTTATTTTTTACCATCAAACAGCCGTCGTACTTAGTTTTGATGTAAGCACATTTGTCTAGATCTACTCCAACATCTAGAACTTTCGTCATCGACAGTCCAACAAAACATACGGGAAATTCGATCACTTCAAACTTCTGAAAAATAGTATCCGAATTAAATTGATTACAAAACATGTTTATAAAAATATTTTCTTTAGCTAAATCCGATGTAAATTCTGCATAAAAACTACATTGATTGACATATTGCTAAACAATGTTACTGTCAAGAATGTCCAACACTGTCATTTTCAAGGCTTTAAAAATCTATGGTTTCACAACTTCAAAAGAGCTTTACGCTTGAAAAGCTTTATAAAAGACTAGCTGACTCGCGCAACTTCGTCTGCAACACAAAGGGAAACAATATGTCTTATAGTTTTCCTCGATGAACGAACTTTCCAAAACTGAAAGTATTGTTGAAATCGGACCAATAGTTTCCTACCGACCTATTCGAGACTAACAAACATTCATACCTTTCCTCTTTATAATATAAGTATAGATAAAAGAAAAGAAAAAATGTAATATCTTTACAGTCACTGATTTCTAGTTTCTAACTTTCTTTAACTTTATAAATACCTATTTTATACTATTATATGACGTCATAGGTCTGGAAAAAATTCATAGTTATTAACTACTCATTTGATAATACCACTCACTGCTCCCTAATAAAAAGTTTCTGTTATCACTACAAAATCCAAGACAACAAAATATGTGAAGTCCACCGTTGATAAATATAGTAGGTATGTCCTTCTTTTCGTAGCCACATTTAAATTAAAACATCAAAATGTGTTTTATGCACAATAATATTATTAGTTATTATTTATATTGAATGTCTTTTTAATAAACTCATTTTTTTCCAATTACCAAGTTTTTGGTGGAGTAAGGTAGGTAAATTATAATTTGTGAAGCTGTAATAATATTAGGTAAATCAAAAGTTTTACAGAATTATTTTATGATGTGATCGCAGCGAAGGCGTATTAAGTACCTATCACAAAATCGGGAAACTTTACACTTTATGAGACGCCAAGACGCTGCAATGGTCAGCTAGTAATAAATAGATAACCAAGAAATATTTTTCATTTATTATGCTTATAAAAACAAAACACATCAATTGAAAGAAAACGACGATATCTGTGTCAGAAACTTTATTACAAAGAGACAAGTAGAATTTATTTTATGAATAATATGAGGCAATAAATCTCAAATGTAAGTTTAATTGCGCGGATAAGTAGTTAACGAGACTAAGTTGTAACTCGTTAATTATCTTTCTTTGCTATTAGACGCCTAGGAATGAAATACCCTTGCGAACGGGATAACCTGCTCGAGTAATATTGTAGATGGATGTAAGTACCCGGGGTGTGTCGTACGACTCTGGTAAATTAGTTCGGGGCGGGGGAGCCCCGCTATCGTCACTGCGCCGCCCGCAAGCCCCGGGGTTTATCAGATTCAGGGGGTAAAAAATGAGTTCTCAATGGAAGGCAGGAGGGCGGCGCGCGGCCAGAGTTGGCACTGAGGGGCGGGCGTGGGCGGCGCCGCCACGTGGGCTCGGCTTTCAGGAACGTCGCGACGCTGCACCCGTCTACGATACCGCGCTATTCTGCGTTCGAAACATCAAATATCGTGTTTACATTAGTGCAGGATGATAAAAAACAGTGGAGTTAACTCTAAATGTTTACGGAGTGTTGTGCGAATCTGGTGGTGCCATGGAGAATGTTTATAGTGGTGTTGTGACTGAATGCGAGAGACGCGAAGGATCCATGGATGCGGCACTCGACAGCATACACCAGCTCGATCCACCACCGCCTGATGTACTGTTGGCCTTGTTGGCAAGAAACAAAGCACTGGAAGGTGAAACTCTTTATTCTTTCCATCTTATTCTTATGATTAGAATAAACTAAGTAATCTACAAACATATGTAAACAACAAATCCCAATATAAATAAAGAAATAAATTAAATCCGGTAAAATAAATTAAAAAAATACCAAACTAAATTTCTACTCACACTTATTGACATGGCCAATTAAACTATTTTCTTTTGACCATTTAAATTTATCTCCAACTAAGATAAATGAAAACACTAAGGAGTCCTTTAAGTATAAAATCAGAATTTTTCAAAAATTAATCCAGGTAGTACCTAGATAATCATCTTGATGGAATAGATATTTTTCTGTCTACATAATTAGTTCCCTTGGGATAATTTGATACTTTGTTTTTATTTTTATAAAAACTATTTTTATAAGATTGAAATCAATGAGTAAGTTTATTGTTATAAGAAATAAAGTATTTCATGTGCTCGTAATTACAATAACTAGATATAAGTAGGTAAAGCTTACAGTACGATACCCTGAAAACTATTATGTCGATTACTATTTAGTTGAAATTTATGCTTTTTTTAATTAGCAGTGTAGAACAAAAGTATTTTACAATAGATGTGTAGGCCACAGATCTACGAACATGAAGACCAAATCCTTAAATATGATAAACATGATGTAAAATTTTAGTTTTGCTAAGATTGTAGTTACGTATTAATTTTGATTATTTTACTTGCTAGTCGATTAATGGTCTCCACATCTGCGAGCAAAAACCATCATTTCAATACTACGATTCGCATTTGTTCTTTTTCAATAAGTAGGCGGCGTAACGTTTTCCTTTGTATCATTGATGTTCATATCGTACGCTGCAATTACCAGTGAAGCGCCACGTGTCCGGTTTGGTGAATACTAAAATTATACTAAATCTCAATAGATTTGAATGAAGCCACAAAAATGCAAACAAATTGATATTTTATATGAGAATATATAAATTCTGTTATTATATATAAATCGTGCTGTTGAAGGTACGGGAATAAATTATACTTTTATTATTAGAACGTTTTTCAAATATTGTGTCTCTATAAAGAGATCATTATTTTTATACATAGATAAACAGCTCATTTATATGAACATAGATAAACAGCTGCAAAAATCATAATCGATATTAAGATTCGTATTTAATTAGTATGAAGAATTTTCCTTTGGACTATTGTCGTGCATATCATATACCTACTTTGATTAACAGTAAAGTTTATAATAAAAATTACAAAAGACAAGTATAGAGATAAAACCCATTTATACCAGTTTTACCTTTTTCTTATTTGAATCAAAAAACCACTATCCATATTAAGATTCGCATTGAATAACTATGAAGGCGTAACGTTTTCCTTTGTACCATCGTTGTTCATATCGTACGGTACAATTACCAGTCGAGAGCCACGTGCCAGGGTTTTGGTGAAGTACGCCACGCGCCACCACTGTTCACCGGTCCTCGTTCACACCCACACATACGGCTTCCTATAATCAAGTTAAGTGCTCTTTTACACAGGAGCGCCACTGTTTTTTGATTCCGATGTTAGACAAGAGTATATTTAGTGAATTATTTTAAGTGTTTGTTTACGTTTTGATGTGTGAAAGAGATAGTGGATTATTAAATTGTAAAGTACTATGTAGCTTTACCATTATGTTTCAATAAGTTTCCAAAAGACCAATTAAGTAATCTTCCAAAACAAAAGTCACTTCATACTTATAACTAACAAGAAACGAAATAAGTTATCCCCGATTTACGCTAATTTGAGTTATGCGGTTATCGCTGCTCCTACCACGATAGTGTAAGTTCTCCAAAAAATCCCCAATATTATGCAATTTGGTAAACTAAATTAATTTACCTTTATATTATCAATTAGTATTTAATGTTAGAACAAGATGAAGACGCTACCGGCGACCATTTTCTTTCTTACCTACATGAAATGGAATCAGAACTAATGCTACTACTAATACTATGTTAATACGTAGAGTTTACACGTGGGTTTTAATGTGAGGTTAGGTACCTTCAATAGGTACTATTTGTTGTAATATGTAGCTATTATAATTATATGTTCTCGAACTAACTAATGACTTAACCAACTTAGTTTCCCCCCTTTGGAGACACAAACCTACATCACAACCACAGCAAACTTTTTAATAAGCGTGAATTAAAAACGTGAGAAAAATCGTGCCCTTCTTTTTACTGTTTTTTCAGTAAACAAGGGATGTGTGCGGGGATGTCTCCTATTGTATTAAAACATTAACACCGGAACTGGTCACGTGGCGGCGCGCGCGTCCAATCCAGAATTTCCGGTTATTTAGGAACTTTTAAATCAGCCCTAATATAATAAATACCTGTTCTAATTCAATTGAGTTTTAAGTTGGAATAAGGTGAGGTAGAATCTAAATGTGGTTTGAGAATGATTACAGCAAAAAACCTTTAAACTCAACCACATGGCTTTTTGTTCTCTTCTCCATAAACTCATTATTTTAATTTGCTACTAAAAGGTGAATAAATCTGTGGTCCCAAACAGCGTAATATATTTAATTCTAGGGGTTAAAGTTTGACATGTTTCTGATAATTAAAAAACCTTCATGAGCAATGTGACAATTTTTTTTTTGCCATGTAGGCAGAGCCAACGAGCCACCTGATCGTGAGTGAAGTGATGCACCTCTGCAATGTCAGGGGATACTGACATAATGTTATTTTATAACTATTGTATCTAATTTGTATCTAATGTCCCACATTTGCATATTATGCTCAAGTGCTGTTTTCAGTGATTAGTGTTTGACAAAGAATGCTCTTTTATTGTTTCATTATTATTATTATATTTATTGAAGTCTCCCAACATCTATAGAAACACATATAGAATTACCAGTTAGATTTGACTTTACCAAAACACAACAGTAGGCGCTCTGTCTAAAACAATTGGTGGCAGCAAATTTTATGATCCGTTACAGCTTTGCTTGGGGCCGGAGTCATCATCCACTCCGCGGGGGTCGACATCTGTCGGGCTGTGACCCCACTTATGGCCCCTGCCTTACCTCTGCCCACCTGATATGCCGATTAACTACTGAGCTCCCGATAAGTAATGACTCTAGGGAATTGTTTTTGTTTTAATTAATTTGATCACGTGAACTGTTGCATATAGTTTGGTAGGAAATTGAAGCAATGTGTAACTTAATTAGGTATCTACTGTTATATTTCGATTTATTGGTATTAGATTTGATCTTACCTAGTTTCAGAATCATAAGACGAATAATAGTGAAACTAACCAACCAAGGAAATGAAATGTTTGAAATATATTACAATAGATTACAGTACGTTACGAAACATTAAAATATTACTTTTACGTCATATTTATTATTTAAAACAACATCAATGATAAACATTGAAGTTCATAGACGTTCAAATAATCGAAATTACTTGTAAGCTGGTTGGTTTATTTGAATAGCGAGCCCTCGCGGCCTCAGTATGTCATAATTTTGAGGATTTTTGTTGAGGGTTTCTTTGATTATACGGGTACAGAAAGGGCTTCTGTTCGAAGCTGGTGATCAACTTCATCCCTTTGTTAACGTTTTAATCAATCAAAGGAAATGCCGCCTGTTCGGTTTGGCTTACGGATTTGAATGGAACGAGAAAATATTTTGATTATTAGAAATCTGAGTAAGTTTTTTGATGAAAATGTACTTTTATATTTTCTTTTGCAATGTAGATAATATATTTTGCTCTTTTGAAGCTGATTCTCAACTTTAAATTTAACACGTTCCCTGCGGTACAGATTTATCAATACTTTCCATTACTGCGTTACGAGGCGTTTTAAACCTTGTCCTAAACCAGACGTTGTGGCGGCACGAGGCTTATTAAACCCCACCGCCCTTAAAAGACGAAAATCCTTTTTTTGTCGCCAAATATGACAAATTGTACGGCTTTTGTCGCGATTATATACAACATTGAGTGGATTAACCTATATCTGCCGCCGCCCGTGGATAGATTATTTAGTTTAGATTCTAAAGGTAAAATAAAATGTGGGATCTGATGTACCTCGTACCGCACTGAAAAATAGCAGATTTTCTTAATATTTAGTGATGGGAAAACAAATATCGATTTTATTTAATTATATTTATTTGTCAAAATTATGGATTTTTTTCATTAAAACACGTCAAGCAATAATATTTTTTGCAAATAGTGCATTCTGTGAGAATTTTCTTCACTTTTTTGTCAGCCTCACGATTTTGTCAATTTTTCATAACATCCTACACATCTCCTTTTCTTTGATCCTTTTTCGACATGATGTGCATTGTAATTAACTTTCTTCGGCAATGTTTCGATATAATTGGCAGCAGTCTTTCTTCGTCACGTTCGCAGCCTGGCATGCGTTGCACAACACTAACCGCGTGAAGCTAGCGTACAGTGCGGTACGAGGTGCGCAGAGGTACGAGGTGTTTGAAACCTCGTTCCGCACTGTGTTAGAATTTTATTTGTTCAGTGCGGCACGAGATCTAAAAAACCCGGTATTAAAATAGGTACACCATAGACCTAGGAATCAATAGCACATCTCAGATATATAGTTATCTCTTTCCTGTACTGAACCAGATGGAAGTTATGCCTCCCGCACGAACGAGAAGTTCACATTTTTCCTTGCCGCAGGAACGTCGGGACGTGTACAGGGCGTTTTAAGCCTTGTTTCGCAGTTAACGTGTTAATAAATAATTTAAGTTATTTAAGATTAAAAATCAGTGATGCGCTTACATAAAATGACTTTAGGATATTGTTTTTTTTCAATCTCAACCTGATTCTCATCGCATCGAAAACCTAGTTTTCTAGTAAAAGAAATTCTAGTTCTAATGCAGACAACTTTGACCTAGTTCTTTGTCATTTCACAAGAGTTTTTAAGGCTATGAAATAAAACAAGTAAAGCACTAAATAATTTTAAAAAGCATCATTACTTACTTACTTAAATTAATACAAAACTAACACTCCTCAAAGTCCAAATACGATAATAATGAATAATGTATGACTATTGATTTAAAAGATAAGCTTACATTAGAACAATTAACGATGTTATCTAAACGAGTGTTCTTACTGTTTTATTTACGTCAAAACATTGGGTGTGTGACGCGAGGGTGTGATGGGTAATGTGTGGCTTGCTGTGTTATGGTGGTTATGACTTCCATTGATCGCGTGTATTACCCATATTAATAAGGCAACGGTAATATAGGTTACGTAAAAGTATTATTATGAAATGTTTATTGTTGGACAGTAATATTATTTTACAATAATGAAAACAACCGACTTTAACTTGTCAGATATTTATCAAATTTAGATGTAATAACGTAAAAGAATCATCGAAAAAAATCGTAAACACTTATTCTTACAAAACATAAAATGCTAAAAAACATAAATAGTTTTGAGACGGCAGCCGATACTGTCAGTGTGGTATGTCGAAATATGAGTTCGAGTTCCAGTGGTACCGGCAAACGAACGAGAAAGAGGGTAGACAAATTTGTCTGCTCTTAAATGACCTACCCGCAGTTCCTCAGTCTTCCCGTGATCATGGGGCTAGAAACAGTGCTGAAATATCGGGACCGCTCAATTAAAAATTTTAATAATCGTGGTAAGAACCCGTTTAGTAATAGTGTAAGAAACATAAAATGACACATCTCGACAACCTTTTATCTGGAATAAGAATCATCCCATTGGTCTGCCCAAAATACAAATCTCGCAGAGCTAACTTTAATTTGGATAAGAAAAAATAAACAGTCAACTTGATAACCTCTTGCTTTAGGGAAGTCAGTCTTTTACAAAACAATATTAAGGTAGTTTACCACAAAGTTTACGTCATCTTTTCTTCCAGCAAACCATTCAGTGGAGTATAATAATGGTGGAAAATTGCCTACAATACATAAGAGTAGGTAATTTTTTATATTATTTTACGTAAATATAATCAATAAAACAAGCTTATAAATATACAATCAGAAAATAAAGTTATGGAAAAATTATGTAAGATCTATGAAGCGACTATGACAACGAAGGCTTTTAGTTTTTTCCGCCTACCTAATAAAGATAAACAAAATGAGTCCACGATTACGTACACTGCGAATTAAGTTTTATGTTGATAATAATTTGAGTATATTACAATAGCATTTTAATTCTGGCAGTAGAAGATTATTTTTATCTCAATTTTATTACGTAGAAAGTGTAGATAACACCTAGAGAAATCCTTGCGGGTTAAGCTTGTTGAACTAAACCTTACCTAAAGCTATTGCAACAAGACTGATCAAGACAAGAAGACAAGAAAGTCTTATCCGAAATCGACACATTCCCAGCGTTAAACTTGCACTAGAACCCGCCTTAACGTTGTAAAGCAATTAATAAAAGCCACCAATCAACCTGGAATGGGCCGGTAAAGAGAAAATTAAGGAGATGGCCGACCTCAGTGTGCTCATTACGTAGCTGTATTAAAAGCTAAGGCCCTTCTGATAGAATATGCATTTTTACGAGCGTACGAGGCGCTTTCTCGTGCATGTTTGATGGTTGCAATCACGGCGCCCGCCCCACGGCCCGAGTCAAGCCCACCTGAGCCACGTCTCGGCCCGGCCTTAGGGATCCTTCACGAAATCTTCCCATTATTCACTGAAATCTTAACTTGTGTAGTAGTTTTGTAGCTTGATTCACATATGCTATTATTTGCACACTTTTATCAATGACTGGCATTGGAAATATTATAAAAATAAGTTACAATCATAATACCTAGTAAAGTTGACCTTAAAAATCGATTTTTGATCGAATCCCAATTGGTAAATCGATTTTTTAATTTTATTAGGTAATGCGTTTCTTTTGACTTGGTGAAGCGTTTGAAATGATTCTTAAATTGAAAATGTAAAGAAGAACCTATTATAATTGAAAACTTGATAAAGGTCTGGCTAACAATAAAAGTATTAATTTAGTTTTTCAATAAATATTTTTAGGTATTACCATAATATAAACAATAAAAAATTAATAAAAAAAGCGTCATATTCAAAGCCTTCAATGATTCGTCAGTTTAGATGATAATTTAATGTGGCCGTCATTGTTTAGGCTTACGTGTATTGCAGAAGGGCGGGGTAATGCCAGGGGAGCTGAAGGGAGTGCTGTAATCAAGAAGAGTACCCCCGTCCCCAGACACAAGCCTTCCCTCCACACCCCTCGCCCCGTCTTTGCGAGGGCAATGCCTCAAAACCTCTATTGACTTACGTTTTGTTCGGCGAAGAATTCTTTTTTATGTGAAAATAAATCAATAGGACGAGGTGAAGATTTGCATTTTATGTATTTTTAGACCTGAGACGTTGGTTTTTTATATGTAAGCTTTAATTTTATGTAGACTTTATGTAGGACTGTGTAGGTACCTAGTATAAGTTTTCCAAGTAGGCTATGTCGCCTATGTCCTTTAACTTTGATATTAATAGTGACGATTATAAACTACTTATCACCAGACCTTTTGTGGCATAAGAATGATGTTACGCATAATAAGGTCAAAGGTCAAAATTGAACAAATAAAATACTACCAAATTTGTAATCGTGAAATTTATTTTGATTTATATATATGCACTTAAATAAGTACTCTTACTCATGAGCGGTTCCTAAACTCAACTAAAAAAATGTAAACCCTAGAAACGAACAAAAACAACAACGCTGATAAATTAAAAGTCAAATTAATGGAAAGTTATTGCAGTCATACACAAAGTGCTTTGTAATATCCAACATTTGTGCCAACAATTGGAGTGTAATGCACGGCTTTCATAGAACAACAAAACGTTAACCTGTCCTATCGTCTGGTCCGACTGATATAATGGAATGATTTTAGGGTTGCGAGGGAAGCAATGACATGCCGAAGTCCCCACAATAGATCTGCTGTGTTTGCCTATACGCATGTCAACTACATTGCATTATGAACTTTATTACTCTCCAATACGGACCATATTCCAGTTGTTTCAGTTTAAAGTGTGGCCATGAAAGTTGCCATGTGGATTGTATGCCGCATGGCTCGCTGACAGCACGATGTGATTATTATACCCACTGACACTGATTTACTGATTTCTTTAAAATAATATGAAGTCAACAAGGCTACACGGCAAGCATTGTTTATTTAAAAAATAAATAAAAACAATAGACACCTAAATATGCAAATTGCTTTTGCAAGGTGATACCGAGAAATGACAGTTTAAAAATGAGATCACACAATTATAACAATAGCTAGAATTTATATTAATAAACATTTATTCCGATCGATAATAAGAATAAAAACATAGTTTAAGTTTTTACTCAACTGCAATATTTTAAATTTCTAAGAATACCTATTAATTTTCCCTTAAACTATCTATGGAAACTATATTTTCTTTGTACCTAAAAGTAAAATCTAAGAAGCAATTACGCCTGTTTTGCCACTAAGTAAAATTATAAATTAAGCGCATTTTACTGTCGAAATTGAATTTGTCACATAAAGTCGCAAATCGAGCGATTAAACGGTATAATAGCTAATACCATTAAGTGATAAATGCAACGGGTCTCGTATGAATAATTCCGTTGGATGGATACAATGTACGGCTTTCGCTAAACGGCTCCATATTTTCAAAATCCCTACAGAGCAATAATATTCAATGAGATGTGTGAGATGTCTATATAGTTGTATGACTAGTGTGACAGGGATGGGTTGAGAGGGACATTGCATGGCAAATCCTGGAGATTAGCGCGACGAGAGCGACATGTGGCCACCCGGCACTTAGCACTCCCTACGTGACGTGCGTGCCCTCCTCAAACTACCTACGCATACATACCTACGCTGAGTTATGGCTAAATCCATAAGTCATAAAATTTATTTATATCTATTAGGGGTGTGCGAATATCGTTCGAATCGAATCGAATATTAAAATTCGATTCGAAATTCGAATCGAATAATTCGAATCTCCGAATTATTCGAAGTTCGACGAATATTCGAAAAATTTCGAATAATTCGAAAAGTTTCGAATATTCGTTGAATTTCGAATAGTATCGAATTTGACTACGACGATGTATCGGAAATAGGACAAGAATTTGTATTTAGTAGATAATATCTTTAATGGGCTAGATGTCTACAAAATAGTCATAGTCGTCGTAGTCGAATTCGATACTATTCGAAATTCGACGAATATTCGAAACTTTTCGAATTATTCGAAATTTTTCGAATATTCGGCGAATTTCGAATAATTCGAAGATTCGAATTATTCGATTCGAGTTTCGAATCGAATATTCGTATTCGATTCGGAACGAATAATTCGTGAGTTCGAATTATTCGCACACCCCTAATATCTATGTGTAGAAATAGTAAAAACTTTTTAGTAGTTTACAATATTACATAACAAGGTTTTTCTTAATAAAAGTCAAACTCATTCTTCTTATCAATATTGGATAGCATAATCGATTCATATAGCATAAAATAAACAAATTAAAATCGATTGATATATTTTTTAAATTTATTTATGTTCAGAATAAATGAATTTTGATTTGATTTGATTTGATATAGCTCTCTAACAACAGTAAAACAATCATTAAACTACTGTTAAAAGTATCGAATCTATAATAATATCGTAACGTGCACTTGTCCGTGGAGATGATACGGGTAATTTGCAAATGGAAGAGCGACAAGTGCTCTTTAAGCCCATATGAATGAAACATTTGTCATTGAGCAGTTTTTACAAAGGGAGTTTACAATGGGTACTTATGCTTTGTCCATTACAGTCATGATCAGTGATCTAATCTTTGGGCGTGGTATGGCCTGACATGTAGGTATATAAAGGCTTAAAACAACTTATGGAGTGATCTCTAAGTGAAGCCTACATATATTTTAGCCATTTATGAATGTGTATTTCATAAAATTAATGTAAGTAATGTAAGTTCTATGGTCATTTTACAAAATGTATAGATGCATACTTTAATCTTAAGGTACCTAACTTGAAACTAACTGAGAGAAATCAGCATTTAGATATTGCTTACTTGTGTTTGCCCACTTGGATTCTGATTATACGGTTTGCTCCTGTCGTATATAATATAGGTACGAATTCTCTATCTAAGGTCGGTACGGGTCACTTGTATGGGTCCATTCGACGGCACCGAAGCGTGTCGGCTCATAGCACCGATGTGACGCCATATGTTGTGCGCATTATCGTTCTGTGTAACTCCGCACCCCTTCAAGATTGATGACGATCCACTACCAAATGCATTCAAATTTATTAAGCCATGTAAATGTTATGCGATCACTTAGTCAAATAGCTCGCGAAATGTGTTGCGAAACTCATAAAAGTTATCTATTGTATTGCGCAGAGTAAGAATTACTGTTGAGAAAATAAGTGAAATCATTTCGCAAAATAATACATTGTTTACAAATAATGCTTCTTCACATGTCTGGGTGGTTTACATAAGGCCCGTTAAATTATTCTCACCGTCTTAATCGAGACGACGCAGATCGTTGTCAGGTCGTTGAACCCCAATTTACTTTTCACTTCATTTCATTAGGTTGGTTTCGTCAAGTAAATTCTCTGAAATGGTGCTTCGGTACAGTACCTTATTACCTCTATTAAATCAAGGAAGAGATTTAAATGATTACATCATCTAAACAGTCTACCGGGATTACGAATATGTAACGAATAATTGAATTTCTCTAATTTTGATTTTTTAATGTAAGGAGAACGTTATTAAGATTAAATTTAAGAACCTAACTTAAATGTTCCAATTTAGGTATTTTTAACGTGAACATAATAATTATGTCTACTTCAAGATTTTTAAGATAAACCAGTTAAAAAAAAACAAAATATAAATATAAATATTCCATTGGATGTTAATAATACTTTGACTGTTTGAGTTTCCATCTCACAGGCTTCATACGTCTTCAGTCTCTTCAAGAACTCTTGGCGATAACGCCACTACGTAACATATGAGTATTTTGTTTTATATGAAAATGTTTTCCCATTCCCAAACTGCAGTCAATTCCATAGTCGTAAATATTAACTCCGCGAATACATGTTTCTCTCTAGCGATAAAAAACAAAGGCGTTGAGAGCATATCATTCGTTTTGTTGGGTCGTTTTCACCCTTGTTTTACCGACAAAACGCTTGGCACAAAAAGTGTAATGGAGTTTAGTAATGACCCCCTCCCAGTGGAGAGCAAATACAAACTGCCGACCCGCTGAGAGATGGGACTTTTGTTTTCATTGCCGGTGCTCATAACTGGTATTACGTAAATACTGATACAGTCAATATTACACATAAAATATTAAACATTAATCATTGGACGAAATGGGAAATAGCGAGTCAACTATTTGCGGATGTTTGATCAACAAGTTTTCATCACAAAATATTGTTTGTATGATTGACCTTTTGGATTGGATGATATTAATTATTTATTGCATTAAATTAAATAATTTAATACGGTATGGGAATTTACCCCAATCCGCTTTGGGCAAGCGCGATGGATGTCTTGTTCTCTCTTCTGAGGAGACACCTGAACTCAGTAGTGGGCAGTAATGGGTTGTTACAGTACAAGTATGGAAATTGCGAACTGTGATCTTTTAGTCGCATCAATGTATGATGTTATACTTATACTTAAAAAGATTCGATATATTTAATATTTTATGTACATAAAAAGGTATAGTTTTGTTATGTCCAAGTTTATTAAATAGGTGTACTTTCCTTGTAAATCTTATAATTATGACTTTCATTTTTTAAACTTTTGTGGGATAATATATTTCTAACAAAGAAGACAATGCAACTGATAATACGGTCCACATACGAATCAAATGTAACACTAATGTCGCCCCGGGGCCGGCCAGACCCTCGTGATTCAATTATAGCGGGGCCCACATAGATCTCAGTGAAAACGATACTTGTGAGATATTACTTTATTGTTTTTTCTCGCGGTTAAAAAGTTGCCACGTGACATTGTTTACTCGAAAAAGATTAATGAGTTCATAATTATGAGCATATTTTTGTAAGAAATTTTAGTTTAGTAGTTTCTCCTGTTACTACCATTTTTCATCAATAATCGTTTCACTGCCTCTGATTCGTTATTTTTAGATTAGATGAGTTTACATTCCACGTCATCTTATGTGTTTACTTATGAACCTCTGTGATGACGGCACATTGTGCGGCCGATTCTCGTGGCCTACCGTAGGTACTATTGTAGAACTCTTCTCGAACATTTTTCAAATACGAAAATTAATTAATATATCATACATATATAGGTATTTAATATTAATATATTCATAAGCAACGATTGTTCATCATCACCAGGTGTTTTTTCTGTTGTTTGCAATGCAATAATTAAAATAGCAGATTTAAAAAGAAATTGATGAGCGTGCTGCTTCTTTAATTTGCGCTGAATTTAATTAAGTAATTACAAGAACTATAAAAATTTAATAGTCGAACAGATAATGAAAAATTAACACATAAATATTTTATAGTCAACAACAATGTAAATTGCTAAACGTTTTCATCATTTCATCAAAGCAGTGTAGTTTACAAAGGGATGTTTTCAGACACATTTTTTTTTTAATATGAAATTCAAAACATCATTGAAGTTTATAAAAAAACACTGGGAATAATTCTAAAAATCTGTTTTGGAACAGCCACATCTAACCACTTCATAAGTAATGATTACGTTAGCAATAAATAAAGTCTGCTTTTCTTGCGTGCTCCGAATGTATTGTATCCTCTCCCTGGATAACGTATTCTTTTCCAAATTCAATTACAGCACTTACCGCTTTGATTCAGCAATATACCACGATATATCAGCTTGGGTACACCTTGCGTGAAAGTTCATTGTTTTTATTTCGCTCACGACATCCTTCTTTCTTGTCAAATTATCTTAGAAAGCTAGTTTGTTCATTTAATGGCTGTTGTATGGTTTTAGTTTTGAATTGTGGGAAACAGTGTATATAAGACATAAAAGAATATAGAAATAGAAGGATTTATTAATGTAAAATAAAATGAGAGAGTATTTTTCGTGTTGGTTTCATTGTTGATAGTAATGCTAGTAATAAAATATTATTTGAAAAAAGGAAACCTTAAATGCAATGATATTTCAGTTAGGTATATTTTTTAAGTTTATAGGAAACGACATTCGATACCTCTTTCCTTGTAATTTTTTACGCGTGTTTGAATGTTTTCAAGTGCATGCAAACTCATTATCTGATTATTAAGTGTGATCCATTTAGATGTAGCTGACTGCGATTGCGTAGTTATGATTTCAAGTTCCGGGAATGTGGCGTGTGCGATATTATCTGTGGTTGAGGGCGAGGCGCGGCGCCATCTGTCGGGCAGATGGGTCTGACGTCACGCGAAGCCCTGCGCCCACAAGGGCTTCCGTGAGTCCGGCACGCGCCGCATCTCGATAACAGCTGACCAATACTGATTTACAATTAAATAGCTACTAAATTACATGTTGTACATGACTGACAAACGTGATCCACAACAAAATCAAAGGTTAATCTGAACCTTGACATAGAGCCGATTGCATAAAGTATTTAAATTGAAATTATTTAGGAAAAAAAACAATAGCAGTTATGGAATTACGTCATATTTGATATATTTAATACTAATTTAGAAAACTGAGGAACAATTTAGAAATATCTGAGATACAAACTATTCATGGCTTTATACTTAAACTACGAAAATTTTCTTCTAAATAAAGAACTTTCATATTATTATCCATTACGACTTGTTGCTACTACTGCTACTTGTCACAAAGTGAACGATCACATAAAAAGATAAGTAATATAAACAGGATAAAAATTATCGCGGTTAAAACTGTAATTAAATATTTTCAATAATAGCTTATTAAATTAAAAAATATTGATAAATAACAAATTCTAGGTTATGGTTAGCATTTCAATCATCAATTAATTATTCTGTTCTCATTTGTAACCTTCGCGCCACCAACGCAGGGTCAGGGAAAGACAAGTCTATTTTAACAGCATAATTATTGATTAAACCTTTCAATTACAATCTATTTTCATAATAATCGGTTAAATTATATTCAACATTATCGTGTTGAAGGATAATCGCAAAAAGTGCTCTCGATAACAACCACGCCAGTAGATTACATCGCAAAATTAATTAAATTGGTTACGGGGTAAGCATTCTTGATAGAATCCTAAGAAATCTGCACCGGCCTTTTATTATTTGCTCTGAAAAATGGAGCACATTTTTTTCATTCACTTAAGTGATTACTTAACGATAGAGCAAAAAATGAATTTGAAGAAAAAATTAAATATGAAAAGGTTATTTTGCTTGTTTTCTCATTAAAGGTAATAGCAGAGCTGTCCAACGTTAGTTTCTAAAACATAAAGTAGGTATTTGAAGTATGAAAATATAAAACTTTTCAACTTAATACTTTCAATTTTTTTATTAAATTCTAGTTTAGTTAAATAAAAATTGCATAAATATTTGGTGTCTACCTAATTTTCGAACTAATAATACATTTTCTTTAAACACGTTAGTATTTTAAAAATAGTCCTTTAAATCTTCTAATATATAAAATTGTCGTGTCACGGTGTTCGAACTTGAACTCCTCCGAAACGGCTCGACCGATTTTGATGAAATTTTTTGTGCTTATCCGGTACCTATGAGAATCGGCCAACATCTATTTTTCATCCCCTAAATGTTAGGGGTAGTCCACCCCTAATTTTTTTTTCGGCGCAGACGAAGTTGCGCGAGTCAGCTAGTTAGTTTATAAATCAAAGGTCACAATGTATAATCAATGTAATGTGTGCCTGAACATAATGTCATTGTTCAGAGTATCACCATCATTATCTTATTATCGTGAATCATGTAACTAGGGATTGCAATCCGGTATCATTTTCAATCCGGCCGGATCCGGTCCGTATTAATTCATTTTAATTTTTTTTTAAATTTTGTTTTTCGTTTCTAAATTAACTGTTAGTATGTTAATTAAGTGTCATAGTATATACAAACATACTTACTGCATATAATGTAACACTAAAGAGGACATTAATTTAGGTTACTGAATTAACAAAAATAATTCTGTTTTAGGTCTATTGGTCAAAACTCGAAGAGATTTTTTCTTGTATCCTTAGACATTCAAAATGAATTATCAAATCAGAATTTTACGGTATTTGCTAATTTTCAGTAGTTAGATAGTGTGTTACGGTTGAAATCCGATTTCTGTGATATACAAATAAATATAGGTCAAAGTTTATTTTTAAAATACTTTTTAAATTGCCGAGTGTCGTACGAAACATTAAATTCGCTCAAACGAAAGATAAGAGTGAAGTGATGTAAAGTAGGTAGTTTTGTGCAGATCGCAAATTATTAATTTAGTTCATAAGAGGGCTCACACAACTGAACTACTCGAATGAGTTCCCTTATCCTCTGTTCCATAGATCTGAGTTCGGAAATATCTAGGAAACTGTTACCGAGGCATAATAACAATTTACAAAGCCTTTATTGACAGGCTTCCAAAAACGAGGAGGTACTTGACTCTTTGTATTGTTTATGTTTGTTCTCGCATATCTTTAGTTTGGTTGTACCAATTTGAATAATTCTTGTGTCAGATGAAAGGTGATGGAGTTGTGGGATCTCATTTTGTTTTACATTTTAGTTTTGTTTTTAGTTCTAGTTTTGACTTTAATTGTTATGGGTTTTTCTTAGCAACTTACATAGCATCACGTACTTAAAGTATTACGTATTATTATATTATTACGATATGAAAAATCGAAAACAAAAACATTTTTGTTAATTATTTTGACGATACAGGCTTATTTCGAAGCTTTTTGCAGTTTTTAAGAGTTTTAATTAATGCAAATGGAATTCTGCAAACCAAAACAAATACTAAGGCAAAATTAATACTTAGTTGTCTAACATTGGCAATTACCGGATACGGTCACCGGATCCGGTATATTAACACCGGATCCGGTCAGTCCAAAAAGACATCGGATCCGGCGGATTACCGGATCCGGTTTTCCGGATTGCAATCCCTACATGTAACGCATCTATCTCAAGCACTAGTTGTACTTGGTAACCACACAGTTTGAATATAATAGAATTTATAGATTGGACTTTTATTTTCTCTAAAACTTTATATCTAAAGTAATATGCAACGGATATTGCACATGCAACGAAAAGGGTCAAAAATATTGTGAGTTGTATTGCTGTGTATGTATTTCATAGAAAAAAAAATACTAAATAGTTTTGCTACAGAAAGCGAGCGGAAAGTTACTACATTTTATTGGATTGGAGAAGTATATTCTCACGTAGTGTAACCCTGCAATACCCTACGAATTACCTGGTTTCTTTAACCAGAGCATCCAATCAAAAAGTGACCAGGAAGCGATAAGGCTATTAAAAGACTTAAGGCTAAGTTTTGTTCACTTTTTACTTAGATTTCATAAAATTGAACGTAATAACACCCACAGGACGTCTTAAATAAGATGGACAGAAAATTTACTTATAATTGCGGGATTTTGAAAAAGTGCAATGGTCGATATGACGAGACTCGCGAGAGTTTTTATAAGTAAAATAATTTCATGTTTCTGTATTTTTTATCATCTTTCAGATCCTTGCGTTTGATTATTGATTGTGATGTTGTTAATTAAATTGCTTTGATTCTTAGTTGTTGTTTATAATTGCTTTGTTAACGCAATTATTTTTATTGTTATTAGGTAGGTATTTATAATACTTGGAAAATTGTATCATTGATGTGTACAAAAATACAAATAAAGTGTCGCAAAAAGTCATAAATACAATGATCGAATTTAATTACCAGCAAAGTTAGATTGACTGTGCAAAGTCATGCAATTTTGTATAAAATATCCTCGTATATTTGAGTTCCCATGTATCATGTCATAAAAAATATCCCACAAGTTTTAATGATTGTTTACATAGCATTTAATTCGCAGTGTAGTAGGTATGTAGAGATGGGCCGCACGCGACGTCGTCTGCAATAGGCACAAGGGCAGGACGATCACTGTAATTGTACAAAGATGCCGGCTCTGAGGACACGGTGGAAGGTTTAGGTCGTTCCCGTACTTAATTCAATAGCAACTAAGTTCGAGTTGTAGATTTAAATGCGCTAAAAACTTAAGGAAGAATCGGTCATTCTTGAAATTGAACGTTTATGTATAAAACTTTGATAGAGCTATTATTTGTTCTTTACATTTGAAGTAAACCGTGTAGCAGTTGTAGACTATAGAAGGTCTTAGAATTATATTAAATGATTAATTTTTAAATTTATTTCGATGATTTGATTACTTTTACAAATACATTTTAATCTAAATCCGCTGATTGTTATTACCATCAATCGACTTTTCAAATTGTAATTAGCACCTACGTTTTTTTATTTCATATTAATCATAAGTAGTAATTAGTGCATTATTAAGGATAAAACTACAATAAATAGTTGTTTGTAAACAAAACTGTAGCCTACATCCAACTGTACGGATGCAGAATTTTTTACAAAACTTGTTTCGCAGCCGGCACAAAAACGCACGAACGAGTTCATGAAATAAAAAAGTTTGCAGGTTTTAAATGATTTCATTTTGTTACGGTAGTAGTTTTTGTTGGTTTCGATTTGAAAAAACGACGAGGAAGCCACGAGTAACGCACGGAGCGCGGTAATTCACAAAATTGGGAAATTAAATGTAGTTTTAAGTGGATTTAGCGATGGTGACTTCTGACCTTTGTTTTTTTGCATTTAAATCATTACGATTTAGATAAATGAATGTTGCTTACGTAATTGTTGGTATATAAGCAGCATTCGTTTAAGACACTAATCGTATTCGCTTGATAAGGATTATTAAATAGACTTAACAGTTTTATTTCTTATTCAATGACTATTGACGAGGTGTCCCTCTTTAAACGAGGTTTAAGAAAAGTCTTATTTAGGTAGGTGGTGATAGATAAGGGCCCCTTATTGCCCTGGCGTTGTAGAGGTTCATGAGCGACGGTGACCGATTACCGTACGGTCAGGTAGGCCGTAAGCTCTTTTTACTATCTTGCAATAAAAACAAACAAAATCAATGTTCAGAAACAGTACATCAAAGTGGACCATGTTACTAATTTTCGGAACTCCTTCATTTCTGGCAAGACTACCAAATGACTGAGCTAGATTTTGAATATGAAAATATAATTTTCCGCTCCTTTTTCTGGAATACTAAATCCCATTTTCACCATTTAGCTACATACTCTATAATTTATTTATTCTCAACACTACTATTGAGTTCTCATGATATTAGGAAGGTATATTGTGACATACATAGACCGTTGTCGAGATGAAAAAAAATATTCAAAAAGTTTTTAAATTCGCATTCCATAAGTGACAAGCATAACTAAACGCAAACTCAGGCAGCGGGCATGCGTCTCAGATTCGATTTCAGCTACCTGAGACTGCATCTCGATCGTTCGCATTGTAGGTTAATAAGCTTGCATTAAAAAGAAAGTAACACTTTTTAACCTCATTAAAAGTATGTGTTCTTGATATTCGAAACTTGATTTTGGGTCTTGACTCTTGGTTCTACTTTGTCATTCGTTTTTTTTAAACGATGCCATTTTAAAAAGTGGTCTTATTAGACATTTAAAATAGTGGCCGATGTAGTGAAGTGATTAATTACTGAAACTGGTCTTGGAGGTAGGAAAAATGTAGGAAATGTCGTTTTTCTTCATTGATGCTCCATATATGTTGTTTTAGATGTGACTGTAAGTTGACGTTTTCAATTAGGTATCTACTTTTTATTCCTTTAAGTTGGCTTACTCAAACAATCATTACATAGGTTCTTAACAGTTTTTAAATTCTACCAAAAGTTCCCTTTGCTTTCATGATCTTAAGTAAATTACGCTTACAAAAATAATATTAAGTTTATTAAAAACATTTGCTTAGTAAACAATATACCCTCGCTCACCACGCGAGGGTCCATAGTGGTTTGCAAATAGGTAAAGATCAAAGCTTGTCGGAGTACTTGAAGTCATGCAATGGTTTATTAAATCATAGCCACTAAGATTTAAGATGAGGGATCAGTCACTAAAATTGAGAGCAGGCTAAGAGGACAGGTAAGATACTAAGATTTTGTTGTATGCATGTTCCGAAACACTAAAACGAGGAGTAAACACTAAAAATGAGGAGTAGAGCTTGAGATATTCCTTGATGATTAAAATATTGTTAGATACAGATTTTTCTCTTAAGACCTGACAACATCCGTAATTTGTTTAAAGTTATCAAAATAATCAAAATATAAAAACAGTGCGATTTCGCTGATAAATTACAGCATTGATTTTAATCGGCTGATTTTGTTCAATATATACCTAATAGGATCTATGTTACAAAACCCGACAAGTGAAATAGCAAACAAACTCACAAAATATGCATATCCCTTCTCTCTCTCTTTTACTTATACGGCATCCACAAAACCAACATCGGTTGTGTTCAAATTTTGGCCGCAGTCATATTTGCGTTGTTTGTCAAATATATTATAACGTTATTGACACAAGCCGATCATTAATACAGAGGAAGGGAACAACTTATTAATTTTAATAAGTGGGGTGACTCGATTTTTGAGGGGCGACGATTGTACTTCAAGTTTGTTTTATTAGTTATGATTTTATGGCTTTTTCCCGGTGCTTTGAGAGTCACAAGAGAAAAGCTTTTAGACGACTGGATAGACAGATATCCATAAAGCTAGACTATACTAGACGAGGTTTAAGAAAAGTCCTGTATGGGTAGGTGATAGATAACGGCCCCTCTTTGCCCTGGCATTGCAGAGGATCATGAGCGACGGTGACCGCTTACCATCGGGTGGGCCGTAGGCTCGTTTATTTATCTTGCAATAAAAAAAACTATCTGAAAATAACATCATAAAATGCTGAACTTACCAACACAAATATCTTTTTGAATTGTTTAGTAAAATTCAGTTAAGTGGTAAACATAAGCGCCTGATTGTCAAGAGTCAGTATTTTGCTTCTTGGTTGAATGCTAATAAATTTTATTAGGACAGCATTGTCCGAAATGTATTTTTTTTAATTATATTCAGTACATTCAGTATAATGTAGAAAATGTTTAAATAAGTAGATAGGCATCTACTCTAATAATAACACTACATGACTAGCGGTGATTATAAAGATTTTTCACATGCGTTATCTTTATATTTGATTACAATTTAAGGGGTAGTTCTCCCCGGTTTTGAGGCCAGCTGCTAAACTACCATAAAAGTGCCCCGTTCGACGCGTGCCGCCCGCGGCGCATCTCTAAATTGCATTTTAACCTAATTACCGAATGATATAATTTTTCGGTTCAGACATAATCTGATAACGCGAGTATTATCAAATTATAATGCCATTTTCAGCCGGGCGGGACACAGGAACATTTAGAATATATTTTATTTAAAAAAACGCGCAAAAGTAATTTTAATTATTATGACAGTAGGGCACAGTTATACCTACCTATCTACTTGTTTTATCGTATGGTTAGATATAATTAAAACTCGGTAAATAATTAGAAAATTGTTAGGTACTTTTTTAAATTACAAATAGGTACCAAAGTACCTGCTCGAATATGTCAGTATAGGTATATACTGACTTTTTGAGAATTACCTACTTATTCATAATTTCGAGACTTCACCTTTCTCTTGAAATCAAAGCGAGCATCTACGGTTCGATTTAGAAAATTCATTATTATACCTACTAACTACCTACATTGTTGTCAACAAATAACCACCAATTGTAGCAAAAAAAAGATTTTATTTACCTAATAGTGAACTAAAACATTCTTTAAAGTCCTTAAGGTTAAATGTTAGTTGAGTGCTGCTGTTCTGGTTTTGTGAAGGCCCATAAGCAACTATTAACAACCACCAATAGAAAATAAAATAGTTGTTAAAGTTGTGAAAAACGAGAATTATAAAATGCCAAACTTAACATTATCTATCATAACATAGTAAACTTGGAATTGCTCTTGTTTCCCATGGAAACTTGACACTGAATCCCGATAGCACGTGTAGATAAACGTTTAATATTTGTTCACAAATCAATTGTTGCGGGACATATTAAATCTCTATTTGTACTTTGTTACGAGAATACATGTCAGTCAAGGAATAAGAGTAGTGGTCGCTTATTGATCGGTGAACTGGCCGTGTGATCCAAATATTGAAGATTTATGCGCACAGACTTTGGATAATGATTGAAAAATTAGGACTTCAGCTAGTCAATTAAAAGAAACTTATTCAGACACTCGCGTTTTCTATAATACTTTCATGCATTTTCAACGGGTTCTTACCACGATATTTAATTAATTGAGTTGTCTCGATATTTCAATGTTGTTGCAAACGTCATGATCACGAGAAGACTGGATACTGCGGGTGCGATTTAAGAGCAAACAAATCTGTCTACCCTCTTTCTCGTTCGTTTTTGGGTAGTACCACTGGAACTCGAACTCACTTCTCGACACATTTCTCGTGATCATGTCGTTTGTAACAACGTTGAAATATCGAGACAACTCAATTAACTAAATATCGTGGTAAGAACCCGTTGAAAATGCATAAAAGAATTAAAAGAAACTTAGTAAGTTTGTAAAAGATAAGTTTTCAAAATTTACTCTAACATTATTCGGTGATGATTATGATGATTGGATCTTACCTAGGTTGTACTTACACTAAAACTGATTTTTTTTACGAAAAACAAGATAATTAAAATAAAGTTTGATCTGATATATTTTAAAATACCTAAATAGAGTTAGCGAATTCACTTGTTAATCCTCCGATGTTTCCGGCCGAGTTCGCGCCTGTCGCATCCGATGAGCAGATTTACTTTCAACGGAAGAAGCTCTACAAATTCCCCGTTTCTTACTAGTACAGACAGCAACAATTTAATATAGGTATTAAATTCAGGTAAATAATGGAATTTTATGTTAATTATTTTTTTTTACGAAATGTGATAGTTATCGGAATAGGTAGAAAAGTCACATTTATTGGATAGTTAAATATGTACCTTTAATATAATTTAAAGATTCCTCTACCTACTCTATTGGTTAGTTTAGGTTTGTTGACATTCCTACCTGACCCTATTCTCCCCTTCGAAGGAGGTTTAAAAAAAATAAAGTTAGACGGCCGAATTACCGCCCTCGCAGTCTCTTTAACGGTGGTTTCTTGAACACTTGCAAAAAGTTCCCGAAATCATAAGCCCGCTATGGTATACAATAGGTTGCCATCTAGTATCCTTGCATGCTCTTGCCAACTATACATTTAGCGTGGGCTTGCTGGGAAACCGTCAATTTAGTCCGGGTAAGCGCACGCGCCGCCGCCCTTGGGACCTCGCACGCGACCACCCCCCAGCAATTTATGAAACAAAACGCAACAAAGCACTAAGGGATTGCTCGGTCCCGAATTATTCATAAAAATATTTTCAAACAGGGGGTGAAGGATTCGAAAATATTTTTTCCATTTTATTAAGGTATCTTGGACTGCAATTTTGAATACGTAGGTACCTACCTACATGACACTTATTTGAAAGTTGGTAGGCGAATAAAACAAAGGTAGGTTGACAGAGCTCAAGAACTTTAAATTATTATTACTTTGCTAATTATGATTTCTCTTTACTCTGTCTCATTTTAAGTTAAATTATTGACTTAAATTATAATACAGGTACCAACATAGAATCTACATATAATAGGTACGTATCATTATGTAGGTAAGTATTATGCAAGAACACACCGCCTGCGGTCCATTGTACGCACAGGGTGAACGTTCCACGATCCTAATAAATCATAAGCAACTTTCACGTCTTAATATTGTATGCAATCTCAAGAGTCAAGACTGACCCAGTGGCCCGAACTGCGAGTGAAAATTAAATTAATCTCCAAGCCGCGTTTCATAACACAACCTTGTAACCTGGAGTCGTTTAGGGTGGTAGAAGTGACGCTAAACCGTGATTTATGTCGTCGTAAAGCAACACACTGTGCCCTGCCGTTCACTTATATAATTTATCGCGGGCAGTACGTTGGTCACGCTTCACTGGGCCCTAGATTCGATGCTGATTTATAATCGTAGAAACTATTGTGTACACGAAATTTATTAAGTACACAATTGATTTTGGTTGGGTGTGTCTTTCATGCATACTTGAGCGTGCCTGTTCTTTGAAAATAATTTTTAATTATGCAATTTATATAACTTTTTTTAAATGATTATTCTTAATATAATAGGTATAAGTTAGTAGTTGTATTAAAACTCGTGGTGCCCAGTCATGACAATTTTTTGAGTAAAGGTAACCGCTTAGAACCAGATGAATCTTATGCTCGTTTAAGTACTTATGAAAACAATTAAAAAAAGATATAATAGTGTTTAACGACTCTGTAATAATATTCAAGAGATTGAAAATGATGATGATGAACGAACGTACTAACTAATACCCAAAAAACGATTCGACTAATTCTATTCCACGAAATAGCTAATAGGTACCTAGGTATTATGTAATAGTTTCTTTAGTTTTAAATATTATGGATCTCCTAAAAAGTGCGCTATAAATTTAAAATTTAAAGTATTTATTGATTACCACTCTAGATTCAGATTTAAAATTACACAAACTAATATAAGACTACTGTATAAGGATTTATGGGTATTCATAAAAGTCCCTAAAAATGCATACGTTTTACAAAGTACAAACAGACTCGAAAAAACGAAAGCAAAATACGGTTATAAATATCTTTGAAGGCTTTGTCGACGCGAAGTGTTCGATATGGCGAGGAAATGCGCGAAAACTCTTGTTTGAAATCGATCGATGGGTGTACCCGTTATGGTGTGGATTGGTCGATGGGCGTGGTGGCTGTTATCATACAAATGGCGTCAACCAATCGCGTAAAGGCGGTGATAAGAGGGTTGGGGTTGGCACGGCAGGGTGGCGGCAGTAAGCCTCACGGAGCGGACCGGAGCGCGCGTCAAGATGTTGGGCGCTATGATGTACCCCGGCACGGAAGATGGGAACTTGGAGGATATGCGCGTACCACCGATACAACTCGAGCATCTGCCTGAAGTGTTCTTATGTACGTAGTGCTGTGTGTACGTGTTTTTTTTGTGATAAGTGTATCTAAATATGTTGGTGGTATTAAGTTCATTTTATGTTTTTACTTTTTGTTTATATTTGTTCATTACCTAATATTGATTTTTCGTAATAAAAACCTACTTAAAACAGCTATTATAAACTTGTCAAGTGAAGCAACTTGTCTTTTTTCTGGAATGTAGGTTTCATGTTGTACCTACATGTGAATTTATTTATTTATTTATTTGGGAAACTAACAGAAGTGTACCGACCATACCACTACTTAATTGCTTTAAGTACCCAGATGTACCTAGTTGGTTGATATAGCACAGAATAATAGTAGGTACAGATATATCCATACCTAATTTAACCACCTCTTATATTTAGTTAGGTATGCATTGTTTTTTTAAGGACATCAATATAATGTTTCAAATTTACTTTTATATCTACTAATCATTTTATTAATGGCAATCTAGATTTTTCATTTCAATCATATAATAGGGGTGTGCGAATAATTCGAACTTACGAATTATTCGTTCCGAATCGAATATTAATATTCGAAGTTGATCGAATTTCGAAGAATCGAATATTAATATTAGATTCTTCGAAACTTCACAAAATCTGACATCTAGCCCATTCAAGAAATTATCTAAGAAATACTAATTCTTGTCCTATTTCCGATGCATCGTCGTAGTTAAATTCGATACTATTCGAAATTTCGGATTATTCGAAACTTTTCGAATTATCTATTCGAGTACAATCGAATATTAATATTCGATGGGATTCGATTCGAACGATATTCGCACACCCCTATCATAAAACGAAAAAAATAGAATATTAAGTAACTAGGTTTTGTAATTTCATGACATCTAATTACATACCTCTAGTACTATAAGAATTATTAACGAATGCGTAACTGTTTCAGTGTGTGAAGTTGCGTGATGTATTCACAAAACTATAAGAATTATATAGTGAAATTAATCGCACTACTAATGGACTACTTCATTTCACAGGTTCTAGTTTTTTTAATCATATTTACAAGTCAACTTATTGATTTTCCGATATAGAAATGTATAAAAACCTTTTAAAAATAATTTAAAACTAATGATGTAATTCAAATACAATGCATCCATTGATGATGAAGATCAATGCTATGGGCATGGCCAAGTAGCCTTTTGTGAACAATATTTTCGAAACCAAGGTAAACATGAAGTATGAATAGCTTGTCGCACTTTTTGACGAAAAAAGAAATATTGATTAACATAATAATACTGAATGAAACAAAACGTAAAAATGGTGTTCGTTTTGTTAAAAATTATGCGTCTTGTATAACTTTTATCTTTCATAATAATACCTATGTATGAATCTATGCTAATATTATTTTGATGTATATTTTGTTCTAATTATTTTATATATAAGACACACAGTTTAGAGATAAAGATTCAAGGCATAGTATTTTTATAATGTAATAGGATTTTCAGCAACTTACACAGTCAATTCTAGATGTTGGCCGCATTCGTTTTTTTTTAAATTCTTGTTTTAGAAATGCTCTGAAGTTTTTAAATATTGTAAAATTTTAATTATGCCAATTAGGTACATGAAGAAGTACCGCCGCAGAAAAAGAGTAGGTATTTATATCTGTGGCAAACATTTATGCTTAAGCATAGTCCACCGTGTAAACCAATTACCTCGATATCGTTAAAATTAGGAAACTACGATAATAATTCAGATTAAAAAAGAACCAGCTCAATAAATCTACTTAAACAGATCTGTATGATCTGCCTTGAAGAAATATACTAATATAAGAGAAATGTGTGAGTGATGTGGTGCCCCGCATATGGGGTAAGTAGGAGTCAAACCGACAAATTAAAGAGATTTAATTTTATACCTAAGGCAATATAATAGTTTTCAGTATGCTGAGAATATAACAATGTAGGTGTATGTTGTTGAATAAACCTAATGGAATGTCTGTGAAATAACAAAATCCTTTGACAAGCTCCCTGTTAATTCACTTGCATAGCGTAGGTAATTGCTATCTTTTTCTGAATGCTGTGTTTTGTTGCAGCCAGTATCCCAAAATGTGGGGGTTGTCACGAGATGATAGTGGACCGGTACGTGTTGAAGGTGTCGGATCGAACTTGGCACGCGGGATGCCTGCGTTGCGTCGAGTGCCGAGCACTGCTTACCGGGAAGTGTTTCGCGAGGAACAACCAACTCTATTGCACGGAAGACTTCTTCAAGTAAGCCTCTATATTTAACTACCATAATAGTAGTATTTACTAAACATTAATTAATAAACTATTTAATATTATATAATCAGTATTTAATAAACTTTGTCGAATTTTTGACTGAGATGTGTTTGATAAACTATTTGAAATCTAATCCGTATCCGAGACTGTCGTGTTTCGAGATCTAGACTTCTAATTCCAGAAGAAAGTTTTATTTAGAAAATAATCGTTAAACCATCTTGTTGTTTGATGTATTTGTGACATTTTACTAAACGTTTTTAACCTCTTTAAGAACAATAATCGGATAATTGTAACCAATCGCAAATAATAATATCCTAGGCAATCGTTGTTCATCATACTTGTAAATCAAGTGCTTCTCTTGCCAAGAACTAAGCACCTATTCACAAATATACAATGGTGATTCAAAAATATGTTTGTTATGTCACGTTGATAATGTTGTTGTGATTGCGGCTGTTGTCCCAGGCGCTTCGGTACAAAATGCAGCGGGTGTGGGCAGGGCATCCCGCCGACACAAGTCGTGAGAAGAGCGCAGTCACACGTCTACCACTTGAGATGCTTCGCTTGTGCAGCCTGTGCACGGACCTTGAACACAGGGGACGAGTTCTACCTTATGGAAGACGGGAAACTTGTGTGTAAGCCTGACTATGAGGCCGCGAGAGCTAAAGGTTGGTTTTAATTTTCAATGCCATTAATTATTATAAATGTTTTTATATGCAGTGTCATACAGATATCAATATAATTTATCTAAGAATAGGACCCCTTAACAAAGTTAACATTTTGCGTTCATATAGAAAGATATGCAAGAAATTTTTCAGTTAATAAGCCTTTTCAGTTTCTGACCATTATATTTCAAATCTGAAACTGAGTTGAAAATATCATGTCTCGTATACCTGACTGACATACCTATAATTAAAAATTAAAAATAATTAAAACTTGTTATTAAGTGCGGTTGGCGGTTCTTAAATGAAAGCAGATGTACCAAACGCAGGTGGTGAGGGTTCGTTAGATGGAGACGCAGCCAGCAAGAGGCCCAGAACTACGATTACTGCCAAACAACTTGAGACCTTGAAAAGCGCCTACAGCAGTAGTCCCAAGCCAGCCAGACATGTACGGGAACAACTTGCACACGACACGGGCCTTGATATGCGAGTCGTACAAGTGTGGTTTCAAAATAGGTGAGTTTTATGTATTAGGTAATACGTATCTACCTTAACGTGTAAGCAGTTTCGATCACGATGATCTATCGTATCGATATATCGTATTTTAATGTTATTATATTATTGTGCTGGAATTTTTTTGTTGCTTAATATATTTTGGTTGAAGATTTTGGAAACTTTTTGATTCTCTATCTAGTCGCTGCGTTTGTTTCACGAAAAATTTTACAATTCAATAGGTATTATTTATAGAGTGAAAACACCTTAATAGTATGTATTTGCTAAGTTGGTGCATTCCAACAGTTAATCGATTTTTACATAGGTTCAATCTTGGAAAACTCTTTATAGTTATGTTAATAATCACTTAATTGAGTCATTTTGAACGTTTTATGAATATTAGCTTACTGTCTTCGCTTCAGAGACCTAAACAGCACGTTACTATCGTTCTGAAACGAAAGGTTTAAATTTGATTTGTTTCGCAAAATTTTATCGCAAAAAAACCATTAAAACGTTCTCCCGGTTACTTATCTAGAAATTAATCACGCTTGATACGAGCGCACTACAGAAATAGCGTTAAGCAGATTTTGAAATGCTTTACTGACTTAACGAGACGTACAATAAGATTATACTTTTACGATCAAATAGTAAAATGTAGCGTGCATTTAGAAGGAAGAAATTGTTTTCATTTACTTTAAATCGTACCTAACTTATTCCTTTTTGTTTTCATATATTTTGTGTTATGAAACGCAAAACATAAACAAGATTTTCACTCAAAATATACATGCATACATAGATGCTTATATGGCCCGTATTTGGGTCACCTAATAATGTTTTCAGTACCTATCTCTATATTTTAGTTTTAAACAAACTGATAATCGTTGATGTGTTGTTGTTGTGTTGTGCTGTAAAATAGTCCGTACTAAACTATTTAGTTTTATAATGACACAATCAACAAACTAAAATCGAGTTTCAAAAATTTGAGATAAGTCAATTTTCATGACTATTCCCTGTTTACTAAATCAAGGACACGGTCAGTTCGTCGTTTTCTGCCTTCGTTCATTGTGTGTTCGTTTGTGAGAAGCCTTTTGAACTATGTTTTGTATCGCGTGAATGGCAGCAGTCACGGCTTGCGCTTTGGCCTCGCTTCGTAAACGTCAGATTTATATGGGCAATGGCTGGTTTTGTACGCATTGTAAGTTAACTACAAGAGCGTTATTAGCTATTGAAACTGTACTTACTATGGTTGATTTTGATAGGTACTTAGGAGGATTGTTACATTGTCTTGTGTTAGAGTTCTTATTAAAAATGCTAGGTATAGATTAGAGGTAACAAAAAGGTAGCACCTATTTTTATTCTAGACGATTCCGTCAATAGACTGGAGCAAATGTAAACAACTCTGCTGTAGGTATTGGTGGACCGTGGTTCTAGTCCAAGTTTGAGTCTAATTAATCCAATCTGATAGTTAAATGGGATTCATAACTAGACATTTTATAAATCAATTTGAAATAATTTAAATGATCAACTTTAAACGCTATTCTTCGTTGTTGACGAATCCATCCTGCACGAAAACTTTTTTCTTAACCGAAGCTGTCGCAATTGTTTTTCCGATAGAATAATTCGTATAAAACCTTGAAAACACATCCACGCGTCGAGTCGTTCGTCCCAACGGGCTGGGCGGAGGCACTTTAATTAATCAAGGCTGCCTTTGTTGAAAGCCAGCCCGGCGAAGCGGGGATCGCTCTGCTAATAACAACACAACCAAAACACGCGAGGGGTGTCTGTTTATCCAATACATTCACGATTATATGTTTAAATTAAAAGCAATCGAAGCGTCATAACGACTCACTCGTCATAATACCGCACTCAAGTTGATGCAAACATAATTATGTCAAGTGCTCTTTATTTGAGCTTCGAATATTAATAGGGTTCAATTAAAAATTCTTATACGATTTTGACGCAACAAATGTGCAATATTTGTTTAATTTACTTGAGTAAGATAAAATACCTATGATGCGAATTAGTGTTATTATAATTAGCTGATCATTTAGTTTATGAACAGGTAATTTTGAAAGTTAAGCTACTTACTTAATGACAACTAGTTTAATAAAAAAACACAAAGTCAATTGAAGAAATATTTGTGTTTGATGTTAAAGTTCTCTATATTTTTCGGCAGGAGAGCAAAAGAGAAACGGCTAAAGAAAGACGCTGGCAGAACGAGATGGTCACAATACTTCAGATCAATGAAAAGCGGCGGTGGATCGCCGAGACACGACCGACTGCTTGACAAAGATGAACTGAAAATTGATTTGGATTCGTTCAGTCACCATGGTGAGTAGTTCATATTTTATGTGATCTAGTAGATAGACTGTAAAATATAGCATGTAATGGTAATACAAGCTCTACAAAATATCTAATCTACAACGAAAGCAGAAACCTACTAAGTCAAAATTTAGAATATTTTATTAATATACTCTGTGTTTTCAGATTTAAGTAATGACAGCTACAGTACTGTAGCTCTTGGTGCGGAGGAAGGGTCTCCGGCAGGCGGTGGCGGGGCGGGCGCTGCAAGTGCTCGTTTCTCAGCAACGCCACCCTACTTGCGAGCGCATTCACCGCCGCATCCACATTACCACTATCCGCCAGATCACCTCGTTTATACTAATATAGGTAAGTGTAGATTTGAAATAACTTTTATAGCGTTTGGTTATTGAGATTGACTGAGTCGCAATGCATTCATTTGTTACGAAGTAATGAAGTCCTTTATGTTGCGATTCGTGTACGTGTGTGGGTCTAGATAGTTAAGACATTGTGGGCCACCTTGTCTAAACCACTCATATTCTACTCCGCTTTGGGATTTTTTTGCAGTGATTTGTTTGAAGAGGTTTATGGAACTAATGTCTACTTCTTATGTTCTTTTTCTAAAGTAAATGCACATTGTCTTATGGTGTATTACAGGTCAAGCAATGAGTGGAGCAGGCATCGGTGGCGCGGGCGGTGCCTCCGACCTGAGTAGTTCATCATCTCCAGCGGCGGGCGGGTACCCAGACTTCCCCCCGTCCCCGGACTCGTGGCTCGGAGAGACGCACCACTACTCCCCGCGAGGCTTCCCCTAGCGGCGGCCCCCGCCGGCGCACGCGCTCCCCGCGCCCGCCGCACCCCTTCTGACACCTTACCCTCCGCACGCACAACCGCTCGAGCTTGTGGTCAAACGTGAACTGTGAGTTGTGATCACCGACTACCTTACATTATTGAATAGTTGAACTCAAAGTGTGGAAATGTTGTGACTGGATTTTTAGCAAATTGGGACTCTAAAAAGTGAGAATTTATGCTACGACTATTTAATTGTAATCAAAGTTGCAATATACTGGAAAAAATGCTGTGACTAAAAATTTTTAGCTATGGACAACTATAGATTGTGATCAACTATGTGACAACTTGACTTTTTATGAAGAACTGTATTTATTTCTATAGTGACTTAAATTGTAGTCAAATGAGAATTGAATTTGGCTTATTTCTGCACTATTGACCTATGGAAGATTAATCCATGTTTTTTTATTTATTTGAGAAGATAATAATTTAATTAAAATAACTAAAAGCTTTTACAATTTTTTTGGTATACCTACACATTTGTAATTTCGAAATAAAATTTTAATCGAGTTTGTTTTGTTTAAAAAGGAATACCTACTTTTAAATTTGTAAAAATCATTTATCGGATAGAGATTTAATAATAGTGGATTTGAATAAATTATTATTTGAACAAATAATATTAGCGCCGATTCTAAATAAAACTAGCAATTTCAAAAGATGTTCATGCAGAAAGTGCCTAAACATCACAAATGTTTTTCATAACTCATCATATTTTACTGACGAGAGCACCACGATTTGTTGTTGTATAAAATTAAATATTAGTTATTTATTTTATTTACATTGTAATATGTTATTATGAATGTGAAAATATATAAAATTATAGTTGTGTGTAAAAATATTTTGTAAAAGTAGTTTACGTAGTCTGAGGAATTATTAAGTGATACAAATTATATGTAAGTAGTTTTAACATTCGTTTAATTCGTAAGATTTTACAAATTCTATCATTATTGTAAATAATATAGTTATAGCTATTATGTTTAAAATCAAACTAAGTGAATATCTAAAATAGGCAAGTCCATAATATTATCATTACTATTATGTAAAAAGATTCATTGTGCAAAAAATTCTAGTCGACAAATGAATGATATTGATATAATACATGTACGAAGTTTTATTTACAAACTATCTTTAGGTAATTATTATACAGTATCTACAATTCAGTTGTGGCGACTCCCCAATATTGCGACATTCTACCTTCGAGGTCAAGTGAATCTTGGGAATGGGACGTTTTCTCCTGAATTACGGCAAAATCGTATTCCAAATGATAAGGCATTAGTCGTTGAAGCGACCCAAAGTACGCAGCATTAGGACCACCGTTCGGTAGTCTTCCTGATCCAAAACGAAAATCAGGTTTCAAAACTGTGCCAAAAGATCTTGCGCTACCAAAATGTTTCGACAGAAATGGTACTTTTGAAGTTTTCCCAGTCAAGTGTAACTGAGGGCTGCTTCCGGATAATCCTTTAATATTTCTCAGAGTACTACCATTCGAGCGAATGCCTTTCGATAAATTGTCCAACTCTTTATCGAATATCATCTGTGTGTTTTGTTCTAGCATGTATTCCCAACATTTGAATTGTTCTTCCGAATTTGGGATTTCCTCATTTCTATGATCTTCTTTTTCTTCTTCAACGCGAACTCGGATCGCTCTGGCAACTCCACCACGACAACTTCTACGTTCTGAAGCTTTATTTTGTGACCGAACGCTAGAATAATGTTGATGACTTATTGTTTCACTCGGAGGGCGGTCGCTTTGTCCACTTGGCGAAGAACGATCACTACCTGGTTTCGAAGGAGATATCGAATGACAACATGGCTCTAAACGAGAACAACAACAATCAGATCTGCATGTTGTTTTATTACTGTTGATTGTTTGCCTCAACTCTTTCATCAGAAGATCAACATCGCCTCTTTCATTATCAAACCTTATTACTACTATTGAAATGCATTCTTTAACGCCATAACTTTGTGCTAAGTCTTGCAATCTTTTTGCAGCAAGAACAGGATTCCGTTCTGCTCTGACTTCGGCAACTGCAGAGTCTATGGTAACAGCATTCCAAAACTTTCCATTTCCCATAATTAAAAATTCGTCATCTTCTTTTATCACTGTTTGGATTATATCCGGATCAGGTACAGTGTTAGGGTAGCGCGAGGAATATCCGAGACGTCTCTTATTTTCTATGCCTAAAGTTAATGGCCCATTCCGTCTACTGAGAACTGCCCTAGTATCTCCGACATTAGCCAGTTTCAGGCTATATTTTTTGGAGGTTTGTCCGAATCCATTGTCTTGTACAGTAACGGGTGATATGTGACACATTACCAGACACGCTCCTTTTCTTTGACCTTTTTCTTTCAACTCTCTGTGAGCTGATAACACTACATATTTCATGTATTCATTCACAGTTTCTTTGATTGATTTTTCTTCTAGAAGTAATCCTGGTATACTCGTTTGTAAAATTTTTGGTATTTCAATATCTGTTTCACCGTCAATAATAGCGAAAAGACCCTCTTTATTACAAAATGAAGGAAGACGTATTTGTGCGCAATATAATTGTAATGACTTGTCTGGACACTCTGAAAAACCGGTATTCCATGGAGTTATTCCTATAAGTTCTTCATGATAACCAGTTTTCTGGGTCCAAGAAACTGAATGACGTCCCGTTACATCTACCAAACTTAATGGTCTTTGACATTTATATGAGTTAAACTGCGAGGGGTCTACTTGTAACTTTTTATTACAAGAGATATCAAGAAATTTTAATTGCTTGGGGGCAAGTAACCGTAAATTTACACTATCTAGTTCGTTATGCGCAAAATCTAAAATCTTCACTGATGCACTACAAGCAAACATTGGCACTGTTCGTAATTTGTTCGAATGAGCTCTAACCACTTTTATATTATTTAGTTGAGGCATATTTTCCGGTAGTCTTGAAAATAAGTTTCCTGACAGTGACAATTCTTCAATATCGGGCCAATAGCTTACACAGTTTTCTGGAAGACTCGTCAGACAGTTGTAGGCTAAGTGTAAGACCTTCAATCCACGAAATGCTACAAGGACATCAGTTGCATCGTCGTTTAAACAGTTGGCTGTTAAATATAGATTTTCCAAGCAATATGATGTACATCTTGCTGGAGGGAGACGGCTCAGTCTGTTATTAGACAAATTTAAGATACCCAATCGGTCACATACTGAGAAGAAATTTTCTGGTAAGGCCTGTATACAGTTATCGTGAAGTAGTAATTCTTTGAGAGGTGCTCTTAGTCGTGGCATCGACGGAATACTAGAAATTTTATTGTGGGCTAAATGCAGGTTACTTAGGCTTGATAATTCACTACAAAATAAATGGTCAGGTAATGATGTTAACTGGTTGTTGCTCGCGTGAAGTGTTGTGAGATCTGAACAACCGCTGATCCATTGTGGTAGTGACGTCAGTTTGTTGTAAGTCACATCAATTTCCACTAAATTAATCGGAGGGACTGTGGTCGTTAATGATTCCAATTCTGAAAAATAATAAAATAGATGTTAATTGTCTGTGGCCTCTATTTTTGAAAAGTTATTCTTGTCTATTGGTATATATTATTGTCAATAGGTAGTCAAATGAAAATTGTCTTTTTAGTAATGAAAGAGTTTGTATAACGAATAAAATGTAACTTACGATTATGAGGAGCTCGAAGTATGCGCAAGGAGCCTCCATGAAGCGCTACGTGTTGCAGAGCGTTATGCGACGCGTATAATTCACGGAGACCACGCAGAGAAGACACTACTAACACTTCCACTGAATTGTGCGATATATCTAATGACACTAAATGCTGAAATAATATAAAAGATAATTAAATAAAATTATTTAACAAATTGTAACGCAAGTGGGTAGTGTATTGATTATGGACTACGGACCGTCTTAATCTTCAATTTATTCAGCTAAATATTTGAGGTTATATTGCGTGATGGAAACTATACACTTGCAAAGAATGAAAACAATTCAATTCCGATAATAATCATTATTGGTATTGAATTGTTCTTGAATAGTCTTCGGATACAGATAAATTAATAATAATTATATTTTATAAGATACGATAAGAAAATTACCTCATAATTTCCGAGTATGATGCTTCCTTTTAATCTGTTGTGCCGTAAGTCGACATTAGTCAATGGAGTGCGATATTCAACCTTATTTTCATCATCTGGTGCCATTTTCTGAAAATCACATGATAACGTCAATAGGATTTTAAAATTTTAAAATTACATAGGTACACCTGAACGTAGCAAATCGAAAAATAATTTCAACTATCACACACACAATTACACGCTTACATAACACAAAGAAAATTTTAGGAAAATATATCTTACCCCAAAATTTGATATAAGATTTCTTGCAGCCGACAGAGTCCGTAGTCGAGGCAACCGGAGCAAGTTGTCGATCGAACGGATCTCGTTGTCGGCTATCTGCAGTTCTTCTAATCTGAAATATATAAAGTAAATACTGATATATTATTTTATTGATACAGTAGACAGCCGAGCTAACGGATAGGTTGCAGTATACAACGTACAATTCGCTATAGCTGGGACGCAAGCTCAATCAATCTTCAATCATACAACTTCATATTCTATCTTGAAAAGTGATGTAAGTTTTGTCTAAATCAATTTACATAACACAATTATATAGTAACGTACAAATTACAATGTTTTTAATGATAATCCTCACAAATCTACCAAGACTGCTGCAAAGATAACAGTGAGCTGTGAGTGACTTACCTAACTAATTTTCTATAGTAAAACTTAAAATACTCAAATGACAAATTAATTCTTTTTTTACAAACCAAACACAAATTTAATAAGAAATTTAAATAGAAAGGCCGTTTTCATTTAACTATGATCATAGTTTTTCATAAAGTATCTTCAAACAAAAAATTGGGTAAACTTCCGAAAAACCATAACTCACGTTTAGGAAATCGACAAAATCTATTTCTTACATCTCATAATCCTTTCTTGAATAAACTCGTTTCATATTTCTTGTTATCTAAACTCAATTAACTTTCTGATTTACATTAAGAAACTATAATAGTCTATAATATACGGCGAACAATAGCGACTTGTAACAATACGTTACGTCTATATACTCACATTTTCGGATGTATTTGATTGCGGAAGAATAGGATTTCCGATGGTAATTAACGTTTTAACAAAGAATATTTTAACTTGTATTTATTTACGACATTATCTGTATAATCGAAATATTATTTTCACATTGAAAATTGGCCGTATTTAAACTTAGGATAAACACACTAACTTCTATGAGTGAGTGAGTGTGACGTTTTTCGTTTGCTCCTCTCCACTTTTTACAGAAAACACGTTTAAGATTGCTCAATGAGAGGTGTTATCCAAAAAGATTGTGTTCGAGAAGTTGAACCAAATTATTTAGCGGATAATAATAATATAAGAGTAAACAAAAATGACCCACAAGTGCATATACCGTAACTGACGCAATTAATTCTTTACGGTAACACGTAGGTAGGTACTTTGGAAAGTAAAAGATTTAAAACAAATATCAGTGTTTTGCGTAAAATACTTCGTAACATACTATTATGTTATTGACTAACAGAATTGAAGCTGCATGCAAAATAAAAGCTCGAAACCGATTGCGTTACAAATTTTCGAGTTTGTTTTAATACTATGGTATCGTAAGGGAATATTTTATATTTTTAAGTTTCTCTGTATTATATTAATTCAGATTATTTTCACATACCTAATATGTTGTTTCCTATAGGTAACATCCAACATATTAGTATGAACGAAGTTACTTCAATATGATTTATGTTGAAGGATTTAGTAATATTGTATTTTCATATTTCTAATATAACATACAACTAGTAGCTGTAGTAGGTTCGTAGCTAGAATGCATAAGTAGAATAGCCCGGAGAATTTATACTTACAAATGGACAGGGCCCATAATATTTAGAACAAAATACAGCTCATTGATCCGAAAAGATCTTATTTGACCCTAAACATAATGTTATTATGCAGAGATATAGGTATATTTCAGATCAGCGACGTTTTTGTCTAGCACTCGATCTCTACTGGAAGGCGTTTTGGATTGCAAGTGTAATGGGATCTTTAAACGTTATAAATACCTACCTAAATTATAAAATAAATATTTAAATCGATATTATAAGGCAATTAGAAAGTACGAAAACCATCGATGTTGCCTTTGCGTCTTCTACCAAAAGTGTTTATTACAATTTTGGGTCATCGAACAAGAAATACTCAGGCGCTAATGTGTAATATTACCTACACTCATTATTATTACGGTACGATGTTATCACTGCATTACGAGTGACAACTGGAGCAGGGTGAGAGTGTAAACATTGTGTCATGTGCACTTAACGGCAATATTTTTATGTATAATTATTTTCGATCCTTTTTTGATTTGAATACGTACAGAATATTTGAAAAGTCGGATCTTTTAAAGTAAAACTTTTAAAAGTTCTTTTAAGGATATTGAAAGTGTTAAAATTTAAAAATAAACATTATTAAAAACCACTTCCTGAGAAGCTTACACAGTTTCATAATTGTAATGTTATTATTATTTATGTTGTTCTTTAGATTTTTCCTACTAAAATTACGAATTTTTTGGCAGTGAGAAATCACCATAAGTTGGACATTTACATTTAACAGTTATAAAAATGTACACTTTTCACTTACTACTTACACTTATTCAGCTTTCTATGTGGAATTAAGTACGTATATTTTTTGAACAAACTAACCACTTTGTCTATAGACGTGAATATTATTATGAACTCAATATTCAGATCGACATCCAAATTTTATTCGTAATTGACCTCCAATGTTGTAATTATAAAATTTTGTAAGATAATAATATGTTGAATGTGAAACATGAAGATCAATAAACCCAAAGAGTTCCTTAAACCTTAGGCTAATGTTAGTATCTATGTCGATGTAATAGCATATAAATCTTTTATTATTTGACTAGGCAAGCTATTACAAAATTATATTGTATGGTTTTGCTGACTTCTATCTTAGGTCTGGCACAATTGTTGAATACCGACACGACACTTACTATTGAATACGACACTTACCAACACCAAAGTCAAATCACAACAAACACAGCTCCTTTCAATCGCCTTAGCGAATAACACTTCATAATTTCACATCAATTAAGGGTTACCGCACAAATAATCACAATATTTAACAGTAGATGCTTCTAGCAATGTGAATGTGTTTGTTAAGACTGACCGCCCCGCGAGCGTTCTTACCGCCCCACTGACCACGCACATTTAGCAAGAACTACCATCTACCATCCATGTTACACACAAGCATTGTTGTTATATCTATGAATGGATCTATGCAACATGAAAGTAATCAATCGTAATGTTCCCTTTATTGTGTATGCAAAGAGGTTTGAGCTCATAAAGGTATTGTTTTTGGTACCTACTTATTTTTTGATAGTTTGGTACGAGCTAACTGAGCACAGAGCAGTTAACAGCTCGACTGGTTCCTATAATGGTTAGCCTCGAGGGGCGAACCACGGGTATTTCTATTAATCAAGTAACAAGTAATGCCCTGTTCTACTGACTGCCCCAAAGATTTACCTAGATATTTAGAAATATTTTTGAACATTTGAAACCGAATATAATTTTAGGTGAGTATAGATTTATCGAATGATTTATTTATTTCCAATTGGGATATCATTTGCGCTTTAATAGCAATTAACAAATTGGTGATGATACTAATTATAACGTTTTCCGAAACTGTATTTTCGTTACGGTTAAGTTATTTTATGCAACGTAATGGAATGCATTTAAATGAGGGCGTAATAAGTTATATTACGTAAATTAAATGCATGCAAAGCAATGTATTGCGGCTATTATAATTAAGGTGCATATTTTAAACTAATGTATAGAACAAAAATAATAATTTTTACCAGAAATATTTCATATTGTGACGCACATTCGTAATGGCAGCTGTAGTTGACTTTTATATTCTCTGTTTATATCTAACTAGATGACCCGCGCAACTTCGTCTGCGTTACAAAGGGGTTCAAAAATTGTAGCCTATATAGGCACGCGCCTGCATTTTAAATTTGTAATATCTTCGGTAATATTCACTTAAATTACATGCTGTAAAAAGCATATTGATCTATAATAAGTGCACAATTTATTTAGGGTCCTTAATTGGATAAGGATTAATACTGTATTGTTTAAAATCACTTCGTAAATAACCATTTTTTAGTAAAGAATAAAAATGGTTATGCTGGGTTATGCCTAAGAGATAGACATATACCATCGCGGACTTTTTTGTTGAACTTTTTAAGGTGAACAATACTGTAGTACATTATTTTGGTCTATCTCGTAGGGTTCAGTCAGCGTTTGCAATATAAGCGCAAAAAAACGTGCTTATTTACGACATCACATTAGAAACCTTTAAATTTATCAGTGTTTCTCTACTATATTATGCATTTATTATACATACAAACCTTCCTTAAGAATCACTCTATCTATTAAAAAAAACCGCATCAAAATCCGTTGCGTATTTTTAAAGATCTAAGCATACATACAGACATACAGCGAAAGCGACTTTGTTTTATACTATGTATTGATACTAGCTGCTGCCCGAGACTCTATAACCCGTTTTTTCTTCTTCACGTATTTTTTTCACTATAAAAGGTAGCCTATGTTCTTTCTCAGGGTCTAAAGATTGTCTGTGTCAAAATTCATCAAAATCGGTTGAGAGGTTTAACTGGGAAAGCGTAACACACAGACAGACAGACAGAGTTACTTTCGCATTTATAATATTAGTAGGGATACTATAGCATCGTTTCTTTCACCATCTAAAACGTATAGATAGATCGATAACACCTATTTAAACAAAATTTACATGATTCATATAGCGTTAAACTGGTTGTATTACGATATGCTATATTTTGTAGTTACTAAACATTATGCACACGATGCACAACACAGTTAAAAGGAATTTGTTTCAATGTTAACCGTCGACGTAGAGCGTAAAGATAAGCTTAAGGACGAATCCTCAATAACTCTTACATATCTGATGTTGTAACGCCTTTGTTAATGGCGATAGCATCAAATCTCTCAGAAAATGCATGTCAGGAGTATAATCATTATTTATATGTACTCAGTTTTGAAATTATCGAAATTTCGACGAAAATCTTATATAGAAAGATTGTTTGAAGAAAAGCTTAAACAAAATATCAACAGCTAGAAACTATCGAATGTGTCTTTCTTATGATGCTATTAATTAATATAAGACACGTGGAACGATGTAGTAACTTTTCACACAAAGCCTAATGCAGCATGAAACTTTAGACAATTTAACCACAAAATAGAAAACTAGCTAAACAACGTATAAACTAAATTCCAAACAAACAAGTATGATTTATTGGTTTAGTTTTAGAATCTAGAAGTAGAAGAGGGGTTGTACTCGCGAAGTGAACGTAACTCGGTACGGTCTGTCGCACAGATGTAGATAACTCCACGACCAAACGCAGGCACTCACTCAAAAAAATTAGCACACAACGGAAACATATTACACTGTTTGTACTTGAAATCAGTGGCCATATACACAAGTACAAAAATCTCGATTGTCTTATAAAATCATCTATGCGATTTTTAATTGAAGGGGAGTTATTTTCTTCTCATCCTTCAAGGCCAATACTAGGAAATTAGTTTTATACAGGCTATCTGAATTACTATTACTTAGTATTATTTTTTGTGAAATAATTATTCATTCTGCTTGCTCTAAATGTCAAATATCTAGCAGATTTCACAGTGCCGTTCGTGAAAATTTACATACGACATACACTGATAAGAATCTGGCTAAAATGTCTCAATTTCACTAAATGAGTCAGTTAGTTCAAGGTCTACTTGTTTTGCGGTTAGTACGAGTATATATTTTGTAGCTCATAAACGATATGAGTAGGTACAACATGAATATAAACTAGAACGAAAGGAGACTAGTTTAGAACGATTCTTCATTGTAGTACCTTCTAAGTGAAAATTTAGCCGATAAATATCATGATAAGAAATTTACCTATAAAATAAATGAAGATATCTAAAACTTTGTAGGTATGAGTTACGAGACAGCAGCGACTTTGGTGTATCACTGATTTTGCAGAGGTTTATGAGCGTCGACAACAATTTTCGATCAAGTAGACTGCAAACTCTTCTTTTGATCAATAAGTAAAAAAAAAATATTTGGAGGAGTCTATAACTTTTTACGCTTGGATAAAATAACATTCCGCGATTACTTCATTCAATAATAGTCTTTTCAGCGAAGCTACTTTTACAATTATGTTACACTCTATCAAACTTGTGGTGTTTTGTCAAAATCTTTGTACTGTACATAATATTATTAGCCAATAGTAAACACCAAGAGGTGGATATAGATATTAAATGTTTTGATACAGTGGAATCGGAATCGTTTCGAAGGCTGAGGTTTGTTCGAGATGTTACAAGCGCCACGGTCTGTCAGTCGAGCGTTACCGACTGCTTCCAGTGACGGTCGCTTATGGCTATACGTACTTGAATATAATAATACGTATGAATATTATACTACAGACTCATAGTATGAATCATACACCCAATCTTGTATCATTTTATACCAACCATCAAATAGTTTATTATAACTTACACACAAAAATATGAGTTCTGATTGTACTGAAATGAAGTTTTGGATATGTGTTCTCCTTTTTACTACATAGGTAGACGAGCATACGACCTACCAATACAATTTCAGGGAACTACATATACGTACTACGACCTCCAGTATTGATTTCTTCTCAAACCTCGTAAAAATAATTAGATACTTACTGTGCAAGTTGACATATTTCCTTTGGTAGTTCTGCAATTCTGTTGTCGCTTATATCCAGATGTGTTAACGCTTGCAGGCTCCATGTCGGCGGTGGTACTGCAGACAGAGCATTGTTGCACATGCGCAAAACTCGTACGGCGAACGCACTGGACGCATGCTGGAGCAATGCTTCTCCCAATGACGCTCGGCCACCTCCGCTAAGGTCCAGAACATTCGGTGGTTGAGTACTTTGAGTTGCCTAGAAAGATGTAAGGTATATAAGTAGGTTGTCATGAAAAACTGAACAAGACAGAGTAGGTAATAGCCGGTTTGGTCTAAACTATTACGACTGGTAAAGTGTGGCTGATAAATATAATTGATTTTAGATTGAAAGCCTCTCCCCAAAATGACGATCTGATTCGGGTCACTGAAATATGATGGGTTCAGATGGTAGCTAGTCGTTTCGATAAGAACTGTTTCCTGATAATGATTATGAGATTAAGATAAAAGCCTAATAGTAGTATTGAAGATTATTGAAGTCGACGAGAAAAACTAAATTATAAAAGCAATTAATGTATAACAATGAAGGTAATTAGTTTTGAACATTACTAACTGTATTCCTTAAACTCAGTATTATTCCGGCCTATTAGTATCTAATTTACGATAAGCCATTACATAACATTGTGAGAGTACAGGAAATCCTCAGGTCGCGTGTACGTTGCGCTTTCTCTCACTGATTAAGAATCTCAGGTTTCTAAACGCACTTATTTTGAGAATCCAATCTTTATTGAATTATAATATTCTATAATATTTAAGTTATTTAGAAAAAAAAAACCTAAAATGTATTGTAATTTTAGGTTTAGGTATTATTATCCTTGAATGTTGTAAATAAAACTCAAAACTAATTTTAGATACTAAGTAATGTTATGTAAATTCTTCAATTTACACTAACAGTTTCATAATTTTTAATCAAAAATAATGAGGCAGTTAATTTTAAATATAAAAGCACAACTCATGAAGATTCAAGTGCCAAAAAATCTTGAAGAAGTTTTACTTGAAGAAGGTTTACTTTTTTAAACCTTAAAGCTGTTCAGAACTCGAAAACTATGACAAATCGCGGAATATACATAGGGGTGTTTCGAGTACCTAAAAGTGTGCTCTATCTCCTGGAGGCCCAGGCTTTACACTACTTTCTAGGACCCTATATAAGTATCAATAGAATGCAATAGGTATATCTGCACAAGCAAGGCGGATCAAAGTCATTACTTACAAACTTAACAACATGTAGTTAAAGTCGCCTTTCATCTTAACTTTTTAGATATTTAACCTTTTTCTGTTTATCTGTTTCTTGTGAGTAAAATTAAGTATCAACATGTCAAAAGTGCAAAATTAAGCTATACAAGCGTTCAATAATCGCACAAATAGATTGCTTATCTGCTGGTCTATAGACATATGACAGAAAATAATTCATTTCTGCACATACTGTACGAGTTTTATGGTACAATTCTATGTGATTCAGGTATGCGTGGACTTATTAATATCCTAATTGTTGCGATATAATAATTATTGTTTTAATATCAACTTTTTGATTGTCAACTCATGTGTGTGTAGGCTATATATATACAGCCGTATTGTGACTTTAAAAGGTTTAATATTATTAATATATTCGTTGTGGTTTATCGAGAAGTTCTATAAGCATGTTTACGCTTATCTTCTAATCTTATCTTATATTTGTCTTAATTTGATTATTTTCTACATCTGCTTTAATCACAACTTTTGACTTAATTCAGAAGAAACACCTTAAAGTCATTTATTCGAAGCGGGTCGAAATTAGCACATTTTGCACTTCTATTTTTCAAAAAAACAGACTTATTCTGTTACTCTGCTTAGTGTAGATATGAAAGGTAAAGAAGAAAACCAGTAAATTAATGTTATTTTAAAAGATATAATTGTTGGTATATTATTATGGTGCTGTACATAGCATTCTCGCAGACGACGTCGCGGGCAATGACTAGTTATTAATATATTCCGATTAATTTTTATTAGATCTAATTTTCTTGACTTTTTTCATATTCTATGTATGAGTTGTTTATTTTTATCACTACTATCACGCAGACGACGTCGCGGGCAATGACTAGTTATTAATATATTCCGATTAATTTTTATTAGATCTAATTTTCTTGACTTTTTTCATATTCTATGTATGAGTTGTTTATTTTTATCACTACTATCATCCATGCTGGTATAAGATGTGTTAATTTAAAAGTGTACAGTTATTTTAAGCTGTGAATACTTCTATTGATTTACACGAAACTAAATTATAACCGCGTGTAGTGTTTAATTACTAATCAGTAATCAGTAACATTACAGATCTCTATCTTGAACTTCACTGAATATATTTATCATCTGAAACTAATACAAAGCACTAAAAAAGCTGTTAATGAATTGTTTATATTATAGTTTTACAGTACATTAACAATAATGTACACGACACTTACAAAACGCAAATATTTTAGCAGTCTATCCAGTTGTTGCAATGCGAGTAAGGTCTTTAATATTGATGAAAGCATCTCTATTGGAGGCAGAGATATTTCTTTTATTATATCTTTATGCAATTAAATGTGAAAATTATAAGCGAGCGACAGGTTCATTTCATCTTTTTGTAGCATATACAACATAGACATGTTGTATTTAGTTATTAGATACCTACCAGACCGTTACATTTTTCCTTGAACGTGTTCGGCTCTAAACTATCCAAAAAAATATCAGACACAGGTTCACAGACGTCCAAACTATCTACTTCTCCGTCAAACTTCATACTATTTCCTTCCACCATCACTGCACTTCACATTTTAACGATTTTAACGCACTAGTTTGAGTCCTCTAAATGACACTTGAAGGAAAGCTGTCGCGGTGTGTAACCACGGTGAGGCCGACGAACTTCGATCATTGTTATTCTCGAACACTATCAAAATTTAAATCTTCGATATTCTGAACACGGAGTCAGTGCCAGTACAGGCGACATACACACGTCCTTGGTTCGTTTCGCGGGAATCAAGATAATGTATGTTTGATTTGCTTCTACGTGATGCTCTTTTTAATGAGCATTCTAATGTTTTTGTTCTCTTACAGTTTTTTTATCCTACAGTAGATAATATTATGCACAGTTTTGGTTTGCAAGTCGTCTGTGTGTCGTGCTATCACTGCTCGCACTGTGGACATCTCGACCGTAACATTTCTTTCGAAGCGGGGGCAACAATTTCTCATAATGACTGGCATGGTATTTTTGCAATGTTTGTTTTTATCTTTTGCTTTTTAAATTGAACGTTAAGATAGGTTTTTTGTAAATGAATTTAGGTAACTACATAATAAGAGAACTGATATATTGAAAACAACATTATACTTTTGTTCAAACTCATCGGTACAGCAATTGTTATCCTTTAACATCACTTTACATCTTGTACAGAATATTATACATAGCTTGCATTGAGTTCACTTTTATACATAAAAATATGTATATTTGATATACATAATTAGCATGTACATTTTATTTTGTGTGACTAATGGAATAAATTTAAGCTTTCGATAGCACTTGTTTACAAACAGAAAACCAAACCAATAGCAATTTATTTATTAGCGCCAACTATCTTTGTTGACGATATAACAGAGAAACTAATGTTACACAACCCTATAATGAGATGAAACCGTACATTCAAATGTCAAATGACTCTGATAGGCTTCAGGAATTCTTAGTTATTTGCCGCTGTTCAGTTACCGGTTCGTTAGTCTGAGAAGTGTACCGGAATGAAATCCTCAATCATCTGCTAAGAGTCTATTCAGACTATAAAACTGCGAATAACTAGGTTGTTACGGGTGTTTTGTTTCAATTAGATGAATTTGAAAGTAATTAGTAATTTATCTAATGTGATTTATATCAATTAGGTGTATGGGTGTAATTTTTTTTCTTTAATTGAAGTCACTTTTAACTCGACTCTAATAATAATAATTCTCCATACCGGTTTCGACTACGGCGACTATTTTCTATATCGTTTTTTCCGTAACTCAACCCTAAAATTTAGAGTATGAACAAGAGCTGATTGTAAAACGCAAAAAGAACCAGGATTTTAGATGAACAGAATATGTCATATAAACTTAAAAAGTTCTATTAAGTTACAAAAACAAGTATAGGTAATTATAAAAAATATCACTTACTTCTTTAAGCCAGCAGAACCAAACGTTTCTTTCCCAGACGGTACTGAATCCCAAAAAAAGATGATTTACATTATTTTCACATGGCAAGTTGCTACTCGGCCTTGGCTTAACACATAACACAAATCTTTGCGCTTTCGGGGGACAAAATTCAATGCTTCCTCCACTCAACTCGAGCATCTCCCAAGCAGTTCCTATAACAATATTTAATTTAAACGTGAGCAAAAATATTTAGACGCTTCGTATTTCTTGACAAATCTGAACGTACCATAAGTATGCAACCTTGATCCAACAATGTATGCAGGCTTTGGTTTCCATTGCGGGAAAACATGCCCTTTTAATACATATAAAGTTCCAGATTTCAAAACACCTCCATGCTTCCCAGCTGGTCCAGCGCACCAACGCAGTGTCTGTCGCAACTCAGGATCAACCGCTAGTCTTAGTCTTCGAGACTCTGATCTCCAACCACACGTCGCCAAAAATTGGTCTTGTATCCTCAAAGGGTACTCGTCAAGTTCCAGGCGTCTCGATTTCTCTCCACCAATTTGCATCCACAAAGTCACCTCATCAGTAAGTCCAAGTAATTTATTGATGTCTTCAACAGTTGTACTCAAAGTGGCTTTCACCAGTTTGCTGGGTGCATCAACGACGAATGGTTCGAGGCCTTCGAAGACTCTTATCCAGCCGTGTTCGTCTTTACGAGGTTTGAATCCGCGCGTAGATGCAAGCCGGCGGAGAGATTTGCGGCGCACGTGAGGCGATGAAGCATGTAGGCCGTCATCACACACCATGGCGCGGGCAGGTGGACGCGAGGTGCGGTGGCCGACAACGCAATGCCGGCGCACCGGACTCCGCGCCCGCCGCTTCGATACAAATGGGTCGGATATATGGAGGGGGTGGGAAACATGTACTTCGGTCAACCGGGAACACGACTGTTCTGAATACAAATTAACTTAATTAAGGATTCACCAGTGTAACTGATCACACAGATAAACCGTAGTTGTTTTTTTCGCAAATTAATAGGTATGTTCTAGTTTTTTGCAAAATGCTGTTGCGCAATCGCAAATCAATTTTTTGCATGAAATCAATTACTATTGGTGCCAATAAGTATATTTTTTAAATCATATTTAAGTAAACATTGCAGAAATGTCCAAGTTATGTATTACTTAGTGGGATTTATAAATTTATTTTAAATCAGTCACTGTTTCAATTTCGTATTTCGTAATTACCTACATAGAACACATTCTCATTTAATCTATAGCAGCAACCTATAAGTTCATAATTAACAAAAATTGAAATATAGTAAATTTAAATTAAAAAGCACAGTCTTCGACTCCCTGTTTGGTGAAGTTACGTCAAAGAAAAGGGTCAATGAGCACAATGTTTGGACACGGTTCGGCGGCCACCCCACCTGCTGACTCACCTGCTGCGCTTGGGCAACACAAACCCTTCAAAATGCACTACCTGTCTAAGTATCTACTATATGCGTCTTTAAACTATGTTATTATATTTAGAGGTATATATATTTTAGTATTATTTTATCACTGCTATGAAAGTTAATTGTAAAAATATTAATTAAATCTCTTTAGGTATTACTGTAGGTTATGGAGACCCGAATTTATGTAGGTAGGTAATTATTTCATGGAAACATTTCTGTTTTCAAATATGGTTTGACACGTCGTTTCATACTTATGACAGTCGTTTGTTTATTTTTGAATTTGTTTTAGTAGAGTGGATATTTTTTTTGACTAAATTCAACTATTTGTTCTTTTACGCTTCAAGAAAATAAATAAAATTTACAGTGAAAAGTATTTTTATTACCGTCTTATCTCAATATAAATTTTATCTCCAGGTTTCCACACACTTGAGTAATTGTAATTCTCTGGATGCCAAAGAAATTATTACCATGGATAATTTTTGTAAAGTGTCAATCTGCAGTTGCAAGAGGCTAGACATATTCCCTCAGAACATAAATCTGGCGCTCCATGTATAATATATTCACAGGTATCACGATAGTTAATGTAAGGGCAAGAGTTCGTACACAGAGAGTCTTTGCAATGTCCTGGGCAATCCTGGCATCTTTCTCCCTGCTTGTATGGAAAATGAGAGATACCGGGAAGGTTTCCACTGAAATTACTGACTAAATTAACTGTTTGTTATCTTAGATACTGAATAGGTGAGGTTTGAAAATAATCTTTAACAAGTGCTTGGTAATGTTCCTCACAATAGAAAGGTTAAAGTGAGATGATAACTTAGACATGACTATCGGTTGCTGTTCGATCCTCGTTCGACTTACGGTGGATAGCTCTAGTAATCGACGATACTCCACTACCTAGTATATTGAATAGAAGAAGAGTGACGTCTTCACGACCAACCGCTTCCGTGAAGCATGATACTGGCCGGTAAGAATTGCCGAGCGCAGCCATCTTGACCAAGCGTGGCCGACTCGAAGAAGAAAAAGAAGACAATTTGACACAACAACGAAAAAAGCTTAAAAATATATAATCGGACGTTCCGAATAAATATAACATAATTGAATCTACAACAAAAATAATAAGTTTGATCATCATTGCCACCTTCTACATCATACTACCCATGAAGACTGCAATAATATTAAGGTAAGTGGAGTGCTGCTATCTACCACATTATTGGACGAGGAGCGAATATTACTTCACACCGTATATCTACAAATTTCTTTAACATATAGTCCACTATTCAACATTATATTCACCAGCTAAAATTCTTTTAATTAATGTGTTTAATTACGCACAGTTGCAAATGTAAGAAAAACTATAAAAATCTGGTTTTAACCCCTCCACAATATTGCAGCGAGATGCAGTTCTTGTGAAAGTATGATCTTCTTAGGTTTGTAGATGCATGCTACTTCAAGTATTTCTAACACGACCAGTCTTCCAAATTAGTGACATTTTAGAAATTATGTTAAACTTTTGCATTTGATGTGAATCTGGTTTCGCTATATAAAAAATAAATAGGTAGGTTTAATGGGAAAAGTAATATTTACCCAGGACAATAGTTGCAAACGTAAAAGTAAAATGGTGTCTTTGCTTCAGAACAGTATGTATAAGCACATCCAACCTTGTGGCTCGTCGCCCACACCAATTGAGTGAATTTCGCCGTAGCAGAGAGGTTCTTCCTATCGTCTCCGTACTTGAACTCAGATCGTTCAGAAAACCATGAATTTATCACATAATCCCTTGAATAAATATTTAATTATTTTTATTGATCAGAATCTATTTTCTAAGTGGGTAAAATTAGAGATCTGTGTTTGTAGTTGACCTTGTTTGACTTCTTAACTTGATGTATGCTAGAGAATGTATTTGACTGTATTGTTTTCGCATAATAATTATTTGTCTGCGTGAACCGATTTTGATGATACTACTTAAGATTGACTTTGAGATTTAATAATTTTGACGCAGTTGTATTATACTACTATACTACATTTTACTTGTTAATTATTTTTTCCATTACCATGGTGTTTTCTCATTGGATACATATGTGTTTTGTCCGCATAGTCCCAAATATGGTAAAGTATTGTTATCAATATCCCTAGGCTTGTCAGAGTTGCATTCATTTGCGTGGTACTGTGCTCTATCAGCTGCATCTGCGTTCCACGTCTAAAAGAAAAAGCATACAGTAAATTTTGTTATTATGTTCTATATTAAAATCTTTAAAAAAAGTTTCTTGAAATTAGGTTCGGAATACTGTCATTAAACACATTTATTTATACTAGGAGGTTACTGGCCCAGAACATGTAATATGTTGCACCGATGAGTTAAGAGAGAGGGAGAGAGATTGGTAACATTTCCTTAAAAAAAGTATTGTAGAACTTGTACCTATAAATTAAATATTTGTGTGCCACAATATTTCATTATTATATTAATTTAAATCTGTGCTGCTCACCATTTGGAGCATGTTAGAAGCATGTGGCTGGACATTAGCGCGAAATGAATTATGGTGGAACAGTATTTTATCTCGAGCAGACTGCCATGAGGTATTCAACATCTCATCTTTCAGTACTTCAGGTAGGAATTCTGCAATTAATTAATAAGAGAAGTTTTATCTTGCAAAACAAAAAAAAACATTTTATCAGCAGCCTGGAAAATACGAATATTATCAAAGACAATAGATTGACAATTTTAAGTACCTAATCGTGTTAAGACACTCACGATACAGGCTTGCCTAGTGTGTGTATAGTTTAGCATTATTTAATGTTGTAATCAACATGCTTCTAGCCTGTAGTATTATCTATGTTTCATCATCATCATCATCATCAGCCTATAGACGTCCACTGCTGGACATAGGCCTCCCCCAAACCTCGCCACATCGACCGGTCCTGCGCCATCTGCATCCAGTGACCTCCCGCGATCTTGACCAGATCGTCGGTCCATCTCGTGGGGGGTCTACCAACGTTGCGCTTACCGGTTCGTGGCCGCCACTCCAGAACTTTTCAGCCCCATCGGCCATCTGTTCTTCGCACAATGTGTCCTGCCCATTGCCACTTCAAAGATGCAATTCTTTGGGCTATGTCGGTTACTTTAGTTCTTCTGCGGATCTCCTCATTTCTGATTTGATCACGCAGAGAGATACTCAGCATAGCCCTTTCCATTGCTCTTTGAGTGACTCTGAGTCGTCTGATAAGACCCATCGTAAGCGGCCAAGTCTCTGATCCGTAGGTCATCACTGGCAACACACACTGGTCAAAGACTTTCGTCTTGAGACACTGCGGTATTGTAGACGAGAAAACTTTCCGTAGCTTCCCGAACGCTGCCCAACCGAGTTGGATTCGTCGCTTGATCTCTGCATCGAAGTTGGACATACCTAATCGGACAGTTTGTCCCAGGTATACGTACTCGTCAACAACTTCAAGCACAGAGTCTCCGATAGTTATTGGAGAAGGTACGACATGGACATTTGACATAAGTTTCGTCTTGTCCATGTTCATTTTTAGACCTACTTCCAAGGAAACTCTGCTGAGATCATTGAGCATTGCAGAGAGGTCCTCCGCGGTTTCAGCCATGATCACTACATCGTCGGCGAATCGAAGGTGAGTTATGTACTCGCCATTTATATTGATGCCTAGCCCTTTCCAATCCAGAACCTTGAAGACATCCTCCAGGGCAGCGGAGAACAGTTTTGGTGATATGACATCACCCCGTCTCACGCCGCGCTCTGGAGGTATTGGTTTCGAAGCCTGGCCTTGGAGTTGGACTGACATAGTGGCGTTTTCATACAGGAACTTCAACACTTCGATATACCGGTAGTCGACCTGGCACCGCTGAAGGGACTGCAATACAGCCCATGTTTCGACCGAATCAAAGGCTTTCTCGTAGTCCACAAACGCCAAGCACAGAGGCAAGTTATACTCCTCGGTTTTCTGTATAACTTGTCGCAGCGTATGTATGTGGTCTACGGTACTATAGCCTTTTCGGAAACCGGCTTGTTCGGGAGGCTGGAAGTCGTCTAGCCTGCGTGAGAGACGATTCGTGATGACCCTCGAAAACAACTTATAGACATGGCTCAGGAGCGTAATGGGTCGATAATTCTTCAGAAGGGTATTATCACCCTTCTTAAAGAACAGTGCGACCAAACCCCTAGTCCATGCCCGTGGCGTTTTTCCTTCGAGTATGACGGTATCGAAAAGCCTCTGAAGAGCCTTGAGGACAGGTTTCCCTCCCGCTTTCAGAAGCTCAGCCGTGATACCGTCATCACCCGGCGCCTTGTTGTCTTTGAGCTGTTTGAGGGCCATCCTAATCTCGTACAAGCTGACGTCCGGGATGTCTTCGGTATAGTGTCGGGTAAGTTTGGCTCTTGGGTCTTTTGCCAGATTTGTCACGGGTTGTCGAGTAGATGTGTATAACTGTCCATAGAACCTCTCGATCTCACCCAGAAGTTCAGGACCCGATGAAACAACTCTGCCATCAATGGTCCTCAGTTTTGCCAAACGACTCTGCCCAATAGACAAATCTCTCGCGAATACTTTGGTGCCTTTGTTTCGCTCTATGGCTTCTTCAATACGCTTGGTATTGAATCGGCGCAGGTCTCGTTTTAAAGATTTAGAGATTTGTCCATTGAGGTGCCGATGTTTAATGGCATCATCTGAGGATTGCAGAGTCATTTCACGGCGTTGTTCCATAAGCCTCAGGGTAGAGTCCGACAGTCTTCTGGTTCTGTTTGTACGGTGGGCCTTGAAGAACTTAGACCCTACCGCTTGGACAGCTTCTACAAAACCGTCATTGTACTCGTCCACTGTGCCTATCTATGTTTAATTTAATAGTAATTAATGATCAGCTGAGTGAAATTAAATAATTCTAAAAACACTGTCTTATTTACTTTTAATGAAGATATTAGCTAGATTAGATGTTCTAAATTTATTATTGAACAATGCAGTGGGATATACCTAATAGGATTGAAGTAATCCTCTGAGAAGTGCGACGAACTTACTTAGTAAAATGAGGTTAATATGACATGATTCCTTAAATGAAATAAATAAATAAATGTAAGTAGATACCAACATAATAATTTGGAGATATTGACAATTAATTGTACCTATTACTGTAATTTCATGTAGGTAGAAATAACATACTCAAAATATAAAATCAAATAAATGCTACTCACGTTTTTGACAGTACAAATGTTTACAGAAATTTAATAATAATATTAGTTGAATTAAAATTACAAATTGCACTAACATTTTTGAATAAACCTACGTCCGATAAAATCTCAAGTGAAATAAATCAATGAAACATGCCATGAAATTAATAAAAAACAACGCAGTTCTGTAGGTTACTGTAGTGAAAATAACAATTTGATAACTTGTGAAAATTTGGTCGTGAAAGAAAAAATGTTGCTGCTACACAATAATTTCAACAATTGATTAGTTCTATTTTTAAAGGCTCAACTACAGTCCGTAAGTTCATGTCATCCACTGAACTTTCGAAACTAGTAGATACTCGCATTTTAGGTAGGTATCTACAATACAATCTATATCTACAATACAATCTATATCTACAATACAATCTATATCTACAATACAATATATATCTACAATACAGTCTATATCTACAATAATTTGTTTCCTAATTTTTACTTATGATAAAAAGTGCGACTGGTCGTACTGCATCGAGCCTATTTTAGTTAAATAAGGTCAAGTCTTTTACATGATTATACACAAGCTTCAACACACACAGTCACAGCAATATTTAATTTAGACAGAACCTTATGAGCATATGTATAAATTATGCCTGTTCTTATAATACAGGTGTGATTGTGTGTCAAAGGTTATCTTTGGTCGTGAAACCGAGTAAAATGATTATCGAAATAACGGATTGCCTTATTATTTATTTATAAAATTCCATTGAAAATAACTCTTTTATTCAGCTGTAAGAAATTATTGTAGTACTTTTCACTACATGTATAGCATGTGAGTATGATTTTCTACGACGCTAACGACAGCATAGGTACCTACTGCTTTCCGTCTTCGGTATGGGCTGTCTTTGAAGTGATTTTAAAAATGTAAACACGAGGCCTTCCTTCTTTCTGGCTGATTTTGTTACTGTAATGTTAGTATTGAAAAATACTTGTATATGCAATAAATAAATAAAAAAACACGTTTCAGGTTTTTTTCTCAACGTGCAAAATGGTTTCAATTTGTATTAGTTTTAAATTTGGGTAACCAATTACACTCTATAAGCTATGATGACGATTATCACGGTAAGTAAATACGTCTCTATTTTATTAATTTAATAGTAACTAATTTAGTACTACTATTTCTCAAAGTACCTATATGTAAACGAAATTGCCATCAACCGCTTAAATAGAAAGTGAAAAGTATAGATATATAGATAGAATATTCTTTATTGTACACCAATCAAAAAGAAGAAAAGAAAAATGTAACATTTTAGAAACATTTTTGTACAATCGGCGGTCTTATTCATAATTTCTTCCAGACAACCGTATCAGCATAATATGTAATACATAACTAAGCAGTATTTTTCTTGTTCGATATTCATCTTTCATGTGGTTCCGAATAGTTCTCGGACTTTTGAAACCTTATAATTTTAATCTTCTAATATATAAAATTTTCGAGCCACAGTTTTCGTTGCCATACTCCTCCGAAACGGCTTGACAATTTTTATGAAATTTTTTGTGCTTATCCGGTATCTATGAGATTCGGCCAACATCTATTTTCATCCTCCTAAATGTTAGGGGTAGTCCACCCCGATTCTTTTTTATTTTTTCGGCAGACGAAGTTGCGCGGGGCATCTAGTAATTTATAATTATTGATGTTTTTTGGTAATCTTTAATGTATTTCATTTACAGACATATTTCATTCAAAAGATCTTGTCGTCGGAGACAGCAGGCGTCGAATATTAGCAAGTCATAATTCTTTTCGTTCACGTGTTCAACCGCCCGCATCAAATATGCTAAAAATGGTAACAATATTAAGTAATATTATCCATAACTACGATATGAGCAAATCATCACGAGAGTAGGTAACGTTCTATCTATTTATTTTAAAATACTAAATCTTTAATTTAATGGCATGTTCGAAAAACTTCATGATTTTTCGCGAACTGGGAACTCAAAGGGATAACCCTTACTAGTTGACCGGCCCTACTTCGTGTGCATCACAAAGGGATAAAATATAGTCTACCTATAGCCTTTCTCGATAAATGGACTATCCAAAACTGAAAGAATTTTTCAAATCGGACCGGTGGTTTCTAAGACTAGCGCGTTCAAACGAACTTAAATTAAAAGCATTTGTTATATCAACACTAATCTGTTCTGATGTCCTAGACTCTAGAGTGTAAATTTGAATACGTTTTATATTGAATTTATGTAAAATGTGTGCATGTTGGCCGTTCATAAATATTTGAATCGATTTAAAAAAATCACACAGAAAATACCTATGTAATTATTTGCATAATATTTTCATTATTTGGTCGAAATGCATTTATTTTTTACTTCTTAATAGGATGTTGCTGATATCTAATCATTGACTAAACTCACGAGTAAATCCTATGTTCATACTATTATAAAGTCAGTATTATTTCATACTTAATTTTTTTTGGATAATTATTTAAATATTTATATTACCTATTTCTACATACAGATTACCTATATTAAAGTAACATTATAGTTTTGTTTCTAGCGATGGGATCTTGAAGCAGGTTATAATGCTCAGCGTTTCGCAGATAAATGTAATTTTATGGAATCCAACGACTTCACTAATTCGGAAGAAAACACTAATACTAATTTAGGAACATGTGGTCAAAATGTGTATTTTTCTCGTTTAAATGTTCTTTGGTAAGTAATTGTAACATAATAATATGTATGGGGTCAAGTTTCCAAAGCTTTGTTCTACTATTAATACCTATTAGTTATATCTTGATTGATCTTAATCCATCTGCTGTTTAACAACAGTAGAAAAAGCAACTAGTAAATTTTGACCTATAGTTTTCATCATGCAGAAAACGCTTGAAATAATGTATTATAATTTAAGTGTTTTACAACAATAAACACGCAATTTGAACAGTCGACCAGTGTGTGTTGCCAGTGATGACCTATGGATCAGAGACTTGGCCGCTCACGGTGGGTCTTATTAGACGACTCAGAGTCACTCAAAGAGCAATAGAAAGGGCTATGCTGGGTGTTACTCTGCGTGATCAAATCAGAAATGAGGAGATCCGCAGAAGGACTAAAGTAACCGACATAGCCCGAAGAATTGCATCTTTGAAGTGGCAATGGGCAGGACACATTGTGCGAAGAACGGATGGCCGGTGGGGCCGAAAATTTCTGGAGTAGCGGCCACGAACCGGTAGGCGCAATGTTGGTAGACCCCCCACAAGATGGACCGACGATCTGGTCAAGATTGCGGGAGGTCACTGGATGCAGATGGCGCAGGACCGGTTGATGTGGCGAAGTTTGGGGGTGGCCTATGTCCAGCAGTGGACGTCTGTAGGCTGATGATGATGATGATTGAACAGTACAAAGCAGCGTTGAACATTACGAAAATATGATTCTACTTTATTAATAACCTTTACATAAAAACCTCATTGTGCTGTGTTGAATTCGGGCTATCGATTCCTGAGTTACAACTTACACTTTCATAATTACTTCAATCTGTAATCCAATTAGCTAACACGAGTAATTAACTCCATAAATCTTTATTTCAGGAACAAAGTTATAGAGGAATGGTTCTCTGAGAATAAAGTCTTCAAATACGGAGATCCTGCTATGGACCTGTCTACTGTAGCTAATTATACTCAGTTAGTGTGGGCGACGAGCCATAAGGTGGGATGCGGATTAGCCTATTGTACAGGAGGACCCTGGGGATATTTTTACAAATACGTATGCCAGTATTGTCCGGGGTAAATGTGAATTAGTTTATATAGAACTTAATTTGTTTTTGATTTGCACAACATCTGCTTAGTTCATAAACAGAATAGTTATTATATTAAAGCATTGATACGAAGGTATTTTTGAAAGGGATATTGACAGCCCGCATTAAAACTTTGCTTCAACTAGGGTTACCAGATTCTTATTCTCAATAATCAATTTTACAGTTACCAATAAAAATATGGTAACGTACACCCAAATCTCAAATGTTTTTTCTGGGGGATATTGATTCCGACTGGGAATCGACCTTATACATATCTTCAGCACCAGTTACTGCCACTAAACCAACAAGCCGATTGAAATCATTAACCGTCATGTTTATTATTTTTTCATAATTTCAGTGGAAACATTCCTGAAATCTTACACTACCCGTATAAAAAAGGAGCACCTTGCTCGGACTGTCCAGGAAATTGTGAAAATTATTTATGTAACAACACTTGTCCATATGTTGATATCCTTCACCACTGTGAAGCGCGTGTGAGCTATAATGATCATTACTGCGACATGGATCTGTGCAATGCTACGTGTCATTGTGGATCAACACTTTACAAGGACTATCCTTGGTTTTAAATGTATGTACATAAAATGAATTGATGAACTAAACTGCTGTTCTTTTTATTTTGAAATTATATTTTCTTCTTCTTATTGCAACACCTTTCATGCACGAGACGATGCCTTCAATTTCAGCCAAGGCCTTTCATCGGTACTTATTTTTAAATTCATCATTCACAGAATAGATAAATGTGCTTAAAGATATTTTCCTTTAAAATTGAAGTAGGTACTCGTAAAAGGTTCGTATTTTGATATCTAAGTATTAAAATATTAATTATACGAAATTGGCAGAATTGGGATAAGGGAATTAATAAATGATTTTTTGTATAGAAACACTTTATTTTTGGTTATAATATTTTATTATGTGTTGTGTATTGTTTAGCAATTCTTGTAAGTTAAGATTTTAAGTTGCAAGTCGCGTTACCAATTCCATCGTAGCAGTCGTAGTTGTAGCCATATATTATTTGAGTTTCACAGTCATCGAGCAACACTTACTTACTTACACAGAGAATATACGCAATTGTCTGGACAGTCCGTGCATTTCTGGACGGTGTAAATTCGTGACCAATTATGTAATTATTCTTAGAATCGTGGATTTCAGAACTCACATTATTCAGGAACATGTGTGTCATTAATAATTTACAATGTAAGTATATTTTTCAAAATCAATTACTTGTTTTAATATTAATAGAGTGCTTAAAATGTTTCAGCAGCGAACACCGATTTCAAAACTTGGCTATTGATGTCTACGCCAGCCAAGGATAATTCAAGAAAGTATAAGTTTTGCACAAAGTACAAGTGGCATTACACAATCCATCATCACATAATGTACTGAAATCCAATACGTTTGATATTTCACAGTCTTTGCGAACATTAATATATGGGCATGTTTCAGTACACAAAGAATCAGTGCACTTGTCCGGACAATCCTCGCATATCTGACCATCTTTGTATGGATAGTGTAAGATTCCGGGGATATTTCCACTGAAATTGAAAATAAATCTATATACCTAAATTGAATACAAAGTATTAATTAAATTTTAAGTTAGAGTCCATTATGGTTTTGACCCACACCATGTTTTAATTAATATACTGGCTTATTAAGCATGATCTTCACTTTTGGACTCTGGTTTCCTAAGTTCGAGTAGTCATAGTGCAGTAAGCTGATTTGTCACGTCTTCCTTTTGCGAGTTGGAGAGTAAGTACCCATATCTTCGAGAAGGTTGAAAGACTTCTTCATAGGCCAAGTTTCTTCGCTACATTTCCCTTTACTGTTTTATGGCGTTTGGTAAATAGTTGACAGAGGATTGGCATTTTTTCTCTAATAAGACTCATAAAAAAATGCAGAAATAATTTGGAAAGAAGGACTTTGTTATATTTACCCTGGACAATAGTTACAAACGTAGTTGTAATACTGCGCTCCGGTTTCATCAGTACACTTCGCTAATCCACATCCAACCTTGTGGCTCGTCGCCCACACCAACTGTGTGTAATCGCGCACTACAGAAACGTTCCCAGGAATCTCTCCGTAATTAAAATCAGCGTTCTGTTTGTACCATGTCCATATGACGCGTTGCCTTAAACGTAAAGTCAATACCTACTTTCATCTACGCATAAATATTGTAATCTGAAACTTATATCTTTGAACTGCTTGCGAATGAATTGGAGGCTAAGTATTGGATTTCGGAAGTCGAGTAATATTAGATACATTTACCATTATTTTATTAAGTTTTTTTAATAAATTTTACCCTACAACTCGGGGGCGGCGTGACGGGAAAGTGTGCTGAGAGCGTAACGCGTCGCGTCGTCCCTCAAAACCCCGTGCTGGGTTCTGGCCTCACCCGGGGTTCGGACGCTGAGTGTGAGCGGTTGGAGGTTTTAGTGCGGTTCAATTCCTACATACATGATGTGAGGTGATTTCCTACAACTGAAAAAAAAAAGAAAAACCCTACAACTCTTTTTTAAAAAATCGTAGGTTGCAAACAGATTGCCTTTAAAAAGTTTTTGAAATCTGTGTTTTTCTTATATCGGTTTTCTATGTATGAAAAAGTAACACAGTAACATTATTATTACGCTTTTTTTTTTTTTTTTTTTTTTTTTTTTCAGTTGGAGGAAATCACCGGATCCCCGCCCGCCCCGCGGGCGGGGTATGTGGGAGTTGGACCGCACTAAAACCTCCAACCGCTCACACTCAGCGTCCGAACCCCGGCTGAGGCCAGAACCCAGCACGGGGTTTGTAGGGACGGCGCGACGCGTTACGCCATCGGCATGCTTTCCCGTCGCTCCGTCCCCGGACGCCGAACCGGTAGCCGCCGGCGAATACGGCCACCGGCTCTCTCGGTCGGCGGGCTCTCCGAAGCCCGCCAAGATGGGACCGCGTGTCACCCTCCCACGGAATACCCCGCTGGGTCAGAACCAGCGTGGGTCGGGGAGCGCGGTCTACCATCCCCCGGATGCTCTAACGCTAAGATTATTATTACGCTAATTAATCTTTGTCAAATTTTCTTACCATTCCATTAAATTAGAGGTTTTTAATGTATTTTGACCACATTTTCCCAAAAAAGGCACACTATTATTCACTACTATATCATTTTTGTAGCATGTCTCTGCGTATCGCTGTGCATTCCTAGCTGCCTCGCAGTGCCATGACTTAAAACAAATTATTTTAGATGTAAAATATACGTTATTAAAATTTAAATATGTTTTTTTTTATTACAATAAATATAGAAATAAAGTGATACTTACGGTGAGTACGTAATTACTATAGATGGTTTTTAACTGTGACTGTAAATATCAATAAAACTGACTCGTTACCTTATAATATTTCACGTATTTAAATTGTTCTTACCATCATAAGCATATTCGAAGCATGCGGTTTGACTTTAGAACGAAAAACGTTATGGTCTATTACTATGTTACGCTTTGTTTCATCATTTAACGTTAATGTGTCCTGTATTGCCATGGAGTTTTGCCTCTTTATTCCTGAAAATAGAAGAAGCATAAGATCTAGAACTACAACATTTCATAGGAAGATAGTCCTAACGAGCAGTTTTAGGACCTAAAATTAAATGTTTTGTTTTCTGAAGATCCCAAAAATATAAAATTGGTACCTACAGCCCGACATTTCCTTTTTAAAAATAATCAAAAAGTTTGATTGTTTAGTTACTATTAAGATTATAACAAAACTTAACTATTACCAGGTAAAATATCTATTTAATTTACAAACATACCCAATATCTAACCTCAATGAGCCTCTGAAAATTAAGGTTTAAAACGCTTAAGGTCCTTAAAGGTAAGTCGTAGGCCCTTCAGTGTTCCCTGATATTGCAGAGGGGCCATGAGCGATGATTGCCACTTACGATGAAGTAGACCGTTGGCTCGTCTTTATGGCAATTAAAATAAAGTCCAAATCCAAGACTTCCTTGTAAAAGTACAACCGTCAAAAATCTTTTGTCTGTTTAATTATAAAGCCTAATTTACACAGAAATCCTAATTTTATAGCGTAATTTCAATACTTACTGGACTCTGAGTTGTACTCATAAGTTTGACCATTTAGCTGTTTACATAGAAACAAAATTACTAATTGTAACCACATGTTATTATGGATATGCATTCTGAAGCAATAACTAGTTTACTACATGCATTTTCTATGGTCACGGTAGTAATATTTTTAAACATGAAATTGAAAAACTATTTTCATTAAAGAAAATTATACGGTACTGAATAATATAATAAAAAAACATTTTAATAGTTTACAGAATATCGTTTTGCCTTCGATGTTTATTATAGTTTCTGTTTAAAATAAATGGGCTATCGGTAATAAATAAAATTAACTTTATCTTTAAATGCTATTAATTTAAAATACTACATATTCAATTTTATGTTAACCTAAATGAGATAAATACATAATTTGATAATTATACTTACTACTTTACCTTATTATTTTACAAAAGTTTATTTCTACTTTTATTTCTAATTGTAAAAGAATTTACTATGAGTTATGGTTTGGCGGTAGAAATACACTTCCTAGTAGAAATAAACACTTTTTTGTTGAGAACTTGACTCAACGTATATTGGTTCAGTCTATTTTTATGAATCAAAATAAGAATTAATATGACATGATAAGACCAGGAAAATAGGTAAATAAAGTCTTAACACATTTTAATAATTATAATTTATTGAATATTGTATCACCAGGGGAAATTCTTGTGAGTGTAAGGCTTGCAGTTGCAAGTCGCGTTACACATTCCGTCATCGCAAGCGTAGTTGGAGTCGTATACTTGGGCTTCACAGTCATCGAGCACATCGACAAAAGAGCAAGACTTACTACACAAAGAATGAACGCAATCGCCTGGACAGTCTGCGCATTTCTGACCACTTTTGTATGGATATTGAGCGAATGCGGGGTTGTTTAAACTGGAATTAAATGTGATTCAGTATTAGTAGTATTAAAAAGCATTTTTAAAGATTGTGTTAAACATTAGGTAATCAACAAAAAAAAAATCTACATCTCAAATTGAAGAGCTAAAGCAAGGACGATTAAACACTTCTTAATAATGTTGAAAATAAAGCTAATTTAAGAACTTCGTGCGGCATTAATGCATAGTAGAATTGTAAGAAAAATAATACTAAACCATCCAGCCTTATCTGATTCAGTAAATAAATGTTAACAAAATACCCTGGACAATAGTGACAAACGTAGTTGTAATAAAGCGCTCCAGTTTCCCCGGCACATTTCGCGAATCCACATCCCACCTTGTGGCTCGTCGCCCATATCATCTGAGTGTAATGGCAGACATCGGCAAGCTTTATATTTGGATCTCCATATTTAAACTTTTCATTCTGTTTGTACCAATATGCCTGCAACACCTTACGCCTATATTTAAAAAAATTACATCATAACAATATCATTATTTATTTATTTATTTCTACAGCGAAAATTACAAAATAAAGTTTAATAAAGTAATAACAGAGACCCAATTAACTCACTGATAAGTCACAGTTTTACTAATAACAAAGTTGTGTGCGGTAAACTTAACATATAACTAGAAAAACAAATATTTCTGGTGATCTGATGCTACTGCTACTAATTAGACGTCTGGCCACTGTTGATGACGTGTTGAATAAGTCTAAATCTACATTACTTGCTATCTGATTAAAAGAAGTAACCGCTGTCATTAAATAAGAATTTCTTGGATATTTTGTGCTCACGGAATGTTTGTACGGAATAGGGTTATAATCGTTATAACAATATTTATGTAATATACAATTACCTACTTAACATTTAATAAATAAATTCAACCTACTGTAAGGTCTATTAGAAATACAAGTAGGTACCTACCTAATATCTTTTACTTAACTTTTTCTACTTTATGTTCTTACCAGGGTATTAATTCAGATGTTTCCAATGTGTTTTGTCCACAGGTTCCTAAATAGGGCACATTGTTCTCTTGTAATTCCGTGTAGCATTTTTCTGCGTAAATTTGTGCGTTCGCAGCTGCTTCGACGCTCCATGACTGTTATAATTTTTCTCATTAAATTTTTTGATTTATTTATTTTGTTTGGTGTACAATAATGAATATTCTATGTATCTAAACAATATATAATTAAAAATATGAAGTGGTAAATTATATCTCTAGTACCATACTGCAGGGTTGTTTTAAAGGAAGCAGATATCGAAATTTCGCACACATACTTCTTATACTGTCATGTTCAAAAGTTATGGGTTATTTTTCATAGGGTTAAACATATAATATAGTAAAGTTCTATTTAGGTATTTACTTACCATTTGAAGCATATTCGAAGCAGGTGGGTTGACTTTAGAACGAAAAATATTATGATATTTTACTATTCCACGTCTTACATCAGCATTTAATTCATTACTTGAATTATTAAATGTAATATCTGAAAACATCAGACGAACTTTATGGTGGATTTCACTTAGGTACCTACATGAACAATAAATATTTGCACCCGAATTCGCATTTAATTATTAATACAGATTATAGTTAAATGTAGATCAATTTAATATTACAACTTACTTGAATTTGATTTCTGAATAGTATTTTGGCCGTGTAAATAACGACAAAGATATAAAACTATAAATATGAAATGTAGCCAAATTACATTTTGGACTAGCATTTCGATATTAGGACGTTATTTGTTTCCTATTATTGTTATAACTCTTTTATCAATTCTGTGTATTTCAATACAATTTAATGGTAGAATTTGAAACACGTAGACACAGAAATGCAATCGCAAATGCAATTATATTCCATTTAACCTTTCAACTCATATTTGCGTGAATAAAAATGAATGTGTTGCATTTTATGCTATTTTGTATGACGGTGAATATTGTTTTGGATTTATTTAAGTCCTTTTTCAGTATTTGCATAAACAAATAAATTATCTCTGTCATTTAAGAGCTTTTTATTTGCCTTCTTCACGGCGTTAAAATTCAATCTTATCACCAATTAGACTCCAGCAAGTGATATAATGCCCACGTTTACCCGCTTTTCCACTAGTTGTTAGTAAACTCATAGCACGGTTAATTTAAGTCCGTCAAATAAAACACTTCGACAAAAGCACACAGCAACATGCCATTTGCAGTCATAACTTTAAAAATAATGATAAAAATAAAAGAGTTAGGTAAATAAATTAAATAGACATACAATTTAATTAATACACATTTAATGTTGATAAAACTAAATATAGCATCACCATGGGTAATTCTTGTAAGTGTATGGTGGACAGTTGCAAGACCCTGTACACAAAGCTTTATGTATGCAATGACCTGGGCAATCTGCGCACTTCGGCCCTTTTTTGTATGGATAGTGAGTAATTCCGGGAATGTTTCCACTGAAATTAAACATAAAATATTGTATTTTATTGAGGACCAATATTTAGAAATTACAGAACACGGCATAAACTTGAGAAAGGCTGTAAGATAAAACTAAATTTTGTTTGCGCTGCAATCATAGAAATCAAAAAATATTTAAATCCGCACTAAATAAAAACACTGAATTGATAACCTTCTCTTTTTTCTGAAGTTTTTTCTGTATTAGGTATGCATTAATATAGACTTACGCTGGACAATAGTTGCAAACGTAGTTGTTATACTCCTTCCCTGACTCATCAGTACATTTTGCGAATCCACATCCGACCTTATGGCTCGTCGCCCACATCAACTGAGTATAACGCCGAGCATTCGTAAGGTTTCCATAAGGATCTCCGTACGTAAAATCCTCTTTGCTCCATGTTCTTATAACCAAGAGCCTTGAATTAAAAAAAACATGTAGAAGCACACTAATAATTATTAAGCACTGAGTTTTTGTAGGCTTTTCACGCATGTAAAATGTTTCCAAACTAAAATCCTAGAGCCACATTGCTTACATTAATGTATTCCAAAGGCCAATTAGTTCCATGAGTGAACAGATTTTTTTTTGATTCGGATGATTTATATTTAATTAAAAAAAATTACGACCTCATTGAAATTTTATCAAAATGCAGTGAGTGATTATATAGAGCTAAAAGAAAACAATTAATATAATATTTTCACAGTCAGTTTGTCAGATAAATTAAATTATGATTGGTCAAAAAATCTAAAATGATTATGATTTTAGTCTTGTTATGCAAACGTGAGTAGTAATCAATAAGATATTAGCTACTGAGGACCGAATCGAGGAGACTGATGGGCTAGATCTAGCCCACAGACCATAGTTTGAAGACCCCTGGCATAGGTTAATCTTGAACGTAACGAAGTAAATAGTACAAATAAATAGGAAAACAACAATTTGTCGCAAAATTATTCATCCTATATCTTACCAGTTCGTTAAGTTAGTCTTTAATGTATTTTGGCCACATTTACCCCAAATTGGAACAGTATTAGACATATTTACATCGTTGTTCTTGTAGCATTGGTCTGCGTAAATCTGGGCATGTCGAGCTGCTTCTTCGTGCCATGTCTACAATGAAATAATTTTTTTTAATATCGATCGAAAATACTGTACATAAGTAGTGCGTAATGACTCGGTCGCTAAGAGGTCGATTGCTATATTGAATCTACATAATATGGTTTTACTAAGAGTTACGCGTCCTGCCGTCCCGCATAACTCCGTGCTGGTTTCTCCGTGCGGGGTTCGGATGGTGAGCGGTCGGAGGTATTAGTGCGGTTCAATCCAGCGATCACCTCAAAACAGTGCAAATGAGTAGGTATTATGAGGGGGCGGGGGGCGATGGGCACAATTACCCATCAGGTCGACGGATCTATTGTAACCATCCCCCTGTATTAGGTACAAATCTGCGCCAAAGCTCAGATCCAGCATGAACTGGACTATTTTCCTAAGGCAGATGTCCCTAATATCTTCAGGGAACAAGATACATATCTTGATGATATGAGACCTAATGCTGTTAACAGCAGGGCAATCGCAGAACAAGTGAAGGGGGGATTCTTGAAAAATTGAGTAACTTTCAATACTATCATATCTTTTCATAAATGTATTATGATTTTTATCAAGGGATGGTGGTAGATGCTACTAGAAATTTTACATGTGCTTGATATGTATGTGCTAAATATTTAATGTTAAAAAGTAAAATATGTACAAGTATATTACGAAATTTATTTGACTTACCATCTCAACCATATTCGAAGCTGATGGAATGGCTCGAGAGCGTATAACATTATGATATAACACTATATTATCTGCATCCGAACCTTTAATAACAAATGCGCAGGTTTCTGAAACATAAAAATAACTTTTCTTATAAATACTCAACAGATTCTTGAAACCTTAACTATTATTGAGATCTCATGAATTTGACAGCAGAGGAAGTAGTATGTTATTTTAGAATAATTTAAATTCGGTACTTGGATTTGTCAGAAAAACGTAACTTTCATCATTAGGTGCAACTTGAAATGTATTCGCAATTTACAACATTATTAATCATGTTTAAATTGATATTTTATTTACACGACTTTTGTACTTACCGGTTTTTTTATTTACAGTCTGACTGTATAAATGATTACATAAATACAAAAACACTGTTAAATGTACCCACATTTTATTGGTAAGAATCATTTGAAAATAATTCATTGTTTCAAATACTTATATTAAAAATATAGATCAAGTCAACAGTATGTAAGTGTAATCAGGGTTGTGAGTCTTAATCAGCCGAGGGAAATACGTAAATTAAAACGATTTAAAAATATATTGTGAAATAAATCTATAATATAAAAATGAATCGCAAAATGTGTTGGTAAGCGCATAACTCAACAACGCCTGGACCAATTTGGCCAAATATTTTTTTTAATGTTCGTTGAAGTTCAAAGATGGTTATTACGGCGAGAAAAAATCGAATAGTTGCCGGGAAAAATGAAAAAAAACGGGTCGTAGGGTTCACGCAGACGACGTCGCGGGCAGCAGCTAGTAAACAATAAAAATGATTGATTCGATTCATGTATTACAATAACACAACGTAAGTGGAACAAATCATCCAATTTGCAATGATAATGCTTTCTCTCATGCAGTATTGTATTTTTTCATATTGATAATTAAATAGTAAACATAATGAATTTCAATATATAGGGATCACGTACTTAATGAAAATCGTGATAAGAATTCGATTGGTTAGTAATAAATTTGTAATGAACACTACTACAACGAAAATAAAATAAAAGCCATTTTATTTTTAAACTTGCACTTTATTTCCAGGGATAAATTTTGTAAATACTATTTCTACATTTGCACGTGGCGGAGCAGTATCCAAAATTACAGACATTTTGATTTTGTTACTATCAACGGTTTTGGTACTATCGATGGTGTTGGTACTATCGATGGTGTTGGTACTATCGATGGTGTTGGTACTATCGATGGTTTTGGTATTATCGGTGCTTTTGGTGTTGTCGGTGCTATTGGTGCTTCTGGTGCTGTCGGTGGTTTTGGTGTTTTTGGTGCTATTGGTGATCTGGTGCTTCTGGTGCTGTCCGTGGTTCTGGTAGTACTACCGGCGGATTTCGTGGTATCGATATTTTTGATAATATAGATGGTTTTGGTACTATCGATGGTTTTGGTACTATAGATGGTTTTGGTACTGGACGAACTGAAAATAAATTTTAATTGTAATTTGAACCAATTATATTTTTTAAAAAAGATGTAATTTTTAAAAAGAAAGAACATTTTAAAATATTAGCTTAAGGTACTTAAAGAGGGACATGTCATAATGCACCGCGAACAACCTGCCAATAGGTGGCCCCTTCTCCAAAACTTTACACCCTCATTGACCATCCGTTCGACGACTAATGTTAGAACACTTTATTTAACATTAAAAACGTTTTAAAACGGAAAAGGAATTAGTTTTTTAGTTTTAAAACTACTTCCTTTTCTACTTCATAGAGGAAACTCTTCGGGTATTATGTCGATTATTATGGTTTTTTCACAGATTTCTAGTTGGTAAAATTATACTTTATAGTATTTTCATGCATTGTGAACGGGTTCTTATCGTGAAGACTTCTCGTGATCATGACGTTTGTAACAACGTTGAAATATCGAGACCAACCAATTAATTAAATATCGTGATAAGAACCCGTTTACAATGCATGAACGTACTCGTATTACAGAAAACCGCGGGTGTTTGAATTAGTTTAAAATAATAGTAATTTTCATTTAGTTACAAACACCTAGTAGTAGTAGGTACAACTAGTTATAGTGTTTTAAATATAGCATGATTAGAATGACAGTTGTCAAACAAATGTAACTAGAGCTGGGAATATATCGATGGCTCCTACGTTAAATATAGTATGTTCAAAAACGCTACTTTATAAAAGAGCCATTTGAAGATGGTTTTATTCGCATTTTCTACAATTTGGATGAGAAAGAATATAGTCAGTTCCAACGTTGTTAAATTTTTATTAACAGGGTAAATAATGGGTAATCCTTTGACAACGAATTAATCAAAACCTTAACATGGCAATTTTTAACTTACGATATTTTACGTAGGAGCCAACCATATTCGTACTGATCAAATCGATATATTAATTAAGCATTTGTAAATAATAAAAAAATATTAACCCAATATTTTAATTATTTAAATACTGTAACTAATTTTGTAGATTTACATTTATCGATTTGTCCCATCTCTAACATTTTTGCAACACGAAGTGACCTTCTAAAGACGCAGTAAATATTTAGGCTTATTTTTTTATGATTATGAATAAGTGCTAACTGGTGTAAATTTAAAGCTGAATTTAAATATTATGCACATTTTTATTGAACATCTGTTGTCAAAAATATTGTAAATACGCTAGAAATGAATGGTTTTTCGTTTGCTAATATTAATCACTCGTTAGACGCTACTACAAAGTTATGCCGTCACTTTGATGACAGCTGTCATTCTAATCAAGCTAAATTTAAAGAACTATAGTCAATTTTGTATCATATCTTTTCTCATCATCATGCATTATAATATATTATTAGTTTGGCCAAAACTGGCTGCAACTGGCAAGCCCAAAAACTTACAATAACCTCGTCACGAGCGAATATTAAGAAACTAACAACTAAGAGACTTGTTGTCTTATTATAATAAAAATAAATTAAGTATATTATTAAAATATAGTTACCAAAAATCCGTTTAAAGAAGTTTGATATGCTGCTGCCCAAACTGCTGCCTAAAAATTCGAGAAATTGAACCGTTACGCCACACTTCCATATTGCCTATATGGAAACGCGACATTACACTATAATCCCTATTAATATACAGGGCGGAATTTTTAAACACCTCCTCCAGAGCAAGAAATTGGAAATAATGTTTTAGCGAATTTTGTTAAAGAAAACATTCTTTTAATTTAGAAAATGCATGCAGAATTTTAAAAAATCTTGGCACATCCGGGAATCGAACCTGGTACAATTTTAAAATATCGCACCGTGCTTTTATTGCACCAATTACTAGAATGACTTATTCGGATTAAATATCTTTTAGAAACATAATATATGAAATTAAAGGAAAACTATGAAATTCAACTTAACATTAAATTTTTATCAAACGAGTATTAATTTACAAAAAAATCATGAATATTTTCAGAAATAACTCAAGAATTACTAGTCAGATCTCGATAAAATTTAAACGAGACCTCAGCAGACGTGTTTCCTTATAAATAAGAATTTTTTTTAAAATCGATTTATCCAAGAAAATAAATCCAAACTCAAATTTAATAATTTCCTTAGTGAATTTAGGTTTAACACATACATATTAAAAACAATTCACTTATTATTTTCTTACTATTTTTTTATTTGGCGTCGCTCATTACCGCACAATGGAAAACATGAAATATCGGTTGGTATATTTACAAGTACCTACGAGTTCTACCGTGGCACCAATGCAGCCTGTAGAAACAAGGCTTAATGATGTGTACGATGCCGGTGTCAAAAAGAAAGGCACGATACGATTTTTAAAAACGTCATTTTTTTATTATGTGTAGTACGTGCCTTAAATAAATAATATACAATAACAAATAAGATTATAAAATACTTACGGAGCTCTATGTAATGTAATCTAATGTAAACATAACTGCGTAAAATTTACATTGCAATTTTTTATAATATTTTATAAAATACTTACCACGTCTGAATCTATTTTCTTTGCTATATGATGGACTATTATACAAACATAGTATAAACAGAAGGTATATTACATTATGGAGACGCATTCTGAAATATTTAAAAAGTGTTTTTATTTTTGACTGCCTCTCAAAAATTAGGTACTCAATCCGTCTATTGCTTCTTGTACTATTTGTTCTTTTAGTATTCATTTAATAATCTGAACAGGTCCATTCATATTAGTTTTGCAGTAATTTATAATACATTACGAAAAAGAAATCGTCGACTTTGTGGAAAGTTTATTTTGTTCAATATAAAAATAAAATATCAAGGTGATGGAGTAGACTTGACGACTCAGACTCAAATTCAAATTAAAATTTATTTATTTGCCAACTTAGGTTAAACAAAATAAGACTTGTAAAATAGATGCATCTTATAATAAAATAACATTAAGACTTTACTAATGAAAAGATGACGCATCACCCTGCTAACTCTGGACACCAAACAGGCAACCGTCGACGATGCGACCACAGGCTCGCAAAGAATTAAAAATACAATAATTATCAATAATAATTATTAATAATTATAATCATTTAAAAATAATCCTGGTAAAAACCCGTTTAGTAATAGTGTAAGTGATCGCACAGAATTTTCATACAACAGAACCAATAATTAAAATCAATGTATCAAAGCGATTGAAAGTCCTTCTGAATAAAAATCAAAGACGATTTGTAGTCGAATCCGTACTTTTAATACATTCTCCTCTAAACCATTTTATTTTAATTGGATGATTTAAATTAGTCAACCCAAATAATACTCGATTTATATTCAGCAGAACTTTCGATCGCTTTGGACATCAGATAATTCGCCCAAGAACAATAACACAACCAACAGTCAGTGGTTGACCAAAACCGAGTTGGTTGGTGGCGCGATTCGTGAGCTGGTTAAATGTTTCTTGTACGTTTACCTGTTTATAAAATAAATTATAAGTCTTGTAATAAAATGCACTGATTTTCTTTAACTCAAGAAATAATAACAACACTTTATGGCAGTACTTATGGGTTCTAGAGTCTTTTATATTTATTTTCATCTTATACTTGGCTATACCTACGGTTTGGTCTACGAATTTTATCTAGATCTTTCATTGGATTCGGCAAAAATACTTTAGAGTATGTTTAATGAAACCTTTATTGTTCCATGCTACCTGAAATTTAAGTATTTTAATATGTTTAATGGACGATACTTTCGATGTTGTTCTAATTCCACAGGATCGTTCCAGTTAGTTAGTTTTTCTCTTTAATGAGATTATACTAATAAAGACAGAGTCTACGACTCAAGCCACTGGTCAGGGATTTAGAGTGAGGAACCTCTCCACGATGCGCGTTGAGTCAAGAACGACCTTCTGTATCAGGCGCTTTACCTGACCGGGAACCGAAAGCTCTTCGCTATTCAACACGCAAGATGTCGGTTACAAGTGCAAATATTTAAATAGTTTTTCTTTTTCTGCTTTCTCGTCATTCAGAATGTTACCAACGACGACACCGCATAACATTTTATATTACTATCATTATCGGTGTGTACGGACTTACGAAATCGAATTCGATTGTTATAATCAATTATCAATCAAATCAATTATTTTTATCGAAGTTCTTGTACTTATAATATAAATGCAAATACAATTCTAATTTTAAATAGCTTGGTGTAGAGAAGTGTTTGAAACACTTTTCTTCTGTATGGGAGGTCGTGGGTTCGACCCGGCCAACTTTTACCACTCTACTACTAGGTACATAATATCCAGGATCTTAAAAGCTTAGAAATGAAAAGGTTTTCTTTAAAATAAATTATTGTGTATATTTTAGATGCTTTTTCTGAAAGCCTTTTAGATACAAAATTTTCTAACTCATTAACTCATTTTCACTAATTTGGCGCTTTAAGAGCCATTTAGACGGAGACATTTTCTCGTCTTGAAGATACAATTATGTCTAAAAATTCACTCTTCTCGCTCGTTACCTTGGGTGACAATTGCCTCGCCATGGAATATCCTCCGTGTAAACCGAACTTCAAAGCAATAATTGTATTTTGAGATTTTGTGACAGTTGCTGTCATTTTTACTCCTAGGAAACTCGAATGACAAATCTCGCACTGAAAACAATTCAAACCGATTTGTACGATACTCGTACGAACTTAAAAAAAATGTCAGACGAGATCGACCAGTCGAGATTCTCGTAAGCAAGAATCTGCTTACAGTATTTTCGTCGTGTAAACAAACACAAGCAATTATTAAACTCATAAGCGAATCTCGTATGACATAATCGTAGGCGAGATTTTAATTCTTGCCTGTGTGTAAACATTCTTATACGATTATATTATGGCGATTATTGTTTGAGGTAGTTGCGTATGGTTTCTCGCACCAAACGTACGAGAAAATGTCTTTGTCTAAATGGCTTTTACGTTTTTTACTTTCCAGTAACGATTTTGTGTATACAGGTCAATACGACATGAAGTACTTTAAATATTGGACAAATTTATTAATATTTTATGATGTTTTTGTTAATGTAAACATCATAAAATATATATCTATTTATCTATGTAGATAAATAGACTTTCCAACACTAAAAGAATTTTTGAAATCGGACCAGTAGTTCTTGAGATTAGCGCGTTCAAACAAACAAACAAACTCTTCAGCTTTATAATATTAGTATAGATAGTATATAGATTCGATTTTTACACCAGTTCAACTGTGAAATCTAATCCTGGCTTTCTAAGTACACTGAGCGCGTAATCTCTTATCGTAGTCTAGAACGAATTGATTGACATCGAACGATGAAAGAATCGACCCATAAAAATCCAGTAGTCGAGAATGCTATACAATACCTTACAAATTTCAATAAAATCGCGAAGATAAAGTTAATGTAATAAAATATTTATAAAACAAGAAACTGTCTCATTCTTTTCTAGTTTTCATAATGTGAATTGGCCGAGAAATAGTTATGTTTTTTTATTGTCTTGTAGGCAGACGAGCTAACGGGCCACCTGATCGTAAGTGGTTACTGTTGCTCATGGACCTCTGCAATGTCAGCAGACACTGCGGGGCCGCTACCTACGGCCTACTTTTAAGGACTTTCTTTAAGCCTCGTTTGAAGAAGGACTAGTCATAGCGCTCGGGAAATGCCGAAGAGGGGAGCTCATTCCATAGTCGGATGGTGCGTGGCAGAAAATAATTTTTGAAACGGACCGTGGATTACCGCGATGGTTCCAAATAGTAAGGATGAACTCCACCTCGACGACGTATACGTAGGTATGGCATTCAGGGTCGTTGACTTTATACAATTCAATATAGGATTGGATGAAATACTATATTCTTAAGAGTGTCAAGCGAAAAGATTCAGTAACCTGGAGCCGACCCATATATTGTCTATGGAACTGATAGAATGCGCAGCTTATCTATGGGTTCTGGGATTGGCGCCAATTTTGAGAGGTCGTGAAAAAGAGATGTTGGACTGGGTTGGGATTCAGATTCGTATTATTTTTATTATTATTTTGAATTATTGAGTAAAGGAGGTTCCTTGCATACCATTAATAAATTATGTTTAAAAAGTTAAAACCACTTCTGGTTCATAAAAAAATACAGTACTATATAATTGATAATTAACATTACTACAACCTGAAAACAATAAAACAAATACGGATGAAGACAATTTTATTTAAAACAATTATACAAAATCAAAGAAACCTGTGAACTTCTTTCCAGGGATAATTTTGGTAAATACGTTTCCTACAGTTGCACGTGGCGGAGCAGTATTCTTGTTTACAGAAATAGGAATCAGATTCTACCAAATCGTCGCAATTGTCATATACATTATGGCGATAACAAAAGTTTGTGCACAAATTATCATTACAACGATCAGGACAATCAGCGCATTGGTAGCCTACTTTGTACGGGTGTGCGATACTATTACGATTTCCTCTGCAAAAATAAAAATATTATTTTTCTTACCTGTAAGAAATATATTGGGTTCAAGTTGAAATATGGTTTATATTCAATAATGTGGTAACATACAGGGTGGATCTGTAACTTTGGACAATTTGACGTGAGGTGAATGATCTGTTGAAATAAAACTTGGAATCACTTTTATTTTAGAAATTGGATAAAAAAAGTTTTTCATTAGTATGGGAGTCCGCAACAATAGTCGTAAGTTTTCCATACAATGGCAGAAAAAAAAGTTAAACCGATCCAAAAAATAAAAATGGTGCTAAGTTGGTCATTCATTTCACGTCAGATTATCCAAAGTTACAAATCCATGCTGTATATTTGATAACGTGATGATGGTACATAACTAGTAAAAGTATTATTACAAGGGTATTTTACTGACTTAGTAAATATCAACAGCCGCGTCCACACAGACCGACGCTGCGCGTGAGGCATTTGTTTTGCGAGGAGCTGTCTGTGTGAACGCTGCTTTTGAGAATTATCTAAAATTTTCGTCAAATCTATTTGTTGCGATGCAGATGACGTTGTTCAAATGGCCCATTCACACGTCCAATCGCACACGTAGGGTTGGATCGCGGGCCGATCCGTGAGACGAATCCGTGGTGCCATTTTAACGCAAAATAAGCATGACGGATTTATCCGTGATGACCATTGAGAAATTGAAATTTTATGCCATTTTACCTAATAAATGTTATAAATTTGATTGTAGGGCATATAATACCTACTGTTAAAATGTGTAATTATTAATGATTTTTATTTAAATTTCTGTAGAAATATTGTCTAAACACATTATTGTTTCGGATCGTTCCGCAGACAAATCCATGGTTCTAAAAAGGCATTAAATTTCATCACGGATTTATCCAAATCATACTTTTGTGGGAAAATTCTAATTTTCTAGTGAATATCATCGCACTGCTTGGTTTACGAATGAGCTAAAATTTACCTTCGTAATAGAATTATTACCTAATTATTAATATTATTTTTACAACAAGTAAAATAAATTTTATGTTTTGTATGCTCCTGCATAAATTTGGATTATTTTGATCAATTTGGATGATATTTTTGTAGATGAACTAATTTGGATGATTGTGTTGTAGATGAACCAATTTGGATGATTATTTTGAAGATGAACCAATTTGGATGATGTCAAATAGTAGAAAATAATATAACTGAAACCGTAATATCCAAAATATTGTATAAATTGAACTAATCGCAAATATTTCAAAAAGATGATTTCGAATTTGTAAAAAAAACTATCATTACTAGTTTTTATTTTTATAACTTACTCTCAGCGAAAGAGTAGGTACCTACTAGAAATAAAATAGCGATAATCACCACGGTTAAAACTCTAGAAAAATCGTCAGAGACGGGAGTGAGAAAACTGACAGAAGATCCGCGGATTATCCGCGGATGGATCCGTGATGCTTTTAAGCACCCACGGATTTGTCCGCGGACTGGCAAAAATGTATGGCGCGAGAGAGAAATCCGACTGATCTGTCCCTTGATTATCCGTGGATCAACTGTGGATGCTTAAAAGCATCACGGATCCGTCCGCGGGTTATCCGAGGGATCCGTTGAACTGATCTCTCGCGGATCGATCCGCACGTGTAAATGGGCCAAAAGAGTGCGATATATTATTATGCTTTAGATGTGTGCAAAATGCTTGTTATAGTAAAAGGTAATACGTAAGTGCAACTTACTTTCATGCGATAGGTACGGTTCTGAAATTATGCATGTCCTAATGAGGTCGATACTACATACATTCGTAAATCGTAATTAAAATAAAATTTAAATGTTCTCCAGTCATATTTTTTTATATCTGCCAGCAACTAATTGTAGGTAAGTAGGTTATAAGTGCTGGACGCTTGTTTAGATGTTTGGCTATAATTGATATATTTACCGTGGACAATAGTGACAAACGTAGTTGTAGAAGGGGGACACCCAAGGTCCCCCAGGACAGTATGCTGCTCCACATCCTAACGCGAAGCTTGTAGCCCACACCAGCTGAGTATAATTTCCAACAACCTTGCAATTTACATTTACATCTCCGTAGGTGAATTGTTCATTCTCATCGAACCATGATTTTATAGCACTATACCTTTAATATAAAATAAATCATCGTCATAATAGTAATGAAACAAATGAAATAAAATTCAAAAGCAATTGACAAGGTTAAGTAGAGATCGGCAAGAAAAGTAAAGGAATATACATAGTCGAAAAATTATTTGCTTGATAAGGCAATGAGCAACCACAAATTACAATGACAAATTCAGGAGTAGGTTGGCCTGCAACAAAATAAACTAACGATCTCATTAAGATGGTGGCGAGTCTGGGGTACACTTGCATATATTACTGTGTTCACAACTTCGTATGAAACGATGTTTGCCCTTATTCTGCACAAACTATTTTTTTTTTAATTGCGATAATATAGGATTTTACTGATTATTTTCCTTGCCAAACCACTGTAAACGCTTAAAAGGGCAAAATTAAAAATGTTGTAATTTTTCAAGTTGTGTTGCGTATACAACTTTCAATGAACGTAAATTCTACTCTATTTTAATTCTACTATCGAACTCACTCCCTAAGGAGGCTTACTAAGAACCATGCTGGCTTTAAACTTAAAGCCAAAAATCATGTGCTTAAAAAGTTAGATGGATCCTTACAATTAGCTTAACATAATAATATTATATTGAATTTATATCTTATTTAATAAATTATGTATGTACGTGTATTATATAACTATTTATATGTATGTATTCCTTCATATCTATGTATATTAACGTTACATATTTTAGATGATTTTGTAGATTTCATCAACGTATTTAATAATATATATATTTTTCTTAAATTCCATTTTTTTTATTTATCAAAACTTGTTTTTAATGCCCCTACCACAATTAATTTCTTCAATACCCAAAAGTAGACTGGCAGAGAAAGCTTATGACATTTAGTCCGCCTAAGTACACACTTGTGCATGAAGCAATAAATAAATAAATCTGATATAAATTGAAGGCCAGGCCAAAACTGTTAAACAGTGTTTCACATATGCATACAAAACCCCCGTTTACAAGTTGGTCGGCCGTCACCATCATTTGTTTTTTACGTTTGTTGAACATTGACAAGCCAATATACCTATAAATACAACAACATTAATTTTTATAAAAGAAATCTCGCACTGGATAAAAAAAATAAAGTTTGATTTTTATACATTACCATGAGACTTTAGTAGGAGATACAAACAAGTTTTGTCCGCACTCTCCCAAAGCAGATACTGACTTTTCACCACCATATTCTCGATAACGACATTGTTCTGCATAAAACTGCGCCTGACGTGCTGCTTCATGTAACCAAGTCTGAAAATAAAAAAAAACATGAAAACTGTAAACCGACTTCTATCCAAAACTTAATTATTAAGTACCTGAAATAACTTGTGTGCAGATAAATAATCGCAAGACCACCGGCTAATGCGGTGAAGTGACAATTGCGTCTGGGACTGCGTTGACTCGCTCTACAAAAAAGATTTCAGCCTAATATCGCGTTTTCACATTGGTTGACCAACATCCAACACACGTACAAAACAAATGACCAATATGAAAGTTGCAAGTTGGCGTATCAATGTGGAAACGTGACATAACAGTAGAACCGTAATAATAGGTTAGAACTGATGAACCAGATTAGAAATAATAGAATAAACAGTAAGTGCTTGCCATTTTAAGCATATTCGATGCAGTTGGATAAACTCTGGACCGAATGTCGTTGTGATGTCTCATTATCTCTTGAAATACCATAATATCCCGAGGGTCGATAGAAAAATCGTTTGGGTCTGAATTATCTAAAAATGTACTTTAGTTTTAATTCAAATAAAATAGAATTTAAATATTTACCTACATAAAACAATCAAGTTTCAATTCATTAGGTAGTAAAACATAGATTTACAATTTAAAACAAACATGTAGGTTCTTTGAATACAACACCAATCCAATATTAGCATTAAATTTATTATTTTATTTATATTTTCATCAAAAATCTAATCATGTATAATTAAATCATGAAAAATATTGTTATCTTAGTGAAAATGTGCAAGGTGAGAATTTTCTTTTTTTTGTGTTGGAAGAGGTCGCCAGATTGTGGGAGTTGAACCACACTAAAATCTCCAATCGGCTCACACTCAGCGTCCGAACTCCGACCGAGGCCAGAACCCAGCACGGGGTTATGAGCGACGGCGCGCCGCGTTATGCACTTGGCATTCTTTCCCGTCGTGTCACCCCAAGTTGAGACATAGGAAAAATGCCACTTTTCTGTCCTCAAAATTAAATTTTTTTAAAGAAAAATTACTTATTCTGATTTAAAAACTATACACTCTTGTTGCCAAACTATCAATCTATAAATAAGTATATTTTTATGAATATTAATTTCTTGCAGTATCTTTAATTAAAAAAACTTTGCAGGATAAACTGAAAATGGAACACAACGAACAAAAAATTCGCCCACTAACCACTTCAATCTGAAATATCTCCTCTCTAGTTAAGAATTCCAAATTAAAATTTTATAAAAGCACATACGTATTAAAAAAAAATCATTCACTTGTTTTTTTTTTCATTTTTAAATAATATTTTATATAAAATACTCACTACGTCCGATTTTATTTTCTTTGCCATAAGATAGAGTATATAAACTTAGTATAAACAGTAGGTATATTACATTATGGAGAAACATTCTGAAATATGTATAAGAGGTTTTCTTTTGATGGATGGATGATGATGGAGTAGATTTGACCACTGAAACTCACATATCACCCCGCCAACCCTGGACAAAAAACAGGCAGCCGTCGATGATGCGACCGTCGGCCCTTTAGAATTTTCATACAATAGAACCAATTATTAAAATTGATGTATCAAAGCGATTGAAAGTCCTTCTGATGAAATAATACTCAATTTATATCCAGCAGAACTTTCAATCGCTTTGGACACCAGATAACTCGCCCAAGAACAAAAACACAACCAACAGTTATACATTTAAAAAAGAACAGCCTCCTTAAAAAATTGATTTCTGGTCACAGAATAAAGTACTACCAACATAGTTAGCTATTTATCATCAATATTATGAACATCACATTGTGGTTTACTTGATTGAATGTATCGCATATGGACGATTAGAAAAATCTCATAGATTTTTTTGCAAATTTAATATTATGTAAACGAGATGAAAGCCTATCATGGATTATTCTAAGTGATTCCTTCATTCAGTGAATTACTGCCTTGATTACCTTGCCTGCCTTGACTGCCTTCCAGAAATTCGTTGTAAAAGAAAGAAAGTAGCCTAGCCTAAAGCGGGGGGTGGCGCGACGGGAAAGAGTGCCGATGGCGTAACGCGTCGCGTCGTCCCTCATAACCCCGTGCTGAGTTCTGGCTTCAGTCGGGGTTCGGACGCTAAGTGTGAGCGGTTGGAGGTTTTAGTGCGGTTCAACTCCCACATACCCGATCTGGTGATTTCCACCAACTAAAAAAAAAAAATCCTAAAGCGGAAATTTGTGGAATACGTATCTTGAAATGAACAGTGTGTGTAATAAGTTCCATTAGGTATTTATTATAGGTTAAGAATTGTTTTATTGATTTCCTATTTTTTGTACATTTTCGATGCTTTTAAATATTACCTAATCTTTCTCATTAACTCGCTTAAGTTTTTTTTACTTTTCCAATAACGAACTTATTATTTATTTAATCAGTTAAACTTCAATGACTGTTCGAGTAATTAAAATCTAATATATAATGTACTAGCTGACCCGCGCATCTTCGTCTGCGTTACAAAGAGGTTCAAACAGTACCTACTCGCAATGCCGTCGAGTTATTATTTTCGCGGTCCGCTGTGCACCCACATATTAATTGCGTTTTATATTCTCACATTATATACTCATAATAACTTCTAAACGAAAAGTCCGATTGGAATAAAACAAACAGTAATTTACTTTTAAATTAATACTCTTGATAACATACTTAATACTTTAATTTGGATAAGGATTAATATAACAGTACTAATTTAACGTTAAATTCATTCTTCGGACGAATTAAATTTGAAAGCAGTTGTTGTTACTAAATTATTATATAGTTAGATATATGCTCTCGCGAACTTTTTTGTAAGTCTTACTAACACCTAAAAACCCGTAGTACATCATTTTGTTCTATTGTCAATAGTTTTTGCAGCGTACGCATAAATAGGTTTTCGATATTACACCTTGTGTTACATATTCGATATTTTCATACGGATCCTTATTTTTTTTTCAAATAAAATATAGCCTTCCTAACCTTCCTCGATAAATGGACATTCCAACAGTGAAAGAATTTTTGAAATCGGACCAGTAGTTTCTGAGATTAGCGCGTTCAAACAAACAAACAAACTCTGCAACTTTATAATATTAAAAAAAAGTATAGATTAGTATAGAATATCATTGTCAAATGAATTATTCTTGTTTGATTTATCTGCATTTTACCTCAAATAAGGTATGTCTATGTCTATGTATCGTTTTTAATGCAGATTTGTTTTGAAGATGTTTTTGAGATGAGAGATTTATTAATTTAACATAACATAATATAATAAGTTATTTGCTGTACACTGGGCACGGCCATCGCTTCTTATTTAAATAAAAAATGATAGCAGTTGAAATACGAATGAACGAAATACCAAGGTAATGAAAGGAATATAAAAATATTAAAATATGTACCTACATAATTCTAATCTATATTATTCTACATGTTCAATTATTATTTTTATTAAAATATACAACGCCTTATCGCGTAGAAAAAGAATTCTCCTTGGCACGGTGTGCCTGTAAAAATCAAGGAAGTCGAGCGTGTAATTCTATGATTCCTTATTGATTTAAGCTGGTTAAATTAAAAACAACATAAATATTTATAACCCTAACAAGAAATCGTCTCTTCAAACATTAAAAAAAAATGTATGAAATCATTGTAGTAATGAGTTTTTTTTACTGTTTACTGTTTTCGTTTACGACAACTAAAACAATTAATAGTTTTTTCAGTAAAAAAAACAGTAAAACAACTATATGTAAATAGTAAAAGCAATTATATTCATAGATCGGCAGTTTACGTCCAGGGATAATTCTTGTAAATACCATTTCCACACGTGCAACTGGCATTGCAGTCTCCGTTCTCACAGAAACTGTAATCGTAGTTAACCAAATCCTTGCAATTGGAATATTTATCTCGGGCATGACATTCGTTTGTACACAAATGATCTGATGTACAATGATCAGGACAATCGGAACAATGTTGGCCTGATTTGTACGGGTACTGTATCATAGTATCAATATTTCCTCTGTAATGAAAAATATAATCAAAGAAAATCTTAATAAATATGTTGCATATTGGATGATGTGACGACCAATCAGAGATTTTAACCTAGGTATTACATGGTTTATGGTTCGCCTTCATCGTCATCACAATCTCGTAAGTTTCTCGTTGAAGGTATCGCTCATTTATTACAAGCCCGAAAGATGTCAACTTGTTTTAAAAACGTCTTAATTTAATAAATTATGCTACTGATGATTCGAGATCAAATTAAATACATGAAATGACCTAGGATTTTTTTTTATGAACGAACAACTAATTGCAAGTGTTTCACAAAAGCCCGACGCTTATAGTTTTTTTTTTAATCAAAAGTATATATTTACCCTGGACAATAGTGGCATACATAATTGTAAAATTGTCCCCAAGGGCCTCCGGGGCAATGTGCTACTCCACATCCCAACTTGAAGCTTGTAGCCCACACCATCTGAGTATAATGTCCAACTTCCGGGAGGTTTACATTAGGATCACCGTATGTGAATTTTTTATGCTCTTCAAACCAAACTTGTATAGCCTTATACCTTTAATATGAATTGAATCAACATAATTATAGTACTTACCTATTAAGTACATTTTTATTCTTCTATCTGTAGATTTAGAAACTTAAAGTAAATTAATTTAAAGAGCAATTAAAAGGGCTATAGATACTCAGTGGAGATCAACAATGAAATTAAACAAACCGAAATTGCATTCTTGGAGTGGAAATGATTTGGGAGCACGGCCATTTCCAAAAAGATAACCCATGTACTTTGTTTGGGGGCGGCGCGACGGGAAAGAGTGCCGAGCGCGTAACGCGTCGCGCCGTCCCTCAAAACCCCGTGCTGGGTTCTGACCTCAGCCGGGTATCGGACGCTGAGTGTGAGCAGATGAAGGTTTTAGTGCGGTTCAACTCCCACATACCCCGGGGATCCAGTGATTTCCTCCAACTGAAAAAAAAGTATTTTTTTTAGAACACCATGTGCAACAAAAACTAAGACATGCTGTCACGAATCATATTAATAAAATGTGCTAGAAGAATATTTTTCAGTGAGTTTCACAAAGAAAACTGACCAGGCAAAGGATCAATTTAAATTTTTGAAGTTTTAAATTTTAATACCATACCATGGAAGTTTTCCAGGAGATACAAACAAATTTTGTCCGCATGTTCCTAAAAGAGGTACCGAGTTTTCACGTCTGTCATTGTGTTTTAAATAGAAGCATTGTTCTGCATAATGCTGTGCCTGACGAGCTGCTTCAAAATGCCATGACTGAAAATAAAACAAGGTGATACTACGGAGGTTTATGAGCGACGCTTCATCATTCAATCGTAAGGCATGCTCGTTTACTTAGAAAACAATAATAAGAACAAGAATTTATCACTGGCTACGATGGCAATGACGTGGATATAATGAGAGGATGTAGATGAATGAGGCAACAAAAGATGGGAGGATGACTTATTCTGCGTTTGACGACGAATATTCAAGGCACAGAGAAATATTAACTGGAAGAGACCTGTGTAAAAAGATAACCTGACTGAGAAATAAGACTACACATTCAAAAACTAATTTATTATTTATTAATAGTATGAACACAATAGGTTTGTAAAATATAAATATTGTAAAACAACAGAGATAGGCTATTTTTAAATGCGGTGACCTGAAGATCCTCATGCGCATTAGACAATTAGTAGTAGGTACCTACTAACGAATAAGATTACAGAATAAAAATAAGTGCTTGCCATTTTAAGCATATTCGATGCAGTCGGATGAACTTTGGACCGAGCGTCGTTGTGATGTTTCAGTATGGCATCTCGGATAACAGCATTTTGAGTATTTACAGTAATTTTGCTTGGTTTGTGATCTGAAAATGTGTTTGTGAGCAATATAGGTTATATTGCTTAACCCAAGAGTATTTGCTTCATAATTGAAAAAATAATTATATAGGTCATGGTTCATCAATTCTTAATCAATATGCTCAGGCATTTTGCACTCCATAATAACTGTAGTACCTAATACTTCGGGATATCTTGTCGATTACTTTGGTTTTTCTGCAGATCTCTAGGACGTACAATAATAAAATAGGTATAATATATAATTGATTCTTTATTGATATCAAAAAAACAACAAAAATATAGGACAAACCTGGGTGTAAAAGTTACAGCATTCAATTTTAGAAATAATTCTTAAATAATAGTGTATAACTTGACTATGCGTGACATTAGTGTATAATATAAATTTCTCAAGACAAGTACTCACGATGTTTCCATTTAAAGTATTTTATACCATATAAAGGTCTATGTAAACTTAGTATAAACAGTAGGCACGTTACATAATGGGGGACCATTCTGAAATATGTGTAATATTTTGTTAGATATATTAAATCTAAGAAAATATATTAAACCGATAACCCATGCAACTCCGTGTTTAGTTAAGGAGAATTTTGCATGAAATAAGTAGCATATAAGTTTACTCCCTGGTATATGAGTTATCTGCTGAAAATCTTGTTAAAATGGCTTGACAATTTTCACACACTACTCTTTACTAACATACACATTATTATAAAAAAAATAAAAGATTATATATTCAGTTAGTTAATATAGGTATATAGGTCAGTTAGTTAGTATAAATAAGCGTAATTATCTGTGAAAAATTTACGATTACTTACGTCGTTGGACTTCCAAAACAAACAAAAATAGCAACTGTATAGTAGTAGAATATCTCAAGTCTTTTATAATTATTACCGTTGTGTACTTAGGTATAGCTGCGGTTTAGTCTATACATTTTATCAATTACAATTAAAATTTGAAATTGAGAATGGTAATTTAGAATTTTTAGTTGTTTAAATTAGGTATTATTTTGTCTAGGATACCTTCTTTTTTTCTTAACGGACGTTTTCGATGTTGCTTCATTTAAGAGCAAGATCTTAACAGTAGTTAAAATTAGAAGTTATACTCAATTATCTGAATAAGTTTGAGTTGAACATTTAAGAATAACTGATATACTGGTATCTATTATTGATATGTCTACGTTTTGTTGATAAATTGTTTTAATATGTTTTGATGCTGTTATGTTTCCTGAAAGTTGTAATGTACGGACGTATGAAATCTACTTTAAATGTTATTAGGCATATTTTATTATTATGAAATTCTTGTACCTATTATGAAAGCAAATTATAATTAGAAATTAAAAATAGCCTTGACTAGATAACGATTTCATTTGTATTAATGAGTTTCTTGACTCCGAGATTTATAGCTTAATGAAGTTTTATCACAAAATAATTACTGTGCAGAAGTTAATTTTCAAACAAAATACGCCAAACAAACTGACTGAATGTTGGTAATTCTCGGAGTGAGTGTCAAAATTGAGGTATCTGTAAATATAATTACAATATGTATTATTTCTGCACAGTATAATAATATAATTATTCTGTAGTTTTCTTCTGATTGTACTGTACTATAACAATCCATTACTGTCCACTGCTGCGCTCAGGCCGTCCGTTAGATCCGGCTAAGTCGACCACAGTAACTTCATGCGCATTGAATTTTGGTGCCGATTGTTTGAGGATGTTTGTCTGATTTCATTGATTAAAGTTAATGATACCTTTAAACAGCGTTACAAATCTTTTGATTACTTCTTCCCTTTTAAAACTACGCAATTTTTATAACAACTATAACCCATAATAAAGGAAAACATATTTTTTTGTCCACACCACATAGCAGAAAAATATGTCAGATAGATAAAAATTAACACATTCAATATTTAATTGCTTAGAAACTTACAAAGTATAGAAAACTCCAAAATGTTAAGTCTTAACGCGTCTCGGATCTTGATACAATTTAAATGGAACACCACGATAAGCCATTTAAAAATTCGAATCTGCAGGAAAACGTTCTGCAATAAAATACAATTGAAAATTTGAATTTTGGAAATCAATCAAAAAAGAAAGCCTGCTGGTTGTGTCTAAAGATAAGTTTATTATGAAATCGGTATTTTATGTCCAGGGATAATTCTTGTGAAGACGAGTTCCACACGTGCAGGTTGCATTACAGTATCCTTGTTTGCAGAAGCCTGGAACGTTTTCCACCAATTCATCGCAGTTGGAATAGAAATCTCGTGCACGGCAGGAGTTCGTGCACAAATAATTTGAAGTGCAATGATCAGGACAATCCGAACACTGCTTCCCTGTTTTGTACGGGTACTGAGTTATTGTCGCTATATTTCCTCTGAAAATCAAATGATGTATGGTTAATTACTTTAAATATATTAAAGAACATAAAGGTGTTATCTTTAAGCGAGATAGCTGCCGTTGGTATCTAATTAATAAATTTTCGACATCCACAGGTTTGGTGTATCGTAAATATTACTCGTATGACATCCTAAAAATCTTGGTAAAACAAATCGATCGCTTATTACCTTACTGTTCTAGTTATATACATAATATTTTTTTGAGTACAAGAAAAGTATAAGCAAAATTTAAATTCCTGAAATAACTGAGTGTGTCAGCGCTTATATTCTACATATTCATAACTAATATTTACCCTGGACAATAGTGGCATACGTAGTTGTAGAAGTGGCCCCAAGGACCTCCAGGACAATGGGCTAAACCACATCCAACTTTGTAGCTCGTTGCCCAGACCATCTGAGTGTAATGTCCAACAGCTGTGATGTTCAAGTCAGGATTTCCATAAGTAAATATTTTATACTCGGCAAACCAAGTTTTTATTGCGAAAAACCTTGAACATAAAATAAATTCTATGGAGTCTGTTTTTCAGTGAGACTAATGATTCAGGAATGAAATAAATGAATGAGATCAGAGAAAATATTGATCGAAGGAGTTATTTACAGTGAAAGGTTTGTTTTAAATAAAATGATAAATATTTAAACAGTAATAAATTTGCTAACAACAATAAATTATCGTCCGGATCTTAATAAGATCTTCATGATTCTACTGTCTACTACAATACACCTCATTCGGCAATTCAATGGTTAATATGTACCTTATACACTTTTAAATTTAATAGTAGGAACAGTTATATTCTCAAGTTTCTGTATTTTCGTAGTTTTTGGGTCCCATGAATTAATAATCGCAAGAATTATTTTATTTTTTCATTGTAATTACAACATACGAATCAATTAAATGAAAGATTGATTTGAAATTCGATTACATAAAATTTTACTGTTTAATTACTAACAACAAAAACTTTACTAACAATTAAAATGATCCAAGCAAGGTTTTATGCAAAAAACTCGTATACTTATTATCCTCGCCAGTCCGTGATTTGGTCATAAAAGGGCAAGATTACTTCCATTACGTGCTAGCACGAAGCAGTTGGTAATATACCTACCTAACTTATTCATAGGTCTACTGCTTATGAGAACAAATATAAGTTTAATTATACCATTTAGAAATTCGTGATTATATATAAAGGCCAGTCAAGGAAGTGAAATAACAAAAAATGTGGAAACATAGATGTGATTTATCATCTTCGGAACGTCTCACTCACGAGCGTTGAAACCTTGACATCAAGCGAAGGTTATAAACATTAATTTCATTTCGATGTTACATTGTTTTAGTTTTCGGCAATCTTCGTGAAGATATCAAACTAAAATAGGTATTTTATTTTAATATTTAGATCTCTACTTAATATTATTACGAACATGATAGGTGGTCCTCATTATGCTTTCTATCATTAACAAAAAAATCCAAAAGAATAGCTACATAAACTTCATCAAAATCAGCCCGTAGATGTCCAGTGCGAGACGAAGAGACAAATTTATTTTCAAATGATTACTTACCATGGAGTTTTTTGAGCAGCTACGAACAAATTCTGACCGCATGTTCCCAAAACGGGAATAGTGTTTTCTTGTATATCGTTGTGTTTTAGATAAACGCATTGTTCTGCATATCGCTGTGCTTGACGTGCTGCTTTTGGATGCCACGACTAAAAAACGTGAAGAGCGTGTTGATTATACAATTTTCATATAAGTAAAACACCCAATTTTAAATATACCTACTAATAAGTACCTATTTTCATGTTGTAAAGTATGTCAAGGCATGTAACCAAAATAACAAATGAAATTGACAGAAATTTAGTGACGCCAACTAAACTTTTTTACTGGCCAGTAACAAAAGAAGAAAAGTATCTATTTAAGAACCTATAAGTATTACGACCTTTTTGGTCTGAAAATTCTAATTAAAGAAGAATGAATTAAAAAATTAAATATCAATGCATATAAATTAAATTAAATAATCGTTTTAGACATTAAAATGTATTGAAAATGTTAAATGCATCATTATTCCTTAACGTAGGTTAAAGAATACATTTTACAATATTTTCTTTCATAAAAAGTATTTTAAATAAATATTCAATTAGGTACCTAATCATGCAGTAAGATTTTTTTTTTTTTTTAGTTGGAGTCAATCACCGGATCCCCGCCCGCCCCGCGGGCGGGGTATGTGGGAGTTGAACCTCACTAAAACCTCCAACCGCTCACACTCAGCGTCCGAACCCCGGCTGAGGCCAGAACCCAGCACGGGGTTATGAGGGACGGCGCGACGCGTTACGCCCAAGGCACTCTTTCCCGTTGCGCCGCCCCCATGCCGTAAGAAAAGTGAAATCGAATTAGATATTCAGTATAGCGATTTTTTTGTACCCGTAAACGTTAATTTTGAAAATGATGAAGTCCGAACCTACCATAAGAAGCATATTCGACGCAGCTGGTCGAACTTTTGAACGGAAAAAGTTATGATACAGTACTATTTTACGTCGGACAATGTCCCTTTCAGGACTCAATGCGCCATCTTTTATAAGGTGAGGTGGAAACAGCTCTGGAAATATTACAATATGTTTTTACAACACAATTCACAAAGTAGGTAGTCATTTATTAAATATATTCATATTCTTGAAGATGATTCTTAAGACTGACAATAAAACATAGATCTCCAATCTTTAATATTGCTGGAGATCTATATTTTAATGGTAGACGCTCGTAGACCTTACCCTCTGGACGTCAATTGAACTTAATACAAAGTTATAAAAATAAAGACTTAAAACTCACGCTTTTCCATATCCAAAACATTAACACTCTCCAATTTTCCACTTAGATACAAAACCACTATAATCTGAAGCCATAGTATACAGCGCAAAATCATTCTGGAAAAGTTTCAAGAATTTATGTTATGGTATTTATCTATTCGTCTTAGCAAAATCATAAAGCTTCTTATCATATTACTTTTTGTAATAAGGCCGACTTTCATTTCTCAAACATAGCACAAAAACTACCAGTCATATCTTTATCAAAATTAGATGAGATAACCATCCGATTTTCATCACCTTTCATCAGACTCCAGAATCATTCAAATCGGTTCACCCAAACAACAGGTATCGAGGAACAAATAAAAAAAATACAGATGTATTGAGTAGGTACCTCCTCCTTTTTGGATGTCGGTCAAAAAGGACTTTGTTTCTATTTTGCTTTCAACTAAAAGTATTTACATTAAAGTTGCACGAAAATTGAAATATGTAATAGAATGAATTTACAGCTAGTAGATTTTAATCATAAAAGGTATTATGTAGATTAGATCTGAAAGACTAGGCAACTCTGTAGTATATTTAAAAGAATTCAATAGACGACCGTGATGATCACAAATATAGCTTTGATAATGTACAATTTACTATTAACGTTGTTCAATGCCATAATAAACTATTCCTATAAACAATTGAGAGTTAATTGAAAGTCATTGAACTACAAACAGTTACAAATTATCACATAATATGTAGGTAACATATTTCACGGTTTCAAATGCACTCTCGTTTTTATTTAAATCATTTATTTCGGATCTCTGTGTTTTTGCCATTTGTTAGTTATTATACATTTCGAGAAACTATTTAATCAAATCAGGATTGAGTCGCGGTTAACTATCGTGCTTACCTACATGGGTTTCGTTTGTTTGTTTTTGTTAAGCAACATATTATTTCTTTAGTTTTAGACTTATTTCGCCACATTGATACCCGCACAACTTTATCCATAAAACTATAACTTGTTAATTCAATTTCGAATCAAATCTATTTCTTTCGATAATCATAATAATATTATAAAGGCGAAAGTTTGTATGTATGGATGTTACTCTTTCACGTAAAAACTACTGAATGGATTTGAATGAAACTTTACCACAATATAGCTTATACATCAGAATAACACATAGGCTACAATTTTTGAACCCCTTTGTAACGCAGACGAAGTTGCGCGGGTCACCTAGTTTACAAATATTAATTAGGTAGCATATATTATATAGCAAAGATATTAAATCCATTGAGATTTTTTGATATTCTTTTAGTTATATTAAGTTCCTATTACCTATAATATCATGGAAATCCAAATTGTATGTCTAAAACAAAACTAGAGGATAAGTTAAATTCTGAAATAATTATATTATCAGAGCTAATATAAGTATTCTATTATTTAGCACAAAACTAATGATAAAAACTAATATAAAGCAAAAACATTAAAATATACTTACGTAACTTAAATAATTGAGTTTAATGTGCAGTTTTTGCTCGCCTCGCTTAATTATATCAACTTTAAACAACACTACTACTTTTGGTGGATGTCCTAACAATATATTGCTATTTAGTGAGCAACAATTTATGTTTATTTAACTTCACATTGTCCATTAAATAGATACCGCATCCGATGGATGTTTGAATAGAAATAAACAAATGAAGCTCGTGAGATCGTGAGTATCGCACAGTACTGAAGCCAGAGAAACATCCTTGGCGCCTGTGAAAAAACTAGACAGTCAAGCATGATTCCTATTATACTCATTAGGGTTCTGTATGTGCTTCATTTGAGTTTAACAAATGCCGTTTAAGTGAGGTGATATTAAAATTATGCAATATTTTATTTATAAAACATCATGCATTACGATATATTTTAGTGTCGTTTCTATTTAAGTATTATATTAATACTACTAGGTTTAAGATTTATAATTAGTAATGTGACTGGCTTAAGTATTTTTTTCAACTATGTGTAGAATTTCTATTTACTTTTAAATTATAAACATTACACTGAATGATGTAGATATTGTGCGCCTTTGGTTCAACAAAAGCACTCGTGTTCTATATCACGTTGCCTTTTAAAAAGTAAATACATATCGCTTAATGATCGCTGACCGTCGGTAAAAGATGGCACAAAAAGTAATAATTTTAAAGTTTGCCCTCCTGATAAAAATATTGAGCCAAGTCAGGATATACCTAGTATAGTTTAGTCAGCATACCAAACATCTTATCATATTGAATACCTTTTTCAAGTTTAACGTTTTATGGATCTCTAATTTACAAACGTATTATTATCTCTATAGTGTTGCGAAGCTACTGTGACCTTTTAATTATTAAATACTCACAGGTATGTGCTACGTACAACTCGAGAGATGAATCTAGTAATTTTTTTTTAATTAAGTTCAGAATCTATCATCTGTTTTGTTGCTTCCTCGAATATTTTGTAAATTTTTTCGTCTACACTAATATTATAAAGAGTTTGATTGTTTGTTTGTCTCGAATAGGCTCCAAAACTTCTAGTGCGGTTTCAAAAATTCTTTCAGTTTTGGAAAGTTCAATTATGGAGGAAGGCTATGGGATATATTGTTTCCCTTTGTGAGACGAAGTTGCGGGTCAGCTAGTATTTTATACTTAGATTTTATTTTGTGATAATAACACAAACACTTTAGCTATATTAAGTAATCGTTGATTGATTTAAGGAAAACATAGATTCTTATACACTGATATTTATTTGTGTCTTAAACCATAATCGTAATTGCTATACTATAATCATTGTTTTTGTTGTACTAACAACAACTTATGAATAAAATAATGAATATCTTTACCGTTTTAGTAAACGGTAAACGGTAAGATATTCATTATTTTATTACCATGATCTTGAATGTCTTTGGTGAAGAGAAAGACACAACAATTAAAAACATTATAATGTAATTTATATTATAAACTGTTGTGCTATATGTATACTTTTTTTTTATTGCCATGTAGGCAGCCGAGCCAACGGCCCACCTGATAGAATCCCTATTTTTTTTTTAAATAAAATATAGCCTATTCCTCGATAAATGGACTTTCCAACAGTGAAATAATTTTTGAAATCGGACCATAGATCCTGAGATTAGCACGTTCAAACAAACAAACTCTTCAGCTTTATAATATTAGTAAAGATTTTTATTTCTTAAGGGAAATAACTCTTCGGTTATATTAAACTAATTTGTTATTTGAACATGAAACCCGTGATGTAATATTTAATGATACACAATTACCTATTCCAACAATCACGTATTTAGGACAAGTCGCAATATACACTCATGGTCGCGATACAATTCAAATAATTTAAATTTATATAACCATGTGTACGTCGTTCCTTTAATATAAACAGAAAATTCAGTGGTGTACATAAATCAATACAGGTATATCGTAATATACGTAGTATAAAGGATTGAGTTTATGTGATTTTAAAGGAATAGTCTTTTTATTGCCTTGTACCTAGGTGTACGAGCTACCTAGACACTTAATCGCTAGTGGTTACTGTTGCTTATACACATCTACAATACAAGGGGACCTACAACCTAAATTAGGGACTTTTTTTAGCTTCATTTAAAATCGGACAAGTCATACCTACCTAAGAGTATGTCATAATTTACAACAAAATTGAATTTTTCGTTCTGCAGTAAAAAGACGTAGCGTAAATTCAACAACAAACAAATCCTACTGTATAAATTGGGTTTTGTAGAATAAATAAACAAACACGACTATATAACTATATTTTTTATTCATTTATATCTTTATAGTAATTGATTAGAATCTGACGATGATAATAAACAGAACTACAGCCAAGGATAGTTCTTGTAGATACGGTCACTGCATTTACAAGTAGCGTGGCACGTTTTATCTCTACAAACATCTTCATTATGCCTTACAGCTAATTCACAATCGTAACGAAGATTAACTGCTGGACAGGAGTTCAGGCACAAGGACTCGAAGCAATGATGAGAGCAATCCGCGCAGGCTGCTCCTTTCTTGTACGGATAATGTGCGATTGTTGCGATGTTTCCACTGAAAATAAGATTTGATTTTGATGGAAAGTTTTTGATAAAAACATCGGTTCGACCACATACTTCGAATAATATTTTACCTATACTTAGTAATATCCGTATTGAGCAAACGTTGTAAACTGCAGTCGAAACGTTTACTTACTTACAATGAATTCACTTTCTTTTTTCAATGAATTTTCTGACATTACGAATAACAAAAAAATGTAAGTATTTACCGTGGACAATAGTGACACGCGTAGACGTATGATGAGGTTGTGTAAAAAGCACTTGGTCCATGGCAAATTCCTAGGCCACAGCCAACTTTGTGACTTGTTGCCCACACCAACTGAGTGTAGTTAGTTGCAGCTTCAAGCTTAGTATATTGGTCACCGTAATTAAACGTGGTGTTTTCCGAAAACCATGTTTTAATAACGTTTTCCCTTGAAAAAAAAACCTTATTTTTAAATGCTACGCTTTTTAAATTGTAACAATTTGAATACTGTAACAAATACTCCCTAAATCTATAAACAACCTTTAAATATCGCAATAGTATTAACAAACATTTCACAATAAGCAGCCCATTCATGTGAGTTTCCCTTGTATTAAAATTTTCATTCATCATAAGGTTTTACAAAAAAAACACGTACCCTTTCTCTTTTTATAGACGAGCTACTGGGCCTGATCGTATGTGGGTACCGTTCAAAACTCTAACAGTTTTGCAGTCCGAGTAAGGAGCCGAACGGAGGAAAAAGAATCAGTTTCGTTACGAATAAAAGAATAGGTACACCGCAAATACCTACTATTATAGTTTTAGTAGCCATACCGTGTGGTTTAGACCTAAGGCTATGGAGAAGACTTTTAGGTGAGCCACATGAAATATTATGTTCTATGTTACATCTAAACTTACCACGAAATTAAAACAGAACTTCTGAACGTATTATAACCACATTTACCGAAATAAGATACGTCTTTCTTTGCATTATGTTCTAAATTTTTGCACATCATCTCTGCGTGTTTTTGTGCATTATGTGCTGCTTCTGAATGCCACGACTGGAATAAAACATTTTTATGTAGTAAAAACGTCTTACCAATACTTTACATTTTTTTTGTAAACATAAAAAAAAAAACAGAGTGATAAACGACAATTCCAAGACAAATGACTGTGTTTGGTAACGGAATGGAAAAATATCAACCCCGGTTAAAATTTTTATTTTATTCCACCAATCATAGGTAACATGAGTACTTTCATTAAAATTTATTTTATTTCCAAGAGTGCTTGTCTAACATCCTATATAGGTACATAATATTTTAAACATTAAATAAGGGTAAAAGGTCGGTTTAGAACATATATTTCAACTTAAACGTCTACGTTGTGAATAACTAATTATAAAAACAGTTTTTGTACCGATTACTTACCATTATCAGCATATTCGATGCAGATGGTTGAACTTGTTTACGGAAATTGTTATGATGAGCCACAATCATACGCTGATTTTCTGCGTTGGCAGGGTGAGTAGTATCTTTATCAACTAAAAATGATTACCTAACTATAAATGTAATGTACTTTGTTAGACATTTTTAACATAACCTATAATAAAGAACATAGAGATGTAGTAATTAAGTAATAATAATGTAATTTTAAAGGTTTTGAAAAGCCTCTTGTCTGGCGGAAACAAGATCCGAGCCTTCAATGCTTGGGTCATGCCTGTACTGACGTACTCCTTTGGCATTCTAAAGTGGACGCAATCAGAACTGGATGCCCTGGATAGAAAAGTTCGGCGATTGCTGACGGCATACAGGATGCACCATCCACGCTCATCTGTTATGAGGCTGTATATACCTCGGAAGTGTGAGGGTCGTGGCATGTTAAATGCCAAGGATCTGCACAACCGAGAGATATACAACCTTCGGGAATATTTCCAAAAGGTGAATGTGGGTATGTACCGTGATGTAGCAGCAGTCGATAAAGGACTCACTCCGCTATCCTTAGCGAACGGGAATTGGCGAGCGCCGAAGGTGATGAGTGTGGCGGATCGCACGGACGTATGGAAGAGCAAGGAACTACACGGTCGATTCTACCGGGCCCTTACGGGTCCCGATGTAGATCAGTTAGCCGCCGTGGTCTGGCTACGATACAGTAACCTCTTCGGAGAGACTGAAGGTTTTGTCTTAGCAATTATGGACGAAGTTATCATGACGAACAACTACCGGAAATATTCTTCTATCATCTTCTGATTAAATTCGTTGCGGGGTCCAAGACAAGTTAGCTTTCCCTCGGGTTTTCCTGGGCTTCACTGCTCAGAGTCATTACGATGGTCGCCGCTGTGGATCCTGGCTACACAGGAGTTACAGTGGTGGGAGTGAGAGGTGGGCCAATACCCGTTACCGGAAATATATTCTAAAGGATGGGACGGTCGACAATTGTCGGGCATGTCACCGTCCGGGAGAGTCTATTAGACATATCGTTTCCGGTTATTCTCGTCTTGCTAACGGCGAGTACTTGCACAGGCATAACCAGGTAGCTAAAATTATCCATCAACAACTTGCTCTGAAATACGACCTTATTGAAGCCGCTGTACCTTATTACCAGTATTGGCCTCAGCCGGTTCTCGATAATGGTCATGTAACGCTCTACTGGGACCGATCTATTATCACTGACAGGACTATTGCTGCCAATAAGCCTGACATAGTGATAATAGATCGGGATGCGCATCGGGCAGTGTTGATCGATGTCACCATTCCACATGACGAGAACCTTGTGAAGGCAGAAAAAGAAAAACTCCTAAAATATTTGGACCTGGCCCACGAGGTGACCGACATGTGGCGTGTTGAATCGACCATCATTGTTCAGATCGTTGTATCTGTGCACGATCTAATAGCGAAAAGCTTCGACCGTCATCTAGAGAAGCTTTCGCTCCCCGGCTGGGTAAGGGGCCTGATTCAGAAGGCGGTCGTTCTTGACACGGCGCGTATTGTGAGGAGGTTCCTTTCTCTTGAACCCTGACCACTGATGGCTTGGGTCGTAGACTCCGCCTGCAGTGGCTCTCTGTTTTTTATATTGTATTTTTAAATTTGATTGTTTTGTAAATTTATTTTAAAAATAGAATGTAAAAAATAAGTGAATAAATGAATATACAGAATGTAATTTTAATATAATTCTGGATTCATGCGACAACTTTTAAACTTTCCAATTTAGGTCTTTGTAGGTTTACCACTAAAGAGTATAATCCAACTTCGGGTATGAGAACTGGATGTAATGTGAGGAGACTTCAACAATTAAACGAAATAGACCTAGTTATGTGTCTCTATTACAAAGGTTTAAATAGATAACCTGTATAAAGTACGTATGTCATATTAAAGACAGGTACTTACTGCTTGTACTCTGAGATTCTCTAATTATATTAAAAATCAGTAAATACTGAAACCATAAAACAAAACGAAGTAGCATTCTGAAAATAAAAGTAAAATATTTTTAAATACTGTGCAATTATCTTGATAATTTTCATAAAATAGTCAAAGATCTCATTATCATCATCTCTTAATGGTCGTTATTTCTTAACTTATTATATGAATACTTACTTGATAAATATATCAGAAATAATCTCCGTTTTTTAAATAAAAATTTTGTCTTGCTATTCAATTAAATTTAGTAATTGTAGATTTATGAGATTGAGATTTAAAACTGTTCTTGTCAATAAATCAAAACTTTTGATAAATATTTAATAGGATCAAAACAATAAAAAGAAAATTAATTTTCTTTGGTGCACAGATTTAACACAGTTCGGAAAAAGGAAAATAATAAGTAATGTTTATTTAGTTACGTGTCAAAGAGGTTAATAGTAGCATGAAATAGGTGGTTACGATTTTCTATTTGGAGTTTTACAATAAAAAACATTATATGATTATGGTGGAGATCTTTTATTTGTCTTCTGGGTACAGAATATCTGAATCAGTCAACAGGCACATCTGGCTCAGAGCTTGTCCATATGTTACTAAGAGACAGAATGGACACTGTTATACACATACAATTTTTCTTTATTTTGTAATTATGCAAAAAATTATACTTATCTACTCTGTAGTGATTTCTTATTTAGTACATAATTTTTATTTTTTTATTACTTGACAAATAAACGAGTTTACGGCCTACTGGTGTAACAACTAACTGAAGTAAAACCAGGACATTTAGAATTGTTTTATTTTTAAAGCACCAGGTTTATATCCAAGGATAATTCTTGAAGATACTATCTGGGCAGTAGCACGTCGCGTTACATCTTCCGTCTGAACAAATACCTTCAACGTTATTGACGAGTGCGTCGCAGTTCATGTCTAAATCACGGTACATGCAAGCATTTGTGCACAAATTATGCGTACAATTGGACGGGCAATCTTCACAGTACTTTCCTTTCTTATATGGATATTCCGGGAACCGCATGTCTGCACTGAAATTCAGCAAATATTATTGTCATAATTAAGTAAAACATATGCATGTATGCGACAAGCAGCCAGACTGTAGCTCTTTAGAAGTGCAATCGATTTGCACAGTTGTTTTGAGCTCTGTATCGGTACAGTCAAATTATGAAATCCATACAAGATATTTTTTTATTGCCGAAGCAGACCAGCTAACAGGCTATCTTGTCATTTGTGGTCGTTCATAGGCCTCTACATTGTCAGGGTACTTGACAGGATAATTTGATTTGAAGACTAACCCTGTTTACCTTTAAGTTATTTGCCTCAATGGCAAAGTCGAGGCTATAAGCCACTTTGTTCTTTTTTGTATAAAATTATGTACTTCTGGTAAATGCTGTGCACACCTTTAATTGATTTATATACACATTAATTATTGATTTAACTTAAATGTATTTTACTCTAATAGGATTAAGTGTATGTAAATTGTTGGTGTGACTTACAAAATAAAGAAAAAAAATACCTATATAAAATTATCTTAACAGAATAGAAATAGTATTACCCTGGACAATAGTGACATACGTAGTTATAAAAGAATTTATCGGGTCCTCCAGCACATCTAGCTAAACCACATCCGACCTTATGGCTGGTAGCCCACACCATCCGAATGTAACTGGCTACAGCTGTCAAATTGTTGTTCGGTGATCCATAAATGAAGTTCGTATTCTCAGAGAACCAAGCATTAAGTACATTATACCTTGAAAGTGAAAAGACAATAATGTAAACTTACATATTATAAAGAGTCAAATTCATAATTAAATAAGTGTGCAATGGTGATAATTCCTGTTGTTACGTTCATGTAAAATATATTAACCATAAAGACTTCCCTTTTTACATGTTTAGTCCATTGATGCTAGCAACATATCCTAGAAGTACATAGTTTCTAGTTCTAACGAAGGAGAGTTAACATTCATATTTTTAAACTAAATAGTGTCAAGATATTGTAATTATTGTATGTTGTACGTTTATGTTAATTCATACCATGGAGTAAATCGGGAACTTGCAAATAAATTCTGTCCGCATACACCTAAATTAGGATCCATGTTCTCTTGCATGATATTATGCGCTAAATACTTGCATTTTTCTGCGTGACGTTGCGCTTGACTAGCTGCATTTGGATACCACGACTAAAAAATCAGAGCAAAAATGTAGAATTATTATATTATTACTAGCTGCCCCACGCAACTTCGTCTGCGTCGAAAAAATAAAAAAAAAATTAGGGGTGGACTACCCCTAACATTTAGGGGGATGAAAAATAGATGTTGGCCGATTCTCATAGATACCGGATAAGCACAAAAAAATTCAACAAAATCGGTCAAGCCGTTTCGGAGGAGTTCAAGTTCGAACACCGTGACACGAGAATTTTATATATTAGATTTACAACAACACGAAATTGAACATTAACGAACATTGAATATCCTGTAAAACGTTAATTGTAAATGATTGTATCAGAATTGAGATTTCTTTTGAATTATAGGTTGGCTAACTAGTGGTCGTTAAATAAGAAGCGCCACCTATAGGTACAAGTTTGCGGAGGAAATGCAACTTAGTAGTTAAGTTGGAAGTAGAAACGCTGGCCAATATGTCGGCCAACATGCCAACAACGGTCGCACGCATCCCGCTGATTATAACGAATATTCGCCGTAAGCCGCCAATCCCACACAATGCTGCACTGTTATAACTGAATACGTGAATTTATTTATTTTATCATATTTATTACAATGAACTACTCCTTACCATTTTTAACATATTAGCGGCTTCGGGTCGAACGTATGAACGAAAAGTATTATGGTACATTACTATCATTTGTTGTGTAGTCTTCAAAGTGGGATTCATCGTATAATTTTTTAGTAAGAAAGATTGATATACTGGAAGTATGTTGTAAAATATTAGCTCATCAATATGCACAATATACATAATCAATGCACTGATATTAATAATTTTACCATATTAATTGATTACTTACCGACGCCCCCATTTAAAATATCTAAGGCTGAATATGTTACTAATTGCAGCCATACTAAACAGAAGATTAGCATTCTAAAATTTTAATTATGATTAGATAGGTATTTTGTTTAATGGAATTTTGTAAAGAAGCAAAACAAAAGCAAATTGCAAGTAACGAAAGTTATTCTGAATTAAAAATTTATTTCATTTAATTATTTAAACAGGAAATTAATTTAACAGGAACACTTCATTCTTAATCTTGGTTGACTGCACCATAAAAGTTATACGTTACGAATAAGCAAGCAATTAAAATATCATATTATGTTCTATTGTATGAAGTTATTCTGCTAGATTTAAGTATACCTAAGTAAAAAAATCCTAAACCATAGCAATAGTTTGTTATTTATTGTTTACCTTTGAATATTAGATATTTGTTATTTTATATCGATAGTAGGTATCACGTCGCCACGTCGTGTGTGACGAATCTGTTATAACTTAGCTTATTTTTGCGTAGAGTCCTGACCGTTGATAATTAAATTACATACATACAATAATATTCAATTTTCTCGAAAGGGAATGTATGAATTATTTGATCTATTAAAATTATAGAAATGTAGAGAGGCATGTGCAGGTTGAAGCTTTGGACAATGTTTGAAAATTTTAATTTAGAGTTAAACTATTTTAAAATCATGATATATTATAATTTTAAGTTTTAAAACTTACTATTAATACATAATGAATGAAGCTTCGGCAGGCTATATTAGCTGACTAGGGCAAATATTCGTGTTACGTCTTAGATATGGGTTATACAGCTCATACAAACTTACAGTTCTCAAGCTACGTAATCAGTGGGTATTATACCTATTATAATTGTTTCATAAATATCAAATTTGAGGATCATAATGTACCTAATGAGTACAATAAAAGCAAAGCAATTCATACTGGTTAAGAGTATTTGTAATTTAGAAAATTTCAAAATGTAAATCTATCTATCAACTATAAAAGTTAAGACTAGTGTTCCAGTGATATAATCCCACGTCGTTTTAATTAGAACTGGATTGGTCCCGTACGGAAGCGGTAGAGTTAGAGAATAACGCAAACAGTTCACAGAAACAGTATTTTTATCGACACTTAAATCAATATGCTCTTTTTTTTCATTGGGCATTTCAACCTGAATAATCAACTTATCACTTCCAAATGAAACATCGGAAATAATCTGAAAAAAAAAAACATTTTGAGTATACTTTTGTTAACTGCTCTGTAAGTACGTACCAACAAGTACCAACTTAAAAATAAAATGGCATCTTGCTACCTAAAACATATATCTAAAACACATTAGCCAATAGCTGTTAACATCAGTAGGTACCTACTGCGCTGCACTATTTTGTCTGCGTTTACCTAGTCAGGACGAATAAACTAAAAAATAGTAAAATCAGAATATTTACCATTATTCCTTATTTATCTTGTATAATCTAAACTTAATTTCATTTTAAAAGATCAACATGTATGTAGTACCTACCTCAAAAGCGTCTTCTTTAGAAGTTTCAAATTTCACGGTATATTCCGGAGTTTTGGGATCATCGAAAATAGCTCTATTACTTAATATATCTATAGCAACATTTTCCGCTATAGCTTTAGAAGATAGTGGAGCATGAGGTTTTATTTCGAAATCTAAAATTTGAGAGAAATACAAGTAAATTTAACAAATAAATTGTTTTTGTGGTAATTTAATCGATAGTGTTTTAGTCTTCGCAACACTACTCGTCACCCTCTATAGGTAATATGTATCAGGACATTAAGACTGCGTAATACAATTTTTTTAACTAAAACTGGTTTAAATTGTACTCTTTATTAAAATCTTACTTGTTTCATCAACAACTATTTCCTCAAGTAATCGTTCACCAATATTTAAAAATACTATAAAAATACACGTTAAACGGAGTTCAACCATTTTACAAAATATCAGTCCTATAAAATTTAAACAATAATAATATCAACTCTGTAGTACCTATAAATATAAAGTAATAAAATACATAAGTAGGTATTATAATTTAAACAAAATCATTTAATTTCATAATATTATATTTTCTGACTTTGGTTTGTACCTATCTGCATGTTTTATAAAAATAATATGCAAGTTTGATAAGAAAAGAAAATCGCAATTATATCTTATGAACACAATTTATTTTAAAAATTAACAAAATCGAACTCTCTATCCAATTTCAAAGTCAAAACCAGAGTTTCTTCAGTAGCATCCCAATTCGCTTTGGATCGATCTGGATCAATCCCATGTGGCAATGGCAGACTCAGAGCGTAGCGCGAAGAGTTCACAGAAACATTCGTTTGATCGACATTTAAATCAACATTCTCTTTTTTATCACCGGGCATTTTTATTCTTATAATCAAGTTTTCACAACTAGCTGACGAGGGAGTTTTTGGACCAATCTGGAAAAAAGGATTTTACAATTAGAACATCTAAGTACCTACCATAGGAACAATTTTCGGGTATTTGCATAAATTGCACTTCCAGCGGATGTGATGGGCTGGCTTAGGAAAAAAACAATTATAGTTGATCTATGTCATTCTATGTAATTAGATAAGCGTGACAAAGGAATTTATCAGTGATTTTTCAGGGACCTCCATACCTACCTACTAACCTACCCAAATATCGGGATAAAAGGAACGTCTTCACTCGAGCACCAACAATTGTTTTGGTATTAAAGTAGGAAGTGGATACCAAAATGACAAAATTTGAATTATTATTACATACCTACTTTCACTTTTTTTCTCAAAGCTAACTTGCTTATTTAGGTATAGTAAGTACTTAGTAGGTAAAATATACTTAGGTATTGATGCGGAAGGAAGAAAAACTACCTGAAGAAAGACGTCTTCAGCGGTTACAGATTGTTGATAGTTCATTGTGTATTCCGGGGTCTTACGATCACTGATGCCAGCTCCAACACGGTTCAAATCCTCCGCAGCTCTTTCCTCCTGTTCCTCATACTCTTCAATCGTTTTTGGAGCCTGAGGATCTCTTTTGGCAGTTGGCAGTTTCTCACGTGTTGATGTTATTTCGAACTCTGAAAGTTAAACATTGAACAGTAGTAGCTAGAAACATCGTTACATGCTGGATTTGGCTGTTTCCAGTAGTGAGGTGAGTTGCCTGAATACGGGATTTGAGAGATAATAAGATAACTTTTTTAAAGAGCTTAGGTTCATAAATAAGTAGGTATAGTACCTACTATTGTGTCTCTGTGTCTGCATTTCTACATTGCACTACCCACCCGTATGCGCCATGTCCTCGCCTTGAAGTACATCAGGCTCCGGCGGTCGAAATAACTCCGCCAACTTCTCCATCGTAGCCGGTGAAAACTCCATTTTGTAATGAATTCAATATCCAATTCTTTCGTTTATTTCACTTATTATTCAAATAAGAATCATAAAAAACAATTTAGTATCCATACAACAGTTAGACCACGTTTTAGACAGTGACTACACAATGACGTCGTTACGTTACTTGGCAACGTATGATAATCGATGTAAAGCAAATGGCAAAATATTATCTAAAGGACCTCGCACAAATATGGTATTTCTCTAAAACGGCCCACGTGGTGGTAAGGGGTGACCAATATTCTTGAACCTCTATGGAGGATAAGAGAGGCTGGTTCTTCCCTCTTTTGAACTCCACTTCAATTATGACACTTGCAACTACCTTGGATAGGAAAATACTGCTGCAAGTGGAAGATAGCGGAAATAGGTACACAGCAGTTAATGGAGGGAAACATGCACGTACCTGCTTTCTTTGATGTTTTCTGGTTGGCGCTCTGCAGCTTGCCACTGCGCTCGTACACTGCTCTGTTATTAGCACATGCAACACTGATGTTCACTTATTAGTTCATACGCGAGTGTATAGGTTAATGCTAGCGGTTATATTATTGCGGTTTGGCGGTTTTTGGCGGTTAAGTTTAAGCGACGTGCAGACGTCCGTTCGGCTCAAAGTCTTAGCGGGAAGAGAGCGAGCGTGGGGTTCGCGTCGCTTGCGCGTCCATTCACTCGGGAATTCTTCGTTAGTACTCGGCAGTACTCGGGTAATCAGGCGTGCATGTAGTTAGGATAGGGAAGGATAGATGGCGTTGCAAGTGTCCTCGTTTGTAAATTATTTAGTGGCAACTACAAATATCCAGCATCTCCCCCTCCTTGAAGGATTCTTCTTCGAAACTAGCGATTAGAATTATCAAGGATATTGATAAGTAAAGCGGTATAGCGGAAGAAACAATAGCGGGGTTTAAAAATAAAAAAATAGAAATTGACATATGTCTACACTAATAAGTTTAAACTAAGTTAATAAAAAAAAAATAAAAAATTAAAAATATCAAAACTGGTCACCCTACTCTAAGGGTAGAGGAGATAGTTTTACAACAGGCCTCATATAAATATTCTTAGCGGGTTTTACTTTGGCAATTCGAATAACACCATCCTTGCCAGGATATAAATCTATTATTATACCTAATGGTCATTGCAAGGGTGGTGAATTATTGTCATTAATTAAAACAATCGTACCTAATTTGATAGGATTACTAGTTGTATTCCATTTCTCGCGCATTTGTAAATGATGTAAATATTCGTTTTTGAAACGTTTCCAAAAGGTTTGAACTAATGAATCAATTAACTGGTAGCGCGATAGTAAATCAGTTCGTTCTCTGCTCAAGTCAACAGCAGGTAAAAATCCTAGCGGTTTGTCATAGAGAAAATGTGATGGCGTTAATGCTGTTGGCTCTGATGGGTCCGAACTAAGTACATAAAGCGGTCTACTATTCAAAACGGATTCTATCTGGCACAAAACAGTAAGCATTTCTTCATAGGTGAGAATCTGCTTACCGATTACGCGAAAAAGAAGAGATTTTACACTTTTTATATTTGCTTCCCATATTCCACCAAAATGACTAGCAGTAGGAGGGTTAAATTTTCAAGTTATGCGGTTTTTAGCGAGTTCGTTATTAAAAGATAAATAAACTTTGAAGCTACAAAATTGGTCGCATTATCACTATAAATGTAACTGCAAGCTCCGCGACGAGAAATAAAACGTTTAAAACTATTAAGAAAAGAAACAGAAGTCAAATCAGGTGCTAAATCTAAATATAGTGCTTTGTCACTAAACAAACGTAAATGCATAGATATGCATTCTGACTGCGGACACCTCTTTTTCTGGATGTTGTTATGTAAAGCGGACCGGCGTAATCAACACCAGTGTGTGTAAAACTTTTACATGGTTCGATTCTGCAACTCGGCAAGTCAGACATAGCGAGAAAAGTAGATTTAGGATTTAAACGAAAACATCTGAATCATTTATAGATATACGACTGCAAACTTATTATCTTGCAGAAAGGAACCAATATTTTTGGCGTAAAATAAAAATTAATAGTTGAGGCATGATGTTTTTGCGATAGTACTATTCAACAAGGAGCTCGGAAATATGCCCTTTTTAGGTAATAAAGCGAAATGTTTTTGATTGTAACTTAAAGTAGAATAAACTAAGCGACCTCCAACACATATAATGTTGTGAGACAGAAATGGCGATAACTAGCGAATAGCGGTATATAATAATAGCGGTAGAATAAAGATTACCCTGTTTGACATTTTATATGTCATTAGCGAAATAGCGAAAGGTAGATTACCCTTTTTTACATGTAAGTATATAACGCAACCGTACGCCTTTTCGTTTGCGTCCGAAAAAGCTACTAAAGAAACATTACAATCTTACTTATCTTCAATTCCTGAATAGCGCGGGAATTAAAATGGCGAAATTAGCGGTATTTGAGTAATCAATCTATTTTTTTAATAGATTAATGATAGACATTGGCGGTTCTGCATCCCATACAATATTAAGGAGCAGTTATTTTAAAATAAAATTTGCAGTAAGTTAGGTTTTACAATACCTAATATGTCATATAAGTGAGCGGTTTGTTAGGCGAAATAGCGATATAAAATACAATGATACTAGCGGTGAGGCGGATAAACCGAAATACATAGGTACATCCGTCGAACGTCTGTTAAAAAGAAACTATATGAATCCCTATTAAAAAATGCGAAATATATCAGACTGCAGGTTGTAGCCTAAAATTATAAAATATTTTTAAAATATCATTTAGCGATAGTTCAATGTCCGTGATTGAACTACAATACTAACATTTGTTGTAGACTATAGTTTTATCATTACGAACTACTGATGATGCGGAATAAAAAATAAATAAAACGTAAATGCGGATAATATAATAATGATGAAGCAGCATTAGTGCTTGACATAGTTAAAAGAACAAAAAGAATGCGAAAAAGTTTGTGGAGAAATAACTGGCGCATTTCCCATGAAAATATATCCCAATGTTGTCTCAAACGCAACGGGTAACAAATCATTAATGAATATTCTATTAGATAATAAAATTTTACAATAAACATTAACACCCAAAAGCATGTCTATTTCTCCTGGTTTATAAAAGGTATCGTCTGCCATTTGTAAATCGGAAATACTTTGCAAAGCATCAATATCAACGTACGAATTCGGAAGTTGTGACGTAATATTATTAATAACTAGCGGTTGTATAGTGTACTCATTTGTTTCGTCAAAACGTGACGTAAACTTTAAGTCGGTTACTCCAAGTATTTGCTGAGAACTACCTCCGATGCCATTAACACTATCAAAACAGTCGTGAGATGAAATCGGAATTGACAAACGTTTACAACATTCTGCGGAAATCAAATCACTTTGTGAACCTGGATCAATTAAACATCTTAATAAATGCGGGCGATTAAATTTATCTAAAACTTTTATTTTAGCGGTTGCAAGAAGCGAAGTTGTTAAAATATTATTATTATTTAAACTTTGAATGTTGCACGATGACACAGTGCAAACCGAATTATTATTAGCGGGAGACAATTGAACCGTATTTGTATGCAGCGAAAGGCGATTATCGCTTGCAGCGCTCTGAACGTGCATCGCAATATTTTTAGGTTGCTCATCTTGTATTGGATGTGAACCACAAGCGGTAGCGGGTATAGCGGAAAATCAAATTTATTTGAAAAATGCGTTTCTTGATTTTTAGCGGGAAATACATGCGTGTTTGCGGGTTTATAAACATTTTCAAAATGTAAAAGCGAATGATGTCTAGAACCACAATGTGAGCAATTGTGTTTAGATATACATGCATTTGTGGTGTGTTTTAAACTTAAACAATTTAAACAATACGGTTTGTTTTTAATAAAATTGAATCGTTCTTTTGGTGACATGTTCATGAAACACGGACAGCGATAAAAATGTTCATGGTTTTCGCGGGAACATAAATCACAATTCTTAACACTTGGACCACACACCTGACGCGATACGAATGAATTCGTATTTTGAAATTTCGCGTCCCTTAGTATCGGGAAGTTGGTAGTACTGCGTTTTTTAACAACTTGCGAAATATGGTCTGTTTTAGCGAATGTTCTGGATAAAACTTTATTTTGCTCTTTAACGAATTCTATTAAAGTTGAATATGACGGAATTTTATCTTTTCGGTTCATGATTTCAAACAATTTAACGGTTTCCGAATCTAATTTTTGAAGAGCGAGATGCAAAAACATAAAATCCGAAATGTCTTGAATATTTAATTGTTTCAAAGCTTCGACAGACGAATCGAAATTATTTAAAAATGAATCTAAACCAATAGCGGTGTTATTTGATAGCGGTTTGAAATTAAATATTTGGTTTAGGTAAGAACTAGCGAGCATTCTAGGGTCGTCATACTTTTGTATTAGTGCCTGCCAAATTATATGATAGTTATTAGCGGTAGGAACCAAGCCTGCGCATACGGTGGTGGCTTGACCTGTTAATTTACCGACCAAGTAATAAATTTTGTCACTGTCGGACAGCGATTCGTTTTCGTGAATGAGGCTTTTAAATTGTTGGTAGAATATGGGCCAATTTTTTGGTTGACCGTTAAATGTTACTAAGTCGATTGGCGGGAGAGAGACCTTTGTTGTTTTACGCGGGAATGAATTTGAATTTTGTAAAGGTGTTGAATGCGATGATATGGTTTGTTTTACGTGACAGTACATAATATCAAAATTAGTCCATTCTTGGTATTTAATTGAAAATTTCGGATTAATTTTTAAAGAAACTGAATTGTATTTGTCTAAAACATTTTCAAATTCATCCCGTAAATTATCGATATTAGAAGCACTATACAATAATGGCGTTAGAGAATGGATATCGGTATCTACTCTAAGAGCAAGGTCGTAGATTCCTTGCATTCGAGCGAACAGCATTTCTCGTTTTGATTCGAGAATCGTTTGTTGGCATTTTTCGTCGTCAAACGTTTCTTGAAACTCAGGAGACATATCACCTTTGCGTGTTTTACTCATAATGAGATTTTAGAAATTATAACAAAGAACAAATACGCGGGAAATGGATTGTAACAAAAAATGGCGGCAATTTTACTTTTGTTAAAATTCGTTAAATTATGGTTTTAATATAGCGGAGGACTGCCTAAATTTTAATTAATCTCGATCGAAGGACCATTAAATGGAGGATAAGAGAGGCTGGTTCTTCCCTCTTTTGAACTCCACTTCAATTATGACACTTGCAACTACCTTGGATAGGAAAATACTGCTGCAAGTGGAAGATAGCGGAAATAGGTACACAGCAGTTAATGGAGGGAAACATGCACGTACCTGCTTTCTTTGATGTTTTCTGGTTGGCGCTCTGCAGCTTGCCACTGCGCTCGTACACTGCTCTGTTATTAGCACATGCAACACTGATGTTCACTTATTAGTTCATACGCGAGTGTATAGGTTAATGCTAGCGGTTATATTATTGCGGTTTGGCGGTTTTTGGCGGTTAAGTTTAAGCGACGTGCAGACGTCCGTTCGGCTCAAAGTCTTAGCGGGAAGAGAGCGAGCGTGGGGTTCGCGTCGCTTGCGCGTCCATTCACTCGGGAATTCTTCGTTAGTACTCGGCAGTACTCGGGTAATCAGGCGTGCATGTAGTTAGGATAGGGAAGGATAGATGGCGTTGCAAGTGTCCTCGTTTGTAAATTATTTAGTGGCAACTACAAATATCCAGCACTCTATAACATTTGGGCATTAAAGATTCGTTACTCAAATCCTACGCTTTACAAAATTCGTTTTAAGCTTTGCTTGAGTAACGGCAGTTGGAAAATACCGAAGAGGGAAACTTTTCCTAAACGGGATGACATGATGCCTCATGTCTTGAAACGAATTTCTGAAACAAACCGTGGAGTGGCTGTTTCCGATATAATTAAATAATAGTTTGACTGAAAATGTAATTCCAAATAGTACTATAAATTATCAACAAAATTCTATTACGGCACTACTTACTAGACACTATAAAATTACAAATCATTGCTTATAATTATTATTATGCTATTTAAATTACTATCCTGTCATGTAATAATAACACATATTATGGACTATATTTTATTTACGTTTTATAATTCCAAACAGAGTTAAAATAAACCTATTACACAAAATTCTTAATGATGCTTAATTATGTAAAATACATCAACTCAAGGGAAGCCATCATCATCCTCCTCAGCCATTTCCTTGGCAAGTTCTAGATCTTGCTGTTCCCTTTCACGACGCTCCTCAGCGCTTTCAAGTTCTTTTCCATATGATTTAGGAGGATATCTCATTGCTTTTACACTTTGGTTGTGTAGGTCTAGGCAAAACGAGATACGTTGGTGAAACGCTAGTTGTGGCTCTCTAGTGCAATAAATATCTGAGCTTTCCTTATTACTCATGTACCCCTTCACTGGGTCTAAAGTAGCCTCAATCACTCCGTCTCTGATTGCCTTAGCAACTATAAACTCAGCATCTTCAGCAGAGTCTAGTCCTAATTTACGAGCAATATCTTTAGGAGAAATGCGAGAATAAGATAGTCCAATGGAACGGATTGCTGTTTTGATGACATTCTGTCGGAGACGCAGAATCAATGTGAAAGTGTGATCATTACGAAACTGTGGTCCATAATTCTCTAGTACTTCCCCAAATCTTTGCAAATTTCCAAGACGAACAGCTTGAGTTAATTGGAAGTATGGTGCTAACGCCTTCCGGAGTGGTGCTTGTCTGAATATAGCTCGTTCAGGTATGTCTCCCAACAGTAATTCAACTACAATTGCCAATTTCTGAACAGTTTGACGGAAACCAACAGCTGCAGTTTGCGGGGCTTTTCTTAAGGCCTGTACAAGATGTTTGTGAGCATCACTGTACTCTAACCTAGCAGCCTTAATTCTACCGAGATAGTACAAAAATCTGGCCCACTCATTGTTGCTGGCATTTTCAGGGAAAACAGATTTGCTGACTAATTTATCAGCCTGATCATACAGAGAATAATGTAAATAATTTCTTAATAAACAGTTGATGATAACAGCTTGTCCCTCATAGTCATTTCTCAGTGTGGATGTGCGAAGACGAGCGTGTAAGAGACCTCTAATCACATCTAACTTGTTGGTCAGTTCAAACACACGAGAATGATAAAAGTAGCACTTAGCAGCTATCAAATCAAGGGTTCGTCGATTTTGTGCTGTAACCTTTGTCATGAGCTGCTGAGAGCAGTCCGTGGCTTCTTCAAGTTTGTTTGTGTCCAGCAATCGTAACAACACGAGAAGATGCAAGTAGGTATCAACTTCAGGTACTGGCGGTTTTGGGACGCTGCGAGAGCGCGGTGCTTCTATTTCGACGGCGCCAGGAAGGACGTTTTCAACAAAGGATAGTAAGGTTTCCTTTTCGGTACTACCAGAATAAATTTGATTGATGATTGCACGGAGAACATTACCATTCAACTTTCTACGAGTACTCGGTATTGATCTAAGTACACGCATAGCGAACCTAGGTTCTTTAGAAGTCACTGCTTTATCAATTTGTCGGATGTGTTCGCGTAAGTCTTGAACAGCAAGAACATCAGCATCTTTTTTTACGTCTGGAGTTTCAACATCACTGGCAGCTGCAGGACTTTCAACACTTTTCATTTCAACATCTTCTGTAGGAGCCATTGTTAAATTACCACTGTTTTTCTTTCAAAATAATGAAAATTACGGAGAAACGAGTTCAAAAATTACAAATATCAATGAATTTTCGATTTGTCAAAAATTGCCGAGTAATTTTTCGTGTTGCCAGTCAAAGTACAATTAATTAATGGTAATAAATTAGGTCAGTGAATCAAAAGAAATGTATTTCACTAATTTTTATTACTCTTTAATGTACTAATATGCGCTTTTAAAGTAGTCAAAATTGTTTGAAATGTAAATAAAGATTCTAATAGGCACACTAACTCTAAATCAAAATGCAGCTAAAACGTAATTTTTCCTTTAATTTCCGTGAATGTAGTACGAATTAAAGTTATTATTTTGGCAACACAGTTTTTTTTTTAAATTTTACGTCACTGCTTCAGAATTTTTTAACTCATTTCAATTTCTTGCATGCCTACAAAAGATAACAGTTTACCAAATAAAATTAATTAAAACGAATAAGATAAAATTCATAATTCTGACAAATGCCTTTTAACTTATACTAAAAAGTAAAAAATCGTTTTTGTGCTAAAATCGACTAAAGTGCAGCACTAGATTAAAATCATAGATAATTTCAAATCAACAATATTATGTAATTTTTTCAAACCTTTTCCAGAAATATCGACAAACCAAAATATGCTTTACTGTATTAAGTTAAGGTAAGTATTCAATTAACAATAATGGAAATAAAACGGCATGCTTTTGTCTTTGCATTTTCTATTCTCTCAAATTCATAGACTAGAGACCAGACAAAACTACTAGCATTGCCTGTCGTTGCTTAACCAATACTGTCTTGGAAAATACTGATAAAGTTTCTATTTTACTAATGTTACAATTGAAAATTTTTGGATTAAAACCATCACATCACTGCGCAGTTTGCGTGTGCCAAAAATTATAGAAAAAGGACGCGCTACGGCTGCAGGAGACCGGTTGATTCTTCACATAAAATTTCAATGTGTTCTGGAAATGGTTTGCAAAGAGGACGTGGTATCATGGTTTAAAGAATTGGAAAGCTATAAACGCATAGACGCAATGTGTACACTATTAAATATGTGTTTACCATTCGAATTGCGCTTCATCGGTACGTATCTGGAAGAGCTCGGTAAGCGGGACTTTCAGGAGTTGCGTGGTGCCGAACTTAGAGCAAACAATCCGACTGATTTGGCTGCCGATATCGGAGGAGCTAACACAGATCCCAGGACACGAAGGAAAATGGCTTTATATGTGTCATTATTACGATCGTGCAACTTCGCGTGTGCTACAACTCTGTACAACGCCATGGTCAGTTTGGAACAGAGTGGCCTGCTGAAGGGATTGTATGGAGATTTACTTGAAGAGATTCTGTTATTGTACACAATGGCACTGCACCACCCCGCCTTCACATTCGACCAGAAGTCACATTTTGGTGATATTTTAGATAAATTGAAAATGGAAGACCAAAGGATCCAGTATTCTGAACAACAAGAGCATATAAATGTAGTACCAGTGAGTGTTTGTCATACACAAGGAAATATTCCATCAAATATATCAGTACCACCTCCTAATCTATCAAACTTGGCTCCTCCGCCAGGATTGATGTATGTCAAAACGCCTCAGGTGCAGGTCAGTTTGTTTGCATGTTTATAATCTTCTAGTTCTGTTTGTAACATTGAAAACAATCAATTTTCAATGGAAATCATTTATAACTTGTTTAGCATACAATGAAGAAAAAAGTTCCGTTTCAACTTTAGTTTTGTTTGTAAACTGTCTGATAGAGGTTATGACTGACAAAAACTATAAAAATAGTATATTCATTAATATTTATAAAACGATTGTAATGATGATTGTAGTTATGATGTTGATTCAGTATCCAATTAACCTTAAAATTTGAAAAACATAGTTTTCATTGTTGCTTCAAGTTTACCATTTTGTTCATTAGGTTTTTAAGTTGAATACATAAGTGATGAAATTCTTTTATAAGTTACATGAGTTCTGACTTGGGTCAGTTGTTAATTTGTTCAAATATGTCATAAAAATCTTGAATGACTATTAATTATTCAACATGCAAATAATGTAAACAAATCTACAAGGTTATAATAAGGAAGGAAAATATTACCATTAAGTTAGGTTTCTTGCAGAAATTACAATTTATATTGTTATTTATTAACCCTTTTCTTTACTTCCGTTCACTGAATCAATAAACTTATTTAAAACAATGTTGTCACTATAGTGGGTAATGTAGGGCTACCTGGAGATAACTATTATTATAGTCTGTAGTTTTATTCAGCATATGACATCAGACATGATTCCATCCTACTTTGCATCACATAATGGTTTCTATCTGTTATTCCAATTCTTTAAACTATCATTTTGTTTAGATGTTTTTTAAAAGAGTAACTAATTTTTATACAGCCACACTCACAAACTTTTTCAATTATAATATCAGTAGGACTAGAATAGTTAAGAACAAAATTTTCTTCTATTTTGGTTGTGAAAATTATTCCATATCCTATCAGTGAATTATTAATACATATTTGTCTATGCCGAAATTGTAATGTTAGGATTTTATTGAAAAAATACACTATTCAATTGAGTAACCTTGATATTTTCCAAAATACTCATGATTTTGTTGTGTAAATATTATTAGTGTTATTTTCAGGTTCCAACTTCGGACACTGTGCCAGATTTAAATACTCAATCAGTACGCAGTGGGACTAATGTCGTACCAATTTTGAGTGAAGTACCACACCCACCACCAGGGATTCCAATACCACAGTACCATAATATGGGAGACTATATGGGACAGCATGCATGGCCTACAAATATCATTGTCTCTGCTCTAAATCAGCCTTTAGAGGTAAGCAATGAATTGTTAATTAAAAACTAACAAACAACACTGTGTATGTTACTCTAATTTAAAATTTCATTTGTAACCTGTGTATTCTGTTGTTGTAATGTTATATAGTAAACAAAATTCTATAATTACTTGAAGTCATTGTAATTATACTTGTATGCAGTTCCAGTGTCATTGAATCATTGAAATGTATTTGAAGCAAAACAGTAATAAAGCTGTATATATGTATAGTAAATATTATTAAAACTACACACTACATTAAAAGTGTCTATCAATTTGCCCTATATTAGTAGACATTTAAAAACAGCAAAAAAATATTTATTAGTTGAAAATACAAAGAATCTAATCAATTTTTTTAAAACAACAGCAATATTATAATTGTATTCCATGTATTTCTGCAGCTTCAATTGCACTCATCATCCTATATGAAACATGAAATTAATTTTCAGGTTATCAATTACCCTCCAGCGGCACCAGCCCCTGCCTCTCCTTTAGTATCATCACCAGGTGACAGTAGAGCAGCATCTCCACACTCACGTAGGAGATTATCACGAGATCGTTCGCCTCCGTTACAACCTGTCACAACCGGACCGCCAGATCCTACACCAATACAGATAACCAGTAATTTTGAAAACTTAGCCATTACAGAGGTAAGAATGTTACCAGTATTTGTAAACTTGCAATTTTTTTTTGATTATGAAATTGTCAAATGTGTGTGGATTAAATTTATTGATGACTCAACAAAACATTATTTTTAAGCAACTGTGTAAATTGTCCGTTTTTGAACTTTGTTCCTATTAAAGAGTCATGTGATTGTTAAATTACGTATATAAAATTCTTTTTATAATGCTTAAATGCTTTAATTTTATAATGCTAAAAAAATAATAAAATATATATTTCTTTGTTCTATTATGTTTTTTGTTCTGATGAGATTTTCACATCAATATGTTTGTCCAAACATGCTTACAGGCTTTGGATTGGGTAAGTGTGAAAGTTACCTGATCACACAAACACTAAAAAATAAACATAGTATACATATAGTTAAAATGTATCAATAAATGTAATTTAAAAATATAGCAATAGTCTAGATATGTATAATGAAATTTAATTGTTGTATTAAAGTGATCATCATCTATTGATTCTAGGAATACTAATGCAATAAATCTAAATTCCAGATGCGACACAACATAGGCGACGACAGATTACGAGAGCTCGGAATTCATCAGTACAGATCACTAGAGAAGTTGAATGGTGTGAGAAGAAGGGCGGGCGCGTACTGCCAGGGCGCGCGCTCGTCGTCGGATAGCGGCTCCAGCGCCGCGTCGTCTCCGCCCGACACGCCGGCTCTCTCGCACAGACGCGCCGCGCCCTCCGCGCCCCCCGTCTCCTACGTGCAGTACCCGCGCCCCTACGCGTTCCCGACGCCGCCGCCCGCCTACCGCCCGCCGCCGCCCCCCTTCGCGAACGGCGAGCCACCGCCCTACCCGACCGGCGCGCCCTACGCCGGCTTCGTGCCCGTGCTGTACGCGCCGCCCAAGCTCTCGTGCTGGAACTGCGGCGCGGCGGGTCACGCGGGACACGAGTGCAAGGAGCCCAGCATGGAGGAGATGACGCGGGCGGGCGGCTACCAGCTCGACTTCGGAGGGGCTCCGCCGGACGCCACAGACAAATAAGGTGAGAGGAAGGGCTGAGTCTCGACTGGGGCGGTGTGCCGCCTCCGACCGCATCGGGACGCGTCGTCCGATCCGCTCAGTTACTACCAAAGTGTCAGGTCTCAAAATTGTATATAACGACCTGAATCGGTCTGCACGTGCGCTTCTTGTACCCGGTGCTGCTCTGATCCTTGGAAATCAAACTGAAAATTCGTATGTATACAATACAAAATATTGATTGATATCATATCGTCTGATTTGACAATGAAAGCCCCCTGTTTTTGTGTCATGGCAATTGCACTTTCGAGTCTATTTTAGTTGTACATTCCACAAGAAAAGGTCTTAAAACCAATGGCTATTATGCAACATCATAATATAATTTGAATGAAAAGTTTGAATGTTTGTAAGCCATTAAATGACTTACTTCCGTTATAACATTTGAGCGTGTTTGAAAAAAGGATTTTAATTTATTTAATTGTATTTGTGTTGTTGATTCCGAATGTTTATTCGGAACTTAGGTGAATAATTTGATTAAATGTTAGACAAACAATAATTTTATTTAATTGTCACATTAATGTTCATAAAACATACAAGTTCAGTTGCATCAACAACGACTATTCAATTTTTCAAATTTCATATTGTTATAAATAGAAAGTGCAATTACGTGTTGTCCAAATTGAAGGTTTTCGAAATTTAGAATTTTGAGGGAATTCCATTTTAGTTCGAGAAATAAAATATGAGTTGTCTCGACTACTTTTAATATCTCGTAATGCCGTTCTTTGAACAGGGTTTAATTTATGTAATATAAAATATTCATATGAGTAATTGTTAGCCGAAAACAGTGCCTCGAATTAAGTTAGTATGTATATTGCTACTTGCTGATTCAACTAAGTATACAACAATCATAATTGCAACATTTCTCAAATGCAAGAGTGCCATACAGTGCAAATTTAAAATTATTGACTAACTGAATACAACACTAATATGATGTTATTTTGTTTAATTTATTTGCAGTGTTGTTTAGTGGAGCTTAGAACAATAAAATAATAGTGATGTGATAAATAGTTTATGAATAATTACATCTATTTTATAATAACTGTGACTTATGAAAGCAATATAAGTTAATTAATAATAATAATAATTGGTGATTAAATGTTAATCTTCTTCCTATGAATGTTTGTAATTATCTATTATAGTGACCTAGTATATTCTCAGGAATACAATATCGTGTTATGTATAAATTTAAGGTTCACTTTATTTGAAAAAAAAAATAAAAGAAAAAAAAAACAAAAAAAAATACAACACATGACAATATTAAAGTAACATTTAACCATACTATATTACACATGTTTACTATTTTGGCTCACTTTATATATAGATATCAATTGGGACTAGTTATGCAGTAATATACCAGCTGCATGAATTTGATTATTATCTTAAGTTGAATTAATATAGGTAGCAATAATTTAGCTGGTTGTTTTGGCATAACTCGCTCCGATTGATGGGCAATGATTTTAGCCAAGTTCGTATTGGGTTTTCATTTGATTTTACTAGTCATTGAAAGGATACGTAGCTATCATAATATTATTATCCTTTCGTACATAATAGTCCGTAATTTTACAAATATATTTCATCGCCTAAAACTCGATAAAAAATATGCACCATAGCTTCTAAGGCTTCTTTAGATTGGACCAATTTGTATATTCTTAAATGTTTTTAATCCATTTATAATAATAAATATAAAGGAACTAGCTATTGCATGGCAATACGTTGAGCAAACGACTTAGTACATAGAGACTTGTTTTAGTACAAATTGGTACAGTTATCTGTGTGAAAATATTATTAATAATAGTTTAGTATTACGTTGTAAGTCATAGGAAAGTTATTGTAGTCGGTATGTTTAAAAATTAATGTTATAGTTTTTTATTTGCTTTGAATGTGTAATTTTGTGGAATTCCCTTAAATTCTGTTATTTTATATATGTATTCAACGGTCTGTTTTATCTCGATTTTTTAATGTTTCAAGTTTTTTCAAGTGAATCCATAAGTGAGTGATTTTATTTTTAAGACTGATTCATGAAACTTGGCATCTGCATCTAAATATAATAATTAGATTGAGAGGCCTTGTCAACTCATTTACTAACGAAATTATTTAAAATATGTTTTTCTCATTTGATTTTTAGTATAAAAATGCTAATATTATACCAAAATCATTATTGCCGTTAATTATACGTAAAGTTCCACACGGTTTGAATAAAAAATTAAAAGTTCTCTATAATTGTACAAAAAAAAAACAAGTCATAAATTGGACTGTAAAAAAATGTTATTTACGACTGACATTGTCCTATCGTTTATTTACGACAGTGATGTGTTAAATTTAATAAATGAACAATTGTTTTAAAATCAAGCTCATGAAAAATGCAAAATGCTCTGTACTTTATGATAGTCATTGTAAATATTTACAACTATGTAAGAGAGTTTACACGTCAGATTAGAGGTGTTCATATTTTGTAAATAATTCGGTTTATATTAAATTAGTTAATATTTAGAGAATGATTATATATTTGTAAATTAATTGATTTGTCATACAATAATTTCGAGTGACCCCCCGTAAGTAATCGATGGTTTGTTTAGGATCACTGTCACAAATCACAATTTTTGCATTTTTTAAAATCCCAGTTGTTTTTTTTTTGTAAAAAATGTTGGAACGGTTGTAAATTGTTTTTGCATAATTGTTGTAAAACTATACAAGATAACGTTAACAGAGATACAGATGTGCGTCACGCGTGGGTGGGTGCTGAGTGTTGCCAATGCAGCCGATTTATATTTTTGTAGCTTGCCAATTTATTTTAATTTTTAGTTCGTCCATAGCATAATAAAACGGTCTTATTTCCCACGTAACATGACGATGCGCTGTTGAATGAAAGGCGGAAACGCGTTTGAGATTGGCGTAAATCGGAAATGGCGTTGACGTATGGTCACACTACGAAGCGATCACTTCGAAGGTTGTATGTCCACATTAATTAGATATTGTGTTATTTGTATTATAATATTAATGTCAAGTTTGAGATGACTTACATTGTTATAAAATAAAAATAGAAAAAAAAATCTAATCGTTATTATGTAAGAACGCCTATTGAATGTAGCCTCACTGTGACACCATTTATGCAACATGGATTTATAGCGTTACGCGCCGCATATCATAGTATCAAGTGTGATATTCAAGTGAGTTATTTACTTATTAGATTTACGTCAATCTAGTTATTTGCAACAGTAACTTGTTCACAGAACTTTTACCAAAATCGAAACATCTGTTTTTAGACCATTTTGGAATTTTAAATTATAAGCTGACTGTTAAGTTAATATTCTTTTTCGTTTATATCATAGAATTGTTCTATCTACACTCATTAAAACGATTCGATATGGACGCTCGAGATTGGAACAGCCAACATTTTAATGATTTGAATTTAATACTTTCATGCATTTTCAACGGGTTCTTAACACGATATTTAATTAATTGAGTTGTCTCGATATTTCAAACGTCATGATCACGAGAAGACTGGATACTGCAGGTCGATTTAAGAGCAAACAAATCTGTCTACCCTCTTTCTCGTATATTAATTAAATATCGTGGTAAGAACCCGTTGAAAATGCATGAAAGTATTATAGAAAACCGTGAGTGTCTGAATAAGATTTGAATTTAACTATAAATAACGTAATGAATAGTGTTTATAAAGGAATTATGATTTTGCAACCATATCTACTGGCAAGTTACTGTAACCAGTAACTAGATCGACGTGAATCGTTCATTATACGTGTGCTCAAAACAAACCAATGTACGTTTTTGATCGGAATGAAACAATTGTAATGTGTTTATATATAATTTTATTATAACGACACCACAGTAATGAATTATAAAGTATCAAAATATTGTTGCTCGTGCAGCTTCACTACTAGGAGTATGGAGATATTTTTTTACTTTGTACAAAATGTTACACAAATGTGATAAAAATTTAAAATGTTTTGACATAATTAACTATATTGTAATTTAGCGATTCTTGTAGTTTATATAATATGAAACAGAAACTCGCTTTACTAAATATACCTATTATAATATTATCTTACAGTTTGATGTATTAACAGTTTTTCCCTCGTGTTTTTTGTTTGTATATGGGTACTTATATTATTATTATTGTAAGCTGTTGTACCATCTGCTAGTGAGATATTTCTTATTCAGGAAAATGAATGTTTCGGCCCAGTGTTGTCAGAACTCTGTATCCCACCAATGCTGTGAATCATTTGCTTCCTGATAAATAAAACAACTGAAATCCAAAAGCTTGTTTTGTTATTTTCAACCAGATAAAACTTCGAGAATAAGTGTTGGTAGTTCTGTAAATAACCCTCTGATACATATTGGAACGAAGTTCCTTATCGCGCGTTATCGAAAGGGGGCTAGACGGAAATTCTTATGAAAAAGTTATCACGACACTTTTTTGTTTTAGATGATTATCGCTAGATGACGCTGTGATCAAAATATTTTATTTAGATATAATAATTAGTTACTTTAAAACGTCTGTCTCTCTCTCTGTCTTTCAAATAAAATCAAATCTATTTTTTTTTTTTACAATTCCCTCACTAATTAATCGAAAGGAACTTCGTTCCATCCGGGTTTCCCTTGACACCTCTCAGGTTTTGATTTTTAATTTTAGAAATGCCTGCCTAAAAATAGAAGTTGAATAAAAACATTAAAAATAAATTTGATTCCACTTGAAGTGCAAAATCTTTTTCTACATTTATCAGTTTTTTGCCAGGTAACAAATTTATCGTACATCCATACGCATCATGGGTGGTCTATGTACTCTTGAGTACCAAAAGTATAAATCCTAATATTTTTATTACAAAAATAAGAATGACCGACTTCCATTTCTCAAGTAGATATAGCTCAAAAACTACTAGTCAGATCTTTATCAAATTTATATGAGATAATGTTCAGTGTCTACTTTCAAAAAAATAAACAATCATTATAAACCAGACATCGGTTCATATAGAAAATATTTTTTTCTATATAGGTCCTAAAATCTCATCGAACTCGTAATTTCGATGGTTCGATGCTACGAGTAAGTTGGACTTCAATGTAGGTAACGCTATCTATTATTTCTTATTTTTCACATACTTAGATAATAAAATCTCATAGAAATTGTAACTTCGATGCTTCGAATAAGGCAGACTTCAATATATCTATTATTTCAATTAAATACATAATAATATCCATCTTACAATCAATCACTGTGCATATTCAATTACATATTAACATGGTCAATTTGGGGAAACATTCTGGCTTTGGTTGTAGGTACATTGACGTGTGCATAATAAATGAGCGAGATACTATGTACCTAGGTATGCTTTGTACAATTAGCCTCTGTCCAGATTGGTTCACATTCCCAAATTCCACTATAATAGAGACTAAGTTTATCTATCAAGCAATATAAAAAAAAGGCACTAACATTCGCCCGTAGATACTATCAATAAATTAATAAAGTAACAAATTAATATTTACAATCAAAATTTACTTATGTAAACCTTAAATACCTATAGGTAGATTTGAAATAAGTAAGAAACACCGTAATTATTTTTATTTAGCTTTTTTCGGATATCGTTTTTTTGTAAAACGCATGCCAAAAGAAATAGAATTAAAATAAATTGGCAAATTTAATTTTTAACAACCACATGAATTATGTCATTACGATTTCCTACATATTAAGGTACCTAGGAGCATAAATATTTTACGTAATTCTTAATAATACCGAAGAAAGACAGAATAGGTACTACTAACAATATATATTAAATACCCTTAATAATGACAACCGTTAGATAGAAAAAACGTAGTAAAGAGCAAATTGCAAGTGGAGTGCCCGCCACACGCGGTCGTTTTCACAATAAATTAAAAATTTAATTAAACTACAGAGCGGTCACAACTGCTTGATAAACGCTTTTACTCGTTTAGCTTTTATTAATTTTATCCTTGGGAATTATCGTTGTTGTATTTTTATGTTTTAAATATACCTACCTAATACCTATAGTTTTAGAAGTTACGAGATTTACATTGAATTATTACATCTGCAATCAACATCATGAACAACAGAAGCCTAAGCTATGCTTAAGCCTTAAGCTAAGCTTGCCTAAGCTGATTGAAAAAATGCTGATCGCGCGTACGATAACCTGACTCAAAAGCGAAATTAAAAAATCTATACCCATCGATAATTTCACAAGCAACGATAACAATATTTTTATGCTTGAGAACTGAAATTTACAGAAATACATAAAATCTTCTGAATATAAATCCAAGCGAATATATTTTTATTGGTTTACTTTAAACTCGTGTAGACCAAAACAACTTCACGACTTCATTTAATTCACATCCACTTGAATGAAGTTCAACGTCGTTCGTAGTCGCGTTCGGAAATTGTGGTTTTGCGAGTGTTTGGATGGTTCCAGGCGACTTCAGAGCTGACTGGCTATTTGTTCAGTACACCAGGGCTGCCACTTAACAACTAGCAAAGTTCATGTTATCTTACACGGCTAAATTAGTTTTCGATGTCTTATGGAAGTAGTCATTAGTGAACTAAAAGTTGGTTGATAAATTTCGATCCATTTGGTTGTTCTAAACGTTTTATTTAATTGCAGTACCTAGATATAGGAATATAGATGTTCCTTAAAATTATTTATTTATTTATTTAATACTTTATTGTACACCAGGTAAAGAAAATTACAGCGACTTATAGTAATTAAAAAATAAGCACAAAAGGCGAGCTTAACTTTAAAATGAGTTTTCTACCAGCAAACCTAAGAAAAAAAACTGATATGACATCTTATCCATTATATTAGAGTACAAACTCAGCAATTACAGTGTAAAATTAGGTGCCTAACAACTAAATAATGTAAAATAAAAAATTCACGCGTAGATCAAATTTTAAACACAATAAAAATTAAAACATTTTCCCATCATAACACCCAGTAGCAACATAATTAATTAAAGCAGATTTAAATAAGTTTTGATCTACTTACATAACTCATAATTATCAGTGCTACTGAAACTTGCCTTCTGGAGCGGTGTTTGCAACAGCGTTGCAGCGGCTTGAATGCTTCGTGTCTCGACTAAGTATGATTTAGATTGAAACTTTGTTCCTTTCGGGAAATAACACCAACTTCGGTGAGAAAACTCGGTTGTGATGTTTTCTCGGGAAGATAACTGAAGTGGGTTTGATAAAAGTTGAAGTTTTTAATGTTGTTCGGAGAATTATTTAATTTTTAAAAATAGCAGAAAGTTTGCAACTTTGTTATCTACTTAGCTATTGATGAAAATATTTATGACTAACGAGAATTATTTCTGACAGGTCTCTGTTTATGAAGACTTCAGTAGGTAAGTTTTGATATGTTTTTTCTGAAAGTTGTGGCGGCCGACTAGTTGAAGCACTTGCCTTCCGTGCCGGCCGGCTTGTACCTTTAACTCTTGTAAAACAGATTCATGTGCAATTTATTATAACACCACTAGCTAAAAACGGTGAAGAAAATTCTTCTGAGGAGACCTGAGGCCAGCAGTGGGCAGTAATGGATTGTTTTGAAACCTTATTTTATCTAGGCACTTTTTAAATAATTAAACTAAATAATAAATACAAAGGTAAACCAGCTTACATTATCTCAACGTTACCATTAATTAAAAGAAGTGGAAACTTGCAGTTCTTGCATTGTAAATTTTCATCACACACACATCATAATTCCTTCCTCCAAATTACAGTCTCATCTTTAGCCACTCCCCACTATATAGGTAATTGTACCTACCGACACTAAATAATATGTACGGTCTACTATTTCGCATTGAATACATAGGTAGGTTATAGGTAGGTACCAAATAATATTTTACCTTTACCTATATTCTTATTAATACATCGGTTTTTTAGGAATAAGGACCCTTACAAGGGCTTTCATTAAACTTGTTAATTTGAAGATAATTAACATTTAGTTTGATTCTCCTTTTAGAAGTTATAAAAGGATATCGGCGAACACATGTTTATTTAGGTGAGTTTACCAGAATTTAATTTCGCTTTATACCGTAAAAACAGAATTTGTTAAAAACGCCACGGGCAAAAACATCATTAACGTTGGTAATATTCGACAGCTGAATAAATAAAAACAAAGGGCTATTTGAGAAGTTCTGAAAATTGTACCTATTTCATTTATTAGTTTATTTATTGTTTACTTAACATATTTTTTTTATTAGATATTATATGAGCGCTAATTTTGATTTTAGCAAAAAGTTAAGCACATTTCGTTCCACGAAGGATAAAAAAATGGAATCTCCAAAATTCGTAATCATGCCTTAGACAGAGCAATACGAAAAGGAAGAAAATCCTACGATTATGAAAAAAAGCATGTCTAGTTTGCTCATATTTTCGTTTCAAAATGAATCTAGACAAAATTGAAGTTATTGTAATCAGGTCATAGGTATGTAATTAAGAATAGTACCAAACTCGAACAATTTAAAACTTTATAGTTCAATGGAAGGTATAGATCTGCAGATAGCGTGGGTGTGGATTGAAGCCCGTCAGTTTCAGTATTTCAATGAAATTCGACCAGTCGATAGTCACACAGCTTTGTAACACGCGAACCGTTATCAACATTCACGTGTCTATGACAGTCACTGGGTGGAGTTTGTATTGTTTTATGCATTCGGAACAAAAGTTTAGGTACCTACTACCAACATTTTTCTTTGTATGTAACTATATATTATAATACGTTTTTGATACATCAGTGAATGAATTGGCTCCCCCGATCATAAGAGGTTAAATTAATTGATACGTAGGATCTCTAATAATTACGAGGAAAAACAAGAATAAATTTGATTAAACATGTAGGTAGGTACTTACAATAATGAAAAATTATACAACATAACATACCTACCCATGTATTTTTTTCAAAAACATCTATATAAACACCGAATTGATAAATTTGGAGACTACGCGAAAACGAAATTGTATTTTTTTTACAAAATGCGGTTGTTAAGGTTTTCATAATAAATACATTTAAGAATAAAGACAGTGTTTCCTTGATTGACATTTAAATTTTGAAGTGCAAGTCCAGTTCAAAACGATGTTGTAAAATGTGTTCCTTTGTGTGTGGAATGGAAATGATTTGGATTCAGGTAGGCCAACTTCTATTGTTTTGTAGATCAAATAATACTATTCCAACAATTCAAACTTGAACGTAGTATTGTACCTACTGGTATTTGGTTATCAACGTTTTCATTTTAGCTACCTAGTTCAGTGAATTTGTCGACTATAGGATCAAGAGATAATTTTCACGTAGTTCCAATAATTAGTACCTAATTATCTTTCTGACCTTTCATTCTCCAATAGGCTTTATAATATGAAGGCATAATCTATGTATTCATTCCCTAAACCGCATAAAATCTTATTAATGCTTACGCTGAATTGTGTTATGAAGGCATAGAACTTTAATGAGAATCCAGTTAGTAGGTTCTAATTGACGACCCTCTATTAAACTAATGAGAGCGGCATAATACCCATAATTCGTCTCAATACGATTACTGGCAGCTTACCCAATCCAATGGTGGGTTTCACGCGTAGAGTTTTTATCGAAGAAAATGTCTTTCTAAGAATCGATCATAGTCTCAATGGCTTAGTAATAATGTAGGTATATCATCAATGCAGTTCAGAAATCGAATGCCCGAAAAACATTTTCTGATTTTTTTCCGTGTGTTAAATGAAAGTCGTGGTGGCCGAGTGGTCGAAGCGCTTCCTTCCGAACGGGAGGTCGCGGGTCGGCTTGTATCTCTAAATCTAAAATGTGGAAAAAGATTTATGTGCAATTTTTCACAACACCACTGGGTAAACACGGTGAAGGAAAACATCGTGAGGAAACCTGCATGTTGGAAAAGGTTTCTAAAAATCCTTTGAAGATATGTGAAGTCCCCAATCCGCACTGTGCAAGCGTGGTGGACTATGCCTTATCCCTCTTCAGAGGAGACCTGAGCCCAACAGTGGACAGTAATGGGTTGGTACAGGTACAGGTACAGGTTAAATGAAATGCAAATGACATTTCTACCTACTAGTTTCTACCAAGAATCTGTAAATTCGCAACTTATTCAATTCTTGTCCAATTTTTACCGAGATATCGAGTGTTTACAGATCATTTTATGCATTTACGAAAGCTTGCCTTATTTCAAACTGCGATCCAAGTTTAATCTTAGACGAAGTCCGTAAGAGCATGACTTAATAACAAACTGAAAATTTTGTTACGGCAGAAAACATACGTGTAGAATGTCCTATTTTACTTATTTATATGCCACAAGCCACGGTTTCGCACGTATGAACTATTCACCTTGTGTTGAGAGCAATAGGCTTTGACCTTGAAATATCTATTAAAACCTACTATTTAATAACTAAGTACATTCTTTAAATATTAAATTTTCTATAGACTTTAGAAATTGAAATTTAAAAAAATGAGATTGCACCATTACCGTTATGCAATTGGAAAACTATTTCGGTATGAAGTGGTAGGTGTATTTGATCGAAGGTATTAGAAATAAGAATAGAGACAAATAAATACACGGTGCTCGTTATTTTTCTCTGAAAATACAGTTAAGTTACATATTTTATAATTAACTACTTACAATAAACTAAATTTTAAATCTACTTTAATTGACAGTATGACTGTTTTGAATATCTGAAAAAATCCGAAAGAGTTCCGTAATCTTGAGAGATATTATACCTATTACTTACCTATATCCTACAATAGCAAAAATACAAGTAATTTTTAAAGAACTCAAGCACAAAAAGCTATCACTCTATTACCGGAATATCTCTATCAGAAGTTTAAAAGCAATCTTAAAGTTTGTTCTGTGGTAGTATCGTAAACACTTCAGCAGAACGAAGACTCTCAACAATAAAAATAGGTAATGGAGGCCACCATTAAATGTAAGAACAACGTTTATATTTCCGCACTAAAACTGAACAGTACTGAAGACTAGCCACTCGTAAATTTCATGAAATATAAATCTGTCTGTGTAATAAACCTAACATCAAAAAGTTATGGGTAATGGAATACCATAAAAAAACTGTAGACTTTGCAATGGAAGTCTATAATTATTGATTTCTTTTATTACAGTGGTCTACGAAATTATCTTGATTACTTAAGTATTAGGTTGCAACGTTTTCAAAACATCACAATCAACCCATCAACCAATCCAGTCGAGTAATGTCAAGGTATTATAATGTAATATAGTGTAGCCACTGTAGCTAGTGTTATTTGCAGAATACGTCTAATCAAGATATAATTTTTGTTATTAAATTTATTTTAGGTAGTTAAAAATATCCTTGTATTTCGAATTCTTGGAATTTCAAGAAGAAGAATTTGAACTCTAAACCGACCGCCCATCTAAAGCACTCTACATATTGATTTTATCGAATTTTTCTCAAAGACAAAATTCCTTTATTGTTCAAAGGAAAATATTACGTCAAAGATTTTTGAAAATGCTTATACGTCAGGAATTGAACTGGCACAACAAAATCCAACAAAACTTTAAATAAAACTATTTTGTATAGTATATTTGAAACAAAGTCTAGTACCTTCTGAATCTAAATTTTTGTGAGTCATACAGTTTTAGCAGAAAGTATTGAGTAATAAAACTTGGTGTAGGTATATTTTTCAATGTTCGCTATTCTTCTCGTTATTCGCAAAACGAACCACGGGACGGGAATAATAACTACGCAAACGCTCTGTGTACGAATTCGAATGGGCAATTTCATTGGTTCTAATCTAGGCGAGTGGAAAAAAGGAAAACACAATTCCGTACAGGTGCCGATGTGGAAATAAAAACATGATAGCTACACTGAGTTTCATAACGATAAAACGATATACCAATATATTAAATTGCATTTCAGTGTTCTAATCTGTAAAGAAATTAAGCTTAAAATAAATTCCAAAAATGGTAAAAAAAATGTGGTTTTTGTTTTATCATAACAACCGATACGTTTGAATCTTTAGGTATTTAAAGTGGTTCTTCAATCTCCAGTTTGTGAACAAACACGTGAGGAAATCTCACTAATAAACTTGTCGAATTTGTAACGTAGTTTCCACGAATTGCTAGGAGACGAGTGTTAATTTATTAGTTGGCCATCAGTATAGGATTGACTTTTAAAACAATAAGAAAATCCTAGTATGACATAATATGTGTACAATAATTTAATACCATGATAAATTTCATTCAATTCCAGTAAACCAAGCATCGTTATTCCCAGCCATCGAAAAATCCACAATCTACATTTCTGTCTAATGTTATACTAAGCTAATATTTTACAAAGAGAAGTCAAACTAAATTCAATATAACTTACAAATATTGACTTTCCATCAACAATTTCCTGTAAAGAGCTTCTCAGAAGTTACTTCGGGTAATGGTTCCGTACATTTTATAAGTCGCCTCGTTGTTGCACTTACGTCCGCGACTCCGGATCCCAAATGCAATATTACTTAGGGATGTTGCGAATGCGAATGCGAATATTCAGTTTTAACATTGCGAATGTTGACCTTTCAAACAAAAAGTTCAAGGTTTTTTACTGACAAGTCAACTGTATCTTCCAAAAGTTATTATAATTTACCGGTACTACAAAATAAGTCTCTATATTTTATCGATACTGGATCTACTTGGGAAGAAAGAGGTACTTGCCTCCCCCCACCAAAAAACTGAAACCCCCCCGCAAATTATTGTCACAACGGAAGGTCGTAGACCTGTCGAGTTTGAGCTCATTTTAAAGGGTAATTTGAGGCCTTTAATTTGGCTCGTGTCAGATTCGTTCTAAATCCACACAACATCCTCCTTTGATTGATAAAACATTCGCATAACATTCGCATGATTTTTTGCGAATGCGAATATTCAAAAGCATGCGAATATTCGCGAATCCGAATGCGAATGCAAATATTCGTTACAACCCTATTACTTAGGTACGTACAGAGCGTTAAACTTGTTTTCTATTTTGTTACAGTAAAATTCATTCAACAGTAAAATCTATTGAATTACTATTAAATTTCATTTGTAAAGGAAATTTACAATTGTAATAACGAAAGTACTGATTTTAATTAATTTTTTTTATATCATCTGTACTAGGTAGTAGGAACATCGTTCCGTATATGTTTATATAATAATATGTTATATGGTCAACGTACACATCTAAAATACCTTTATTCCCGTACACGTAAACTGTAGGCAGATGGCATCGGGTTTTTTAGGTTTCATCTGAAAATCAGTGCTTTTGGTAAGCTTTTGCTGAGCTGAAACCTATTCGCACGCCACTGAGGACAAGCCTCTATGTTGTTCGGTTTTATTTTATTTTTTAACTTTTTTGTCCCTTGTTTAAATAGGTATTATACTGTTTATATGTTATAATAATATGAATGTCCTCTATGTGCGTGTTGAATAAATGCTTTTTCTTTCTTTCTTTCTACATATCTAAAATGGACGTCGATAAATAAGTATGTATTTGTTTTACAATAATTTTGTAGTACTCTAACAGCTAAAGTGTAGATAGTATTTTCTTTTCGTAATCGATGTATCTCTAGTCTCAACAACAAATTTATCTCTCGGGTATTCCATCAGTACCTTTACTTTGTTTCTTTTTCTAAATATACTCCAGAGAGTGCTTTATGGTTGACGGCTGGTTGAGCTTTCAATGTTGCTTTTTTTGCCTTTTCTTGGTCAACCTTTGTTTATCCCTAGAACTAGTTACTAGTATTCTGTCAAGCCTTATTAAGTGTGGTGTTCTATTATGGAATATACGCAATACGAATTATGAGTCTTACAAGATTAAGCTTAAAAAATACTTAGATTGTGTTTAGGATAAAAATACTAATTTCGCTTCTTGTCTTTACATTGCTCTCACCTTGATAAAAGACGTGAAAGTCTTAAATTATATCCGAACGTTGTTTTTTTCTGAAGGAAAACATCGTGAGGAAACCTGCATGTCGGAAAAGGGTTCTAAAAATCCTTTGAAGATATGTGAAGTACCCAATCCGCACTGGGCAAACGTGGTGGACTATGCCTAATCCCTCTTCTGAGGAGACCTGAGCCCAACACTGGGCAATAATGGGTTGGTACAGTACAGTACCAACCCATTACTGCAGTACAGTTGTTTTTTCTTTAAACATATTTCTATAATAACCACTACCGCTACATAATAGCCTTCATGATAATTTTCAAATTGTAGTTAACATCTTATCAATCGAGTATTCATAATTACTTGTCTCAATTAGATTTAGCCTCTAATCAGAAATGTATATTATGTAGGTTTAATCATCCTCAAAAAGTTCATACTTATAAATAAAACTCACAATAATTGACTAATAATTTACCAATATTTTCGATGACCACCCTCTGATTTATGGTCTCAATGTTACTTAGGTATTGATCATAAACCTACATTTAAGCAATAACAGCATCCATTTAACGATAACAGCCTTATACATAATTGACCATTACTCCCTTCCTTCAACAAAGCAAATAAAGTAATTAATTTCGTCTATATCTGAATAACAAATCGATGTTTTTGTAATGTTATTAATGTAATTACATCGAGATTTTTGCTTGTTCATGACGTATTTACGATTAGACTTAAGTATTTCTTGTGAAAAAATGTCTTGTTCTTGTCCTTCATGTCTAATTGTATTTTGTCTGGATATTCTATTTTATCTACCTAATTATATTAAGATATCGCAATGCTTTATGTAAATAATTGTTAGTAATTTTTATTTAAGAATTTGGTTAATTACATTTAAAAGCATTTTTTTGCCATTGAATGTTTTCTTTATTTATTAGGTGATCATATTAGAATAAGGAGTATTTTGTATTGAGTACAATACTAAGAGTTTTAGTAAATAGTTTAATTTACTTACCTAACCTTCCTTACAACTCACAAATATCTAAAAGGCGATTTGAAAACTCTAAATATGTAGCTTATTCTAAAGCCCGCATTTGAACGTAAAGTAATAATATTATCATTAATTTATAACAAATACAAATTTAACTGAATTCAACAACATTTGTGAACAGATCGAGATTACAGTTCCATTTACGAGACTAACATGTTATAAAGCTTTTGTCTTCACGGTGAGGTTGTAAGACAATAACCCAAGATCAGACGCTGCTAGTTCACGATATCTTGTATCAAAATCTTCCAATTTAATCCCATTTTCCCCTATTGTAACTATTATTTATATAAATAAACCTTTTGTACCGTGATGTATAGTGATAAAAGATATATATATATATATAATTTTAATTGGAGGTATGTGGGAGTTGAACCGCACTAAAACCTCCAACCGCTCACACTCAGCATCCGAGCCTCGGCTGAGGCCAGAACCCAGCACGGGGTTATGAAGGACGGCGCGACGTGTTACGCCCACGGCACTCTTTCCCGTCGCGACTAGATTATATTTGGATTTATCACACACCTATCTATTAGATCCTATAGTAGGTAACTACTTCGATTGCGTCAGTTTTTATTAAAAAAGTAATATGGCTACTTAAATTTTAATGAACCTTAATTAAGGCGTCTGTGGTAAATTAATTATCTTTGCAATTTTAACTCGGTTCAGTTGAAATGGGTAGGTACTTTGTCACGTTTATTATACGACTTAAGCACCTAAACGTCGTAAACTCAACAGTGTGTAGTCGGGGCTAGTTGTACTTAATGGTGGATTTGTTTTACTGATAAACGTAATCCAAGGTTTTACTGCACCACCAGAAGACGTACCTACCTATAATAGGTGACTTTAGACTGTTAATCATTGTTATTGTAACGTTTCCTACCAACTTCCATTTCAATCAAAAATCGTTTTCATGATACGGTTGTATTGGGCATGAATTTTTTATTTGAACCTAAAGAAGCTTCTTTAAATTTTAAATTAGAATTTAGTAACTAGTAATACTTACATAGGTACTAATGGCAACCACGAGACAGCAAAAGAAGTAGAGGGAGACAGTTCAAACGATGGGTTGATGACGCCAAGAAGATAGCACAGAAAACATGGACCAGAGAAGCGAGGGACATAGAGAAATGGAAGAGTCTGGAAGAGGCCTACGTGTCACAGGACACACCGACCACAGCAGCGGGCACATCTGATGCAATTTAGGATAAGTTAGTTGTAAGTATTATTTGTATAGTTTTAAGGTTGGAATAAAAGCTTTTGAATTGAATACTTACATTAACTTAATAATACCTAGCTTTTTCGAATCGACTTTAAAACTTTAACAATGTCCTTTACTGTAAAACAGGCTTGGTTATAACTAAGAATCTAAATAGGTACTTAGGTATAGATCATCATCAGCCTATAGACGTCCACTGCTGGACATAGGCCTCCCCCAAACTTCGCCACATCGACCGGTCCTGCGCCATCTGCATCCAGTGACCTCCCGCAATCTTGACCAGATCGTCGGTCCATCTTGTGGGGGGTCTACCAACATTGCGCTTACCGGTTCGTGGCCGCCACTTCAGAACTTTTCGGGCCCACCGGCCATCCGTTCTTCGCACAATGTGTCCTGCCCATTGCCACTTCAAAGATGCATTTCTTCGGGCTATGTCGGTTACTTTAGTCCTTCTGCGGATCTCCTCATTTCTGATTTGATCACGCAGAGAAACACCTAGCATAGCCCTTTCCATTGCTCTTTGAGTGACTCTGAGTCGTCTAATAAGACCCATCGTGAGCGGACAAGTCTCTGATCCATAGGTCATCACTTAGGTATAGATAATATAGGTATTTCTTGGTAGTATAGATATTCGGTACTCATTACTAGCGGTAACAATGTTCGGGGGATTCTATTGTTGTAAGCACCTCTCGAGAGATACTTAAGAGCTTGTTGTGGCTGTGAACGGATCCAGTTGGAAGACAATAACCAGTTGTCGATATTGTTGTTTGCACCCTCTCCGTAACGCTTGACTGCCTCATAATAATGTAAAAGGAGATAAAGAATAAATGATGTAGAATGTACCTTTATTACCTAATTCACAAGAAGCTGACTATAAATAAGAATAGGAAACTTGAAATTCATTAAATACTTAGTTAAATCTTTGTCAAATATATAAGACACTAGACTAGACAAAAGTATGTATCTGGTTTTAAATAGTATAGTAGCACAAGATAAAAATCGAATTTGAATGATTCACTAAGGAAAGGTTTCATTGCCGATAACTTATTATTACAAGTTTTTCCTGTACTGTAACAACCCATTACTGCACACTGCTGAGCTCAGGTCTCCTCCGAAGAGGGGTTAGGCATAGTCCACCACGCTTGCTTAATGCGGATTGGGGACTTCACATATCCTCAAAGGATTTTTAGAACCCTTTTCCGATATGCAGGTTTCCTCACGATGTTTTCCTTCACCGTTTTTAGCCAGTGGTGTTGTGAAAAATTGCACATAAATCTTTTTCATATTAAGATTTAGAGGTACAAGCCGGCCGGTTTTGAACCCGCGACTTCCCGTACGGAAGGCAAGCGCTTCAACCACACGGCCACCACGACTATTAGTTTTTCGAGTTTTTCCTATCTCTAGGGATTGTTAGATAAGAAGAAAACCTGACTTAGACAAAAAAAACAGTTAAGAATGGTGCAGAATAAGACTCAAACACCTCGATTTTTGCAATTTTTCTATGTATTATATTATTTATTGCACGAAAAGTACCGTTTATTATAAATATTTATGTACTAACTAAACTGAACTTAAAAAAAACTACAAGCCCACATTCCTACAAATTGCAATCTACTTAATATTAAACAATACCTACACGAGCCGCTTTCAAATATCTGTTTCTGATTTCCGTAATCAATTTTATTAAAAACGAATTACGATTAATTACAGGAGTACTTTTAGACATCGCTGATTGAAAAAGATTGCAAACAATCTTTGTTCTACTTCAGATTTAATAAGACACACGTGTTGATTATTGAAAATAACCTAGGTTTGTCAAAACAGAAGTGATCTTTTTAAACGTTTGATGTTTTCACACTTTATTGTTTTAGAAATTAATTTTGTTATAGTGTGGAATAAGTTCATCTCTTTCTTACTACTTTCTGATAATCACCATAGGTATCTAATAGGTGCCTTCTAATTCATATGTAAAATCCTACGAGTAGATGTCAATGTTAATCGCTTTATCCTAATTTTATCTTATTTGAAGGTATCTTTAATAAACGAGATCTTAAATTACTTAATCTTACTGTCACAATTATAAAATATATTAGGACAACGACCAAAGAAACTCCTTTTAATATTCTTATCCACGCCGGTTTTGTATACAAAAGTCGTTTAGTTAAATTAGCGTTCGTTATCGCAAATCCAATTTCAATTAGAGCGTCCAAATATTTGGTTAGGTGGCTAAGTAGAAACAAATAAATAATGTGGGAAGGAAACAGAACAGGGCATGGTAATTGCCAAAGCTGGGGGTCGAATGGCTAGAACCGTAATCCCGAAGATCATAAAAGACTAAGACGATGTCATTTGTGAATATTGTTGGGCGTGTTTCGGACCCTAATCTCCGAGGCACCTAATTCATAAATAAGTACTTAAACATTGTAAACTTAATAACTTCTTTAGAGGGTTCTAAAACTAGATACCATTGGTATTAAGGTGGCCAAGAATTTCCTTAAAAATGTTTCTATGACATAATCTCTGAAATACTTAACAGTTCAATTCATGTATATTATTGGATAGTTATTGCAAATTTAGTTTTTATTTTAAATTACTGCTTTATCAAAAATATATTTATTTTAATAGCTGCTTTCTCGGAATAAGGAAAGGGATTAAAAATAAATAATACAAGATTTTTTACATATTTTATTCATTCTTTTATGTAATCGTCATCGGAGTTGTACAACTAAATAATCACAGTAGAAACGAAACATAATACGTCTGTATATTATAAAATTATTACTTAAATTATTATACGAAATGACGTCACACGACGTCAGTTTAAGTATATCAGAATTGTTTGCTCTGCTGTCTGCTTTCAGCTTTTAGTGCCAGTATGTTAGGAGAAAATGATTTACGACAATCACAGATTAAAAACTTTATGGATGGGTCACAGTAATTTATATCGAAAATAAAGATTTTACTCACTTTAGTTTGAGATTGATTTTTTTATATCATTTATTTAAGAAGATTTTATTTTTATTTATTTCATGTGAAGTGTAATTAAAATATCTTATTTTTATATGTTTCAATATTACACTTGCAAATCAGTTCAATTTACTATAGCTATAACTGTACTACTGTATTTTACAGTCTATTTTATTTAATACTAAAATGTCAAAGTGAATTAGTGCAAAGTGGTTGTATTTTACATTGGACGTGTACAGCGAATGAAATTGATTAGTCGCTTTAATATAAAGTTTCGCTGAGAGAGACAGTTCAGCCATTGTGGCACAACAATGACTTGCCTGTTTGTTGCGAGAATTGTTGATTGCCCTGAAATTTTCAGTGGTGGACTGACAAAAAACTCCAAATAAGAATTTAAATAACCGGAAATTTTACTGATTTATATTTTTCGTAAGGTTAACGTTAATAATTTAAAATATTATGATGAAAGACAATATTGCATTTGCAGTGAAAATCCTGTGAAACGTGTTAGCGAAACTGCATATTTTGCAGATTTATGGCGCGAAAACGATATGAATCAGAAAGCAGATTCAGCTTTATAAATGCAATATTCAAAAAAGGAATACTGAGTAGCGTTTGTCGAGGAAAATTATGTTTTTTTAGGTGATTGTCTTTTTTTTAAGTTCCATCAATAAGTGTTTTAATATTACTGAGCTGAATTATTCTTCCGAGAAACGTATGGACAGATTTTATTGTTTTAGTAAAACATTTTTTTAAATAAAATAAACCAATTAAAAATACTATTGTACTAAATAATTTGATTTTAATTCCGCCTGCTTTTTCTTTGTTGTATTATAAATTCAATGTTTTTGTGCGTTTAACTTTCTGAGATTAAGTTGATAAATTGTCATTTACAGTAAGCTACAGCAGAGCACACGTGCATCGGTCACTAAGCACGAAATTTATAGAAAAAAACATTATAAAACAGTTTTAAAAAACTTACAATACATTATTGTATAAGAAAAAATATAAAACCGGACCCAAACCGCTATAGTTAATTGTCTATATGTCTGACACTGGCAGTGTAATGATATTAAAATAAATAGTATTGTTATCTATGAAAACCTACTTATAATTACATTAATTAACGAGAATTGCTTTATATGTTAACATTTGATAATTATTATTTGTCATCAGTGCAAACTATAGGGTGGACTCACGATATAATAATCTAGATGAACAGACTCTAAAAAATCTTAGGCTTCAAACATATATGTAATAAAAATCAGTCATTTCAAAGCAATATTCTAAACGTACACTGATCGTACATCGATCTCGACGCGGTACGACACTTACAAATTTTACTAATAAACCTTAAAATAATTTTATAAATAATGACTACTACGAGTTAAGTGTGTCCCGCGTCGAGATCGAATCGAAATATACTAGCACAACACTCTTAATAAGTTATTGATATTTTTCTAGGTGCGCCTAAATTTAATATTGTAATCATACGAATAAATAATGTGCAGTTAAATCTACCGTCATAGCCGCATCGGTGATGCATAGAATTGGCACAGTCCCATTCATAAAGCGTCTACGCACAGGATACTCTGTGGTATACGCACAGTATAATCTGTGGTAAATGCACAGCATAATCTGTGATATACACACGATATAGTCCGTGATACACGCATAGTATACTCTGTGGTACACGCACACACGCACGCGGAGTATTCGTGCACAGATACACAGAATGAGAACTCAGCGCCCTTTACCATAATTTATATCAAATTAACCTACGAGTAGACTTTAGTCGTTCTCGAATATTTTTAAATTCTATTTAACTAGCACTACATGGAGATTTTAAGACAGGAACGCCAGTTACTGTACAGCTTAATAAATACTGTATTTTTTATTAGGAGCTTCAATATTTTACCTATATATACAGCTCCGTTTAAGTTTAAATATGAGCTTCATGCGTCGTTGATTCTAAATGTTATTTCGTATTCAATAATTATATTAAAATATAAACGTATCATAATTATTATACACTAGGTGCTGTATATTGAAGGGAGGTCAATCCAATTGTTATTTATGTAAAGCTTGCACACTTACAAAATATTCGTATAAATTATTCACTCTTATAACAAATACACTATCTACATTCGCATCTGAGATTCACATGAGACCTCCCCCCACATCAGCTTACGTAAGTTCAAATACTGACTCATAATATGGCTAAGATGAACAACTTATAAAAAAATATTTGGTGTGAAAACTTAAATAACAAATCACCTAAATACATGTGATATCTTTGCAAAGAATGTCCGATATCAACATTAAAATATTCTAGTCAGATTTTTAAATGGGATTTCACGAAATATCTAAAAAGATATCAATCAAAAAAAGTTAAATTAAGTACCCAATCCTTGAAGTTGGTCGAAAAAAATCTATTACATATAAATCGGGAAAGCAAACAAAATAGGGGAGCCATTTATTTACAGTAAATGCGTTGATGATGGCAACTCCCACTTCTTAGTAAGATATTGTAACAATTGACTAATGAGTGCGCAGTATGTACTGCGATCGTCGTTTGTTTACAGTTGTTCCTCCATGTCGGGACCGTACAGATCGGCGAGCTTGTCGAACCTGGGACCCCAGGCGCCTAAGTAGTCGTAATCGTGGGCCTCGTCGTCGGTACCTGTGGGAGAAATCAATTTTAATTTCAACGTGTGATATGAGTTTAAAAGTCCGAATGTCCTCAGAAACCAATAAATGCTTCAAAGGATACACACAAGTTTCAATTTATGAATAAATATGAACCAAGAAAACGAATCAACAAGATTTAAATTCCAAATTTATTCAGCAAAATAGCAGGCCGGGTACATGATTCCATATTTAAATAGAGGTGGCCGAAGTGAAGCGACAATTTTGAGCTTCATACATCATGAATGAAGCGCTGACTTGTATTCGTTAAGCTTCAAAGTACCCAGTTAAGTACAACGGTGAATGTTGAATGTGCCATTTAGTCGGCGGTTTCAAGTAAATTTCGCTACAATTAAGTGCTTCAAGTGTTGCTTTGAATAACAATCAAAACACGATTCAAATAATATTCATAATATTTCGTTTTTAAATAACGAGAGTATTCTTACATTTTAATTGACGTCAAAAGTCGAGGAGTCTAGTTTCAGTCTTTAGAAGGTCACGACCGAAATTTTAAAGTTGACTTTCAAATACGTTAATACCAACTTATTGCCTTTCACCTATTACATAAGCAATTCAAATAAATAGGCAACCGAGACATGGGTACTTCAGCTCAACAAAGCAACGAAGTACCTATGCGAAATAATTGTTACTTATTAAAACGGTGGCAATATTTAATATGGATAAACACTGATAAACTGTGAACCCCAGACACTACGGTAACATTGAGTCAAGTTTTAGTAAAATTGGTTGATTGACTTTATTGTTTAAGGAACTCAAATTTTCAACGACAGCTTAAAACCACCAAAATAGATTCACTCAGAGAAAGTTATAACGTATTTAAAGTTGAAAATCATCTATCATTCGTGATTTATGACTTACCGGAAGCAAGCGAAGACAGCGATCCAGCGGTGCTGCCGCCGCCTTCGTAAGCGTAGTTGCGGAGGTCGTCAAAGGGCGGCGCGTTAGGGTCGCTGTCTGCACGACGCTTGTGCTCTTCGATGAACATGCCAACATTGGTTTCGCCCGGCATTGGGACTCCGACACCGGGAGGGACACCCACGCCAACGCCGATCGGACCCACGCCCAAACCCACGCCGATCAACGGATCTGAGTGGCAATGATTTAGTATTAAACTTTGAAAAGTTTCTTATGACTTTTCACTTCAATACTGCGAAGGTACTTTAGTGTTTGATTGGTTATTGATCAGTTTCTCAATGGTCATTGGCCGGGTCCACACAGACCGAGGCTCCTCGCAAAACAAATGCCTCGCGAGCTGCCTCGGTCTGTGTGGACGCGCCCATTGTTCATCAATTGCCATGTGCATTACTTGTAGTAAAATAAAGGTATGCAAGAGCGATAAGAGACTATTTTTTTATGGTTAATGTTTTATCACTGCATACCATCGGTATTATCCACTGCGACATGTAAGGTTAAAGCTTTGATGTTTTATTAAAACTCCTCAGCATCTATTTACTGTTATGTTAGATCGTGACACTTAACTTTCTCATCACAATCTAGAACAGACGAAGTTTCTCTGGTGTAATTTCGTCTTATTACCTAGCCTCATTCTAATTACAATTCTGATTAGCTAAAACCTATTTGTTAAGGTCTAAGAGTAGCAAAAAAGACCTCAAGTAGACGGTCGATTAGTAACGCTGAATTGCTAAAACAAAGGCTCAGTCTATTAACTACTCTATACTGGAATATGGGTAGAAAAGTTTGGAAGTTAAAGCTTTTTACATTTGTAGTTAATGATATTTGATAATGTGTTCTGTGTGCCTATTCCGAGTTTTCTTTCACTGCCCGCTACGTTTACGTAAACTACGTAAATTTGTATGGCATTGAAACAGCGCCACCTGATAACCTGACCCGAACTCGGAATTAGCACACTGAAGTTGACCTAAACTACTGTTTAAATGAAACAAAATAGTTGTCGATTAAATTGAGTAATTAAAAAAAGTTAAGGATACACCAAATAATACACCAAACTAAATAAATACCCTTTTTGAAATCAATGTTTTCCTAACCAATTTAAGTACAAGGTATTTTGTCAACTCACATGGTAACTTAGCGGGTGCGTGATCAGGCAAGGGTCCTCCAATAGGTATCTGCAGCGGGGTGATATCGAAAGCCGTCATGTCATCTTCGCCGCCTCCTTCGTCATCGTAATTAATGATGTTCTCGCGCACATCGTCATCCGGCCCGGGGTACTTGATGTGAGCCTCGCGACGCCGGTTATACACAACGAACACCAGCACCAGAACTGATAAGCAAAAACCGTATTTGATACAAAGCCGAACACACTATTGTTTGATATTCAAAGGAAATTGGAAACACTTTGGTTTGTTCACGTTAAGACATATTTATGAAAGGGTAAGGGTCATTTACTTTAGAATGGATTATATGTTTGATTGTTTAAGATAAGGTTTCACGAGTTGTGTAATTGTAGTTGTGTTGTTCTACTTTACGATATTAAAAAATCACAAGTCACAAATGGGAATGTTTGATGATAATGTGCATGCAAATAATGGAAGGTGCTTACCTAGAAGCATGAACAAACAAACTATGATAGCTATAATGAAATCCCTTGAGGGTGTAATGATCCCCGATGCGAGGAGTTCCAGTTCACAGTCGTGGCCAGTGTAGCCAAAACTGCAAATGCAGTCGTATCTTCTAGAAGGCTCGCGGTCTACGCAAGTTCCTCCATTCAAACAAGGTAGCTCCAGACACTCGTTGACGTTGACACAAGTACTGCCAGCGCGTACGGACCCTCCAGGACACCTACACAACACTCAATTTACCTTCTCCATTGCGGCAGATGCACCGGCGCGCACTGAGCTCCCAAACAAGCATGCACATATACATCTAATACACAAATATCTATATGATTTATGGGTTTATGAGGGTGCGATAATGAGGTGCTCGTCTAAACACACGGCTAATGCGCTCACTCATTATAATGAGAAGGCAGACGAGGATGGCAGCCAATGCTCCCATGCTGAGTTTCAAAGTGCGGCCCTCTTGTACGAGCTCGCAGTTCTCGCCCCAGAAACCTTCGGGACAGTGGCAGCGGTAGCCAGGCTCGCGGTTCACACAAGAGCCACCGTTGCGACAAGGGAAGTAGAGACACTCGTTCTTGTCAACGCAATTCTTTGAGTCCGATGTTAAAGTCAAACCCTCACCGCAACTATACACCGTCATGAAATATATAAGTTATATTATATAAGTTATTTAATATAAAACGTAATACCTAATGATATTAATTAAATATTATATAAATATATTACACATAAAAAGTAACTGAATAAATATTAACAAAGCTAATGTATAATAACAATTTAATAATAGCTTTGTTTCAGTTAAATAATATTCATAATAACTTAGAACTTGAAATAAAATACAGTGTACAAAATAAAGAAAACTGTAACTCAGTGCGCGCTAAAAACATTGAAATAAAGATTATGAAAATTTAGATAACGTACGTGTTTATTTGATTCCAAAACTTAGGAAAGATTCAAATTATACTTTTATTTTTGATTCGAGTGGAAATTATTAAAAACTGTAGTAAAATTATACTCACGTGCATTCATATTCGTTCCATAGATCAACGCAGACGAAGGGTTCCGTACAATGCACATTGATGCAAGGGCTGTTCGAAGGGCAATTACGATCGAGATTTCTAGCCATTGTTGCTTGACCCCATTGTGTTCCATTCATCGCAGGTGGCAAAGGTAAGTGTTTTCCTTCCAATCGAATATCATCCAAACAACCTTTTTGGAAATCGGCATATACTTCAAACGTTCGAACTCCGGTATATTCTGCCTTGCCGCCAGCGTAAACACCTTCTTGTTTATCTACAAGAAGCCATTGATGACCTTCAAATGTAAATGTTTCGTTGTATCGCCTTCCTTCTCCTCCATCAATCTCAAGGGTCGCCGCACTACCGTATCTACTAACTCGAGCGATATGCCACTGACCGTCATCAACGGCGACAGAGTTCAGCCATACATCACGCTCTTCGGTTCTCAAAGAGTTTAGATTATATCGGAAATGTAAGCGAGCGTCCTTTACTTCCAGTATTCCATATTCGCGGTTATGTTGATCGCTTACTCTAAATAGTTCGCCGTGTGGCTCTCGAGTTCTGAACCGCAACTGAATCTGCGTACTAAATCTGTCAGGCTCAAAACTTAAAGCAAACTTGACATAACTCTGCGGTCTAAAACTTGTTGGAGTTGTAGGTAAATTACAAGAGGGACCCGTCCACCCAGGTTGGCATTGACATCGGGCTTCTGAAAAACTTCCAACGCAAGTTCCATGTTCCCAGCACCTGGATGTAGTATCAGCTTGATTACATATTTCCTCTGTTTGGGGACATCCTGCTACTGAATTTCTGGAAAGTCCCGGGTGCGCTAAATCATACAGTTTACTATTATGAATTAAGTTTCGGATACAGCCGTCGAAACCTTTTCCAATAGGCATATACTGCCAGTGATAGTGTGTCGGATCGAAATGTTCTATGTATAAACCGCCTACTTGAAGTGGTGCATTTACATTCAGATATTCGTTGAACGGAGGAATCGTTCCTGTTGCTTGACAAGTAGAGTCATCGAATTCAGGCGGAGTGCCGTCTTCCATTTCTTGAATGTCAGCGGATTTACAGAAATCTACAATCATTCTAACGTTTTCGGTATCCCAAAATATATCGATACGATGCCACTCTCCGTCATCCAACGATTTCTTAGTTTTTACTCTTAATTCCAACGTACCAGATCCAAAATCAATCAACAATCTTGGGTTACCCCTTTCTAATTCTACAGATATAAAATCTGAGACCATGATTTCTTCTGGTTCTGGTGGAACGATAGGTCCGTTGTAGATAAGAACGCCTTCAGACTTTCTAGTTATAAATTCAAAACTAAGATGCGAATCATCACACATTTCTAATGATGGATACCACGCCCATCCAGTACCTCTGAAACTCCTTGATGTTTGTTGACATCTAGGTCCAGTATAGCCCGGAGGACAGGAGCAAGTGAGACCATATTTACCATCGATACATCTACCGCCGTTGTAACAAGGTGAGTTGCGACATGTTTCAGCTTGAGTGAAATTACGAGCTCCACATGTGCATTGTCCTATAACATCAACACGTACACCAACAAGAGCAGTCTTATTAGCATTAACCATGTAAGGTAAACTACTAATGTCCAATGTATTAGTGCAAGAGCCTTCGCACATTTGATTTTCATAAAGGCATTCGTCGATTCCAACCATCGTTATATTTATGCCAACTGCTCTTTCAATTTCCTCTCGGTGCATCAATACAATGCCATTTAATCTCACGGGTTTGTAGTAATGTGCTCCATGAGCGGCATATCGAATATCAGTTACAGGTGGGTGCTTCTTCCTAAGCTGAACGCTAAATATGTCGATATTTTCTCGTTCTGTATTCAGCAAGTCTGCTAATTTGTCTTTAAATATATCCAATTTGCTTCTTGAAACACTAAGAGTTTTATAATTCCAAACTCGTATGAAATCCTCATCTGATATACCAGATATTCTAATAGAACCAGAATTTATTATAGCTTCATGTGATATTTCTTTAACATAAACAGTTACGTTTGCAGGTACGTCTGTTTGTGTATGTTTTCTATCGTAAACTTTGAATTTCAGATGATACCTTCCTTCTCGTGTTTTTTGTTTCATCGTTATCATACCAGTTTCTTCATTCAAAGTAAAGTTGGGATGCTCAGTACTTTCCCAGAAGAATTTTTTATCTGGTAAGTCCCAATCGTCTAAATCGTATACGTAAACTCGTCCTATTTCAGTGTCAGGTGATTGACCCTGGTAGCTATATACTAGAATATCTTTTGATCCTGGTTGCATTTTGTTGTCATTTACATCTCCAATCACCACAGTTAAAGTACTGGTTCCAGTCATAGCGGGATTTCCGTGATCCTTTATAATAATAGGAATCAAATACTCCTTTTGTTGCTCTCGATCAAAAGAACGCAGCGAAGACACAATTGCCATACCATCTCCGTTTGCACCTTTCTGATCTTGTTCGACCTTGAATGAAGCTCTTATGATGTCATCTGCACCAGGGTCTAAACGGAACTGGAATGGTGGCCCATTACTCTTTGATCTGTCATCGTCATCAGTAGCTAAGATTTCAGCCACTTTTTTAGGAGTAATATGTTCGGTAAGAACAGGCCGATAGTCTTTAAGGAATGTTGGTGCGTTGTCGTTAATATCCTGTACAATTACTGTTAGAGTAGCAGTAGCAGTTCTCGGAGGAACACCATCGTCAATTGCTAAAATTTTTACTTGATGCCGTGGTGTGTCTTCTCTATCTAATGATCTTTGTATACTAACAGTTCCTTCTTGATTGATTGAAAATTGTCTTTTTCTGTCTGAAGATCTATCAATTGCGTATGAAACTTTACTCTTCCCTCCTTGATCAGGATCTGTCGCTTTGAAGGTTTCTAAGCTTTTGCCCACCTCTGCGTTCTCATATACAGAAACTTCAATGTTGGCTCTTTCAAATTGAGGTTTATTGTCATTTATATCTCTAAGTTTTACCACAACCCACGAATAAGCTACATGATATTTGTCGTTGTCGTTATCTTCTCCTTTATCATTAACTTGTATTCTAAATCTGAAGCCATTACTCTGTAATTGGTCTTCGTAATCTAAAGGCTGTACAATTTTTAATGAACCTGTTCCGTCATTATTCCTTACCATAGTAAACTTATCAGCACCATAACCACTATTTTCAATAACTTTATACTGGAATTTATTTGTTTCATCTTCATCATGAACGGTCACAGTCAAGATAGGCATCTCAGGTAAATTAGTTCCATCTGTTTCATCTACTTCTGTGAACCATTCATCTTTGGTAAACTGAGGTGGCATATCGTTAATATCTTTAACCCTAATTGATGCTGTACCAGTTCCTTTTAATCCACCTCCATCAGATGCTACTATCTGAATTGAATAATCTGGCGTTCGTTCCCTGTCCAAACAACAAACGGCAGTTTTAATAACACCAGTCTCTGGTTCTATCTCGAATATTGGCGATCCAGTTTCTTCTTCTATAACATTTTTCTCTATCGAGTACCAAAGCTTTGCGTTATTACTTTCCGCTGGATCGTCATAATCTATAGCTGTCATTGTCATAACAACCATTCCAGCTGTACCATTTTCTGTGACATTACCAAAATAAACGCCTTGCGGGAAAATAGGCGCATTATCGTTGATATCTTTTAGATTAACTTGAACATCTGCGTAGCCTACGAGTCCTTCCCCGCCTTCGTCTTGGGCAAATACAGTAAATCTCCATTGCGGTCGGCCATTAGGTTGATCGCGATCCAACGACTGGAAAATAAATAAATGATACAAAAAACTCATACAACCATAGTTATTACAAATAAAATAAATGACTAAAGTTCAAATGAATAAATGTTGCGAACAAATACTACATGACTAGGTTTTGTAAAAAAACAAATATTTTTCGACAATTAGTATTCGTAGTTCGTGCATGTTTGATCGTTACAGAAATATCAGTGTTCGGGCTATGAAATAAATGGAATGCAATAATTGTGATATTGCATTTGGTATGCAGAGCGCACATTGCGGCTCTCTGTGTAGTTCATGTTCTAGCTGCATTTACTGGACGTTTTACTAAAACGTGCTACTAACTGGAATTTCATTAAATTAATATGTCAACTCATATTGTTTTTAAGGATAATATTTTATTTTACGAAGCGATTTTATGTACTTCTATTTTAATTCACACTTCAGACTTAGTAGTAAAAATATAATATATACTACTTAAACGTAAAGGTGGATCTTGGAAATGATCATCGAAACGACGAGCTTCGGTATCAATACGGTTTATACTCACTTTTAGTACGAATATCTCTCCTGTCGTTCGATTTATGTCGAATTTGCTGTTCGCAGGGTTATCTGGGTCGATTCCTTGACCAGTCAGGAAATAGACAATATTCTGTTGCCTATCTTTATCGCCATCAGTAGCCGTTACCTATTCAATAAATCGCTTTATTAGTCTATAAATTTTGTGTCTATTATATTGTGAAAATTAAGCTTTGAAACAAATAACTTACAGCGTGACCCCTACTACTACTCACTCCTTAACTAATTTATCTAATTTTAAATTAGTTTGCGAAACTTGAGCTTTGTGTTTCTGTTTGGTTATCGAATTGTTCTATAGTGATGAAGTTTTCGGTCATCGATGTAGATGTCCCTGAGGGACTGAGGGGGACTTGTTATTCCCTTATAACACAAACAAGGGCAGAAAACAAACAAAGGAACATGGAAGAAAACAATAACCGTATTAATACTTATACTACAACAACAACTTGAAGTTGCTGTATTAATTTTTAATGAAGATGTAAGCAGAAAACTTTTGTACTAGTTAGGGCTAGAGTGAAGAATTCTATAATATAGAGTTATTCAATCCATTATATCTCTGTACTTCAAAGTCACTGCACCGATTTTAAAATTATTAAGTAATACTTAATAGTAAAAACGACACAATATGCTGTACTTTTCGAGGAAACTTTTTCAAAGTTTATGAAGTCACCGAAAGCGTGAATTCTTTGCATCGTCGGATGCCAACTGTGTTGGATAGGTTACAGGAAGTTACACAAACTTTTCTCTCATAAAGGATTTCGAAGTAACAGAAGTTTTTATCGTCATTTAAGGAGGTTCGAAGGATACCTTAACATAAAAGAACCCAAAGAACCATAAATAACTTGGAAAAAAACTCGTTAAAATGAGCTTCACTATGAATTTCCATTGCAAGATCACGGGAGTTTTACAAGAAATAATAATAGCAATAAGCCAATGTTTGAATTGATCAGAGATATTTTGTAGCATACTTATACTTAAGTAAGTGGAATGTCAATTAGGAGGGTCTGGACGGAGCAAGAGAAATGAAGAGGGTCGACGTTTGCGTAATTACTCGGATCATTTGCGAATCTCACTCCAATTATAAAAAAAGCTTGTCACTACAAGCGATCCCAGAGAGAGGGCTCCCTTAGTAAATGGACATTCCGATGATTGAGTACCAAACTTGAAAAAAGTTAATTTTGAACAAGCCACCATTGTTGGGAAAACCTTTTTAATTGGTACAAGAGTTATTCGGATTATTTCGATGTTTTTGTTCAGCTTGACAAATACATATCTGCGACAATTGTTTTGTTGTTATATTATGACAAAGTATAATGGTGGAGTGGACTAATGGAATCTAAATGGAACAATTCTATTACGTAACATAATATCGTCGCTGTTCTTAGCAAGTTATTACATAATTTCGTGAATTATTATTTTCATGCAAGTCCAGGGATGCTAAATAAACATCTAATATCTTAAAAGCTTTACACAAAGCACTGTCATGTGGTATTGATATTTGTGATGTCAAATAATATTAAATTAAGATTTATCAGTTGATTTCTTGTTAATTAATAGAAATAATAATTAAAGTCTAACATTTATCTAGCTTTTATATTTCTAATTACAGGCGAAAAATAAGTTTAATTTGTTGAAAAGGGTGCGTATAAATAGTCTTTGTAAATAATACTGGAATAGTTAATAAGTCGAATTATACTTTCAAATGTAACCAAATGATTTCGCAGACGTAAATAAAACCACGAAGCTCAAGTTTCGAAATGAAAATATTTTACATAATATTATTTAAATTGACAGAGTATTTGCATTACGTTTTTTTAAAAAAAACAATGGTCAATAACATGCAGTGTGATCACGATTATTAGCCAAATGAGCCTTATCTACACTTAGCTAAGGTTGGTAATCGATTGATAATTTGAAAACTGTCTATATGGCCTTCTTAGAATATGATAGATAGATAGAGCCTACCATTTCTCTAGAAAATTAATTCCCAAACTTAAATAGGTGCGGTTCATTCAGGCATTGAATCTTTGTTAACAAATACAAGTTTCGCAAAATCATCTTCAAACTCTAAACTACTAATTACTGAAATATTTAAGCAAAACTTACCTTTTTTCGATTAGTTTGAACACATTTTAGTTAGTAGCTATGATTGTAGAAATAATATACAGAATGACATTAGAATATTAATTAAAAAAAACAGTCCATTTTTTATTAATATTACATTATGCATAGTCTCTTAAAATTGAAGACCATCACCTATAGAACACGTTAGAATGAAAAGCCAACGGCATATACCTACTTTTTTTTTAATAATGATATAATATTATGTTTGTTAGTACAGTTAGTTATTTACCAAACCAGGGATAATTAATTTTCGAGAACACTGATTATGGTAAAAGGAAGATAAAATATTTAGGAGACATGAAATAAAAAAATAAATAAATGGACAGCTAAAAGTAAGATATATAAAATACTTATACATTTACAAGATATGTGCCAAAAGATATGTAATACATTTTCGTTATTCATAAAGCACAAGTTATTAACTTAAAAAATTCTCAGAATGTGAGCCCGAAGAGCAGCTTTTACGAAAATTTCTTTGTAAAGAAGAATATTAAGGTGTTCCCGAGTTTCACTAAGTTAATGGGCTGTGTCTAAGATACCTCCTGTATTACGGGTATTAATAATAACGGAGAAACTGTTTCTCGGGCTTAAAGTTAAGGGGAACATTATACGTTGTATGCATCGGGTTATAGTTTACGTGACCCAGGATACGTGGGGTAATCCAACTTAAACATTATGGGTGTTTGTATACATATTAAATTTAATAACATAATATGAAATAAATAAGGAGAGTACATGATGATATGAACTCCTTCCGAAGCGCATTTATTAGTAGAATGAAATCTCAATTTGTCCTCATTCGCATGGATGGATTTTTTTCTATTCAAATTGCAATACGTGTCATTGTAGTATCTAGTTGAATTTGAGGGATTACCAAAGAACAAAATACTACTAGTAGTTTTATTATTCAGTTCGGAAGCAGTTCACCATCACATACAAGGGTTAGTAACAAAAAAAAAACCTGTATAAGGGATCGTGGGAAGGGTCCTGTCTCCTCTAGTATCTGCGTGACGTAGACATTGCGTGTGAACTTGGGCGGCAGATCGTTCACATCCAGTACCCTTATCACAACGTGTGTGGAGTTCTCGTTGCGGCCGTCCGATGCAACCAGCGTCAACTCGTACTGCGCACACGCACATTACTGCACCGACATGCTCATGCACAGTCACACACACTCCAGTCACGGAAATGGTGCGCAATGTTGCAAAAGTATCTTTTTTTTTTAAATTTAATGTCATAAAGAATTTTGGGTAACTCTGCTGTTTGAATATTACTTGTGTAAGTCTAAAGTAAGTTTTTACAATGTCACAAAAAAACAATTTGTGCTACATGTTACATTTTTTTGAAACTGCAGCTCATATCTCATACCAGGTATAATGTTTACGATGATTGAAATATACGGTAGCATAAAAAAAATATGTAGTAGGTATATGAATATTGAATATTTTCTTTGATGTTATACTACTTACGATTTCCCGTAAGTTGGTACAAATCTAATATTATTATTATGTAACTTTGCGATAGATTTACGACTTCAACGAAACAAGATACTTATCCTTACAGGTTAATGAAAGTTGTTTTTGTATTGTTTTTTTTTTTTTTTTTTTTTTTTTTTTTTTATTGCCACGTAGGCAGACGAGCTAACGGCCCACCTGATCGTAAGCGGTTACCGTCGCTCATGGACCTCTGCATTGCCAGAAGACATTGCGGGGCCGCTACCTACGGCCTACCCTTAAGGACTCTCTTCAAGCCTCGTTGTTTAGATATTACGGTTTCATGGAAAATATACCATTTATATTTGTATATCTTACCCAAACTGGGACGCATAAACGCTTGAATTAATTAATAAATTATGGATTTGTTTACGTATGTTGATGTTCGAAAGAGTTTGGAACACGGGGATTTATGGTTAACAGAAACTTTATGTTGATATTGTTCGAAAATTTCGCGTTCGAAACGAAGTCTTCGTGGCGAATGTTTTGCCGCAAACCGCAACGAATTAATCGCCGTGAAGAAGTTAATTTACGTTGCTCGAAGGAATCCATGTTATGATTGAAAAATACATTTCAGCCTCGCATTCAGAACTCCGCACCAGTCTGTACCCATCTGCCGAAGTTCCCGTCATTAACGTAACAAAAATGGGAAAACTCTGAGGCCGTTAATTGTTTTCAAAATTTAAACCAGTGTCTGTTTTTAGAGAACGCAGTACTCGTTGTATTGTTTTCGATTTTCGTGTTTAGTAAAATTTCTATTGAGTGTTTTCTATTATCTAATTATAACATTTTCATTTAAGAAATTAATACTGCAAGAATATTTGATTGTCTTTGTTTTAATAGGATTACGAACCTTTCTGAAAAGTTAATTAAGCTTTCAACGATGCAATTACTAGAACAATATTGGTTCATTTTATATGAGACCTTTCTATATAATTGCATTAAGTATTAATTAGTTAAAATATTTTACTTATTAGAAATCAATTTAATGTCGTCGTCGGAATACTGCCAGTAAATGACAACCTGTCAGAAATCCTAAAACAAGGAAAAATACGTACAGAAGAATACTCCAAAATGTGTTCAAACCAGTTGCTGTTACATACATTTCTTAACTACAAAAAATACAACGACACTAGCTAAAAAAATTGCTTCTACAAAAGAAAAAAAATAAACAAAATCGAAACCTTCATGCCATGCAAAATAAAAAGTCGCCTCGATAAAAACAAACTAGACAGAACTACGACTGTGTTCGATACTATTTTCAAAAAAATTGTAGCCAGTTACAATTAAAAATATTTTGTTATTTTTTGAAAATAGTATCTTGCACAGACTACATGTTCGAATCGGACCTGAAGAACGCGTTTCGGAAGATTGCGGTCGTCCTCCTCGGTGATCTGTGTGCGGTATGTAGGCCGCTCGAATACCGGAGGGTTGTCGTTCACATCTTTCACGTGAATCACAACCGTCGTGTAGTTTTCCTTCAGGTTGTCAGACGCCGCTAACTTCAGCTCGTACTATTGTACCCAAACAATTTAGCAAGACTTTAACAAATTAATAATTTCTAAAGTTATAGCGTTTCATCTAGAAACTTCTCCAACTTTGACGAAAGGTTTCTCCGCAACCGAATGTTTACCAAAAATAAGTTTGAGCACATTACTCTAAAATTTCCTTTGACATTCATACCAAATTAACAAAGTAATTTCAAAGTCTTAAAGTAAAGTGCCGAGTAATTTGAGACTCGCAATAATTTAATAACTTTATTCAGCTAAACGATTTGAAAGAACGCTCCTATAATAAATTTAGCTTAAAATTCGAATGAAATTATTACGAATGTCTCGGCGGGCATTATTTTAGTCAGTTAATTGATTTTCTGAGCGGGATCGAATCAGACTTAAGATTATGACTTTTAACTCATTTTAATGCGTTAAAATATGCCTGCTGTTTTTTTTACTATACAAAATTTATTCGTAGTAATCATATCATAATCTTAAAACCATTGCAAAAATAAGTTATAGTATAAGACATCTGTCTACAACCATACAAATTTCCGATTTCGTTCACAACCGATTCCAGTAATGGGGAATCGTTGTTTATTCACCAAGTTCGTTAGCGATAAAAAAGTACTTAAGCGACCCGCAAATAAATCCATCCGTAACGCAACTTTAGGCACAAGTCCACACTTGCCTTTGGAAATAGAGTGAGCGTGCTCGCGACCCGACGGAGTTATTGGTGTCATCTGTCAGTGTCGCTCGGTAATTTCCTCAGCCGGGTTGAGAATGTTTGTTACAAAAGTCATCTCGCGCATATTATACAAGTTTTGATGTTGGATGTTGCAATTTTCATTAGATACCCGGCATACTTTGAACAATGATTGAACTTTGTTAATGTACTCAATATGACCTGACGTTGCTCAGTGACCGAAGAATTTCATTAGAAAAGTTTTTTATTTATCGATTTGCTACCTGAATGAGATGACTATAAAACAACTTGCCCATATAAACTGATAAATTTTATTCATTTACACAGGGTTATTTGAAAATAGTATATGCTTCTAATTTTCTTACATTTCTATCTCTAGAAAGAAGTATTTCTTATAAAACTTATAGGTGTTCAATAAACAACACATTCAGTAAACGAAACTTAGAAAAATGTCACATAAGACGTCGAGAGTAGAATAAGCTCGGCGAATTCAATTTCCCAGCTTGCCTCTCCGACGCTTTCTTTTAGGAAGACATTGTTATTTACACCTTAACGCATAACAATAAACTCCGTCGAACATTTAAAGACAAACGAGTGCACAGCAAATCTGTTTGCATTCATGAAATCTTCGTGGGAATTTGCATTTCGGTGGCGATATTGCCTCCGGTAACAACTACCGCTTCCTGCTTAAATGGATATTAAAGATTAAATTATTTATCTCATGAAAAGTTCCGCAAAAGTTTGCCGGAGTCGTAACAAAGACCGTCCAATGAGCGAACGCGCAGCCGTGTAGCCACGAGATGCTTCAAAATGGAAACTCGCCAAGGGGCAAAGAAAGTAAAACACTGTTTTACCGATTAACGCCGTTTATTTCAGTACGAAATTATATTCAAAGGAATATTAATTCTCTTTTGATCCACCATTAAATTTATTTTAATTACAGCAAAACTAAGGAGATCAAAAATTAATTTGTAATTAATGAAAATCTTCACGAAATGTGGAAAATATTTGACGTAAAGGATGGAAAATTGAGTGTCCTTATTCTGACTTTCATTACTTAACATTTTAATCCAGTGTTTTGTGTTACGACAAGCAAATCTCATGATGTAATTGCGCATGGGACTAAATTAAAGTACTTAGTTATTCCCCAAATGAGTAAGTAGTATTTATAAACTCATAGTCGCACCTGTTTACCTCGGTGGTTTATCTTTCATTTCGTAGGATCACTCTGCAGCGACCCTTGTTTAATTTGGGATTTTCCTGACGTGACATAATTGCTGATGAAGAACTTAATTCCTGCTTGGTCCGTAAATTATGGACTCCTTTTAAGTTAAGGAAGGTTTAAGAGGCTTTAAAATATCAACAACATTTATAATAATTATGTTTATCAGATACTTTGAGAATTTCGCTATAGGAAATTGGTATTTCTGAACAAATGGATTGGCAATCAAAACTTCTTAGTGTGTTTGTTTAATACTAAACTGAGATTCTCGGCGAAGATTTCGTTATGTAAATTTAGTTTGTATGTTTATTGTATCAAACAGTTTCTAATGTATATTGGTAACTTCTGCACGTATGATATTAAGGACTTCAAAACTGTTATTATTCTAAATATTGTTTGAAGTTTTAGTTAAACGTTTAAATACTTTTGTGAATCGTTGAATCGTTTTCGGTTTATTTGGGGTTGTTAGATTTTTTTAACATGAAAATATTTTTTAGGTTTCGTTTTTTAACCTGCACATTTATCAAAAGTTCCTTTTTTTACAACTGTTATAGATTTAATGCTATTTTAAGTGATATCATATTAGAAAATAAGATCTTGGTTTTATGTTTTTATTTTTTTTTACTATTTTAGGGCAATTATTTTAAAATAGGTTTTTTTATTAGACTATGTGTGACTGCGACTAACATATTGTTCAACTTACTCGTTTCCTGGTCTCGTAGTCAAGAGCTCCGGCTACATATATGGCGCCTGTCATGTTCTTCACGGCGAATGCACCGCCTATGTTCCCGCTCGTAATCTCGTATCGAATACGCGACGCTGTAACAAACGAGATAATATTAACATGTGTCTCTATAATAATAAAAGGATTGGAACTGAAGAAGGTACGAGAAGTGCAAATATTTAAACTCGGGAATTCGAGTTATCTTGACGAGTATAGTCTTACTAGCATTATGATAAAATCGTTGATTGGCCTCCTTTCCTCCCATTATGCCTTAAAATAATAGTTTAGACTTCATAGGTAATGTACAATTTTCATTCAAATGTATAAATATGTTAAATTATAAAAGCTGCATCAACAACTTCATTAAAGTACAATCATTACACTACCGGTGTTTCCATTACACCTATTATATTATAGTATACGAAGTTAGTAAGAAATGCTCTTACGTACACAGTCAATTACTTAGTGGACACGCGATGTGTGGAGTGCTCGAGCCAGCAAATTGTTGTGAAACCGCCGAAGGAAGGAAAATACTTAGAGTAAAACTTCGCCTACATTTTCAAGGTAAATCTTAAAGTATTCAGACTGTTAAATTAGATTAAAATTGGCGCTAAGAAGTTCTTAAAGCAAACCAGTAAGTTGTACAGACTTTTTAGAATTCTCTTTGTAGATTAAAATACTTTCGAATGTAGGTACAATTTAGTAAGCAAAAATCTCTGTACCACTGTTTATATCGAATTATAATATTAATAATTGATTTATAAAATCATAATTAAGCCTAATATAATTAGGAACCACATTAAATTAACATGAAATCACAAAATTTTTGCTATATCACCACAACGCGTATTATTCAAAGTCAGACGAGTGCACTCGATTAATTTTGGAATATATCGATTGGTTCTTAAAGAATGTTATGAAAGTCGCAAGGCGTGAAGAACTCGATAAACGCGTCTCGGTATATACTGATGTTAAACTTTTAATAACGTTAAACCTCCACGGTTCGTTCCACAGCGACAGCATGAAATATCATAGCTTTTTCTTCTGAACGCATGAGTACTTCATAAATTGGCTGAAAATATAACGGGATGGGAAACTTTGCAGATTTATGTTCAGTGCTCTGTTTTAAAATTTACTTATGCAATAGAATGATCTTATCCCGCTAGTGTTCTAGATGGAAAACTTTGAAATGTTAGATGAATATTTGATGATATCTATTCATGTTTACAGTCTGAGTCAGTAAAAGAGAATGTTTGTAAATACTTTGGGCGTTCATTCCCTTAAATTACTCATTTTGATACACGAAAAAACTCTACACTACTTGTTAAAAATAAAAGTAGATTACAAAACAAACCTAGAAAAGGTACCAAAAAACCGTCTAACCAACCAAGTCCTTTCTTAAACAACATTCAAGTGTAACTGGGGCAAGCATCTGCGCAGTACACCCCGTAGTTTATCGTAGTTTCTTGAATACATGAGGTAAACTGCAAACCTGATCATGTCGGTTACTAATAATTCGATTTCCATTACACGTAATGGTAAGGGTCAGTAGATAAGCGTGAAACTTCGTAGGGATCCGGCCTCGGTCGTGATTGTCAGGAGATTGCTTTCATTTCGTCTTGGATGTAATCCCAGTATTTTTATACTAAGACCGTCCAGTATACGGTTGATGTGTATTATCTAATTACGAGCCTGAAGTAGCAGACGTATGTAATGTGGTCATCGAGCTCGTATAACCACCTAAGATGGATGAACCGAGTAATCCTCGTGGGTGAAAAGATTCTATTACTGCTTAGATGTTACATTAAGGATTGAGATGCTCATTCATTATAATATACGACTCATGTGTTTAATGTACGTTGCTGAGATTTCTCGGTTTGAGTGAAATTAACTTGCCGAAAGCAGAGATGAGAATTTCAATGTTATCTTAGGAAACAAACCGTTCTCAGAATCGATGTTTGTACAGATGAGTTTTATTTGTTTAATTACGTTAGAAAATAGATAATACACATATTTATTAATATGTAACTGAAGGTACTGTCAATTGTTTATTCAAGTTAGATTAATTTTAATTAATCATTATTATTGAACGATTTTCTGACAAAGTTAATGATATATATTTGATAGACACGGTTGTTAAAACGATTAAACGATGTCATTCGTTTTTTAATCTAAAAATGTATTATAAAAACAGTCACGGGCCGAATTTAATTGGATCACAAACCAAGATTTAAATTCATATTTAACATCCGCTTCATTCATAAATCAAAGAGATTTTATTCATTTTAATTAAAGTCCAAAATAGACCACCAATTTCATTAAGTACAAACAATTTATTTTTGTTTATTCATGTATTATTTTCTTACAATAGTGTTCATTGTATGGCGCAGTATGCCCTCAGAGTTAATTCCACCATTGTCGAATTGGTAATTAATTTTGAAAAAGTAATTGTACTTTGTAAGTCATTTTGACATAAATTTTAAATTTGTTATAATGAAATTGTTATTGTATGACTGTGTTGTTGTTTATTTAAATAGTAATATTTACATTTAAAAATATTTGAACAAATTGTATTGTATCAGTCATAAAGTTGATTATTTATATTTGGTAAATATTTTAAGACTTCTTTTCATTTCAATATTTACAGAAAGTTTTAGTCTTTGTTAAGGTTAGGTTATGTTAGGTTATGAAGCAATTTTTCAGATAAAACCACTTGAACGTTTTAGAATTAAGTATGGAACTAACTGGTAGTTCTATACTTATTTGATAGCACTATATCGCAGAATCATTTGATCGAAGTCAAAATCACTGAAGTCAACTAACACTATACATCGATGAACATAATAGAAAATACAAACAGTAAATAGTAGTACTAAACATAAAAATGGACTATTTTAATGAATTTCCTCACAATAAAGCTTAACAATAAATGCTGACAGGGGTGATCCACGTCCGAATGAAAGACAGACGGAACGAAAAGTCAGAAGGAATAGTCGTATTATTCCGTTAACGCTTTTTTCTGTGTGATGCCGAATTCTCACAGTATTTTTGGGATCCTATTGTGATGCTGACGTAATGTTACTAAACACTTAGAAACAAAAGAAAATCAAAAAATAAACAAGAATGTAAAAAGGTCGTGTTACATTGACTACTAAAGAGAAAAAGTAAATTACCAGGATGTTTGTACTATTAAAAATGTAATAGTCGTACAGACAACGTTCAAATAGCGAGCTTGTTTGAATTTTAGCGCGTAAATAGCCTTGGCTTTAAATAATGAATATTTTATAACAAAGAACAGAAAATAAAATCCCATTATTTTAGAGTAATACATTTCATCATATGCCACACCTTTATTTCTTACCAAAATGAGAGTTATATCAAATTTAAAACCACATTATTTTCCCACTATTCAGAATATCTAATTACTCAACATTATTATATCTTGTTACTTAATTACAAACCTTAAACGAAGAGTAAATTTGACGAGATGCCTTATTTGTGAAGCGTCTGTGACTGTTAACCGCATCTATTCATAATGAGAGATTCATATTACTGAAGCACAAGTCATAAGGAGTGTAATAAAGTTAATATAATTGTGTGTCTACTGCGGTGAATTTGTATCGTGATTAGACAGTACATACGCGCAATTTCTGCGAATTACCAAGTATGTATTATAAGTCTGGCTAATCGGTACAGAAAGATATAAAAGCATATATTTACAGACTAATTGGCTTATAAAGAATGCCCTTTGCCTCTCGCTCGAGAAAATTCATTTCACACGAATGAGGTCCCTGCAAACGAACGAGTTGTTTTGAATTATTTTTCATTAAGAACATCGAGGATTGTGCTTCAGAGACGGAACGGTATGTCTGTTAATTCATATTTCAATATCGACTCTTGTTTTCTTTGTAAACAATACATTTGTACAGTTTAATTAAATTTGAAGACGGTTGATTAGAGCACGCTTTGACTTCATGGAATTTTGTTAACCTTATACTGGATTAACAACTTTAGTGCTAAAAGTCTTGGAAGTACGGTAACTTATTCGGCTATTTGAATTCCAGTTTACACGACTTTACAAACTTTGAACGTCAAGTGGAATTTATTAATGTACTACATTACGCAAATAATTTTTGAAAGCTTTAAAGCGGCTGTACTCCTTTCAATTCTGTGTTAATAATAGGTGAATTTTAAACTCACATTCATTGTTCATAAGCAATACTACCATAAGAAATTATTTATTCGTAATATACATTGATAGAATTGCCATTTACAATGAACACAGTATTAACTAACTCGAATGGCTGTTTCAATGCAACTCCAATGTTTTAATAGTCTCCATTTACACTCCATAATCAAAACCCCGCTCTTCATTTCAGCGACAAAGCTGCTTTAATTTAACTCATAGACGAACAAATTAAGTAACGAACTTTGTAAGTAATCAAACAAGTTTTAAAGGTCAGATGACGAAGTATGAGCTTGGTGCGCTCGTGGCTGCCGCCGTTCTTCGTATTTTAATTGCCATTTCTCCGACCAACTAAATGGAACTCATAAATTTTACTGCGGCCGCGTCAGGATATACGATTTTTCTCTTTTTGATCGCCCTATTCAATAAAACGGGGAGCGGGTGGTCCTCGGTAAATCATCTATCGCTAACCTGTTAGATATCCCGCCGCTTTTAGGTGTCTTTCCGAGAAAACTTAAAAGCTGAGCTCTGGGATTACGCTAGTGGAATAAAATTAATGTTTGATTTGAGTAGATTGAAACTAATTAAAAATGTCTCTGACATTTCTTTTTTACTAAAACGTCGCTTTATTAAGCCTTGGTATTTGAAAATGCTTTTAAGATTATTTAAAAAAAATTATATATTCGTTAGGTAGTAGGTCACACATACTTCAGAGTAAAACGTATACGGTGTGTAAGATGAATATCGCCACCGTCTTAAGGGTGAACTACGCAAATACCTGTCTAGAATACCTTTCGAGTTCTCGAGAATTAGGTAATGTGTAATTTCAATGTGTAAGGTACAATAATATGTACATTGTTGCCGACTAACTACTATAAATATACTTAAGTATGTATGTTTGTATATTTTGCATGTGTATATTAGTTTTGTCATATTATTATGTAATTGTTCATGGAAATATCATAAAGGTATTAGAAACATTTAAAGAAACCAAATCATTAGTCAAGTAATTGATTTCATTTTGATTTGATTGATCTTTTTTCAGTAGGATCCATTTTTTGTTGCTTTGAAGAAGTTAGTATTTCTAATATGTCGGTATCTAGACAAGTTATTTTAGTAAGCTACTTATCTATTATATTCATGAAAGCATCCCAAAAACAACTGACATATATTTTTTCCTGTTTTTTAAAAGGTTAAGACCAATATGGACGACGACGATGAGGTTATATTATCTTTTTAAACATCACATTTGAGGCAAGTCGGTCATTTTGTCAGTAATTGGAGCAAATTTAATGGCCCGTATAAATCCGTTAGACATCTACGGAGTCTTATGTGGGTGACGTTCTCTGCCTCAATGGTATTATTGACGATTATATTCCCTTGGCGAAAGAGCTTACGATTTCTTGATGGCTATAGTAACATAGTGAGACACATTTGAGTGAGACGGTTTATTTCTTACGAGAGACTAATCTTCGCGCTACACGTTTTCGTCTGACGAGAAAAAAAATGTATTATGTATGCGTAAAGAAAGGAATAGTGACTCGTTAGCGCGTCTGTTTGCATAATTTTTGCATGGCTTCATTACAACGGAACGAATACTCTTTTGTGCTGGCTAGATACAGCAGATTTGCATACAGACTTATTTATTTGTATGCGCTGTACACTTTGGAACTTTTCATTAGTTATCTAACGACCCCACCTTGTGGTCTCGCCTTGTCGCGGCGGTGGGGCTTAAGCGTGCGCCCTCGCACCCCGCAGGGTGTTTTGTTGGCAAGAGGGCGCCGCGAACTAAGAAGATCACACCGGAGCTTCTCTTCCCACATCGTCTGCCAGCCAAACGATGTCCCTGGGGATGAGAAGGGTGGCTGGGCCACCGGAGAAAGACTGGCCGCCCTCTTGGGCGTGGCCACAAAGTGGGGGCCAATGCCCGCAAGGACAAAGGACCCCGCTTAAAGTTGTTGGGTGAACCGGGGGATCTTTTCTCCCGGTCGCCGGCTGCCACGGCTCCTGTAGCTGCCTCGCGGTGGCTGCAGTGGCAAGCCTCCCAGAGGGGGGTACCGGTCTACCGGCGTGGCTTCGGAGTAGCAAACCGTAATTCCCACCGGCTGTGTGGGAGGCGGGGGCCGCTGCATCTCTAATTTTTCTTCCATCTTCTACTGTTGTAGAGCTACATGCAGGGGCCGCGAGGAGGAAAAACCTCTATAAAAAAGCCCTAATCCTAAGTTTTGACGCCCGGCGATGGGATGAATGGCTGGAGGGATTCCAGTCGATAGGTCGTCCCAGGGGACCTCTCCCCCTCCTGGCTAAACAAAAGGGGAGAAAACAACTATGAAATGGAAAGCACGAGACAACCTACTCAGGAGGGTACCACACGTGGAACGTGTGGAGACTCCCTCCGTGTACCGGCCGAAGCAGGGATTGCTACGACCGGTACACGCAGCCCGCGTTCGTTATCTGAGGCGGGCATCAAATGCTTAGACGAAGGGGGCTGTGCGACGGGCAGCGGAAAACCCGTCGAATCTAGGAGTGGGAGCTCGATGTCGCTGGCAAGCGACGTCGGCTCCGGGAAAGCGGGGAGGGTCCTCCGAAAACGGAAATCCGTTGCGCGGAGGACCTCGGGGAGTGGATCGTCCTCTGGCGGTGAGAGGCCGCAGAGGACGAGACGCTCCGAGAGGCTGGCCGCTAAGAGCGGCAATACCGGGTCCGGCCGTGACTCGCCAACACCATCGGCGGCGTCTGCGACCTCGGTTCCGCTGAGCGGAGGGGAGCTCTCTGAGAGTCCCACCTTCGTTCTCGAGAGCCTGGGGCGCAGGGCGCTTTACGCGTCCGGCCGGGTCTCGGGAAGAGGCGCAAAGGCGGAGGGGCAGCGGTTGCGGAAGATCGCAACCGATGTCAAGAATCTGGTGCCGGTGTACTCGGCGGCCATCAGCCGAGCATCGGCGCTGGAGGGCGAGGTTGGGCGGTCTCGAGCGGAGATTGCTCGACAAGAGAGGGAGATCGCCGGCCTCAAGGCGAGGCTGGCGGCGCTGGAGAGGAAGGAGTCATCGCGCTCGCCGAGGAGGGAGCGGCGCACGCCACCACTGACCGCTCGGACGGGGGATGCGGCCGCGCATCGGACTCCTCCCGCTCCAACCACAGACGAACAGCCGGCCAGGCCTCCTTCTGAGGCGACAAGACCCAGACGCCACCCCTCGCCCCGCACAAGGGCGGGGATACGAGAGACGACTGAGGTGGAGGGGCGCATCAGACGGGAGCTGATGGAAGAGTTCGGCAAAGAGATTGCCGAACTCAGGGCAGAAATCGCTGCCCTGCGTGGTGCTGCATCAGCAGCGCCACTTTCCGTCACCCCGTCGCGCCCCACCACTCGCCAGTCGGCCCGTCGGGCCCCTGCAGGGCCAACCCCAAAGGGACGTGGTGCTGGTGCCCCAGCACCGAAGCCCCGTCCGCTGCCGCCAGCGCCGTCCAATATGGACGACGCCTGGACGGAGGTAGTACGGCGGGGCAACAAAAGGGCCAGGGTTGCGGCCCCTTCGATGGCGGCGGAGGCCTCACCATCTGGAGGGGCTGCAGCCCCTCCCTCACAGGCGAAGACGCGGGCGGTGGCAGAAGCTCCCCAGAGGGGTCGAGCGCTTGCCACCCCCACCAACCGGACTGCGACGCGGGCGGTGGCGGAAGCTCCCCAGAGGGGTAGAGCGCCCGCCACCCCCACCAACCGGACTACGACCACGGCGGCCGTGGCTGCTCCCCAGGAGGGTCGAGCACCGGCCGCCAAAAAGAAGAAGAAGCCCAAGAAGAAGGGCCCGCGCGCACCGAAGTCGGCTGCAGTGGTGGTCACACTGCTGCCAGCCGGCGAGGAAAAGGGCATGACGTACCCCAACGTCATGGCCCAGGCGCGCGCGGCCATCGACTTAGGGGAAATAGGAGCGGGGGAGGGCCTCCGCTTCCGGACGACCGCCAACGGGGCTCGTCTGCTGGAGTGTCCCGGTGCCGATAGCTCCGGCATCGCGGACCTCCTGATGGCGGGCCTCCGGGCGGTCTGGCCGGAGGAGGTGGTGCGCGTCCACAGGCCGGTGAAGATGGCGGAGGTCAGAATCACCGGTCTGGACGACTGCGCCACCAAAGAGGAGGTGGCAGCGGCTATCGCTGCCCAGGGCGGATGTGCCCCGGAGAACATCGTCGTGGGCGAGCTTCGCACCGGCTACTCCGGGGCCAGATCGGCGTGGGCGCGATGCCCTGTAGAGACGGCCACCTCCTTGGCCACTCCCCCGCCGGGACGACCGGCTGGACACCCTGGCAGGTTGCGCGTGGGCTGGATTGCGGCCCATGTGCGCCTGCTGGAGTCGCGCGCCTGGCGGTGCCTCCGGTGCTTCGGCACTGGACACAGCATCGCCAGGTGCACGAGTACGGTTGACCGCAGGGAACTTTGCTTCCGCTGCGGTCAACCTGGACACAAGGCGGCCGTGTGCTCGGCTGCACCGCACTGTGCTCTGTGCGCGGCGGCCGGGCGCAAGGCTGATCACCGGGCGGGGGGCAAAGCTTGCTCCCCGTCCGGCTCCAACACGGAGCGAAACAGGCGCCGCAAACAAAAGCGGCGCCTAAAGAAGAAGTCGGCCGGAGGAGCACCGGCCGGCGTTTCGGCCCCCGCTGTGGCGTCACAGGCGCCCGATAGCGGGGGCGATGGAGGAAGGGGGGAGGCGATGGATGTGGTTCGACCTTAATGGACCGCACCCTTCGCCTCCTCCAAGGTAACTTGAACCGCTCCGTCAGGGCTCAGGACATGTTGCTCCAGAGCATGGCGGAGTGGTCAATTGACGTGGCCGTGGTCGCCGAGCCGTACTTCGTTCCCCCAGCCGACGATTGTTGGTTTGGGGACGATTGCGGCTTGGCGGCCATACATGTTAGGAGAGCCGCGGCGGTCCCGCCCTTGGTAATGGTGGCTAAGGGTTCTGGGTTCGTCGCGGTATCGATTTGGGACACCGTCGTGATCGGGGCGTATTTCTCTCCAAACCGGCCTACCGTCGAGTTTGAGCAGTTCCTGGACGGGCTCGAGGCGATTACTCACCGCCTCGCCCCCCGTCCAGTGATACTCGCGGGGGACCTCAATGCGAAATCTGTCGCTTGGGGCTCCCCCCGCTCTACAATTCGCGGTAGGCTGCTGGAGGAGTGGGCGGTCGCGACTGGCCTCTGTGTACTCAACAGGGGTTCGGTCGCGACTTGCGTGCGATGGCAGGGCGAGTCCATCGTGGACGTTACGTTCGCGAGCTCTGCCATCGCGGATCGCATCCGCGGCTGGAGAGTGTTGGTGGGGGCGGAATCGTTGTCAGATCACCGATATATTCGGTACGATCTTTCCGTCCCCGCACCGGTTGCGGACGCCCGCGGGAGTACGTCCCGGTCATTCCCCAGGTGGGCATTGAAGCTCCTGAACAAGGAGCTCTTGATGGAAGCCTCTACGGTGGCGGCGTGGACGCCCATGCGTCCATACCCAGTGGACGTGGAGACCGAGGCGCTCTGGCTCCGGGACGCGATGCGTCGCATTAGCGACGCTTCGATGCCCCGGATCGGCCCTTGGTCTCCCACGAAGTCGACGTACTGGTGGTCGCCCGAGATAGCGCAGCTTAGAACTGTATGCGTCCGGGCGAGGCGCCAGTGCGCTCGACACCGCCGTCGCCGCCTTCCGCGTCGCAACGATCCCGTTGCCTTCGCGGAGGAGGAGGCCCGGCTGCATGGCTTATACAAAGAGGCGAGGGGAGCCATGCGGCTGGCCATCAAGATGGCCAAGGAACAGCACGCGGAGCGCCTTTTAGAGACGCTCGAGGAAGACCCTTGGGGGCGCCCATACAAGATGGTGCGCGGCAAGGTGCGCCCATGGGCGCCCCCCATAACCGAGCGTCTACCGCCTCAGCAGCTGCGGGACATTGTTACGGCACTGTTCCCGCAGGAGCAGGAGGGATTTATCCCGCCTGCTATGGGTGAGCCGCCGGATGACGCCGGCGGCGAGGCCCCTGCTGAGGTGCCTCACATCACCGGGGAGGAGCTCCGCGTGGCCGTAGTCAGGATGAGTGCCAAAGACACGGCACCCGGACCGGACGGCATCCATGGCCGGGTCCTGGCCTTGGCCATCAATGCCCTAGGGGACCGACTCTTGAGGCTTTACGACTCTTGCCTCGAGTCGGGACGGTTTCCCTCGCTGTGGCGAGAGGGTAGACTTGTCCTTCTCAGGAAGGAGGGGCGCCCGGCGGATACAGCCGCCGGTTACCGTCCTATCGTGCTGCTGGACGAGGTGGGCAAATTGCTGGAACGCATTCTGGCTGCCCGCATCGTCCAGCACCTGGTCGGGGTTGGACCCGACCTGTCGGCGGAGCAGTACGGCTTCAGAGAGGGCCGCTCAACCGTGGACGCGATCCTTCGCGTGCGAACCCTCTCAAATGAAGCCGTATCACAGGGCGGGGGTGGCCTTGGCGGTGTCGCTGGACATCGCCAACGCATTCAACACCTTGCCCTGGTCCGTGATAGGGGGGCACTCGAGAGACATGGAGTTCCCCCCTACCTCCGCCGGCTGGTCGGCTCCTACTTGGAGGCCAGGTCGGTAGTGTGCACTGGGCACGATGGGACTGTGTACCGGTTTCCGGTCGTATGCGGGGTTCCTCAGGGGTCGGTCCTCGGACCCCTCCTTTGGAATGTCGGGTACGACTGGGTGCTGAGAGGCGCCCTGCTCCCGGGCCTGAGCGTAATTTGTTACGCTGATGACACGTTGGTCATGGCCCGGGGGCAAGACTTTAGAGAGGCTACCCGTCTCGCCACAGCGGGGGTGGCCCTCGTCGTCGGTCGCATTAGGAGATTGGGCCTCGCTGTGGCGCTCAATAAATCCCAGGCCCTGTGGTTCCACAGGGCTCGGGTGACGCCACCTGCAGGGGCCCAGATCGTGGTAGGAGGCGTCCCAATAGAGGTCGGGGTGCGATTGAAGTACCTCGGCCTCATACTGGACAGCCGTTGGACCTTCCGGGCCCACTTTACGGAACTCGTCCCCCGATTGATGAGGACAGCCGGCGCACTGAGCCGGTTGCTTCCGAATGTCGGGGGACCAAACCGTGTCGTGCGCCGCCTCTACGCGGGGGTGGTGCGTTCGATGGCCCTGTACGGCGCGCCCGTTTGGGCCGGACCGGGAAACCGGACAGCAACCGTTGTCCGGCTCCTGCACCGGCCGCAGCGCGTCGTAGCTATCAGGGTCATCCGCGGATACCGCACCGTCTCCTTCGAGGCGGCGTGCGTGCTGGCGGGGACGCCGCCCTGGGATCTAGAGGCGGAGGCGCTCGCCGACGACTATCGTTGGCGTTGCGACCTCCGTGCTCTGGGCGTTGTGCGTCCCCTCAGAGCCGCGGTACGGGACCGGAAGGCCCAATCTCGGCGGTCCGTGCTGGAGGCTTGGTCAAGGCGCTTGGCCAACCCCAGCTGGGGTCTAAGGACCGTCGAGGCGATTCGCCCTGTCCTGGAGGACTGGGTGAGTCGCGGCGAGGGACGTCTCACCTTTCGTCTGGTGCAGGTGCTGACCGGGCATGGTTGCTTCGGGAAGTACCTGCATCGGATACAGGTCGAGCCGACGACGAGGTGCCATCATTGCACAAGCGACCTGGACACGGCAGAGCATACGCTCGCTGTCTGCCCCGCATGGGAGGAGCAGCGCCGTGTCCTGGTCGCACAAGTAGGACGGGACTTGTCGTTGCCGGGCGTCGTGGCATCGATGCTCGACGACGACGAGTCCTGGAAAGCTATGCTCGACTTCTGCGAGTCCACCATCTCGCAGAAGGAGGCGGCGGGACGGGAGAGGGAGAGCTCTTCCCTCCCCGACCGACCCCGCCGCCGCCGACGTCGAGCAGGGGGCCGGCCTCGGGAGATGTCCCGGGATCTGGCCCCCTAAGAGTACCGGGTCCAACAACACCGGACCCGAGGGGTGCTGCGCTAGGCATCAGCGCGCACCCTCCGTGCCATCTATCCGGGGGATGGCAAGCCGTGCTCCCCGACCCGGGCTGGTCCTGGGCCGGCCTGAGCCGAGGGAGACCCTCCAACACACGGCCCCATCTCGGCGGACTGTAAGGTCCGTCTACCGAGTGAGCCGGTGGTCGTTCTCACCGACGGCTGCCGGTTCGACGTCCGGGGGTGACGGGGCGATACGTGAGCGACAATCGCGAACGCGTCCTGTCACCCCTACATCATCGGATGTCGAGCGTGATTGGCGGGAGGTTTTAGTGCGGTTCGACACCCACATACCCCACTCGCGGGGCGAGTGGAAGTCCGGCGATTTCCTCCCGTCAAAAAAAAAAAAAAAAAAAAAGTTATCTAACGAAATGTGTTGTTATAAATCGAACTGGAGATGTTAGAAAACATCAATTAGAATGGAAAATATATTTTTATGAACCAGAAGTGGTTTAACTTTTTAAAAAGAATTCATTAATGGTATGCAAGGAGCCTCCTTTAATAATAATTCAAAAATAATACGTATCTGAATGCCAAGCAAGTCCAACATATATTTTTACGACCTCTCCAAATTGGCGCCAATCCCAGAACCCATAGATAAGCTGCGCAGTCTGTCAGTTCCATAGACAATATATGGGTCGGGTCCGGGTTACTGAATCTTTTCGCTTGACACTCTTAAGACGGCCTCTCCTGATGAAGCGTCGTCCTCGACCGCTTAAAGTTGACTGGCACAGGAACCTCGATCCAGTCCTCATTTAATTCTTAAAGATAGTGACAAAATTGCAAGTTATTCAAGAGCAGCTAATGCCCAAAGAAAAATAAACCTCACGACATTACTGCCATAAGGCAAGCGAACGTGAGACGACCGATGCCATTAGGTAGCTGCCCAGAGGCAAGCGCACATCACCAAAACATCACGCCATAGGTAGCTGCAAATATGCAAGCGCACGTGGAAAACTCGATGCCATTAGGTAGCTGCCCGAAGGCAAGCGCACATCATCAACACAATCATCACGCCATAGGTAGCTGCAAACATGCAAGCGCACGTGTAACACTCGATGCCTTTAGGTAGCTGCCCAGAGCAAGCGCACATCTCCAAAACAATCGTCACGCCATAGGTAGCTGCAAACATGCAAGCGCACGTGGAACACTCGATGCCATTAGGTTGCTGCCCGAAGGCAAGCGCACATCATCACCACAATCGTCACGCCATAGGTAGCTGCAAACATGCAAGCGCACGTGGAACACTCGATGCCATTAGGTAGCTGCCCGAAGGCAAGCGCACATCATCACCACAATCGTCACGCCATAGGTAGCTGCAAACATGCAAGCGCACGTGGAACACTCGATGCCATTAGGTTGTTGCCCAAAGGCAAGCGCACATCAACAACACAAACATCACGCCATAGGTAGCTGTTCCAAAACAAGCGCGCGTGATCTTCGTTATCAACTTCATTACTGACATAGTTTTATACCTCATTTATCATAGATCTCTGTATTTAAATAAATTCATACAACCATATTCCTGTATCAACCCATTACTGCCCACTGTCGGCCCCAAGTCTCCTCAGAAGAGGGATTAGGCATAGGCCACCACGACTAATAACTCTAACTACATTAGTTAGGTACTTATTTTATTGTAATCTAGTTCAAAGTTAACATTTGTTTGTCAGACACTATCAAAGTAATCACACAGCTACTAATTTAATAGCACTTGTTCTTGTATCATAATTTCTTAATTCTCAAGCATCAACATTTAAATGGTAACAAATGAGAGAAATTCATTAAATTAAAACCACTCGGCCACATACTGACCCATTAAAATCGTGATGACAATAAAGTAGCAAGGTCATATAGTTTTATGCCATAGTTAGGTCACAAACAAAACATGCCAAAACATGACAAGTCCATCTTGTTCACCACAGGAACTACCAAGTACCAAGGAGACCCTTCGACTCCATCATCATATCAAAACAAAAGCAGCAACAAACTCAAAGTATTTAAAACTATTTAAACAGTTAATAAGGTACCCGACCCAATCAAGAACATGAGTCAATCAATGACAACTTCAGTCCCATTCAATCGCGACCACTTTCTCATTTGCAATCTGAGTAAATAAGGAGCACAAATCTTAAGATTCACAATGCTACCATCTTCAACAATCACTACTTCAGTTACAGCGATGAAAAATTGTTCAAGAAACTTTAGATATTACATGCAAAATTTATGGGAGTAGTCAACAACTGAGACTGGGTCCCTTTCAAACAAACCTGAATCTCGTTTTTAACAAAGTCGCATTTATACTAATCGATCAATCAAATATATGACGTGTTATCACATTCGTTGACAAATATTCATCTTGGTTGTTCTTTAATTTAAGCAAAACTAATTTGAAAATGGATGACACACTGCATGTATAGCATCTGGATCTTTCACCCTAATTAATCCATTTATCGAATCTTAAAGAAATAAAGGCTTGGCATATTTCACAAGTGCTTAGCATGTGTGTTTTCGAAGTGTCATCATATTAATAATATGTCGTACCTATCTGCAACCTTCTTCATTGAAAGGAAAACTTCCCATTGAATAAAATCTCATCTTTCGTAAATGTTCGGAACTGTTTTACCTGAATATTTCAAAACCACGCAACGTGTTTACCAAATACTCAAGACAGTCATTTGGTCATAACTTAATTACAATTTTATTCTTCAGATATACAAAAGAGACCAGGTGGTCGGTCATAACTAGATTTCCTTTTATAAATACTTGTGGGGCGTGTAAAATTGTTTACGCAAAAACAAAATACTAAGTAAGCTTGTATAGTTACAATCTGTGTAGAAATATCAAAATAAAAGTTTCATATCCACAGAAATACATTTTGTTGCAAAACCTTTTAAAGAAATACATATTTTCTTTTCATAAATCGATAGAAAACCGTATTTATTACGGTCATTAAATGATTATGACATGACTAATAATTTTGCATTCAAATTTCCACTTACCACTCGGCGCCTCACAAGGACCTTGTGTACAAATCAGTCATTTCCTCTAAAGTGCTTAATAATACAGGTTAGTAGTGCTCGGGACTCAAAATCGTCACCATTCATTTATTTTCATTCAAGTTTATCTTGTTAAAAGTTTTGATACTGCATGACTCATGAATAAAAACTAAAACTTTGGTACTTAGAATGTACCAAAGGTACGTATACTTTTTTTTAACACAATGTCTTCAAAATTTGTTTTTTACTTATAATTTTCTTCCGAACCAGTGTTTGAACAGACAAGCTAATCAGTCAAATAGTACTAAACGTAGTACACATTCGTTCCGTATTCCTAAGGCCTTAAAACTTATTGATCAGCTGTGTTGTGATCTACTGATAGACGCCATATTAATTTAAACTGTTTTTCGCACTTCAATTCAATTCCATTTTTTAGCAAAGATTGATGGACACTATTGATAATAATAACATTTTACTCCAACTATGCTCCAAATCAAATCCCTTTTTTTCTTTCTCGCGATAACATCAACATACTTTTTGTTTTGAAATTGAAACATGAACACAAAACAACTATGTACATTACATGACGTGCTATGTTGTTTTATATTTTGTGACTATCGCTCATACCTCAAAACAAAGTTATCGAATATTTAGGTCTAAATTTTAATAACAAAACCTTTACACATAGCAATGGCATTTCCATCTCTCATCCACGCCACCATTACTCATTAGTATAAATCGGAACAGACTCACCATACTCGCTGGTTATTTACTTTAATCTCTGCCTATGACCAAAAACCGAGACAGCCGATGACATCGCGTATCTGCGTTGAACATTCTTCGTACATTTTGCTTTTTCAATTTCATATTCATGTTATAACTACGTCGAAAAAACGTACATGTATTAATAAATTCTTTGCAATAATCTCTAAAACAAATAGAGCACACCAATATCATAGTTACAAACTACGTATTCACAATTAAATCCATATCGTTATTGCTCAAATAAAGTAACAAAGAGAAACTTCAAAATTAAACAAAAATTGTTCAAAATACGGTCAGGATTATCATTACGGTAACCGAGGATTATTACGTGAGGGAATCCCACTTCTGATTTTATGAACCAGAAGTGGTTTAACTTTTTAAAAAGAATTCATTAATGGTATGCAAGGAGCCTCCTTTAATAATAATTCAAAAATAAAGATACGCCATGGCAACCGAGGAAGTGATGGTTGTATCGTCTTATACCAAATACCCTTTGTCCGAGATCTTTCATTGAAATATTCCGACCACATATTAAAATTCTTATTTTTGTGTTGTCTTAATATATCCGTAAAATTTGGAAGACAGCTAAACTTTTCACCATCTGATATTGCTTCTCTGGCAAGACGATCAGCTTCCTCGTTTCCCGATAGACCAATATGGGAAAGAATCCATTGTATCTTAATACATCTTTTTTTCAATTGTAAAATATGGATAGTTTTTATTATTTTGTAAGCTATTGGAATGCCTCGAAAACCTGATCCACTGACTTAAAGATTCAACATATGACCATCTTCCATAACAGCAATAAGTTCCACATACATTATACATATTTCACCATCTATGGCAAACCTATGAGATTCGTTTCGGCGTCGAAAAATGCTGCTCCTCTTCCGCTTTTAGTAAAGGAACCATCACAATATATTTTATAGAATTCCGAATATACATCTAATATATAACTTATATTTAATAGCAAAGAATTCATATTATAACTACATATTCATTTATTTGCTCATTTTTTACATTATATCTTTAAAAAAACAATCACAAGAAAATAAATTTAAAAATACAATATAAAAAAAGCAGAGGGCCACTGGAGACGGGGTCTACGACCCAAGCCATCAGTGGTCAGGGCTCAAGAGAGAGGAACCTCCTCACAATACGTGCCGTGTCAAGAACGACCGCCTTTTGAATCAGGCCCTTTACCCAGCCGGAGAGCGAAAGCTTCTCTAGATGACGGTCGAAGCTTTTCGCTATTAGACCGTGCACAGATACAACGATCGGAACAATGATGGTCGATTCAACACGCCACATGTCGGTCACCTCGTGGGCCAGGTCCAAATATTTTAGCAGTTTTTCTTTTTCTGCCTTCACAAGGTTCTCGTCATGTGGAATGGTGACATCGATCAGCACCGCCCGATGCGCATCCCGATCTATTATCACTATGTCAGGCTTATTGGCAACAATAGTCCTGTCAGTGATAATAGATCGGTCCCAGTAGAGCGTTACATGACCATTATCGAGAACGGGCTGAGGCCAATACTGGTAATAAGGTACAGCGGCTTCAACAAGGTCGTATTTCAGAGCAAGTTGTTGGTGGATAATCTTAGCTACCTGATTATGCCTGTGCAAGTACTCGCCGTTAGCAAGACGAGAACAACCGGAAACGATATGTCTAATAGACTCTCCCGGACGGTGACATGCCCGACAAATGTCGACCGTCCCATCCTTTAGAATATATTTACGGTAGTTGTTCGTCATGATAACTTCGTCCATAATTGCAAAGACAAAACCTTCAGTCTCTCCGAAGAGGTTACTGTATCGTAGCCAAGATACGGAGGCTAACTGATCTACATCGGGGCTCATAAGGGCCCGGTAGAACCGTCCGTGTAGTTCCTTGCTCTTCCATACGTCCGTGCGATCCGCCACACTCATTACCTTTAGCGTCCGCCAATTCTCGTTCGCTAAGGACAGCGGAGTGAGTCCCTTATCAACTGCTGCTACATTACGGTACATACCCACGCTTACCTTAAGGAAATATTCCCGAAGGTTGTTTACTTCTCGGTTGTGTAGGTCCTTGACATTTAACATGCCACGACCCCCACACTTCCGAGGAATATACAACCTCATAACAGATGGACGTGGGTGGTGCATCCTGTATGCCGTCAGCAGTCGCCGAACTTTTCTATCCAGGGCATCTAGTTCTGATTGCGTCCACTTTAGAATGCCAAAGGAGTACGTCAGTACAGGCATGACCCAACCATTGAAGGCTCGGATCTTGTTTCCGCCAGATAAGAGGCTTTTCAAAACCTTTACCAAGCGGCCGAAGAAACGATCCCTCACCGATTGTTTCATATCTGCATCGACTATACTCAAAGCTTCGAACATTCCAAGGTATTTGTAGGTTTCCGACTCAGAAAGAGATCTGAGCACCTCACTTTGGCTAAGTTGCAAACTCTCAGAGTTTACAATTTTACCTCTCTGTATATCTATGACCGCACACTTATCTACTCCGAATTCCATTCCAATAGCTTTACTAAAATTGTCGGTTATTTTGAGTAAAGATATTAGGTCAGATTTTTTAGAAGCAAATAATTTGAGATCATCCATGTACAAGAGATGTGAAATGGGCTCACCCCCTCTCTTGAGTCGGTAGCCTAGCGTTGAATCTCCAAGCAACGTGCTTAGAGGATTAAGCGCCAGACAGAACCACAAAGGACTCAGACTGTCACCCTGGAAGATACCCCGCCTTATCCTTATTAAGCTCGGGGAGGCCGGAGATCCAATATGTCCTGGTTGACGAAGAAACGTAGACCACTGACCCATGCATGAGCTAAGAAAGGAGCGTAGAGTGGGATGTATTTTATAAAGCTCTAAAACTCTCATTAGCCATGAATGGGGCACCGAATCATACGCTTTCTTATAGTCAATCCAAGCCATATGGACACCCTTTTTGCCTCGACGAACTTGTTGCGTGATAGTCATGTCAATGAGGAGCAAATCCTTTGTACCCCGAGACCCTATCTTACACCCATTCTGAGAAGGTGACATTATGTCATTTGCCGAGATATGTATTTGAATTTTGTTTCTCAGAATGGATGTAAGTAGCTTATAGATGGTGGGTAAGCAAGTTATTGGTCTATAGTTTTTAGGGTCCGAGGTATTGCCAGATTTGTATATCAGATGAGTGACCCCTGATGTCATGAAATCTGGGAGGGTTCCCGACTCGAGGGCCTGTTGAAACTGAGCAGCCATGCGCCCGTGCGAGTTGCGTATCCATTTCAGCCAGTAGCTGTGCAGCCCGTCCGGTCCCGGACTTTTCCAGTTCGGGGCCGAACGCACCGCACAAGCTACGTCAATCGGCGTGATCGCTACGGTGTTCATGTCTGTAATAGACTCGCACGCGCGTCCGACCGACTCAGTCCACTCCCCCTCGGAGTGACCGATGGGCACCGACCAGATATTTTTCCAAAATGAGGTCATCACATCCTCATCAACTGGTGGGAGTCCATCGGTAACTCTTCCTCGAGAAGCCTCCCAGTTTCTGTAGACACTCCTCTGATTGCTCTGGAAGACTCTATTCAAGTGGTACCGCTCCGATCTTATTCGGTACCGACGAATACGGTTCGCCCATGCGCAAACTTTTTGCTTCCAGTAGTCAACACGCTCGACGACACGAGCCAGGTAGTCGTTCCTGCTGACACCGGTGTCAGCGAAGGCTCGATCGACGAATCGCATTACGCGCGGGCGCGTGTTGCCTGCCTGGAAGCAAATAAGCTTCGCTATAAGGGTCCTGGCTGCATCTATGCGCCTCTCGATTCTGCACTGCCATTGCGGCTTACCATCATGCCGGCGGTACGTCTGGTTCGGGTTCGGGAATTTTACCCCAGCCACTCGACAGACAGCAACCGCACCGCAGTACAGAACCGAGTGGGTGTCGATAAGGTCTTCAGTCGACTCAAAATAAGGTTTTAACATGCAGTCCAGGGCCAATACCAGCGAAACATTGCGTTTACACATGGGCAACCGCGGTAAACGTGGCCGCGAGCATGGCGGGACAAACCTAAATTCTTGTATAGAGTCCTCCAGAGCGCTCCTCAAACGCTCATCGTCCTGGATACTTGCACATGCCTGCACCTGAAGCTCCTCCGCTGGTGGTATAGCTTGGGTGACAGTGACATTTACCACTTGTGTTGATTGTGGTTCATGAGGAGCAGGCAGTGCTTCGTTGCGCAATCGGTCAAGTACAGTCTGATCCAGCAACTTAAGTCGCTGAATGACCCGCACCTGATCCGCTAACCGTTGCACCGTGACGTCGACCGTATTCAAAAATAATACGTATCTGAATGCCAAGCAAGTCCAACATATATTTTTACGACCTCTCCAAATTGGCGCCAATCCCAGAACCCATAGATAAGCTGCGCAGTCTGTCAGTTCCATAGACAATATATGGGTCGGGTCCGGGTTACTGAATCTTTTCGCTTGACACTCTTAAGAATATTATTATTATACCGGTGTTGCTAACAACAAAAAATAAGAGAAAGTAGTTTAATGTTATTAACTAACGCATCAAAAGCATGTTTAGACTGTCGGCTTTTCAGCAAATTACAATCGGCAATTCGTTGATGCCTTGCTAATTAGAGGGTGTTTCTACCAATAGCAAGCTACTACAAAACGCTGAATTCCGAGTTAAAACGCTTGTAAAATTTAAAATGAAGATAATTGCATTCATAGAGAACAATGAACACACTGCAAAACAATGAAAGATTGTAGCTGTTTTCTAAGAGCGCATATTTAACGGTTAGGATTTTGCATAAACAAAATGCGGGTAAAAAAAGCCTGGCAGCTTTACTTACAATAAAAGTTTCAGCATTTGCGAGCTTCGTTCGCTCACATTTCATTAAACAACGTATGAATACGGATGAGACAATGTTTTATTTATTTAACGAACACAAACAAATAGAACAGTTTTAATACAATTTTATTCGTGTTTTCATGTAAGTATGTCAAACATATTTTAACGTATTCGTAGACAAGTTTACAACCTAAAACTAAAAAGGTCACTGTAGCTAACTGACTTTTATGAAGCCTATAAAAAACCTTAAAAGATTAATATCAAATATCGAAAACCACAGATAATTGATGAACTCTGTTGGTAAAATAAACCAACACATAAAAGTAACAGTAAAAAGGAAACTCATGTTCAATATGACGCAGCCCTAACAGTCCCCAACGTTCAATATACGTAAAGGATAAGCGCTTCTAAGTACAGTTTCGAAATTGGAAGACGGATAGGACTAAATCCGGAAGTAGAATATCATCTATCACAATTTATCCCAGTCCAAACAGACAATAAAAGATTGTCTTGGGCTCATTACGGGAGTATCGGAGCGGGAAGAGGGACGCTCTCTGTTACTACGGTTAGTTAACTTGCGATTATCCAACTTTGCCTCCGGTCATTTCCCTTTTAAATTTATTAGACGAAAAATTTTAATTTTTGCAGTGACTTGTTTATTGAATTAGAGCAACGATTTCACGGTCTAGTGATCGTGTTGGTATTTCTAAAGTTGTCAAAGTAGATTGTTACGGCTCACTTGAGCCTACTTAAGCTTGAGGTTAGGCAGCAAGATTATGTAACCGTTATATTATCAGTGTCTCGAAACATTCTAGACATATACACAACAATGTTTATTGTCTAAGATATTTAATTAAAGTGCTATGTAAACTTAAGTCAACAATTATAATTTGTAGAAATCAACATTACAAAATTCTGGATTAATTTAAGTTCGACTCAAGGTGGGCTTTGAAGAAGGAAGGAAGGAAGTCTCCACTCAGTATTTAATCCATCACAAACCTGTACGTTTAACTATACTACTTAAATTGGAAATTTCATATGCGTATTATTTGCTTTAAGCGCAATGCTCTTTATCAGAAAAGATTACAATTAAAAAAAAAACGATCGAACGATATTCATTGCGGTTGTAAATCGCCTAGAATTTACTGGTCATATGCTACGGGAACTTAAGCTGAATATTGAATGTAGTCTACGCTCGGAAATTGATACCAGCTGGTCTGTGCTCGACTTTACTAAAAATAAAGAGGTCTCAGATGTGTATTTGTTTTAAGCGATACGCTTCAATGCTCTTTGATTGAATCTTGATGAGCTGATCACTGCCTCTAGTTAATACAATTTAACCTACAGAACATAGTTATAACTTTTGTGATAGCTAGTCTATCAAAGTAATTACCCCGAACGTGCCTGCGGTTTAAGTTTGCCCGTTCAAAGTATTGACAGCTCGCTCACGAAAATTAGTGAATTTAATGAAGTTTTCGAATAACTCTCGTAGTGTATAGCGAATGAAATTTTATTGGAAAGTCGCCAAATCACACGGCATCCGGTAGACAACATAGTTTTCATAGTGCATGTAGCTAATGGAATCTCACATTTAACTTTGAAACCAATTTTTAAACAAGGGAATTTTCAAAGCTAAGTTTGAGTCAATTACAATGTGAATTAAATAAGTAATTAAACACTGAAACTTAGTAGTTTTGGTATATTTTAAATGGATATGATGGATTTATTTGGTTTATGGGTCACCAAGGACTGCTATTCAAAATGAACGTAGGTTAATCTCTAGGGTAAAGTTTGTAATTTAATAAAGATACAGGTTGTATCAAGTATTATTATATTCATGAGTATTAGTGTAAAGAATATTCATATTTTCATATTATTGTTTTGTATGTAAAATTAATTGAAGCTTTTATCGATTCACTACTACTTCAGAATTAGTAATTATTATTATTAGAAAATTCTCAGATAATTTCTATTCTTGGAAGCTATTTCATCGTTCTATGGACTTAGTTAGCTTAGACTAAAGTATTTAAAAAGAGATCTTTTACGTTGATTGTTGACTATAGACAATACCATTAATATGATCACAAACAACAATACACTTCTAATTGTTTATCAAAGACGCCATCTTTTATTAAGCTTATCGAAATTGAAGGAGGAACTTATTAAATCTCCATAATGCTGATGAATGACACACAAGCCAGTAGCGAAGTACAACGGACAGCGCGATACAAATCTTGTTAAAATTCCGAAGGCGGGATTAGCGAGGCCGTGTAAACAAGGCGGAGTTATCGGATGATCAGATGGCTCGCTGGTAGAACCGTTTCATACATTATGCATGAGCATTGTCTTCGTCACCCGATACTAGTCTGTGGGACATCCCGGTTGTATCGAGAGCAACACGGATATTGTTTTGAATGTTTTATTTCACTTTTACTTGCGTAGGCAGTTTTTGTCCACCGATACCGATAGAACATTTTTTTTTACTTTTTAATTACAATCTTAATTTTGATGCACCTATTTGGTGGTTATCAGCTATTAAAAGTTATGAAGTAGGTACGTCAAGTAGCAATGAACTGATTAGTTCTTTTAGAACCAAATTATGAGGTCACACAGAAAACACAATCGAATTGAAAACTTTCCTTTTTAAGTCAATGTAATATGCCAGCATTGAAATATTTAGTTACACTGTACTTTGTTTGAAATTTTATCTTTTGTTTCGCAGATTGTTGAGTGATAGAGATTTTAGACCCCAATTCTACCTGCCTACCTCGGCAGGAAGTCCGGCGATTTCCTCCAACAAGAAAAGCACTCAAACTCGCAACGTTTATTATTTCGGTAAAACAGAGTTGAATACACGCACCAGTACTATACGGAAACATTTATCAGGGGTCCAAATTGGAGGGGTTCATTACGGCGTGTAATCCTGGATCGCCGTGCAAATCTCTGTAGGTAGACTCACGGGCGAGTTTTAATGATCCTCTAATACCCCAGAAACGGCTACAGAGCTAAGAACATACAATCTTGTAATTTAGTCATCGCCATTGGAGAACGTTTATGCTGGCATCGAAGGTTTTATTTAAATTCACGGTTATTTTATTCAGAACTACGGATCCTTGAATTTGTTTAAGTCGATTTAAGCATCTGACAAGGAATTTTATTTTGAACAATATCAATGTCATTAGGTTTGATGAAATATTATTTTAATCTGTAATTTCAGAGTTTCAGACATCTTTTTGATATAAAAAAATCAAATCAAGTTCGTTTCCAAATTTTTAAATTAAAAAATAATACCAGTGTCGTTGATCTTGCCAGCAAGAAAAGTAAATTACAAAAACTTTTCTCATTCAATTTTTCTTTTATTTACTTTTGTTCGAGAATATGATTTTAAAAATACACATTTCATTTCAGCACAATAGTTGTTAGTAACTTAAATTACTATGTAAAGTTTTCGAAGTATATTCGTCTGAGTATTTACTCAAACGTGAATCGAGAATTAGGAACACCTGAGCAAGCTACGTTCCCGTTTGTTAGATCGCTTTAATTTAGATCTCTGAAAGACATTAACTTTCGAGTCTGTGAAAGGAAACTTCCCTCTAGTACCTCCTAAGAACCTTGCATCCGCCTCATTAATATTTCTTTGATGTTCGTTTCCATTTAAATGATACTATAAATATCGGGCACTAAGTAGCAATGAAGATATATTTTTCGAGAAAAGTATCATGGGTACGATCTAAATCATGAGAGATTATGTGGAGGCCTATTAAAATTCTGGCGAGATGTGTGAAGGAAGGCTCGGTTGATTTATGTGGGCGCCGGGGCTTTGCCATTGTAAAAGTTTAAATATGAGGCCTAACTCGCACGGCTGCTGCCCCTTGATGCCACAGAGTGTTATCAGAGGGTGTATGACATATTGCGATATGTCGACGTGACTGTATTAGGCCCGGGAACCATCAGATATGGCTTATCTACGTTACGTTTAGTTATAATTATGGTTTTAGTCTATTGTAAATTGTTGTTGTTTTCTTGAACATTGTAATATTATTATTAATTTATTACATCGTTTTTCTTTGATAGTAGTTATCGTTTTTATGTAATGCAATTGTTTACAAGTATTGTGAATTTACAGCTATTTTAATATATTTACTAACATAGCTAAAAACTGATTGACATCATAGATAAAGGAATAACAATGATTTCTACAACAAAGTAGTATAAAATATTGTTCTAGTTTCACTCAACGATATAGCGGTAAGGTTTCCTTTGTGTACAGAACCGGAAATATATTTATCAAGGACAAAATGTTATAAAATCGGGACTCGTATAATTGAGAGGTTATATACAAAGGTAGGATTATTTTTCGACTATTTTTTGATGTTACGTAAATCGCTTTTATCAAAAAATGTTATACTGTTGTACGTTTAATTTTTTTTCTTCGTATTATCTTCTACATTTTTTTGTGTTTTGTACTTGTAGTTTTACTTCACGTCACTGAATGCAGATGGCGCAGGACGATGTGGCGAGGTTTGGGGGAAGCCTATGTCCAGCGGTGGACGTCTATAGGCTGATGATGATACACAGATTACGGTTTTAGTATTTCATAATTACTACTATATTCAGCCTTGTTGGAGAACTTTAATGTAGTACTTACAAGATGTCGTTAAAATTCGAGGCTTATGTTTAATAACTCTAGTTATGAACAACTCATTAACTAAATTTAAGTACTTTCAAACTTCGAGCTATTTATTAAGGTCAAAATTTTTTGTCCTAGATCTTACGAATACTTATTATTCATTTTAGATAACTATATAAGTTTATCTACTTGACATGAAGTTGGGATCGTCAGTCATTCTCATGATATTAACATAGTCTTGAAGTTGAAGAATGTTCTAGAGAATATTTTGGAAAAGAGGTCGATGGACTACGTGTAAGATTCCAAACTTGTGTACTAAAGTCAATTCCATTGAGATTTGGCAAGGTGCCATTGTTTTTTGCTCCTGATTTTCACAGAATTAAAGCGTGGGTTTTGAACGAAATATACTTAAAAGATTGGTTTTATAAGACAATTTTGGTTAAGAAACGAAACAAAGCTTCTTATGAAGTTATACATAAAAAAAATACATGTTAAACTAACTCATTTGTGGGGAAAACTTTAACTTTGTATAAAAATAGGTATCTATAGTTAACAAAGGGTTTGTTTTCTATAATATGGTTACAAGTGATTTAGCAGTAGGCTTGTAAATATTTGGATAACAAAATAAACTACTTAAAATATCACAAATAAGCCTTACCTTAGCAATTTTTTTTGCAACTGCAGTTTTAAAATCTTCACATAATAGATTATGGGGGCCCCCCGTTGCTGACGTCCGTGGGCTCGACCACCTTCTCTGAAGGCTGACCCCGCACGTGGTCCCCGGGTGGTGCCAAAGCAGCAACGGGAGAGCGGCCGTTAGGTTGGGTGCCCGGGAGTAATCGCACTGGTGCGATTACTCCCTCCGACCTCTCGGTGAGTGATGGACGTTGAGTCCATCACCGAAGCCCGCACAGGGGTAGGCGACCAGGCCCCTGTGACGGAGAATGCCACTGGCGTAGGGTCGGGGCGGGCATCGCGCGCGAGTACTGTCGCGAGCGATGCCCGCTCTGTCGAGCAGGGTGGGAGGGGCCGGCGCAAGCGGAAGACCGCGACGCGCCGGACCTCGGAAAGCACTGGGCTTTCGTCCGCCTCCTCTGAGGAGGAGACGCCGCGAGGACCCACGAGGCGAGCCACTACCACCACTGCAGAGACGACCAAAGATCCGAGGAAGACCTCCGCCTCACCCGCGCCTTCGGTAGGATCGTTCGCCTCGGCTCAGGCGACTGACGGGGAGCTCTCAGAGAGCCCCGTCGTCGTCCTGGAAACCATACGGCGCCAGGCCGCTTCTGCGGCCACAAGTAAAACGATTAGGATGCGCCCGGCCTACGCGCGGTGGTGGCGGCAGGTGGCCGATGAGACCGAGAGGATCATGCCTGCGGTCTCAGCGGCCATCAGCCGGGACGCGGCGCAGCGCACGGAGCTGGAGAGGTCGAGGGCAGAAGTGGCTCTTCTCAAGGAGAAGCTGCTGGCCCTCGAGACCCAGGGACCGGGGACTGCTGTGGCAGCGAGCGGCTCGCGAAGGGCACGGCCTACGCCGCCGGTTGCGCAGCCAAGCGGCACCCGAGCGCTGCGGGCCAATAAGGAGGCCAACGAAGAGTGGCTGCCTCCGCGGCGACTTGCGTCACCACGGGCCAGAGCGCAGCAAACAGAAACCAGAGAGGAGCTGGTTGCCTGCATCAGGCGGGAGTTGGCGGAGGAGTTCGGCAAACAAATTGCCGAACTCAAGGGGATCGTGGCGGCACTGAGTAGTGCTGCCCCGCCCGCACCGCCCTCTCCTCCTCCCGCTGCTCCTGCCCCCCCGGCTAAACCTGCGGGTCGGGATACGGCTCCGACACGTGGGAAAAAGCAGAAGAAGAATGGCGGCGGGACACCGGCTCCGGTGCCAGCGCCTCAGTCCCGCCCGCTTCCTCCGCCCCCATCCAATATGGATGAGGGATGGACTGAGGTGGTTAAGCGGGGCGCAAAGAGGGCTAGGGTTGTGGCCACCCCAACCCAACCACCACCACCGAACGCGACGAGGGCAGCGGTCAAGGCGACTCCTCAACCGGGGAGAGCGCCGACCACTGCCCAAAACAGGAACGTGACTCCGGCGGTCGTGGCTGCTCCCCAACCGGGTCGAGCGCCCGCCGCCGGAAAGAAGAAGAAGAAGAGCCAGAAGGCCAAGAAGAAGCCGCGCGCGCCGCGGCAGGCTGCAGTGGTGGTCACCCTGCTGCCTGCCGGCCAGGCGAAGGGGTTGACATACCCCGACGTCATGGCGAAGGCGCGCGCGGCAGTCGACCTCAGAGAGATCGGGGCGGAGGATGGCCTCCGCATCCGGCATACGGCCAATGGGGCCCGACTCCTGGAGTGTCCCGGCGCTGACAGTGACAGCGTCGCGGAGCGTCTGGTGTCGGGTCTGCGGGTCGTATGGCCGGAGGAGGAGGTCAAGGTGCACAGGCCGGTCAAGATGGCTGAGCTGCGTGTGACCGGCCTGGATGACTGCACCACCAGGGAGGAGGTGGTGGCGGCCATCGCCGCCCAGGGCAAGTGCGCCCCGGAAAATGTAACCGTAGGCGAACTTCGCCAAGGTTACACCGGGGCCAGCTCGGTGTGGGTACGGTGCCCGGTCGGGGCCGCCACCTCCCTGGCCACTCCTCCGCCCGGAAGGCCGGCTGGGGACCCTGGCAGGCTGCGCGTGGGCTGGGTTGCAGCCCACGTGCGGCTGCTGGAGTCACGCGCCTGGCGATGCCTCAAGTGCTTCGGTACGGGGCACAGCGTCGCCAGGTGCACCAGCACTGTAGACCGCAGCGGATTGTGCTTCCGCTGCGGTCAAACCGGACACAAAGCGGCCGTGTGCTCGGCCGCGCCGCACTGCGCGTTGTGCGCCGCGGCCGGTCGCAGGGCCGATCACCGGGCGGGGGGCAAGGCTTGCTCCCCGTCCGGTGGAAACACCGAACGTAACAGGCGCCGCAAAATGAAGCGGCGCCAACAGAAGAAGTCGGCCGGGGGAGTACCGGCCGGCGTTTCAGACCCCGCCGTGGCGCCTAGTGCGCCCGATGGCGGGGGCGATGGAGGAGGGGAGGGAGCGATGGATGTAGCTCAGTAATGGACTGCACCCGTCGCTTCCTCCAAGGAAATTTGAACCACTCCGCCAGGGCTCAGGACATGTTGGTCCAGAGCATGGCGGAGTGGTCCATTGACGTAGCGGTGGTCGCGGAGCCGTACTTTGTCCCCCCGGCAGATGAGTGCTGGTTCGGGGACGAGTGCGGCTTGGCGGCCATCCACGTAGGAGAGCCGCGGCGATCCCGCCCTTGGTAATGGTGGCCAAGGGACCAGGGTTCGTCGCGGCGATGATGGAAGATACCGTCGTGATCGGGGCGTATTTCTCTCCAAATCGACCTATTCTCGAGTTCGAGCAGTTCCTGGACGGGCTCGGAGCGATTACTCAGCGCTCCGCTCCCCGTCCTGTGATACTGGCGGGGGACCTCAATGCGAAGTCAGTCGCTTGGGGTTGCCCCCGCACCGAACCGCGGGGTAGGCGATTGGAGGAGTGGGCGGTCGCGGCCGGACTCTGTGTCTTGAACAGAGGGTCGGTCGCGACTTGCGTGCGGTGGCGGGGCGAGTCCATCGTGGACGTTACGTTCGCGAGCCCTGTCATCGCACAACGCATCCGCGGTTGGGAGGTGCTGGTGGGGGCGGAATCGTTATCGGATCACCGGTATATCCGGTTTGATCTTTCCGCCCCCACGACAACCGCGGTCGCCCGCGGAACTGCGCCCCGGTCATTCCCCAGGTGGGCATTGAAGCTCCTGGACAAGGAGCGCTTGGTGGAAGCCTCCACTGTGGCGGCGTGGACGCCTATGCGTCCACACCCAGTGGACGTGGAGGTCGAGGCGCTATGGCTCCGGGACACGATGCATCGCATTAGCGATGCTTCGATGCCCCGGGTCGGCCCTCGGCCTCCTAACAGGTCGGCGTACTGGTGGTCGCCCGAGATAGCGCAGCTCCGTGCTGTATGCGTCCGGGCGAGACGCCGGTGCGCCAGACATCGCCGCCGCATCCTCGCGCGCCGTGACGATCCCGTCGCGTTCGCGGAGGAGGAGGCCCGGCTGTATGGCGAGTACGCTGAAGCGAGGAGCGCCATGCAGCTGGCCATCAAGCAGGCCAAGGAGAGGTACATGGAGTCACTCTTGGAGACGCTCGACGATGATCCGTGGGGGCGCCCGTATAAAGCGGTGCGTGGCAAGCTGCGCCCGTGGGCGCCTCCCCTGACTGAGCGTCTCCCACCTCAGCAGCTGCGGGACATCGTTTCGACGTTGTTCCCGCAGGAGCAGGACGGATTTATTCCGCCTGCTATGGGTGAACCGCCGGATCGCACCGGCGGTGAAGCCACTGCTGAGGTGCCTCACATCACGAAGGATGAGCTCCATGAGGCCGTGGTCAAAATGAGTAGAAAAGACACGGCACCCGGCCCGGACGGCATCCACGGCCGGGTCCTAGCCTTGGCCCTCAATGCCCTAGGGGACCGACTCCTGAGGCTGTACAACTCATGCCTGGAGTCGGGACGGTTTCCCTCGCTTTGGAGGACGGGCAGACTGGTCCTCCTACGTAAGGAGGGGCGCCCGGCGGACTCAGCCGCCGGTTACCGTCCCATCGTGCTGCTGGACGAGGTGGGCAAATTGCTGGAACGTGTTCTGGCTGCTCGCATCGTTCAGCACCTGGTCGGGGTTGGACCCGATCTGTCGGCGGAGCAGTACGGCTTCCGGGAGGGTCGTTCGACCGTAGATGCGATTCTGCGCGTCCGGACCCTCTCGGAGGAGGCCGTCTCCCAGGGTGGGGTGGCCTTGGCGGTGTCGCTCGACATCGCCAACGCCTTTAACACCCTGCCCTGGTCCGTGATTGGAGGGGCACTGGAGAGGCACGGAGTGCCCCTCTATCTCCGCCGGCTGATCGGCTCCTACCTGGAGGCCAGGTCGGTCGAATGTACCGGGTACGGTGGGACCTTGCACCGGTTCCAGGTCGTGCGCGGTGTTCCACAGGGGTCCGTTCTTGGACCCCTGCTCTGGAATATCGGGTACGACTGGGTGCTGAGGGGCGCCCTCCTCCCGGGCCTTAGCGTAATTTGTTACGCGGACGACACATTGGTCATGGCCCGGGGGGATGACTACGGAGAGTCTGCCCGTCTTGCCACAGCGGGGGTGGCCCTCGTCGTCGGCAGAATAAGGAGGTTGGGCCTCGACGTGGCGCTACACAAATCCCAGGCCCTGTGGTTTCGCAGGGCCAGGGTGGCGCCACCGGTCGACGCCCACATCATGGTAGGAGGCGTCCGAATCGGGGTCGGGGTGCAGCTTAAGTACCTCGGCCTCGTGCTGGACAGCCGTTGGACCTTCCGAACCCACTTCGAGCAGCTGGTCCCTCGACTTGTGAGGACGGCCGGCCATCTTGGTCGGTTGCTTCCGAACATCGGGGGACCCAGCCACGCAGTGCGCCGCCTCTACGCGGGGGTAGTGCGCTCGATGGCCCTGTACGGTGCGCCCGTTTGGGCCGAGCCTCGTACTCGGGCAACTTTTGCCCGATACTTGCGCCGGCCACAGCGCATCGTAGCCATCAGGGTCATCCGCGGGTACCGCACCGTCGCGTTTGAGGCGGCGTGCGTGCTGGCGGGGACGCCGCCCTGGGAGCTGGAGGCAGAGGCGCTCGCTGACGATTATCGTTGGCGATGCGACCTCCGGGCTCGGGGCGTAGTGCGTCCCCTGCGGGAAGCTGTTCGGGATCGGAAGGCCCAATCTCGGCGGTCCGTAATGGAGTCGTGGGAGCGACGCATCGCTAACCCCACTTGGGGTCTGCGGACCGTCGAGGCGATCCGCCCCGTCCTAAAGGATTGGGTGGGTCGTGGCGAAGGACGCCTCACCTTTTGGGCGGTGCAGATGCTGACCGGGCACGGGTGCTTCGGGCGGTATCTGCACCGCATTCAGGTGGAGCCGACGACGAGGTGCCATCACTGTATAGGATGTGACCAGGACACACCGGAGCATACGCTCGCTGTCTGCCCCGCATGGGAGCAGCAGCGGTGTGTCCTGGTCCGACAAATAGGACCGGACTTGTCGCTCCCGGGCGTCGTGGCGTCGATGCTCGAGAGTGGCGAGTCCTGGAAGGCGATGCTCGACTTCTGCGAGTCCACCATCTCGCAGAAGAGGGTGGCGGGGAGTGCGAGGGAGAGAATTTATTCTTCTCTCCGCCCCGCAACAACCCGCCGCCGTCGAGCAAGGGGCCGGAACCGGGATCTCGCCCGGAATCTGGCCCCTTAAGAGTTTCGGGTCCCCAACGCATGTGAGTGCGAGCGGGGACCCAAGAAGGTGTCGTGTCTCGCTCAGCACGCCCTTGCGTCAGAGCATCCGGAGGATGGCGGACCGCGCTCCCCGACCCACGCTGGTTCTGACCCAGCGGGGTATTCCGTGGGAGGGTGACACGCGGTCCAGCCATCTTGGCGGGCTTCGGATAGCCCGCCGACCGAGAGAGCCGGTGGCCGTATCGCCGGCGGCTGCCGGTTCGGCGTCCGGGGGCGGCGTGACGGAAAAGTGTGCCGAGAGCGTTACGCGTCGCGCCGTCCCACAAAACCCCGTGCTGGGTTCTGGCCTCAGCCGGGGTTCGGACGCTGAGTGTGAGCGGTTGGAGGTTTTAGTGAGGTTCAACTCCCACATACCCCGCCCGCGGGGCGGGCGGGGATCCGGTGATTTCCTCCAACTGAAAAAAAAAAAAAAAAAAAAAAAAAAAACATAATAGATTATAGCATGAAAAAATACACTTCGTCTCATAAATCTGTCAAAATTCAATAAAAACCGACTGTTTTTAACATGCACGCACGAAACTTGTCACAGATCAGTTAACAACTAAATTTGGACGCCAATTCCTTTTCTGTGAGTGGCTAATGCCTATGCGTACTCTTGTACGCTGCGCGCTCATGCACACCCCTACCCTACTTCTCAGAGTGGCTCGTGACTATCTTAAAAAAGAGCTATAGAAATGCGAGATTAAAGCAAAAGTTCAGTATTTTTAAATTCGAGCGTGAATTGCTAACATCAGTGAGAACAAGTCGAGGTAATCAGTATGTAGGGACGTCTGTAAGTGAGGTGCTCTTGAGATAATGGCTGCGAGTAGCTCTTGGCTACTGAATTATTCACTGCCGTAGAAGTGTTGAGGTGTGTGAGCAAACACCTTAATATTCAGTTTAATATTAATGTTATTGCTCCAATTTCACAAACAATCTCGGTGTAAATGCGGACATTCTATTCCAAATGTTCGCAATTGTAGTTAAGTAATTGAATTTATGTGTATTTTAGTTATCGTCTCGTTCGAATACATAAATGACCTTACATGTTTTGTTAAACAGTTTGTTGTCCTTTCTTTGATATTAATAATTAATTTTGAGAATAATTTTACTATAATAATTTGTGGTTTCGATAAGTTGACATAAATAAAAAAATATTGTAATTGGTTGTTTTTCTCCTTTAATAATAATATTTAATGTTTCAAACCATTATTCTTTAGTTAAACACAGTAAGTCAAAAATAAATCCTAGATACATTCATCAAAAGATAAAATACAAACAAGAAAAAAATATAAATTAACTTCAGGAAAAACTATCAGAGTAGCCTAATATCTCTTGAGAGTAGCATTGTGACTAGAAAAACTCGCCATCGTGAAATATGTTTCGCAAAGAAAGAGCTTCTTAAGGAAACGTTGTCCGCCATGATTAGTTATTTTATTACAACCATGAGTGTTTCTTGAAGATTATTTTTCGACAAAATGGACGAACATAACCATGAAAAGAGCGTATCATGATAATTTTATGACTATTGTAACCGCGTGGGTAGGTTGGATAAGGATATAAACAATAAATGTATTCTACGACATAAATAAAATTTATTACAATGCTTACGTGCAATGGTCATACGAAATTGTAAGGGTGGCAATTATTAATATTTAAGTTGCAATATATCATACGCTTTCTTAAAAAAAGATATGGATTTTAATTTACTGGACTCTGGCTCATTTATCTACAACTGCAAATAAGAAACAACGGTAAAGCGTTCCTTACGAAACAGCGGTCTATTTAATGCACCGTAATTTATCATACGTGTGTACAGCTTTATCAAATAGATAAAAGTGGAAAAATAAGTACAAGGAGAAAAGGAAGACTTCAGAGACAGGTAACGTGTACCCGCTTATCCGGCATCATCTTAAATTAAGTAGATGACATTTTTCTCGACTGAAATGACTCGATGGAGACCGTTTTATCGTACCGTCGGGATAAAACGCGAAATATTTCAAAAATATATTGTAACTCGCGAGGAATTCGCGGTGTATTCATCCTTCTGAAACAATGCACAGCCATGACCGTGTGTAATGTGCTTCAGCAGAATCCGAATGTGGAAACAATCGTTCGGTTTCATACGCGAATTATCTCGTTGACCGACAGCGGATTCCGGAATTGTGAAATCATGCATCAAATTCGAATATTATGTTTTCGATGTAATAACATTAATGCTCGCTTTAGGCTATTTCATACGACGTTGTGTAGCTTTTAGTTAGATTTTGTTTTACTAAGTGAACTTTATTGTATTCTATTGCCTAAAGTCTAAATTAATCTGAAGTTCAATATCAACTTATGAAGCCATCTTGATAGAAAAGCAACCTGAATGATTCACTTCTTCATTATTAATTATGCCCGTAATATTTTATAGGTTGCGATAATAGCCATGATGTTAATTATACTCCACTCTCAATGGACAGTTTTATGGTTGGCTGTGTAATAAAAAATCGGTATTGTTTTGTTTGGTGAAGTGGCAACAAAGGGAGGCTCGACCGAACCGCACATCAAATATATAAGAATCAAAGGGAAACCCGCAAAGAAAAGTTCCAAAACAAAGCTAATAAAATGCTAAAAACAGCAGTGAATTTGTAAAGGGCCAGAGTCTTTGAAACAATGTGAGACTCCAAGCAAACCTTCAGCCGGTCTGATTGTGGGACGAAAAACAATTCCGTCTTATCTCAAAAGTTTTTTTCCTGGAATCAACTGAAATAATAATATTTACGCAAAAATAATGATATTGTTACTTATATTGTAAAACAGTTATAATATTAGGAGAGATTCTGCGTAGCTGTTATGGAAAATGTTTAAGATCGTTTGGGACAAAAAGAGCCTTCAACGAAATATAATTTTGTAAAAGAATCAAATCACGTCTTTAATTTTTCTCAAGATCAAAACACAAACGCTAATGAACTAACTTTTTAATTAAAACGAGGAGAAACTGTATTCTTTAAATTGAATATTCTTTAGATTTTTTACGAACTATAAAGACTTGTAACAACTCCCTAAGGATAGATGTTTCTGAAATAAAACTTCAGAGCTCAAAAACATGAAAGAAAATGTTCTGTTAAAAGGCTTAAAAGATTTTACAAAGAAAACGAAATGATTCTTTCGTGTTTTGGGAACCGCTGGAACCATAATGCATAAATGTAATGAATGTTTGGTCTCTAGTGTTAGCCGCGCACTTATGAGTTCAGTACCCTAATGCACTAGCTAGGGTTGTCACTATTACATGGATTTTTTTTATTTATTTATAAAACAAAAATACTAACGAAATTTTATTATAATTAGTAGTAGTATATTAATGTGAAACTATGGATGTCTGTGTATGTATTAAATGTAGGTATGAATAAATTCTGGAATTAAGTAAATTGCGTAATTAACGAGTTTAGTTAAAAATCGTGGTAAGAACCACGTAATTGATTATGCATGAAAGTGATTTAGATAACCGCCAATGTTTAATAAAGCCTCGAGAAAAAGAAGTGGTCTAGAAAATCTAATATGTCATATTTACTGAGATATTTTCGGAGGTTTCTTTGGTCCGTGTTTAACAGACCACACGTGCTTAATGTTTTAGAATATGGGGAACACTGTTATTGTACTCTTATTACCATAGCTTTATTATTCTAAAGGTTATAGCCCTGCTCCGAACCATTTACTTGACAGTTAGGAGAGCACAATCCATTTGCGGTTAACTAAACCTTTTAATAAATACTTGTTTTTTGATTGAGTGAGACCGAAATGTAACTTATACTAACACAAATAATTGATGTTGAAAAATATTTCAATAATTCGAAATAATTATAAACTGAACCTTGTTAAAGAATATATTGGTTTAAACGTTTTAAAATGGGTAAATTTTTGATAAAATTCTCTTGCGTGCAATTAAGTTGTGTTTCCAAAAAATATCGTAATGCACTATCAGCAGTCGAATCCTCGGGGAGTAGTTTTCAAGCAAACAAAAACGAATAAAAATGAATATGGTAGATAAAAATATTATATAGCAACAAACTACAAAGAAAATATCATAATCATTATTTCATAGTTATTCTTATAAGCGACCATGTAAATACACTTAACTCCAATACACCGAACTGAATTATAGAATATGTTTTTCAAAACGTCCATTACCAGAAATATATGATTTGAAATGTATAAAATAATTAAACGATAAATCGCGGGCCGGAACCGTAATATAAAGGTCTACAAAACAATTTCAAAAATGTATAAAGCAAATACCAAGTGTAACGACGAATATTGAACGTAAATTTACAATCGGCTATTGTATGAAACATTGTTATGTGGCAACCAACGAGTATGTCGCAGAATTTGATTGTACTGAAATATTACAAATTCGAACAGATGTCGTTCCTGTGACCATTGGGTTAATCGACAATTATGGAGGCAGAAGGAAATTAGCAAACTTCGTATAGTACATTCTCGCGTATAAGGGAGTCAAACAGCTCTAAAATCTCTTGCCGTTCATACTATGAACCCCGGATGAAGCCGATACGGCAGTATGCAGGCCGATACGACGCGTTACTCACTACGGCCTTTTTACTGTTATACAATGCTGCCTGCTAACCTCAACATCGATATTATCATGGTAAACTTTCATTATTTCGAAGAAAATGTACAATAATTATTATGATAAGTATTATGTAGCTCAGCATTGATATTAAAATTGTTTTAAATCAATTATACATAGTTTGAAAGACAAAATAATAGTAATATTTCAATCTTACCCGTAGTATCCAGTGTTTGAGTAATAATAGCTCTTAAAACAGCGTGGCGTTGAAAAATCGGAATTACTAAATAAAACAACGAACATGATATTTCTTAGCTCGAAACCATCGCGTTTCACTTACCATGCGATATCTATTTTTAACAAATAGACAATATTTGAAATAATTGATTAACAAATTATAATTCAAAAAACAAATTACTTCCATACAAACACACGTTTTCGTGTCACAATATCAATCTTATGTAGTAATACTTTAAGTAGCATCCCACGAGCAGTATGAGAAAGAAAAATACGCACATCTTACGTAATTTACGGCTTCCTGTTATGATAGCATCATATTCTTTACCCACAAGTTCATACAAAAGTAGGCACTATCAATAAAAATATTTCTTCACTTCGGGTCAGCGGATTTTATTTTATAAATTAACAGTTTTTATGCTCGTGTGTGTTATCAATTCAACTTTTGTTATTGAGGCTTTTAATTAAATTAAAACCCTATTATAACTTTAAAAACTTAGTTTTGAATTTGAAATAAAAATAAGATGTGGATAAAAATCTGAAAACAGTTTTAAGACTTCTTTATTATTCCGACATCACTAATGACCGCAAATATGATATTTTTTAAAAAAGGACAATTCATTAGAGCGACAGTAAAAATCGTGTATGTACTAACTATGAATCTGTTACAGTTTTACTACAGTGTACTTACGAGTCGTTCACGCAATATATCAAAGGTAGTGAAATTCATTAAGTAAAGTAATAATAAGTTAAGTAAATGCAAATTGTTAAGACACATTCCTCTACTTCAAAATTAATCGTTTTCAAACAGAAGCCAGACGTAAACTTGCGAGATTGATGTTACTTCATTTGTTACATTAGTTTTTTCAAGCTCCGACTTTAATTAAATACAAGAGTAAGAAGTATTTTAGAAATCAATATTGATGATGTTTTCCGTTCCTACGTTTTGTAAATTTATTCGAGCTAGGGCCTGTTCGAGCTCCGATTGTCCGATGTTCGTTTTAATTAGTTTCTGTCGAAATCTATTCGATGCTGGCGCAGCGAGACTCAAAGAAATTACTCAGCATCGTCTCAGTCCGAACAAGGGACTAGTTTGTCTGTGAAACTAGAAAATGTTCATTTTAATTTTTGTAAGCTTCTGCTAGTAGTAGCTTTGTATTATTAAAAGAATAAGGAAGTTCTTATTTTTCCTGGCGTTTTGAAATCTTGACTGATGTTAATTGGCTAGCGTAGTTTCTTGGAATTCTTGAACTGTGCAATAAAACTATTATAAAGTAATGAACATTTAGATTTTAGATTTATTTTCTAAGCATAATTCTTCTTGAATAAATTGCTAAGTAAATTGACGAGAAAAATCTTACTATACGACGAGGATGATAATCTATCTACTGTTATAATATAAGTATCCGTTGCATAAACCATAATTAACATAAATGGAAATAAAGTTTCCAAGCCATAAAATACAAAAGTCTACTAATAAATGGCTGTTATTAAATAAATTTCTATTAATGTTTGAAGTTCTCAATAGTTAGGATACCTTGTTAGTGCGAAACTTAAAGACAAGTCTGACTTTTGTTCTAATTAAACGAGCTGCTGAGCATAAATTGTAAAAGGGGAATAAAATTACGTCAATTAGCACTTCTACAACAGTGTCGGTATCATTACAACTAGCATTACCATTGGAGTTCACTAGGGGGTCGGTATCTCATTTATATTATGACTTCATGTTTATATTTTGTTGTTTATTGACAATGTAGTAGCTATAACTATTTTGAAACTCAAATTTAAGAAAAAAGTTCTGCTGGTCTTATATTTTATTCAAGTTGACCAGATTACAATCTACAGTTAGCTTTCATGCTATAATTAGAAAGTTTACATTGCCAATCCATTCATTAGAGGTCCTTTAATAGAGATACATAGAGCTAATTGATTGATATCAACCTTATTACTCGATATTTAGGCGAGGGCGTATAGAAAAAATATTCTTTTGGTTTAAGTAATTAAGTGATACTTTGAAAATCTTTATAAAAGATTGGAAAATTTTGGAAGATTGAATATTCACAGACTCAATTGAAATTATTGTTAATACTCTGTTACTAAAATGTATTTCTTGTATTTATATAAAAAACGACAAGAAAAAAAGGAAGTGAGTTTAGAAATTATAATATGAAATGCTCTATTCTGTTCTATTTTTTTCTATTCAAACAAGCAAAGATAACCTTCAGCCTTCCGTTACACTTTCACGCCTAAATTGTTGATCTGTTTCAGATGAATTGACGATATCCACATTTTTCTAACATGGATGTATTTTTAGACGCATATTGGGTCCTTGAAAAGGAATTATATTTTTTTTGCTCCCGAGATACATTTGTAATATACTGAAGAATTATACTTTTAAATTGAAGGTATAATTTATTGGTGTAACGCATGATATCCGGACATTGGCGACTGGTCCTGTCGTTTTGAGTGTCGATGCGAGTACCAGGCCTTGTCCGATGAGGGCACTCGGATATTATTCAGGAACGGGTCCACCGTCCATGCATATTCATTTACTGGGTCCGGAGCCGCGTATTAATTTGCATCCCGAACCGACACTGCTATTCGTACACTGACTATTTTCCTTTCTTTTCTATAAAACGCTAGAATGTTCTGCGAATGGGATCGTCAATGGACGGCGAAATGGCTTCGTTTTGATTAAATGTAAAATCGAACGATTCTATTCTTTCCCAAATTAGACTGTATTTTCATTTGTAAAGTAGTCAAATATATTCTGGATTACTTTAATCTCGCTTTGGTATTTATTTATTCATTACATTCTTGTTCTCTTTTTTACAGTTGGCATACATACATCTAAATACATATCTATGTATAATACAAGCACCTTTTCTTTTTAATTTATTGATTAAAATTTCAGTTCATAGTTCTAGTTACTACAGATTACAAATTTATGTCAGTTTTTGTTTATTTTTCTTTACACTATTATAAAGAGATATTAAATACCTTTGAGATTGAACAGGATCCACAATTTGGCCTTGTAAATAATCAGAACTTCGTGTTTTTTTATTATAGGTATGAATCGAAAAGCTACAATTATTTTACGACATTAATTCTTAGCCAGAATCCATACAATAAATATTTTTATTATACGTCTTAATGTGAACTCATCTTCCTTAATGTAATAAAAATGCTTGCGTTTCTTTGATATGTGATCGACGTTATTAAGATTAGCTCAAATATATGCTGATCCGCTAACTTGTTCGAGAAAATTCATTTCCTGAATTCAACGTTAGAGAAGAGACTGTGATTTTATTTGTTTTTACAAACAACAACGGCGAAATTGATGCTTAATATATCCATTACTACCCAATGGTTTACTAGAGAATTTATATTTTTAAATATTAAATCATTGTTTCTCATTTTGTAGTGCTACAAAAATAGGTAGGAAAGGTTACCTATTTGTAAAAGATCGTAACTTCATAGTTCCAAGTTTACCAAAATAGTTTTACAATTTTCCATCGCATCCGAATCTAGGTACTCGTAAAAGTTCCGTTATTGTAACTTGGCATCCTTCCATTTTACCTAAATATTGCTTTAGTACTGGCGTAATAACTATCTACCAATAAGGATTGCGTGCCAAAAAAATGAATCTCAATTTGCCGAAAGGATGATTATTAAAGTTTATAAAAAACTGTGCCCGCAACTTCGGTTACTTGTGTGAAATTGGTTCCTCATATCATCACTATAATTTGTGTCTTATAACTTTTCTTCTATTCCTTCTATTTGTTTTTCACGTTTTCCTTTATCTTAAACTATCTCTATCATCTAATATGTTCATGGTAGATTGGTTCTTACTACGATCTATATGTACTGATTTCCTTAGCTTGATTCAGAAGGCGGTCGTTCTTGACATGGCACGTATTGTGAGGAGGTTCCTCTCTCTTGAGCCCTGACCACTGATGGCTTGGGCCGTAGACCCTCTGTTTTTTATATTGTATTTTTTTTTTTTGTAAATGTTTTTTAAAAATATAATGTAAAAAATAAGCAAATAAACGAATAATTAATTTACTGATTTATTATTTCTTTACTTAATGGTTTTGAAAAAAAAAACGACTAACAACTACTTGTTTGTAAGAACTCCTCTAAACAGTCAACTAGGTAACAGCATCAAAAGATCAATCAAAATCTATCAAAAGATCCACGTGATACATCAGTTCAAACTGTCACATTCATATTATGAGTAAAGAGACGGGTTCTACAATATTTGAGTTAATTGGGGTTGGTGGAGACGTGATAGGACATTCCGAGTGCTGAGTTTGCGCGACCCAGAAGATAAAGTGGTGCGCTGTGCGTCAGCGAATGTGCCATCTCGCCTTCCTCCACGTTCATATAATGGCACGCCTCGCATTCCAGTACACTTCGCATCTTCAGGTACCGTATATTGTACTTTAAATCGACAATTTCATGATAACGAGGTCTGAGAAGTGTTTTGAGATGGTGGCGTAGTATAGGTCAGTCTATTCAATCTATAAGATCGAAAACAAGTTGATATTTAGAGAATTCTATTGGCATCTATGGCTGACAATGACGTGTTGTTCTTACCTATAAGCAGCAGAAGTAGTGTAAGTATTGTAAGGTTTTCTAAAATCCATGTTATTAATAATGCAAAAATACTTCAAAAACCTTCGCGTTAAAGAAATAATTTATTATAATAAAATCACTAGTTTTAAAAATTAAACAAAAAGAAAAAAATGTTTCCATAAATTGTTTTCGGAGAAACTAATGTATAGGCTCCCGAATTACAGAATTCGGAATTAGTAGATTTCCTCTGAGGAATGTTTTTTGTCTCGAACCTTACTTTTACTAGTTTACATTTAAGTTGATATTTTATTCTACTTTGCCTAAGTAAAAATGTATCACAATTTTTATCGTAAACATTTTCGTAATATTACCTCTTTTATTGAGATTAATTACAATTCTTGTAAAATAGAGATAGGATCGTAATTAATAGGGGTCTTTCCTGATCTTTAATTTAGGTAAAAATTAATTGTAGGTTTAGTCCTAACGAAATTATATATTAGGATTCATTTGTTTTCATTAACACAAGTAAAGAGTTATAGAGATTAAATATACAATTGATTGTTTTTTTAAATTGAAATACACGATCTAACAAGATAAAGATTTTTTTATAAAATACAACTGAACTAGATCATTAAATTTAGATTTTTATTTTGTGATTGTAATAATGTAATACTATACGCTTCGACCACTATGTGCGAAGCCTTCACTATAAACACTTCAAAACGCATTATTTAGGACATCACTTAGAATGCAGGAAAACTTAAACGGTTAACTAGTAAAAAGTCAAAATGCTTTGAATCGTAAAAGCTACTTCTGCACAGTGTAAAGCATTCGATACTTGAAAAGAGCATTTGCTTACAGTTTATAACAAAATAAAATAGTTCAAAGATGAGATTCAATTAAAACCTCGTTGGGAGCGCACCGCTTCAATCCACCTTGTTTTTTTTTCAACATCGGCTGCGCTACTTCGACTGCCACGTTCAGTTTATTCTTCAATTAGTTTTAATCACTTTTCAAATCCAAACACTGGAATGGTTCATTCCATGTATTTATTTAGCGATAAAAGTGTTTTAAAAAGTTTATCTTGCTTTGGTTGAACCAATGGTATTCATAACTAAGGATTGCTCAATGATTCTGGAAATTAGGGCCCAGATACGAATATTGTAGTAACAAAAGATATATATTATTCTAAAATCTTGCTTGCACATGATCAAACCATAATAAGTCACATTTATACAGTAAGCTAATTCACATTTCAGTATTGTTTAGATATATTTTTATTAGAACGAAGCTTGAAGAAAAGCCGGAATGATTTATCTTTTATTAAAGGTGTTCGAGTAAAGCTACGGAAATACGAGAAAAAATATAGAGAATAGCATAAATGTGCGAAACAAACACGATGGCGCCGCGGTGCGTTGAAAGCAACTGATTTATTGCGCAACGCAGACATAATAAAATTTTACGCAAATTCAACGGCTGGAACTGCATCAGAATCAGCTTATCGAGACTTATACAAAGAACACAAATGTGATTTGAAATAAATCATTTTTTTTACAACGATATCTTCTTTTACGGATAAAATATAAAGACATCAACATTATAATTAGATTACTTTAGAAAGAATTGTATAAAGTGTGTGGGAGTGCGGATGACAAATCCTTGGTGCCGGAGTTTCACATGAATAATTAGGCGACAAGTCAAGCCCACTCGGCGACGTTAAAAAGAATTATTCGAGCTAATGTTCGTCTCGACTTTTGCCTTGGAGCTCCAGCAATTTGTCACTGCCCTCAGGCTAAGAGATGTTTATTCAAACGAGGAGATTTTATTGCAACGAAATAAATCTTCGTACAAAGAAGTGATGGAACTGTCGTGGACGCGTAATCACACCACAATGAGCTTTTTGCCTTCACTTTCCCTCTTCGCGTCACAAACATAAACATTAATAATTTAGTTTTATTCCTCATGTGAGTCGTGAATTTAGCTTGTCTCTTCGATTTTGTATTACCATACGACGTCAGTATTGTGTATTGTCGCTGCGTGGTAATTTGATGTAACATCTGGCGTTCTCGAGCGTTTATGAATTTTTTATTGGATCGTGAAAAATAATATCGGCTTATCACTTTTTAGTACAACATTAAGAACGGAATCAAATATGTATGGATATGTCCGGAGCAGTTCTCTGATTTTTGTTTTGAGGTTGCTAATTCAGTCGACCTACAGTAATCAGTACGCCAGCTTCGCCACATTATTTCGGACATTCATAAAACTTTGCCCGGAATTTCTAACAGGTCCAGTGCAAACTTTGCCCGCGGGGAAATATTCAAATAGTGGATAGAGAGCGCACTGAGCATATTGACGTGGCTAATTATCGTACGAAGACCGACAAACCAGACTGGGTTGGAATGTTCTACTTTAGTAATATTCAGTATAAATCTGACATTAAAGCAATACGCTCGACCTCATTCAAAGGACGATCCAATTTTAATATTAAATTCTGCTACTATAAATTCTTAGGAATGCGGTAGCCAATTAGAAATGAATAATGTTATAAGTAGTAGAGGAATGAAGTGCAGTTTTTCCTTGAAGGACAAACCATTTCATAGTTATTCTGAGATATTTGATAGTAGAAAATAAAGTATGATTAAATTATCAATAGTCATCTGTTTTAGAGAGTGATATTTTTTCACTTAAAATTACAACTTTCATGTTATAATTTTAGGACAAACTTAGAATGATAAATAATTTATGACAATAGACAAACTCTGAAAACATCATAAATATTCTTAGATAAAATTTGCAAAAACATGAAATGATAAACAGTTTGTTTTTGCATGCATTAAACAACGCTTCAACTATTTATTTTTTCAAAGAAATGTATTCAGTACAATAGCGCCTCGCAATGAATAAATTCATATAAATCTACGAATTTCATTTACGTCTTAACATTAATTTTCGTTAAGTGAACCGTTTTATTAACATAAAATAACAACAGAGATAAAAATACCATTAAAAATATTTTAACAGAAAATGCATTTTTTTGCTAAGAAAAATAGTACAGGTTTATTTAGTGACTGTTACTGTAATAGAACGATGTGAAAAATGTTTTTAGAATTACTACTACTTTTAGTAACTTTAAAATGGAAAACAAAAATAAAATAATAAAAAGTTTTATTAAATACAGTCTCATATTTATTTTTCAAATTATTTTAGTTTCAAATTCAATTCTTCGAAGTTCAATAAGTCACGTTGGCTTTTAGTCCGGGAGTATCCGATTAGTTCTGGACGCACAGGAGTCTCTAAATCCGACTACCGGAATTAATCGACTGTCCGACTAGGATTATTAGCAGGATAATGTTCTGGAAGCTTCACACTTCAATTGTTACTGCATTTTTTTTTATTGCAAGTTAAATAAACGAGCCTACGGCCCATCTGATGGTCACCGTCGCTCATGAACCTCTGCAATGCCACGGGAAATGAGGGGCCGTTATCTATTACCTACCCATACAGGACTTTTCTTAAATCTCGTTTAAAAAGGGACATGTCATTAGTCATAGCGCTCCGGGAACACCGCGGATGGGAGTTCATTCCAAAATGAAATGGTACGGGGCAAAAATGATCTTCTGAATCGAACCGTGGAAGAAATACATTTATTCAGATTTATACATAATATATCCAGATGTAGACCAAATAGTGTGTTTTGTCACAAAAGAAAATGAGATTTAGCCCGTTTATTTAGAGGTGCCTTCTATAGATGATATTTGTCAGCCACAGATAAGTAGATCCACTGTATCGCTAGTACCAATACTGAAATTTATATAATATAATTCAATCTGAGATGTCTTTTTAATTCTAAAACGAGAAGTTAAGTTAAAGCAGTTTTAGCACAAACAACTAAATACGAATGAAATGTCGTAATTTTACACTAAAGGTCGTAAATATCGAGACAAAAAATAGTCTAGGTTTTATTACAGAACCTTGTGCCTCTGTAATTTCATTTAAATCCATTAAACCTTTTAGTAGGATAGGATAGCTTTTACTCCATTTCATTTCGGTCATAAAATTCTTTGACATCGAAATATCCCAACTTTAGTTTTATAGTCAAGTATTCATGCAAAATGAAACAGTACCGCAACAAAAGAATTTTTAATAAACAATATGAAAGATTTTTTCCATAAAATCTTAATCGAAATTGCCGTTCACTGGAATTGTATCGATTCGTAACAAGATTTTAAATCGATCCGGAGTCTGATACGACTGTTTCGATTATTCGCATCGTCTATGACAGTGATTGAATCTCTGGAAATCCAAGCAAGACGCCTTCAACGCGCTTGTCTCGAACATAATTGTGTCGGGGATAATCCATATTACAGATTAATACGACGGCCGTCTCTCTTCGGGTCAGAAAGCAAAAAAGGAAACGTAACTGGAGAATACGGATAGGACGAGCTTGAATGAGGAGGAAATAACGCCATATTATTTTATTTCATGAGTTTCCCGGTACATAGCCCTTCGAAAACCAATTTTGGCCGTTTCATAGGTTTATCGTGAGAATAAATCTTTTAATGTTTATAGTATAGTTTTGTGGTAATATTTCATATTTCAATATTAAAAGCAATTTTTTGGAGATATTATTGTCTCGGCATTCTTCTGATTGGCGTAACTGTTACTTTATTTTGAGTGGTTTGGGAATATAACGTCCATCATCAAGAATAAAAAAGACGTGACAAAAGTGAACAATACATTAGAACTAGCTCGAAATTTGTCTTTTTCAAAACAGACATGGCAACCCTACCAAAGTCGTTAATACCTTTTGCGGTCCGGATTCAATATCACACGGTTAAGGGAAACTCAGAACTGTAAGTACACCGTATTTATTGGGTGGGTCGCGAGACTCTCCAACTCGTAATCGGAGTAATGTAGATTAATCTTCGGAACGAGGGTATTTTTTATTGATTCTGTGTTTGTAAACGATTTTCTGTTTGTTTAAGTGAAGTGTTATTGGATTACTACATCTTGTTTTATTAAAGAATCAAACGAAGTTTAAATCTTTAAAGGTAGGTAGTGGGTAACGGCCTCATAGCGTCCTGTGATATTGCAGATGTCCGTGAGCTCAAGATTAGTTCGTTACCCGTCTGCCTACATAACAATGTAAACATATTTTTAAGATTATATAGATAAGTTTTTTTTTATTGCGTGATAAACAGATAAACGAGCCTACGGCCCACCTGATGGTAAGCGGTCACCGTCGCTCATGAACCTCTGCAATGCCAGGGCAATGAGGGGCTGTTATCTATCGCCTACCGATACAGGACTTTTCTTAAACCTCGTTTAAAGAGGGGCATGTCATAGCGCTCCGGGAACACCGCGGATGGGATTCCAGTCCAAATCGGAATGGTACGGTACTTTTTTATTCAAAATAATTAATTCTACTACGAAGTACTTGAAACATGAACCGTTCCTTCATTAGATCCATTGCAAAAAAAAAACAATATCGCTCGTATCAATATCACTTATCAGTATTTCACTAACTAAACATATAGTAATGTATTATAATACATAATTACTTTATCGGGGACGAAATAGAATATTATTTTCTTCGAACAAATAAAAACCTATTATAGCATGTACCTGAGCATGAATAGAAAGCAAATAGATTCATCTTAAATACAATAAAAGCTATTTCGCCTACGTTTCTTAAAAAAAGAGATAACTGATATATTGTGATTAGTTTTCTTAATATTATTTGAGTTTATAACATGTTATTATAGTTCAGTCAACTGTTAATAATGGTCAAGTCTTGTAAAATACTCGTTCATTCTGCAACAATTCATTAATTTCGCATTATTATATTTTATATTGAACCACAGTATTTTTACGAGAATAGGTAGCTTCGTAAGACTAAATAACTAATTGTTTTTCAATTATAAATTTTAGATCTCTCACGGAGGTGGGCTGATGAGAGTGATCAACATGAAATCATGTTGCATAGATCCGTTTAACACTAACCGAATTTTCATCATGAAGTTCTGAGGGAGGGTATTAAGAGAAAAGAACGACTACCTAACTAAATAATATACATATGGGAGGTGGGCAATGGGCCATTTACTTCTATAACACAAAATCCTTGGAAACCCAGTAAGATTTCTCCAGATTCTGGAACCCGATATCTACAGATTCTTTTGATTAAATTTAAATAACAACAAAAACACAAATGTATAACGTATTCGCGAACCAATAATCATGGGACAAGTTAAACCAGAATGTAACTGTCGAGAATACTAAAAATTCCGTTTGATATTTACGAAGCGTGTTTGTTTGGAATTATTACCAAAAGTTTCAGATGAAAAATGAACAGACACGAAACTTATTTATATTCATCGCGGCAAATCTCACGGTTATTCGTCTTTGTTTTCGAGAGTTTAGTTTTGTTGCAATGTTGCAAACAGATCGATAGCGGATTAACTCGCTACACAAAATGTTACTTTGCGAACTCGGGATTCCGAGGAGATTGGATAAGGAATTTTCCATCTACCGTTACAGTGGAAAATACGTACCAGAAAATCTATAAATACTACAACACAAATACTAGCGTGATCCGTAAGTTTATCTGTATTACATACATGTATTCGTCTACACTTTACATATCAAATAATTCTCAATATTTTCTTTATGATAAATGAAAGAATAGTCGTGGTGGCCGAGTGGTTGAAGCCTTCCGTACGGGAGGTCGCGGGTTCAAATCCGGCCGGTTTGTGTATTAATATCAAAAAAGATAGAAATCTTAATATGAAAAAGGTTTATGTGCCATTTTTCACAACACCACTGGCTAAAAACGGTGAAGGAAAACATCGTGAGGAAACCTGCATATCGGAAAAGGGTTCTAAAAATCCTTTGAAGATATGTGAAGCCCCCAATCCGCATTAACCAAGCGTGGTGGTGGACTATGCCTAACCCCTCTCCGGAGGAAACCTGAGCTCAGCAGTGGGCAGTAATGGGTTGTTACAGTACAAATGAAAGTTAATTGGGATGCTATATTACGCGTGAGCAACGCATGTAAGACCTTTTTTACAATATAAACTGTAACTTAATTAAAACATTTCCAATTGCTAAATAAAAAAAATCAACTTGTAATATATTTAAAATGCTTAGAGAGTTAGAGTTTTGGGCACGTAATATTTCGAAATTTGAAATGTTAGCTCAATTTCATACATCTAATTCAGCTGCAACCGTACCAAAGCTTTAAGCAAAGGCTTTTAGTTGCAATGTAACAAACAGATCGATACCGGCTTAGTAAAGGAAATGTTACTTTGTAACAACACAGCAACGCAATCCAATCTTAAACTAAAGAGGTTTGACATTTAATTAATGTCTGTTTAGTTTATTTGGAATTCGAAAACATAATTTAATTTTAGAATAATCTTTTGTCAGTTACATGTTTATTTTTATTATCATTAATAGTATAGTATAGGATCTGACAGTTAGGCAAGCGGCCAAGGCACGAACGGAAAATATTGTACCTATTCATTTTGTATAAGGCGGTTGATATTATAATTTGCGATTTAGAAGTAATGAAATTAAGACTGCATGATTTTTTTGTTTGTCTTTGCTATCACTTTTTATACTAACACTCTTTACTATCTGAATGCCAGTGCTGTTTCTATTTTCATAATCAGGATGTATTATTATGCTGAGACAATTATTTTAAGGAAACCGAAAACAATCTGAGTAAAATTATATTATGAATTACATGCTTTCTTTCTTTGCAGTTTTAGAGTAGAATAATAAATATTCTTTGTGTTACAGATATTCTGCATAGTATGCGATATTTTATCATAGTAAAATATTTTATTCAGATCATACAGTAGTTAAAACGGTTTACTGTGCACTCCGTGGTTTTGCTACAAAGTAACGTCTACGTCACGTAGCAGTCTCGTAGCACGCTACGTCGTAGCACCGCTCGTTTTTATTTGTCTATGATCATTATCTACGGTAGTTGGAGTGACTGCAATTTTATTGTCTACCAGGTAAATTGGTATTAAAAACTACGTTAAAGATTTTAGTGTATTCATGCCAAATTGAATAGTAAGTAAGTAAAGTATTTCTGTGTATTATTAAAACTAACTATCGCCAATATCGAACTCGTTCAAAAATTAACATATTAAATATAATCAAATTTATTAACCTGTAAACCTACTATTTAAATTTATGTGGTTAATCTTAGCGATCTACAAAAAAATATTTTAAATACACAACAGTAAATAATTTTCGTAAGGAACCACTAAAAATAGTAACCAATTTTTGAAGTAAACTATCTTCGTATTTCATATTTTTAGCACATATTCACACACATTCATTATATATATCATTCATTCAGCACATTTAATATATATATCATTACTTTATGAGATCTTAAAAAACATGAAACTATCAACATCAAAGGTTCAGAATGATAAATCTAATCCAACGGGAATGTCTTCAAGAAATTGGGTTGAATTTGGACAAGTTGACAGTTATAGGACGTCTGAGATCTCAGCCTCGAGGCAAGCAGCAGTCAAAATAAACTTCACGACAAATATACATTTTTTTAAAGCATACATTCAACGTAATTTTTGATTCAAGATATTATTAACAGTAGATTGCATTTAAAGTATTCATTCGACTTTCACAACTTTCTTGTACTACATTTTTCACTTAGTTTGTGGGAGAAATGAAAGAATTGTTACTTTTTTTGTTTAGAGCACTTTTTCATATCCCTTATAGTTTTTAAAACACGGGAATTAAATTGACCCAACACCATTAAAGTATAAGGTTTAAAATGTAATGACACTCGATATTGATGATTGTAGTGTAAGTTAGTTTTAAATATTTTTCGTAGTAGATATTGGTAATATTTGAAAGTACCAAGAGAAAGGTTATTTCTTCTATGGCCTACCATATCGAGAATTGTATGTGTACAATTATCACCATTTCTTCCAAGTTAAAGCTAATAGTGAGTCGGTAAATGTACGTAACATGAGAACATGATAAGTGGTTCGTATTAGATAAAGTATGGAAACAAAACACTGTCACACGCAATAACAGTTTACTCAATAAGATTTCGTTTCATCTGTTGATATTTGTTGTAATATAAGTACGATTCGAGATCTATACAAATACAATTATAGTACCAATATTGTATCATGCTTTTAGTAGCAACATTGTTTATAATACGTGTCGGGTAGTCGTTATAGTTAGATATAACGTGATTGCTTCACTCATCCGAACGTCTGTTGTTTGAGATATGTGCGCAATAATTACGAATTACGTCTTGATTTTCGTACGTTTCGGATATTCTTTTGTTTAGTAAGCGTTTATCTACGGTTATGTTTTTTTGTGAGATAATCGTTGCTAACCGTGAAACAAAACAATTTTCTATTTTTTAATTAACCTAATAAATTATCGTAGTGTCTCTAATACTTCTATTTTTGATAGAGATTTTGCACACAGAATGATCAAAATTCAATATTTTTTTTAAAATTGTCAGAAATATAAAACCTATACAAAAACTCCAGCAACATAATCTCATAATCTACCACTTTTATTTAGAAAATTCGCAACATCATTACGTAGACGTGTTTGTAAAAAAAATGGATATATTTAGGTGAAACTTTCTCGTTTATAACACGCATGTGAGTAAAGTTCAAAATTAAGTTATGCCGTGTTGAGCGAACTCCACAACAAAATCATAACGTAATTTGTCATGTGTCAAGGCAAACGCTTGCACATTACTTCTAGTGTGGGTTAACGTGAGACACATTTGTTAACAGTTTAAACTGTTCCTACAATTGATAGCAGAGGAGTTTAAGGGTCTAAATGGTGGTAAAAAATTTCGGCGAAGACAGTGGTTACTTTTGAGAGGTGATAGTAACTTGAAGAGGGTATCCTTAGAGGTAGGTAGATGATAAAAGTAGATAGCAGAAGTGACGGAAACCAGCTATGATCAAGTGAGTTGTTAGCTTGTCTACCTATAGGGCAGTAAGTGGAATACACGATTGAGTTAGTTCCATGAGTCCAGGAAGTTAGTTTTGGAAGTGGCTGCTAATTAAATTTGAGTTTTCAAAATGTTATGTATGTTTAAATAAAACTTTACTAATTTCAACGTATGTAAATTTAACGTATGTAATTTTAAATCATTAATGTTTGAAATTAACAGAGTAGACAGGCAAGGATTTTGTATTCACAAAGCGTTAGATAACTTTTGAGAAAAACATGTTCGTCTAAAATATTCCACTCGATAAAGAGTGTAATGTAAATGTGCCTCAATCACTAAGCCTGTTCTTACTTTCATCGCAGACGCTCATGTGAAGTATACGTTATTGATAGCCTGCGTCACTTGATATTGAATTATGTAAGTTCGTGTTTTATTTTCCACCTTATTAATGGTGCGAGGAACGATCTATCAACGACTTATATCGTTTATGCGATGACTTGTGTTTTTCTTGTACGACAATATTCAAGACTCAATTGTAATCTCTGTAATATTTGAATATTTTTCTTAGACACTGCGGCGTTGTTGTAAGATTGGCGTAGAATTCGTTCTACCACCATATTTGTTTAGTACAGCACTTACTCTTATTCGGTAATACTATTTTTAATGTAGGAGTATGTTAGTTATTTGCAGGAAGTAATTATTATTATTGTTTCCGATATTTTCGACGATACTATTTGTTAACAATATATATTTTTTTCCAATCTTAGTGGGACGTCGCGAATTCGTTTTGCTTAAATGCATAGATAAGAAGGACGTGACTCTTTAGCTAATTAATGACGAAACAGATGAAGATATTTTGTGCAGAAACAACAAACAAAAGCATGTCAAGATGGTATCTTGTTTGTCGTTCGGAAATAGCGGAAATTATCTGTTTTTCTACAAAACGGGACCCCGCTCAAACATAAAGTGCTCACCAATTTAATTATGGCCTTCAGAACAAACATTTGCACACAATTTTGTTTGTCGGAGGCAAGATAATGAAATATGCATGTAATTAATTTATGTGAGAATCCGTTTTGAGATCCAAGATTAACATTCTGAATACATTATTATTAAATGGAAAGTAAATAACATAATGATAGGTTTTGTACTACTGTTCAATAATAATACTTCCTGGAACCATACAGAGCGGCGGCAGCTTCGTAAATTACAGTAATTAGCTTAATATATAAAATCATGAATACATAGTCAAGATAATGAGGTTCAAAAAACAGAGTTACCCCTTATATGTACTCTCCCAATTTCAATGTGTAAATATATTATAATTCTTGACTGGTCGGATATAGTAACGGAGTTCTGGATCATTTTTTCTTTAATACCCCGTGTTTACCCGAAGTCTAAGTCACCGACTAAATATAGTACTTATTTTATGAGCAGAATCAGAACCGTATTCGTCACCAAGATTATAATTTAAGTGGCATTCCTAATGACAGACAATTCCCAGACTTAAACCTCGCGTGCTTATAAGCGACAATAACATTCAACGCAGTTTACATATTCATACGTAAATTTAAATACTAATATGTAATTTGAGTCGCACGGTCGCTCTGATACGAAACGTCCCGTTGCTTCGGTTTGTTTTGAATGTATAATTACGCATTTATCATATTTACTTAATATTAACACGTGACCTTTCTGAGGGGCGTGAACTTCGTAAATTTTAACCGTGTTACGGCCAGTTTACATTACAAATGTGTAGACATTTAATTTAAGGGCCCAGTTTTGAGTTTGGAGAGTCACCTTATTGGTCTCGGTTGCCTACTTCATCCGACCGAAATCCGGGTGTGTAACTTTTATCTCGAGACTCGTTTTATGATATTTTGTATTCAACTTTTGTTTAATGTATAACAGTTGTCACTTGAGTGTTTTTTTAGATTTGTCTCTGAACATCGGTTGAATAACAAATAGAGATACCATTTTGTACAATATGTCGTTTTTCGAATCGTCTAGTCGTATTAGCGTCTATGTTTTTTTTTATAAAAGTCTTGAACTTTTAATTTTTCTAGTTTTGCTTTTTTATTAAATTCTTCGAGAAAGATGATAATGATGATAATAGTATGTTAGATAAATAGTAGAGTAATAAATATATTTTCTTTCTAATTATATAAAGCTATCTTGCGACTTTAACTTTTTTCTTTAACTTAACATTTTAAAATGACAGATTCTGATGTAACTACTGGATAATAGTAGCTTAATAACTTTTAAATGAAAAAGTGAAGGGAACGTTATGGTTTAATAATAATAGCACCAAAAATATTATAACAGAATTCACTGAGTCTGTTAAATATGAATTGTTTTACGTATTACAAAGCTATGAGATATATAACATAGCAGCGTTAGTAGTCAGATTTAAATCCAATAGACTAAAACTGCCACCCATAAGCCTATCTCTAAATTTCACTAGACTCAAAGCCAGAGGTCACAGGAGGGCCACACATTGAAGCTAACTGGAAAGGTATTAAACTAATGGGGCCATTTTTTAACCTACTCCGTGGAAATTTTCTTGGGTTAAGTCGTAAAAGTGAGTTTCTCTTTACGGGGATGTTTTATTTACTTTTTAAGAGGAACATGTAAAATGTAAGCAAAGTTATGCTATTTACAACGTAATAAAGGCTAAACTTCTTGTGCAAAGGAAGACTGTATACTCCTGATATTATGGATGAATAAATTTTAAATGATGTACAAAAGTTTAAAACGAGATAATTAAAGTCAGAAATAAAAAAGTTTTGGTATTGAAACAGTATCTCTCAAATTAATTATTGATCTAGGAATGTCTTTTTAGTCACATTCACTTCAAACGAGTTGAAAATAACAGTATTTTGTTTAGAATTATTATTATATTTTCATAAGAAATATTATTTAGCGATCCCAATTAGTAAAATAAATAGTAGTGACCGACCAAAAGTTTCGGTTTCGGCCGGTTTCAGCCAAAAATCGAATTTCGGCCTTAATTTCGATATCGGCCAAAAAACGCCCGATACTTTTTAATGAAAAATTACCAACGGATAATAGGGAAGAAAAACAAGAGAGATTTTAAGCATTTTCTACTATAGGAGTTATTGGAAGTTATTTCAAGGTATGTTTAGGTGTTTCGAGTACTTACTGTCCAGTATGGCACTCATTTGAAAGATGAAGTCAAATCAGCTTCACAAAATGCTGGGAGTCTTTAATAGAGCGAAATGGAGCAGACTGATTTTATAAAGCTCATTTGGCTCAAGCCCGGTGTGGCGCGGAGTACTGTTCATACCTCTGTACAGCTGATTCCAATTATTGGCTACTACCTTTAGATTGCATACAATGACTCGGAAATTCGATGAAGTCGACCAGTAAAAAGTCAGTTTCGGTCAGACACTAATAAATAGTAATATCGACATTTACTTTATTAACGTATCATGTTTGTAATTATTGCGTTCGTTAAATTTCTATCAAATTTTACTCAACATTATGAAATGCCTCTTCGGTTTGAATTGAATATCATTTAATTATTTTGGAGCTTCATTACGCTCAGATGATCATCATGTAAGTATCAAATATTTCCCCTAATTGAAATGTTAATTTTGATCATTATAAGTAAGTAAATGTTTCAAAATAAATTTTCATTTTGCAAATGTAAATTTTATTGCGCTCGTTGAAACAAATTACTTTTTTATAAATGCACGATGAAATATTAAATTGTGTAGTTATTACATAAACAGACTTTGTAGTACGTTGATTGTACTTGAACCGAAAAATTGTTTTGATATCAGTTAAACTAAAGTATAAAAACTATGTAGGTATATTAGAAAAAAATGTTTCTTCATCGATTGAACATTTTAACTGCCAATGCTGGTTATATTATTATACAATAAAAATGTGTAAAATCGATTACCTATATTGTTCAGTTTCATCAAGATTAGACTTTTATTTATGTTTCAGATTTAATGATGCCAAATATTCTATCATCATCAGTTTATAAACCAGTTTATTTTAACACATTTTCATGATTCTGTTCTATCTGACTAAAACACAAAGAGTCGACTTCAATCACTAAATCGCATCACCACATAGAGACCTGGATCACTTCGTCACGCCGGATTAGCGCGACAATCAGTTGCGTGACGATACGGGCCGCTCCTGTCGATGAAGGACCACACTCCATTCAAGTGCTCTCGAACTGAAGTTGACCTATATGTGTAGGAAACGATATACATATAGAAACACAATAGATTGCCCGATTCGACGATTGCTCAAGCAAATATGTACCTTTGTTGTGGTTTCGACACCATGTTGGTGTAACTAGCGCGAAATTGTTCTGTGTTGGCGGAGAAATAAATATTTTATTGACCATGCAAATATGTGACTCGAGTTCTTGGTTCCACATACTAATCAGCAGATTCTACAAATCGCATTTCCGAATACAAATAACGTATAACAGTGTTATATATAACACGCGTAACATATGTTTGCTGAATTCCATTTACATCCGTTTTCGCGTAATCTACTAAAACGAATTTCATATATTTACATTTTTAATATCAGTAAGAACAGGAAGTATTCAACAATCTTTTCTTTAAGACAAAAATGTAACGTTGTAATAATTACATACAGTTAATACTTTGACAATACCTGTTACTGTTGTTTTATAGCGTAATTCCACTTCTTTAGGCTCACAAAATATTAGGCCTAATACGCAAGTACTTCAAATAAAATTAAATCTGTAAGGAAAACATTACCCACATGCCGTACTTGAAGCAGAGTTTAAACATACGAGTATTCGGAGCCGTGACATAATTCAGGGAGCGTTCAGAGGCTTTCTTTAATTTATTCCGTTGTTAGCGTTGACGTTGGTTTTATCATCCATTAGAGGCAGTGGTCGGAGAGCGAAACTCCGCTGAATATAATCGCGCAAGTTAAAGATGAAAGCGCCAAAAGGCGTCCACAATTAAAGCGCGTTATTAATGTGTTGGGTGCAGAATTAATTAGAGAACCGCGCACGCCTGATAGTGACTGTCAGACGTTGATTTATAGCCCCTATTCCGAAGACATCCATAGATTTCGACCGTACTCGCTAACGATAACAATCGCTTCCAAGATTGACTTGTAAAAAGCTCGAGTATTCCCTTTATTTAATTTGTAACTAATAATGAGAAGGTTTCAGGCAACGCAAACGATGAAACTTTTTTAATTAGATTCTTTGATAGCTCTCCGCCGAGACAATGAAATCAAGTGATTTTCATACCTTTGTTAATAGCATTTCAACGCTTGTCATCATTTGAAAGGAACAAACTACACAAATCAACGTGGTATGAATTAATGGTTCTGAGAAGTAAACAAGCCGACATTTATTTATTACAGCTCACAAAATTGTGAAGTTATGTTCTCAGTGAGACGCTTCGGTACAATTTAATTTGAGATCGAAGCTTTTAGAGGCGGGTCGTGAAATTAATTTATTAGAACCCTCACGACGTAATTTTAACGTTATTCTTGTATGTGTATTAGTTGTGAGGGTTTATTGGTTCGAAAGGCTGTATTCCAAGGCCATTGGAAACATGAAATTAGTTTATCGTTCCTCTAAATGTAAATACAGTGAAGTTGGATTGGTAAAGTTACAGTAATGAAGTGGTTAACTGCCTCATCACAAAGGCAACACACAGACGGCTTTACGCTACCCACGCAGTAAGTTAATATAGACTTTATATCATAAACTTAGCAGAAGGCAGTGTTTCATCAGTACAAAGGCAGTAAAAAGTATCAAATTGATATATTATTCTGAGATGTTTTTCCGAGAAATTCTTACGTTACAACATAGTAACAAATTTGTGTATCTACACTCGCCCGATCAGTCATATCGGTTCTCAAAATATTTGTTTCCCTATTACTGGGGTACGCTCACAGAAACTGTAATATTTTGAATAAAGTAAACGTGGTGCTGTTCGAGAAACTATGTTATAGGCGAAGGGTACGTTTTCAAATATTACGTCGTAGAATTTTTCGTTTTTATTGCATAAGATAAATTGTTTTCGTGAGTTTCGAGAAATCAATTTTAACCTATTTTGTATTCTGTAAAGGTTACAAATAAAGAGTTTTTAATTGTTGCTATGATTCTTCCTTGAATCTGTTATTCAGTGATTTTTATATATTTAAAATAAAGATGTAAGAGGTCATATAATTGCCAGCGAAGTTTCAGAAACAGGGTAATATTATCAGAAATTATTACTATTCTGAATGGTTTATTATTCCGTACAATACAAAATAAACAGAGTTCAATCTTCAGAAATTAACAATGCAATCAGAAGTTAACCTCAGTTGATTTCGCGATCCGTAACCGCATCGAATTAGGGGAATAGTCGTCTAAAGATCTACCGTTTTACTTTAAATGTAGGCGATCAATCCAATTGGTAGTAAACGTAATCGCCATTCTTTAAGTTAATGACCGTATCGTAATCATCTCGCCACATCTGTTCCGTAATCAGTCGTGTAAGGCTTTCCGTAAAATGAAGCCCATTTTGTATCGTTTTTGAACGAATAATAACAGACCATGAAGTTACGAGACACACAAAACTTCTCTTAAATCTGTTATGTTTAAGATCTGACAGGTGTTCTGTATTTAAAAAAACGATTACAGTACCGTGATATAAATATAGATTAGTAGTAGTAAACTTCAAAGATACATACAAAAAAAACATTAAATCTGTTAAGTCGATCTAAAATTTTGCCTTAGCAATATTATTTTCGAATCGTTTTATAATATATAATAGATTACATTTTATACTAAAATATTGAAGACTTATAAAAACTAACTACGCAACGAATTCTACAAAATACGCAAAAAAACAAAAACCTCTAAATTCGTTACGAATCAACTCCATTCATTCCAGGCTTTGTTAGTTCCAGACATCATTACGTAGCTACAACTTAAAAAGCTCCCATTCTGTCTAACAACAAGCGTATCTTCATCCTTTAAGTTAATTAACCGTAATCACCCACTAGATCTGTTTAGTAATACGTTGTTAGTTTCAGACCTTCTGTAAAATTTTACGATCTATTTCGTGGACGCTCTTATTAACTGATTATTCAGTGGTCGGCATCTGTTGCGAGCTCCTCAAAAATTATCTGAAGAAAATCTTTTATAAAACACTCGATGCCGCCGGCTTGTTACGACCTTCGCCTTTTCTTGAGACTTTTTCGATAACCCGAGAATAAGGCTCGTACTTATTGTTGTAAAACGCTATTATTTGAATTTTAAAAAAGGAACGCTGTAATTCAGTTGGAATATAATTAATTAGGACTAATTGCTCCAGGTTGGTTGTTTGTTAACGCTGAAACAACATTTCGGAGTATATTTACTACTAAAGCGTAGCACACTGATAAAAACGGAACGTTTTTCTTGCTAATTAGGATACTTATTTGGTTTTCATTTGAAGTTGCTTTAACTATCATTATATCTTTTGAAATACGTCAAGGAAAATTATGTATTTACTTTACCACATGATAAATTACATAAGAACACGCACACAAGTTATTTAATATTTTCATGTACACTCTTGTTTCGGATATCAATCACGTGGGATTCGTTTTCGCAGACTGCAACGACTGCCAGCTCCATGTGATGAATTTGAGGCGAGATGGAAAGGTTACTTTCTTATATTTTCAAGTTGTTTTCATATAAAAACAATAATAAAAATAAAAGTGTGGATTATGTTTTAATTCTGAAAAAAAAAAACACATAATCACAGCAACGATATGCACTCATCCTATAACAAAATAAACATCTAATACAGACTGTATTGTATGTCTTTGGTTATTAAGGTTCTAACAGGACCTAAATGAATATCGAAATTTCTAACTAATGTTATCAATATGACTCACAATACCGTCACAAAGAGATAGACAAATATTTTAGATATCAGTAGATAATATAATATGTAATAGTCTACGAAAAAAAACTAATATCAAACATTAAAATAAATTCAAACATCATTTTGAAACACAATAACTGCCATGTAAATAGCAAGAGAACAAACCTCTTAACATTAAAAATATTTACAGGGAAGCATTAAGGCCACTATTCAAATTAAATTGGGGTCGTATTTTAAACGCAAGACATTCACAATGCTCAGCCATAATGTTTTGGTTGCAGATAAAATTCTCATTTGTCACGAACATTGCAACAGTGTTTATGGAACATTGTATTTTGTATTACGCGGCTTCCGCTTGGTCTCGAGAATAAAAAACAGTTTACAAGAGAGATTGAACCAGGATGTGTCTCGGACGTCCGTTGGAGACGACTGAAGTTTTTCATTTAATTTTAATTTAAGACTAAACACGACAATGTGAAGGAAAGTAACGAATGCAATTTTAATTTTATTTAGATGTTTTCAAGAATGTAAATACATTATACAACATATAAATAAGATTATACTAGTACTATGGTAGACACTCAATTTAATTGCAATGAACTTGAAAATTACATCTGACATCATAATTGATTCAGTATTTCAGTATTACTTCAAAATCAATTTGTGTCCTAATTTCAGCACCAACACATCATAAAATTGTATATTCTCTTGTTCGTCTCGATCAGGCTAAAGGATTCTCAGTAAGACGTAATTGTAGTGTGAAACGAGAACTTAAGTGCGCTCCTGACAGACTACGTTTAAGTTTCAAGTTAATAGAGTACCTGCAAGTCTTCCCAAAGTTCGACTTATACCGCCAACTTGTACGTTTCCTGAAAGAAATTGATAAGACCAAAGCTGTCTATCTCAACGTCAGTATCTGCCGTTTAAAAGTTTAACCTGAAGCGTGCGGCTTGGACTTTCTTATTATGAAAACTTCATGATTTATTTTACGTTTTTCTTTTTTAAATTAAAAGAGAACTTCGTTGTTTAATAAGAAGAGAAACAGGCAAAGTAGACGCCGATGTAATGAATTCCGATCCATTTAAAAAAAAATCAACTATTATCAGTAACTCTGAAATTGGCGTCAGTAATTTTTTACGATATTTTTAGACTACATCACGTATAAACACTACTTTAGTTTAAAAACTTCTTGCAAATATGAAATCCACTCAACTTTTTACAATAGATACTGAAGCACGAACTCTTCCTCGCATTTTAGAAACGAATTTGAAGCGACATAAGATAAAAATAATAAGAGATTGAAAATTCTTTACGATGCTATGTTAAGAGAGGGCTCTTCACGTTTGTGCGACAGACGTTTCATGAACTCAAACCGAACGAATGGAATTTATAAAACGAAATATTACTTGCTTCATCATCAAATATTGGAAAAGTATTTGAAGAACTGCATTTTATTTTATTTTGTTGGAACTACTATTTTTGTTGTTGCAGTTTGTTCTCCTATTTGTTTATTATATTATTTAAAAAGATGAATTTAGTATGGAAAAGAGCTTGGGTTTGTTGCAATATTGTTTATAAAAAGGCAAACGTTCGACTCTGTTAACTTTTGTACCTGTAATCGATTTTTTTATTTCATGATGTTTACGAGGGAAATTAAATATCAAAAATTTGGAACAGCCTTTATTTAAAAACAAATTATATTATCCAGAATACCGTTAGATATTGTTATAAACGATCGCAGTTTTATCGAGGTCACTGTTATTTTTGTCAAGCGTTTTTAATTAAGTTGAAGTTTCAAGCATCATTCAATTTTTAACAAAATTTTGTCCTGAAACAATATTTGGAAATATTGGAATTTTTTCCGCACATATCGACATTATTGTTTGCTTTAATATCGCAATATTATGAAATAAATAATGAATAGATAGGAAGTAATGAACCAAAACTCCCAGCATAGATACTAATCACACATTTAGTGAACTTCGAAGAGCATAATAGTTAAGAAGTAGTTAAAGTGATATTAGCAACAAATTAAGTAAAGGTATAGATAACGGCCGCTCATTGCTCTGGCATTGCAGAGGTTCATGATCGACGGTGACCGCTAAACATCAGCTGGGCTGTTAGTTCGTTTATCTACCTTGCAATAAAAAAGAAGCTGCTATTGCTAGTTTCTTTTTCTAAACATACTAATCAAAGGTTTGAGACCAAAATAATCGAAAATCAAATTACACTATTCAAAAATCAACAACATTTGAAACACTAACGAAAACTTACTGTTTCATCATTCAGTTTGAAACAGGAGTACCCACTGCCCCATTACGTGTTATATTGAAGTCATTCCTCTTTTATAAAAAGGCGGTTGAAGGCACTTTCAATGGTACGTGATACGATTTGGCGATTCTGAATGAAACGTTATATTTATGTTCGCGTGATTTATTCGATGTAAAAAACTAACAGACAACTCCCACTGAACTATCATATTGAAACCAACAAATAGATGACTATTGGCTAATAGCGAAAAAATATTGTTTAATTGATAACTTCTTTGACCCGTTATATTCTCACAAATTGTTGGTTTCGTTCAAAAATGGGCATGTGAAGCAGTATCTGTTCTGTGCCTAATTTACGGCAGCGCAGCTCTGTAAGTTTCTGAGCGTCAAGATAATTCAAGGCAGTATACATTTGTGAATTTGAAATACTTGGGACTATAAGTTATAAAGAAATTTTCACATCTTATTATGTCCGTCAGCTAGGTAATCATTTTTCATTATATGTCGTTAGTCCCCAGGTTCGACGGCCGTCAAATTATTTTACGTCAATATCAAACTTATTTTTCTCAAGATCTGACATGCAAAAGATCAAGCTGTTTGAAAGTCCCTTCAGCTTTTATCACTGTAACAAAATTTTATGAAAGTTTTGATGAAAACAAACGACTGAACAGCGAATTCAATAGATTTACGATGGAAAATTTTATAACATTCTATTTTGTGAAAAGAGCTCATGAAAAAATTGAGTACCTTAAGTAGCTACCTCGGTTCACTCCTGATTACTGTACTCAGTAGTAATTTAAAAAATTATACCGCCTCCTAGTTAATTATATTGTCGAGTCTTGAGAATTTGCGACAGTAATGCCATTATGAAAGGCAAGGAAAGGTTCCAGTTTAATAAGGCCCGAGGTTGAGAGGCAAGCGTACCTACCACTCAATAATACCGCTCAATATGGAAGTGAAAATCTCAATTATTATTTTTTTAGAATTTCGAGCGTAAATTCATCGATCACAACCCATCTGTGCCAAATCATAGTGTAGTTTAGATAAAAAAAATCAACTGAGTTTTAAGTTTTACTTTACCTCAACGTGCGCAAAACGTACAACATATTTACGTAGTTTTATGCGAAACTTTTGGACCTGGAAGCCGCAAACTCTGCTAATGAATGTTGACATCGCGCATGATCATAATTCATATGTGAACGTCGGCGACAACAGGAAAAGGTATTGAAAGTCATAAGTATAACTTTTGGTTCAAACATGATTCACATTCAACAGCCTGCTTCATTCTTAGTCAACTCTATATAAGAAGAAATAGATACTTAAATCAATTTCCTTTTTGTAACCTCATAAATTTCCTACCTTTTTTTACGAACTTCTATTTAAAGTTTCGATATTTCATCATTCGTTTTCGATCTACTATTAGAACTACAATTTTGATCACACTTTGATATCATTAAAGTTAAGAGCATTTCCAATACGATTTGTAACTCAGTACCGAAATGTTAGTGATAAATTCAATTACAGCTTATATTTGATACAATTGAACATTCTTAGACCTTTATTTTACATTAAGAACGTTGAATCTTATTGTATTATATATTCGAAACAAGCTTACTGAATACTTCTTATTGATTTACCTCTTAAACATAATAAGTTGTATCTTTATCTCAAAATAGAAGTTACTTTTAAAATTGAGAGACTGGTTTAAAAATTGCGTTGAGCAAAGTAAAGATTACTAGGTATGCCAATATTTCTGCCACTTATTTTTTTAAATTTATTTCTCCAATATTTTAGTAACAAACGTACAAAAATGTTTGAAATATTCTCCAGTCACTTTATAAAGAAACAAATCGATTCAGGCCGCCATTTCGTAACTTGTTATTATTTATATGGAAAAAATAAGGAACTGTCTACGTCAAAATGGCTGTATTTGCAACGAAAACAATTTCTACATTAAGTTAAAAGAATACGAACAATGGCGTGACTGTACAAAGAACGAACAATGGGCCCAAGAAAATACACACTAAGTACGAAATTCTTTGTCAATAGCTTTTAGTGAAATTTGTCTACTTTAAATATACCGTTCAACCGTAATTGATAAAGTTAATTAATATAATGTTTATTCATTATTTTCATTTATCTAATTTAAAATATATTTAGATTTATATTACATAAAAATGATGAATTAAAATTTAAAATCCAGTCTTTGACTTGAAAAAGACAAAGAAAAACGCAGTTAATTAGTATAAAAGTAAAAGAGAATATTTTTTTTTTATTGCATGATAGATAAACGAGCCTACGGCCCACCCGATACAGGACTTTTCTTAAACCTCGTTTAAAGAGGGACATGGCATAGCGCTCCGGGAACACCGCGGATGGGAGTCCATTCCAAATCGGAATGGTACGGGGCAAAAATGATCTTCTGAAGCGAACCGTAGAGGATCGCAGCGGTTCCAAGAAAAGGTGGTATCATAAAATTAAATCCGACCACAGCCAACATACGAATAAAACACACTGCAAATGTGAACAGTGCAACCAACACAAGCATATGCTAATTTCCATGTTCCACACTTACAAAATAAAAGAGTTCATATTTTTTCTGACTTCGGTACCGTTTGAAAAATACTTCATTACAAAACAAAAAGTATAGAACACGAACTATAAAACTATGTTCCCAAACTAATATGCATTCGATCACCGCTCGTGTGTGGCTCTGAATATATAAACTTTGCGGTATTCTTTTCGAACGGAACCCGATATGAATAAAAATCTTAGAAGGTACGTCTCGCTATTGTATTTCGGCTTTTCTGTTTGAAAAAGAAATTTCTGGTCTTGACTCAATCAAAACACCATTGTATTAAGTAAAAGATTTTTTTTATCAAATGCTTCTAAATGTTTCAATTGTTTATTTAATGCTTTTTAGTATATGTACATTCAACAATTATTATTACATTTGTCTAAGTACCTGTTGTATTAAATTGTTAAAATATTACTTTATTACCATTCTATAAATATTCAAAAAATACACTCTTCCCAATTCTCACCAATCAACGATTACCATTTAATCAGTCCACAGTGTGTGAGGTTTAACTAATCAATGCCTTTACCAGAAAGTGTTCCAGAGTCAATTTTTTCAGCTCCATCGACTATCCGTACTCCGGATGGTGAAGTACCTATTAAGTTCTATACAAGAGGAATGGTAAAATATTTCACATATTGTAGGGCAGAATAGTTAGGAAAAACGACTAGGAAAAACTGAATAACAGTCAAAGTTGACTGAAACTCGTAGGGTACACGAATTGATGTGAAATTGCAGTCATTGCTCTATTATTCTTGCTATAAATCTGCGTAGGATCATACTAAGCACTAAAGTCAAGAATCATTTTTATATCACCCTCCGTTAATATATAAAATCTTTTACATTTCACCCTATATATTATAATACTATTACTCACATTCATCGTGATCTTTGGCGGTGACGGTGAGAACAGTGTGTTGTATGTCTTCATTCTCGTCGACTTCAGCCTCGTACAGCTCCTTGTCGAAGTACGGCGGATTGTCATTCTTGTCAGCGATACCGATGCGGATGAATTTCGTCACTGTAACAAATAAATTTAATTTAGATCTTGAAGAATGCGTTAATATTCTTTGACATTTGATTTATCTTATGAGCTTTGTCAATGCATTATGATTTAACAAAGTGATATAAAATATGAGATGATGTTCAAAAACAATCGTTCTTCTTAAGCATTGTTCATGTCTTACTCGAAACAAAACAAATTAAATCACACTTTTCCCGAAATGAAACATTAAACCACAAAATTCTCAAACCTAAAAAACATTGTCAACGAACGATTGAATTTTTGTATAAAAGCAATTCGCCCAATAAATCACAGTCGTCACGCTCAAATAACTCGGTCCCGGTGGCGAAAAGGTTAAAAGCACAAAGAAATCATTCACGTACCACCGACTAAGGCTCACAGGTTTCCGTATACCTTAATTCTTCAAAAATATTTCAAATAAAACCTTATACTAACAAAAAATCTTTATTAGTGCTCAATCAGTGCCATAAAATATTATTATCCGGTTGCGTAACTCCCAACGTTTAATTGGAGGATATCAAATGAGGTTTAATCCGAACTTACCGAGCAGCCGTCGTTAAAAAAGAATTCCGGACGAGAATTGCTTTCGTTTGAGGCGCACTAACAATGATAAATTAGGATCCCGATGGGCGTAGTGTCCGCCGGCTTTATTAGCAAACACACGGACGTTTTTAGACTAAGCTTTAGTAATTTGGTCCTTATCGACTTGGACATAAAGCTGATGGTGATGATTGACGGCGATAGTGGGAAAAGTACATTCCTGTCAACTGACAGACAGATCCTCGCTTACTTCGTTGATTCCGTCTAATGAAACTGACTGCAAACCATACCAAAACCATTTCAATTTTCGTTGAAAATGTTTGAAAATAATTTAATAGCTCTTGTTTGAAATTTAATTTCAAACGTATGGAAAAATAGAAAGCTTTTTTTTCTCAAGAATAAATTTGAAAGGAGCAACTATGGTACGAAAGTAACATAATTAAAATTACTTATTAAAGTTTCATTCCGAATTGTAAAATGCGTCGAGTAAATCATATATTAGAAAACTAGCAAAATATATATCCCATTTGTTCCGTGCAAACATCCCTCTGCGAAAGTTTTAGTGGAATGAAGCATGACCGGCAATCAAGTAGTAAACACGATGTTTACAACTGAGTTGTGATAAGAATAAAGAGACCACATTCCCGAACAAAGAGGACCTTAAGCGGAAACATCTCTGTTTGAACATTTCATAATGCAGGAGCCCACTATTTTCGTTCTAAGTTTGAAAGTTAAGATGAATTGGACGACTATAAAAACTAATCAAAAACGTTAAGAGTTGCCTAACGACGTCGGGGCGACTTTTTGACAAACATGCGGGTGAAGTTTGTCCAAACTTTGGCGGGACAATTTTGTTAGCGAACTTTACTGTCAGCGCGTTTAAACGGAGTCCGTACACAGTCAGTAATTAAATGAATTCAAATGTACTATTGTAGTTTATTGTTAAAGTTTTTGTTCATTAAATCGATGATTTATTTAGTACGAACGACATGTCCTGAGCGAACGATATTTTTGATACACTGAATAAGTTTAGTGTGTGTCAAACATGTAGACCTAAGGGCTAGACAAATGATAAACATTTTATTGAAAGACTTAAGACTTTACTGAAAGTAGTTCCACCCACACTTGTAGTTGTTGTAAAGACTGTGAAAAGAAAAAGGCCCAGAAGCCGAACAGTATTTAACATGCAGAGTAGTTTGAAATTCACTCGTACAAGACTAACCTAAACGATCCCTCAAAGGTGAACTGAGTCAGATTATTCATGTTCACCAAATACAACAAACCCAGTTTACCTTGATTTTAGCTATACCAATAAACTTAACTCCGTTGCATATTTAATATATTACTTTACGCACGTATGTTTGTCGGTACACCTGCAGTTTGATCAATCACACCGGATCACACATTAGTATTCCCCTTGCACGGCAATCAAATAGGATGCTATACGGAGATAACGAGGTTCGCAACTAACTACGTCGCGGAGAATGGTTATTGGAACGCAACCTGAAACCTGATCGTCCTTTGCCTGAAACTCGAGGTTGTAATTTGGTCGTTGGGATCTAATTAAAAATTGATTTACGGTGGTAATCAGAGCTCTGTTATTTTTATCCACCTTCTTTGTTATTTTTCTAATCTACATGCAACGAGGTGAATCAAAATTCGACTGGAATCGATTCAATTTTGTATGTATCTTCATCGTAACTTTTTTACTTATCAGTTTACTTGAAACATGATAGTTCTTACATAACCCATAAATTATATTGATGTAAAAACTCTACAAATTTTCCTCTTATGAAAGCTAAAATTACATTATACGCTTAATACAATAGCCACAGTGGGGTACTGTTCAAATTAGTAAATTGATATTCAAAAGCAACCGTAAATGAAAATAGGCCAAAACATTTCGCATGTTTACACACACCATACATTTAATGTGCATGAAAGCAAATTGTTTGCCGTTTTGTATTCCCATAACCCGAGGCGGTTTGTGTAACAATACCACGTTGTGGATCCGGTTTGTGTCCTGGTAATGAAATTCTTTATCAAGAGGTGCACGAAGAGGTGGAACGTGCCTTTCTGCCTTAGAAGCCGTTTCGAGGATCAGTACTTGTCCGTTTCCGTATTGTTCCAGCCGTACAATATTTGCTTTACTTGGAATCGCCCTTTCATTTGAATCAAAATTACATTTTAAACGCGCTTTGATGGCGTGAAATGAAATCTTTGTAGACACTTTTAATATTTAATAATTGCTTTTTGTGTGAGTTTTGATGATTCCTATGAATTGGAACGGATTTTTGTCGACTAAAAAATAAAAACGTAAAAAAAATTACGTTATATGTAAGCTGAAAGAAATATTTCACAAAATTTATGACCTACGAGAATTGTGTATCGGAATCACGATGTTTATGACTCCAGTGAAATATAGTGGTTAAATATAGTCTCTATATATTAGTGGCACACGCAATGTACACGAATGAAAACTCAAAGAACTCTCAGGGAACTTTTACGCAGAAGTCGAATCTTTAAAACCCAATGGTCCCTGCTTCGCCTTATCAGATCTCCCCGAGTGCTACGAGAGATAAATGGGAAATGTCCTCTTTCAGAAAACGCGATTGAAAACCGATGTTAGCCGCAATCTATGTTATTCAATGGAGGCAATTATCGGTCACTTAAGGGTCTAAGTTTTATTTACAGTGAAGTTGCGAGAACGAAAACCAGTGGTTGCATATCGAAATGTAATTCAGTTGTTTGTTTTAAAGAGCTTTTCGAATCGGAGCTTACTGTAATGGTTCCAGTAATGTTTATTTTCCATTTATTTGTATTTAAAATTATTTTTATTATCATTGTCTTTAACGTTCATTTTGAATATGAACTTACAACGAATACGAGTTTAACCCAATTATTCACCTCTCAAATCTGATTTCATTGTTCAGAGCAAAAAATAGTCGAAATTAATTAACTACCTAGTTGTTTTGGAGTATTTCGTTCTGGAAATAATTTTGTATTGTTTCATTTATATAAGGTTATTTCAAATGCCAATTTGTGTAACTTCAAGAGCGGGTCGAGTAAAATTTTCCAAAGCCAAATTAGTTAATTGGATTCATCGACAAAATTAAATTTGTCCATAACATAATTCGTTTAGTTTCCTAATATAATTTTGACTAAATCTATTTGTAACGAAGTAAACTATTAAAGGATACTAGATCGACAGAAGGTACAATTGACGATCACTTAAAAGGAAATATTGGGGAAATATCAATAAGTATTAGAAGAACGAAAACAAAAGATGAATATCACAAGTCGTATGTTGATTTCCCTGAGGTCGACGTTGTGCGTACATGTCAGATCGCGGTCATTTTCGACATGCCACAAGACGTTGCGACTGAGATGAAGTCCCAACCGAAGCGTGACGCGGGTTTCTATACAGATTGCTCTCGATACAAAGGTAAATTGAGGAGCAAGACAAATTTACGAGGGTCCACACCTATTCCCACATTTTCCAGAACAATGTTGGGCACATAAAACGAAAACGTCGAGTTCAGTATTCGTTTCAAGTAAAACGACTTTATATAAATGGAATAACATAAAACACAAAGCTTTCCGAAAACAAAGTTAAGATGAAATTGATAATCACTGTAAAGGAAAGAAAATTCGATGATTCTTTTGAAAGGAAAATACAATTTCCTGAAATGATGTTCACGTAGTACATCACGAGCAAAAAGCAATGTAATATTATTCAGTCGAGAAGCAAACGATATGAAAAATGTTGGAGACTTTCTCTTTGGTAAAATAATGCCTTGAGGCACCTTCAAAGGGTTGCGAAATGAAAAAAATACAAATGAAACTCAAATTCGTACCACTCTGTCTGATCTTTTGAAATTTTATTACTTAATTTTTACCTTTAATATTAGCTTCAATATTATTACTCTTTTTGTTTTGTTGAATTTGAACATGAAGGGAAATCTATCTCACGTATCCTTGACACTCTTGACAAATCGTTAACCCTCAAAAGTTTTGTAAGAACATTGTAACTCATCCCATGGGTGGAATTTTTAGCGAAACGAATTGATGTTCAAGTCTCGAGCAGTTATAGATGTCTGTCTTCAATTTATTGTTGACATGCGAAAGGATCAATTTTTTTCTTTGTTCACGATGAAATTTGTCATGATTGGCCTGTTAATATACTTTTACTTTTTCTAGTTAACTCATTTGGTCCTAGAAGTCTATTTATAGTACTTTTATCAATCAATTCAGAGATTAACGATTTATATTTAAGGTTTTTTAAATATATTTCTTTAACACAAACAATCTGCAATGATTTATTTATTTACTTTATTTATTTAATATTTGTTGTATATGACAGAAAAACAAAATTTATGAATGATCGCATTTTATTTAGAAAATTGTTCCTCAAAGTAGCTGAAGCTGAAGTAACACATAACTGAACATCGAAACATCATTAAAAAGAAAAGGAAAATTACTTCCTTTGAGATTTTATATGGACATATGTTATTTTTCGCAATAATATATTTCAAAAATTATCCAGATGTCTTTGATCGACAATATACTCGGTTATTGAATTAATTTGGGAGAAGTTCGAGGAACCTCGACCATTCTCGTGAGAACAACCTTCATGAGGTCATTCGGCGACTCGGATCACAGAAGATTCGCAAATATAATTACGATACAAAAACACATTTTTTAAATTCTCATAACTTACCCGCTGAATTTTCGAATTATCTAAGATACTGAAAATTGTCGTTTTTACTTGGGTTTACTTATTATAAGAATGAAAATAACTGTTCAAAAACTCCCTCTTTCATACAGCCATTGAATCAAATGAAATAAACCAAGCGGTCTGGAGGAGTGCACATTCCTGCCAGATGCAGAGTCTGACCGCTGTAAAAAATGAGGAGGTAAGCGCGTGCCGCCGACGAGCACTTGACACGATTACGTAATGGTGATTCACTATATTGCGGTTATTATTAGCACATTAATATGAATTAATGTGGCCATTGTTGTAAATAATGACACCGTAATGATACTGTTAGTGTCAGTGAACAATAGTTTTTTATTCCGTTACAGATCTCAGGTTTCGGTGTTAAGGTTAGAACGGCTAAATTATAATGGCGGCACGTTTCTGAGTTTATAAAAACATCCTGTAGATAACCATTTCTACATCACTTAGGCACCAATTGCAGGATAATAGTATACCAATCAACAGGAAATCTAAAGAAAACTAGATTTGTGAATAAATTTTTGAGTGATTCTCTCTTCTAAAAGTCCTAAAAGATATTTTATTTTAAAATAAAATTGTACCTAAAACGAGTTAAAATAAACACAACACTATTTTCTAGAATTTTATAAAACGTTCGTAGCAAAAACAGCCGCATCATACTCGAGAGAATAGAACTGAGTTAATCTTAAATCGTTTCTCATTTTAGTGCAGCAAATACTCGAAACTAAATCAGGATGAGTATAATACCCCAAGATACTTCGCCGAGTGCCCACCTTTCATTCGTAAATGTACAATAAAATAAAACTCCTATATCAACAAGAATAAAATAAATAAAACATGTTTAGTTATCCTTTTTAACGTACATAGCGGGATGTGGAAGCAATTGGAGAATTTCTACGCATTTATCTTACATTCATACGACGTTCGTATTCCCAGAGGTGTATATTTTCACGTCACTATTGAAAGAAAACTAATTTCGAGTATTTCCCCGCATTTGGAAGCGATGATCCGTATCATATGCAGAGATTGCTAAAAGATAAGTGCGCGTAGTTGGCAATCGCGAAAAACATAGCGCAAGAATAGATTTTTTTAGGTTCAAACATTTAGGTATACACGACATTTCCGCAGAGTACTAAAGTCTTGAAACGAGATTAAAGAGAACTTTAAGCAGGTTAAAATTTCCCGAACACTGAACTGTCTTTAGTCAGTTGTGTTTAATTTAATGTAAACATACTACATATATTATAATTTGCAAGTTGTCTCAAACACCTTTTTAATAAAAACACACACAGACTATTTAAAAACGTAGGGTTTCGTTTAGCCCCGTTACTCAGCACCCAGATCCGCAATACTGAGTTGGGGTATATCAGGAGAACTATGGACCAAGTTTTCAGCTAATTGCAGCTTTTATATACCTTCCCAAAAATTTGCGCCAGCTCTCATAAGTATATACTTTTTGTTAGAAGTACAGAAAACAATGTCATTTTAGTCTCTCTTTTACCTATTATCACTTCGTTGACTTCGTTTCTCTGTTCCCACATCTATGGCCCTAGGATTGAGTTATCGGTCCATCTAGAGCTCCTGTCGCCACCGGTCACAGGTGCATTTAGCTTCACTTTTTAACACCGTGTTGAAATATGCGACACCCTTTTTCCGCTTTCTCGTTTGCAAAAAATAAAGGCTTTTGTGAGAGTGAAAAACTCAGAGCTGTGATGGAAATTAAAGACTTGAATTGCAAGCGTCTTCCATAATTACATTAATTGTGACGGAACTTCCGTAATGATTAATTTAAATTACCGGTTACATTTAATTCGTAATAATACTCAATTAATAAAATTATGCTTTGTAAAATTTAGGAAAATTAAAAGTATTATATTCAAGTACCTACTGTTAATGTCAAATTGTAATAATTATAATTCATAAATATTTTGTTGGATTCGTTTGTCCTTCCAAATGTAGAATCTAGTTCCAGAGTGGTACATATACAATCCCTCTCTAACCTAGTACTGCACAGTTATATGATTACTAATTACCATTAGTTTCAGTTCATTTTACGAAAAACCAGTGTACCTATCAGGCAATACAATCAAGATATATGAAACTTCAAGTTCTCATAATGAAATGTATATATACTAAACTTATATAATACAAGTTTAGCTACGAGTTACAAAAATATGATATTTTCCAAACTATTGAAAAACTAATGCTGCTAATCTTCTTAGTGTCAAAACGAGGCTAATGTTATTTTCAAGTGTATGCCTCTGTTTGTATTTTGGCAAGCGATGTAACCTAAATGCCATGATGGATATGATAATATGAGGTGTCGTTAGATTCGCCTTATTCGTAGGAGTTACAACATAGTAAATAAATAGGAACGAATTATTCGTATTCTCAAAAATATATTTTTTATTTCTGTCTTTATCTTGTATCTTTCAGGTTCGTCCTATCTAGCTAAAATTATTATCAAAAATTGTAGCCTATGTGTTATTCTGATGTATAAGGTATATTGTGGTAAAGTTTCATTCAAATCCATTCAGTAGTTTTTACGTGAAAGAGTAACAAACATCCATACATCCATACTTACAAACTTTCGCCTTTATAATAGTATCATAATACTATTACAAAATATAACTCTAACGTGTACATCATAATGTACACGTTAGAGTTGTTACTTATTTCGTATTCGTTGGTGAAAATTCACAAAGAAAAGATAATTGAATTTTCGTCCTGAATTTTGCAGACAATAAAATCAAGACTAACGTCAAATTGGTTATTCTTCTAAAAGTTGTTTCAAACTTTTATATTTTTTCACGGAACTTTGAAAACCTTGCGGTCGAGAAAATAAACCTGATCTCTGTAAAAGTAACAATTTTATAAACGAAACAAAACAGACAATTTTCGAACTTTTGCATTTACTGCGAAATTTTACTGAAACAGGATTATGTTTTTAGTTATAACCTGGTTGTATATTTTAAAATTAGATTCGTGAGCTGAATATTGAAGATACTTTCGACATTGATATGTCCTACCCGAAACATTGTTTAAAATATCTTCCACTAGCTGACCCTGTACCACCAAGACAGAAATGTTTAATGTGTTTATACCTATTTTTCTTTTCACAATTTCCTCTGCACCACAATACATTCAATCAGCGATGTATGTATGAAAGTATTATTTACAAAAAACACCTATGCAATTATCAGTGTTTTTCTAGTAATTTATGCGTGTAATACACACACAAATCATCCTGTTGTATTGCTCTATTTAAAAAGCCTCATCAAAATCCAATGATAGGTTGTTTAAAGATTTAAGAATAAGTAGAGACAGTGGGCCGCGATTTTGTTTTATACTGTGTAGTGAAACTGTGTAGTGAACTAACATAAAAATTGATCACACGTGAATCCTAGCAAAGCCGATTAAAAGACAGGATAAAATCTCGAATCGTAGAGGGAAAAAAAGTCGAGAAAATCTGTTCTAAATACGAAATAAAGGTTTTCTATTATTAGCTTTGCGCTTTATTCCAATACGAGCTAAAGCCATACAGCCATTGTGTAAATAAATAATACATAAGAAATTTGTTTAAAGAAAGTTTAACATTAATAGTATTTGATGAATAGATAGTGACCGCCAAGATTCAGTGCTTTGTCTAACAGTTGGCAAAGTGGACGAGTTACACGATGAAACTAGGATGTTCTACAAGCACTCGATTCAAACTTAGACACGTTTCTTCTGAAGCTCTTTGTTTGACTTCGAAATGAATTTAAACATTGTGAAACATCTTTATCGAACTAATTTCAAATAAAGACGAACCGGATTTATTCAATCTTTTTTTATTCTCTTCGTAATATTTCACAGGGCGCCCTTTAAACGGATTTTGTTGTTTCTTCATATTTCAGAATTCAACATTAACAATGTTGGGTTTATCGTCGGAACAAAAGCGCGGATACCGATGATTTCTCTAATAAATCTGGAGTATTTTTTCCTTATTAGTTGTTGCCCCGAGCAGGAAGGTCGGGAGGGCTTGACGTTAATAAATTCCTGTGTAATGAGGTAACGTTGGATGCAAAATATGTTTCGACGTCGACCCTAATGATTGTATCCCTTTAATGAATAGAAACTCTCATCAAAAACATAAAATAACGACGAAATCAATGCAAACTGCTGTATCATTTTCAATTATGTTATCTAAAACCGTGGTCGAAGATACATTTATCATTCCAAGGTAACAAAAATCCGGGGTACGCATCGAACGAGATATGGTCCATAAAATCAGTCGTAAATGACCTGTCTAGTCCCACCTACGGAGATAAATAAGATAGCGAAATGTCGACCAATTTTATATGTTATCAATTTTGCAGTCAAAGGATTTATACGCTCATAAAAAACGTTTCATACCTAGATAGGTGCTATTTGTTAGAACCCAAAATATTTTCAACGGGTCCACCATATCCGCGAGTGCAGATAGCAGAGGAACCTCACCGCATGGCGCACTTTAGCTGTCAGCGTTGATTACTCGCTCACATGCACAACAATAAAGAACCAAAAATGTTTTTTATTCATATTAGAGCATCACCAACGCACACATAGGTACAATCAACACGCGCTAGTTCGGTATTTACTGGCAGTGAACTGAGGGAAGGCCGTAGACGCGCGAGGCGGGCGGTCGGCAGGTTGCCCAAGTAGAACTGCCGCGTCGAGCCCGCCCCACGGCGAACCCCGCCAGCCTTAACTTGCACTACCAACGGATTTTCGAAAGATAAACACATTTCAAAGAGAAACCAATATATTTGGATCGCTTTACTATTCGATAAGTTAAGCAATCAAACTACGATTTAGAACAATTTCAATTAAAGCTTCTATGATTTTCGATGTATTAATTTTATCGTTATACATAAAATTTTAACTTCAATTAGAGTTAAAACTAAAATAGACATTAAATGTTTTAAAATCAGAAATCATTGCTCAATTTACATTCTTGATTAAAGTTATGCAGCAAATGTGTATGCAGTGTCGTTATTGTGTTTTCTTTCTTTTGCACTTCTTTTCACAAAATTAAGGACTTTATTATTATTGCTTGTCAGATTAATGACCTACCTGGTAAAAATAGTTACTGTCGCTCATGAACCTATGCAATGCCAATACAAAGGAGGGCCATTACTTTCCGTTCGGTCAGCTTAAGTTCATTCACAGTTTATTTAAATTTTATACTCTCCATGAATCTCTCTGATCAAAACATTGCAGATTTTAATCAAACTCGATCCCTGAGAATTATCAATTAGGCACAAATTAACGTATCGACGGGGAACAGCTATCTGTGTAATTAATTTGCACCTTTCGGACGAGGTCCGATTAAGTTCGTACAGATCCGATCGTTCGATATAAAATGGGACTGATAAGCTTCCGTTTATTACGATAATTAAATCCGGTCAAATGCAGCGATTTGTCGAGGTATTCAGAATTATATTATAAAACTTTCTCATAAATGGCAATTGAGATGAGTTTTCGAATATTGATGTTTGATTTCATTATAGAGGATAGTTTTGTTCAGTACAAAAAGAAGTTGATGCGATACTGTTATTGGTTTGATTTTATTATTTATGTTTTAGTACTTTGAATTCCGCAGTGTAACCTACTTATTTTACGAATCAATTTTATTTTATTTAGTTAACTGAGAGTACGTTTGCATATTATATTTTATGTCGTTTCTCATTTTCATAAAACGATAACTATATTCGCCGCTGTCAGCGGTTTCACCATAAATAATTTAACGTTTATTATAAAAACTCTATCATATATTATTTATATCTCCAAACGAATAAAACTATGCGTTGCACAATGCTCTATCATCAAGCCAACGACCAATAACTTTCAAACAAATGCTTTCCAAGTTCTCACTAAAAGTAATTAAAATACATTTATTCACAGATGTTGCTAATTACATAAAAGGTTTGAACAGTGATGCCAGCATAAAGGATCGATTAAAACTCACCGAAAAAGGACGCACGCCATATCGTTGAGCCTTAAAAAAGTTTTAAAATAAAAGCGTTGCGTTAAGGACACCCAGGAGGTTGTCTGCATACAAAACGATTAATTAGCGGCGTCAACAAATCTGTTTTAAGGCACTCAGTAAACACAAAGTTTACAGGCAACGAATTTAAAAAGTAAAGTTGAAATGTAATTAATTTAATTAAAATGTTTGGACAATATTTTTATCCACTGACTTGTTGTCCTGAGTCACTTTGTAGATTGTATGCAGATTTACACTTAACAATTATAGTATTATTTTGGACAAAATACCTCTGTAATACTCTCTGGCATGTCTAGACTCGTCGAGCCATAACCTCGCGTACTTATTCGCACGTGTGACACTGCCTTGAGTGCAACGACACACGTTTTTTTATTAGATAGAATTTGTCTCACTCGGATTCAGTAACGCTTTGTTGTAGACCAAGATAAAACCATGAGTGACAATTACTTTTTTCAATACTACAGAACATACATACAGTAGGTTTGTGAAGGTGGTAAGTCTTCCCTGAATATTAAGTGGTAGTTATTTATATACTGAAACACCCTCACATCTTGTTAGAAATTACATATTTTACGGTATACATTAATAATTACAATAACATTGTCATATTAATTTACCGCACTCCAGAAATAGATAATTAGAACGGTGGTTTAATACATTAAATTAAACATTTTCAATCTAAACAGACGAGCGAAACTCCGACGGCTCATCATTACAATATTGAAATGATTTTACACAATCGAAATTAAAAGCGATGTTAATGAGAATTCCGACCAATCTCCTATTTTCGGTGTACCGAGGCAGCTTTGGCTTTTCTGCTATCAAACATGATCAAAGAATACGCATTGCCTTCAGAACTTACTGATAATGTAAAGAATATCGCGGAGGTGTTGAATCAATACCTCCGCGACACTGTTGATTACTTCATGTTTTAACAAACGTCAAAGGGAAAGCTTGAAATAAAACGTAAAGATTATTAACGCTTACGGTAATTACCCTAAAAAATATCATGTAATTATATAAAAATAATGTATCGAATCTCTCTGTATACTTAAAAATGGTTTTCGCCAAGTTTTATTGAAATTCTCGTATTTCAACGGTATCGACGGCAGCAAAGAACAAACAGATATCTACAAAATCGTTAGTTTCCAGGAGAGCGTTTTTTGTGAGAAAGTTTGATAACTTTTACTATAAGAATGCCAGGTTTTTCAAATTTGGAATGTGTAAATAAAATAATGTTTCGCAGCAGATAGCGACATATTTTAAATAAATTATTGTTTTTTTTTTCGTATTACTGCAGATGTCTTTTTCTACATCGCATAGACTGCCATGTATTCGTTTCTACGTAAGACTTTTTCCTTAGAAAAGAAGTAAAAAGTGAAGAACGCATCCAGATCGCGAAATATAATTTCACACCATTTCCATCAACATCATACCAATCGAATAAAGAAGGTAAAGAACCTACAGCAAACGTTTTTTCTAACTGATATCTTTGTTTATACTAAGTGGCTTGCTAAATTGTACGACGCACACACGGTTATCCGGTAGATGTGCGGGTGTACTTCGTTTTTTTTCAAAAAAATAGTGTATATGTCTTTATTTACGCAACAAAAAACACATAAAAAAACACTTTTTGTTTGAAAAAAAAAATTTACCAGATAAAATAAAGAATTCTGGATTCAAATATCCATAAAAGTTAAATTCGGTAAAATGCAGATGTCTTCTTGTTCTTTGCTGCCGTCGGTATTATAATTGAAAACCTTTGACTGAGAATAAATAATACGAAAAAATATTTTCTATTTAAAAGAGAAAGGTGGACGCGGTTCCGAGAAACTACCTTAAGCTTTTACGAATAATTCAATTTTACGCTAGAGGTTGCGACTGTGCTTTAATAAAATATACATTCAATACTCGCCTTTACATAGGTTTTTATATGGGTAAAAAGTTCAAAAATATACCTTTGAATGAAAATGTTTTTTTTTATTAATGATATAATATGTTTTTCATACTGATTAGAATTGTACAAAAGCAAAATAAGCTAAAAGTATACAATACAATATGTACGAGTATATAGACATTTCGTGAGCTTTATTCTCTTTCATTCAGGATGGAAAATATATTTACTGAAAATTTTTCTCGATATTTGAACAAGTCGTTTTGTATGTTGTCCAAATAACATTGCTCTGTATTGACTCGCGTTGTCGCTATTGTGTGGCATGCCTACATACATATGGAGTAGCCTCTCAAAGTTATCCACAAAATCGTAATACAAACAATATGATTCTACGAATATATCGTATTTAATAATATCAGAAATCTGATTTTTTATGGTATGAGCTGTGGTACTAAACTACGAAAATATATCCGTAAAATAGAAAATAATGATTCCATTTTCAGTGTAAATAAAAAAGTTGCCGGCCAATTTTGGCGTGGCTCGTTTGTGCCAGTCCCTCGAGATACTAAGATTATTCTTGAGGAAATAAAGAGAAATCACGTAGGACTAACAGAGGGGCGAGACCCGCTTACCGACTCGCTAACAGACGCTGTTAATACAAAACGACATGTCACGAATCACGAGTCGTGAGTCCGTGGCATCAAATTTATTATCTATTGGCCTTTTTTAACAAGGATTTTGAATACGTTTGCCTGCACTTAAGCTAGGTATTGTTACGTTTCGTCAATATTATAGCAATGATAATGAAACCGAAACTATCAAGCCTTCTTGAAAAAGGTTTTTCTTATTTTTTTATAAACAAAGTAGACGATAAAGATATAACATGAATGTCATATAGCGTATTTTGTCAAATTTAGGCATACGGCTAAATCTTAAAGTATTTATTACCCCACTAAATTATTTCTAAACTTCGAGCAATATTATCTTTAATCTAAACTAAGTTATAATATTATCATTATAGTGAATTTTCTCTATAACTGGAAATAGTGATTAAAGCTGATGAAATTGAGTATAGTAAAATAATAGTCGAATCGTGTGGCAAATTTTGTACTTGTAATTAATATTTGAAATGCAGTACTAAGCTGCAGTATAAAACACAATTTTTATTGCGTATAATTATATGAAACGTTTAATGAGAAACAAGAACACACGGTCATCATAAAACGTTAAATCCGGGCCGCGTACCGTAGAAATATGATGACAGGGAACAGGCAAACCCGAAATTATGTTGCCACATAAAATTCTACGATGGCAAATACGAGTTGGGGCGGGTCAAGCAAACTGATATTTGTGTTACGAGTGAAAGTGGGAGGCAAAGACAGGGCCTGATCCAGTCTACCTAGTCTAGACTAATTTCACCACACTACGAGTATATCTCTTTTATGGACTTTCTAACGACACTCATCCATGAGATGCTAAAGTGCAGCTATTAATCGACCTTTGCGATTAGCATATGCCCTGATTTCATTTTCCAATTTACAATATTCATTCTCCCCTAAAATGGTAGTAAATTAAGAAATAACTTTACTGTCTGTTTAATCCATCCGTGAAGATGCGGAAAACTATTTCACAGTCCCTTTCAAATTGTCGCGGATGTCTAAAAAGGGTGACAATTTTAATTTAACAGTCCTACAGTCCTTGATGAAACTTTATTTTTCATTTGTATTAATTTTCTTTAAATTACGATTTAACTGTTAGCTTTAACGACTTGTTAGTTAGAGTTGCAAAAGTAACATCGCAAAGAGACTAATGAGACTCAGAATAGTGGTCCTAATTGTCTCCCCCTGAATCAGGACCTGTGTACAAAGCTTGCCGAACTAAATATGTGGACATGAAGCCGGGTCGACATGTGACCGAACTGCAAGCACCTATTACCTACACGTCCCCGCCGTTAATTTATTCGGCCCATTACGTTTCTGCTGTTTCTTCAAGTTCTATAGACGGTTAGAAAAGCATCGAGTTAATCTCGATAGACGTAATCCGTTTATGTACATCCATTAACTACGTCCAGTATAACGTCAGAAGTTAATTTGTACTACGTTATTAAGTTTAGTTTAAATAGGTAATTGTATAACATCTTCTTAGATTTATTATTTTTTTTATTTGGAAATATTATACCTTGATGTTTACATCATTATCGGAAAACAAGTAATCTGATCTGCTAACAAAATACAACAAATCAGGTAATTATTTCGTGAACTCGACTGTGACTACTGAAACCCACGCGAAGAGGAAAATATTATATACCATAACATTTTATTGAAATACAATCAACAAAAAAATAGTTTTGTATGAAAATTATCAGAAAAACTATTAATTCTCTCTCTAACTGTTAACGAACTTTAATAAAAAATGGGATTTCCGTGCAAAAAACATTAAGCCGTGAGCTAAATCCTTTGAATATCACGAAAATCTGATCCGAGCTTCTTTATTTTAATTACGAAAGTAATACTGAACGAAAAAGTTAATTTCAATTTTCATATCTTCTTCTATTCCTGTCTTATTGCTGTTGGATTTATAACATTTTATTTTTATCTAATAAGCAGTCGAACGAAACTATACCTACTAAAGGATTATTAAAACTCACAGCAAACAAGAAAATGAACGAAACGCTGTGTTCAGATTTGATCAAATGTGTTATATAATAAATAATACTTAGCTATCATCAAATGCAAAATACACTAAACTAAAACGATTTGTTTTACTGTCTATAAATCAATAATTTGTCTAATAAATCTCCATCTAAGTCAGTACAGATTAAAATCATACGATCGTAAATAACACGAAGATAGTGGACGTATTTGGTATGCACACACGAGAAAACCGCGAGCTGTATCGAGCGAATCCTGGTTTAATTAAGATGCATGTACGCTAACATAACAAGGGTGCTGTGATGAAAATCTTATTACAAGACAGGTACAAACAGGAGATTAAACTGGTTACTAAGTTTGCTTTATCTGATCAGCGGTTTAAGATAAACATAGATTAACTTTGACTTAATAATATGATATTAGGATTGGGAATGATGTTGTATAAATTCGTGTGACGCAGTAACTATTTACCATAAGGATTGTTTGATATCTGTTTACGCAGAAGATTTTGAATAATTGAAAACTTTTATGATTTATCGTGTACCAATGTGTCTGTTCCAAATAATCGAATTCAATTATGTGAAGGCAAGATCTGGCATCACACAAACTCACTTAGAATAAAAAACAACAAAAATTTAATTATAATATCCAAGCTACTTTTTTAGAAAGAACGCATAAAAGCTTTTCAACTAAAGAGACAAGACGGCCGCAGTGCTGGCTTAAAACAAGCCACACTATCAGTAATTACACAAATTAACATTATTGTGACATTGTTGACCTAAATTGCGGGATTTTAGCACAAAATCCGAGTCTGCTATGTGGTCACAATGCTCTACTAATGGATAAGCTAATTTTCTATTCTATTTATGAAAAAGTCAAATTTTAGCAACAATATCCAATCTCCAAATCTTCGTACTCTTTTTTAATGAAATTCCTTTGAAGAATATTTATGATTTTACAAAAAAAACATTCACATCGTTTCCTTGAAAGAGTTTCGACCTGCTTTTTCTAAAGTATTCATGAATTCTCGTTAAGAAATAATTTGTTAAACGCAAAACTTCACGGCAATCAAGATAAAAGTTTCGAAGTGGAAGGATGTAACAGCATAATTAATTAACTAAATCATAATAAATGTTTTTTAATAAGGTGTTCTTTGAATTTCTTTGAGAGGTTAAGATGAATTATAACGACTTACTTGAAAGCCCAATTTAACAAAAATACTCAAGTTAAAAGTGGGTTATTAAAAATGTATTATTTATATTTTGATATCTTAACAATGTAGTTCTTTAATAAATTAGTATCTTTGCTATTGGAATTGAATTGTTACAGAAATATTGTTTTCTTGAAACCCTCTTAAATTCCATTGTTTTAAATTTTATTAAATTTGCCTGGTATTAATTGATGTTATTATTATGTACATATATTTACATCACAAAAGAACTTTTGAAATATTAATTAAACATATAAATTACGAAATTGGAAGTTTAGCACATCCAGGTCTACATCAACAAGGTAAAGAATAGGTATTAATTACTAAAATTAATATTAATTTGAATATTGGAGGTATTGCTATAATCATGGGCGAAGAATGGATGACCGATGGGGCCAAAAAATTCTGGAGTGTCGGCAACGAACTAGTAAGCGCAGCGTAGGCAGACCTCCCACAAGATGGACCGACGACTTGGTTAAGATCGCGGCAGGTCATTGGATGCAGACTGTACAGGACAGGTTATTGAAGCGTGGTTTGGGGGAGGCCTATATCCAGCAGTGGACGCCTATACTATAGGCTGATTATGATGATGATGAAATCACAATTCTGAGACTGCAACCAATAAAATTCAAAAGTAGAATTATAACCGATCTAACCGTCTCGTCATATGAAAATATAATAGGTATGTTTAAAATCTGGTTATATTATAAATGGGTTAAAGGAGCAACGCTATGTAGTTTGCCAACACACTGTTTGCAGCATACATCAAACCAGCTCAGTGCTGACTTTGTAAGCCCATATATCGGTACATAATAAAACGGTAATAGCTTCTTCGTCTCTGCGAAATTGCAGTTCGCTATAAACATATTTATTGAAAGCTAATTTGTAGAATATATTCTTTGTGTATTAAGAGCATCGTAAAGTTGGAAGTTATGAGACTAGAGACTATTGCATACATAGTAGGTAAAAGTTATAAATTTATTTTTGACTGTTTCCTTTTTCTTATTGTAAAACAGGTAAACATGCCTAGTAGTAGCTACTAGCTAGTATTTTATAATTATATTTTATTTGCTTCGTAGGCAGGCGGGCTAACGGGCCACCTGATCATAAGCGGTTACCGATGCTCATGGACCTCTGCAATGTCAGGGGACACTACAAGCCTACGGCATATTTTATTTACATGAAGGTTTTTTTAATTTATAAGCAAGCAAACGAGTTTCTTTCTATTATTGATTTTATAGATTATAGAAGGTTCATGAAACTCTTTTTTAGTTTTTACTGAAACAGATTAATTATTTATAGATACTACGATATTGGTTACGACAAACTTGTACAGTAGAATTTTGATTCCTTATTTCTAATTCTACTTACATTCGTGTCTGCTACTTCTCGATCATATATTAGTATCTGCGTCGTATCAAGAACATAAATTGCTAATGCCTTAGTATCAGCTCGCTTGATACATAAATTACAAAATGATACACGAGCTAAGACGAGCTGGAGGCCTATTTAGCCTATACTTGATGCGCGTATCTTGCTTGGTACTTAACATAGAATAAACACACAGAGGTAAACTACTGTATGTAGACAGGTAGGTACAACTAACACTTGCACTAGAGTCAGCTATTTTGAGTTTCGATTTAGTTTAAAATACGCATACGCTTCTGAAACATTTGACACTCGCATTCGTTTAAAACCACTTGATGTTTCATGTTGGCGAGTACAATGCGACTTCGCAAAAAAGAATTCCATAAAGCTTTACTTCTGCAAAGTTATTCTATGGTACTTACGCATGTTGCCCTTCGGCTGATCTACTTCCGAGCGAAGATAATGCCGATGTATGATTAATGGTAAGTGAGAAGTTTCCGACGAACGAAACCGGAAAGAAGCGGCCGAGTTACTGAAAGGAAATGTAGGCTCGCATACCACATACAAATTACCTCTAAGGATGCGGGCGTATAACCCTTCCGCCTATTCATATTATTCCCGTATAAACTTGGATTACATCAGACTGCAAACGAATCTATCTCGCGCCAAGTTACGTTGTAATAACTCGAAAAATCTATTTTTGCTGAATCAACGTAGTCTTCGCATTGAAAACAAAATTTTAGATGTTTTTTCAGAAGCTCTGTATACTTTTTACAGCAAAAACACTCCTTCAAGCTTTTTAGAGCGCTATGTCATTTTTACTTTCAACTACATTCGAAAATGTTTTAATCATTTCTGTCGGCGGCAGTAATTTTATCACAAAAACGGTAAAAATATAAACAAAAAACCCTCACTTGGAACACAAATGTAAATAGCAAAGCAGTAACTCAGATGTTCCTATTACAGTTACATTATCAAATATGTAGTTCTGGAGTACTGTACTGTACTGTACTGTACCAACCCATTACTGCCCACTGTTGGGCTCAGGTCTCCTCCGAAGAGGGATAAGGCATAGTCCACCACGCTTGCCTAGTGCGGATTGGGGACTTCACATATCTTCAAAGGATTTTTAGAATCCTTTTCCGACATGCAGGTTTCCTCACGATGTTTTCCTTCACCGTTTTTAGCCAGTGGTGTTGTGAAAAATTGCACATAAATCTTTTTCATATTAAGATTTAGAGGTACAAGCCGGATTTGAACCCGCGACCTCCCGTTCGGAAGGACGCGCTTCGACCACTCGGCCACCACGACACAAGTACTGGAGTACTACGGCTCATTAAACTTCAGATATCCACATTTGCTTGCGTCTAGTCGAGAAGGTTCTACGAAACGCAATGACAGCGTCCCGCTTTATACCTGACCTTTTAGATTGTACTCAACCTACTTCCGGCAGTCGGGAATACTAGATACAAACAACTGAGATTTTCTAGGAAATTATAACAAGTTTAATCAACAATTCGAAAAATAACAACCATCTTGAAATTTCTAAGGAACAGATAAATTATTGGATAATCGTAATACACGTACTAGTTCGAGAGCTAGTCCCAATTTTAGGGTACGTCTTTGAGGTAAGCTGAAAAATTGGTCCATAGTTCTCCTGATTGATCCCATCTCGAAACTGCAAACCTAGCTGCTGAGTAGCGGGGCTAAATGGATCCCCACATTTCAAAAATGTTTGTAATTTCTTTTTAATTCGTTAATTGTGTTTCAGACAACTTGCACTTTGATTATTTATGTTTAAAACACAAAAAAAAATAGTCATTTTGCTGTGGCTTTCTCCCTTTCATTTTTTCAAACTGTAGGTGTCCGTGTCGCCCCGCTTCTCTGACCAGGTCTGTTGTTCCGAGTTGGGGTCTATTAGGAGACTATGGACCAAGTTTTCAGCTTGAAAACCAAAAATAGCTCTCGGCCATACACATCATTTTGATCCTTTAACTTATTCCTACGTAAATTTGATTGATACAGAGTTGTAGATTCTACACATTATGTGGAATATTAATGTTTTTGAAAGTTTTCATTTAACTTGCACTGGTTGTAATTATGCACCTATGCTCCAAATATAACCCTGCTCCTATGTAAGTTCAGGTCTTGTAAGTTAAATATGATTTTGTTGAAATTTTGTACACAAACTTATTTAAGGCGACAATGCCAGCCAGCCCACTACGGGAGTCGTCGTCAACCCTCAATGCCTGTACTACAACTACCTGTACCTACAAGATGAACACATTGTGTTTATGGTCGTTTTACTTATATATTACATAATTACTTCTATATTATGATCGAGGATCTTAAAAAGTTTTCCTTAAAAATCAATGACTTTTCGTCAATAATTTTGTTCTAGGTATTACTCAGTAATTAAGACGTGTTCGTTAAATTAACTTATTTATTTTATGCGAACATAAAAGAAACAGCCATAAATCTTTAATTAAAAGACATTTATAGAATAATCATCAATTCGTTTACGAAATTGATTTTCCAAATTCTGGGAAGCAAGAAACGAGATAACAACAATATCAACCAAAATAGCTTTGATGGTTATAAAATCTTGCAAGTGAAATCTTTTTAGAATAAGTCCTTTCAAATGAAGAAACTGCCAAGTGAAGATTTTCTATTAAGAAATAAAGATACTAAAAAAAAAATACTTTGTGAAAGAACTTTTACTGACTGAAAATTCGTCAGTCGATCTTAAGCAGTTTTTTTCGTCGATAGGCCCAATTACCTAAAAATCTCTCGAAATACAATAAAACTACTACTAATTTTATCTATTAATGTGAACAATAAAGCGATAGCAATTTCTCTTAAAACTGTATAAAACTTTATTGGGTGCTCTCCCGAACCGTTTTAGGTTTGATCCTGCATACCAATAGGGTAATAAATGTTGATACCAGGCCTACAAAAAAACAATTGACCTATATCTATAATCAGCTGTTAACCTTAAAAACCTTTATTCAAACAAATAATACGGATTTTTCACTCCGTACTAACCAGTTTTATTTATAGAGTAGGTATTCAACGAAATGTTTCAAAATAATTAAGCTCTCCAGCATTATGATGAAAAGGCCGTTTAGGACCGTCGTTCGTTTAAAATACTTCCCATTTATGTATTCATTAGGGGTACTGACTGGACAGCGGCGGATCTGTCAAAATTCCATTGAGAGCGTCACAATGAAAGTCGACTTCATCTTTGTGTTATTTTCTTGTGGCGTTCGAGGGTCAGGGCACTTGAATAAAAGATTCGTATAGTATCCCGAGATGAGCACAATGGCCACGACAACGCACCCACTGTCGTGAGAATTGCGACCGCATTGTATTACAAAGGGGCTCGCTACAGGCAATCTAATTTAAAGGTAAGCTCGGAAACTGCGTTAAAGTCAACGTAACCGACTAACTTCTTATAATTAGGACGTTTGAGACACTGTTTGTTCCCAATGATCCCTTCTATCACTTGGCAGGAGTTAAACTCGGAAACTTCGGTCTAAAAACCACGCCAAGATTTCAACGAAATCCGAGTAAGCTGCCATTATTTTAAACTTTATCGTATACTTAGTTGGAATAGGTTAATAAACTAAAACTACACAAAACAGAAGCGCACGACTAAAAGTATTATATTTTTCTACGTTCCCTTTTCTGTCGTAATACAAAGAAATCGAAACAAATGAGAACTCTTAAAGAAAAACTTTTTCCGTGCTGCCAAGTTACAAACTTCAATACCTCGGAAACAAAAAAAAATATTGACTATATTTCTTCGTTCCACTTTATAAGTAGTTATACGACGCGACAAATAAAAGACCGGACACATCCGCCATTCGAATACAGAAAATGAGATCCCTCCCCGAATCCGGCTTCGAAGTATAGGCAAATTGTGATCGTCACGAAAACGACTAAGGTTACGCATCAGTGGCCTGACATTATTTGTCAGAGTGGATCGGAAAGCAATTTCGTCTAACTCGAGACTATTTGTCACACATAAAACGTGATCTATGGAATGTCTAGTTGATACATCTCTCAGGACGCTGCAGTCGAATTGACCGTGAAGACACTTCACTAGTGATAAATGATCGGGATGAAACGATTTAAACTTCGATTCGTCATGTTTGTACAATAGAAAAACGTAGGCTTTGACATCGGAATTCAATATGGTGTCAAACTGCCTAAACGTTAGTGAACAATGGCGGACCAGTTACTGTGTTGCTGCAATGATGAATAGGGGCAACTCGAGTAACAAAGCAACAAGTCTATATGTAGGTAGGTATTGAAGTTGTCAGCCGAGAGTGGCTTCACAATGAGTGTCAGAGTTGACTCTGTCAGTCGCCGGTCGCCACAGACTAAAATAGTTTTCGTGCAGTGACTGGGATTTTCGGCTGAAGACAGTAAATTGGATTGGGTCGTATCAGTGAATCGATGCCAGGAGTAATAGATGAAAACTTATTCTCCGCCTGAATTGAGAGCTGCGGATGTCACGATATTCACTATGTGCACTCACGATTTATTTGCACTATTTTTTGCATGATTAACACAGGACAAAATTGCCAGTTTTAATTTTACTCTTACATTCATTTTAAATTGTATGATCAGGGAACACTAGTTATATTACCATTACAACATGATCAAAAATAATAATTTATCATTAACTGTCCTTGTTTCTTACGTAATGTAAATAGAGAGCCGTTTCGCTTTTCTCAGTAATTGTACTAGACTATTGCTAACTGCGATGAATTAATTATATTTTATATTCATATTAAGTGTTTTACTGCACTGTACACAATTCAGTGGTCATCAATCTTTTTAGTATATTAGAATAAAATCAGTATCAAGTCAAACAATATTATACCAAACCTCATAGTGAATTTTAAAAACAATATCACTTTGTTCTCATTGAAACAACTTCTAATAAATTTGTTTTTTGTCATCCCGAAGTTAACACGAGTTACAAAACATTGTCCGAAATAAACATATATGTTAAAACAATTAACGTAACGTATTAATGTGTATATGAGTGGTGATCGTGACTTGGCACAGTAGTGTTGTTTGTAAACTAATGTACACAGCGCGAACTTGTGTTGCAGCTTGCACGGCAGTTAGTTCCAGAACCTGCAACGGCACGCTAAGTACTTAATTGTGTCGGCGGTCTAACACGACCAAACTTAAATGAAATACTCGTGTTTGTGGTAGTGCTTCTTGCGTAAATCACGCTGCATCCAGAATGTATCTGGCTATTTGCACGGGAGCACTGAATTTTGTAGTACGTTTTCATTTGTAGGCTAACTCTGTTTAAGCGTAGTTTGTGTGGTTTTCATTATTATTTTATGTTTATTATTCAGTTAGCATGGGGTGTGCTCTCTTGAATACGTCGACACTGCGATTTTCCAATATCTTCTCTCCAAGTACACTTTCACAGGCATTTAAACAGAAAATTAAAATTTATCGAACCTATTTATAAACTCCATTTATTCTATTTTAAACAGTTCATGGTAAAGTGAGTAAATTAACATTTTTTTAATAATTACCTGTTATTCATTTCATCGGTATTTATGAGAGAATTTGAAACGATAGGACCAAAAGTGGCGTAACGTCTCAGGGGTCTCATTTATTCATGTGCCATATTTCAGCCAAACCAGTCCAACAACAAACAACTCACTTTGGTATTTGTAAAATGACTTTCAATTTGTAGTCATTTATATTTTGTATTTCAGTATTTACTTACTTCAAAAACTTAAAACCAATTGATCACTTGTATTAAATAAAATAATTAACGATTAAACAATTTCAATCTAACTTAACTAAGGAAATAGTCCAATGACAAAAATCCTTCGTTCTATTTTTTTCGTAGCGCCATCACAAAACAACTGAGGTGGAAAATCTAAGATGATTTTGTGATCGGGTAACGAGAGAAAGATAATTCTAAAATTTGCTTTATCGAATTGCGAGACGAAATACAATACGAAGAAATCAATTTATCGTTTTGAGCCCTCGCTAGGAAATATTTCGAAAGGTACTTTTGATGTATATCCCGTTTGTGAACCAATATAACCCAACTAAGAATTCGTGTTATGCGTAAAAAATATACATGAGAATTGGACGTGGCAAGCCTTTGTTTGGTTGCTAAATCTTTTTGGGCGTTCTGCGTATTTCATTTGTTTCTGTGGCCTACATTTCATTCTCACACGCCTGTTATCACAGACTACACGTCCGACTAGCATGTACTGTACATCATGTAGTTTTTGACGTTGTACCACAATGAATACTGTTCTTTTCGGCTCTTTGCTTAAGTGATTGCGTCAAAGAGATATACTTAGGTTTTATTCTGTGTTCTGGAACAAATCATCTTTAGTAAACATAACCGAAAAAGTTTGAATTCGTAACTCGTTTTATTGTTAAATATTAAGTTATACATACATGTGCTTTTAAAACACCTGTTATCATATTTAAATTTGTTAGAAAATAAACTTTAAACAAACGCTTGTTTTGTGCACAGAAAGACTACTTCTGTTTTAGATCACCTAATCTAATTTTGTACCTTTATCGTATACTCAAAACACAATCAAACTACAACCAAAGCGAGTGGCTTTGAATCCTTGAATACTTTATGTACCTTTCAGTTTCTGATAACGTTTCACGGACTGGTTCGGTATTTTTTCCGAAATTGAAACGAAAGTATTGCCCTCGTTAAAATAAGCACTTTCATGAGAAACGAACTTTTAGAATGGGTGGAATCTGAAATGAGGCTTCGAAAGCGAACGATCACTACAAAATGAAAAAACCTTTTATTTTTCGACATAATTGAAGAGTTGGGTCATTGAACATCTTTAATAAAACATATTTTGATCTAGATTTTATAGGTAACCGGGTCCTTTACTTTTAGGATCAGTATTAAGATGAGGTGTGAATAACTATGATTTTATTTATTCCAGAATTGTGACTCTATTTCTACCAAAAATATATCGTAACGGACACGTATATATATATATAGAACTAATTGATGTCAAAATCAATTCCTATACACTAAAATATACCTACCTATGCAATGTGAGTAATAACATTTAATGCAGGAGGTTCGACAATTGCTGATTTCTATTTTACATAATTATATTTAACCACATAAGAGTTCGCAATACTTATTTAACATTAACTATTGAAGTTAACATTCCTTATTAACTCTAAATTAGATTACATCACCCTACTTACGCACATGTGTAAATTTAGATACTACCTAAATAGAATTAACACTTACGTTAAGCACGTGAACGTAATAGACAAATTAAAACGACTTTACACTTCGAAATGAACGAGTGTTCGGGAGGGTGTCATTTGATCTTCTCTAATGAGAGCGGTGTATGTATGTATCACTGAGCTCACAAAAGCCTCTTAGTCGCGTTTTGCTCCAAAGCTTATCCAGATTCAAGGCAACCGAGTACTTGAACTTGTGACGTTTTAAACTGTTCCAACATTGTTGGAGATTAAGTAATTTGTCTGATTAAAATCTCACTAAATATGTCTTAAAGTTGAGACATGTTTATGATTCCAAACGGGAAATTAAACAAACATTTTTGTATTTTAGTAGATTGGCTAAAAACTAAAATAGAAAAACAAACAATTGAAGAACGACTTCGATCGTCGACATCGCGAAGTGTTGCATTTTAATATACAAAGGAAAGCGCCGAGGCTGTTAACGTCTGAACAAACGGCTACAATAATTCCGACATTTACACGAAATCACGGATTCCCGTTCCACGGAACTGCATGAAAGACCGTAAACATAAAAGGGATTCCATCGTTTTTCCAAACGTTTCTATTGACCCGCTTTTATAGGGTAAGTTTTCGAGTAAATAAAACGGAGCTAATATCTTAAAGTTTGCGACTAAGTTTAAATAACTGCTTCAAGTTTGCTAGACGAGTCGTTTAAGTGAAGCACATCCGATTCCTCTCAAAGTTTCCGAACTGTCAAGTTGTAATTGAAATGTGACGGTTATAAGCCGCTTGTGGGGTTAATTAAATACAATTTAGAAGTGTTTTGTCTCATTTATTATAATTTGCACCTTTGAAAAATGAAACGTAGTTGAAACAGTGTTGCTGTATCAAAATCATAAGTATTATATTACACTTTGGGTGATTTCCTATTTGTACTTAAATAAACTAGTTAAATTCGCTAGATGACACGTTCGTTAAAATCGATTTGCAAAAATAGCAACACTATGGAATCCTGAATATTTGTCAATATACTCAACTTTATCATATCTAGTCTATCCAATCCCCTTGCTTTAAAATCAGTTTAACAGCATGTACTCCACGAAACATTGTATGCTGTCAGTTAAATTCAATTCGTCATCAAAGGAGTTCAGCATTTATGTTTCCGGGAATAAGATACATAGGATTAGACTGTAATCATGGCGCAATATACAAGACTCTCTCTCAACTTTGTTTCTCAGAATATTCTCTAATCTTCTCTGTAATTAATTTCCTGCGCTGTGTTTTGACAAACGCATGCAATTACTTTTAATAGTACTGAATTAGTGTAAATGTATGACAGTTTAGTTATGTTGGTGTTATAAGGGGCGACATACGTATGAGGGAGTACGGCTTTTAGTTTTACCACAGAATTTTCTTACGTTGTCGTACTTGTACAAGTTATTAGGCTAGGTTCGCTTGATCCAAGTTAGATATTTTTGCCTTAAGAATGATAACACAGTACACAAAATTTATATTCCGTGCAATTTAATTATAGTTTACTAACTAGCTCGCGCGTCTGCGTCAAATTTATGTTTCGATTACGATTATATAATCGCAGAAAAATGCTTATTTTGAAATTTTGTACTAAGTAAGTTTATTTTCGCATTTCTATCTAGATTCATGTTACATTCGATAAAAGTTTATATTAAGTAACTTCCAGAATGTTTTCTCTCTTAGTGAGCTATCCCAACAATGTTCACTACAATTTATATCGCTCAGCTATTATAAACCCTATCCCACAGACCTTAATAGCGATTTTCATTTTCGTTGTCCGTAAACAAATAGTTTTAGTGTTGAAATCAGTCGACCTGAACATCCTTAGACAATAAATCTGCCATTTTACGTATACATACTTATAGCAAGGGCAGAAGGTTGTTTAGCCGGAGATCGTTAATCTTAGCTGGTCTTCAACGACGTCCAACAATATTTTATACATTTTCGTGCCATTTCAAGCGAGACTGACATTTTTTGGACAACAGCTTATAGCTCGCTTAGGCATCACAATGTTTCATTGAAATGGCAAAAAAATCACGAACGTGCGTCTTATATTAGGAGCTGAAGAATTTGGGAATTCGTTCCCCAAAAACTCCTGTTATTAAAACACATCTGTATGTTTTCGTTTAATATATATATTCCCTAGCGTAAAGGCTTCTTCTTATTCGAATTATTCAAATTTGTTTGAAATCAACACACAGATTTACATATATTTCTAAAATTGCTCAATGCTTATACGAGCGTTGATTGAGGAGAATCGATCGTATCGTAACTTAGAAGAGACCTATGTCCAGAAAGATAGACACCATAGAACTTACAACTTAACTTTAATACCGCCTTCTAAGATATAACTATGTAATATCAAAAAAAAAACTATAACAAACCTACAAAAATAGAAAGAAAAAATACCAGCTGCTGCGTTTTTCTGTAATTCATTAATTATATCTATGTAATTAGTTTGATAATCACTGCTCATGAACATTACAATCATAGTCTCTATCGAAGTAATGCACAATACATTGTATATCTTTGTTCAAACAACGTGTATATAAAGTATAAAGGCAGATCGTCTTGATGCAAAAAAGATCAATAACAATTTTAAATCTTCAGACTATGTCACGTAATATTTAGTTGTCCAAGTTCGAACAGAGTCTATGGAATCACAAATCGTAACATTCATTGATTCTCAAACGATTTCGGGATCACGGACCGCTGTTACTCTTCCATCGATGGTTATATTAATAAAGTTTTATTACAGGGACATTCTTTATGAAGAGAAAAGTTTTCTGTTCGATTTGGCTCCAGTAAACGAATTGAACATACCGTTAATTTGGGACACTAATAGATAATGTACTGATTAGCCTGTTTTTTAATGTCCATTTACTGACGGAAATATAGTTGCAAATGTATAAGATATAATAATAATATTGATGACTAACGGCAATATTAGATCATAAGTTATTTCCATTACTCATGAACGGGGTCCAATTTACCAAGTCAGAGGACACTATGAGGCCGCTGCCTACAATCTGCCTCTAAGAAACTCTCTTCAAACGTCATTTGAAAAAAGACAAGTTATATAGGAAAGAAATGATTTCGTGGTTTAATTTCGAAGAAACAGTTTAGGTTTTAGTGCTTACTTAGTTTATCTATCAGCAGCGCTTGAATCAAATAACCTTTCGCTATAACAGTATCAGAATTACCTAACATATTTTATCAGCAGTTTAGTTTAGTCACGCTGTATATTGCATGTATAGGCAAATATTACCGTCTTAGTCAACGTGCCTTACAAAATGAAACATGACCGAGGTAAACGAGCACAGTCTGCGCCTCATCAACACTAATAGGTCGACATAAATCTATCCTGATGAAAGTAATAACGAACGTCGTGTCCCAAATCGATTTGCAATGAATACTATTCCCATGAATAATGTGTTAATAACGAATAGCATGGGTCGTTTGATTCGATTTGCGTGTTAAATGTTTACAATTGTTTATTGTTTTGAATTGAAAATGTTTTTAAGTACTGTGAAAAAAAGGTTTAAAATGGAGTAGAAACCTTGGCTAACGTTCACGATAACTATAGAATATACCATTTATATTTATACAAAAAATAAACTTGTATCAGATCATAAAATTGTTCAAGTAAAAAATACACAATACGTAATGTAAGCACAATTAGCCAAACTCATTCCCCAATGTAATATATCGTAAAACCGACCTCACCCCGGAGGGTTTTATTTTTAAATGACATTGCGTATTAATTCCTACAAAGTTGTTTCTGTGACCTGAGCTCACAAAAATATATCCCTTGTCCCAGCTGACGTTGTTTTAAACAATTTTCTTTAAGCAAATTTTGTCGCTCGCTTTTTTAGGAGCGCCGTCCTCGACGGTTCGAATCCGCTGCGTCTTCCTTTTTGCAAATTACGAAATGATGAGAGAGACAAGAAGCTGAATATTTGTCCCAAAAAGAAACTAGATTCTCAGGCTACATATTGCTGATACGGATTTCATAGTAAGTTATTATTAATAGGTACATAAAGTGATGAACGTGAAAGATAGAAAAATTGAGTGAAAAAGAAAAAAAAATGTGAATAAGTGTTGAATGTTGTGTTTAAAGTAAAAAAATAGGTTAAGAAACATACTTAGAGATCAACTTTTTTATTATTAACGAGAAACCAAAATCAAGTAAATTTGTATAGTTGTAATTGTAAAGTTTCTATCAAGTTTCTTTCGGTCTCATTAAAACATTTACATAAAAAACCTACGTTTACTTAACATAGAAAACATTAAGTTTTCAAACCACGAAAACAATACATTAAATTAAAAACTCGAGTAATGAAATCGTTGAGCAGCGCAAAGCAAGTTTTTCAGGCACATTAGCGCGTTTCGGTCGGCGTGTAGCCCGCAGCCCTTTCACGTACTGTATGAATCTCTGTGAAAGAACGTCAACGGAGCACAAAGGCCGACCTGAAAATTTGGATGCTCATACCATTTCAGCGATACGTTTAAAAATGTACACTGAATCTGATTGCTTTTACGAGAATTATATTTATGTTTTAAAATTGTTTGTTGTACATTAAAAGCTAAACAATCCCGGGTTTTTGTTTTTTACATTTGTTTAATTATATTTATATTTACAAAAAAATGTAGCCTGTTTTGGGTGTAGTGAATGAATGTCAACAAATAGAGAAACACTATTTACAAATCATAATTGATTAGAGATACAAAAAATACTATATTTTAGCATTTTCTGCAAAACTGTTGCTGTGTTCACAAAAGGTTTCTTGATGTAGGTACGATTATTAGAAGTGAAAATTCTTTAAGCATTCATGTTAAAATTTCTAACAATCAATTAAGTATGGAGAACGGCATCACTTATTTGCTTACCGCTTATCTTTATGGCTGGTAGGTTTTGTATGAAATATTCTGTCAGGCTATTAATCAAAAGGGTACGCCTCGACCTTCGAGTTACGACTGCCTACCTAAAACCTAAGTAATATCGCCTCAGGGCTTATTTTCATTTATCGATTGTGGTGTGTTGTGTGGGAAACTTTGAGGACTGGAGAATAAGTGATTTAACAGAATATATTCCTTAGAAAATTCCGTCCAAAATATATTTAACATTGTAAATTTAATGTTTATTTATTTCGAAAACGAAGAAGAAATTTTCGTCAAATTCAATATACAAGTTTTTCACTCACTCCAATACATTTACTTGATGACAGCCTCAAAAAAGTAGATTGGAAACGAAATGAGTTTTCTCAGTGTCAATTGTTTTTGTTTATGTACGAGTAAACTGAACCGCAACGAGCCTATAAAAGAAGGATTACGGTTCATATGTTTTTTATAGCCGTTATCTTTCTTATTTCCTTTTTATAGGGCGATTTTCGAACATTACTAGATATAAATTAGGTTTGAAAGCTCTTAAAACCAATCCCTTTCAATCGAGAAAATGAAAAACAGCAGAACTTGAAGGAATCGATAGTTTTGTTGGAAATTTCTTAGGATAGGTTGGGAAGTTGTGTAGTAATTGGACCACGTCTAGAAAGTTCCCATAAGAGCTATCTCCATAAACGCGACAAGTTTAGCACGTCGGACCTACTTTACGACTGTCTGGAGAGTGCAGCGCATCGAGCAACGTCTTCTGGTTAAGCCACTTTATAATAATGGTAATTACGTGTAATGCAAATGTAAACATTATATTAAGTTAATGCTATTTAAAACGATGGCAAGTATATAAATCGAATATGGTATTCTGTTTAAAACAGAAATAGTTATAAAAATGTAGGTTCAGCACCTTTTAAAAATAGCAAAATTTGTGCCATACTACGACTATGACTTGTTTTTCTTCAAACAAGGGTTGTAGAAAGTACTTGAAGGTATGCCGTAGTTAGCGACCCCGCTGTGTTCCCTGACATTGCAGATGTCCACGAGTAGCGTTAACCGCTTACGATCAGGTGGCTCGTTAGCTGGTCTGTCTATAAGGCAATAAAAAAACTAATAATTAATTCGCTCACACTTGTCTATTAACAAAATCTGGAGTCTCAATTTAGTAGTAATATTATTTGTCAAAACGAGTGCAATGTTTTACATTTCACAGCGTCTTAGAAAGTCAGGATTAGGCTTTAACAAGTAGATAGTCCACATAGAAAAGGGAGTCACATCTGAATTAAGAACGTGTTCGAGTGACCGAGTTTCCGAACAGTCGGTATCATGGCTTACGGAATCGCAATTTGGAACTAAGTGCCGACATCAGCACAGCTGCGTTTCAAGACACTCCGCGTTATCCCGCGACGCAATCGACTCGCCGCTAATGGCACCCGCCTCATAAATATACAAGGTGAATGATACGACAGAGGTTAGTTAAGGAGGTTCTCTCAATATACTTCAAAAAATAAACGATTTTTGGATTGCATGTTTTACAACCTTAAATTTGTTAGTGCTATTTGTGTTAACACCGACATTGATAACTTTTTGTAAGTTACAGCTTCTAATTCAGTTTTTCTTGATTACTACGACTATTACTTTTTCATTGATTCATATTCTCCATTTTTGTTCCATTACTCGAATTAAATTTAGAGTACGAAAATATTTTTTGCATTGATGATGATAGTAGGTATAGGTTACCTAAACTCAGGAACCATATTTAAAAAGCATCTTGAATCTTGACGATGAAAAAAATATTTCATAATCCCTCCGCGTATCTGGCAATTGGTATGCAAAGTGTGATCGCTGTTTTATACCCACGCGACACGGCCCATATGGCGCTACGGACCACGGCCAGGTCGTATAAAACTTTACGATTTTTTGTTACTACATTCTTTATGTTTTTATTCGAGAAAAAACGTTTTAGCGCCAACAAAGCCTACTTTGTTACCTATTAAATCATAAACTACAGATAAACTTATCAATATTATGACGTATTTTTATCAATTTCGAACACAGCAGCTGCTCAATTCGTTTCTTATTTGTTGACTTCTAAAACTTCTTGCACTTGTGGTTGAACGACTGACTATGTCTAATCTGTTTCAAAGTTCAACGAAAAAAAATCTACATAATTCTACAATTTTGTTTTGTTATCCAATTTACGTTTGTAAACTTCGAATCCATCTTCGCGAATATAAATCCGTTTCATAAAGCGTTCACTGTTTTTCCAACTTTTATTTCTATTAAGAGACTGAAGATCTATGAACACGATGGAGAAGTCTGGGACGAGACTGGCGGCGACAAACGCAAGGAAATTGCTCTGTTCAGTCGGGAAATTGAGACGTTTCTTGTAAAATTGAGCCTTGACAGTCCAAAGGCAATCATAGAATGGATCAAAAATTTATGAAATAAGATTTTTAAATATTCACGACCCAGTTACCCTCACAATGGCAGTTAGTACGAACGATGGATGTGAACGTTACATTATTTATTAAAGGCGTGGGAAGATTATTTTTATACGCTTTGAGTACCACTTTACATACGGATACTGATTTTTTTTAAATTCTTGCGTTTTATTTTGTTACCATTTTTATGCAGTTTAATACATTATAGCGATCTAGAACAACACAGGAGAATTTAGTGAAAAAAAAATGGAAAAAACACCTTTTCTAAAATAATAAATTATTTCAAGTTGCTAGGCTAGCAGATTATACCTACACCAGAGCAGATACAAGTTAAGCTGTTTACCTGTTTGTACTTCAAGTTATTATATATGTTAAGTATTATAAACTTATAGTTTGGATCTATCCCGTTAGCTGTCTGCCACAGACTTTAAACTTCATAAATCGAACAGTTCAAGTTTTCGGGTTAAAGTTTAATTTATTTCTATCAGTATTTCGTTAAATACCTATCTCATTAATATCGATCGTTAGCACAGTTCGGTTCCGAATGCCAATGACACCAACTTATTCGATTAAATGTTTTTAGATGCCATCCAAAACGGAACGTGGTCGGATGAGTGGCTGTCAAGTCGTAACGCGATTAATCCGGCGGGACAGCACGCGGATAAAATATTTGAACAGGAAAATTGCTCTGTCTTGAGACTGAAAATTGCGGAGGCAAGTAGCGCACTAACAACGTCAACCCAACAATATTGCAATTCAATGAGCTAAACGACATTACTCACGCTATCTGAACATAAATATGACAAATATAGAGGAGGAAACTGACTGTTTGATAAATCTACGCAAGGACTTGGGGTTTACTAAGACGGCTAGAATTACTTGAAAATTGACATAAATAATAAGATTCTCTGAAGACTTGTCAGATTTTTGAACATGCTATTACATCCTGTAAAAATCTAAAGTCCGAGATGAAAGCTTTTTTTGTGACGCTGACGAAGCGATACGGATCGCAATATTTCAAATAGAAGCACAATTTTCATATATCGAGAAGTGTATTACATGATCGAACATATGTGCGGACAAAAAGCGAACTGACGACGGTCAGACGAGATGAATACAACTTTTGGGTCGTTTTTAAAATTTTCTGTTCTTCTATGTAATTAAAATACTTTTAGGAATGACATTTGAGTGCGATTCAGTTTTTAATGCTCCTTTTTATGAACACGAGTTTAGACGTTTAATGCGCAGTCATAGACGGCAACACTATAGTTAAAACGTTATTTATTTACTTCACCAAAAGTTCAGAGCCATCAGAGGTTTGTACTTATTATAAGAATGTACGCTTCCTAACGGAAATACTATCTGAGGAAAACTGGCTCTGATCAGTAACTCGTACCTACTAAACCCTCAAAATGTTCGTAAATTTACAATAGGTAACTGCCATCTAATCTTTCTTGGTTTTCATACGTTTAAGTTTTCGTCTGAATTGCTAAATTTTGATAATAAAACATTTTTTTGGATATCCTCGTCTAGATTTCTTCCGTTCAAGGAAACAATATTCAAAAAAAGATCCAAACCATTGTAATAACAGGTACGGAATGAACAAAGATTTAATTACTCCTGATAGTTTTAATATTTACATAAAAACGGCCATAAAATAAAATTCTGAGTTTTATTTTTCCTTCTATTATTAATTTAATTTTCGCTCAAATGCCTTCCAAGGATTAAATAAACCGAGACCTAATGAAGTTATAACCCAGGCTAGCATTTGATTGAGAAAATACGGACTCGTTTTATTCAGAATTGCCTTAAAATTTCAATATTTTGTTTTTTCCGCATCTAAACTCGAGTTAAGTTTGAGGAAACCACACATCAAATATTTATTTGTCAGTTTGTACGTGTCTTGACGCCATAAATAAAAACCTTTTACCAGAGCAAGTAATCCTTAGGCTTCAGGATTTTCCACGGTGTGTTAACTTTAGTGAATAGCCTGATGCGAAATGAAAACAGAAGTCGGAAGCTAATGGAAAATATATTATTTTATCTCGGTCTCCTTGACATTTCATTGATAAATAGAGGAAAACCATTTCAGTTAATTAAAATGGAATTGAAATGAAGGTACTCGTAAGGATTACTTGTTGATGGTGAAGAACCTTAACCATTGCATGATTTTCGAGGAAGATATTTAAAAACAACTTATTATAGAGACCTAGACCACCGTTACTATCTTACACTGTAACTTCTACAAATGAATTTGATTAGTTAAATAAGCAGAGATTTTTTACTACTTAAACTTAGCAACATGTTCAATTTCGAATTCTTCGTTAAAATGTATGTGTTATGCAGTGTATGGTAAAATAACTCAAATTAATATTCAAATATTTTTAGTCGGGTGAAATTTTTAATGGTCCTTGATAAGCACACTAACTCATGCTAATGGTGCCGAGACTAGCGCTAACCGCAAAACACAACATTTTAGGGTTTTCCTGGCATAACCTAACATTTTAGTTGAAAATAAAACGTAACAAAATAACGTAAATATGGTAAGTACTGTATTACTGAAATATTCAATTAAATACGCTAACTTGTTATCATTATTCCAGCTGTTCAATTTTTAACTTAATTTATGATCCAGTACCTAAACATTTGAACCTACAAGCTTCTTCGTAAAAGTGGTAAAATATAGTGCTCATGAACAGATATCACAATGCACACTATATGTAGCGTCTTTTTTATGAATTTCCTTTCCTATAGCTTATTATAAAAAGTTTTTATCGACTAAATAAAATGCAATAGACAATCATTAAACTTAAAAGCAATTCCTATCGTTTTTAATCAATTGAACTTTATACTTTTGTAATATGCTTCAAAATAATACAGTAAATAGCTTCATCAGCTACTTTCCTTACTCTGTTAATTACTTTCCTTATTCGTACGTGCGTACGTACTCTCTAATAAATGTGTACCGACACTAGAAAATGTCCGCTCAGACCTTGGTGTTAATGATCCTAAACAAAAGGGATTTGTTTGCTTCCTGAAGGACCATGGTCGTGAAACTGATTCAATCTACCCAAGTGATAGCCACTATGATACTTATGAGGGTCTTCCGGCCCTTTTGTAATGATTGTGCTCGAATCGAACCCTAAGGAACCGCGAAGGTAAGGCTGTTTCGACAGAAAAATGTGCACTACTGTATGGTAAATAAATTTTATCAAACTAAACTGTTTACACAGTAAGTATATGCTTTTTGAACTAGAAAATATTCAATATTGAACTTCGCCTCCTTTTGTTTTGGAATTATGGTAAAATTTAGAAACGGATTTGATTCCGCTGTGATGAAGGAATTAAAAAACATTATAAAAGTAATTGATATTAATGAACATTTATAATCAGCTCCATTTATTTTTAAATAATATCTAATCCTATTAAAAGATCAGTATAATAATAATCTTTTTATTAAGCAGATTGTAACTATAAATATATAAAGCTTGAACCTAGTACAAGTTTGAAGAAACACAAAACAGTACGTTGACTTACAAAAGTACTGTGTTTTTTTTACTTTGCACATAAAAGGCAACTTCTAAATTGCTTCTTTATCTTAGTAAACAACGGAAATATCTAAATAATAACTTTGCAAGCGTCTTCAATACATAATAATAAGACTGCCATAAAATCCTTAGAATTTATTATTACAAATTTAAACCTATAAACAAATGACTCTAACCGTATCTGCATATGATTTATGTGAACAAGATTAAAGCTTTTCAAATAAACAGTAAATGTGACTACAAGATTAAAAACGGGAAAGTCTTGTTAGGTATTTTATAGTGAACGGTACCAATTAGCACTAAGTGGCGAACCAAACTGACGGTCTTTTAGTGGAGAAATATTTCAGAGCGCGTTTCAACAAAACGCTGAGCAAAAAGGTGAAACGAAGCTAAAAAAAAGTAAGAATTATGCTTGTTTTGCTTTGTACTATTTTATATTTACGATTGGACCTCTAACAGCACTTTTATTCTATTTTTCCCGTAATAAATTGGACAGATTGACTTAGTCGTAATTCACTACTAGATCGAGGAATTTACTACATTTTTTTTGCTGTTATTTGTATAATACATTTTGGTTAAGTAATAATGTTAGGAAGTCCAGCCATACACCGTAGATCATAACATCAATAAAACACATTAATAACGATGCTTAAGCTGACCATATCGCTTACTAATTGAACCACATTAACGTCAGAAAAATTTTAAATAAATTTTTAAGTACATTTCGAATTAAAACGAGAACTCTCAAGAAACTAAGAAACTCATTTCTCATTACCAAAATTCTCCCCTCGTTTTCTCGCATCAGAGGTAAGTTTCCTTAGAACTTGAAGCTGGTACGAAATCTCCTAGATAAAGTCATATGTAGAACCGTCAACGAACTTAGTTTTATTTGAGTTGAGCATGAATGAACGGATACAGCACTGCAAACTGAAACAGAACTGAACTAGGCCACTTCTGATAGTTTTGGTTATTCACCGCTGAAATGCAAAGGAATTATTATGAATAAGTAAACGTTGCTACCACTATAAATGCAAGCAGAGCATCAGAGAAATGACGAGTTTTTGCATGTCCTAAATAATATACCTAACATATTAGTATGACGTCATGGTTAAGAATGTTATTAGATTTATAATAGAACAAAACAGCAATCGAAAAAAAATTACAACATTGCGAGGGAAGCAACATCATATCCATAAAGAAAAGAAAAAATATCCTCCATAAGAATTCAACGACAACGAGTTTCCATAACACCATTATTACAAAAACAACTGGTTTTCATATTTCAGGACAAAAACATTTTTCAAATAAGTTTAGCAAAACGATTCAAGTACCAATCCTTTTATTGTCAAGCTTCCAAGTACATCTTTTATGATGCGTTCGCAATTGTTTACCTCATCTTTAACAAAGCTTTTGATATTGTTGGCTTTCACATTTTCCCATTGTAGATAAAGTATTATATTATTTTCTATGGAAAAACTCACGCATTCAACGAAAACAAACAGTTGAAAACTGTTATAAACGGAATTAGTTTTGAGTTAAAACCTCGGATTTATAGTAGGTGAGCGTTCGAAAAGTTTTGTTTTATATATGTCAAAAATATAATAAACTTGAATAAGAATGGCCATAAATCTAGATAACGTTCGGTACAGTCGAAAAACACAAAATAAAAGTTGAAAAACAAATAAGAGAGGGTCATAGTTAGAATGATGTACGCACTATAGCCGTATTATCGCGGACAGTTATTGTTAAGTCATAAACGGCCGGCAACTGTTATCTGAGACAAGCCAGACGCGGTCGTAACTCAGTGAGACCCGATCGATACAACTTTCCCGCAAATTCAACCCAAATGGTGCAACTGTTTATGACGATGCGAAATCACACTATCGAACGAACGAAATCATACCGATCGATGAGCAAAATTACGCTTGCGGTCACCAATAGTGCATTGAATATTAGCGTGTATAATCTACAGGCTTAGATTATATATGTCTGATAAAATCTGAAAGAAAACATAGCGATTTAAATATGCCCATTCATGTAAGTATTTACCAGAACGACATAAAACAGACTAAGAAAATACACTAACATTATGCAAAAAAAATACAGTACTTAGTTCGCCGTATCTCTCGTAGTGTTTACGCTCTAAGTCGATAGACCAAATCAAATCATCAGATAGTAGCAATTACGCCTGCGGTGACCACTACGTATTGAAACGATCCGTGTAAGCTCCCTGCTGCATGCTGTATCGGCATTACGATTGCCGAATTATCATATTCATATGACTTGTTCCATTTAAGGATTAACATACATTCGTAGTGGACAGTAATCGCTGTATATGTGGTAAGAGATAATCGTTTCCATTAGCATAATAATATCCGATGTACTAATAAACTGTACAGACATTGAAAGTAAAACAGACATCAACATTTACTCTTTCAATGTTAACAATATTTTTATTTTCGAAAGTAGGTATTTTTATCCTTTTTCTCACATCATTAATCCTTACGTAAATTATCATTACTACGAAGATCAATGCCAAGGGCAGTATCTTTATTTTCAAAAGTTGACAATGTTATAAAAACAAATGACAATCAATTAAATAAGTAGACCGTAAACCTCTGATCACGATAATACCTTCTATCGATACGAGAGCATTATCGGTAATGCCGATTTTCATTTCATCCTCTCTGTTTTAATAGACCCATTAAAATATGATTTACGTACGTACTTATCACAGAATCGGTCGATTATCCAACAAAACCTTTGTTCATGAAGATTATCCATATTTCGAATAACGAGCCAAATTTACCCCACGAGCTGCCAATCGACGGGCCAACTCATCACACGAACTTTTTGAAACGAGTCAGTAATTTCAAGTATAAATGTAATTTGTCGGGATAGTATTACCTGTATTGAATCAGGCTTTATTTACAAACTTGGATTACTTTTTGTGTAGGTATGTATTCTAAAGGATACGAGTACAGTTTTTTGTTGGTGGTCAAGAAAGATTTCATGTATAATAAAATCCTATCAATAAATAGTAGATATTTTTTGCAGATGGTTAGAAAATCATTCTGAATTTGTAGGAATATAACTTCTCATTTACGAATCTTAAAATGAATAGTAAGTATTGGAGATCGTTGCAGAAAATGCTGCAGAGTGGATCTAAGTTTATTTCTATCTGAACTTTAGTTTAGCAAAATAACTCACTGACTAAAACCGTGAGCTTCGGAATCAACTTGATCTACGTAGCTGAAATTTGGCAAGTAGATAATTTATTGAAAGTAAACAGGTAAAATACGATTTCGTATTCCTTTCTATTATAAAATTCAACACTCAAAATACGACGACGACTATATCTTAAAAATCTATCACTTTAGAATAGACTAGTCCTTTTTTGTAAACTTTTATCAATTTTAAAAAATAAGTACTTTTACCATTTACGCATGCCCAGTTTACGATTTAGTCACGAATTATTCGCAGTAACTACGAGTATTAAAAATAAGTCAAAAATAATATTTTAAAATACTTTTTACAATCGCATTTGACTTGCTAATGTTCGAAAACTACTTTGCTAAAAAGGGCTCTTAAGAAGGCATAAAAATGAAACGACGAGTTATTATTTCACCTCACGTTCGACTTTTTAGCAATTTACTACTGCTACGATACACGTACGTTCTAGTAGGTACAATGTTCTCCGATAATTACGCGAGAAAGGTTGCATGCGAAACACGAGAGAGGGATGAATTTGTGGTCGCTACACGCTTTAGACCAACCTTAGAGGTGCATACAGACTGTTAGTAATAAATGCTGTTTATATTTATTTTTGGTTTAGTATCCAGAAATTTTAATAGTTACTGAAATTTGTGGGTTAACCAAAGAAAGCAATGAAATCTCCAATTAAGGTACTTTTTTAACCATACTGTAACAACTCACAACCCATTGCTGCCCACTGCTGGGTTCAGGTCTCCTCAGTAGAGGGATTAGGCATAGTCGACCACGCTTGCCCAATGCAGTTTTGGACTTTTTAACACAAACTTCTAGGATCATCATTTCACGGCCAGGCCTATCTTTTTTGAACGAAAATATAGGGAAGCGCTGAATGAATTGATGCTGAAATTTCGTATCAAATGCAAAGTATGTTTGCAGCGAACTTGCAGTGAGAGACAGAATTAGGTCACCAGTATACGCAGGTTTACACTAACATTTACTAATCGTAGAGCGTATTTAGCCTATCTGGTGAGTGTGCAAGAGTAAATAAATACTGTGCCATCTTGTAGTTTATTTTAATTGAATTATTTGAACGTACGAACGTTCGTTACGTTCTAAAACTGTAAAAAGTACCTATGTTAATATGAAAAAATATTTTCTCCTGATCTAATACCAAAAAAATTAAACACTTGACGCTAAAAGTAGTTAACTTGCTTAAGATTTTAAGTACTTTCAGAGTAAATAATTTAACAGGAAGAGATCTATTCTTTATGGAAGTAAAAAGATAAAAGAGATATAAAAATCCGGATAAGCCATCCGCGACGCCCTGAGAAGGGTTTTATGCTAAACATTGAAACCAGTTGCCATTAATTCGTTCAACGTCAGCGGCAATGCGTTCAAGAGCATTTTGGGTTTTATCCTTTACAAATTTCAAGATATAATTGATTTATTGCTATATTCAAAAGTATTATTTTAAATCACAATTTCTTTCTTTTGATCTCATAGAGCTTAAATAATGAAAACTGTGTTCGATTTTATCAAGGGATTAGTTATATAGAAAACAAATGTATTGACGTCACTTTGCATCAAATGATAACATTTACCGATGTTAAATTTTGACATAAAAGTTAGAAATGAAACTGTATTTTTAAATGATTGATTGTGGTGCTTTTTTATGTAGAGAAAGCAACATTTTCTTTGAAATGTATTATTGTTTTCGTAGGTAAATAAAATAACGTTGTTAATGTATAAAAAACATATTATTATTGTCATGAAAGAAATGTTGATGAATGAAAATTTATAGGTGAGATACTATTTTATGTTAACATATATTTCAAACCTAATCTTTCCGAAAATAATGTTAGGCTTTGCGTAGTACCGCCTACATAAAGACACTTTCTCATACGCAGAGAACTGCTTTGTAGTATACTTAGATAGGCAGGTGGGCAGCAATCCTAAAATCTTCACCATACAGAAAATTCCAACTTTCAAAGTCAAAGAGAAAATAAACGACCTGTCGGCCGCCATAAAACTACAATTTTCACACAAAAGAAACGTCTTTTGGCGACGGAATATATTTTTTATAAAAGTAATTTAAATTTCCTTGAGGCGCAATCACCTTTCATTTCGCAGAATATTCTGTGAAAACTGTAATTATATCAAATAATTTTCTTGTTACTACGTACTAGTACTAGGTTTAGTAAAATTAGATAATTGCCTTATTCGAAAATTCTATGTTATTCTACTACGTATATTATAATAAATTTCAGACAGAAATGTTTACCGACCTTGGTTGGTTTACATGTAAAAGGGTTTATATTATTACACTAATAGGATACCTATTAGGTATCTGAAAGTAAAAGTGTTAAGTATAAAAGTTTAGATTAGTAGTTTAATCCAATTCAATTTTGATAAATTTACTGTAATAAAATGTCATAATAAACAGCCTTCACAAAATGTATTGATTAGTAAAAATAATTTTATTTGTTTTATTATTTGCAGGTTTAACGAGTCATCGCCACCCAAGCCGTCGCGTATCGTCGTCGGGCCCGTCTTAAACCTCATTGAATCTACATATTACCATGCATCCCGGAAACATCGTGGAGAAGATCTCATTTCACAATAAAATCGTATAGCTCGTTTTATGTTCCATCCACCGAATATCAAGTTACCCATCTAAATCTCTGGAATATCTGAGTTCATAATGTTATAGTCATTCGATTTCAAACAGAGGGACATCGAATAACGCAAATTCCAATAACGACATCGAACTGGGGTAAAGTTTCATTGAATTTCCACCGGGACAGTATTTGTGAAAAGCACGCTTCGAATGTTTGATTTTAGTTGTAGTGTCAGCGGCGGTCGCGACGCCAGATCGAAGCTGCATCCGGGTAGCCGCAACACGCTAACATTAACAATATTACATTGATTAGATAATGCACTCATACTATCATATTATCAGTATATTCGATACGTAAATAAGTTCTAAAAGGAACAACCACGGGCACATCAATCAGAGTTTTCTTCGTTTTTCAATGAAATAATCCTTTTTGTTAAATAATATCATATTATTTCAAATAATTTAGAGGAATAATTATGCCTTAACTTTAGTTACAGTTCGTCGAGTTATCAAACAGAATAATTAAGGCATTATAATACTAGACTTTAATAATATTATAATGCCTTTAAACTTGAGAGTATAATTGATGTTAATGTTAGTTTGTAAATGCGTATTTTGAAACCAGAGATTAATCAATCTAAAAAAAAGCTAGTTCTGTAACGTTCATCCAACAATCAAATCGTGAGCCTTCCGTGATCCACAACACAGCTCACCAAACCACCTCAGACGTGAGTGATTTATCGTCATTATATTTACGTTGCCGTGGCTTTTCCTTTCTTCATATTCATTAAGCTGCTACTATTCGAGACACGGCATAAATACTGCTCACATTTCGAGAATTACGTAATAGACGTTAAACAGAACGTGTCTCGAAACACGCGCGATATTACCGACTGTCTTTTCTCACCTAATTAGGGAAGAAACAAAACGAAAATAAGCAATAACAATAACATTATTCAACACGAGAAATTCGGCGCACATAATTGGGAGTGCTTTGTTTGTGCCGAAAAATGGTTCAAAGAGACGCACAATCAATTATGGCAATTTTGGATATATCATGAATAATTTGTCATTTTTGTGTAGGCTTATTATTGTGAACGAAATTTTGCTAACGGAAATTGAGTCTTTACTAACACGACAAATTTTTTTTTTCATTATAACCATGGTTTGTGAATTAACATATTATTATTCCTAACTGAATTAAAATATAGCAAATTAACTATATCACTACAAGAGAGGGATCATTAATAAATCATAGTCGTTCATTGTTTAAATTGAAATGCCAACTATATATCAAAATTCGTTTCGATGCTATATGCTCCGTTATTACTAAAACTTTTCATTCCCCGTCCAGAATTGAGCGTTCTCTTTCAATGCGAAAAGAATCGAAAACAAAACGCGGCAATTACTAGGTATTCGGTGTATAACAAGGCTCGCTGAACGCTGCAGTCGAATGGTATTGAACACGGAAATGGTAGCAGCATCCGGCCGCAACAATCGCGCACCGGTAGCGTTGCCCTCAGCCGTTCATCATGTATGGATGCCGCCCAACAAAGTGACGTATACATCTGCACTATAAAATCGCTACATTTTCATCGCGTGCGAACGTTTCCATCGGATGTTCAAAAGTATTCGAGAAATTCACATTCCGCACACAATTCATGTAGTTTTAAAATGGATTTTTATCGACGACAGGACTAGTTCACTACAAAATGAAATTTCATTATTTTTGTCATTGTGTGCATATGAGAAATGCGTCTACGTGCCCTATTTAGTAAACAGAAGGGTTTCCTGATATATTTGTTAAGGTTCGAATGTGTGTTATCGATGTCGTCGATCAATTGATAAAATGTCTTGGGACATTTCATGGTACTTTCCTGTGAATGTAGCAATTGTTCGACATCAAAAAATGATGGTAAGCAATAAAGCTTTTAAAAATACAAAAAAACCGTTAACTTATAGTATTGAATTTGAAACATTTTACCAAAAAAAAATATCTCATAAAGCGTTTGAAAAAATATCTCAGAGAATGAACTAAATCGAAAGTTTGATTTCGAAATCTTTTTCAAAGATACTTGAGTACGAGCTGCGACTAGTTCCAGACTTTTATATTACTTTAAGAAGTCTGAAATGGACAAACACCTGATACCAATTTAAAAAGGTTACTTTCGTAATGGATCTTTCCATCAATCGTGAATTTTATATTAAGCAACTTAGACATCTCATCAACTTGGATTTCAATTATTCAGTTTATTTTTGACCACTTAAAATACATTAAAACTAAAGTTCATCTCAGATATGTTTCTCTGGGATTATTTTGATACTAGGATATGAATTGGGTTTCTTTTCACAAAAAAATATTAAATCTTAACATACAATAAATAGTCTGAAAAAGTACACAAAATACCACAATAAATAATTACGGCGATACCATATATTTTTTACTCTAGTTAAAAATGTAACTTTAATAATCTTTTCCTTTTTTCATAACTTGGAGAAGTTTGAACTATTATAAAACAAGGTATTTTAAGTAAATTCAATAGAACGTTCTTGAAAGAACATTTGCATGACAGTAACACGACGATTGTAGACAGAATCGTGGGAGTTAGCAACGAACTAATGAACTTCTATAGAAAACTTCGTTACTGTACCCATTTAGACTATACTCGTAATGTAATAATATACCTATATCACTTTGAAATTTAGCAAATCCGTTTATTACAATATGCTCATGAATACTCTATGATGTTGATATTGAAACATGTCGCACACGTCTTGATTGTAATAGATCTGCTAATCTGAACAAAGATGAACAAACTATATTTGGAGACTTCACGCTAAGTTTCTAGAACAACATACAGTTAGCTGCTTGACTGAACAATACGGATTCGGAAATTAAACATTCTATTTTTATTAAATAGCTATATCACATACCACATACACCATACCATCAGTTTTATTTTTCAAAACCGGGTTGTAACTTAACTGAACAAAATTTTAATGTTTCTGTCCGTATAAATTATCTCGTTTCTCGTAATCGCGTTGTAAAATTACAAAACGAATCAGCGAATTAAATGGCGGACATAAACGTTAATTAACAAGGTATCAGAGCGGATGTAATTTGAGAGCCGACTGAAGTGGCCACTTTTAAAATTCATTTAATTACGTAATGTAAATAAAACTAGCTCTTATACAGAGATAAAGTAGCTTCATTAAAAGGATCTTGTTTGACAGCTTGAGGCGAGAAATCGAATACCTTCACGTTTTTTGGAAGTATATTTTGTAGGTTACACGAATAGGCTCTATTTTAATTGCCTCTGTAAGCAGGCGAAATAACAGTCCATCTACAGTACTTCACAGGTTATGGTGGCTCATGGACCTCTATCTACTCGTTTTCTCGTTCAGAATAAGGTCAAGTCTCAGCAAAATGCCCAGAATTATTTTAGCGGAGTCCCTAATGTTAAGTGTGGTGTGGTGTGGTAAGTTGATTTGAATATAATTTGGTATAACGATGGTCTGAATTTAATCCGCCAGAGGTCCATAGCTACTTTACTTTAAACGTCAGTGTAATTACTTTTCCCAAACGTCACGTCACTTACCCAGTAAACTGACGCAATCAGGCCAAATGAGGTACGTTAATAAGCTCATGATAAGGTCCCAGGTTTATTTATAACTGAATCTTATTTCACCTAAGTAGACGTATTTTTTTTTTTACTTATCTGATCGGGACACGGCGTGGAGAGGTTCGCTTACCTGAAACAAAGAATTGTAATTGATCACTTGACCTGCTTACCCTTAAAGATAAGTAACATTACGAAAGAAAAAAACTTTATTTAGAATTCAGGTTCCATTTCCTTTGCCCATGTCCAATTAATTACGAATCCTAATGTAAATTTTGTAGGATGTAGTTTTCTAAAATGTGTATTTCTGATTGATTTTGGTAGACATGTTTCAAAAAAAAAAAATTCTTTAAGATTGTTGAATTTTTTTGATTCTTAATTTCATTATTTCTCTAACTACAGTAATAATTTTGCGTAGTGCATCTTGCTTCATCGTCAAATTGAATAGGCATACTTTTACCTAGACGTCGTAATTTATGAATGTTTCTTCACGTTAAATAATAAAAAAGCTGTATCAACCTATCTTATTTTGAAGACCTAGCGACATCTGTTCATTCCTTTGGAAAAATAATCCTCTAAAGTTCTGCACCTCACAGTGAAAACCTACTTCAACAATTTTATTCACCCTGTGCTAGATGGCGCTTCAGTACCGAATTGTACAGCGCCATCTATGAGAGGGTTGCAAATACAGAGTAAGCTGAACATTCCTCATGTTAACAAGAAAATTTGAACAGATGGCGTTACTTGTACTACCAAATGCTTTTAGCGCCACCTTCGTGAGAAAAGCGTAGGAAAACTTTTCAAGCTTTGGATTGGTGTTTTGTTACATAGCGTACAGATGTCGCTAAACATTTAAAAGTGCTTGGATGGCAGCACTGTAAGCATAATTGGAAGTAATAGTTTTAGAGTAATAGAATAAATAAATAATGAGGTTTTTTTACAGTCTAAAACGCTTCAATTTAAATTGATGATTTCTATCAATATTGAATTAATTTAATATAATTACGAAGATCAATTTGTAAGAAACATTGGCAATTTGACATTGCCTAATGAAGTCCTTAAAAATATGTATTCATTTTTATTAACACACTCATTTACACATATATTTTGATTCTCAGCATCCTACTTCAAATTAATTTTCTCATTTCCCACGTAAAACGAATACACATTTATTTTTAGCGAAATAATTTTGTTTTTCTCCTTAAACTCGAGAATGTATATCAAGCCTATGTAAAACAGCCTTCAAGCTCACGTCGCGTTGTCTTCCGTGAAGATTACATTCAATTTACCTTATATCTTTGAGTACTATCTGACAGGCACTACACAAAAAATGTTTTATCATAACGCGTCGTTGGGGAAAAGACGACGCTGAGGGCGTTTCAGTTTCTTTTATGAAGGTTATTACCGTATTACTTAAACAATAGGTATCAGGGGCCAGTAAAAAGTTGGGTGTGTATGGAGATTTTAGAACAAAGCTGAATCTCTAGGAGGATTACCGTATAATAAATCTTTTTACTTTTTATAATAGAGTTACTTACTTAGCTACAGTGACACTAATGTAGTTTGGATTATTTTTAAAGATGAAAACATGGTAACTTAACTATCGTAAAATATATCAATTTTTATAAAAGTAACAACTTTTCACTTACACAAGAAGAAAAGTAAAAGTCCTATCCGATCTTATTACAATAACGTATACAGTAACGGCTCTATGTATAGGCTACATTTTTTAGAGATACAGGATTACACAACTCGGAAAAACCTTTCTCTAGCTCGAAGAAAAGAGTAATTCTTATTCCACGTGAAAATAAGATCAGCAGGTTCTCAGAATCAGAGGTCTCTGGGTAAAAATTTTTGTGATATCAGCTTTAATTATATAACCAAGCTTGTTCTTTCGGGGAAATTCTTGTATTAACATTGTTTCAAAATATGCTTTCCTTATTACCTCCTTCTAAACATCGTACCTGCTATTACAAGTATCTACATTAGTCCTATATTACTTGTATATTGTTCCCTGGAGTCGACCTATGAAATTATACAGAGATCGTGTTTAAAGTAGGCCGAAATATTATGGCTTTGCGCACTGTGTAAATTAAATGTGGTGTGTTTGCCCAAGGGAGCCAGTTAGGCATACACAAGTTAGTCGTAGTGTTGATTTGTTACATTAATGTCTTGTCGGTTACTGGCTGGGCAAAGTCGGGTTCAGCAGTAATGGACAACAGACATGAAGGTACTTACTGTGCATGTAATGTATTGTGTGTAACTTTTATTCTCAGTGCGTTTAATCTCTATTGAAGAAGTGAATAATTTGTGATGATGTTTCTTTTAAATATTTTTTGTTTGTCAGTACCTGTGCCTGTACCATCCCATTACTGCCCACTGTCGGGCTCAGGTCTCCTCAGAAGAGGGATTAGGCATAGTCCACCACGCTGTTCGTCAGTACAATAGTTTTATTTGTTTTACAGGAACAAAATAGCAGCTAAAACAGCATAACCAAACTGTTTTTAATTTCCTATCGTTTTTAATTTGTATATTTTAGACGTTCAAATTATGTAACTAAAGTCGTTTGACATCAAAAAAACTGGAGCCGGACAATAACATACAAAAAACACACACCACTCTCAATCAAGGGTTTACAATGAATTTAACTCGCTTTGAACTCCATTTTATGGAGTGAAACCACTCGAACAGTCACATGTACTCTGCCAACATAATTGGGAGTTTATCCTTTAAAAAGTTTTTAATGAAACACACATAAAAGCTCCATTAAGCTGAAGTCGAGTTAAAGGGAGAACCACTTAAAAGTAACGTCGAAGCAGGTGTCTCGGCTGTATAATAGTCTTGAAATTATGTTTTTAATTTAGAACGACATTTATTAACTGTCAATTTGACACCTGTCACTGCTGTCTTCTAGTATGTAGTTTTATTTCATCATTTGTATAGTTATCGCATAATTTAATTTGAATAACGTAGATTGTATTATATCTGCTTCAAAGCTTCAAGCTAAATGGTGACATTTTCCAAATGTAATAATAAGACGTTACTCTTATGTAATTAATTGTCCTTTCGTCATTGGTTTTCCAGACACAACGCTAATACTTGTATGTTTTCTGTCTGGAGCTATTCAACTCAAGGATACCTGTCAAGGGAATCAGACGCTTAATAAACCTCTAATAATTTAGTATTTAACAGACTATTTGACTTGAATATCGTTGGATAATCTTTTGATTAACCCTTTGTATCATCTGTCACTGTCAGTTTGACGTCTGTCACTTTGTGGTGCCAGGTCAGAAGGGTTAACCAAAAGCACAAAAGATAGATCGAGTCATCGTATCGATTAGAGGAAATGACCTAAATTACATGTATTTAGCCTTTTCTCCAAGTATTCTACTATAGAGGTAACCTATGTTTTTTTTTATTGCCTTGTAGGCAGATGAGCTGACGGGCCACCTGATCGTAAGCGGTTACCATTGCTCATGTTTACATATTATTTGTTTAGTCATGTGCATTTGCATGGGAATTGATTTTATAGATTGTTCATAAATTATGTCGTTATCAATATTGTGTAAAGCTGTTTAATGCATTCACGCTTCATGGGTGTTGTGACCCAATTCCCAGGTATTTGAAGGTAAATTTTTCATGTTATCTGGTCCCATCAGTCCAAGCTCTCAATCGAAACCTGCGGTTGGTTGTTTAGTAGACAACTATAAAATCACTACCTTATGAGGTGTACATTAGAACAGAAACGCTGACTTAAGTCAGTCTATTTTCCTTCCTTTAGTTTCAAGTGCTCGTTCATTATTCCTTCTATTAGAGCTTCCTTTAAGTCGGCGTCAAGTATCAGAGAGATTATCAGTTCTCTGAACTAAGACGACCCCTGCCAATTTCAGCGCGGAAATATTCATGCCTTCCGGTCCGGAGAAGGAGAATGGCTGGTACAACAAAAACTAGCAACTTTAGTCTGCTTAGTCCTGCTTTATATATTGAACTAGAAAAATAGGTTTTTTTTTCATCCTTAAGGTATAAAAAATATTTAATTCCTAATAGTATAACATGTAAATTTAGAACACAATATACTTTTAATAAACTGACTAAAAATATGAACTCACATTATAACAATGACTGTTCAAAGGTTTTGAAACACAATAAGTTAATAAAAGTTTTTCTTATTCGAGGCCATGAAAACGACGAAAATTTGATACATTTGAAGAGCTTAACATTAGGAATGAAACAAACTGAATTAACATTTCTACGTGAGCGACCTTCAACGGCAAGAAGTCTTAAAAACTTTAACAAAGCAACGCTTATGAAATACTTCCAGTGTCGGGGAAAAATTCCATGTCAAACCAGTTTACAAGATGAATATTTTATAACGAAGTAAATATTATACTTTTGTAAGCTTGAGTGTTTTTGCTAAAGTTACATTCTTTTATATTTTTGTTTGCAAGAATTTAAGCGGTTCAGATATTTCACTTGTCGCTATTGTTTGAGGGAATCTAAACTACGCCCGCGTCTGGGGACTGAGATATCTTCAGAGAAACTAGATGTAGAGAATTTACTGGAGTTTCAAATTTGATTGTAAAAATGGTAATCCATCTTACATTGTCTACATCTGTGTTTTCTTTTCTTATAAGATAATTGATTGAATTTATTTCCAGATAGCTACTGTATTTACTATTTTATGTTTTGTTAAAATATTTAATCAGATTAGAAACAACAACCATTTAAATAAAAACAAACCAAATATTATCACTTGCTAGAGAACTTGAATCAGGGACCAAACAATGGAATCGAATCGAAGTGAGTGATTGAGTGATGACTTCCAAATTAATGACACAATCGATTGATTCCCATCAGCAAGCAATAATCATTAATAGATTGAAAGTGAATGATTGATCGCATATGTGTAATTACGATGAACGTACACCACTCAATTCTCAAACAACAACGAATTCCGACTTTGAACAGCGGCAATTACGTTTATTTTCTGCGTCGGACAGACGAATCATAATCGGATTACAGAAGGCTTGGTCCGGGCAGGTGGACGGGCGCCGACCGCACTGCACCGGACGGCTCGGCTGCGGTCATAACGCGCTCAGATTTGCTAATTAATTCGAAACGCATGCTCGCTTAAACGATACACAAAGCTCTAGAATCCCCGACTCAGTATTAACACCGTTGACTAACGTAGTAAATTTGTTTGTTTTCATGACCTAAACATTACCATAAATATGTGAGGATACCCCTGTATGTTAATCTAACCAGATCTTCGTGGCATTATTACGCAATAGACGGTGGGGCCGGATTCGTGAAATGGTGGACCCGCATCACGATATTCACGGATGGATACAAATCCAAGTGTCAAGCGATATCAATGTTTACTCATCGAATGTGTGAATATGTGTCCGAGGTTCTTTTAAATCTGAATCGTAGCATTTTGAATGAAAGAATTTCAGACAATTTCCTTGATAAAAAAGAAGTCAACGAGAATCTTGCTGCAATCGTAACTTGCATCGGTGAACTGGATTTATATACAGGTTTGAAATCCGTACTATTTTCGAACCTATCCAACCCTATTACGTACCGCGTATCTGAAAATAAAGTTCTAGCAACATACATCTAACTGTTGAATGAAGGGTTTCGCTTGTTAAATGTTACGAGCTGGTTGTAAAATTTTAATGGAATTGACTGTAATAGTGCTAATGAGTTTGATAAAGAGTGTTATGTAATTATTATTAAATAAAATGTGATTCAGTGTTGATTGCTTTAATGAAATCAGCAAAGTAATTTTCCTATTACTACTCACTTCTTTTAATTTGAGATCAAAATTTTATATTTAGTCTCAAAATGAAAAAAGTTCTCTGGAATTTGAAATTAAACGAACGAAAGATGATATCCGAGAAAAATCTGAAAGTTTTACTGACTGAATTAATAATGGCTACCGAAACGACATCAAAATTTCGTATGCGAGTTGAGTGGTCACAACGAGAGGGTCCTCTGTGCGGAACCCATGTTATCATGTGGGTAACTGGAGGCATCCTCGGACGCTCCGACTACACATGTACGCAGACCCCTAATACTCGAACACACAAAAGGCCCAAATTAAACTCCCCACTCCTTCGTATCCTTTGTATGTTCCAGAATTGTGCTGATCTGCCGTTGTCTCTGTTCGCCTTTGTACACGATAATATCTATTATTACTCAGGTGTATTAATATTATACGCTCCGAACTTTATTAAACCTGGTTTCGTATATAGTATTAATAAACGTGTCTTATCTCCTGGGTTATATAAAAGTGCCGTTGGCTCTGACACGGAGGACGTGTCATTCAACGTATCCTTTATGCAACGTGACAAGTACGCTCTCGAAATCCTAAAGACGGTCTGACATTTAATAAAAAAGTATTTTTATGGGTTATGACATTTTTTTATTGGTATAGATAGGTAACGTGAACGTAGTCGGTCTTATTGAAACGTGAGGATGATGTCTCAAAAGTAATCTTTTTTTTTTTGAATCTTACAAGTACATCATCAGTTTTAGCTCAAGGTTTAGAAATTTGATTTATTTTCATCATTTTTATCACGTAGGTACAATTAAACATAAAAATATATTTTTTGGCTACCCTTGACTCTTGAGATACAGAGTAACTTAACATAATTCAAATTAACGCAGTTGCACTAGTCTGTTACAGTACAGTATAGTTGGCAAATTAAAACATCTGGAATCTACCCTTTGGGAGCAGCGTGCCCTACAACCAGTAATTAGGGCATTAAAATAACGGGTTCGAATTTACACACGATGTTACTTCCTCACTATGAGAGAGATCATGTTCCGACACTACATAATAATGCCATAGAGAATTTGATAAGAGGGTAAATTAAACACAGTTAACACGACACGGAAATAAGTTTACATTTTAATTAAACATAAGTTCTACAGATCAAATTGTAGTAGAACTAAAAAATAGTAAAGACAAATTTGTAAGCTTTGAGAAGTCTAACATTAAAGGCAGTATTAACGGTGTCATTAAGCCCTGGGTTGTCGGACTCATTATAATAAAAATCCCAACTCAATTACAGATTATTTTTAGAAAACCAGAATTAAAATTGACTTTCAAAACCGAGGTACAATTACGAAACTCATAAGTATAAACATGAATGGGAAAATTGTGAAGACTTGCTGTGTTCTTGGTTTTAATGAAAGCCTCGGGTTTGGAAAAAGTTTAAAGCCGTGGCGCAGGTCGAGAGCGCGTCACTGCCTCTTGACCCGGCGTCGCTCGAAACCACGCGTCTTGAGACTAAGCTCTCAGAGTATTTGGTGCTAATTGTTTCAGCAGTAATATTAATTGTAGCGTTTGGCAAAGTTGAATATATGATAAAAATAAATTAGAAGGTGAAAGGTATAATTGTTTATTTATTTATTATATTACCTAGTATAGATATTATATTATTGTAATCAATGCATTTTTAACTACACAGTATTGTTCATAACGTAATTATGTGATATACTGCCACTGCCATTCTAACCTAAACTGGTAATATTTTCAAAAATCTTTTGAAATTCTCTTCAAAAATGTTTAGATAAAGATTTTGTAATAAAACTATGCCAAGATTTTTAATGTGAGAAGCACTTTTACTCTCACTGTCATAGGTCTTACTTTGCGTTGTTCACCTCACTCAGTTAATAAAAGGAAGCGTTAACGAAAACATGTACAGAAAATCCTGTTATTTTAATTATTTTAAAAATTGAGCACATAATTGAAAACATTAATAAAATAAAACAAGAATTTCCTAACAAAAGGATTCAATACTACGACGCAATCGGAGAAGTTAAGCGATTTATTATTAAGAATAATCAAAATGTTTTTGATAAGCTTCTTAAATCACGAATTCCGTGACAAGTTTCCAAACTAATTTTGCTCTTTAATCATTTCACGACTATGCCGCCTTTAACAATTATCTAAATGAATGATTTTCGTTTGCCACAGTTTCCGTTTAAACAAAATTGTAAGAGTGATAGCTGCAACTTGCTTAGCCGCTGTCGGGACCAAGAAGAGAGATAATTAATATCTTCGGAAACTCAATAATTAACTTTTAAGTTGCTCGGGGCCTGAGTTTGGCATTTCATTCGACTCTGCACGGGGTAAATTTACTGTTGCAATTATGTATGTGGCTTCAACGTAGTCTCCCAACTTGTATTAATAGACTGAGCTCAACTTAATTAAATTTCGTACATTGATGTATTGTGTTATCGAAATTTACTAGGTTTACGTGACACGAGAACATCGTTTTATCTATTCATGATTGCTTTAGTGACTCAGCGGGTATCAAACGTAGATCTGATGAAGTTGAAGATGTGATATTGGATTTGACTTTGATTGATTTTTGTAGGAGAAAACTGGTGATTTCATGCCTTCAAACACACAAACATACTTGGAAATTAAAATAGATATCGTTGACCATAATCGACGGTAGTCGTTTACGATTGATCTGTCCGCTGGCTCATTTGCTCACATAACAAACAAAATAAAAAGACCTCTCACATTTCTTGTATTTGCTTATTTATTAATTATAGTTGCACTATTCTAGTTCAATTGAATACACGAGTGGTCTTAAATACAAAGCTTTAGAATAATGTCTTACTTTTCCCAAAATATCATTTTTCAAGAAGCATCTGATTATGACTAAAATAATACTGAGGCAACGCTCCTTCCTCGCTCCTGTTTAGTGTAAATTTATTCGAGAATTATAAAGCCAAATCCCACAAAAGCAATAACAACGCCTAACGAGTTAAAGTTTGAAAATAAAGGTGGTAAAAGCGCTTCACCGTTAAATTGTAACTCGCGATATGAAACTGCAGCCGTTTGGTCACCCAGTGACTTCGAGATTTGGAACAATGTCGCTTGATACCGAGATTTTAGTTACCGTAGTTTTTCGTTAAACCTTATTACTTTACAAAAGCAATATTATTATATAGTATTGAACGCGCTAAGTTACGCTATTCTTAAAAGTATTAGTCATTTATAAATGATAAAAAAATGCCATTATACTCTTTTTGGCTATTCGCTTCGTGCCCTCAACTGCGGTGACCTGCGCCCAGCAGTAACCAGTAATGGATTGTAACATGAACGATGTAATGTTAAATACAAAACGAATTTGGAAACATTATCTTACGAAACAATAACATTATAACAGTATTCTCCGTAAGATATGTGCATCAACACAAACACAGTTAAACCAAGTTTAGTCGTAAGTTTAACTTATTTACCCGTATTTTCGAGTTATCTCCATGAGAACTGTAACCGTCTAAATTTTATGAACGTCATAAATAAAATCAAGATTTATTAAGGAAATAATGCGTGTAGTGTTTCTTAACAAAAATATATAGCTAGATATGATAGGATTACTACATCTAGGTATGATAGTTTTAGCTGTTCTTTGTAGTCTTCCTCATGGATTAAACATTTTGTAAACAATCGAAAAATGTAGGAATTGACGTCATAACAAGGTGTAATTGTACATTACTTTTGTAAAGATCACGACTTTGAGGCGATTCAAAAATCCGTCAGATTGTAATGGCAAACCAGCAGACAAAATGTGTGCGAACCGAACAGGAACATTCTACGTTCAATATTAAACTCTTATATTTAACTCAAATGTATTCCTCTTTTCAAGTATTTTAAGGCCCGTAGGTCGTAAACTAATCTACTTACACTGGCGGTTCCTAAAATAACACAAAACATCCGAGCATCAAAGTGTTATGTGGTTTCGGGTGTCACCTCTGCATGCGTAATTTATCGCTAACGGTACCTACAAGTGAAGATTAATCTGTTCTCAACACTCCATTGTATAACATAAATTAAATTCTGTAGATAATTACTACAAAGGTATTCTGTGCTTACTAGGGACTAATTTCTTGAGATCTAGAAGGTATTGTGTGCGTATGGTGTTGAAGGTTTAGAAGCTGTTTGAAACCTATTTGAAAGCGTATGAGTTTTCTTTTACTGCCTAGTCAGTAAAAAAAAATAGAGCAAGAATTTAAAATTAAGTTTAAATAGTGTCTTTTTGAAATTGTATGATGACTAGAAATGTAAAGGTGATGTTAAAATACTAGCATTTAAGTAATGTTGTCTTCGATCTCAATTTATTACATCACAGTACCTTTCTTATTCTAACTCATGTAACTGATTGTGATATTATTGGATCATTCGTTTACCCAAAGCAATATAAAAATGAAAAGATGACAAAATAACAGTTTTATTCGTTTTTATGAGGAAACACGATCCGATTATTCTCATAACTTTTCTAACTACCCCCAAATTTGATAATAAATTGAAAGTTTCAGGTAAAAGCCGGATAAATCAAGTGAGTAAAAACACATTACAGACAAACACAAAAGTTACTTTAGATTTCTTTGGATGTATTCGTTCCATTGTCGCGAATAATGATATTGAAGAAGTTAGTGAGTGTGGCGACCTAAACAAAACACTATCACTTACCTAATGTGGTTTCTTTAGAAGTGGCGGAGTTAGTTGGCGCCATTAAAACCATTTCGGTTGTTTGAATATCTTGTTAATGCTTTTACGGAGTTGGATTATTTTAAGAGCTTTGGCTTGTGATTCTCTGGAGCATTGTTAATATTGGATGTGTATTAACTTGTTTGGAATCTAAATTATTGCCATGAATATTTTCTATGTTAAAATATTAAATGTAAAGAAATACGAAGACATAGAGTTACGCACATAAAAATTCGTTTTACTAAGCTTTATTTTTGATTTAGGCATAAGATACTAAGTTTGAATCCCAAAACACTAACAAGACAGCAAAACATTCAAGTACAAAGTTGTTTTAAAGATTGACAATAAAATTAGTATCAAGAGAACGCCTAGTTTAAGCGGACGTGAGTTTTTTATGGTACACACGCCCGAAAGGACGCATTAGCAAGATTAAAACTTGTAAAAGCAAAGAACCGGGACAAACGTCTCCGTAGGCAACACGTGAATAACTTTCCTGGCGTACGCTTCGCTAAAGACTTTAACAAGAAGTAGGCTGCTGATTTTAATGACGAAGTTTTTTATGAATTGTCTGTTTTGTTAATTATTTCGGTGTTGTTTTATGTTGTGTTTTGTTTCTAATTCATGAATCACAGTGAAAGCATTTCTTTTTAATTAGGTATAAGGTATTTTTCAATTGAAAATGTTATGTTTAATTCTTATGTACCAGTAAGTCGTGATAATCGTCTGTAGACTTGACGTGATTCTAACACATACCTATTACATTGTGACGACTTTTATATAGTTACTGTATTTACATATATAATAGAATAGAGATCACCAATAGGAATTCGTCTCGTGGCACTTTAGTGGTCTAAATCGACCGGCAATTTGAGGAGTTCAGGAATGCCTGTGTCAAGAAGTAGATTTGGTTTACTAACTTAGTTGTCGTTATCACACTTATCTTTAACTACAACTAAGGCTAAGACTCACCGATGATTAGCCGAAGCAGGCTGGCAGCGAGCAGTCCCAGATCTGGAGGATTAGCCATCTGTCAGTCCCGCACGAGTACCCACGCGACCATCACGAGCCATCACATCAACCGCCGCGAACACCTCACTATTTTACTATGATATATTGATCTATTATATTATAGGTATCATGATAACGCAGTTTACACAAACGAAAGCTACATAATTTAATTTATTGCTTGAATTAGAACTGTATTTGAAATTAATATTTCATTGTTTTTGATAGAAATAAATAAGTTCGTTACTTATATTTTTACACGTGTTACTGCGACCGAATTAAAATATTTAATTAAAAATTAGTTTTTGAATCAGTAATCAAAACATATCTACTATATTCAGCAGTGAAAATTCAGTACCTACGTAGTTCACAAAATCACTAAATATAGCTCTTATAATCACCCTTTGAATACCTCTAATAATGAGAGTTAGCTAACTGCCCTCAAACTTCACTTCTCCAGTAGGCAATTTAATTAGATATCATGTTCCTTTCATAAAATAACTTGTGACAAGTTGTTAAACTTGTGACTGTAACAAGAAACGGTGTTCTGTAACGAGAACAGCATTCTTCGATGATGGCGAACGTTAAGTTTTTGTCCTTTTATTTAAACAATTTAATAAAATTAATTACGAAAGTTATTCTCATCATAGTTTCTACTTTGTGTGTACGTTACGAACTCATTTGCGAAGTTGTTTAATGAATAGTTTGATCGGAGACTTGTTTGAGTTACTTCCGCATTATATTGTCTCTGTTATATTGTATTTCTAAATATAAAATTCAAATATCATAGGATTACATACTGCTTAATATTATATTGTTTTATAACGAAATTCCATATTTTGATTACATTTTTGAAATAAAACAAACACCGACAATCATTATCTAGAATTGTTTGTTTGTTTAATATGTATGCATATTGGAAATAATAAAAATATTTGATTTGATTTGAATTATATTAAACGTACAAATTAGTATATAGAATAAAACGTCTTAACTGATATGGGCAAGGTAATCTAAAATCATATAATAAAACTCTTTGAAGCTTTAATAATGAATTATAATTTCGTAAGTGCGTACGTACGCGTTGATATAAAACAAAAACATTCTCTGAGTGGTCAAGTATATATTTTAAATTTAAATATCCATTTCATAAACTAATAAAACCATTAATAAACTTATTTTATACCACATGATTATCGTCGACCATATTAAAGCGGCCAGCTCCAATCAGAGTTTCACTAAAAACAGAACTGTATATTGCACAATAACTCATTCGAAATTGGTGAAACTTTTTTAATTTTCGCCACGGAATAAATGCAAGCTCTCCAGTGATTTATACTGGACAGTGTTTGTGTTATTCTATAGAAACGAATAACATTATAAGCTTGTTTTCGATCAAGTTATTACGGGATCTGAAACCCTAGAACTTTAGTATTAAGGTTACATTGTGTTGAAAGGTAAAGGTAGAAAAGATGAAACGAGTTTCGGCATACACATTACCTGACCAGTAAGACGTCTCCAGTAAAACTTTCCAATACGAATAAAATGGTCTTTTATTCGTATCTCGATAAGAGAGTACCTACACTACACACTTTATTGCGCTTGGAACAGTACTTGAAAGAAGGTATAACATGTTTTTTTACACGACGATTTTAGAAGTTTCTTAACGATTTGAAGTAAGAAAGGGATTAGTTGTTCGTAATGTTCAGTGAACAAACATTTTTTTATCAAATGCTGAATAAAAGAAGAAAAAAATCACTAATGTAATTATCCGTACAATACTGTGATCTGTGTCAGAAGTCATCTAAATCACAGAGCCTAAACTTCTTGGGCGAAAAGATTAAGAGAGAAACATTATTTACAAGTACTTACAATCGTTAGAAGTTAAGGAGCAAAAAGGAAAAGTTTCTGCCCGTTACGGCATAGATAATACAGATAAAGAAATAATCTGTAGCTTCGTGGAAAAAAGAAAATTAGTTTGTCCCTAAGGCCGAAGCGGAATTAGCGAGCGCGACTCACTACGGTCCGGTTCTCGGTTGGTTAAAATGCAAATTGTTGTCTTTTGTTTTGTGAAAGCCGATCAACGTGCAGCGCGATCACTCGACAAAAACACGAAAAAACTAAACGTTCATTTATAGTCAACACGTATCCACTGCGTCCCTGCCACTAACAGAATTTTAGAGCTATTTTTCGTATATATCCCCAATTTTTCAGCTCCAAACTAGGTCGGTATGCTTTTCAAGATACAAAATACTTGAAATTTTTCATGATGAACTTACAAGAATTCAACAATGTTTTACTTTTTAAGATATTTACGTACATATTTTCATCGGTAGCATGAGACCGCAGTACCAGCATGTACCGTAACGGAGAGGTAAAATTTAATAAAATATAAGCAAACAAAAGGAACAGTTGGAAAGATAAGGGGTTTGGATGCTTTTAATATAATGTATTATATTAGACGAGCAACCCATTTTATATGATGAGACTTTATCGCGTTTTGCAGTGTTATTGTTTACTGGAATTTGTTCAACAATTTTTAGAATGTTATCGCGTGAAAATTCGATTTTACTTTGAGAATAAAAGACACAATATACTTTAATAATATGCTATTGGGTTTACGTGGAGGAGATGGAGCCTTTTCCGAGCGCATTTTACAGTCTTATTGAATAGGAACTCTTAAATCAGATTCGTCCACATCTGTACTTACCCCTTGCAAAATAATATATTCAGAAAGTTCGTGAACAGAATACAAACAGTTTCTATACGTTTCGAACGCAGGCACAACATGAAAGAACCATGTATAGAGCAAATCATCTCGTATGAATTTTGTAGTTGAACCTTTTGTACAAAATATTTTCTATCTTTGTATTGCATAATATTAAGGAAAATTAAGGATAGTAATGTTACCAGAGAGATTTTTCATATTTTATTGTATTTTCCGAGTTTTATTGAACTGCGATATATAGATAGGTCATTAAATTTAGTTACAAAGTTGTATTTACTAAATATGAACAACGAAAGAACTGGTACCTCAATCTAAAATTATTTACAAAGAGTTGTAATTATTAAACACATTGTTAGTTACAATAGGTTTAATTACATTATCTAGTATCTATGTTAATTAAGCTATTTAATTCAAATCATTATATTTCAAACATCCATTTCCGATCGTTGTACAACAATGTGGTTTTGTTGTCAAACCGCAGATTCTGGTAACTCAATTATCTCAATAATACAGTTCGCTCAACATTGTAAAATACCACACTTATTGTTTTCGGACATTCCGGACATAATTAAAATTTCCAAAGCGTACTTTTACTGTATTTAACTAACACTGACAAATTTAAATTCCTCTGCGGATTAGATCTGAAGATAACGGTTTCGCACATAAATCAAGTCCTAAAGTTTTTAAAGGGGTGGCGTCAAGTCGGGCCGTGCAGTGACGGGCAAGACAAGAGACCATGCTTAAGGACCCCCCCCAGACCACCCTGCCTGTAAATTGTAGATAAAAACCCGCACCAGTAGACGCAATTGAAGAGCCATGAAATTTCCGTGAACCTGTGTCTAATACCCGGACCCTTCTTAGCCGGGGAATGTGAAATGTCCAACTGCAACATTAACTTTACGTTGCGTTGGGATTACAACGATAATGTTTGTGAAATGGACGACAAAAACATTTAATAAAACAGGACGGCCAGGTTGAATCGCCCCGACTCAAGCTCTCGTCCAAGCTTACGGTTTAAACTAGTATTGTTATTTAAATTTCGAATGAAATCGGAAAAATAGTTTGACGTGAATTTATTTAGAAGTTTCTGATGTTTTTTTGCTTATACAGTCGCTTATAATAAAACTGCTTTTTGCAGATAATAAACCTCGGATTTATGTTAAAGAAAAGAGAAAAATAATAAAAGAATCTGATGTAATATTCTTTTATTGTATCACATTTAGGTACCAACCGACTGGGCAGTAACTCTAGATTCATTTACTTTGAACCAAAGACACTCAACATCGTTTTTATCTACTTTAATCTCTTTATTTTGAACTTACATTTAGGTACAGATACTATAAACAAATATAAAATCTTTAGATTCAAAATCAAGCTGCTCTCGTATAATAGTTTAAAAACAACGACAATCTGCAAACATTAAAATCTTTTAAATTAAAACAAAGGGTGCGGTTTCATTACAAGCCGAGAGGTTTTTTAGGCCGCAGGGAAAGAAAGCCGCATTTACGCGAATAGTCTAGGTACCAAACTATAGTACGTTCCTAGCTGTGTTTATCATGGTTTGTTTGAAATAAACTTTTTGCGGGAACCACACAAACTCGACGACTACCAGAACATTCTGCGACAGATTTTCTGTTTTTATGTTGAATTGTGCAACGCCATATGACGGTAAATATCAACTTCGAGCAAACACATCAAGTTTTTAATTATGATTGAAGTTGAAATAATATTCAGATATTAATTTCGTTTGGATCAGAAGTGAAGTAAATAAAAGCAATATAAAATTCCTATATTAAGCTTTAAAAGATTTTACCTGTGATTACACTATGATTTAAAATACATCGCATGAATGATCTGTCTTCGTAATATTATATTGTAGGTCATTCCATTAGATATTATGTTATGGGTTCAATTAAAATTTGAAATTAAACAAAAAAATTATGAGAGATTAAATTTTTTTAAAGGTCAAATGTCAAACAACACAAAACAGCGTCCCAATAATTAATTATGAAGTGTCTGATTCCAAAAAGCGTAATAAAGACTATATTAATTACATTACTTTGACAATGGGGTCTTATCTTTATTATTAGCCGGAATGTGTCTGGAAACGACGTCTCTTGTTACAACGTTATTAAATCAGGCAGTTCACATTTCCATAAAGTATTATTCGGTTTCGACAGAACTGGCGACCGCCCTCAGAAAAATAACAAAAGTGCCTTTTTACAAGGCCATAGAAAAACCTCATAAAAACTATTTATAAAACGAAAAAATATATCAAACAACGACCCATCTCGAGTAATAGAATAAATATTTGATGTTCACTTAAGATACAAACTTGGGGAAAGAAGGTAATATCGAACTGTTAAACTAAATGTTTAAATTTTAAGGGGTTTTGATTACTTTTTATATTGGTACAATGTAAATAATTTAGATTTTCAGGAAAAAAACTTAGGGTAAGATTTTATAAAAAACTTATAAAAATTGTGTGTTAACCAAAGCACCACCCTTGAAAACAATAGACAATAATAAAACTTTAAAATCGTATTACTTTCTCTACAGACATTTCCTTCTGCAAAGATATTTGTTCGATTTGGTAGGAAGACAAATAAGATCAATATTTCAAAACTTCGCGAGAGAAATCGAGACACATTGATAGTATTCTAGATTCCAGTGAATTCCTTTCTATTTCCTTGAAATATTTGCTCTTTTATAGTAATAAATATTCCACATCCAAGGCCGGGAAATATTCCGCCTTGATTGTACCAACTCTGTTCTTTTGAATTGAAAATGTGAAAAGAATGATACCTTGAATTCATAACTGCGATGCTGTTATTTTGTTAGGTTTCTAAGAAATATCTAGATAGTTAAATTATTGTTTGTGAGAATCAGTAGAAATACATATTTCGAAATATTGTTTCCTATATTCTTTATTGTTGCTATTGAAACATTGTTTAATGTAATGTACCTACAGTGTACGTATAACGGTATATGTAGTAAATAAAAATAAAAGAATTTTATTACCAATAATTCATTTAATAATTTGAGAACATTTCTAATTCCACGGGCAGGTCTCGATAAGACATATTAATTATGTCGTAATGTGGTCCCATCGTTTATCTACATCGCTTAGATCAGCTAGTTTTTTTGTGGTTTCCAGGGGATTCTTTGAAAACAGCCCATTTATTTTCCGGTTAATCGCACAGTCATTACCGGATTCCCGGAAAGCGATATTTTTATTTTTCTAAGTTTATTTTCCTTAGAAAAGACAAAGACTACTAAAGGAAACAATATCAATGAAAAGATAAGTTTTTTAAATTAACGGTGTGTGATTTACCGAATAAATCTTAGTCCATTTTGTCATCAGAACTATTAATTTATTAGATCAAACTATCTAGATTTAACAATCACATCATTATTAAATGACGAAAAGTCATTAGGTACTGCCGTTTGTATTTTTTTGTATCACTGCTTCTAATAATGACAGATCTGAATTCGTTGTTTTAATAATTACCTTTATAAGAAACGATGCTAAAAATACATTGTTTTTCACTGCCTCTCAAACAACTTCAGCGCACATATCACAAAGAAAAACATTTTTGTTTATTAATGATTTCACATTGTCTTCGGAGTTCATGGTTCGTTAAATTATCTTGTTTATGAAAATATTGTCATTATGCTCCAATTCTCATAGCTTAATTAAATCGAAGTAAACAATTATACGATGTGTCAATAACGAAGTTATTGTACATAACATTAAGTAGGTATTAATAATATTTTAGCAAAGACTAAAATCAATTGACAACTTCTGCACTTGATAATTTATCATTGAAACAAATTAATAAATGTATAACAATACTCCAAATGGTTCATACTAATCGACTCAACGAACACAGATCGAATAACAAAATAAGAACGAATATAAACTAAAGAGTAATGTATTAACTGAACGAATGTCACACCAAATCTTTTCTTAATACTTTACAAAAGTTCGGTAATTGAAACAGATACAGTTGGTGTAACATCAAACAAGCGTGACAAATTAGTCTCCTGTTGGTCGTCGAGGCCATCTTTTTCTCATCCTCCCACGCTATTTATCCTAATGATATGGACCCCGACTGACGCTTTCAATTTTGCTGAAGCAGAAATATTGAATAAATAAACTTCGTAGATTCAAGTGAAGCGCCCAGACGTCAACTTTTAGTGAAATATGATAGATGTGTGAGTCAATGAGTAACAGACGTCCAAGTAACATACGAAGGTCGTTGGGTCACATGTCCGCGCTGAGCACTAGATAGATTACGGTCACCGCTTACGTTTCATTCTACTCAGTTTCCATTCCAAAGGATCCGTAAAAAGCAGCTTTGATTTCAAATGAGCGCCAGTCGATTGTAGAGGCTCGGATCTCGTCCACATTATGGCAACGCTTTGTGGGAAGTTTCTTTAATCTCTCCGAGTAAGCCGAGTTCTCGAGTAAATGTTTCAATTAAAAGTTGCAAAATTTTGGTGTCAAACTACCAAGAGGAAGATGTACAAAATGGCGTCTTATAAGATAAGCTCCTTTCATAAAAACAATGACTTAAATTGTAGGCAAAATGAAACCTAACAACGCAAATTTAACTATTTTTATAAAATATATTCATTCACAAGTTAATCTTTACAAAATTTTTGGAATGAATTTTGTGTAGCTGTTGACAATAGAAATATATTTTTTCTAAGCGTTTCGTTTTGTCACTTTCCGATTCTCAATTCTAATGAAAAACCTAACTTATAATACGATCTGTGAATTGAGGTAATATATCTGACATATTATCAGATAATAAGCTTTAAAGATCTGACAATCTTAATATGACTAAGTTTTAATATGTTTCAGATCTGGGTCAGTTAGTAGATTAATGGATATATGCGTTACTGACGTCACATAAAATTAGTCTTTTGCGTTGTTATTTAATCAAAAGTTCCATACATGTGAGTTTTTTTTTTTTTTTTTTTTTTTTTTTTTTTTTTGCCATGTAGGCAGACGAGCCAACGGCCCACCCGATGGGAAGTGGTTACCGTCGCTCATGAACCTCTGCAATGTCAGGGGACACTGAGGGGTCGCTACCTACGACCTAACTTTAAGGACCCTCCTCAAGCCTCGTTTGAAGAAGGACAAGTCATAGCGCTCAGGGAATACCGAGGAGGGGAGCTCATTCCATAGCCGGATGGTGCGTGGCAAAAAAGTGTTCTTGAAACGAACCGTGGATGACCGCGGTGGTTCCATATAGTAGGGATGAACTCCACCTCGACGCCGAGTGGTACGATGATAAAAGGGAGATGTTGGAATCATCTCAAATAATTCCTCGGAGCACTCCCCGTGGAACAACCGGTATAAGATGCAAAGAGACCCGAAGTCCCTTCGCAGACCCAAGGGTTCCAGGTGGTCCGTGAGCTTGGGATCGTCAACGATACGAACAGCTTTGCCCTGCACGGAGTCAAGTGGATGCAGTTGGTATTTGGGAGCACCAGCCCAGAGGTGGGAGCAGTACTCCACGCGAGGCCGTACCTGTGCCTTGTAGAGCACAAGCCTTTGCCTCGGCGTGAAGTACCGCTTTGCTCGGTTGATGACTCCCAGCATCTTAGAGGCAAGTTTGGCTTTGCCTTCCAGATGACTCCGATACTGGACAGTGCTCGACACGTTGACCCCAAGGATCCCAATGCTCTCAGACACTTCAAGGGAGACTCCTTGGAATTTCGGCGCCATGACAAATTGGTCCTTCTTCGCAGTGAACGCGCAAACCTGTGTCTTCGAAGGGTTGAATTGAACTAGGTTCAATTCACCCCATTTGGAGACTCGCCCCAAAAAGTGCTCCACTTCAGACACAAGTTCGGCTCGTCTCTCCTGTACCTGATTCCGAGAGAAACTCTGGTGGCCCGTATAGCGCGCATCCCCCGTACTATCATCCGCATAACAATGTATACCATCAATAGACAGCATGTCATTGATATGCAGAATAAAAAGCGTGGGGGAGAGCACTGAACCTTGTGGGACGCCAGCATTAATAGTCATGGCTTTGGAAGTACACCCATCAACCACGACCTGGATGCTCCGGCCATCCAAAAAGCTAGCGACCCACTTGCAGAGTCCCTCGGGGATTCCGTAGGATGGTAGCTTCGATAGAAGAGCCTTGTGCCAGACCCTATCAAAAGCCTTCGCGACATCGAGGCTAACCGCAAGTGCCTCGCCCTTGCTCTCCAAAGCCTCAGACCACCGATGGGTGAGGTATACTAGGAGGTCGCCAGCCGATCGACCATGGCGAAAGCCATACTGACGATCACTGATTAGCTGACGATCCTCCAGGTAGCCAAGGAGTTGGGAGTTTAAAATTCGCTCCATGACCTTGGAGAGCAAGGAAGTTATCGCTATAGGCCTATAGTTTGATGGATCTGACCGTTCACCCTTCTTGGGGACAGGGTGAACGTGGGCAGACTTCCACGAAGACGGAACCCTAGAGGTGTTGTACGAGAGACGAAAAAGACGCGTTACTACAGGAGTCAGCTCGGGGGCACATATCTTCAAAACCACTGCGGGGATACAGTCCGGCCCGTTAGACTTGTGGACGTCGAGGGAGCTAAGTTCCCGCCTGACCGCACGCTGCGTAATGCGGATTTCAGGCATGGAACTATCACACCGGGGGATGGTAGGCGGTGTGGCTCCCCCGTCGTCCAAGGTCGAATTTGAGGCAAAGAGATGCACCAAGAGATCGGCCTTCTCCTTTGCACTATGGGCCAGACTGTCATCGGTCTTACGCAGTGGTGGGAGACCGGGCTTGCAGAAGTTGCCCTCTGCAGATTTGGCGAGCGACCAGAAAGCACGGCTCCCAGAGGGATAGCTCTTCAGTCGCTCGCCAATCCTAGTAACATGCTCCGATTTCGCCGCGGCCAAAACCTTCTTGTAGGATCTAGAGGCAGCATTGAGCTCCCGCTTCTTCATGAAGGTGATCGGTTCTTGACGCTTTCTGGCATCGTTCCATGCAACGTATGCGGACCGCTTGCGGTGTGCAGCGTCCCGACTGGCAGAATTGTACCAGGGAGCACTGCGACCCCCAACGGGCACCACAGAGGACGGAATAAAAAGTTCCATCCCCTGCAGCACCGCGTCTTTAAAACGGTCCGCACAGGCGTCAAGATCATGATCGAAGAAGCAGAGCTGCCTCCATGGGTAGGATGCGAAGAGTTCACGCAATCCATCCCAATCCGCTGACCCGTATTTCCAAACCCTACGATACCCAGTCGTCGGTCGACGAACGGGGCGTGGGATTGGTAAAGCAGCACGGATAAGGCAGTGGTCAGACGACCCCAAAGGGGCATCGACCACCACACTGTATCCGGCCGGGTTTGTGGTCAGCAGAAGATCCAACAAGGAGGGTACGTGCCCCTCAATATCTGGGACGCGGGTGGGCTGCGTCACCAGTTGAGAGAGGCCGTAAGCCAAGGCGAAACCGTGGGCAGCCCGACCGGGGAGATCAGTGGTTCTGGATCCCAACCACTCTTGATGATGAGCGTTGAAATCACCAAGAACCACCACCTCCGCCGTCGGGTACTGCTCAAGCACACGCCCAGTCCCCTCTTGTAAATGTTCAAACAGAGCTGATCCTGCATCACTGCTGTGGGACCTGTACAGGCAGGCAAAGATACGGGTACAACCGCCGTGATCAATGCGCAGCCATAATAGGGACAGGTCCCGGTGTTCGAGGCCCCTCAGGCGGCGACAACAGACATCCGACCGGACAAAGACACATACCCCGGCCTTACGTAGGAAGGTGTGCTCCAAAACGTAACCGGGGTAGTTGATGTGGGATGTGTCATCCGGCGAGAGTATCTGCGTCTCCGTCAAGAAGAATAAGGCGGGGCGTGCCGTCTCAAGATGATGATGGACGGCATCAAGGTTGCTATATAGTCCCCTAACATTGCAGAAGTCCACAGAAAATGTGGGATAGGGGTCCGCCGAAATAATACTTTTTCTTCTTCTTTTTCTTGCCATGTTGGTTTCTAAAACCCCTTTTTTAAGGAGAAAAGGGGGAAAAACACAGGTGAGGAAGGGATTGCCGACAGTAATGCAGACATAGCACTCGGAAAAAAATAAAATAATAACCATACGCAGTCTGCGAATAACACCCGGGTTTTTGTGATTAGCTGGCACGAAGCACGAGAGGGCCCCCAGTCCACTCCGAGCGCGACCGTCGGGTCCCAATCCGGTCTCCGACTCCGGCACGACGGCACGCAACGGTATTTTTCGCCGTTTGGCAGGACAGCCTCCCGGGGCGGAGTTTAGTAGTGACACCCGGGTTCGGGTCCTCTACTGACCGGCAGGCGGCGGCGGGCACCGTTTCACTGGGTCTCACTGAACCCCGCGCCAGCCAATCACACCCAAAGTCCTAGACGGGATCAGCGTATGACATGTCCCTGCACCGTGAAGCAACACTGTCGACACTCGGGATGGGAAGGGGGGGAAGGGGAAAAAAGCTCCCGGCTACCCAGTCCTTCCACCGGAACACGGTAATACCGTTATGGCGGCAAAAATAGACTGGGCGGTGGTACCTACCCGGACGTCTCTCGACCTGGCTGGCAGGACTGAAACTCGAAGAGTAACTATCCTACCAGCCAACTCGAGAGTCCTACCACCTAGTAGAGTTACGGAATTCCTGTTCTTCCTTTAGGTCTAATCAAAAAATTCTTTCTTAACTGACGGTTACTGTGTGAGACGCTTATTAACTTTTTGAGTTGGGTACTTTAGATATATTATGGACCGTTATACTTATAAATAAAGTTGAGTTTTAACACATATATGCTTGAAATCTATTCTTTTTTCAGCTTTTTTATAATAGATAATACCAATTAGTAGTGTGTAAATTAATATTGGAATATCTAAATTTAATTTACGACAGCTGTGGGACGTACTTACCTATAATTGTGATTGCTGTGGAATTATTTAAAATAACTAATTGTGTTTATGTTAATGTACTTAATTGTGGTCGTGGTGGCCGAGTGGCCGAAGAGCTTCCTTCCGAACGGGAGGTCGCGGGTTCAAAATCGACCGGCTTTTACCTCTAATCTAGCTGTGGGACGTACTTTCCTATAATTGTGATTGCCGTGGAATTATTTCGAATACTGTTTTTATGTTAATGTACGTAATTGTGATTCGGTCATGTGCTTTAGTCATAATATTCGAAGTAGACAAGGATGAGACGCAGAAAAAGATTTTAAAAATCATAAAATTTTACGTATCTCGTTTTCTCCTATGAAGTTTAAACTCAATTCTGAAGTTCATATCTTTATTTTCGGTCGAGTGGAACGACTAGATATTCAAGAAATTTTCTCCAGAGTATCCGTGAATAAGCCTTTAACGAAATATTTATTGTAATTGAAAATATCCCGCTGCCATGAATATTATTATACATGTTATTAATATCAAGATTTATAGTTATTTCTTGAAAACAACTTTTCTTGTAACACTGACTTATGTAAGGAACATCCAATTTCGTAATTTAAATATTTTATCCACAATCTTTTATCTTAGATTATGTAGGCAGATAAATAAAACAATCTAAAAAAGAATTTCGCAAAGCCTACAAGATTTATAAAGAACTAAATGACATAAAACAAAAGACTTCCAACATTCTTGTTTAATGGGAAGGAACAGATATCTTAAAACGGCGCAAAAGGTGAATAACGATCTCCAGAAAAGTGCGTTTCGATCGTTTAAGTTCCTCAATATAATCGACCATATTTAAATATCACAGAAAGAGCAATAAATTCCCCATTGACGAAGAGACGAAGAATTGAACAAAAACCGCTCTTGTTGAATTCGGAGGCCAACAATGGATAATTTATCGTGGTGGGCTCAAGCGCGCCATTTAACGTAAAATAAAAACGTAGGTATCTACCGAGGGCAATAAGCGGAATCGTTCCAGGCGAATATTCGCCATTCCGCAAGCATTATTTTGTAACAGGTATACAATGTTCCGCCTAAATCCGCCATTATCGTCAGGGACGCTAACGTAAACTTATTACGATCGTAAACTCGCTTATTTGAAAGAAAACGAAACAGTTTAATTCGACGAGAGAAGTTTTTAACGTTCCCTAAAGTTATTACGATAAGCCCGTTTTTTTCAATCAAGTGGTTTTATTAGAGGAAATAAATAAATTGCCATTAGCCCTGATTGAATTTCTCATCCAATAAAAAACGTGAAGTTGCTTCAGAATTGAATTTCACGATCGTGTTAAGGAGTTTTGATTATTATAGAATGTCTTAGACTTCTCTGTATTAAGACAGTATCTTGTTTTACTTTCGGACTCAAATAATTAAGATAAAAGGCTCGTTGAAAGTTTTGAAATGTAGGTAATATCTAAGTAACCTATTTCTATTATGTTTTACATAAAATTATATTTTGTACGAAATAAATTTATTTGCATAATAATTTCAGAAAGTTGTATGTATACAGTGCTGATCTTTAGTCATAAAGACAGCGGTATTTGAATAAAGTAGAAGTTTCTATGGAGCTTATACTCAAAAGTTATATTTATCTAATTTCGTTGACTTGTTGCTTACTTTACCATACACTACATTCACAAATCAAAACGCGAGAGCCTTACAAAACCAAAGCGTAAATCGTGCCAGCAAATTAACTAATACATACATAGGGCATTATACTGAAACATTAATCTTGACTAGACAGTCGACAGAAACTATACAAACGGCAATAATTACTGGCAAGTTAAATGGCGTACTGATCTGCCGTTATCCATGATTGTGGTGCGGAATGGTGCTATTGAAAGCGCATTGCGCCTCGAATGCTTGATTACCCCCAACCCAAAGAGAATTTGTTTCTTTTTATCCGGTCAAAAGAAAAATCGATCGTATTTGAGTCACGTTCCGACTACCCACGACGTCAGTCAATTACAAAAAGTCGACACGTTACAGAGTTTAGGTAAAGTTTAGATTTATGCGCGGTTTAGCCTTTCAAGGCTTTCGTTCACATTTGACTGCAAAATGAGGGTATAAAGTATGTAATTTTTTAAATCGCTTGTGAACCGAAATATAATTTGAATAATTTTTCAATTTGTTGTCGACCAACTTCCGAATAAGGGGGCGTTCAATTCAACTATTTTTTTTCAGTGTGTTTCGGAATCTCTCCGACCGTTTTGTTTCATAATACGTATTTTTGGATGCCAACAATAAATTACCAGGATTAAAGAATAGATGTAAATTAAATAATCAAAACATATTTATTTCCAATTTAACTATGTTATTAATACAGTTTTAGTAAAAACAAGAATAAACGACATCGTTGTCATACTTTATTAATAAACCAACTATCTCAAACGGAAATGATAATTCAAAGATCAATTAACGAATCATGACTACAAATTAGATAAAGACGACAAATAGAAAACTTGTTAAAGAAGATTTTCTAATGTAACCTGGATTATTATGTTATGTAAATCTGTTTTGTACGAAAAATTGTAGCAGGGCTTAAATTGTTATTTAAATTGTTAATTACATTGTTACATCAACACTTTTATATTGAAGAGCGGACAAAAGCACAAACAATTGCTTCCACTACGTCCGCGGCGCGTCGAAACCACTTTATCAACATTAATGAGGCAATTACCATTTAAAAAGGCAATGCAATTATTTTCGTACGGAATAATTTACTAGGTCGAGGAACAATGACGTTTTAGCAAAAACAAATACATTATCCTCGGGATGTCATCCGAGCCAGAGTGCCGTAGAGGGATATTTTTTCGAGTCGAATTTTCACCGGGAGTCGGGTTTTTCAATTTATTTCGTCGTTTTAGCCGAGTGACGCCGTAATTACGAAGCCGCGTCGCTTAGCTTTCTGCATAATTGTGAAGCTATTTTCGTATTTGTAGCTTCGGTTACGTTTTGTTTCATATTCGAGTATTATATTAAGTTTTGATGTAATAAAATTTATGAAAGGAATTCAGAATTTCTAACTAGTTTGTAGCAACATCTGCATAAAATAAGATAAGAAATCTGATTAAAATAAGTACAAAAACTTTTATAAAAATAAGACAATCAAGATTGTAAATGTTGTTCAAACTGCAAGGAAAAAAAATAAAAAGAAGAGAATATCACTTTAATCCATAAAAATCGAATGTAGCTATAAATACGAGGAAAAATTAATCTTGGAAAAACATAAATTAGCGACATAAATCAAGCTCTTCCGTTGAACATCGAATCCAGAAATTGGCCCAAATCCAAAACGTGTCGTCGAAAAATCATAATGACCTTAAAACACTAAGCGAATTTAACATAATTTTACGGGACAGTGCGCTCTCAGTATAGAAACTGGTTAATACGAGCGGACGTTCAATTCGGGCCGGTATAATGCCGCGATAAAAGAGATTGAACTTACTTCGTCCTTAATAAGCGCACTCTGTTACACTACGAATTACGAATAAGCAGGGTTTCATTATAAAAAGCGGACCGATGCGAGTTCCGACTCGAATAATTACTGACTTAGGACAGATTTCCTTTTTGTTATCAGCAAACGCAATTGCAGCAACCGAAGTACTTACTTCTAACAATCTAGTGTTACACCGTCAAGTGTGTTTTGGCACTAACAAATCGTTCACGGATGTAAGCAATGTCAAGGGTATCAATGCTGTCAAACTTCATTTGAAGAGGGACATGTCACAAACTGTACACGGATTTCAACTTAATTCCGAACCTATTTGTCAGGGAAATGGACAACACAGATCTTTGAATGGTACCATTTCATCCTTTGAAATCCAGAGTCCTAAAAATCTGATAAAAATATACCGAATTCGGTACATAAACGGATATATGTAAGATACATCGGCACGTACCTTGGAAGGTCGGCTTTAGAGAAGACATACAGGTTTCCGGACCTAAAAGACGTCAATACAATAAGGAATACATCTCAGGATATTGGTTTTAACGTGTAAAGAGTTCAATCTCGTTACTTTTGTTAGAGTTATTTTTAGAGTTGCGAAGATCTTTGTTTTTCAACGTAATTGTTCGAACAAGAGTCTAGCAAACTCGGATAAAGAAAACAGAAATGTTTTTATACACCAAATGTACTCTTTTAATTTAAAACTGTTTTAATTCTGTAGAAAGCTAGGACCACGCATTGTTGCTGGCAATTCCAATTTAGCTCGTACAAATGCGAACAAATTAATTTAATTTTATGAAATTATGTTTGTTGAGAATAATAAGCGTTCTAATATTTTATAGTGAAAGATCTTCGTGGCATTTATTAAAAGGAATATATTCGTACTTCATTCTTAAAAAATCCAATTGGAACTTTATCCTTGGCCGTAAGATAAGCGGCGATCACAACATAACAAAAAGGCACTTCTAATCCCGCAGAATCATACATAACAACGTCTTTATCAAGCCGCAATCTTTTAATAAAGAAAGTAAGGGTCTCTCTACACAGTTATGCTCATATAGAGAACTGCCATTAAGCTGGCCGAATGATTCATGGCGCGCGTTCCGGGTGATACACGTCGAGTGGCCGCATACCCTTATAAGACAAAAACAATAGTGTCACAAAAGATAGAACTGACTCCATTAGGGAAACTGTTTATGACAAGAGTGTGATCAATAGAGATGCGAGCGTCGGGTCGAGGGCGGTCGTATCGGGGATGATACGGGTCCCTGCATGGCCGCTTTATTAATAGTCACTTCGTGGTTCGACTTGGACTACGTTTATGGATGCTAGATATAGTATAAATTTACGATACAATATAGGCAGGAAACTGGAATTTACGTGTGAATGTTGTGTTAAATTTTGACATATAGATAGTACGCCGTATAATTTATGCTTTATTGAAACCTTGCATCCTGATATAATATAAATTTATTAGAACATTTTTACAAATACAACAAACTGTACTAGATCTAGTCAGACAGATGAGAATGTAATACAATACGCACTCGGCATGAAAAATAGAGTAACTTTATTTTCTATTCATGAAGTACACATATAAAATATACCCAGGTAACCTATGTCTCGTACTGTTTTCGAGATTGTCGCAGTAACGTACCTCCAGAGACAAAACCTAAGCCATTTCTATTTTCTTAAAACATAACAGCGTCATATTCTTAGTCTCGGTAAATATTTGAATAAGCACCGCATATATTTGCACTTATTATTGTGAGAGCCGAGAACTCCTCTTAGTGGATTAACTTTGAGGCAATCACGGCAAAGTAGCGCAGGGAATGGGCACATTTGTCAAGGAAAATATTATGCAGAAATTCGATTTATCTAAAGGTGATATATGACTTTGGATCTGACTGACAGAGAGGCAGTGTTACTTATATAACAGTCGTCATTTTTCATATAAACGATAACTCCGAAATCTGGAAATAAATTGCAATTAGATACCATACCCACGTTGTTTTGCAATAAAAGCTTGAAAGAAAAAAATGATCGTTAAAGTATAATTACAAACTTTTCATGTGTGGCTTTTTTGCAAAATATTCCTTGAAGCATATGTTGCTAGGATATACAGGATGAGCATTTAAAGTAGTACACAAAAACAAATCAACTCTACCACTGAAGGACTTTAAAATTCAATTCAATTTACGAGCATTCTTTATCTGAACTTGCAAGAGAAGTGTCGAGTTGTCCCAAATCACATTTGCGTCGAGGGTCGTAGACGTATGGAGGTCGGATTCCTTCGGCTGATTACCAAAGAACTTAACTTTGATGCGGAATTTACTGCGCTAGTTCACTAACACAAAATTCTTCATGCAAAAGTTGAATCTGTTTGCGCTTCAACGTACCTGAATTGAAGTCAGTTATGAAGCGGTAGTTGATGTTGCGAAGTTTTAGTTCAAATAAACTTATGCTCATTTCGAGTTTATAACGTTTTATTTGGGGAAGTGTTTTTATAAGAATTGAAATTATCATTTAATAATAAGTGATTTTATTGAAACATGAATTAGAACGTCTACAAATACAGCGTTTTATAAAGAGCCAATCAAAGTTCTATAATTCCCTGTTTTTAAAGGATACAGGAAAACAGAAAAAAAGCAACGCTCCGAAACATTAACGTGATGAACATACGTTTCATTAATGTGGCGTGTTTATAAAACGAGAAAATATTTTTTTTCGTAACGTTTTTGAAAGAGATTCACTTCCGTAGTAATGGTTTTTGGAAATGATATTAACACGCTTGTGCTGTGTGATAAATTCTGCCTTTAAGAGTAATAAACTCCCTGTCACTTAACAACTCCCAACCATTAATTCACGGAGAAAGAACTCAAATGAGGGCAAAGGAGGCTTTGTGGATTCTTCTTTTACGTCCGACATCGAACATTTAATATGTGCTCAGTACTTTCTTATGCAAACATGTTTTTTTTATTTTAAATCATATTTAGTCGTATACGGAAAATTAGTATTGTTTTCTTTAACTACTTTTCAGTTAAGTAATTTCTCAAAACAAGTGTAACATTGTAATTTAATTCATTTTGTTTAAATAAATAATAAAACACATACTACTGATATAATATGCATAATTTTGATCGGTATGCAATTAAAAAACTAAAAAGATAATTATTATCTCGCAAATTCACAGTTACGCTATAAAAATAACAAAATACAACCAAGTTTAAGGTTACATTTCGTTGCAGCAGAAAGAATATGTTCACTGAAACGTGTGAAACGGAATAAAACGATATGTGCAGTAAAGCAAGAAGATGGAAAACACCGGATGTTGTACAATTCGCGCGTCTACCCATTAAACTGAGTCGGGCTGGAGCGAGCAAAACCTAACTAAAAATAGAAAATCTACTGAGCGGACTTGAGACAGCGACGCTTTGCAAATTCCAGTTTGAAACTATTCTAAACTGGATTATCATTGTTAGATGAATACCTCGCCCACTTTACACGAGATCATTAAATCTCTAATTTTCATCAGTGTAATTGTTCTTCATAGCCGCTTATTGATGATTAATTAAACAATGCAATTTCAAACAGGACGACCACAAAAAATGTAATTTCAACACCAACCAATAACCGTTAAGATTAATTATACATTTATCAAGTATAAATTAACGTTCCAGAACACAACAATCCGACTTGAACGGTTATGGGTATAAAGCTTCAATTTACGATCCAATAAACCGATTTCGCAATGCAATCATCGTGTAGTCGGATAAACCGTTTCCATACCAAAATAAATCAACGAAAATGAGACTCAAAGGGACGAGATACCAGTTTAATATTCAAAATCTCAGGTCAAAGTAGGTGGCCGTAAACGTCGGTGCCATGCGTCATAATACAGAAAATTTCACCAGCCAGGTCGAAATTCATGAGCTCTTTTATATAAAGTCACTTGAACTCGGCGTGGAAGAATGAAGTCGAGGAGAACTTTCGACGAGTCGGTATATTAAACTATGGAGTGTAATAGCAAGGACGCGACCAAGGCTTTAACAGCACTTAATATGTCGTTGAAAAAACACTATTTTATTTTCAAATAAAAAGAACGAATTTTTGATGTGCCAATCTTCTCGTAGACGAGGGTTAACATTTCAATGAAAATAGAAACAAAATTTTCAAACTTGTTTAACTATTCCAGTACCTACCATATTTCCTGCTTCCGATCTCATTTAAAATTAATTTCAACACCGCTAAATTATTAGAATTTCGAACAACCGTAAACTGCCTGAAAACTAACAAAACAGTTCAATTTCAAAGTAAAATATTAGTTTCCGAAGCTAAAGCACACAAGGAACAAACAGAAAAAGTGCGATCGCAACATGGAAAACTATGTACCAAACATACCGCTCGAATAAATCCAATGCGCTAAAAGAACGCCCCTGCTGGGATATCATTTATTTTTAACACGGTCCCTAAAGATATGTGAAACGTTACAATTTAGTTTTTCCAGGAGAGATTCGATATCAACCGTTGAGTATTATTCATGTGAAGGACTCGAGTGGGTTGTAAGTATGTCAAGAACATAGTTACAGTGACGCCTACCTTGAACGAATCTCGAAAACATCCGGAAATGTCACCAGTCTCATTGCGCTGTTAGCAACCAACTTTTCAACTTCAGAGGGTAAATACCCGTTATGAAATGAAAAACAAATACTTAGTACACTAGATACACAGCTCGCGAAAGACGAGATTTCACCAGAAAATGATTAATCTGAGCATAAAATTTTCATTTTGTGAAAAGATAAATAGAGCCGCGTTGGATTTTAACTAGATCGTTTTTAAAATTAAAACTTGAGTTTCGAATATTTTCCAGACATTAGAATAAAGGATCAGAACAGAGAAACGTTTTACTAAGAAATATCTTTATTTGGCAGTACTCGGAATTCTTATCTAGCCAATTCAAAGGGTTGAGAAATTATAGATCATTCTTCGGAGTAAACGGCCACGTCCGGCGTGTCCTTTAATTAGAACGATCACACGAAATCTGTTTGAATTTTAGCGCGAGTTAACAACACAGTCCCTGGTTAATGAACATCGCAAATATTGTAAAATGGTTTATGAAATTAAGATGTTTTTTACGCTTGTGTTAACTTGGGTAAATGGGTACGTATTTCTAAGCTTTTTCCAGCCCTATAATTGGTTGTTTATAAAATATTAAAAAATATATTTCAACGTAACAATGTGACTGTATAAAGGTCAGTACTAAACAAAAATCTTAACTTTAATTATTAATGTTATATTTAGAATCATGACCTTTACTTTAAATGATTTGATCGTTTATCAAAGAAATATTAATTAAAATGTGTGCTCTTTAACTTCACTGGTTGTTCCAAAATCAGAATTATATTGTTTTTTTTTGTTCTACCTTAATCATACTTCAAATATTGTAATTAGTAGTAAGAATATAATCTAAATTACGTTTCATAGCTCCAATAGGACATGATATATTACAATTATATATTATCGATTATAATATAATTTAAAAATAATTGGTTATGATTCACCGAAAAATGAAGTTATGCGACTCATAAACTTATTCAGACACTCGCGGTTTTCTATAATACTTTCATGCATTTTCAACGGGGTCTTACCACGATATTTAATTAATTGAGTTGTCTCGATATTTCAACGTTGTTGTACAATCACTAAGGGTTCATGCTCAGAGAGTCTTGTAGATACAGTGAGTGTGGTGTGTCGTGATGTGAGTTCGAGTTCCAGTGGTACCACCCAAAAGCGAACGAGAAAGAGGGTAGACAGATTTGTTTGCTCTTAAATCGACCCGCAGTATCCAGTCTTCTCGTGATCATGACGTTTGCAACAACGTTGAAATATCGAGACAACTCAATTAATTAAATATCGCGGTAAGAACCCGTTGAAAATGCACGAAAGTATTATGGGACTCATAATTGCGTTATTGTACACTTTCCATATTACCTATTATTTTTTTCATTTACACAATACATATGAATCGACGCGTTCCTACAATCAAATAGCAAGTCAATCTTCGTGATATATTTATCAATCCTTAAGGATTCGAACAACACTGAAATAGTAGGGTGCCCGTAACAAATACATTTGAAATGCTACGAGTGAGCGAAAGGAGGTTGAATACGATGTAATAAGTCTACGTTCACACAATACACCGGTTCGATTTGTTACAGGAGCAACGATAAACATGTAGTTAAGCGGAACGAAGCGAGACCTACAGACGTCAGTATAGTTGCGCTTCCGCCGAGTTTAACAAATTCCTGTCATTTATTTCAGCAACGTTACAAGTTGAAACTAGTCGAAGTATAGGCCTTGACGTGTAAATATTACCACTGAAGCTACTAGCAAATAAATTGGAAAGAAATGTGCAAATCATCGAATTATACAGAATTGGTTAGAATTGGCCTTATATTTGATCATTTTACAAATCTGCTTCTTTGATGAATAGAACCAATTATTTATTAGGTTGTAGTAATTGACAAATATTTTGAAAAGAACGCCTTGGCTATTAGTTGCATGTAAACTCAAGTGTCGTAAATTATGAGAACTAATTTAACAAAAGCTAAACACGAATTTATACATTCGTAATATTAACTGAATAAAGTAAAATTTAGTAGATGTCCGACCGTAGGCAAAGTTCCAAACTTTATCCAATATATTTTTACATAAAACAATAAATTAAATTTACGTTTTGGTAACGCCCTTAATTTTCATTACGGTCACAAATCAAGCCTTTTTAATAGGACGCTTTAAGATAAGATTTGCTCGAGAACTGTAGAAGAGATTTCATCCTTTTGTGAAGACGGATAACAAAAAGATTTTATCGTAACGATTCTCAGCGATTATTCCATAAGTCGACCAGATTTTTCTAAATAAGCAATTTATAAAATGCCTCGAGTTCAGGGAATGTTGGACCGTAAAATTTTAGTGAATCATTGTCTTTAAGATCGAGGCGAATACGGTTCGCTGGTTGGAGGTTACATTTTGTAGTTGCTATATAACCACACTGAGCAGATATAGTTGAGGGTGAAAGTTTGATAATCTTGTCAGTGGTTCCAGCCCTTCTCGTAAGCCGCAAGTTTCGATGGTTGTTATCTCCGGAGTTGCTGCCTAATTAGATTGGTCAGAACAAGCTTCTTCTAAAAGATACTGAAACGTGTAGCAACCCGAATTATGCCGAATGTGGCTCAACTTTTTAATTGCAGTATGTACTGTCTTGATGTATTCTGAACAGAGTATGAAAATACAGTAGGTTATTATGAATAATAAACGTCACGATAATTATAATAGAAATTGCTAAATACAAAAAAACTTAATGATATTGTACAATATGTAAACCAAATGTAGAAAGTAGATTACAGTTTTATTCATTTTTAAAACAGCTCACACTAACAATCAAAATAAAATACGAAGATCCGAAACCCATTCAATAAACATTTATATAACGGATAAAATTTTAAACACAGAAGAACTGACATAGAAGTTAAAGTCGAATCAAACAGAAGCGAGTACATGATGTGTTCGAATGAGATTTTTCACAAATTTGTTCAGTGAAACGAGTCGTGTTGCGAGCCTCGCAAACACAAACGAGACGAATGAAGTCGTCAAAATCTCGCTACTTAAATTCATGCTGAAGCTGCCAATATATAAACGATGAGAAATAACGATGTATTTTAAAATGAACGAAATTGCCTTCAATTTCTTGTGCTGTAATATTAACGGTTGATTGGTCATACAATATTTGGCACAGGAAATGTTTGGTAGATTCTTCGCTAGTCCTTCCCTTCTTACTAACGAACATGAGGTACTATCCTTGGTATTTCCTTGCTTTGTATCTCTCCAAAGGAGGCTTGAAAGGAAGGATAGCGACCTCACTACGCGCTTGCCATTGTCGAAATTCATGCGTAACACATCAGAAACTCATTAAAAATACAACAAAAAATTTGTGTTTTTATCTTGTACAGATACTAAAATCCACATATTTTCTAATAATGAGGTTCTATTTTCAAATAGATACAATATAATTCTCAAATAACAAGTGTCATTATACAAGTCGAGAAGGAACGATCGCCCACTGTTCATCTGTCTGGCAACGCCTCGGGGGTTCGTTTTGACGACATCTTGTCACCTGTCATCCACACGCCTACAAAGTAAGTACCTATCACGCGCTGAAAATACCCCGAGGTCGTAATTAAGGGGACACTATTGTTTTTCCTCATCGCTCGTTTCCAGTTAAACGAGATAGTTGAGTAGCTCTAAGGTAAATATATCATGGGCCCGTTTATGAGTCAGCATATACTTTAGTTCTTAATTAAACCAGAGCAAACATTCCTTGCTCTGCATGTAGGAAATATTTACTTGATATTAAAAAAGTATGTCTCATGGCGATGCTCGTCGTTGGCTTATATTTTATCCTGGCATTCACGCCGTTCCTTCCGGTGATTTGTGGGTTAGCATTGCTGTGAAATGCATAAATGTTTGTAATTTTAAGCTTTAATTAATTTTCTTGATTTTAAACGACTATTAAAAAACACAGATTACAAGACCGAAAGGTTAAATTTCAGTAAATTGTTTTAGAATGGAATGAAGATTACGTCATCATTTATAGGAACAGCATTCTAGATAAAATAATTTTCACAGCATTTTCTTTCATCAAACCTATCGTTCATATTCTATTGTGCAAAATGGATCGCTATATTTCATTACCTATACTTTCTGTACTTATATTTTACGCTGAGTTCATTATTATATACAAAGGGCTAATTTTGTTTAGTGTACTAGACGACAATAACGCTTTGTCAAGCTCCGACGAAGACCCTTCTCAATATAGGCTGTACAAGGCGACGAGTTTCATCAGTCTATTGAATGTGGTGCTAGCGATTTTTATATATTGTTCCTTGGCCTTTTCCAGAAATTTCTTTTGATTTTGCCTCGATCTCGGTCCATACTACAGGGATCCGAGCAGCTGTTACATTTAATGGCCGAACTTGTATTATGTTCCGACCATTACTGTAAACTTCCCAACAATTTACAATTAAATTTCGAAGCACGTAGGTCGCATGGAATTTTTATTATGTCAACCGATTTGGGGTTCAAGGAAATTGGTGTATAGAAATTTCATAATTCACTTAAGCTTCTGTGCGTTGAGGAAGATATTATTTGAAAATATTTTAATATATTTCATCATTTTTCGTTAGCAGTCTCAGTTAAAATAAGTTTTTTATTGAAGATGCTATGTTGAAAGTATTTTTATGAAACAGTACTGTGTTGACTTACTAGACGTAAAATATGACCCTAGCTACGTTTAAGCTTCACAAGATCCCAGTTTGATTCAGAATCCTCATTAGAAACATAAACAATTAATTTTCGAACTTTATGTTTGTTTTTTTTTGCTTGTAGGTACATAAGTGCATGTTTTCGATACCCGTATGTCCATAGCATAAGAGAAACAGTACCATGGGACTGTAGAAGGTTATTTATTGCTTGCGTTCTGTCTTATCATATTTGAACCATCGACAAAACATTTCCGTATGTACAATTTTTCACGAAAATTCATACTTCATCCGAATTATATTTGTTTGGTTTTTACAAGCCCGATATTATTAAATAAATATAACTTCTAAAGCCATTAATAATAGTTTGTTTGGAAATCTTTAGAACACGATAAAGAATTTCAGTCTTTTTCTAAAAGTGATAAATAAAAATGAACAATATTTTCATTAATCTTGACAAATGTAGCGTGCCTTGTAAACTTGAATTTGTTGCATCTACGTGACTTCAAAAGCCTATTTTTCATGAAAATGAAACATAAATCTAGGTATTTTCGTTTACCTAGATTACGATAAGGTTAGAGTCCATTAGTCTATGGCAAGATTTACAAAACAAATGACTAACAAAGCCGCAATTTATCTGGTTTATTGCTAAATACAAAACATTTTGGAAATTATGGAGCAGTAAGCAATTTTAACCTTAATCTTAAGATATACATTCATTGAATTAAATAAGAAAATTTATTTTATTATATAATTATTCAGGGATAGTATAATTAATATTTAAATGTAGTAAGGAAAAATAACAGTATTCTAGTACCTCCAATATTACAAAGGTTCAACAGCGGTGATAAACACAGAACAGCGAGTAACCGGTTAACCGATTAACTGTAATAATTATACTGTTTTTAAAACGTACTAACAAGCATTAAAATGGGTGAAATATATCGTCCACATTTTCGCAATATCCTAATACAGTAGCTAAACAAGACTCAGCGATGTAAAATGATAGACTTCCCTCTTTTTACGACTAAAGTCATTTATTACATGGTTACAGTGTTCTGAAGCTATTTACGTTAATATTAGCTACATTTATTAAATGTGGCCTTAACTAGACAAAAAGCACCTAAGTTCGAACGTACCGTAATTTGTTTAGATCCTAACTTCCCCTGTGAAAATAAATACCACCGTAAAACAAACACGAGGAAAAAACAAACATTTTAAGTAAGTGGAATGCAGTGTACAAAAAGTATCTTGTGTATTTTTTTATTTGGATCCACGACTCGGTCCATTTGGTTTACGTAACCTGGATGGTTTTTAGATAAGGTTTATTTAAAATACGCGACAGGTACGCTTTGACTTAAACGATTCCAGATTGTAGCTTTTTACGATTGCGAACGTTTCATCTAGATAAAAATTTGATTGTGGTCCGCGATTGTTTTAAAAATGGAATTATTTAGATATTGTGAGAGATTACTATATTTTTATTTGTAATGATTGACATAAAAATATTTGAAATATTCTTATTTAATACTTGATGTTATGATGATATAATTTATAACCTAACTGCTAGTACAATAGATTCTGATGATCAGTGTTACAAAGTATCTAAATAACGTTATAAAGAATATATTCATACTATAAAATTCACTTTACTCTGGTTGGGAATGATTAGGAGATTAATTTGAATACAAAAACAGACCCGTGCTCACGTTTGTCGCTGCACCACGTAATCCTATTTGACGTGAAACACCGTATTTTTCCACCTTTTCATTCTGATTGACAGGAGTAATCCCGGCCTTCATAAATTTCACTTCTAACCGTTTCATGTCCGACGTTGACTTTCACTTCAATATATTTATGATTTATATTTTTATTAATCGTTCGCGTTGAAAGATATTTGCGATTTTTTAACGAAATAGCATGAATCGTCCGAAAAAGGTACGTATAATTTTCAGTTATATGATTTCAGTAAAATTCAGTAATTTAAACATAAAATTTCTTAGACTTGATCAGATTAGATAGCACTGAATCTAAAATCTTCCTAGTGCCAAGAAAGTCGTAACTAGTATGTTTAAGTTTCTCGTTCAGGCGATCACAAACAAATAAATTCATTTTTACTTATCAAACAATTGTTATGGCGTCTATGGACTCGAGAGTCAATAGTGAGCTCATTTCTTCATCAAAATGAAAATGACATGGGAATTAACCGTTACATGAACGCCTGATAATTCATTTATTTTACTTCAATAGTCAAGTTCTTTTATGATAACTGTCTTAGTTTTATCTTTCTGAGTAGTTACGTTGGATTCTAAATCTAATAATTGAACTATACTTAATAAAAATTCTATAGCATGATAGAAGCGCGAACGTTTTCATTTACACCAAATCACGCAAATTAATAACGTTGATTCGAAACACACGTGAAATGTAATATTACCATAATTAAATAGTCGTATGACGTGACCACTGACAAATTGCTATTAATTTTCATATCGAGTCGTATTTACTCACGTTAGTGTACAAGTGTAAAATTCATGAACAGAGTCTAGCGGTTGGACCCGATCGATCAACAACCACTCCACGATATCCTAATAGCTTTAATTAACGTTCAGGAAAAAAGAAGAATACGATTTATTAATACTAATATACAAAACGAGCTATTGTGAGTAAGCAATACAGAATTATATTTATTGGAAGATCGACGATGCTGGACGATTCGATAGACGAAGTACACAGAATATAAATTTTTATTCACTGGGGTCAGAACTCCATTAAACCATTTTACATACAAAGGAACAATAAGCAAGTTGAAGTGGCAGTGGACGGACCACATAGCACGTAGAACCGATGCCCGTTGGAGCACGAAGGTTCTGGAGTGGCGCCCACGTCAAGGCAAGCGCAGCGTGGGACGATCAGCTGCAAGGTGGACGGATGATCTTGTTAAGATCGCAGGAACACGCTGGATGCAGGCCGCTACCAACCGGTCGCATTGGAAATCTTTGGGGGAGGCCTATATCCAGCAGTAGACGTCTACAGGCTGAGAATGACGAATGATGACATACAAAGGAAGTAACAAAACAGAGTAATTATCAGAATCTATAAAAAATTGATAAATTCCTATAAAATATTAATATGGTCTTTTAAATATCGTAAAACATAATTGCCTAATCATACACCGTAGCTCACAACCGTGAAAAAGCTATTCAAACTTTCATGAGATTCATGATTAGCTAATGTTCAGGGGTTGAAACATAATTAACGGGCTTTGTACCTGAATATAAGCACTCTTTTTTTTAATTTTGAATTTATTTAAATTTGATAATAATTAAAAACAATGCTGATTTGATTGGTTGTCAATTGGCATGCTCTGGAACAGGCATGTATTATCTTGCAGGTAAATCAGTGTCGTACATAATATCATCTTAATTATTTCCAGCGATGGTAATTATAAAAGGATTGTAATATATATCATGTATAAAGTATTGACAACGACAAACACAATGTTCTTATTATGATTAACAAGAAGAGACATACTCTAGATGATAATTTTACGAACACGGGAGCAAAAAGGGAGTTAAATAAATGAGGCGCAGTAAATCTAACAATTTAACGTGCATATTAAATTTTCAAAAATTTCCATTTATATGTAAATTTAGGGGACCGTTTTAATTAAACTTTCGTTGATTATTCGTTGATAGCTCGATTGGAACTGTCGCGTAGTGCTTCATGAATCACTACTTGATATTAATTACTCGCTATCGAGGACACATCTTTTACATAAAATTAATATTAAAACCGTAACATCGAATTTCATTAATGCGAAATTTCATAACCGAAATTCTTTTTTTAAAAGCTCTTCATTAATTTCAGGTTCAATGTGCCGCGAATTTCAGTGAAATATCTATACGGTTTGTTTATTAGTTCATTGTTAAAGATGTTAAATTGTAATTTACCAGCATTTGTAAAGCAATTTTAAGTTTGACAGAAATATATTTTACTTATTACATAAATATACCGTTACTAAACGGGTTCTTACCACGATTATTTTTAATTGAGAGGTCCCGATATTTCAGCACTGTTTCAAGCGCCATGATCTTAAATGACCTACCCGCAGTTCTTCAGTCTTCCCGTGATCATGGCGCTTGGAACAGTGCTGAAATATCGGGACCTCTCAATTAAAAATAATCGTGGTAAGAACCCATTTAGTAATAGTGTAAGTGATGTAGATAACCGCGAGTGTTAAAATTCTAATTCATACATATCAAGTTTCTCGAATATTATTATACTGTGTCTATTTTATTTATATCGTGCAAGTAGAGTAATAATTTTCACAAAACTACTATTTTCTACAAAGATACAGATGTGACCTACTGTATATACTTTACATGTTATTTGACATTCAGGCCGTAAAGTTTTGCTAGTTGTGAACGTAAAACGAATACTAATCGCGTTTCCGGCAAAAATATATCTAGGATCTTACGAATAAACGTGTCTCGATACAGGTCGAATCATACTATTGTTAAGATGGTGCCTAAAGATTTTCTGGCAATATGAAACTGAGTTTTATGATTTGGAGCCAAGGAGAATCGTTAAGAAGATAGTAATATAAAAATAGAGACTTTTCATATATCTATATTAATATCCTAAAGGAATTGTATGTAGGTACTGAATGATTTTTTAAGCTAGCTTTATATACAAAAAGTTTTCATATTATTGACCTAATTTTAAAATTTGGAAATTAATTTTAGGAAAACAATAGAATGCAACCAATCACATAACTAATGCTATTAAAAATAGTATTCACAAAAATATGTACACACAATTTCACCGGTAACTGTTTAACGGTAATCAGCATATTTTGTGTAGATTAATGTTAATAGCAATAGCTTTGCTATTTTTTTTCTATTATTCTCATGAGCTTGTAAAAATTTTAAAAAATATTTTGATTATCTTTTAGCACAGCAAATAATTAGGAACCTCGCAAATAAAATGTAATAGAATGTCTTTCCTGTTCCAGTTGTGTTCAAATTAAGCTTAACTAGAATATTGTGTTCTCCAGGTAAACTACGTTATTAGGCTTAAGCCTAGTACGGAGTATGCTATTTTAGAGGAAAGGTGAGTTTTCCGACTAAATGGCCGAGTTTGGCCTAAAGGAAATATATGAAAACCGACAAACAGATGTCATTCAACATCACTTTATATGTTTAATATATCTGCTAATGACGTATTTTGTATTATTTTTATATATACGATATTATTTTTATAAAAAAAAAATACGTCATACTGAAATAAGAAAAGGGGGGAAGACGAGATTAAAGCGATAGCCGGACCAAACTGGGGAAAAGTAGCTGAAGATAGAGAAAAATGAACTTCACTGGAGGAGGCCTTCACCCTTGGGTCCATTGAGTAAAGATATATAATTAAAAAAAAATAGTTACTAAGAATTGTAAACTTTTTATTTTATTTATTTTTATTTATATCTGCTCATGAGCTTTAAACAGTAGTTCAGTAATCAATTTAAACCTACAGTAAGTCGTATCGAAAAATCTAATTTTCTGATAAAAACAATATTCTATATAACCTCAATTTGGTAAATACCTTTCACACTTTTTATCATAAACAATATAAGTGTAAATGTGACTTTCAGATGTCTACATAACAATACTATTTTAATGAAATTGCTATAAAATCAAATGCCAGACTGAAAAAAGCTTTTGAAGAATATAATCAAACAAGCAATCTCTTCAATTTATATTACTACAAATTCAATCGCATAAATAATATTTTATCTCTTCCACTATACAAAACTATATATACCGCTACAAAGTTATAAGAAATATGCGGCACAGCAGACCGCAACAATCTAAACGCCAGCGTAAATCGAGATCCCATCTCGGTTAAATCTTATACATTTCGTTGCACACTACTCCGGTTTCATCTCGACTGACGAGTAAGCTTCTCTCACCCTTCCCGGTCAAATATAATTCGGAGCAACACTGTTTTGTTCAGGTCTCATGAGAGTTATCTATTATCGGCTCGCCTCGTTCATGATCAGATCGGATATTTCCTATCCCATAGAAAAGATTGGAATGTTAAGTTATTACGTGCCTTGCAAAATACAAGTCGATTTTCTCTGTTTTCTTTTTGCTTAATTCATTCTGTGGATTGTAGTGTGGCAATTCTTACATTGGTGTTGTGTTGCTACACAGCTTGTAGTATATTCCCTTTAAATATGGTATATCTATACTTAATATTATAAAGCTGAAGAGTTTGTTTGTTTGAACGCGCTAATCTCGGGAACTACTGGTCCGATTTGAAAAATTCTTTCACTGTTAGAAAGTACATTTGTCGAGGAAGGAATAGTCTATGTTGTATCCTTCTGTGACGCAGACGAAGTTGCGCGGGTCACCTAGTATTTTATATAATTCATATTCTATTCTGCTAAGCTACTTCACCTCAAGAACCAACGTATTTGTTTACAAAAGATTATCACGATGGAGTCTTATTAAGCCGAAAAATCGATTAAAACCAACGAATGACTTGTACACAATTCAGGTAGGGGAAACATAGGTGTATTGTAAGTAAACATTTTCCAAAGAACTCGTCTCATATTTCTCGAAGATGTAGGAAGCTACCGAATACTGTTCAAATCTGCTTTCAATAGCGGTGCAGTCACGCGAAACGGATCTTTTCTTCGGCATGTTTAGAATTGAAAGATTTTTTTCTTTGATTTACCTGTATTTGAACTGAGGTATCTTTTGAGCGCGATTCTATATTGAGCGGATCGCGGTTTTATCTTTAGTTATTTTGGAGCTTATCAAACAAGTCAAAATATCGTATTTTTTGGTTTTCTCTTTTTTTAAGTAAAACCGTTTTAGTGGTAGTCATGATCAGTAGTAAATAAGACTAGTAATAGCTATTACATACAGTTAGAAATACAAAATCGATATGTTTTTGATTGTAATAGTAAATAAAAATGTCCTTAACTTTTGGATATCAAACAGCAAAGCAAACAACGATCTACAAAAACTAGACTACAGCACGTATCAAAGCTAACTCATAAAAAAGCTGTTCTAGTTAAAACCCAGATTTAAAGACAGTTACACCGTTAGTTTTCGAGTAAAAATGTCATCAAAAACTCGTCTGCAAGTTTGTTATTTGGGTTAAACACCCTTAACCAGGTACAACAATGAAACAAACTTGTCGCAGTCATTTGCAGTCGCCGCATTTCCTTGAAGAATTAAACTCCAAAATGTTAATTTCGTCACAGACTTTATTTAAATGAACCGCTAATTCAAGAGTTTTCATAATTCAAGTAGTTTCAGGTGAGTTCTCGCTCGGTTAGTTAAGGCTACAATCTTGTGAAAAGTTTACTCAGTAGTTTTGAATTTTTTTTCTTAGTTCAATAATCTAATGGCTGCAACTGTTTATCGACCGCTTGTGTATAAAATTTAAAAAGTTTGACGGAGTTTGGTATCTTTGATAGAATTATTTCATTAGGTATATATAGTTAATGCCTGTACGTGATAACCAAATGATGCAATTTGCATATTTAAAAATGTAGCAATGTAAAAGAATATGAAAAATCTCAAGAATATAATCGATATATAAAATTAATAATTTCGCATCACAAGTGTTTATTACTTACTGGTAAGACCCAATTTATGGTTGTAAAAATTTATTTTGAAATAAAGGCACTTTTTATTTTATTTATTAATTTAATACACCATTGCGCGCAATTAATCCAGGATTCTGATACTTCATTCCTTCATGGTTTCATATTTTTATTTATTATTAATATTGCAATTTATTTTTGTTGCGCTTGAAGATTTACTGGAATTCGTTACATTTATCTAACGACCTTAGAATGCAATGTCATCGTCATAGCATAGCTGTTATCTATCGTAATTTTTTTTTAAAATTTCAACTTATTATTACGTTTTTTTTTAATTCTTCACATATTTTATCAGTAAACAGAACTGTAAATCAAATATAACAGGTCGTTCAAATTCAAATTTAACATTTAAAAGATAAATATTCATTAAATGTGTAAATTAAATTACAATTTCCTGACAAGTCAATTTTAAACGACTGACTGCTATTCTGTGTGGACGTTCATTAAAGATTTGATTTAAATCATCAAAAGGCTTGATTATCATTTGTAGCAAAACGCAAACCATAAATCACAGTAATCTATAAAATTATTTCTGTGGTTATTCAGAAAAGATCCATTCATTTCATTCATCAAAATGTATCATTTAGGTAAAGTAAATATTACGAGAGATATCTGTGAATATTATTGGATTTTAATGAGCAAGTACCTATACCCATTTCAATTTGCCCAATTCAGCATTATTACGATCAAAATTTGATGGCCCAGGTACTTAGGGTAATTCTCGCAATTGAAGCTACGAGATGATGAGGGATATTAAAATTTCATATCCCACTAAATTATCCGTCTATATCCTATTACATGTTCCATTATTTTTTTATACAGCCTTCCCCAGGTTTTCGTTAATTTCGCTTGAGTGTAACAAAATAAATTACTGAATTAATTTGTTTGAAGTTAACATAAAAGAAATGTTTCAGATGGGTATTAAAGAACCGCTCCCATTGGTGGCTGAGACCAGTTAATACCCAGCTTTATATCCGGTGTTTACAGCTCCATTATTAATTTTAATTACTCTTTAAGTGTTTACACACGCTTTAAATTGTATTACAGCGTGTTTGTTTAGATTTTTTTAATATTCTCTGTGGGTTATTTGCACAACGTATTTTTTCCGTTGATTTTCCTTGATACTTTAATTTGCCGTAATAAAGAGCGTGGATAATTTATTTACTTTATATATAAAATACACAGGTCATTTTTTGATGTTTCCGTAATATGGTAATTTAATAAAATGTTTTAAATTTTTTATTTCATATTTACATACTTAAATACCACGATTAAATTCACTAATACATACTTAATATTTTCGTATCGCACTAATCACAGTAACACTTTCACACAAGGTAATCCGTGTTATGATCAAGTCAACAAAAATTCACTGATATCACTCGAAACGCGCGGTTGGGCGGCGGTTGAAGTTGGGCGGCAAGGCTTGGGCAGGGACGCGTCTACTCGTCGGGAGCCGCGGTGCCACTGGCTACCCGCCCGCACCTCGCCGTCGACAATGGCACGCGCATTCGTACCCGACAACAAAGTTGGCGAAAATTCTGATCCTTTTATTTTTTCCTTGAATATTATCCGTAATAGAATATGTTAAATAGGTGCTATATCAAATAAATAGCTCGCAGTGACGACACGTGACTGGTGTGGTGTGGTTGAGCGAGGAGTTCCATACTAATGCCGTTTGGTTTTTGTTTGTATCGCTCAACTCTGAATTATAATTCCGATTGTGAAAAATATTTTTTTTGAGTCTTACTTTTCGTTTTCTACCAATAAATTTAGAAAGATATGGCGTAAAAAGAGTTTACTAGAACAAAAATAAGATTGGTCTTGGTCTTGAATTCGATATCAGTTTTTCTTCTTGCATAAAACGATAGACAACATTTTGAAACGTCGTCATACTTATGTACGAAGGTATTTCCAGCGTATGTCCTCTACGCATCTTTTATCTGATATACGTAAGCCACTTCAAAGAGGGCTAAGGGAGTTCATTCGTCTTTGGTTCTTGAAGGGTCCGTGTCAAAGTAAGCTCTGGATAGGCGGTGTGGTCGAACGCAACGATGTTGCGGCTTCAGAGTCAAGGTTTGGATCATCCCTAATAATTCCTTACAGAGCACATAGATCAAATACATTTAAATTAATTGGCTTCCGTAGTTTATGCTGACATTTTGATGGCGATAGAGATGATTGAATATTTTTTCGTAAATTTAGATTTACTTTATTTAAAGTTGACGATATTTGCGTACCGTTACTTATAATTAGGTGCCATTCCAGAAACACTGCGAAGCCTAGCATTATAGTCTGGATTATAATTTGCTGCACAGTACTTCTTTTTTAATGTAAGCAAACAAGCCTAGTTTACGATTGCGAGTTTTTTGAAAACACTTCATAATACTTATAAAGAAAATTTGTCCATTGGTTTAATAAACATTCACGTATTGTTGTGTTGGATTTGTTCTAGATTTTTCCTCGTAAGTACATAACTGAGATTCCTACACGAGGCCACGTGCCTCTGTTCCTCAGAATTGTTTTTTCTAATTCAATTTTTTGAGGTAACGCCGGAGGAAGGTTCTCTCCTCCCAATTGTTATTTCTAGGTGTTGTAGGATTCAATTTCGAGGCGACACCAAAGTTAAGGTATCTTATTTTAACTGAAAGTTAGGTCTATTTTTGGCTACACGAATAGCTAAAGTGTACTTTAAGTGCTGAATGCTTTTCCTGAGTTAATTTTATTTTGAGATTAAATATACGTTCTTATGGTTAAATATCAAAAATGATCCAAGCAACACATTTTCTGTAGCACATACCTATTTCTAAAAAGAGGCTATGCTGTTCAAATCATACAAAAGCAAAATAAAAACTTTACACACAGAATCCATTTAGTTTAGAGGCACACGTCAACCGTCACCTGTGCGGAGCTGGATCGCATCCCGGATTAGGCAGCTGTGTCGGGCCAGTTGCGACAGTCCATCCGTTTGCCATAATCCTTACTCGATCGAAGGTCTGCCCCCAAATCGTTAAAACAGTACGCCGCATATTAGTTTTAGAATTCGCGTTTCTTTTTCTGGCTGAAATTGGTTTGGGAACTTTTTGATTCACACGAAAAGATGAAGCATTAATGTTTTTGTTTTGTGTGGGTATATCGCGTATTTCAGGGTGTAAAGGTTTTGTTAGTTATTTTTTTGGTGGATAGCTCGTCTTCTGCGGTTTCGATAAAGTTAATTAAGACTTAAGCAGTAGTTTCTTTGCCTTGTCGTTGAAATAGAGTTTTTTTTTTTATGTAGATACTAAAGTTAGAATGCGAATAGTTCACTGCACGAAATGTGCATAAGTCCATTACGGATCATATTTTGACAATCGTAGAAACTATTGTTAGTTAGATAAATTTTAGTTCGAATTATAAGAATGAAAACAAAGTTAAACTATTAATGAAACAATTTTGTGAATTTCTAGTAGTGTTTTATAAAAATAAGTTATTAACATTTTGGCGGGCTTCAACGAAAAAAATTAAATGTGTTTTATTTTCAGGCTGTATTTCATCAGAAACGTTGTCTAAGTGGTGATTAATCTCAACTATGTTTTGAATTTATTTTCTCAGGTAGAACCACTTAGTGCGCAAAGGATTAGGCTCTTCGGGCTCTTTATTTGAATCTTAAACTAAAATATTTCTAATTTGATGAAGTTTTTTCGAACATTCGTATTATTTCTTCCACTTTTGTAGAGTTAAATATTTTACGTATTTGTTTCGTGATTCTCTAATTGCAAAAAAAAAATTAGATTCTACGTGATGGTACTATGTGTCCCACGAGGTATAAGTCATATTAAAATCGATTTTTATACTCTTTACATGTATTACCTAGATTTCAGCTTCAAACGGGAGAAGGTTCAAGCTACTGGTTCGTAAATAAATTTCGTGATAACTTAGAATTGTTCCATGGTAACAGCATAATTAAATTCTTAGAGTTTTTATGTTCTTACCTACGATTAAAACGTTGGCTTCTTCACAATCAGAAATGAATAGTATATATGCCATATGTAACCGAATTATATTTAATTTTATTTTTTGTTATTATATTTACCTAATTCTTGACAAGAATTTATAAATCACAAACGATTACACTAACGTTACAATTTTACTAAATCAAATTAAAATAGCTTTTCGAATTAAGCTGAGTCGTGTTTACCAAATTAATTCATGTTTTGTTTATCGCGAACGCCACTGTTCCGCAAAACGGCAAAACAAATAACCTGAATTAAACATCAAAGATCAGTAGGAGTCTAAACCATTAAATAAAAATACTGGGTAAATATCGTGGAGCTATCAAAAAACATGCTGAATCTATTGCCTAGCAATTAAAAGAGCAAACGGGCTATCTGATTTAAGTAGCTACCATCGCTTATAGATCTCTACAGTGGCAGAAGACACGCCTGGAGTGATACCTACTCTCAGGCACTCTCCTCCAAAGGAGTAGTATAGTAGACTAAGTAGTATGTAGTAGACTAAGAAGAGAGTACTTTTGGGATTCTCCTCAACACCTCTCATGGACACGAAAATTATAAAAGTTTTGATGCTTCAATGTTTTTAAAACTTGAAATCCTCAATAAGCAAGAGAAGCCGTGGGTAAAACCTACGAGAAGGTTTTTCGATTTCGATTATTTGTATTCAATCAAATATTAAACTTTGATTTATGAACTACAGACAAGCTTATAAAGGCTTTTAACATAGAAAGTTCAAACTAAATCCGGAAAATAGTTTTCACATAACGCCCGAACATTTCAATTCGTTAGTAGATATTTAGTTTGTTCTAACTTTAAATAGTGTCTAGTTAGGTTTAATTAAGTTTTAAACTTATTCAGACACTCGCGGTTTTCTATAATACTTGTAGATACAGTGAGTGTACAGTCGTGATGTGAGTTCGAGTTCGAGTTCCAGTGGTACTACCCAAAAGCGAACGAGAAAGAAGGTAGACAGATTTGTTTGCTCTTAAATCGACCCGCAGTATCCAGTCTTCTCGTGATCATGACGTTTGCAACAACGTTGAAATATCGAGACAACTCAATTAATTGAATATCGTGGTAAGAATCCGTTGAAAATGCATGAAAGTATTAATTAAGTTTAGTAGTTAGTACCTATGTAGGAGAACAAAAAAAAATGTAAATAGTCTTTTATGTGTATAGTAAAAATTATTCTGTCGTTGTTAAAATAAACCGTCTTAATAATTAAACAATTGCTAAGACGATCTACATCATAGCAGATAATAACATTTTCAAAGTTTCAATGTAGGTTTCAATTAACAACTGTTCTGGAATCTTGTTGATAATAAGGCAAGCTTAATTAAACAATTTTATACTGTAAAAATATTCAACTTGGAATATAATACAATAAAATATTTTACTGGATAAAATACTCGTATTATATACCGAAAAGTAACTTTAAAAATGTAAATGCGGATCACATAAAAATATTTCTAGTTCATTTTAACAAAAGAGTTCTATAAAAACTTCTATCATATTGTACTTATATGTGAGGTGCTTCAGAACTTGCATATTTAAGTTGCCAACAAGAATTTACGATGGTTCGCATATTGGCAAGTATTCACTACCAAAGCTATTGCCAACCGCGAACCACTCTCGTCTCGAATAGTCAATTTGACGGAAAGAATGAAATGAAACTTGCATTTACATGTGTCATAGTATTATATTGTTTTCTTTGAAGATATCGAAGAAATTCTTATTTAATTAGAGCTGTTACTTCTTTTAATCAGATAGCAAGTAATGTAGATTTAGACTTATTCAACACGTCATCAACAGTGACCAGACGTCTAATCAGTAGCTACTACTTTACTTTGTCACGTTAGTCATATTTAGTTATTAGTTTTAGATCATCAGAAATGTTTATTTTTCTAGTTATGTGTTAAGTTTACCGCACACAACTTTGCTATTACTAAAACTGTTACTTATCAGTGAGGACCGTTAATTGGCTCTCTGATATTACTTTATTAAAATTTATTCTGTAATTTTAGCTGTAGGTCTTCCTTTAAATAAATAAATAAATAAAAGAATAAGATATAAAAAAGGAACATGTATTAAAAATCTTCAAAGCGAAAACAAGTGAAGTTGTTAAAGGACAATTCTCCGGGGAATTAGAGGTAATACGATTTTTTATTCCATGACAAATGAAGGAGCGAGTGTATCTGATAAGCGTCTCTCATGGTGATCCTTAATGTCATTTCATTGAAAGGTCGTTCCATCGCCTATTACCTATACAGAAAATCGCTTAAACTCTATTTAAATAAATAATTAGTCATAGCGGTCCTGAATTATGGATTACTTGATGGTAGGTATATTTTTACTCATGAATATAAACAGGCACGTAGAACAACGCAAAATATGTCTTAATAAATTATCATTTTAGTGGATAAGATTTAGGCTGAAGATCGTCAAATTAATTTCTATGTAATCTACACTTGTAGAGGAAGTTGTCGATTTCCAAGTAGGTACGAATATTACAAGATCAAATTATTATTCCACGTGGCGGTATTTCTTACATTGCTCGAGGTATTGCTTATATACAAGATGCCTGTTCCTTTTCAACGTCACGTGGCGTTGTTTTGTTTCATTTTACGTAATTTGGTCACTTTGCCTCAAAAAAGAGCAACACAAACACATGATAATCGAAGCTATGGACTTATTAATTGATCTTATATGTTATATCATGAATATGGCTCAGTTATTAAAATAAGTGTACTTCGATAACGATTAAAATTTTTATGTTAACTTAAGCAGAAATAATAAAGCAAAACACGAATTAACTAAAATTATTAAGCTTTAACTATCCCACCCGGAAGCTATGGCGTAAAATTATCAAACAAAACACACTGAAAATAATGTAATTCAAACATTGTACCAAAGGTATAACTCAAGTGAAGAATCATTCGGACAACCCAACTCCGCCTGTCACCCAGCGACATTCAACAAACGTGAAAACAATGAAGGCTACGTTTTTGCAGCACCGGACACGCCCATTGCTTTCACAACATTGAATGGAACACCCGATATGCTTAGAACTGCAGCAATGTCACGAATACAAAAGATATACAACGCTGGCAGCTTGCCGTCTGCAGCGTAGATCAACCGTTTCAAATTACTACACATTATCTGGAATTTTATGGAAACTTCGTGTAGATGTCTCAATTTCGAAGTTAGGAAGGAACGTTTCTTCACATTTTACGGAGTTTTTAATTAGATTATTTCGCCCCGAGTTAAAATCCCCTCACGTATTGAAATTTTCTCGGCTTCGAAACATTTATAATGTTCTTTGAGAAATATTGATGTATCCCGTACACAGCGAGATTATAACTTGTTTATTAATTATCATGGGGAAACGTTACGATATTTAATTAACCTCACGTTTAAGAATACGGTTAATTAAATTTTAATATTATTATAATAATGTGTACATGTCTTACAGTTCTAATATTATATTCTTGTTCGATAAATGTTTATATTTAAAATCGTAGATTTTTGTTTTGCGAAATTCACGTACATATAGTGGATTCAGTCAGATGAATTCTTAGTTGTTCTTATCTTTAATGAAAACAAATATCTGCCTACAGTTTATCATATAATGAAATCGAATTTATTTATATCATAAACTGTAGGCAGATGGAACCCGGTTTTTTTAGGTTTCAGCTGAAAATCAGTGCTTTTAAGACCATAAGCTTTTGCTGAGCTGAAATCTATTCGCACACCACTGAGGACAAGCCTCTATCTTGTTCGGTTTTATCTTATTTTTTAACTTTTTTGTCTTTTTTAAATAGGTAGGTATTATACTGTTTTAATGTTATAATAATATGAATGTCCTCTACGTGCGAGTTGAATAAATGCTTTTTCTTTCTTTCTTTCTAAAAGGTAGTACTTAAGTATCACATACAATCGAATATATTAAGTTTTTCTAAAATTATGATCTAAAAATGATTTTCTTGTAAGTACTTTACTTTTACTTACGAATTAGGTGCGTCTGAACCTTGAAAGAAGCATTGCAGGATTTTAATACAACAAATAATTATTTGTAATCGATAACAAAACCGCATTCGATTTAAGTAATTTATACAATTTTCATGGTTATTTTTGTCTATATGAATCATTTTTTACGACTCGACGCGGTAACAAGCCAGGAGACTATTATTATAACGAGTTGCGCATCGCTTGGTAAAGTGTTATTGTAATTTATTCCGACGGAGCCTAACTGGGGCACTTGTAAAATAGTAACTCAATTTCACGAACAAAGAACGCTTCGTAATGTACCATCGAGTGCTTACAAACATTTACCAATAAAACTGTACTTACCTCGGGTACTTAGAATGTATATACTTGTATGTCTGAAGATATTTGTAACGGTAGATATAAATTAAATTTACCTGTAACAAAGAAAGGAAGGATTAGCGAGAGAAGAGGAGCTTACACAAATAAAACAGACGAAACGAACGGATATTGTGACAATAGTAAAACATATTATTATTGTATTTATTTGTTTGTTATCGTTGTTTAATAATATTATTGTTTAATTTCGTATATAGTTTCCTATACGTTTTAGTACTTTTACTTATATTAAGTCAGACGAGTTACCGGGCCACCTGATCGTTAGTGGTTTCGTGTCTCATTGATTTTTTCAAATATTTTTTATCGTTCTCACAGTTAAATCGTTTTCTTGTACCATTATATTAAAAAAAACAATACATATTTAAGAATAAAATTAATCTTAAGATCGTATATCGATAATAATCTTTTTATTGCGTATTGATTAGCGTTATACGAGAATTCGAGCTCGGAAGCAACGTCGACAAATCGACGGTACGAAACTACGGGTGTCATTGAGCTGACGTCGGCGTCCCGGCGGAAAATATGATGGCCAAACAATAGCTTGCAGTGGTAGAGACGTCCAAATCATTATTTATTGTTTCGTTAACGAGCTCGAAAAGAAACGTGGGCCGGATCCGTGGCTCGATGCCCGCGCCCCGGAACTTAGGGCTGACTCATGCGACTTTCATATTTTGGCTCGCAATACAACCTGGATAATCTTACCCCTTTCGTCATACGAATAGCCCATTACTTATATGCGCATTTGTTATGTTCCCGTGACCTCGGTACATGTTTTTATATTACGATTGAATTTATTTGAAGACAGAAAGTTGTAGGTACATCCATCTTGTTTACAATATAATCAAATACATCAAGACTTATTTTCATTATTTTCTATTGATATTTTTAATAAGCATGAGTAAAATCCGAACTTTATAAATTGTGTGTTAGTGTTAATCCCTGATATTGAACTACAGTGATATCGTTTAACATCATGAATTCATAACATTGACCCTAATATTGGAATAGTTATCCCTGTATTCAAATATTCACATACCTATCATACTAAATCCATTTCATCATAATATCAGTTCAGATCATTATAATATCAGTTGAGAACTTTAATTTGTACATATTATGTATTATTATCAATATTAGTACCACAATTTCTTAAACACAAAAATAGCTGTAATGAACCACTTCATAGAAACGCAACGAAACATACCTTATAAAAAATTTCAATTCAATAAAACCAGAGTACCTAACCTAGTAACTAGTAAAGCTAAAAGTGCAAGGATTTTTCAATTTCTAACTAAGATCTGATCAGTGCAATCTCTAATGTCAACAGCTAACAAAGAGCAAAGGCTAATTAGGTTGTAGAATCTTAGTGCCCCGAAGGTTGTTAGTCCATTGAGCTGGAGCTGCAGATAACGTTATTATATGAGACTTTGATAGAATTGCACTATTTAACCTTGTTACGCAGACGACGGTCGCTTCCTGTCACCAGTCACCGATGACTAATATAATAAGTCGGTAGATTCTAAGAGCACTAAAATACTTAATGTTTGTTCCAATCTGAATGTAATAAAATATATTTAGTTTGTTTAAATAGGATGGAAATGAGACTATTTTTATTTTCAAGGATAGCGAAATCAATTTCACTATATCACAAAATTAGAAATAAATTAATTGTTCAACTATCTTTTATCAAATAACTGTACCATCTAAATTACTATCCTTTTTTCCGGCTATCTTACGAAAAGTTTGATTTGACTGATCTCAATAGTTTATAGAAAGATAACCAAAAACAATCCAATTTTATGAGTCAATAAATTAAAAAGAAAACACTTTTGATAAACTATCATGTGCATTAAAAACTCACAGTTAAGTACACATGTTGCACACACAGTTGTAAAACATTTATGCGTCTCGCCGCAATTTAATGCTCTGCTTCTGAGTCTCGTTATTTATTTCCCGAACGATTTGTGTTACTAAAGGAAGGAAGGAATAGGAATCAAATGTTTGAGAATACATATCGCGAGATTGAGATCTTCCTTATATTATTTTCGCACGAACGATGCTGATGGACGAACACCAGTTACATCGCTTTCAAAAATATCGAATCGGAAAAATCGGCTTTTGCGAGTATTGAACATTTTTTCTATCAAATCCGGATTTGAATTTTAGTGGAGTTGCGGAAACTTATATCTATATTAATAATACGATTTTATAAAGAACGATAATTATGTTTAAGATTTAATTAAACCATAATAACGACACTTTTAAATTCTCGTGTAGACCGTCGTTCACCTCTGAAACGCCAGAGGACAGTGCGGGGCCGACACCTATAACCTACATTTAAAGACTTTCTTTAAGTCTTTTAAACAGCCCATTATTTTAGTTTCATCATTCATAATAAAATATTTTTATATTATTAAAATTTATTTTTAATCTCATTAAATCAGAATTTAGCGAAAAAAACATCACAGATATTTAAACAACTTTCACACCCAGAGACAATTTTTAATAATGGGTAGATTCCCAGACAAGTTCTCTGTTCTATGAATAGAATTAAAACCATTTTCTAGCTATTTCCTCCGACGTATAACAAAATCGTTTTCATACTAAAAATATATAATATAGTACATAAAAGTATTTTTAGAATAAGTGACAGGGATAAAACCGTTACTTCGACGGCACAATATCGTTTGAGCGGGCGCCAAAACAAAATACATGAAAGCTCGAAAAAACGTTGATCGTCTAAAGCTTGTCAATCGATTGTCAGAAGACATTTCCTCTCTTGGTGAAGTCAATGATGTGGAAACAAAGATCACCTATACCACAGAGTATTTTCCTCCGGCTGAAACATCGGAAACTTATTGAAGTGACGGCAGATGTTTTGTCACAAGTATTTAGCCACTCTTCCTTTATTCTCCTGAAGCGTTATCAGATTGTGTGTGAATTATTGTTCCTTTTGTTACGAGAAATACTAACGCCACCTTTTTCTGTGATATATGACGTGTTGATCACGGCTGCCGAATACGATGCTTTTCAAAAAGTATTCCAATATTCATCTTTCTTGGACTATTATTTGAAGATTTACTTTCAAAATCATTCCACAAACTATAATGGCGCTTTACACCCAATCGTTCCACGATGTTTGTACGGTGCAAGCACTTTGCCAAAGAGCGGCAACTCCAAAGCAACAATTTAAGTAAGTGTTGTTGAAAAGTTTACAGTCCGCAATTCTACTCGACTAACCACGCAAACGTCCAAACGGAAAACATCCGCAAACTAATAACTTTGTAATCACCATTTATCTAGGGAACTTTAGACTGTTTGTTTTCGATAAAGAACTTGCACCAGACTATAAAACTTGAAGCTTCTTTAAAGTTATTCAATTACCAATTAGTTGATTAAAAAGAACGATGAGTTGGGTGCGCACATTCCAGGATTTACGGGGATCGTAAAGACATTTTACACGCATCGACGACTGAGTGCTGAGTTCGTAATTCGATGAGGCACCCGCCGAGACCCGAATGAGCTAACTTTTAGAGAAGACTGCGGGCGAATGAGAAAACATTGGAGAACTTGCTGCCAAGCGATAGACAAAAACGCCCAAATATATGTCGGGGCTTAGCGAAACACATATCACTGCGGAGTTTCAAGATACGCCATGAATAACAATGGGTCGCCTTAAACTTGCAAATCTCGTAAGATATCATCGAAACTTAATGCGTGTCGTACGTACATGTACGAATTTGTTAAATTATAGTTGTTGTTATAATAAATAATATCAACAAGTTTTAACAATTGTGATGATTTACGTGTTCATTATTTTTATTACTAAAAATAAAATTACTAGGTGCAAACTCCACGTTTATTTTTAAATGATCTATGACTGACGGTAAACGGCTATCGATAAGTTTTAATGAAATGCCATTAAAATTACGAACATCCGACCACATCGGCAAAAGCGCGACAAACTCATAACCTCATAAAATTCAGTAAAGGCTCGTCATAAAATTCAACTGATTTGAAATCTGAAATTTAATTGAACATATATCAACAACTAAATCTTGATTACGCGACACTTTATGTAGAAGATACAGCCTCGCTTAAAGGATAAATATTCAAGAACGGTATTGTACATTTTTAACGCTGCACAAGCAAAAAGGGGAGTTCTCGGTACATAAGCTCAATAAACGTCGTGAAAGCGAGTTGACGCAGGAACAAGGTTGGCATATGAAACATGTCCCGTTGCCGCACTCGTAATAAGCACCGTTCAACTCGATCATAAATAAAAGGAGAGCCGGCATAATAGGCGCTTGAGGAACGTCAACGGCAGCTGTCGCACGGACGAATTCTGACACGATTCGATCGCGTATAATAAAAATATCCACGATCTCGATCGGCCTAAATGAACACGTGAATATGAATCCATATTAATGTAATAAAACAAGAGAATTCTTTGTTTGTTTCAGTGCGTTAGTATGTGGATGCTTGTTGTTTATATTTATCAGTGTATTGTTTGAGAAGTATTTTGAGCTAATTGAAATAAAAAGTAGAAAAGGAGAGCGAGATATTTTCAGTTGCGCTAAAACTATTTAGAACTAGGTATAACTAAAATAGAAGCACAATATTATAATTAACTATTATGCTCCTATTCTTCTTACTACAGTTTTAGAAAATCTGTTAATTTCGTCAATGCGTGCCAATTTAGATAATTCGATTTCGAATTCAGATAAATAATAATAAGTTCTAAAATTAGCAGATCTAAAAAGAAGCTGTAATTTACAGTTTTACATTTTATATTTAAATTAAAATTACAACAAAAGGCAAAAATGGAAAGGTAAAGTGAATCTCCGTGTTTTCTTTTTTTAGATACCTACCTACGTTTTTATTAATGACACCTTTAAAAATAGAACGCAGATATAATCGGCTCTTAAACGCCATTTTGGAATTTTACCTCTTCCGCGGATTCTTTGTAATTTATCACAGAGATATGTCCACGGGGGTGGGGGCAACGATGACGGCGCAACCACCCCGTTCTCTGATAAATCATTACACCTAAAATTATCGGTCCGCGAAAATAGTAACTTGTTTTTACTAAACGAAATTGAAAGCGTAACGTAAAAGAAAATTATTGGTAAAAAGAAAATTGCCTTGTAAAACAATTGATGACCGCTACAGACGACTTTAGGCAGTAGTTGCCAACTGTGTTTCAACCTTAATAATAGACAAGAAATGCTGATGAATTAGAAAGAATAATCAAAATTTTATGACGAAGTTATTACATATTTTAAGCGCTTACTAAATCTCTAGAATACAATACACGTAGGAAACATGAATCAGTTAAGGAACAGAAGTTGTTCAAAAGAAAATGTTTATGCAAAAGAGCTTATGCTCGGGATGTACTCAAAAAGTATTAAAAGTCGTCGGACGTTTGGGCCTTCATAAATATTTAGGGAATTCCACAAGGAATTTAACTTTCAAGGCTCGACAAATATGAAGCCTATATTAGACACGCGTTCATTGTTCGAATAAAATAAACAAAAGAACGAACTTGGGTTCCTTTTAGCGGCACGTATAATATGATTTATCTTGCAGAAATTATATTTGTTAAATAGTGTCAATGCTTTTATTTTTTCAGTATTAGGAAATCCCCGGACCATTCCGCCGGTGGGGTACATAATATGTGGGACACTTACACTCAGAAGAAAACGAAACACTTCACGGGGTTGTGCGGGATAACTAGACGCGTTACCCACTAAATCTTGCATATCTCCTCCAGTTACTGCCCACATCTGGGCTGAGATCTCTTCAGAAGAGGAAGAAGAGGATCCTCATCTAGTATTATAATATATTCCTATTTAATAATTTCTAAATTCTCCTTAAACTGAATAATACTGAATATAGGCAATGCCAAGACATACCGTCTACTGTGTAAAACTTTTAACAGTATTATCATCATTCATCTATTATTATCAGAAGTAGGGATAATCCCTTCAACATTTAAATTGGAATGTAAAATTCGGACAGTTAAAATATAAGATATAATTTGTACAGAATCATAATAAGCGTTAAATACACAAAAAATACCTCGGGGCGTTTTTCCTTTTCCACGATAAGATCCTGATTATAAAATTAATGTTATTTTTCTTTGTTTCGACAAACGTCTCGTCCGTACCCGTCCCATTTAGGGTTTTGCATTCTACCTGCGTCCCCGAAAAGCAAATTAAAGAGGTTAATTAAAGCGAACACAGACCCTTGTTAGAAAATCTTTAACGATAAGACAATGTACTCGTTAAGCCGACATTCAAAGCAAAGTTATGATTCCAAATATCAAACATATTTCGTGATTAAAGGCTTAAGACACTAAAGGAAGCTTTTCAAATTAGGTTTATTACACTAATTGTATAAAGATGTAGTTTGTTTGAGCGCATATTCATACTGGTAAGATAAAAATAATTTAGTGTTTGAACGTTATTTTTTTTATTCCAAAATCTAAAAGAAACAAAACACGAAAAGTATATTGCAGAAATTAAGAATAAACTCATAATAATAAATAATATATTATGTAACACTGCAAATCAACAGTTGTAAATATAAGCCATTAGAAGTAATAGTTTGATCTATAAATATGTAGGGAGCTGTCGAACCACATAATTGACGACGGGATGGACGCGGACACGTTACAAGGGAAGACCAAAACGTGATATGAATCAATATCCCGACCTCAATACTACCTTTAATTAAATTCAATCGAATGCTCGCACATTTAAAAGCCGTTTCAGTACAAATTCTGGAACGACTGCCAAAAGAGGACAATTATAAGCAATACACGCAGTTACGGTTTTAATCCAGACAAATATAATGTAGGGACGAATATTACTTATTCAATTTAAATATCGAAAACCAATTTCGCTACCAGTTTTTAGAGAAGGGTAAAGTGGCCTAGGGTATAATTACCAGACTTTTTTGAGGTTATTAGTCTCAAAAAGTGTCGAATAAATTTACTAACCGAATAGAATTGAAACGGGTGCTCTTAATTAATAAACTAGTAAACAACAGGTCGGTTTATATAGCGAGGATTAGTTTAGGTAAGTGCCTATTTAGGCAATATCACGTTTCGTATTTTGAAGTTTAAGTTGGCACAGAGTAGGTCGGAATGGTACGGGGTGGACTGGGCGAGGCGTGCGACCGTCGCATCGATCGCGTCTCACCGTCTCTCATCGGCACGTAGAACGACCTTAATTGATATTTGCTTTAACGAAGACGCACTCATACTAACAATTTCAATACAATAGAATATAGATGACACTATCTCCATTCTCAGAATGCTCTCTCGAGAGACTAATTAGGACACGAGGCAAAAGCGAGCGTATTCGATTGCTATTTGCTGTAGACGTAGATGCGAAGACACATTGATAACCGTAATATATTAAATATGATAATATGGAATTAAAACAACATCTCATGAATGAATATTGCATTCATCAGATATTATTTTAATTCTCTATTGGTTTAGTACTTGCATAAACGGTTGATTAAAATGAATTTGCAGAAAATTCTGTCGCACAATATGCCACGCACCGACAACGGCCTGAGAATATTAATTAAGACAAACCAAGCTCTTAAAATACTGGCAACCTAATGAAATGAAATTAAACTTTTAACTGCTATTCATCCCATTTTTTCCAATAATAAGATAACAACAGATTAGTGTCGGTTATAACATTATTATCAAGCCTAGAATAGTAAGGTGATGATTTAAACGGTTTAAGATAAATGTACTAAAAACCAAAAAATAATAAAAGAGATACAGTCGTGGGAATTATAAAACCGTTGGGCACGTCAATTTTCTACAATCGTTGTTGTCTTAATTATAATGTAACATTACAAAACAAACATTTTAATCAACGATTGTAGACAATTGACGTGCCCAACGGTTTTATAATTCCCACGACTGTATCTATTTTATTATTATTTTAGTACATTTATCTTAAACATTGCAATGTATGTTTAACATAAAACCGTTTAACTTAAAAAGTTTTTTACCTATTTTTATTTTTAGGCAGAATGGAATTACTCCGACTTCTGAAAGTCACGTAAGTCTTCAACAAATTGTAATACTGATTACGCGAGAGATTAAACGTGGCGCTTGTTTTATATTGGTTTTAATCGTTTCACCAAAGAGACATTCCAGTCGTGAGATCAAAGCCGATTTAATTAAAAACCTTGCAATAGACGCCTGTCTAAATTCCAAGTTAGGACGAGATTTTTATTTTGTAAAATAAGGTTTAATGAAATCTCGTTGGCTTTAGGTAGACTAAGCGTAATAACGTTTTGTTTAACAAGAAATGTAGTTTCGTTTCCGTTTTGTTTTGGTTAATTGTTTCTATAAATAATCATTAAAAATAAAATTATAGATTAGGTGTTACTGAGAAATAAAATTCAGAGTTTTCATTGAAAACATTATAAAATTACACATAACCTTAAAATTAAGGCTTCTCAAACCAAATGATTAATTACCAATATGAATATTAATTATCCTAAAACTAATAGTAAATATTAATAAAGTAAAAACAAATTTAAGATGTTGGTTGTAGCATGAACACGAATTCACATAAGCATACAGGTATTATAATTAAAACTTTAATGGATTCGAGTGCTTTGGTGAAATATACCACGCTTTTGGACAAGTAATATTATATTAAATGAAATCTAGTTTAAATATATTTTAATTCCAAGTTCATAGAAATATATTTTACCCAAAACAACCAAATAGAACAGATAAACATTTTTTTTTTAATGATCATTTTGTAGAAGTGTAAAAACTTAATAAAGGGATGAAACTATGCTTTTATAAAGCCTTGGTGCCAATGTAAGGCCAAATTAATAGTGCACTATTAGTTGTAAGCAACCCTTCGAACAAGTCGAAGATAATTACCAAAAACAAAAGTATTTGAATTAACACAGGATTTCATGCTAATTCAAAAACAGAATTTGGTGCAGTACGAAAAAATTCGCAAGTAAAATCAGATTTAACTGAAGGTGGAGTTAACAAACGCGAAAAATATTCGCACAATTTCTTCAGCGAGGCCGCATATTAAATTAGACTGAAAGGAGTGAAATAAAAATGTAAAACGGATCTCGACGTCGACGGACTCAGAAATGACGAATAAAAAACTCTATGCTATTAGAAATTCTGTAGGTACATACAAATGCAACAGTTCAAGTTTCATTAAAATTGTTTAAATATTGCTCAATGTTCCCAAAATATTACTTTTCTCCAAGAATATTATCGCATAGACTTAGTACCGTTATAGGTACTTAACGTATTGAATACGTTAAATTTTATGAGGTTGATTAATTAAAACTAAGAGCAAACAAAAGTTAATAATGCGGTTTTGAACTTTTTTTATGAACACGCATACATTCTTATTTTCAGACATATTTGATTTTAAACTATGATAATAATATTCAGGCAGTATATACACTTCACGGAATATTTGAAGCGCTTAACAGTCAAGAATAATTTGGTTCAAGTCGAAACAGACGTGGAATGAAATATAAATTTAGTGAAGAGCGCTGCATTCGAGCATCTGTCGCTTACAGAAAATGAAATTTACTATGGAGCTATTCGATACTGGTTAATGCATAAGCGATCGGTCTTTGTCTGTTCTTTTCCCAACCTTTATTGTATCTGAATTCTCTAAAATAGGCAACATTACACTTTATACTTATTTACATACTTACCTATGTTACGAATAATTGACCTAAGATATCACCTTTTGCAGTTTTGGGTTCTTTTAAGAGTTAGTTAAGAGTTAGTTTTAGAGTTTCAATTATGTTTGTACTTTACTAAATAATCGAATTTACGATTTTTCGGTAACAAATATTTTTCTAAAAATGTCATCCTCAACACTGAATTGTAATAACGAAAAAACTAACTAAACTTAAAGTCGTTTTCTCTCCTTAATGTTTGTCTTTCACTACGATCAAATTACGTCAATTGTCCAATTTAATTATATTGTATTTAGTTAAATCGTCCAAAAGAACATCAAACTTTGTGAGCAGTAATGAATTTTAATGTTGATCACGGCGGACTTAATACAGTTTTCATGCCTCAACATTTTGTTAATTAATGACGGTAACATAAGATCTTCGCTGAGTTTTCCAACAGTATGGTTTCACAGGAATTTTAAACTTTAAACATATTTAATATTTACGTTTCGTTATTGGGTAAACAAAGTGTAGAGAAGGAAAGAAGTAACAACAAAGTTTGAATTCGAACATTTATCTACGGATTTGATTCTAATATATTTGTAATGCATTCGGATGCAGTTGTAATTCCTAGATTGAATAACACTTTGTCTTAAGAGCATACATAAAATGATTCGTTACATTTTGAGTATTAAACGTGAATATTAACTTAGTATAAATATATCAAAATTATTACTACAAAGGTATTTTTCTAACGTTTTATTCTAAAAACCCTAGATTTATTTAGACATAGAGAAATAACTAGAGTTACAAAATACAGAAATGAAAACTGAATAAATAAACAGTCCAATTCTTGGAAAACTAATTTATATTTCAGAGGCTACCTATTTCGACTACGAAATAAATTTCAGATATTTTCAAATGTTTCTCTTTGATCGAGAGAATTTCCTTCAATTTTCCTTTTGATTAAATATTAACACTAAAATACTATTAATCAGATACTAAATTGTCAGTCATCCTGAGACGCCTGGTAGGTAAAATATCTTAAAAGGAAATATAGCCCTAATCATATACGAGTTATAGAAACCATACCACGTCATCTATTCTTCGTTGTATACTTGTATGTATGTAGGTATTTACAAAAAGAAAGTGTCCACCTCGCATCAGTGGCTAAATCAAGTTCAGAAGTAAAACTACAGTAATTTCAGTCGAACATTGAAGTACAGCAATTGTTTGTCAATCCTCCATAAATTCCACGCCAAACCACATGCATTGATTAAATGCGAAACGATCAATAATTCGAACTCTATTTCATTTTGACCAGTGAGATGCACTGGAAGAACATAGCTGAGTTTATTTACGATTGCGCCGCGTGTTAACCAGTTTTACGATCTAGCGAGGCTCACCGGAGTGGACGCACAAATTTATCGCTCGGAACCACACCGGGTTGGATCGGGAGATTGTTCTGACTCATAAAATGTCACTTCAAACCGTAAAACAATAGGAAACATGACACTCGACAAACGACATAAGATATTGTGCAATTTATTTTTGTAGGATACAACACAGGTCTGTAATTGTTCTTTTTCAACGAGTCATTGTTATTATTTACAAAAAAACGATATCATAAACCAACTGCTAACATTGGCAATAACCATTTTGTGACTTTATAGGTATTTTTAGAGTTGTGTGTTTAGCTTAGATCACAATCCAAAATAAACGGTACTGCATAATTACTAAGAGCTATTTAAAAAATTTTGCGTAGCAAAGTATTGTATGCTAATTTGAACAAACAAAATTTTTCCAGCAATACCATTTAGCTACATCGAAACTTCAATATTTCAAAAGCAATAGTCGGCCGCTAATACTAGAATTACCAATACTAAATTTATGTACGTCTGCCGTTCAAGTTCAACATAGCATAACGAACACAAAAAAACAAATAGATCGAAATAAAAATGAACAAAATAACACTATGTTCAGCTATAAATATTTCTAGCACGGAACATGTGACCTCAAAGCTCGAAAAGTTACGAGGTTACATATAAGACGACATGTTTTATTGCAATAAATACTTTGAAACTAGTATCAGATTGAAATCAACAATAAGTCGTTTTTAATTAATTAATCTCCCTGTAAGAGTTTAAGACGATAACCTAGCGGCGCCAGATGCTGACTGCTATAATAGCGCAGTTATGAATTTTAATGTCTTCTCCACGAAAATCCGAACGAATATTGAGCAAAACGAAAAAAGAAATAATTAAGTTGGGAAGGGATGTTTCCGCCGTGGAATGGCTCAGCAACTCTTGGGAGGAAAATTTACGAGCAACACTGAAAAATAATTAAGATAGAATCTCATTAGGGAGGTACGCAAGGAATGGACATAGTTGGGGATCTTGACATTGTACTCCGTGTACAATAGTTTCGAAATGGCAATTTATATTTCCGACGAAAACATTGCTTACAAGAACACGTTTCAATTTATCTTTGAATACAAATATTTTAAGATTATGTACTCTACGAATTACGAATTCACCTCCATGTCTGTAATTCCAAAATGAAAACATTTTTTTTTTCAGAATGGAAATTCGATAATGCGTTATTACGATTGCTTTGATTCTCAACATTTAGCACAATCAACCTGAGTTCACATAAGTACCGAAAACGATGATAATAGCGCCGATAAATGGGACTATTCCGCCCGGAATGCGGTGCTGCGGAGTGGAATATCGCTCGGGGACTTGCTTTACATATGCCATTACACATCTCAAAGCAATGACTAAGGCCATCAGCTCAACTGCCTGTAGACACAGCGTCTCTCTGAAACCTACACGATGTCGTTTACTTGATGAACGACTAAGTGCAATTGAATATGGAAAAAAAGCCATGATAATTGCTAGTTTTTACTAGGTTTCGTATTGCACAAAGTGGGAATGAGTTGCTCGCCAAGGCATTCCTTTATCATAATCGATTTTTTTTTGTATATTCAATGCAAAATTGTATAATACTGTTAAAATACTTTAAAAAAATATGCACATACCTAATACAAAAAAGACATGCCCGCTGAGTTTCTTGCCAGTTCTTCTCAGGACGGTGACTACAACTATTATTTTTTTGTGTCCAAACTGGTGGTAGCTTTTAAATTTTGACGTCAACAAGAATGAGTACGTCATCAATGTTGAAAAAAAAGTATTTCATTTCATTTCAAATCTTTCTTTAACATTTTTATGATTGTCTAGTATAGTGACTCATTAGTGACTTGCACCTAAATGTAGCTACAACAATAAGTAATAAAGGAAGAAATAAAGAAATATCAATACGTGTTTAATATTCATTATATTTTTTTTATTTTTCCCATATTTTAATGATAATGAATCTATTTTCATTATGTAACGCAATCAAAAATAACGAATGTTTCATAAATATCTAAATAGGTCCCATAATAATTTTTGCTATGTAATAATATAATGGCTCCGCTACATTATCAAGACTGGTCGTTAGCAAGAACAATACGCGGCAACTAATTTCAGTAAAAGCTGTTATTACCGTTGCATATTAACATATGTGTAAAGTATAGTGTGCTTTCAAGTCTTCACTCTCCATTTACTCACTAAATGCATCGTTAACTGTCCTCAAGGGAACCCCATTATATTTCACGATTATTATACTAATATCAGTTCAGACGTTTAATAATAAAGTTTAATTTGTAATAATGTCTTCAACTACGATGGTTTTCTTGTAGTAATATTTTTATTACAAAAATGAAAAAGACCGACTTCCATTTCTCAAGCATAGCACAAAAACTACCAGTCAGAGAATTATCAAATTTATATAAGATAATGCTCAAAATGTCTGCTTTCTAACAAAAAAGAATCATCAAAATCAGTTCATATAAATAAGAAATACACGCAAAAACGCATAGCAACTTGTGAAATGTTTTCCGTTAAAAATACACATTTTTAAACACAGATCCAAAAGTACTTGTTCGATCTTAAAAAAATCAAATGGGACCTAAGTTGGACCTACACCTTTCATCTGACACCAGAATCATTCAAATCGGTTCATCCAAACAAGAGTAAGAGGAACAACATCAAAAAAAAAACAAACCAATTGAGTACCTCCTCCTTTTTGGAAGTCGGTCAAAAAGTAATAAAATTCTCAATAATTGTTTTCTATTTGATTAATGTACAAAACTGTTTTATTAAAATGGTGAATATTTTAGTGATTGTTGTAAAAAGTTCTTTGAGTCTACCTTTAAGAATCTAAATAGTTGCAGAGTACTTTTTCATCTAAGTTAAATCTTATGTGTTTTCAGTACTTCTTTGCTCGACATAATCAAGTAAATCTACTTAACGGTATTGCGCGAACTTCATGTGGTTTTTTCAATCGAGGCTGAAGGAAGGATTTTACGCATAAAGAAGCTCACAGCCTTTTCGCTGCTTTGCGTAACATTTGTGGCTGAATCGAAAAGACACACTACACATATAATACTGATATTAGAACAATGAAAACATATTTAGATTTCAGTACAACCGAAGGTTGTATTATTGTATATCGGCTCGAGCGTTACAATTACTGAGCAGCTCCGAAACTGAGGCCAATTTTGAACGGTTAAAATGGAATTGAAACACATGGGGGTCCTTTGGGAAACATAGTGCAGCAATCATGTGCTTCACTGCATTAGTGATGAGCATGCTACGAACCTTTGTGTACTCATTCGAATGCCGTTCATATCAGTACACCGCACGCTACGATAGGCCAATAGCGCGAACACTCCATATTAAAGGCCCCAAATTGCAGTTTAATTTATTCGGAACGTGTCTCGGCAACGGAATCGCAATAACAGCCAAAACAATACCAACGTTTATTGAGGGTTGTTTGATTGAAGTTATAGAACTATACTACAACGAATTTATGATAGCTGTGATATTCTAAGTTCGATGTGTACATAAAGTTTGAGTAGTATTGTTATTGTGTTACTTATGAGCTAGAACATTATTCAATGTTATTGTAATCATACTTAGTTCAAATTAATTTTAGTTACGAATTTGATAAATTTACAATTAGGTTCTTTAAGCAGAGGGATGTTTTTGCTATATAACTAAAGTGTTACCTACACAAAACTACAAGCAGTATCATTGATATTTTTTTTACTTATGAACACACAATTTTAACCTCAAATTTTATCTACCTATCTTGAATCTAACTAAAATGACTATTTCCCTAAGATTATTATCATTTATTTGTGATATCGAATATCTCTACGATCTTTGTAGCGAAGTTTTCAATCGATGACTAGTACAAATGAATACATGTTTTAACCACATTAAAACGCCATTGACAAAGTCTGAGACGATGGTCAACAATACTAATAATGTCAAGAGATCTGAAGATTATGTTTCAAAAAAATCATGTTATAAAACTTGTTTATTATTACTTATATTGCAAACACAGTACTTACATTTGAATTGAAAATTGAAAGGCAAACATCGGATTGTCTAATTAAAGCGATGCGGCTGGGAATTAAACGGCAGTCGATTTACAGGCGCCCAGTCACCGTAACTATACGCGGAACACAAATTGATACCGTAATACGTGTATTTGCATGTATTAAACTGTATCTAGATGCATTTTGGTACAAACACAATTAAATACGTGTATACCTGTACTGTTTATTTTCAACTATGGCATTTAATATAAGAGGATGTTTTAGATTACTAAACTCTAACATAGGTTGTTTTGGTAAATTTTGTCTTATTGGCAAAAAAAACAGAAATCTTTCTCCTTTTGCAATGTTATAGAGGGAAATATAATAAAATTATCCTCTACTAGCCGATATCGTCGCAATAAATGTGGCTGATCAAGATGATTTGTTTTACAAATACAATCATTCGTCAAAATTAATGGGAATATAAAGCGATTACTTTCGTCTAACTGTATTTTGATTAAATTGAGCTTTGGTTGCATTGGTTTACTTACTGTCTAGCTCCTACAATAATCAGAAGCACTATTATTTAGCCTTATTTATTATAGGTTTATTAACTAATTATACCATAAAATGAAATCGAAGGAAACGTGACTTCATCTAAAGTTGAAATCTAGAATGTACACAAAACATTCCACACACAATGATAAGTATTTGAAACGGTCTATTGAATAGTCACTAGCTTACCGTAGCTTCTACACCTTCAAGCATCACATGTCAAGTTGCTATATGTACCTGTGACGCAGAATTCTTCTTGTTAACTTATTTTAAAGAAATAATTAATGTTTAATATTTTGTTTCAAAGCTCACGAAATTCGCTCATCCTCGGTATTCCTTTCTCTTTTAGTCCAAACTTTTGGAACTAAACGTGAGTGATCGCGGCCATTCTAATTAAGCATCATCATGATGTTGACCGCATTTTGATGACGTCATCTCTCAAAAACTTCAGAGCATTCCCCATGGAACAGACTTTACGTCAATTTACAGACAAGCGTATATTTATCAAATTTCCTTAAGCCTTAAACATAAGCCGTGTCTGACAAACTCTGAGGAGATCAACGAACAAAGATTCCTGCCGAGATGAGCGATAGCGCCAATGACATTTCCCATGTAGGCAGAGAAGCCATTCTTAACATAATGGAGGCACCGTCTTCGAGATATGCAGCCATCGGTGCGAAAATTATGAGAGTTTTGCAAAACATGATAGGCCTTCAAAATTAATGTTATATCTGGTCCAGATATAGGATAGTAATATGTTGCTTATGTTATTTAATATGTTTGTATAAGCAAGAAAATAAATAAGTCTTTTAGCACGTTGAGTTTAGAGAAGTGTGTATTATTAGTAAATTTATGGTCCATGATGGTAAGTGTTAATCCTCATTTGTGGTAAGTACACAGCAATGCTATTAGCACAGTCGACCCATTATCTACCACTAAGCACAGAGTACAATAACGATATTAAAAGGTTGTTGTTAACACTACAATAGCACAGTTGAATTATTTCAAGATATCTTTGACTTCAATAATTGCGTTACAAAAACCTTACATTCTGGCTAGTTTTATTCACGCATTTCATAATAAATCCCGGAAAAGCCGCAAACGAAATATAACGGTATTATGCTTCACTTTTCATATTTGCGACTTACAGGTTTATTCATTTTTATTACAAAGAAGGGAAAAAGCGAGGAAAATGCTTCGGTCTCGAATGAAAGTAGTGGGGTACGGATTTCGCTTAAATGTTTTAAAAGGATTATGGTGTCTCGGCCGGTTTGTCGATTTATCTTCTTTACAACTGCCGCCGGCAAATTTGGGAGGACTGGCATTCCAAGTTAGCTTTCGTGCGGCCATATTGTGGTACAATATCAGACTAAACCAGCTTAAACTGTGTTGCCAACTCCTCAAACATATTTTCCGCTACAATAATCTCAAAGTTGTTTTACATTCGTTTACATAGATAAGGCCAAAGGAACCAGTAAAAATTGTTATTTTAAAATTCAGAAAAAAAATCGACGCTTTCAAAACTCCTCTGAAACTTCCCAAAAAGTCAATAACAGATGTATAGTCCCCCATAAACTGGGTAAAACTCTTAAGTTGGTAACACCAGCCGTCATTTTTCATCCCGACATGCATATTCAACGATACAATAAATCATTCGGATCCCCTCGTAGCCAAATAAAATGACCTGAATGTTATATCGTTAACTGCGAAAAAATATCGTCGAAAAGTGTTAGAAAACAAACGAAACCGCCAAAACATAACATTAATAATTACACACCCTTTGGAGTTTGATAAACAGCGTCATTATTATCACGGACGCTTCGAAAAATACTCTCCAGATATATATTCAAATTAGGAATATATTTCCAGCAAATATATGCTTCTTGAAACATTGTTTTCTTTACCTCTGTTTGTTTAGTAATCTTCATATTATTAGCACATTGGAAACGAAGGCTTTATGTTGAAGTTGTTTACAAAAAGTATCATAATTTCGAAGAATGTGGCATTAATGTTTGTTTTCGTTTTGTGTTGATTTTTGTATTTATTTTGAATAAGTATGAGGACATTGTCAAGTGACAGAGCTTTATATAATCTAATTGGATGCTAAGTGAAACCGTTTCGTTGTTCTTCTAACCACTTAAGAAGGGCAATTATTCTTTCATGATTTAAATTAAAAAGGTTACATTAATAAGCTGCATTATGCGTAAATAAACAATTAAAATAAATAACCTAGCTTTTACCTATTCAAGTTTGTTGCGTACCAAAATAATTTTTCAGTGTGATAATATGTTTTTATTAAAAGTAAACAACAAAGTTATTTAATCGTAATAAATGTAATTACAAATTCTGCGCACAAAACTAAATTACAAACAATTTGCTTACTTTCAAACAATTAACGACATAAGTGAACTAAAACCGCACGTACGAGATACTATTCATTAATTTCAACAAAACAATCAAATACTCAGACATTAACAAAGTTTAGTTTTGATAACAAATAGATACCAACATCATACAATTATAGTGAGTGAAAATGTTTATCAACAATTTCAAAAGTGCATCAGTTTTATTCACTTAATTTCAAAAGTAGAGCTAACAAAGTTATTATCAAATCAAAATTGTTCTAAACATAACAATTGCACTAAAAGCAGGTTTGATATTTTACTTTTTTTATTCATCATATATGGCACTTTTTTATCCTTACTGACCATGTCTCCCTGTCGTTTTAAAGTCTTAGTGAGAAATATATCACGTTCCATAATGTTTAACCCAGCATGCAACTTCTTCTCAGGTGCTTAGCAAACAAACGAAAAAATTCCAATGTTTTTGTATGAATATGTGAAGCGTTTTTGTGACGTTAACCATAGCTTTTCTACTTTAAAAAAAATTAAATGTATTTCTCAGACAATTTTCAAAATCCTAAATCTTTCAAGCTTTGTTTTCCAAAAACAAAAATGAACTGTTTTTGTTTTACAACTAAAACGATGCTTTCAGAAGTGTTTCGTTGAATTTGCGGTGTAGCAGCCAAATATTATAAAACAAGCTTTATATTAAAACTATGATGTTCTAGAAAAATTCTCTTAGGGATTCACTTTTAATTAGCTGTGAAAACTTTAGTAACTCATCCCGGGTGAGAAGTAAACGGTGCAGCGTTGCTTGTTATATTACAAACAGTTTTTTGCAAGAGTTTGGACATAATTATGAAATGATAGACGGGTTGCGAAAATTATTAAAAGTTTTGAATGCTAATTTAATAAGCAGTAAAATAATAATTTAAATTTTGTGGTATACTTGAAACTTTCACGGTTTAATTTTGCTTTTGATACAGTCAGTTATTTATACCAATGTTTGTTTAAAACTTATTATGATTTTATTAAAGCGTAAGTTTTGACTTATACACACGTCGTGTGTACTTTAATTTTCATAAAGAATAGATTTTAAATGTATTTTTTTTTTGTTTTATTTTTTCATTATTATTATTATTTTATTACCTTGTAGGCAGATAAGCTAACGGGCCAACGGGATCGTTAAAGGGTTGTAATAATTGCGACATTTTGTTAATTATGCACGATTTTTTTAACGGTAGGTGACTGCGAGTAGAAATAAATTTAGCTTCCCATTTACTAACGTATATCTACTACAACAAGATAATTCGACACCATGCTTGAATTAATCAACATTTTGATACAATGAATCAAACCCACAATTAATTTTATACAATAGTACAGACGGTTGAACAAATTAATTATTATATCGTTTTATAATCCTCAATCGGGAAAACCGCTTTATATATCCAGTTCCACGTCAAAAACAGAATAATTAATTCCTAGCTAAGAAAAGGTTCCGTCTTAAATATTTATCATTTTAGATAATTAATAACAGAGTACCTACTACAAGTTTACGTCGCGAGAGTAAGTACCTACTGATTATAAACGTTCGTGGAATAAAATTGAGTACTTGAATAGTCTGTTTTTAGGCTCTACGATGAACCAGCATATTATTACTTTGTCCCTAAGGGTGAAATTGAAGGTCCAATATTAGATAGTAAATGAACATAAAACTCATCAGATAGGAAGCAGTAATCGTCACTCATGAACCTCTGCAATGTCATGTCATTATGATTATCGTATATGTAAATGTCGTTAATCAAAAATGCTTGAAGTATAAGAATACAAAAATTACATAAATCGTCTAAAAACTTGCCATCAACTATTTTATCATCTTTAATCCTTTTCTCCCCCAAAACGAAATCATAAAAACAGTAACAGTTGTGATGTAAAATCGATTTGTCAAATACCCTGAGCAATGAGCTGTAGCGATACCTGAACGGTCTGTTAGACCCTCAACCCTCACTCAAGCCGTTCGCTTCAAACATTAAGTACGCGATGGACGATTAAACGGCTTACTCAAGAATTACATAAATAATGAGACTTACCGCTGGTAGCCATGTTTAGATGACGGAGTTTTAAATGAGGTTTAGTAGGGAAGATTTAATACGGCAAAGTATATTTAAGTGTTTATTTGAATGTTATTCCATAAATTTTATAACAACGAAGAAAACTAATATAAATTTTGGACAAAAGATGTACGTAAGACAGTCTATAAAAAACGGACAATTCAGAAATATTTTCACTAACCATATACCTAGTATTAAAGTCAAATTACTTTAAGAAGGCAAAATAATAAATTTCTTTAAACACTCGCGGTTATCTACATCACTTACACTATTACTAAACGGGTTCTTACCACTGTTCACATGTCCACTGCACATTTCAGCACTGTTTCAAGCGCCATGATCACGGGAAGACTGAATATCGGGACCGCTCAATTAAAAATAATCGTGGTAAGAACCCGTTTAGTAATAGTGTAAGTGAAGGCAAAATAAATTATATAACGGGGTGATAACAAGAGAAACCAACCTATTCACCATGCGGGTAGTTGGAAGTGGACTCGCTATAAATACAGGCGTTGGCCGCTGTTATCATTCATTCGTGTTAGAATTGTCGAGGCGAACGGACCTCTTGATGTAAAAGTAATAAACTGTTAAAGATCGTTATTTTGAAGTTTCTATTCAAAAGTGTTGATCATCGAGTGTTCAAGTGGACATTGTGACGTCATTCCTGACAAAACCAAATGAAGATCGACTAATTACAACGTCATTACACCTCAACACACTATTTGCCCCGTCTTCAGAAGTGGGATTGGATCTCGGGACTTGCCGACGTGCTATCCAAACAACCAAGATGGATTACTACGGATTAACATGGATTACTGTGGATTAAGATGGATTACTGTGGATTAAGATGGATTACTGTGGATTAAGATGGATTACTGTGGATTAAGATGGATTACTGTGGATTAAGGCGGATTACCGCGGATTAAGGCGGATTACCGCGGATTAAGGCGGATTACCGCGGATTAAGATGGACTACCGCGGATTAATGAATTCAGTATGCAAAGAAACGCATCCAGAAAAATTTAAATGAGTTCAAACTACAATTTGGACGTGGTTCTGCCTGGTGTCCAAAAACTAAACATCTTACCATGTTTTCAAATGAGTTTATTTCAAAATTAGACTGCATTTACAACAGTAAATGGAAGGGCCAAAGTAATCATAAATTTCTTTAAACACTCGCGGTTATCTACATCACTTAAACTATTACGATAGGTATAGTGTAAGAACAATATTCACAACCACAAAAAAAGGTCTCACAATATCTCAGATCTCCAAAGGACAATTGCGCACTAGAACATCAGGGCATTCATAAAATCGAGTGTAGTTGTGGAGATTCATACATAGGCCAGACGAAGCGTGCCGTTTCAACAAGGATTACAGAACACATTAGGGCTATCGAAAGCAACGAACCCCATAAGTCAGCAATCGCTGAGCATGTGCTGGACTCAGGGACGAATCACTGGATGCAGTTTCACAAAGCCAGGGTTTTGTCATCTGAACGCCGTTACATACCAAGACTGGTTAAGGAAGCTATTGAAATTTCGAGGAATAGCACTTTTAATCGGAGTGACGGCTTCAAACTATCCTGTATGTGGAATCCAATGTTAGACGAAAATAAAGCCAAAAAATCTAGTTTTGAGACGGCAGCCGATACTGTCAGTGTGGTATGTCGAAATATGAGTTCGAGTTCTAGTGGTACCGGTAAACGAACGAGAAAGAGGGTAGATAGATTTGTCTGCTCTTAAATGACCTACCCGCAGTTCTTCAGTCTTCCCGTGATCATGGCACTTGAAACAGTGCTGAAATATCGGGACTTCTCAAATAAAATTAATCGTGGTAAGAACCCGTTTAGGAATAGTCAAAGTCATCATCGTAATATCAATGGAGCTGATAATCAGACATGGCCGAGCGTGAGTTAACCGGCTATTGCAAACTTTAAGCGTAAACACTGTTCTACAACCAAAGTCATCATCGTAATATCAATGGAGCTGGTAATCAGACATGGCCGAGCGTGAGTTAACCGGCTATTGCAAACTTTAAGCGTACACACTGTTCTACATCCAAAGTCACCATCGTAATATCAGTGGAGCTGGTAATCAGACACAGCCGAGCGTGAATTGACGGACTATCACAAACGATTGACGTAAACACTTCCTTCAACGGAAGTTATCAACATGGTAGAATTGGAACTGGCCGTTAGACATGGCTAAAGGTAAAAAGATACTGGGTGGTTCAAAAAGACACTCGAGCACGCGTGTCCTGCAAAAAGGCCGAGGCATAGCCGATCAGAGGCAGTTCATAACTAAACCATAGAAATAAAAGAGGAAAGAAAAGAAAATCGCAACTTTTGCAACTTTTACTGAATATTTGTTTTCTACAGCACAGGCACAGTACCTGCCATCAACCGCCACTGCTGGCAGTCTCATCTGAGCTGGACCAGTAGCACAACTCTCCACACAGTGGACAATAATCGAGATACTGCAGCGAGCTAAGTAGAGGGCAGAACTCCCCTTTATCAACAAAAGTCTTCAACGAAGGAGCGGCCAAACAGTATTACTGTGCATCGCGTAATTGGCGGTATAGCTACTTTTAAAGTTTCTAAAGGAGTCCACAGCGGCAGGTGGCGATGTCTCCAAGCCCAGGAACCAAAGCAATGGAAACAGGGGTATGTCGCCCTTTCTTATAAGTTAACACACAAAAGTACCACAGAGTACACAACACACAAAAGTACCTCAGAATCGCAACACACAACAGTACCTCAGAGTCGCAACACACAACACATACGCACACCGCAGTGCGACAAAGTTCACCTATCGAGATATATGAAGACAGGTAATCTATTGGGAATCTGGTACGCAGATACCAATTTTAAAGATAAACATTTACTTCCTTCCGATTTTTCGTCTGCAAAACATCAGCAACATGTTATAGTTGTGCAGATCGCGCACTGCCGGTCAGAATAAATGTTGTTAGCGCAAGGCAACACCTTATCACGTGTTCCGGATAAGGGTAAACATGTAACGAGCTACCGACTGCACGCTAAGGGGGAGCGAAGACGCTTTGAGACTCTACGAGACGCTTTGAGACTCTACGAGACGCTTTGAGACTCTACGAGACGCTTTGAGACTCTACGAGACGCTTTGAGACTCTACGAGACACTTTGAGACTCTACGAGACACTTTGAGACTCTACGAGACACTTTGAGACTCTACGAGACACTTTGAGACTCTACGAGACACTTTGAGACTCTACGAGACACTTTGAAACTCTACGAGATGCATTGACACTCTACGAGATGCATTGACACTCTACGAGACGCTTTGACACTCTACGAGACGCTTTGACACTCTACGAGACGCTTTGAAACTCTACGACACACTTTGAAACTCTACGACACGCTTTGAAACACTACGACACACTTTGAAACACTACGACACACTTTGAAACACTACGACACACTTTGAAACACTACGACACACTTTGAAACACTACGACACGCTTTAAAACTCTACGAGAATCTGTAATTATTGTTCGTGAGGTTCTGCTAGAACCTACGCATAGAAAATAATTCAAGTGTTACAGGCACTTGCAGTAAGCTAGTGCACAACCCTACAACAACAACCCTCGCTTCCCATGGCTGGTGCAGAGCGCGCACCGCCAATCAGAATGGCCGTAACGGGGTGATAACAAGAGAAACCAACCTATTCACCATGCGGGTAGTTGGAAGTGGAGACTCGCTATAAATACAGGCGTTGGCCGCTGTTATCATTCATTCGTGTTAGAATTGTCGAGGCGAACGGACCTCTTGATGTAAAAGTAATAAACTGTTAAAGATCGTTATTTTGAAGTTTCTATTCAAAAGTGTTGATCATCGAGTGTTCAAGTGGACATTGTGACGTCATTCCTGACAAAACCAAATGAAGATCGACTAATTACAACGTCATTACACCTCAACACACTATTTGCCCCGTCTAAATCAATATCTAAATTACAATTTTGTTGTAAGCTATCTACATTAATTCAAGTCCATTAGTAACAAATGACAAGCGCGGCAATTTCAATTCACCAAGACTAACATCCCTCCACATTAATTTCGAAGTACACCACTTACGTATATGAGTTTGAAACTACACTAAACAGTACCAACTTCGCTCAGTTCACAATCTATACAATGTTTGATGGTTACCTAAATCATACTATCTCGACAATAGCATCCAACCGACATTGCGGATTAGAGCGTGGAGTTGTAACTGGAATTAAATGTCAAATCAGACGATTCGCAACTTGCCGACCGATAATCTGAATAATTCCGAAACCACTTAATTAGTATTGCTTTTGACTGCTGTGTTGTGTTGGCAGGATATGCTCTGCTTGCAGCAGAAGTGGATTGTTACAGAAAAGCACTATTATTTTGTCTAGGAACGTTTATTTTACTTTTTATATTAGAGTACAGTTTTACAACACATGCTCTTATTTTTACACCGGCTATTTTTAATTGTCATAGACTAGAGAGAGTATCCAACGTTACCAGCTCATATTAATAAATTGTGTGTTGTCTTATTTTAACAGTTATCATAGGACCAATTCTGTTTTAGGATTGTTTTTCTAAATACGTACTATACCTACATTTTTGCGTTAATCGTATCGGAAAGACTTAGAGAGATAGAAAAAAACAATAGATACATTCGTTGACCTGAAACTAGCGTATCGAACATTAAATGAAGCTTGCCGTACGAGATCCAATACATATTGTTCGGGCCGCTCTCGTCTGTTCAATCCCCTAGTGGTCGGCAGTTCCCTCAAATTGGGCCCGATTTTAATTTAAGGTGAAAATTTGGGAGCCTGTAAATCTAAATTGGCGAACGACCTGACAAACATTTAGAATTGCAGCTTTAATTAAAATGCTCTCGTCCCGTTTTGGACCTACTATGATTAAACCGTAACAGTATCCGTGTAGATTGACAAGATTTTAGCTTTATTGGTATTTTGGAGAGTTCAATTAGTAGATGTTTGTATTTATACACTAACTATTTAACTAATATAATGAAATCTATTGAGGACACTTTGTGCTTCTTGTCTCTTACTACTAAGCTTCCTGGATATTTAAGCTGAACTTGAAAAACGAAGACAATGACCCTACTATCAAAAATATACAATGATCTTAAATATAATGGCGACGAAACTTCTAGACGCCTTGCTTTCCATTAACTAAATTAAACTCGGTTCAGTAGTGCGTTCATAGATTCATAAAGAGAGTTTATCTTCGACCCTCCGGCCCGGAGTCAGCCACGGATACATACTTCGTTTGATAGATTGAGCGGATACCTCCGGGATTAGGAACTTGTTCTTTATAGACACATAAAACATGAAACAACTCTACATTGTCTTTGTCAACGTATTTAGTTTACATACACGTCTATTTTCTCACAATGATAGTTACTAAATATGTTTTGGGACATAAAGGTTGCTTTAGCATGCATATGAGGTTAATCGAAGTTGTTCTTAAAGCTGATAATATATTTTGCCCTGAAACAGCTTTAATTTCGTAAACGGCTTTCCAGTTGAGGTCAGTGACCCGTAATCGTAACGAGAATTACATTAAATTTGAAGTATTGTTAACAATGGATCAACGATCAATCCCGGGGCCATTATCAAGGCGGATGATTCACACAATTTGCGCAATGGATCAAAAGGGCTCAATATCGTTGGGGCCGCCGTGATAAGGGAAAGTAGATAAGGCTGAGTGGGTGAAATTGAGTCGAAAATTACAAATTATGCAGCAGGAATAAATTTACATTATACTGATGTTTCAAAAGGATTCCGTTCAAAATTACGAATTAGGGCAACAAAATGCCCGCGAATTCGGCGTGGCTCTCACGATTGACAGATTCTTGGGGCCATTTGCGTAATGATTTCCGTTCCGTTTTGTTTTGCGGTAGATCTTCAATGATAATTGACGATATTAACCAAGAAACGTTTGTTATGGAAATTGGCAGAATCTATTAAATGGGAAATGAAATTCGATAATTACGCGACCAAGTTTTGCTTCAAAGGAATCTAAATAAATAAATGTAAATCTAACCTCATAAAATGTGGTAAATCACTTAAAGTTAGCAATCAAATCTAAACGGCGTAGTTTCTTATGAATCCCAAAATTCGCAGAAACAATCATCCCAATTTATAGTAAAGGGCACAGATAAGAAAGTTTAGAAAGAAATGTATCACTTTTATTGTTTCTAAAGAGGTTCGTGAAAGTAAGAAAGAATTCAGCTCCCTTAGGAAGTTCTATCAAAGTTAGTTTATACAAGAACGTAAATAGATGCTGATCCAGCTCTTTATGTGTCTTCGTTTTCAAGTAAAAACCAATAAACTTGAAGATTATAGCATAGAAATCTTCTAGTTAATAGTAAAAATATCATATATTATGAATTAATCTAATATATAAAATTGTCGTGTCACGGTGTTCGAACTTGAACTCCTCCGAAACGGCTCGACCGATTTTGATGAAATTTTTTGTGCTTATCCGGTACCTATGAGAATCGGCCAACATCTATTTTTCATCCCCTAAATGTTAGGGGTAGTCCACCCCTCATTTTTTTTTCGGCGCAGGCGAAGTTGCGCGAGTCAGCTAGTATAAATATAATATAAACTGTTCATAGTATAAAAGAAATTAAGTATATCTATACTTATAATAAAATCGTAGAGAGGTCAATTCTGTACATTGAAAATATCAAAAAAAAAACTAGCAGGGGGTGTTTGGTTATCGATTCTGATGCCAAAAATGCAATTAGATTTTTTTTTGTCTGTTTGTCTGTTTATCTGTTTGTCTGTTTGTCTGTTTGTCTGTATCTTTGTGCACGCTAATCTCCGAACCGGCTGAACCAATTTAGTTGGGGTTTTTTGTAATGTATTATGGCAAGTCTCACTTAACATTTAGTCGTTGTTTTATCAAAATCGGTTCAGTATTAAAAAAGTTATAAGTGAAATAACGTCGATGGGTATTACGTTTTCGTGGCCAACATAAAGAGATCTCCAATTTATATGGTGAATCGTCGCAACTGGAGCTCTGACTAAAGTGGACGGCGGAATCAGTGATATTGAGTAATTCGTATTTCGACTGGAAAGAGTGCCGAGCGCGTAGCGCGTCGCACCGTCCCTACAAACCCCGTGCTGGGTTCTGGCCTCAGCCGGGGTTTGGACGATGAGTGTGAGCGGTTGGAGGTTTTAGTGCGGTTCAACTCCCACATATCGGGTGATTTCCTACAACTGAAAAAAAAAAAAAAAGTTAGTCTTTATTACATAAGCTCGGCCATTGAAAGTCCCATCCAAATCGACCCAGCCAATCATGTTTAGGCTCTAATGAAGCGTCCTGATGAGATCTTTGTGTAGAGGATGAATGTCAAGGTCTGATGATGGAGCTGGAAGGTGGCTATGGGAACTCCGTCATTAACCAAGATAACCTCATCGTGTTCAGGCTCTAATGAAGCGTCCTGATGAGATCTTTGCGTAGAGGATGAATGTCAAGGTCTGATGATGGAGCTGGAAGGTGGCTATGGGAACTCCGTCATTAACCAAGATAACCTCATCGTGTTCAGGCTCTAATGAAGCGTCCTGATGAGATCTTTGCGTAGAGGATGAATGTCAAGGTCTGATGATGGAGCTGGAAGGTGGCTATGGGAACTCCGTCATTAAGCAAGATAACCTCATCGTGTTCAGGCTCTAATGAAGCGTCCTGATTAGATCTTTGCGTAGAAGATGAATGTCAAGGTCTGATGATGGAGCTGGAAGATGGCTATGGGAACTCTGTCAATAAGCAAGATAACCTCATCGCGTTTAGACTCTAATGAAGCGTCCTGATGAGATCTTTGTGTAGAGCATGGATGTCAAGGTCTGATGATGGAGCTGGAAGGTGGCTATGGGAACTCCATCATTAAGCAAGATAACCTCATCGTGTTCAGGCTCTAATGAAGCGTCCTGATGAGATCTTTGTGTAGACGATGAATGTCAAGGTCTGATGATGGAGCTGGTAGGTGGCTATGGGAACTCCGTCATTAAGCAAGATAACCTCATCGTGTTCAGGCTCTAATGAAGCGTCCTGATTAGATCTTTGCGTAGAGGATGAATGTCAAGGTCTGATGATGGAGCTGGAAGATGGCTATGGGAACTCTGTCAATAAGCAAGATAACCTCATCGCGTTTAGACTCTAATGAAGCGTCTTTATGAGTTCTTTGCGTAGACGATGAATGTCAAGGTCTGATGATGGAGCTGGAAGGTGGCCACTGTCTGCCTGGCTAATCTCTGGAATGGCTAGACCGATTCGGACGGGCTGACTTTCAATGACTGATAGTTTATGTTATAAGGAGTAACTTAGGCTATATTTATTTTAGAAATTGTTGTTTTTTTAAATTCTCGATGAAGTTCAAGGATGGTATTTACAGCGAGAAAAAAATCGAATAGTTGACATTGAATTGAGATTGGCGCAGACGAAGTTGCGCTGGGCAGCTAGTTGTAAATATATGTACAAAAATAAGAAATAAAAATATACAAGCGAAAATTTTAATAAAATCTATTCAGTATGATAATATTATAAAAAATTAGTCATAAAATAAAACAACGCTTTAATAAATATATATATATATATATATATTATTCAAAAGCAAATTTTAATATAAAGAGATAAAAAAATAGTTATTATTTTAACAACTTTTCACTTTTATAATATTTAAATCAGTAAAATTGTTTTTGTATTTCTATAACAATATCTTTTTGAATGTTTTTTTTTTTCTTTATTGCTTGATAGATAAACGAGCCTACGGCCCACCTGATGGTAAGCGGTCACCGTCGCTCATGAACCTCTGCAATGCCAGGGCAATGAGGGGCTGTTATCTATCGCCTACCATTTGGAACAATTTTTTTTTTGGCAAGTCTATAAACTTGAAATTGAGAAAGTCTACTAAGTGACCGCTTTGAACTGCAACCTGTGTTCATTTTTAAAACTATTATATTTATATTATAACAAAAGCAATGACTCAACTACTACACTAAACCATCACTTCACTATCACTTAACAATCTGACAGAAAATCGTTGAGCAGCCCTATAATTCACACATTACAACCAGCAAGTTAGCTAGCCTCAAATCCAAATGTTTCAAAAAAATAAAAATATTTGCTAAAAGTAAATACTCTGAAATACGTTTCGGAGTGAGCAATTAAAAGTTAAGCGTTTACTTATTGATAAATTTTCAGTCCTCATTAAAAATTCAGGTTTCGTTTCGAGAACGTCATAAGCTGCGGAGGCTCTGTAGAGCCCCTCCAGTTTTAGATGAAAACTTTGCGAACTTATATTATTATTTCTTTTATAAACTTCGCGAAAAATCGCGAGTATCATCAGGTTTTTGCAACGTTGAGAAAATTCTGTTTGACCGTTTTGTTATACGTTCTGATAATTTTAATATTAGTTGGTAAAATAGTTTTAAACACAGAGAGAATAAGAAAACCAAATATATATTAAGCATGCATAATGTAGCAATAATGTAGTAATTAGTGAATTGTTGGTATTTGTTGTTTCAAACACCTAGCACTCAATTAATAGCATTTTAAAATTTCTTGAAACCATCTCAAAATACTCAATTGAATTTGTCTGTCAACCAAAATTGCTTTGAAATAACAAATATTGTGACATCAAAGCTAAGAAAATGTCAACTGAAAACTAGGTACTATAAATGAATAGCTATGTTATAAATATTTATTAAAACCAGTATCGATTTATTCTAGAAAATTTTTGATGTCGTTTTTCATCTCGGTTGCGTGTAATCACGCGGATAAAGATTCATTAGGTGAAGTGATAGATGGTCTCGCCCTAGTTAGCCTTGAGCCCTGTCTCAGTAGGTTTTAGTTCAGCTTATTCATTTACGTATCTAGAACATTCTTTAATTGTATAAGCTAAGGCGTTTGTCTTTGTGACGCCAACATTAGTTTTGTGTAACTTGAATCAATTCAGAGAATCTTTTATCAATTGATGTAATAGAACGAAGTCTAAGTTGTAAACTTTTATAATATATTGAGTATCGACTCTCCTTGTTTTATCAAAGGGCTTCACGATTTTCACTTACATCAAACGACCCATAAACTCATCAATCTAATGCAAAAGAAATTAGTTCCAGATTGTCCACTTTTTCAAATTATAAGAACATTTAACAAAAGTTTTCAAAACAAATTAAGAATAGAAACGAATTTATTTGGAAATAAAATTTAAAAAAGTGGTGTAGCAGATGTCGATAACTAAAAGTCCTAAAATTTTATTTTTATCCATAAATTTTAATGTCAGCCATTCAACATCGACTAAAATAAAACTGAAATTACAAAAAACACAATGGTTTAATCAATTTATGGTTATTTTGATCTAGAGCTTTTGTACAAATATTTCTTTTTTTTAATATAATGAAAGCTTTAAATTTAAATCACTATCTGGTTTCAGCTTCTCAATTTACGACCGGTGACAAAAGAAACTAGAATTATGAAATTTAGTGAACCGTTCATTATCAACAATAAAAATTGAAAAGCCGACTTTTTACAATTGTTAATCTTTGTACAATCCACGTCATGGCAAGCGAACCCTTTTCATTCGAAGAATTAAATGAATTTTTGTGACATATACCTACATCTGTGTAATATTTTATGATCGTAATATAAAAACCGAATATTTTTACGAGAAAAACAAACCTCAAAGGTCTTTGCCACAGAAAGTAATAATATTATTGATACAAGACTTTAAGGGCACGCTTTTAGTGTGTTACAAAGTATTTTATGCCGTGGTACACACAAACAACTTATTATTTTTAATGACAGGCGACGAAACGACAAGTGATCGCTTTTAACATAGAATAAATCTCTCCAATACACTCCAATAAGTATATTTATCTACAAGAAACGGTACCAAGTACCTACGTATAAACTAACTGAATTATACTTCTACAACATACTGGCAGTGTGTACCATTCTATTGGCCACAAATGATCCAGCGGTCACCAATTGCCTACCAACAAAATATGATAAAGAGAAAACCAAGCTTGTAAGGATAAGTCGTCAGTTTAATATTTAATTTATTTCTTGAAGCATATTCCTTGGAATTTATCTGTATTCGGTAGAATGTGTATGTATACTGGCCTTCTGTACAATGGCCGAACATCGGCTCCAGGTCTGGAATGAGAACTATTCCGATATTCACGACGCTATCGGAATGCGGACGCTTCTAAATTGAGGTGACCAATCAGGTACCAACTGTTCGCAGTTAGGTTTCAGACATATTAAATGTATTCAATATATAATTCGACGCTATCCTCTTTCAACTATTATTAGACATATTAAACGTGAAATTCTGAATCAGAAATGAATAATTACAATTGCTCGGAAAATAAAGTGGATGGAATATGAAAAATAATATTAAATCCATCTCAAAACTATTTAAATCGTTCGATCTGCAAAAAACTCTATTGATCTTATTAATTTTGAAACCAAAACTATAAGAAGACTTCATTGGTAATAATGTTTTATTGGCAATAAATACGACAGGAGAATCGACCTGACGCGTCCTTAAGATACCCTTTACGTACTTTTACTGTCTCAGTATTCAATTTATACGGGCAAATGGACTTCGGCACTAAAAAAGTTAATCGCCGAGTGCCGCCCAAACACTCGACACGTGTCTTCGGCAAACATGGCAGAGTTTCAGTAATTTCGCTTGTGAAGAAACTGAAAATGTTGTGAGTGGGCCTCTAGGACACTTCAGTAGCGAAAATAAATGATTTAATCAAAAGAAAGCGGCCTCTACGGATATGAGCATATTGTTCAGTTTAGAACGTGTAACAAAATGATTTTAGCATAAATGACTTGGTTATATGATACTGCTAAATATTGCTGGAACGTAGTAGAAATTTTTATTGGCCTAAACTTGGTTGGTAAACGTTCGCAATTCCTAACAAACTCAGTGATAGATACTTGATGTTGATAGACCACAAAAGACAAAAACATTTTGAACTTCTATTAAAGAAGGACACCGATGAGATACTAAGAAAATACGCAGTAAAAGGAAAACTATTGGGTAATTAACTGATTACGTTCAAAGTCTTAGGCTTACATAATTTGCATGTAATAATAAATCATTAGTTTTCTAGAGAACAATAGACTACGTGATCTGTGAAGTTAGTGTTCGGCAGATGACGCCAATTACAGGAAAGAGAGAAGAGAGCTCAACATAAAACATTTTTAAATGTATATCACGAATACGCATATAATAATAATATAATGGACCAAATTGGATAGTAATTTGTTAGCCTTTGTTTCGGAGAATCTAAGTTTAAGAAATGAAGCCGATCGAAATACCAACTTTTTAAGTTTAAACATTATTGGATAGTCTGCCCTTGAAGCAAAAACCTATGCATATAAAGTAGGTACCGAGCTCCATTAGCTTCTGGAACCTAGTTAAGCACGAAAAATATACTGCATTTAATTTCATATCGACGGAGAATATCCATAAGCAATTTAGTATACATAAAACACTATCAATCATCTCGCAGCTCAGCTCAGCGTTCCACATGGCTGCCGCTGCCTCGGGTGGCGCTAGTGTGCACCCCTGTTCCCACCCTCATTTATCACTCTTCAAGCTCACTTAGTGCTTTACTGCGTTGTAATCAGCCTCTTAAACAGCTCAACTATAAATTAAAAATCTATACCGATCGTGAACATTATCTTTATTGACCAAAGACAATATAAAAAAATATCAGAAAGCATTCCGATATTACTGTTACAGCTATAAAGTACTTATAAATACAATACCGACCGCTTCGGAGCCACACACATGAATTTTTATGAACGTAAACATTCCTCTTTACGACCATTGTCGTTAAATTTTCTTGTATCCATTATTATTCAAGATAAAAGAAATGGTATAACGTGTATTTATCCAATTTATAAGGAGAACATGAGATGTTTGGTTCCGAGGTACCTAGTGTTACGTAGAACATGAATAATGGACGATGACTTCGGTTTCGTTTTCTCACATAAATTGACCCGGAAAAACAATAAGCGTGTTTAATTTCACTGAATTGTATAGTAAATAATCCATCAACAAAGTACAAACAAACATTTCCAAGTTTACCAAAATCACAAAACTTAACAAAGCGTAATTAAATATTAACTCAGAACTACGTAATCAAAGGGATTAAGCGGCCTCAAATCCAGACAGTGACAGGAAACTATTACCAGTAAACACAAACGCTAAACGTGTGCGCGATGGATTATTAAAATTAATGACTTTATTAAAGCACCCGCGCAACAAAATATGTAAACTATTACGGTATCCATATGAATGAGAATGCGGTACGAGGGATATGACGGAGGTTCCGCATTCGGGTCCACCAGACAGCGGTCGACGCGACGAGGGCGAGTATTAGGGCCTCGCATTCAACCCATGCTACACGTCTTTATCAAAGACGTTATTAAACTCGGCAGCTGTAGAATATGTAAGACGTTGAATTGATTTGACTAAATTACCTTGCGGGAATGTAATCAAATACCCGTCCTTCCAAGCGCGATCTGATGACAAAATATCATGTCTCGGTTATGAAACGTGTACTTCAATCTGAAGGACTATAGTGGTTTCCTCAAACTAATGTCACTTTAGCATGAATTTTCGTGTTTTAGGGAATTAATAATGGCATTTACTGAAGCTTGAAAGCTAAATAAGTTATTCGTATAAATATTTTCTCTGGTTCTTAATTTAGTAATTATCTAGCAATGAGCTTATTCAAAATACCTGAATACATTCCTAAGTCGGCTTTATACAGTGTCTCAACTGGACATCATCAACGAACCTTTATCTGAGTGGGCACGTCCATAAGATGTTATCACATGTCCCACTCCGAGCGAGGCCTGAATTTTTAGTAGACAGATGGAAGTGAGAAGTAATTCTAAGATAGAAAGACTTCTATAAACTTTTTATATTATAATCTGAATTTCAGAAATTCATTTTTAAATTGGTATTGATTTAGCTTCCAACGCTAATACTAGACTTCCTTTAATTGAAATTTAGAGTAAGCTCAGTGATCGCCGCATAAGCCGGCGTAGAGATCGAGAGGACTGCGGCCAGACACAAATAAAGTCCCTGGCGACTGAGTGCACTTGCCGTTATATCGTATAACAAATAGCAAGCCAGCCACTGACCCACTTGACTGTTCGGCGATCATGCATAGTATTGAATACAACATGCAGACCTGCCTTTATATATTCTGTTTTGTTTACAGATGGTATGAAATAGATAAGAAGAATGACATTGAATAATAGAACAGTGTAGACTACATTTTGTAGAAATCTATCGTGGTAAATTTGAGAAATAAATAAAAAAATAAGTACAAAAGAATTGAAGATCAAATAGCTCATTGAGTCGGTGGCCTCAAATTTTACATCATGCCATTTAGTAGTAGATGATGCCATTTACATCATCTACTACTAATTACGAATTAAGATATTAAAAGATAAAAAGGAAGTCTCCAAATTGGTCTTAATATAAAACCCACATAAGTGATCGTATATTCAGAAGAACCTTTCAAACAACACTACTATTATGTAATAAAAAGAAAAGAATATACCCTAAAACAACTGTCGTCGGTTGGGCTAGTAATGGGGGAATGCATTAAGCCCCTAAGCACCGCGGTCCGGAGAATAAAATTCACTAATGATCACAAGAGCTACACGATATAATCCCTAACCGATTAACGTCACGTGACTTTAGGAACCTCACAACATTAACATTATCAGTCGAAGTGCTTATCTTGCGGGACGAAGAACATGTGTGCTGAATATTGAACGGAGACTGAGAACCGCAGAAAGTATTCCATGAAATTCCTGTTTGTGGAATAAATAACGTTTATCGCATCAATAACCATAATAATGAAGTCGATTTTCCTTTCATGTTCAGCTACAGGAAATAGACGTAATTTGCTGTAAATATATTGCCGGATATTAGATTTTTAATGAGTGGAGGCAGTACGTTTATCATAAATAATATATTTGCGGTACACGTGTAATGTCGGCAAGATTGTCAAAATGTGGTTAATTTATCTCGTATTTCTCTTTACGCTCAACCGTCCAGTTTTCAACCAGATGGATACAAATAACTACGTAGGTGAATAAAAAATCAGTAATGTGAGATAATTCACAACGAGCTGGACTCTCGCAATTTTCATAATGGGTACTACAATTTGAATCTTTTATTTTTGTGTCCGCAGGGCCCTTACACATTAAGCTGGCAAAAGTTTGAAACATGCAAAGGTCCAAAACAGACAGATTGCGGTATATTTGAAGTTGTGAGCATACAAAATATGTCGGACGTTGTGTTCCATTTGGATTTTCCAAAAGAGTGCCCTGTTACCGCGGTAAATATTTCCATGTTTACATCGAATTATATTTACATAAGCTATTTGTTAACTTGAAATATTATTTTCTACTTTAAATAATAGTAAGTAGTAGTAGTACTTTAACTCTAAATAATAGTAATTTCTACGTTGAGAAGCCGATCATCACTCTGGAACCCTGACCAGTGATGGCTTAGGTCGTAGACCCTACCCTTCTTTGGTGGTTTTTATTTTGTATTGTTAAATAAGTTTTGCTAAACTTAAAATACTGCAAAGGATAAGTCAACAAATATGAATGAGAAAGCTATATAAATATAAGAAAAATTCTCTTACTAAAATTGAGACAACGGAATAATATCATTAAGACATTTTGACGCTTTCAGGATAACAAATTTATTAATACCAATTCATACGTGTCTATTTTAGGCCAAAATAATTGTAAGCAGTATTCCAAATGATAATTCACCAAAGAAAGTGTTGTGGAACTATTCTATCAACAAACCGTGTGGACACTTCGTACTCGGACCCATTCTTATGGACTCATTCAACCTAACAAGTAATTGCAAAATAAACAAGGTAGGTACTTTTTCCAACTGTAAGTAAACATTGTATTTGCACCTGTGTAATGTCAAAAAACACCAAAAAGTCGTTACATACTCCCTACTGCACTTTTTTTTCTTGCCACGTGGACACAAGTGGGAACGGGTCACCTGATCTTTATTGGTTACCGTTGCTCATGGACCTCTGCAATGTCAGGGGAAATTGCAGGGCTACTATTTGAACTTACGTAGTGTTTTTAGACCTTTCATTGAAAAAGAAACAGTTATAGCAACTATACACCGCATAAATAATTTACACATGTACATTTTTTTCAAACATTTTCAAATAATGATTTCATATATGTAACGTTGTTTGATCGGTTCATTTGTTTTCAGGGCAACTACGATATTCATTTGAACTACATCGATAAAGTGAGAATGTTCGTCGGGGGAAAATTTTTCTACGGCAAATACCAGTATAAAATTTTATCGTTCAACAAAAATCAAAACTTTTTCTGTGTTGATACATTAGTTGAGTTCGGAAAAAAAATCGAATGAATTTTGTTTTCAAAAGATAATAAATAACGTGATGTTGTTTTATTTCATTCATTTATTTTAAATAATGGTCATCGATTACAACCACTTATATCTCACAGCTAAAAACTTTTTATAACCTCATCCAATTCGTGGGAAAACGACCCGCGTACTTTCCTGATAAAAATTGTCTCAGCTAAAAACCTCCTTCAAAGACCTACTTTAACCGGAATCGTCATTCAGGCAAAATAAAACTTAAGAAACACCTATTTCACGTTTAAAACATTAATTACTTGGAATTCACTAAAAACGCTTACGTCATTTTCTGTATTGCCATAATCTCATTCGTTTTATTCGCAATTTATTTCGTGACTCGGGAGGATCACGTTTTGTAAGCGCATAATACAGTCGTGGAATGAATAGACTCGTAATATAACTAATTTCCGCGACGCGATTAAAACTCATTATAAATAGTCCCTCGAGAGTTACACAGAGCGAGCTTGTCGACGTCACCGCAAAAAAAGGATACGTATTAAAAAGCCCTGAAAATTTGGTAGAGGATAAAAGTGTGGTCCCATTAATACTACATCGTAACTTTTAATTGTACATTTCAATTTAGTAGTTAAATTTCTTTAATACTCGTGGTTATCTATATCTCACTTATACAAATATAAAGAATCGTGATAAGAACTCGTTTAATATTTGTGTGATTTACTACATCCCTACTAATCCCTACTAATATTATAATGCGAAAGTAACTCTGTCTGTCTGTCTGTTACGCTTTTCCGCTTAACTCAAACCGATTTTCATGAAATTTGGCATAGACAACAATCACCCTATGCTTAACCTATAAGAACCCACACAATAATTACATGGAGCCACAACATATAAGTCCCCAATCCGTATTAGGCAAGCGTGGTGGACTATGCCTAAACCCCTCTTCGGAGGAGACCTGAGCTCAGCAGTGGGCAGTAATGGGTTGTTACAGTACAGTACAACATACATACGTGTATTATTATGTGTAAATTCGAAAATATAGCTAGGTATCACGAATGAAGCCCTTCAGTACGCAACGTGATTTTATTAGCCCCTTTAGTGGTAATGAACGCCCGCAACCGTCAAGTTTTTCTAGACTAAATTCGAATTTGACGTTTACGCGGATTGAGTTTTATTACAAACGGAGGAGCATTTTCGAATTATTGTTAGTTAGGAGTTAGGATGAATGTACAGAACAGAACAAACGCACAGAAAGTGAAATTATCTAGAGATATCCGGTCTACATCGAAAGAACTATTACTAACTATAACTTATAATTTCAGTAATAAGTATCTAATGCACCTAAGTTTTCAAAATTATTTAAATGTATAGTTATTGTTTTTAACTGATGCCATATTCTTTTATTAACTTTTGGCCAATAAACTTGAGTAAAAAAAACTTGACGTCGAGTTGTATAACAATTATATTTTTCGTCATAAAATATCGTACTGTTCAAGTTAGCCGTTGTTAGCCTATTCAAATTGTCAACCAGTTTTAACGAACGGTTTATTTTATTTATTTATTTCAATCAATCATAGATCATATTATTATTAGGTAGTTACAAAATTTCATGAAATTAAAATACATTTATTATGTTAACAATTATTGTCCTCATCATCTTTCAGTAAAAATGATTTTTACAAAAAGAATATTAATAAAGTTTTTACGCCCTATTTGATTTATGGTTGTATGGATATGGTATGGAAGTTTTTCGTCCAAACATATTTACAGCTTCCATGAAACATCCTACAAAGTAAATAGCGATTCTGTCAGAACCCAACGCTATTTCTAAACATCATTTCATGTTACGTCCGAAACAGATGACGTTTTCGTGGAGGTCTTCGCAATACCCATTAAGGTTTATCCCTTCCGCGTTGACATGGATCTTCCTGTGTACATTCGAATCTTCAAAGCAAATATATACTATATAAAAGGCAAGGCCGTACTAATTAACCCAGCGTTCAAGAAATAAAGTCTGAAGTAAAAGTTTCTAGAGTATCCAAAGAAATAACTCTGGAGTCGAGTTCGCAAGTACTTATGGCTGAAAGTCTGTATGAAAGAAAAATTAATGTTAATACATTTTACGATTTCTGTGCCTAATTAATGGAAGCTTTGTTTGTTCTCTTTTACATGAGTTAATTCTTCTTAATTGAGCGAACTATTTTAAAACTTTCTATTTAGCAGCTATTTGGCTCTCTCTTTCTGGAACCAATTGTTTCGAAATTTTGGTCATTACATTTAAAAAAAAAAAAATTATGACCGTAATGATTTTTAGTCATTTTCATTGATTAGTTAGACGATCTTAAACATTTAGTTTAGTCCTACTCTACTCTGTATGTATAGTGCACCTACTCCATTTAGTTGAGATCAACTTTAATAATATCATAATATGAAGAATAAAACCACACATTCGTATCAAAAACCGCCTTTAGTGACAATATATTTCGTCTTTTGTGCCTTTTTAGTGGTGTAATAATAAATAGTCTATCTAACAAAGAGAATGGCCTTTATCCAACTTTCTTGTATTGAACATGAGTTGAATATCCAAAAATATATTCCAAGAAGAAAATCCTGCGACAAAAAATATATATTTCACATAAATACACATAGATATTTTGTCAATAAAGACGCAAACATTCTCTCAGAGACCACTCAGATGTAAGAGAGTATATATTTATTATTCATAGTGAAACATACACAACAAAGATCATTCAAGAAACGCAAACAAACGTATACATTTCATATAGAGAATGAAGTAATAATAATAAAAAGGTTGGTTTCATTTCATTTAAAATATGTTCGATAATTCTTAAATTACGACAGTATTTATCAGAGTTCCCGATAATCTTGCAGTAACATATTGTTTGCAATTGAATTTCGTAATCAAATAAAAACATGTACCTACTTTAAAATTAAGCTGATACTTAAATCGAAGCAATCCAATTTGCACATCACTAATTAATTGCAGTATAATTACAACATCCAATATCGGAAAGGCCAAATAATAACAGAACAACGGAGCAAACAATTTGCTCGACTCATTGAAGTGAATAATTCAACTTATGTTCTCGTATTAATAAGGACGAAACACGAAGTCAACTCCGAATTAATTTCAAGCGAAAACCTCAGCACAAACTTTGTTGTTCTTAATACATTTTTAATGAGCGTTGATAATTACATAACAAATTACTCGTCTTGGTAAAAGGCCGAAATCTCCGGAGTAAATCTGGGAGGTAATGGCGTGGTGGCACCTGAGCCCGTGGCGACCGCCCGCGCTAATTTCCACAAGCACAATATAAATTACTGAGAAACAATGACGCTCATGAATAACCGAGCATTAGGCTTCCCGCCACATACTAAAAGGAATCCTAGTTTATTGTAATTCACACTTTTCTGCACGAAATAGTTCCAACCATTTAGTGAGAACAGGTTCTTAAGTGAAAATTTCGTGTTAGAATTTGGTAAAGCTTAATAATCTGAATTTAGTTATCTTTCTAAATTATTATTAATGTGATGAAAGTTCAGTTATCTTTTTCTTTATAAGCTACTAGGTATGTGTTAAAATATTCTGAGACATAGTAGATAATTAAAAAAATGGAGAAGAAATGAAGAATTATTACCTTTGATATACATATCATACTACTTTGTCTGCTAATTAATGTAAATTGTAAAGCTGTATACAAACTTTATTTTTGGCTTCTCATTTTTCACGATGAACTTATCGCAGTTACGCTACATTATATTAATGACATAAATTACAGCGTCTAGAAGTTACATCGGTTTTCTTTGCATAATCTCTCGGTTTTCGTACTTGGTACTTTAGTTTGTGTCGAGTCAGCCAGTTAATTATTTTCCACGGACAATGAGTAGCTAAACTCGACTCATTATCTTGAAATGAATCGACGGTTTCGAACACTGATTTTTACTATGCTTATTTTAGGTTATGAACTTCTGTATCGAGTAGGATAACCTAGATAAAGTTGGCGGGAAACTTATGGGATAAAGTAATTAACAGCAGCGGATTTTTTACGACTTACTCGTTTCGACTATTTTACGTGTGCTTTTAATATTTTAATGTTGTCATTCAGCATCTAATTTCAACCGATTTTTTTTCACTTGTTTTTTTTCTACGGATAATATTATGTTTAAAAACGAGCTATGTAACTGAGAAACAGTAAACATTTACGTGCATATGTAGTTATACAAACTGAAACTTCAAACTAAACCCTCACCCGATCACTGTGAACTTCACAACTGGGCCATAAATTAATTTGGCTCGCAGATTGTTTCTCCAAAACAATTCAGAGCCAGTTCTAACGGTTCACGAAGAGTTTCCATTCAAATGAATGGAAACAAGACACAATACTGTTAAAAGTTTCATGTGCGAATAGCTCCCGAACCACGAAGTATTTACAATCAGAAGTTAAATTATTCACAAATACTGCTGAACATAACATTTGAAGTGCATGCTTATAGGAAATATTTAAACAATACAAGAAAGACTCTCAATTGAAATATAACATATCAGTTTAAGTTTGAAGAATGAACAGGTGTTGACCACTATGCTTTTCTTATGCTGATAGGAACTTTACATTTTAGACATTGTTCAATATGCAAATATCATATTGGTATTTACCTTCACCGTTTTTAACCATTAAAATTATTAGATATCAATATGTTGCAAATAAGTGTACATAAATGAAATTTTAGTAAACATGGCGATGGTTTCGTAGCACATTTATTCTCTCGACCAACACCAGTACTTTGCAATTAGATTACAGTACGAGAGCTTAAGCTTCACAACACAACTGACTAAAAACGGTGAAGGAAAACATCGAGAGGAAACATGCATGTTGGAGAAGGGTTCTAAAAATCCTTTGAAGATATGTGAAGTCCCCAATCCGCACTGGGCATGTGTGGTGGACTATGTCTAATCCCTCTTCTGAGGAGACCTAAGCCCAACAGTGGGCAGTAATGGGTTGGTACAGAGAGCTTAAGTATCACTTCGACTTCTTGTAGTAAGTGTTCTGTGGCAGTACTGTTAAAAGTTTCTTGTACGAATAGCGCCTGAACGTTTAGAAGTATCCAGTACTGTTAACGTTTTGGCAAAACGCCTAGACTGTTTACAAAACATATTAAAGCATTTCCACTCGACATTAACAAATGGTTTTCATAGTGAATTATCGTCGGAAAAGCATAAGTTCAACGATCTTTATTACATGGATTGTGGCTTATGCTAAATTTTATGAGTAGTTTATTCAGATGTGTGCTACTCTTTAATACTAGACTTTATACCGTCTTTTTATTTATGGAGTGCTCCCGATTCTTAAATAGTATTTGGAAACATAAGAGATATTATTATAAAGTTTTGAATCTTTTTCACGCCTCTATTATGTTAAGTATTATGTTATTTTAGCCTATATTATTAATTAAGGGAGTTTAATGCAAAGGTAATTTAAGATAAAAGTTGTACGGAACACAATTTATCTTCAATCAATAAAAAAATTTAATGATTTTTAAACTAAAAGCATAAATTGAACTACACAGGTATACCTACTCATAGTCAGTGACAAGAATTATTAAATCATTTCTGCGCAGGAAACAAGTCTGTACCCAATTCAAAATATTTCAATAACGCGAAGGAAATTAATGTGATATCAATATAATAGTATCCGCATAAACGATTGGTACGGAAGCAGGCTATTTAAATGCGAGGCCCGTCATTAGGAACGCGGCCCGATAGCCCGGTCCGACCCGGTATGTGCACGACGGCCCTTTCATTATCGACCTGTTAACGTTTCCTCATACACAATTCAACCCTCTGCGCCGCAGTTTATTTTTACAGCCCACAGATGGTATTCAGGGAAACGTAACGCGAGATGATCGATCGACGCAATCGTGGCTAAACGGAAAACTATAAATCATATTAAAACGTGCGGCGCTAGATCATTCTCTTGTAATTCCTGAATATATTATACAAGTGATAAGATTGTTTTTGTTGAATTATTTGCGACTGTATCTCAAATATTTTTATGTTACTTTTACCGTACTCTTATCTATAGAATAATATAGTGGTTCACACAGGTCTACTGTTGGTCATTCCACTTTTTGTCTGGTCTTCTTCTTCTGGTCACTGATCCTGTAAAATTTACAGTGATCGACGACGATCGACAACGGTAGTAAAATATTATAGTAAAGTAATAAAACTGAATTTTGCATCATCTTATAACTTGTCAATTAGAAGGTACACATCATAGAATTTCCTTTTTATATTAGTATTCGCATTAAAATAAAGGTAATTGTGACAACGACCTAAAACAAATCGATCGGCAGCATACTCTCTGATTCATAAATAATTTTCATATAAAAAATATCAATAATAAGGTCTAAAAAATTCAAACGTGTCAGCGACATTTCAATGTTGCTTCGAGATAAAAAGCGGGCTTTCTTTCTGTTATTTAACATGAAATATGATAAAGAAACGTCACGTCGTATGAGAGTCGTGACGTCGGATGTTGAAGCCATTTGTTGTCGGAGAACGATAAGTCTCGAGTTGAGTCCCGCGACCCAAATACCCATCCAGATACCGCGTGTTCAAGGACAACTGGATATCCAACATTTTAAAATGGAATTTTCCTCTTGAATTTTAAAGTACCTACATTTTTTTGCGGGGCATTTCTTTAAGACAAAATTTGATAGTATATTATATTTTACTGGTTATAAGTGGATGGAATACTTTGGTTAAACTGTTATAATCCTAAATAAGTAGACCTAGGATACCTGTAAATCCTGTGAATTTGATTATTTCACTGTACTTTCATTAGCTAGAAGTAACATCTCAAAATCTCTTTTAAAACTAGCAATCCATTGTTACATTTTCTCAACTTTATCTCCCTTAGAACAGCCCCCCCCCCACATATTTCTCAACTAAATATATTTCTGTAATAATTATTTTAATAAACCTTACTTCACTTCTGAATCCACAAAATAAATTTTAAGATACAGTTTTCACACCCAACGATTACTAGAACAGCTACTAATTTTCACAAATCGTAGTATAAATTGTAGGAAAACTTACCGCGGTCCGATAGCAGTATTTATTTCAGTCTTACCTGGAAAAGAGAAAAGAAGCACTTAAGTAAACGAACTCATAAAAAAACTTAATTTATCCTTTCAAGAGGGGAATCGTCCGAGTGCTTTGCAATGAATAAAAATCAACCAGCAATTTAAACATTTAAAGTGTCCTATTAATTTGTTAGTCGTTTATTTGAAGATTTATTAAATAACTCGATTTAGTCTATCAAATTACAACTCTAGATTGATGATTAAATATTTAAATGCAAATTAAACTGTTTTCTTATCAAATACGTGAATAACGGTGAAGGTTGGTAAAGTAACACGTTGACTGTGCCACCCTGCTCTGTTTCTAACAGAATTTCAATCAAACAGTGTGATATAACTAGTTTTCAGAATGGCCCCATGTCACACTAATGGACAGACCTATGGACTTATAGCCCAAAGGCATAATACAGGTGGGCTATACCTATAAAATCTATAATATAGCTACGTCAAAGTCGTGACATCCATGAAACTACCTACAATCTGGCTGTCCATGGTCTGGTAAAGAGACCCATTAGTACACGGAATTAGGGTCGTAAAAACTACATTTATTTAACAACCTAGATTAAAAACAAAAATATATTTTCAAAACATTTAAAACGAAAACTTTTTCAATATTTTTACCACATTTTAAAACGAGCCATTAATAGTGAAATAGTTTAGTAAACAAATAATAAAGCGAGGATATTAGACGCCTCCTTGCTAATGCCTTTATAAAGCTTTGCCTTTAGCTTTTAAGTGCTTCGTCTACTATTTATTTATAGCCCGGTCTACGCAAAACACGATAATGAAATAAACGAAGCCTTTAACTGAAGCATAATCGCCACAAACACCATTTTATACTAACAATATTACTATAGTAGGTATATTTATTCGAAATCTCTCGAATGATTATAATGTTCTTTTAGAATCTAAATTATTAAGCTATTGAAAGTTGTAAGCGAAATTACGTCTAAAATTATAATTATTTTGTGCCTGGAATAGAAGGTAATTAGAATTTAATTAGTGATTCTGTCTACGCTGTAATATGTAACTTAAGTTTTACTTCAATGATTTTGTAATATTTTTTGATAATTGACTGGAAATGTTAAATATTATAATCATGTCACCATTATAATGCATCTTATTCTGAGGACGGTGGTTCGGAGCTGATTTCTTAAAATAAATTTGAACTATTCTGCCTTAAGATAACTACTTAACAAACATCTTTAGTTGTCAATAAAGCTCGCTAAGATTTTGTAATAACGCATACTAAACTCGGACACTAATTTCCTATCAAATTTACAAATTAAATGTCTATGTCAATGATTGCCTACCATAATTTTACGATTCAATGAATATTAATGACATCTATTACAATAATAGATTACGTTTGGTTTTCCGCATCGGCTACTTTTTATCGTAATTATCTATCTATACAAATCTCTCTTTATCAATTTAATGTCACAATTCACAAACTAATTTCAAAAACAATAGCGAGGGTTTGCAAACTTAAACTAAAACTTTCGTCAGTATCATTAAATGTGTCTAAATAGGTAAGTATAAGTGTATATACAAGTTGGTGACTCTTAGCACAAAATATAGTTTGCTTTGAAGATGAAATGAAAGAACTAAGAAAATTCTTATATTAAAGATAGACCCCAGTTAGATAGACTTCAGTTTTATAAAACAAGAACTAGTTGACCCCTACATCAAAGAAAATATCAAAATAAAGTAATCTAATTATAAAAGACTAAATATTACTATAAACGCCTATACTCCTCGAACCTCAAAAAGAGCTTTATTTAGTCCAAACAAAAATACAGAGTTTAACACGAACCTACGAGCGTAAAATACTACACAATAAATTAAGTAGTATCAACGAAGCCACAATGATACGCTGCATTGCACTAATCGGAAAATCTTAAAGGAAAAAGTCCTTGCAATATTCCAATTGCACTGCCACTTCGAACTCAATTGATGCAAATTGATTTTTTATCCGCTTCGATAGTGTTGCTAAGATATTTCTTTTACTTTTCTTGCGACTCAATTACTTTGATGACCAGAGTAGTCTTTTCAGAGAATTAAATGGAGACTTTTGTTTTCTTGTGAAGTGTAAATACTCATATTTTTTTTTACATAATGGACATCATTAATATTAAGATAGAAATATATAGAATACCCTGAACTTCATTCAAACAAGATGAAGTTGTATTGAATCTTGATGATTATATTGTGTGATGAAGGTTTAAAATAATGTCAGTCGTGTCAGCAGAAGCCTTGCTGTTATGAATCCGAAGGTTAAATACTTTATCGATTGTAATTAATTCTATCAGGAACACCAGATGTACAAGCTCATTTCCAATTCCATCCCAGCGTTTTAGGGACGACCAATAAAAATATACTAAATTAAACGTGATTCTTAAAACAAACAATAAAAAAACGATCGAAGTAAAATAATATTGTTGGGTACCCTCTGCGTTGAATTGCAAAGCTATAGACCAAAATGGCGGGTGGTAGTAAAAACAATGTAAATGCCATATGGCGTCGAAGTATCTCTGAGTTATTTCGTTTCAATTTATTTTCTTTGCTGTAGAATATTGTAGGTAAATTTACTCCAATATTGATGTTAGATAAGCCGTGAAAATTTATTAAATATCTACTCGAGATACTTAGAGGTTATTACCATTCACAAAGTTCGCTGAACGATCTTTTATAACGTTACACTGTAAAGAGGTAATATAAACTCCAAAGTGGTGTAAAGAGATTATAATATTATGTATCTTGACTTTAGATAACACTTAGAGAACACCGGCATTTCAAGTCAAAAATAGGTTTGTAAAAGAAGCACCACAACAACACAGATTGAAAGAACAGAAATAAAATATTTTACTACTATTAGTTCTATTTTTATATCAAAAGAAAAACCAGAATGTTTTCATTACAAGTATAATTACTTTACGATCTACACGACTTCAACGAATCCAAATACTTCGAAGAAAACTTTCTCATGTATTTTGTTATACACAAAAACAAAACGTTGTAATGTATGAACAAGTCGATGTGAGAAAAACAATAGAAAATAAACTCACATCATTTGGCCGAGTCACAGTTGGGTAGTCACGCGCACTTCAGGGCCCCTTCCGACCTGTCGACGGCATTTGCCACGAGGGAACCCACCTCTATTTCTTTGTGTTTCACCTCACAACTTTGTTTCGTATTTCTTAGCCAATAAAAGAATTCTATTTGTGGTAACTTGTATTGTGTGCACGTTAAATGCAAGACGTTTAAAGTCACGCTTTGTCTTTGGAATTAGAAAGAAAATTAAGTGTTATTCTCACTAGACTGGTAAAATTTCGCTCGAAATCGATAAAGTTTATTTGAAATAGGTAAATTGACTTTTTAATTAAACGATGTAGTCATTGAAAAGTTAAAACTTAGTTTTATATTGAGGATACTAATTTTATTGAATGAATTTCTTTACAAACACGACGACCGATAAACTAAAGCGTAATAGTTGAAACTTAAACTTGAAAATGTAGGTATTTTTCCTAAATTACGTAATTATAACATTACCCATCTCAATAAAATCCGATTACCAAAAAGTAATCTTTATTCACATTTTTTGTGAAAGAAAACAGCTAAAAACTCAGATATTGCTAACCAGTTGCGCGCGACATCAAAAGGTAAACACCGTCTTTCACCACGAGGGGACTAAATTGTATTGTAATAGATGTTTTACCCTTCAAACCGGAACGCACGAACGTTCAATTCTGTCACAGGATAACCATATAAGCACCGTTTAATGGAAAAAACGATTTACTTCGCACGGGAATAATTTTCGTGACTTTCCCCCGATTGTAAGCTACGGATTACGGGACGGTAATAAAATCTATTTTATCAATATTTTCTTTTTTAATTTTATGTGAGTGTACAGTTACTATAATAGAATTCTCTATACAATATATACTTTACTATAAATGGCAAAATATACGACTTCCTGCGATAGCATTCTTAATTATATTGTTCCTCGAGGAGGCCAAGTCAATCTATCAAACCAACGAAGTAGGGCTGGGTCCTGATACATTACGTAGGAGGAAGGTCACAGTAACTCCCACTGCCTACCATTCTTAAGGTGCTTGCCAATTAATATTTAGAGAGTTTATTAGTGGTTTTATCGCTCTCGTGATAAGATAACATTTAATTAAATCAACAATTTAGTGCTATATATTTTTAAAGGACACTTAATCTTCTTCCTTATTGACTTTCATAATACAATTTTAATTTATGTACCTAACAAGATATCGATTCCTGTTTCTTTGAAAATATGAACGGCTCCTCTGTGGCGTCTCTGTTTTAATTTCCGTTTTAACCCCGATACAACGGTACCAGGCTATAATGAAACTATTTTGTATTCGATATTTATAATACAACTTAATAATGACTGCTATACGAACTTAGATTATCGTAGCGTATTCTACATATTACCTACGTGCGTGACATATAGGCAAGTACGTGTACTCAGTACTCTACTAGAATAATTAACTAGTAATAAACAACCTGAGACTTAGGTTAGTCTGGAAAATCATACTAAACTAATACTTAATTCAAAAGAACTCTTTACTAGAAACGCTCCATAGCGACTGAATCCCCAAGTGCTAAGCTACCAATTGACATAACCCCCGCACCCCTCAAGTACGCAGCGTTCACGCAGTAAGCTAAACAAATATAATATTTATTTTGAGACACCCTGTATTAAACCATACAGATTTGCTATACTGCCAAAATTCATAAGTAGGCTCTTCAAATCATGTGCGTTATACGAGTACAAGTATGTAGTGTATTGTTCACTCAGCCAAGAAACCAAACAGATTGTTCATGTATAACTTGTGACAGCTCCCATGCTTCCTTTAAGAGGGCATAGTGAGTACAAACGAAATCGTAAATAAAATATATAATGTTCTTATTATTTATTCATACCTCAGTAACACAGAAAAGGGTCTACTGGGAGGTTGTCATGGGATACAAATGGGTAGTAGAGACGTGTTGTGCATTTCATTAACTTTTAGAATCAGTCGAGATGGGACATGGAACTCAAACTCACAGGTTTTTGAAGTAAATCAGCAGAATCCTCATATCTTTGTTTATGGATCACGTTTGGTAACTTGTGGCTATCGTTCGGCGTTTTATTAAATGGAAACCAATTTTGAACAAAATACGACATTGATATTTTCATCAAACTAATTCGAAATAGAATAGTATTTAAATAACTCAAACCGCAGATGTTTACTACTCAGATTTATTTGCCGAAAGCTTAGGCAGAGCTTTTAGTATCGTCTTTTGTTTGTCCGAGTTCGATGCCCCCAGTAAATTTAATGAGATGTCTTTTCGAGCTCAATACGTATGAAAATCATTTGTATGCGAACGATATGCTTTTGATGTGAAGATTTCGCTTTAAGATCAAAATATAACCAGCAAAATTTACAATGTGGAAAATTCTCAACAGGTACAAAAGATCGAATTTAATATACGTTTGTGAAAGAATTGTTTTCTATAACTTTCCATAATTGCTTTGAGGAAGACGACAGATACGTACAATGCTGTAAATGGTTATCATAATTGCCGTTATTCGTGTTTTTTTATTAATTGTAAAGATGATTTTGACTCCAATTAAGTCATTTAAAACTCTAGTTTCTACAACACATCTTTACACATTACGCTCTCAAATACATCCTTCCACTAAAACAACAAGATAGGGTCCAAACAAATTCAATTACGTAAAACACAATAAGAAAATCATTTACAACCGACCGTTTACAACAACCGATCAAGCGTAACAGCAATCAATAAATTTAATATAACGCGATAAAACAGCACTCGACGTTGCGAAAACAAGAAAAAAAATACATAAACGTTTCGTACGGCGATCATATTCGTGGCAATAAGTAACCATAAAGACGGTATTTCACATAAGCGATGCGCCTTGCTGTTACGACTTGCCGAGACGTGAGCGGAAAGCAGGCGACAGCTTACACCCACACACACGCTCACTCAGATGTTTTGACAAGCGTTTTAAAAATGCCAAGTCAGTGATACGCCACGATATTTTATTACAGTCCATAAAACATAAGAGGAATATCAATAGCAATATGTATTCGTGTAAACAGTACTTTTGGGTAAAATTTCAAATAGTTTACATTCACGATGTCATCTTCTAAAAAGATAGAATTTTGTAGTAATTTTATGTTGTACTTGTAATAATTAATGTTAACGTCGAGATATCTAATCAAAAACGAAATCCTAATTATGATACTTAAGAGGAACAAGATAATGCTTCAACCACCAAACAACTGATTAATTAAACTCAATCACATTAAATCCTTAAAGCAGTCTGTTTCATGCAGTGAAGAAAACTATTCACCGACTCGTACGTTATCGTTATAGGAACAGAGGCGGTAAACTTACGTTGTATCAGCGCAGTACTACATTACAATTGCACGTGAGCTGAAAATGGTAGCGTGGAAGTGGCTAAATTGAAGACAACTGAGCGCCGTATACATTTAAGCACCTGCTGCGGTACGGGAAATACGAATTTCAACGGAATTAACTGAAATCTTCGAGGGAGAAATGTAAAATTTTATGTCCCGGATAAGTTAATGAACAATTTCACGAAAACAAACATTACTTTGGAATTTAATTTCGAATGTTTTCCGAGATTAGGTGCTTTGGATTGATGACCGCACTCGCTTAACAGGCGTGCGCGGCCTCTCGTAAATTTACGATTGCTGTTCTATCAACGTAGCCGTCACCCAAAACGAATTAACAAATAAATAATAAAAGGATCTACTTTCATTTAGGCAGGTGCCGCTGTAAAGACTTTATTGAATTAGAATTTGTAAACGAAATTTAATTACGACTTTACGAAGCTATTTTCTCTGTTCTTTGTTGTACATAATTATTGTTAGAGTAAATTATGTATCTCTGCTTTCTGAAATCAATTAACAAAGAAAATATGAAAATAATATTTTTATCGTAACTTGTGTGTACTGTAATAGAGGTAGAAATTTACAAAATGATTCATAATTTATACACAAGACAAAAGAACAGCAGATTTAGTCAATCTCTCGAACTTTGGAATTAATCTTAAAAGTTACATCAATGTTCAGAAGAGGATTTATATTAAAAACTTTTAAATCGATAAAAAACAGAAAGCAATTTTATCGCTTTAGTTCAAAAAGGGAAAGAAAATTAGTATTCCAGCTGGCGGCGGTACGGTTGTATTTCATTAATTAACCGAACTTCAACCAGTTTCGTTTTACGTCTAGATTGAGGTATTTAAACACCTTCCTAACAATTGTTCAACTACATTTGTATGCAGCAGTCTACCAGAAACTAGTTTGCCTTTTCATTACATTTTTAATTACAAACACGAAACAATAAAATCTGGAAAAGCTAAGTAAATTCGTACTAAAACGCTAGTACACTCTCAGTCAACAGCTCTATTCAAAAGCAGAAAATAGTGGTTTTATACAAAGTTCTATCCAGAGTTAAGGGATTTTAATCTATTCCATCGTTTGCAGAGCGAAATGAAAAAATGTACGACTTTATTTCTGACGTATTTCAAGTACATGAGCGAAGGCAATTTGTGTTGAAGTTGAAGAGTCTGTCTCGTTTGGGCCAATGTTTGACACAATTATTACGCTTTGAGTGACAGATGTCTGCGTGTACGTTCTTTTAATAAGGAGAATCTTGAAACCGTGCTGTGAATAGCAATTGATATTCCTATGAAGAAAGATACAACCAAAAACATATTTTATTTCATTATTAGATTTAAATATAACTAAGGATAATAATAATAGTAAAAATCAAAGTAAAAAGAGCTTTCATACATTTAAAAAAAGAACTAAGAATTATAAAGCTTTTAAAGATTATCTGTGTATACATACTTAAGCCAGAATAAAAAATAAAAGCCTCGATTAATATTATTTAAAATTGTATAATACAACACAAAGACTACATTTTAACAGCAATGGTGAGTGAAGTATTTCAAATAGCTGCATTGAAATTGTTACATTTAAGTGCACCTCGTTCAATTTTGAGATACGGTCGATTTGACAAATTCAATTTAGAGACAATGATGTGGCCCGCCCGAGTTTTGGCCGGCGGACACAGCCGGCAAGTTTGTCCACAACTCAAATGGCGCATGATAACTCGCCTTTTGCATTCACTTGTGGTACTTGAATTATTCTAGTCAGTTTATATTTTAATAGATTGCTTATCATCTTTGCAAGATAATTATGTTGAAAGCTTCTTGTACTTTTTTAGAGTGATAACAAAATTAGAATTTATAATTAATTTCAATGCTAAACCTTGTATTGTATTCATTTTTTGTAATAGAACTGACGTGCTTTTAAAAATGTAATTAAAATAGTTAAATTTTGGTATTTCATTAAGTCGTCTGTTGATACCATTACCGTTTAACCAAAACTGTTCCAAAGATTTTTCCATTACCATCAATTACCTACACGATTGGTCCAACTCTCACATTACGGTCTCTGTAATTAAGCAAACTTTGAAAACTTTAAACATTAACTAATTTGCTCGAAGGGGCCGCGATCGAACTCACTACATAGAATATGTAGTTACATTACACTCAAACTCGTGTCGTGGTTATTCTAGTAATTATGTTTACGTTTGATTGTACAATAGAATTACATAACTTAGGCTAAGTTATTGTTCCCGTCTTAGTCTAGATAAATAACTCAATTAACTTTGAAAAGCTGATTAGGAAAGCCTTACAGGGTTTAACTTTTAGTTTTAGAGAAAATGCAGCCTATTAACAAATCGTCTTGCCTAGAAATTTTTGTAACCACCGATTATGATGGCACTAGGCTCATTAGTTTTTTTCTTTTTAAACACGAAAGAAAAAAGGTTCTATTCTCAGAAAATATTATCTCTAACATAAGCAAAAAGTCGAAGAACTCGAACGTTATTTTTGTCGAAAAATAAACAAAGCTTTCGCAAAGTACAGTGAGGTCAGAGAGGGAGTGTTTTTACCCGAGGTAACATTATCAATCATACTATTTAGAGTGACACAAGTGGACCCTCGTGCGAGCTCAGAGTACCATTAGTCAAGCAGCCACGCCCGATACTGATACGGTCCGTTCCAGAAACCGAGGCACTTTCACAATAACCTAGGGCTTTAAGTTTCTTGCGTCTGACTTACAGTGAAAAGATCAAGTGTTTTTCGATATTGGGAAGGACTATCAATAGAAATAAATCAATAGCTTGTTTGTGATGTTTTTCACATTAAAACTACGAGAATACTAAACCTTGTATATTTTAGTATTTCGTCGGGTAGTATTGTGCCAGAAAATCTAGACCGTGGAAATGTTTTGTCAATTTCCAACCGAATATCGATTTGATAGGAATACGGCTTTTGTTATAGAAAAGTAATTTAAGTTACGAGCTATTTAAATGTTGATCGAGATATTATTGTTAAAATACAAAGTTCACCAGTGCAGAATTTCAATCGAAAAAACGATAAAGAATACAGAAAATTTTACTATCACAGGATGAAAATTTTTAAAAGCAGAAGGTATTCACAGTTATAGTTATTTCAACGCATAAAATGCTTTACACGTATAAAACTAAACTTTAATCTACACAATACTAAGTCATAGTTTCCGTTTTGCTCGTAAAACGTTTTAGTTTTTGCAAGTTACTTATCTGCAGAGCTGGAGTAGGTACAAACTTTACAGAACTTCTCGCTAACCAGATAACTGTTGAAAAGTCAAACCTCTTAGTTCCTAACGTTTCGCATTATATTCCTATGCGCTGTTAACTAAGCAGAAATAATGTTTATACACCGTACTTTAGACTTTATACAGGGTGATTTTAAAGTCGCCAGAAATTTAGGCTTTGGTATTTTTATTGGAATTTATTATCCACTAACTTCTCAAGACGTTGACATAAGAGAACACAAGAAGAAGAATTTTCAAAAATTTGTTCAAAAACTGAAATGAAATACTTTATTTTCAACATTGATGAGATGCTCATTCTTGTTGATGTCAAAATTTAAAAGCTACCACCAGTTCGGACACAAAAATTAATTATTATAGCCACCGTCCTGAGAAGAACTGGCAAGAAACTCAGCGGGCATGTCTTTTTTTTTGTACTATTATTATGAGCATTATCTTTTTTTAAATAGTGCACTAATTATATCACAAACAAACCAAACATACTAAAATTGTTACCAAGAATACAGTGTACATATTTCCCAGTCGGGAACCGATAAAAAAAACATCATGGTCATATCCAAGTTTATTCATTATTTTTATTTTTCATTCCTGTTTACGGAGCAAGCGGCGCTCGTTGCTCCCATGAACGATACTCAGTTTTAATTAAACTTGTCTAATACGAGCTCAGCAATAGCTTAGCCTGCCTTGTCTTTTAGCTTACAGCCAGCTTTTGACGGGCTCGTTCAGATACGCAATCTACCGCTTTTCAGGTTTCTGTTATTTTATTCTTGTGGCTGTGATTTGTATTGCTTTAAGTTTTGTGTTGAGAATTTCTTAATACTTAAATTAAAACCAAAATCCGAGTTTAACTAGGATTCTAATTGATTATTGTTTAAATGGAAAGCGGCCCGCAGTGTCTACAGTAAATGCCCGTAGTAACGATCTCCATATCCGATTAGTTTTCTCGTTAGACATCATTCTTTGATTTGAATGTATGCGTGTATTGATCATTACTTTACTTCACTTACACTATTACTAAACGGGTTCTTACCACGACTATTTTTAAATGAGCGGTCCCGATATTTCATTTGTCTGCTCTTAAATGACCTACCCTCAGTCTTCCCGTGATCATGGCGCTTAAAACAGTGCTGAAATATCGGGACCGCTCAATTAAAAATAATCGTGGTAAGAACCTGTTTAGTAATAGTGTAAGTGATGTAGATAACCGCGAGTGTTTAAAGAAATTCATTACTTTACTGTTACTAGAAAGGATAGATATACAATAGTAACAAGTATAATAACCAACGTTTATATACGTGTAGCTCTAATCTCCTTTATACATTGTCTATTTCAAATCACGTAGGAGCTATAAATATTTAAATAGAAACGAGTCAATGCAGCCGCATGGATTAGGGTAAAGTGATTTTTACGAGGGACGAACGAAGTGATTCCTGAAACTTATGGCGCCTATAAACCCACTCGTCTCGATTTCACGATTTAGCAAAATTTCGCTTTACATCACAAACGAGACGTGATAACGTCATGTTTTAAGGCAACTTTTAAGGGCTTTTTAACTATTTTTGCACTGCAAAGTAACAGACAATCGTTTTTACCACGTGTACCGATTAATATACAGGGTGATTTCTTAGTGAGGGTACATATTGAAGGTCATGGTAGCTGATGGTTTTATACGACCAGTAAAAATATTATTACCAAAGAATATGGCTTAATGCCTTAGTAATCGCAACTTCAAAATATCTAAAATTCTTGCAAAATGATGGTTTTTCGACAGCTGATGGGTGTGGCGGAGGTGTGGGGTGCGCGAGATCACTAGAGGTCGTTAGTCAACACTCTTTTAGCCGAAATTGTTTACGTTTGAAGTAGTTTTGTCAAATTTAGTTTTTAAAAAAAAATTTTTTTTTGTAATTTTACCTATTTTTTGTAATATTCCTCTTTTAGAACAGAGTACTCATCAGCCTCCTGCAATATGTACCTTCTTTAAAAATTCACCCTGTATATGCAGTATTATGCATAATACTATCTTGTGAACGCCACAAAAATCATAAGGGAGATGTAGCTCAGTAAAATCACGGTGTCTGATAAAATTTTATTAACTCTGACGAAACTGGGAGAAAATTTTAAAATTCTTGATTGCGCGTGAATAGCCAATTTAATCTACAGCATAACTTTTAAATTATTATTTCGTTTTTCTCAAACTGACGCAAACAGAGAAGAATTTAAAGGTAAAATTCTGATGTGAGTGAGCTCACCTGAATCAATATCCTAAGTGTAGGGACAAACACATTGATTGATTTATAACTTGGGTCTTACGTCATGCTAACTTCGAGACCATTCGTGATGGATTCGAAAATTGTAGAGGTAGAAAACCTTTGATTAAACTAAAACCTTTGTGACCTACATCAGACCTATATTTAGGAGTAAAAAACAGCGGTATTTTAAATTTGCGAAGATTATCTCAACCTATTACTTCTCACTTCTATCCTCAGGTTTTTTCAGTAGGGTGATAAAATACAGTCCATCATGCTTGCTTGTAGGTTGGGGAAGTCAAGTTCAAATGACTTTTAATTCTTCTCTAATATGCAGGTTTTCTTAAGTTATTTCCGTTCACTGTTTTTAACAAATGGTGTTTTGATAAATATTTGTACACATTAAGATTTGACAGTGCAACTGTTATTAGAGAAGAATTAAAAGTCATTTGAACTTGACTTCCCCAACCTACAAGCAAGCATGATGGACTGTATTTTATCACCCTACTGAAAAAACCTGAGGATAGCACTGTCGAAACTTAATGTGTCCAAATTAATAAAAACAAAAAACACTCAAATGCCAAGAAAATATCATCAGTTCTGTTTAATTTCTTTCTATAATTTACGTAATAAATGGCAGTATAATAGTGAGTTGGTGGCAGTAATCCTCCGCAGTCGGTGCACTGGTCCGATCCTCATCATGAATTCCCGAGGGCGCTACGTTAAATGTAGGCCAGCAAGTTCCCGCCGCCCGCCAACCGGAATATTGCTTTGTCACTTGGCGACATCGCACAGCTTCCCTAAGCCCAAGTAATTGGAAATAGTTGAAATAGACGACTTAAAGCAACATAACTCCGGCCCGACGAGACGTCGACTCTCCGTTGAGTGACTCGCTCCTAAAAGTTAACGATTGCTTGTTGCTCTCATACTTATCGGGGGATTTGTTAAGGAGTTAACTAAATAAATAGATTGTAACCAAGTAAATTGATTAATGTTTATGGTAATGAACACAAAAGACATTGAAATGGCATATTACCCAAACAAATGACTATCGAATCTGTTCGAGCATATTTATAGCCAAAACTAGTATGTAAATCCCAAAAAAATGTTTCTGCTTCTTAAAGCATAAAATGAGCGTGAACTTGCTAAAATTTAATTAAATGCATTGTGTAGAAATCATAAAATAATGTTACGAAAGATGAACGTATTATTTAGAATAACTTCAAAGTTTGGAACATGTTTAACTGAATTTAACTTCGAATCCTACAACTTAGTGCATGGAAATGAAATATGTAGCGTCCGTTTGAAGTTTGTGAAGTCAGTAGATCCTGAGATTAGCGCGTTCAAACAAACAAACAAACAAACAAACAAACAAACTCTTCAGCTTTATAATATTAGTATAGATTAACAGCAAGTTATATCTCTTTAACAATGCTTAAATGTTTACGATACACTCACAAATACTAACGAGAATAAGTTTTAAAACGTTGTTTCTGTTTTAGTCACGTTTTGTTGCTCAAAGAACGAATAACGATATTAGAGATTACGAAATTATCTTCGTTGTTTATTTGTTTTGTCTGAAATTTTCGGTTTTTGTGTAAATCAAACAATAACGAATACGAAAATTGTATAATTTTTTAAAGTAAATACTCTGCAGGAAGTAGAATAGAGGTTTAAAGGAAAAAATATACATGAGTGAAGAATAAAACAGTAAATACTGCATAAGTAATTGAAGGTGCGCAGGTATCTAATATATAATGTATTTTTATTTTTTTCTGTGTATGCGTTACCTTTGTTGAGGATCCAAATAAAATAAATAAATAAATAAGTCACAATAAATCTGTAAGTTATGTGTAACAAGAGAACTGACGGGTAAGTAATGGACACTGCAGGACTGCCTCGACCTATCTTTAAGGACACTCTCAAGCCTCGTTTGAAGAAGGACAAGTCGTAGCACTAGGAAAACACCGAGGAGAAGAGCTATACAATTGCACGAATTCAATTAAGTTTTAAACGAGAACCGAACAGAGAAATTGATGAATAGAATAGAAAATTAACCTTCACTATCTCTAAGATTGTTGCTCCAGACCTATTTAGATTTAGGATCAATTGACGACGGTTCAGTACGATAAGATTGAGAATATCGGTCTTAATTATCACGATCAGTTCTATTCCTTGATTAATTAACCTTGGTGAATATCTTAGACTAATTGTATTGGACTGATTACGAGATACACATACTGATAATTCATGATAATGAGTGAATGTTATTGTATTGTTACTTTATTTATTTTATTTATTTATTTATTTAGTAATAAATACATAAGATGTATCATGCAATCACCACACTGCTCAAACGAATTCGAAATTTCAGATCAGCTGAATGTTAATAAATTAGTCTGAATGCTTATCTATGCATATACCTTTTGTGGTGAATTGACAAATTTTTGTTGTAAAAAATGATACACTCAGTAATCTCACCACCCAGTAGTCTTTTTTGAAATACGAAATACAGAATAAAAAATCCATAAACTTCACAAAATTAAATCATCATTAACAATATCCAATAACTCATTAAAACCTTATATTGTTATAGCATGACAGAGAGTAGATCAAGTCAAATTAATCCAGTTTAACTGAGGATTATCTCAGGTGGCATGTCAATGTGATCGAGTGGCTACTGCTGATCGATTCGGCCAGACATTATATTCTATACACAGATATATGCATCGGATGTCTCCCGATAACATGATTATATGTAGCCTTAGGCTCAACATCAATGTTAGGGCAGGTAGTCTAACAATCTGGTTATATGATAACTATACTGAGTCGCAACGAAAAGTATCGGTCGTAGTTTGAACAAGTGTACACTTAGGCAGACGATAACTTAGGATCATCCAACATATTTTCATATAGAAATTGTCATGATAAATTGCATCATGTTGCGTTGCGGCCCGCCTGAGTGTACACACATTAAACTTATTTAAGTCAATAACAAGAGTTGGAATAGTGGGGGCTTTGACAGGTAACGAAATTATAACCTAAACTAGTATACATTAAGTTTCTCGAAACTTCTATTCAATAGATGCGATCTAACCTACACGACAAGATTCAGCTTGACGTGAACTTTAATAAACCTTCAACAATGACAAGAGTGATCAACGATAACCGCTTATGAGGCTAAACTTTGCATTTGGACATTTTCGTCGGTATTAACTAATTACACTTACTTTGTAGAGTACCTACCACCTCCAAATAATAACTTAAAAATGAACTTCACGTAAACGCCCTAATTTCGATAGACGATAATGTTTTAATTAGTGCTAATCTTGCGAGAAAGCAGTTTCGGTGTGGTTCACCACGCGCTCACGTGATCTCAACTGATCAGTATGCGAATCCCGCGCGCACATGCCGCGCCACGTTTCCACACCACCAGCTGCAATATGCTGAAATTGGTACGTGGCCCGGGGACACAATAATCTACAGAATTCCTCATTTATACGCGACGACATAAAGCGTGATAAATCGACATGACGCACGTAGGAAGACAAATATAATCGTCTAATTCACCAAAACAGACATTAGTTGTAGGCACCAACCTAATTTATGCATCCGAAGTACAATCACGAAATTCTCGTCGAGATAGCGCCCTAAGCCTAAAGCTGGCTATTGTGCACGTGAGACAGATATAGGGATGAGTAGCTTAGCGGGATTAGACCCCGGGCGTCTTCTGATTATTCCGGTGCTTGATTTACGAGGACGCGATACGGCATCGAGACGCGGACCTTACCTAATAGACGACTACACCGAAACGTACAATTTATAGTGTCACACGTGCCGATACAATCAATTCTCAACCACCGAGGAAAACGGGTGAAATATGAGAGGCCGTGTCGACACGTAGCCCGAGGAGGGTCGAAGCTCGGTGCGTTCGGTCACTATAATGGTACCTACGTCTAATGGAGGTCAACAAGGAAAGTTTTGACGTAACGTATATTTACAAGGGAGAAAAAAGACATTTAAATGCGGGTCGTGGCAGTGATTAGACCGAGGACCGGTGCGCATTTCCAACCCAAAGTCGTGCGCACGTGAATTGAACGATTCCTTAGCAAAAGACATTTTCTGTAATACCTTTTCCTAAGCCGTTTAAATACATAAAGGAACCTTCAAGGGGCTTACGGGAGCGGTCTTAACAAAAAATCGGCCATAATATTGGGCGTACTTTAATGTCAAAGTCAAAATCAATAAAAAAAACGTTTGTAAATTTTCTTTGGTTCAGACAAACGCAAAATTCCTTTTATTTCTTAGAAACCTTAGCCGTATTTAAGTACTCGACTATCATTGTCGAAATCTATACTAAGAACCCATTATACAGAAATAAATAAAAGCTATGTCGTAACTGTAATAAAGTTTTCACTAAATATTAAATAGAGACAAAGGAACTCCATTCAATATTCTTGAAAAAATAATTAATAGATATTATTTTAACACATTTTTAAGCTATATGACTCGAAAAAAGAGCAAAATTAAAGCTTACGAAATAAAACATACGCTTTCAGTGAGTCGGTTTGTAAATTTAAATTTGTTTAAATAGAATTGTTTGGTCAGGACAGCCGACTGAATATGTTTAGCGATTCACGTACTTTGGAATTCAAATGTATAAAGGTGTAGGTACAATAGTTATCATGTTCTAACAAGTTCAAAAATGTAGCCCGAGGGCTTTTATTTTAAATCCATAGTCGATTGTGTAGTTCATACCGTAGTTATTATTATGAAGTGTTATTATACTGGAGTATTTACTGGAGTAAGTAAGTTTACACCATTTGGTACTTAATACATATGTTGTTTAGTTCTATTATTGACTATTATTTGTTTGTTTTTTACCGATTATATGTATCTAGATCATAATATGGCACTAAACTTATGGAAAAAGCACTTGTGTTTAGCCACATCGTTTTATACGTTACTTAAACTGTAATTTTAAAAAAATACCATTCATTGATTTCAAGATGGTCAAATTAGTTTTATCTCTTAACAATATCTTAATTATGAACCTACCTGAGTTAGGTTGGTTGTCTGAATTCGGCCGCGCTGATGGTGCACCATCTCTCGCCTCCACCTCCAGCGCGTAGGCTCCCTGCTTCTCTCTGTCGAAGACCACCTTCGTGAAGATCTCGCCTGTCTGCATGCTGATCTCGAAGAAGTCCTTCCCTTCGTTACGAGGTGAATCTACTATGTAGTAGTACACCTGTTGACAAATATGCTCGTGAGTACATGGGGAGGGTAAAGGAAAGTGGTGGAATAATTTGAAATTATTCGATACCTTTGTTATTTATAAAATTGATGTCTAAACAGAGAGAACGACACATGTAAGGGCTTTTAGATGTTATTTGTTTTGTTTATAGACAAAGAAGCTTTTGTATTTGTTCTATTTTCAAATGCTTTATGACCTCGAATTCAGTTTGGCACTCAATAAAGCCAAGAAATATCTATTAGTAACTTTTATCAAAATTATGTATCGAGAATATAAAATTGCGTTCAAACTAATTTAAAATACTCTAAATTAAAAAAGAATAGTCGAACTGAAACTTCGAGAGTAAAATGACATTTCCGATACAGACGGTATTTCAACATTTTGTTATAAAAAAAAAACAACTCGTCAAAATACAGTAGGTACTTATTCGTTTCGTTAAGAGTCCTGCCAGAGCCACATCTGACACGTGTCCAATTAGATACTCGAGTTTTTACGCGGAAAATTTCACGTAAAAATGATGTCAAAACGCTAAAAATGTAGCGGAAAAAGCGACAGCGTTGATTTTAATGTAATTTGACAAAAAAACGAAGTAAATTGACTCGCGATCGTCGGATGCAGCACGAATAATTCAATTGTTTGTCACAAATAGCTGCGTCCTGTTTAATCTCGTTACGTAGCGTTCATTGTTTTACATCGGTTTATTCCGAAATCGTATATTGGGCAACTATTTATAATTTAACTAGCGAATTGAAAACTATGACACCAATTTTATAGGAGATTAACATTCATAAGCATGAGGGCTATTAATAAAAATCTTTACTTTTCACATTCTTATTTGACAATGGTTTTACTTTTGATTCTATATTCAAATCATACTATTATGTAGCTGCACCACACAATGTTACATAACATTACTGTTACTGTTAGTACTGCTAGTTCTAACACTGATTCATAGCAGGATGCTATGAATTATGTTACATATCTACAATTTAGGAAAGATTCAAATCTGTATTGAATACTAATCTGATTGAAATGACAACATTTGTCTAAATCAAATGTAATAGAATAATAAAAGACCTAAAAAACATGATATGTGTTCATAAGTTAACAGCTAAATCAGCGAATGTCAAAATTCAGCTAGTACAAAGTTTATTCGCAAAGAAACAACATTTGGCATCCCCAACATTAATCATTGATATCGGGCCTTTCATTTAAATTACATTATTCGAAAGTCGCGATTCGAAACAAAATAAATTTATCATTAATTTTAATTAAAAAGAGTTTCAGTTTTATCTTTTATATACCTACTTTGATCATAATTATTATTATACTTAAACAACGAAAATTAATGTAGCTTTTAGTATCAATTACATAAATTAAGAAGCATAATTGGAGTTACTGAACCTTTTTGCGTGGTATAACTGCTTATTTTACTTTGTGCATTTGTTATTTTAAATAAAACTCAACCCACTTTAAAACAGTGTTTCAGTTTAATAAGTTAAATAATCTCTCTGTCTAAGAAACACTACAATGTACATTATGACAAGGAATAGGTAAAATGTATCAAAATAACCAATTTTATAACAATAACTAACTAATACATAAATATTAGCAAAAAAAAAAAACTTGAGAGGTGTCAAGGGACACCCGGATGGAACGAAGTTCCTTTCGATTAATTAGTGAGCGAATTGTAATAAAATAATATAATTTAATATTTTTTTAAGTTATAATAATTACTTAGTTTAAACTAAATAACTTTTAAAATAAAATATTACGCCATCTAGCATTAATCATATAAACCAAAACAAGGAATTGTTTTAAAAGATTTTAATTACAGTGCCATCTAGCGATAATCATCTAAAACAAAAAAAGTGTCGTGACAACTTTTTCATAAGAATTTCCGTCTAGCCCCCTTTCGATACCGCGCGATAAGGAACTTCGTTCCAATAGTATGAGCATATTTTTTCTTCCATAACTTCATTATGGTATTAAAAAGAGTTGGTTAAAACCTACACCTACAGAACGGAACCTTTCCATATTCAAAAGGATCTTCAATACAATTAAGGAAAAGAACAACCAGCGATTGCCATTCTTAATCATACCTAATAAGTTCTTAAATAGGTGTATAACCTATTTAAGAACTTTAATAATATTTTTGTTACAAAATTACCAATTCATTAATGAACAAAGTGAATGTGTAAGTGTAAATCGATTTTACAACAACACAATATGTAATCGAAAACTATTATACATAAGTAACTGTTCTAACGTTTTGACCAAATCATATACGTAACTTTACAATTACCGATGCAAGATAAAAATCAAATACTTGGTACTCATGAATAAAATATAAGTAGTACCTAACAATTATTAAGTTACTTAATTTACGCATGAATCATGTTCTCATTTCGTGGCTTAAGTTACTTAAGTAAGCTCGTCTACATCTCGAATCAAACCAGATGTTCTAATACATCAGTGGTACTCAAACATTATGACGCTCCAGAGATTATTTTCTGTTTCTAAAAAGGGGCCAAATCAATAAAAAATCTAGTAAACCTTGAAGCTGCAGCACATTTAGACTACCAAATAGTTATTTTGTCTGTCTATTAGTGTATATGTAATTTTATACCTTTATTCTTCATTTTCAAATATTATAATATACAAAAGAAAATAATTTCAAGACGAAAAGATTTCTTTCTTCAACAAAATATACTTAAATTTATTTAAAAGGCATTGTACTTCGAGGTTCATTAAAATATTTGAAAAGAGCTTTACTTTAAATTTGAGAACCACTGTATTACATACGAGACGAGATGTTTATACAAACTGGAGAAACTTAGTCATAATAGGAGAGAGTTAATTAGCCACTCAAAAACCTACAAGTTCGCTGCTGATTGTTATTGTAATGATGACTTTGAAATGAGTGAGAGAGTGAGAGTGTAATTGTTATTATTGAATTGGCTATAAAATTAATGTTCTCAGAACTCGCAAACTTGTTTTGATTGAATTATTTATGAAAATAGTCGTTTACCTCAAACAGAATCAATTAAGTAGTTGAAGCAATTAATATGAAGATGATAAATTATTTTTTATTGTTTGGCACGTAAAATAGACTCTTAGTAAATGAAATATTTATCAGAAGAATACAATGGACCATTTCTTATTTATTCAGAAAATGACCGAATCAATGAAAGTCAAAAATATTTTACTTTCAATTTTAAAGGGATTGCAATAACACTAGGTTGAAACAACTGGTACTTTCCAATTTTAAAATGAGCCTTGAAATTATATCGAAAATGCTCTGAAACTACGGTTATTATCGAAAACAAATACGTATTTTATTGAAATTCAACGCTCCGATACATTGCTGTATAATTTCACAAAATGAAAAACAAAAATAATTTACTCGAGTCGTGTAAGCGATATCTAATATATAAAATTGTCGTGTCACGGTGTTCGAACTTGAACTCCTCCGAAACGGCTCGACCGATTTTGATGAAATTTTTTGTGCTTATCCGGTACCTATGAGAATCGGCCAACATCTATTTTTCATCCCCTAAATGTTAGGGGTAGTCCACCCCTAATTTTTTTTTTCGGCGCAGACGAAGTTTCGCGAGTCAGCTAGTAATTATATTAAATGAGCAGTGAGATGAGAAATTTCGGTTGTTTCAATATATTTACATACTATATTACTGAAATTTGAGTAGGTACTGAATAAGTAACTGTATATCAAACCTATTATTTTATGTTTCATTTAATAAGCTGTAATGTAGTAAACGTTCATTTAATTATAGAAAAAACCTTGATTGTTTTTGTGACAGCAGATTGATTTCAAATTATTTTGTACTACATCAGTCTTGTAATTTTCTACAAAATTAAATTTTATAAGTTGCTTTCCTGAAAAAATCAGCCCCTTCCATTTAAAGTTGGTTAAAATCCAAGAGATGTATAGAAAATTAAAAGCCCATGTAAATGGCAAACACTTTCGTCCACAAAATAAATTTTCAAAATCGGCTTCGCTCACACCTCGTTTGTGTGAGTATGCACAATTTATTTGCAGTTAACCCCGTCCGTTGCCATTTTTATTGTCCCGCAGTATAAAAACAAAATATCAACTGAGGCAAACATGAATTTTCAACTTTTAAGTAACAAATGGGACGAAAATAAATCTGAATTTAAATCATGTTTTAAAGATAAAACATCGAACCATAACAATATCCTAATTAAACAAACAAAGGAAATACTCAATTAACCGAAACATCGTCAAAATAACCAATGAATTAAATTTTAAAAACACAATCCGAAAACCCGTTCAAAATGAGAGAACATTGCGTTTTATTCAGTGAATATGAAAATTATAGGCCCCGGTAAATCGTCACGTTGCACAAAAAATGTACACTTTGAACACCATTTATTCCGTGTCTGTGCATGTTATCGCGAATTATTTATGGAGATATGAACATATGAGCGCGCACGATGTATGAAAAAAATTAAACATTCATAAAAGATATGAATTTCAGTTTTGAAAACCGCTCCGAATACGCAGTTGGCTTTTATAGTTTAACTTAAAATTGCTTTTCGCAGATTGCATTTATTAGCTTTATGTTATCTATTCAGATTTGTTTGAAAGACAAATTACTATTTGAAGGTCAACAAACTAAAATACTCGGGAATATGACTCTGATTTAAATTTAAAGTAATTTGTAGTTCGTTTGTAGATTGGTGAGCGATAACTATAGGAGTTTACAAAACACATTAGGTTTAATTCATTAAAATATTTCGATATTCAAAATCAGTTGCAGACAATGTAGAAAGAGAATAATAAAACATCATATCGTTTATTTTTTACTTTCCATTATAGATCCTCCAGTGCCAATTAAATTAATTCTATTTATTTCTGTATCTCAGTAGAGACCAATTCTCTACTTGACGTTTGCTTTGACATCGTTGTTTGAACATGTGTGTTTTGTATTTCACATATTCTATAGCTTATTTTATTATTAAAGTGAAGTACATGTAGGTACCTACGTAACGTAAAAGAATATTCAAAATCCCATAAGAATAAACGACCTAGAAAGACTTTTGTTTACCTTTTATACGGTAACAAATAACAAGATTCTGTTCATTATTCAGGTAATGAACTTTTCTAGCGTTCATGAATAAATTAAACCTTTAAAGGTTTCTGATATAAAAACTGGAAAAACTTTTATTTTTGGAACTCTTTAATTAAGTTAAAAAGTCAGTGAATTTTTAGTAAAGCCTTTTGTTAAAATAGATTTTGACATTAATTTTTAGTCGAAAATTTATTAATTAATGTTTTAAAGGAATATCTACCTACTTTTTTTTTAAGATATTGGCGTTTGCAAGAATCGAAGTTGTGCAAAATATTTTTTCACCTTAATAGAGGGTCCAAAATTTCTAACAACCCTACATACTCGCAAAAACTAGTAGCGTACTGAGAGAACTAGTTTCAACAATAGTACCAAATACTGTCAATCGGAACTCTCGTTTTGTCGTAAAATCAATAGTGGTGTGTCTTTGGCATCAAAGAGCATTACTAAGTACACCGCAAGTGAACTTGCATTTAGTATATCTAGTACCTAGGCGTATTCAGTTGAGTGCAATATCGACTAAATAATTTCTAGAATCCGTGTGGAGATCTAATTCTAGTACGACGACTTATAAAATGTGCATTTTTTTTGTTTTAGACTAACTTTCATAACAAAATTCAACAAAAATAAAAAAGAGTTATTTCACGAAACTAGCTTCGGCTTCATTCAAGTGACTACAGCTAGCTGCTAGGTAATTGAGTTGCAGACAGCTTGTCGTATACATATAAAGTTATACGGAAAAGTCTTTGAGCGTCACATATTGTAATACACATTTCCGGAGCGAGCCGGTAGCGAACAAAACGGATTAAGCAAACAAGCTGATTGAATTTTCCTGGTCAAAGTAAATAGATACAATCCACTCAGTTCATTACCGAAGTTGGTGATCCCTACGTGAAACTAAATTACAGTTTTGAGTCGGGTTGTTTGATACCTTACATACAGATTGTCGGGTATCACTATTATAATAAAAATAATATCTTTGAATTTAGAGGTAACAAGAAAAACTAAGCATAAAAGTGGAAGCAGTCGCAATTCGCCGACTGGCAAACAGATCTGCAAAAAACAAGCAAACTACAAATCCTAGAATAAGTTTTATGTTTTTATAATTTTTTAACTTCTTTTTTTTTTCATTTTGTGAATCTGAATAAAGGCTTATTATAGTCGCAATTAAAGATAAACTACTTCAATATCTGAAATAAGCATCGTTAACGCAGCAAAACTTTGTTCAAAATTTCCCACTACATAATAATCCGTCACAAATCAAAAGCCTCTGTTATCGAATGTAATGAAAAACAGACGAGAATAGGAATGATTGAAGACGTATTGGTTGTAATTGTCGGATCATTAACACTTGATAAAACTAATTTGTGTGAAATACAGATCATTAGTCGTACCGAAAGGTCCATTTGTCATTTCTACGTCTAACACAATGTAGTGTTAGTGCTGAGTCACTAATTTTGGTTAGTTACTCGTCTTATTAGTTCTTAACATGTTGTTTAACGTTTAAGTATTTAGTGGAGTCATAGAACGTTTTATAGCTGAATGTAGGACAGCGTAATAATTAAAATTTTAGAATAATTATTTGTTTTTCAATTTAAAAACTACTTGTCGAACTTTAATTACAATTTGAAGTAGAGAGCTTTCGTTCAATTTTATTTAGACTGTTAAATATAAAGTAGTGACATATCAATCTGCGGATTTCAATTGCATCGTTTCAATTTAAAGGGATGAGAGTCCTATCTGATTGAGGTACTAAATTAGAATGCAAGTAATCAAAATGTCTTCTGTACTATATTATAATCTACAAGTTATAGTATTTTAAAAACTTGTGCTTCACATACTTACCTGCTTATTAATGGTATCAATTATAGTATAAGAAAATGGAAAGACTGTAATATTATGCAGTTTACTTACACAAATATTGATAAGAAATTTCGCAGTTTAATATGCTGCTTATTATTTTTATATTCTTCGTTCTATACAAATCCTCTGAAACTTTTAAACATCTCGATTCATCTTCATAATATATCGAAAATATAAAGCGGCTCTTCACGAGCCCAATTGAGTTTGTGTAAATTATATTAGTTGTCTACGAGAAACGGGCAAAGGCTAATTATATCGTCTGAGCCTGTCCATTATTTAGGCAGTCGAGTTACCGCATTTCAGGGAAGTAATTAATTTAGGAGAGCATTTCTGCGTGATGGAATAAACATTACCACGGAAAACGCCTTAAGGGAATAAAATACAAAGTATCCCGGTTTAAGAATTTTATTAAATTTTGTTGCTTTATCTTCCCTTTGAGATAATAACAATAGCAAGAGGTAAAGAATATTAAACACAAATAATACAAAGATTTTCATTCCCAATGATACAAACGACGAATAGTTATTTATAGGAACATTTTATTTGAAAAAAGTTTACCCTACATTTATACCGATGAAGCTAACAATGGACCTTTGAATTGAGTCTAGACATGTTCAGAGATTTAGTTTATCCCTAGAAAAGTGTAACATTTGAAAAACAAGTCGAGTTGCTACATTTATCTTAACATAAAAAGATTGGACTCCACCCGATACCTTCCCCCGATGTCTATCTAAAACGATTCCCTTTTCTATCTTTTATGTTGTCACTTATATGCGTTCTTTATCCGCGGTAATGGCTATCCAATACGAGGGATTCGTGAATTGATAGAACTTATTTGTCAAAAATGTTTGGACGAGATTTTTTATTAGTAGAATATCGAAAAACGCATTGATTCAATGACCTTTTGTTGTGCTATATTGATTTAATAGGATCGTAACAATTTATTGATATAATAGAGCTGTGAAAATCGAAAAACAAATACGTGACGATAACTCGAGTGAAAAGTTTATTTCATCGAGAGATTGGTTATAAGACTATGATAATGATGTTTAATGTCTGGATTCACCTTATAACTTTATTCACACTAAACATGCCAGTCACAGTTAGGTGCTTAATTCTTTAGATGTATCCGAACTAATTTCATAGTCATTGAGCTCTTATTACGGAATGGCGGGAAATCCTGTAAAGTAAATAATATTGACTAACCTGGTTATTCGGGAATGTTCCATCTTTGTCAATAGCGTTGACCTGCGTGACCTTCGTCCCTATGGGCTCGCCTTCCAGCACCGTCTCTTGTTCTCGTTCAGTGAACAGTGGAATCTCATCGTTCACGTCTTCTAACATTATGTAGACTGTTGCTTCCGAAGCCAGTTGTTGGGCGCCATTGTTCTATGAGCAGAAGTTTTTAGCACTTATAAACTGAAGAAGAAATATTTGTTTAATGTGTATTTCTTTTCGAATTATTAAGTAATAATAAAAAATCAGTAGGTATTATTACTTTTAGCTAATAATTGGGTAAAGGGGTTCTTAGTATTTCAAAAGACATCTATTCATATTATCCTCTATCGTTCTACTATACCCGGGGCGATACGTGAGCGACAATCGCGAACGCGTCCTGTCACCCCTATTTATCGGATGTCGAGCGTGATTGGCGGGAAGTTTTAGTGCGGTTCAACTCCCACATACGAGGGGCGAGTGGAAGTCCGGCGATTTCCTCCCGTCAAGACAAAAAAAATCGTTTTACTATGAGTAGAAATACTTTAAATAATAAATTAATCGTTGTTCCTATAAAGATACTTTAACCAAACTTTTTACGTGCAATTGAATTTAAAATTAGGCGATCCATCATTTTTAAGGATATAAAAATTCCTTAATGTTTTCAAAATAGGAAAGTATTTTCGCTCATAAATCCCTAGTCTTAAAATTAGGTCAATAAATTGTGGTTTTACACCCCCATTGCCCTCTGACCTTTAAAAGAAGAACGAGCCGTGTAACGCTTATAATCTCGGTAGGTACTCGCCGTAATCACTTCGTAATATTAAATTTATGTAAATTTACTCTACGCGTATTATAAAACCTTTTACATAATTGCGGATTTTGTTAGCGTTTAGATTGTTATAAGTAGGGATATTAACAAGATACAATATAATATTGGTATCTTGTACATATTTTCAATACAAGGTGTTTGTCTTTTGTTTTGAAGTACAGCAGAATGTTTTATTTAAATATTTTGTTTCATATAGATTCGAAGGTATTTTGTTTTTGTATTTACCTCCATTTATAATGTATGATTTATTGAGATTCATGGCATTTTGCACCGGTGTAATTAATCTTAAAACACTTCTAGATTATACATTCAACTCACTCAGCTGAATACGTTGCAAAGACAAAAGCCAGTGTCAACGACTTTAAAAATTATTTTTAAAACATCTAAATTTAACATCAACAAATAACTACATCATACCAAAATCTAAAATCATCACACGAAACATCAAGATCAAATTCACCAAGAATATCGTAAATCAAAAAGCATCCTATAACAATTGCCAAATAACTAACGAAGATAAACTTTAACTTTACTCACCTCAACTCTGATCGTTAAATTATATTCCTTAATACTTTCGTAATCCAACGGGTGGTTAACTTTGATATCCGCCCACGTGTTCCCATTATCAGCTCTTTGTTGTAAGTAAAATGTATGAAACTTATTGGTCTGCGCTGTGGATCCTGGCATCAATCTGTAGAACACCGTCGGGTTGTTTTCGATGCCCGAGCTGTAAATATTTGAAATGTTAAAACTATATACTTAAAAATCAAAGGTAATGGGCTAAACATAACACATGACAACACATAAGGCGAATCTGATGTAATAATATGCTTTTATAGAAATAACTACTTTCTAAGTTTGCAGGACATATATTCGGAATGGATAAAATTAGTTCGGACAACTTATTTTCACGCGAACATGATTTAGCGCAAAGTATCATGTAGGTATATTCTTACAACATTAATGTCTGATAAGTCTTTAAGTACTAGAATTTAAGTAGTAGAATTTGTAAAGAAATATCCCTATTATATTATTCCTGAAAGATTAGAAAAGATATTCACTTTAAATTAGTACGTTTTGAATGAATATCGAGTTAAGGACTTTTGAAATTAAAATCTGAGGTTTTATGTTTACCTACTATTATGAAAATTGTTTGTTACCTTACTTTAAGAAGTATAATTTGAAGGATTATATTTATGAAAATTGCTTACTCTTCGCATGAGTTAGTGATAACAATCATATTCCAAAGACTTCACAAATGTGTAAGACTGAATTTTAATGACCTAACTGTGAGTACCACTTTATTATTACTCTACCGATTTATTTTAAGTTGAGGTAGTTTTAATAATTTTAGTATTTAAAATATATGCTCATAAAAGAAAAAAGACATGCCCGCTGAGTCTCTTGCCAGTTCTTCTCAGGACGGTGGTTACAATTATTATTTTTTTGTGTCCGAACTGGTGGTAGCTTTTAACTCTTGACGTCAACAAGAATGAGTACGTCATCAATGTTGAAAATAAAGTATTTCATTTCATTTGAAAGCTCTAACGTGCGGTACTACATTAGTTAAACTCGATCTTTCTTAGCAATTAATTTCGCATGTAAATAAGTTATCCGAATGGTATTAGTGAAGTGAATTAGTAATGGTTTCGTCTCCATACAATTATGTGAGTTCGAAAGTGTATTTTAGGACGTACAGATAGACCATAGAGGTGTGACCATACCATATCTTCGAACACACGGTGTGGATGCACTATGTAGTATATGCAGGTACTTTAAACCCGAATGCAGTATGCTCGTACACAATAGACGAATGTTTCGCTACTCAAACATACTTACTGTTATCAATTTTACCTAATTAACCAACATTCCCAACTCAAACGCAAATAATTGAATAAATTGGACATATTTTACACGCTTCAATCATTGACTAACCAATAGATGTTATTCTTCAAAGTACTACTTAATCTAATCCAGGGCACTGCGTAGGTATAATCCTATCGATTAATTATAGTTATCCATTTTGCATTTTAACTAAAATTTTAAGTCTATTTTGTTTCATTTCACACAATAAATCATTAGTTTGCGTGAATATAGAGATTAGAAACGACTTGAAAGGAGCCAAAAAAAATATAGTTGGTATTATTGCAAGACCTAGACCAAGACTTTACCTAATGCATTGATTACCTACATTTCATATCTAATTACAGAACCTCAGGCTATATTAGGTCTGGTAATAGAGGGTAAAAAATTTACATTGCATTTCCTACACTGCAACTAAATATATTAAGAGTGTATTTAGGCTAGTAATGATACAACAAATAATGAATTTACTTCGCCTCCGTAACATACATAGCTAAATCGTGCTAGTTTTTTTTTTTTTTTTTTTTTTTTCTTCTTGCGGTCACCGATTTATGGATACACGCGCATAGAACAACAAAAATGTTGCCCTTGTTCGAAATTCGAATTTCACATTTAAAGTACACAATTTTGCAGCAATTTGAATTTTATGAAGTTGAAACATCCCGCCGGCCAAAATACTATTGGTATTTTCTCAATTAGAAGTACGCAATAACAGCGATACGATAGTGTCGATTCAATTAGGTAGAGTAGACGTTAATATATAAAAAAAAATACGATACTATACAATATATACAATTAAATTTTAGCTTAAACTATTACAGTTTAGAGCTAAGATGAAATTGGAAGTGGGCAGAGTTTAACCAGCGGTCTCTTAATGAGACTATTGTTCGCTGTCTTGACCGTGGCTACGCGGATTTCGTTATCAGCTCCGGGATGCAGATCGACAACTCTCCCGAGTGACCAATGTAACGGTGTACGATTATCATCCTTAATAAGGACCATTGTATCGATTTGTAATGGTTTGGACATTTCTGTCCATTTTGCTCTTTGAATTAAACCGTGTAAATATTCGTTTTTCCAACGTAACCAAAAGTTTTGTTGAAAGGATTGGATAAGTTGCCATCTATTAAGACGGTTAATGTTGATATCTAATAGATCATTGTCTGGAACGGTAGTCAGTGGTTCTAAGGTTAAGAAATGACCAGGAGTTAGAACGTTCATATCGTTCGGATCAGAACTCAGTGGGCATAATGGGCGAGAATTAAGGACTGCTTCGATTTGACTAAAGAGGGTAGTTAATTCTTCGAAGGTTAACACTTGGTCACCAACTATGCGATATAAATGTGTCTTTGCGGCTTTAATTTGTATTTCCCAAACACCTCCGAAATGTGGTGCAGAAGGAACGTTAAATTTAAATTCGATTTGTTGTGTTCCTGCAGCGTTCTCCATGAGAGATGAGAAGAAATTTCGCGCCCCCACAAAGTTCGTTCCGCAATCCGCATGGATAATGTTGCATCTACCTCGACGCGCTACAAAACGTCGCAGTGCGGCGATGAATCCTTCTGACGAAAGACTTGATACTACTTCTAGGTGCACTGCCTTCGTTGTCAGGCATACGAAAAGACAAAGATAGGCTTTATCGATTTTTGCACCACGATGGGTACCTAACTTAATTCGAAATGGTCCACCGTAGTCGACACCTACGATGGAAAATGGTTTGACTTGATTGACACGGTATTTAGGTAAATCACTCATATATGGTTGAAGTGGCTGAGGTTTCACGCGGTAACAACGAATGCATTTTGAGAGACAGTGTCTTATCTTTCGTTTGGCCGATATGATCCAAAATTGTTGAAGTAATAAATAATGAGTTGTATTTATTCCGGCGTGGCAATGTGTTCGATGGATGGATTCAATAAGTTTCATTGTCAAAGGAGAATCTGAGGGTAGTAGGGCTGGATGCTTTTGCTCAAAACTTAATCCCGCGTGACGGATACGTCCACCTACTCTAAGAACACCGCGTTCATCGAGAAATGGGTTTAATTTGCGAAACGGTTTAGGAAGGATTTGGCCAGAATTTAATTTCAAAATTTTATCGTGAAATGATTTAAGTTGAACAAATTTGACAATAATTAACAATGATTCTTGACGTTCCTTTGAAGTTATATAAGTATTTGTACCTAAAGTCTGTTTTTTTGCTCCTTTTATAAAACGATTACAGTATGATACAATTCGAATGATCTTTTCTATCGACGAGAATTTGTTCAATAGTATGTCGAGGAAGGTGTCATCATTTTGTAACGATTGTGGTAAATTTTGAACTAGTAAAGCTATTGGTGCAGAACGTTTAATTTCACTGAGTGCAAGCGGATCTGTATGTCCCATTTCTGAATCTAGTTTTGGATACGTTTTCAAAGGTAACCACAAAGGTCCTACCCACCATAAACCGCTCTGCATTAAATCTTTAGGAAGTTGACCTCGTGAACAAACATCTGCAGGATTATCCGCGGATGAGATATGATGCTACCATTCAACCGGAGTTTTATCCTGGATTAGACTAACACGATTTGCTACGAAAGTTGCCCATCGAGAAGAATGAGAGTGTAACCAAGACAACACAATGGTGGAGTCGCACCAAAAATAAACATTGAGAGACTGTCCCGTAGATACCTTATAGGTATTTTTAAAGAAGTCGTACAAGTTTGCTAGCAGTACAGCTGCACACAATTCCAAGCGTGGTAGAGATAGCTGCTTTATAGGAGCTACGCGAGCCTTGGAAACGATAGGAATAATATGAACTTCATCATGTTTGTTAGTAATTTTCATATACAATGTCGCTCCATAAGCAAGCTCGGAGCTATCACAAAAACCGTGAACCTCATATGACGTAGCGTCATTAACAGTGAGACGTCGCGGGATCTTTAAACCTTTTATTAAATGAAGTTCTGACTGATAATTATTCCATAACTCAACAATATTTGATGGAGGCCTGTCATCCCAACCGATACCTGCTATCCATAACTGTTGAATCAGGCATTTAATTTTTACTGTGAGGGGAGACAAAAATCCTAGTGGATCAAATACCTTTGCGATTTCACTGAGAATTGTACGCTTAGTGCAAGGTCGATCAGAAGTAGTTACGTCGAATAGAAAACAATCAGAGACAGGATCCCACTTTAGCCCGAGAACTTTAAGTGTCGGAGTTGTCACTTCGTCTAGGGAAATTGGATCCAAGAGGCGATCTTCTTGTGGTATATCAGCCAAAACTTGAGAATTATTACTGGCCCACTTACGTAAATGAAATTGACCCAATTTCATTAAGTCAACGATTTCAGACTTAGCCGAAAGTGCGTCAGCCAGCGTGTTTTTTCCAGACACGATGTCATCAACATAGATCCCCACTCCTGATGACAATATCTCTTTTGCTATAGGATACGCGCTACCTTCGTCATGTACAAGCTGTTGAATTACTCTGCAAGCTTGAAATGGTGCAGATGCTGTACCATAAGTGACGGTGTTTAATCTATATTCTTGGATAGGAGAATTCTCATTAAATCTCCACAGAATACGTTGATAATCACGATGACAGGGATCGACTAAGATTTGACGAAACATCTGTTGAATGTCTGCCATGAACACTATAGAGCTTTCACGAAAGCGGAGAAGTATTTCGTTTATGTTAGCTTGTAACTTGGCTCCCTTTAACAATGTATCATTGAGAGAAATATGATTTGAATCCTGCGCCGAGGCGTCAAAAACTACACGAAGTTTTGTAGTGTGACTTTCTGGCCTGATTACACAGTGGTGGGGTATGTAATATTTACCGTTTCCAATATCTTCCATTGGCACCAAGCTCATGTGACCTTTGTCAAGATAATCGGCCATAAATTCGGAATATTGTTTATGCAGTTCTGGATCGCGACCTAAACGTCGTTCCATCGCGTGAAATCGTCTCAACGCTATGTCACGAATACCGAAGAAGACAGGCTCACTATCAGCTTTGAAAGGAAGTTTCACCATATATCGACCAGAATCATCACGAGAGTGTTCAGTTTTAAATTTTTTCTCACATAATTGGTCGTCTGGAGACAATGTTACGGATTGAGGAGGACTATCGATTTCCCAAAAACGCTGCACAAGATTGCTGAGATCCCCATCTGTACCTGGCTGCACTGTTAGTAGAGAGTTGGTAGCTAAAGGAGCCCGACCCAACAATAACCATCCAAATATTGAATTAAACGCTGGGGGTTGTGATGACGTGCCCTTTATTCTTTCTGGTAGAACACACTCTGCAAAAACGTCAGCACCCAGCAACACATCGATTGGTCCAGGTATATCAAACCCAGGATCAGCTAATTTCATATCGTTTAGTTGTGTTGCGCTAGCACGATTTAGCTTGGCGATTGGCTGATCGCCACAAATGTTTTGAATTGTTTGTAAATTTAATTTGAACAGGGGTTGATCACCGGTGCCTAGAATGCAATTTATATGACCTTTTATTGCTGCAGTCACTCCACCTAAACCACTAACATGGTTCGATGTTGGTAAAGTTTCAACGTTTAACGATTGAGCCGCACGTTCAGTTATAAAATTATTTTGACTTCCAGTGTCAAACAAAGCGCGGAAATTTAAAAAATGCCCATCGGAATTCATTAGTTGTATTAAAGCTGTAGCCAACAAAACAGTAGTGTTAGAGGTAGAAAACGTATTGTCGCTATTAGTTATCAAACTGGAGTTCGATTGCGTTGATTTATTTTCATCATTGTGCAATAAAGTGTGATGTTTACGTTTGCATTTTTGGCACGTGAATATAGAATTACAGTTTTTGATCTGATGCGATGCTTTCAAACAGTTGTAACACCACTGCTTTGATGTGGCTATATCCCTACGTTCGTCAACAGTTTTTAATAAAAAGTCTTTGCAGTGCGTTATACTATGTGGTTCACTACAATAAGAACACTTAAACCCAATCCTAGCAACATTAATAGGACCATCCTTGTGATCTGAAGTCGATGCGAACAGAGCATGAGATGAATAAATACGTTTAGGCGTGAAATGACTGTTATTTGAAGTATAATTATCTTTCGAAGTAGTAGAAGTAGATTTTATTGAATCGGTAAAATGAGTATCTCTTTTGAGGGCATCGCACTTTTGTTTTAAAAAAATCGTAAGTTCGTTATAATTAGATATGACACCGCTTGGTTGCTGTTGTTCATATTCACAACGTATCTTAGAGTCTAACTTAGAGAGAACGTGATAATTTAAGATAAACTCCCATTGATTAACTGGTAGATTCAATCGCTTCAGAATACATAAGTTCTCTTCGATAGAGTCAAGCGAGCGACGAAATTCGTGAGCGTTATTGAGTTTCAAGTTAATGTTTAAAATATCCCGCCAACAAGTAAAGGCAAGTTCACGCTCGTTTTGATAACGAGAAACTAAGCAGTCATATGCGTCTTGATAATGTTCTTTATTGACAGGAAACCTTCGAATTACGCTAGAAGCGTCGTCGCGTAATGAAGATACAAGGTAGTGAAAACGGTCGGTATCAGTAGTAGAGGAGCCCAAGCGGGGATTCCGGGATTTACTACAGCGCGGCAGATTAATATACAGGGGGTACCTTGTACCCGGTTAAGTACCTCCACAAAATATGAGGCCCATATCTAAGGCCGCCCGTGAAGGATACAGGATCAGATTAGTAAAAAAAAATTGACGATCAGAAATTCTCGAGCGCGTCAGATTAAGGTAGGGTGAGTTAATTACATCCTAAAAAGTGTATATTCCAATAATCTGACAATTTGAGAGTGACGTAAAAAAAGGAGACGGTAACAAAGTTGTAAAAAAAAAACGTCATCTCGACATTCTCGAGCGTAGCTCAATTTTTTTTTATTTTGAAGGAAATAATTCAAGAATAATAAAAAATATATAATCTGACGATTTCCGCAAGCCAAAATAACAAAAATCTTATATATAAAAATGAATTGCTGTTCGTTAGTCTCGCTAAAACTCGAGAAAGACTGAACCGATTTGGCTTATTTTAATCTTGAAATATTCGTAGAAGTCCAGGGAAGGTTCGTTCGAGAGATATCGTGAACGATAGAAACCCGAAAAGTGTTTTTCGGGATTCCGAAATTTATCTCCGAAATTTGTGAGTCGATCAAAATTACTTATGAGGATGATAAAACTACGTCGAATGGTGCCAACCGCGTTAAAATTGGTTGATCCATTCGAAAGTTATTGCGGTTTGAAAATTCCAAAAATAGTGTTCTATGAAACTTCTATCAGACTTTCGAGCTGGGAGAGCTCAAATGCATAGAAATATTATTTCTTTGAACTCAGGAATGGAATTAGCGGGAAGTTGCAGGGATGGCTTTAAAGTGAACCATTTTTCTATTTTTTTTTGTCAGATCAGGCGAATCCCTCTAGATAATCGTCAGATTATGAGACAGTACGTTTAGAACATAAAGATGAACCATATATATCTTAATCTGACGCGCTTGAGTATTTCAAAATGGCGATTTTTTTTTGCACATTATGAAAATGGCCGCGAGTTTGCGTCCCATCGAAATCGTCAGATTAGTGAATGAGAGCTTTTTTTTGGTGTACTTAACACTCCCTTAGAAAATCTGACGCGCTCGATAATTTTTTTTTTTTTTTTCATTTTCAACCTTTAAATACATACACACGCATCACGCAAATGATCAGATTAACATACGTACGTTATTAAAAATACGTAGAGCATTGATGCTATCAATATCTGACGCGCTCGAGGATGTCCATGCAACAGTTTTTTTTTACATATTTAAAAATCTATAGCCCCTTTCCCCACCGATGTAAAGGTATATGTCATATAACATTTTTTTCTTCTTATCATCTAAGCTTTGCATCCCAATAGGTCTCTTCAACGCTCGAGTAAATCCCCATTTAGCATCGTCGCCTCCTCTACTACAGTGAGCGAAGTGCAATTGTGAATTAACGAATTATATTTATCTATAAATTCAGGCCATTTTTTTATGTCACCTGAAAAGGTAGGTAAAGAAATTTTTGGTAATTTTATATTTGACCGTTCGTTCACAAGGTTAGATGAGTTCGAAAATTCAGATTCTCCTTTTGTTAAGTTACGATAAATTGACTTTATTTTAAAATACATTTCATCAAACGTTTCTTGTATATTCTGATCTTCGTCGGATCGATCAGACAGGTCAATAATGAAAAAATGCAATTCTTCAAATTTATTCGCATTGGTTTTTACATCATCATAGTGCGAAAGGAACAATTCACGATTCGAAAGGTCGAGCAAAGCCGAAGAGCCTACCTCTAACGCTTTAGCAACGCGGTTGAAAATAATTGTACGTTTCCTACGCAATGATGGCAAATCACTTAATGAAAAGGCTTCCTCAACCGATTTCGATTTACCTTGAATAGATTTCCGTTTTGACTTAGTACAGAATGACATAGTTAATCGATAATTGTTGTTGCAATAAAAAAAAAAAAAAAAAAAATCTTTTAAATTCAAAGTAAAGACAACAATACACTAAACACTGACCGCTTGACTACCGCAGACAATAACTCGATGAGAAGGATTTTGTTTCGTTTAAATTCGTTAGAAAAAAGAATATTTAAGGATACTAAATTATTCCAAGCCGATAAATTATATAAACACAGATTAATATTTGATTGTTTATATGATCTTGAAATAAAGAAATAATCCTATCGTATTTTTGACGATTCTATGAAATTGTTATGATAATTCGGAAGCACGGGGCACTCGAATTTAAGTTGTCAACCTATATAAATATAAGTTTACCCAACGAATGTTACAATTTATATCAATGAATGCATTAAGAAAATACCAATATTATGTATTATGTATGCACTAGGTTTACCGTCCCGGGTTTCGGCACCAAAAATATGTTGGAGAAAGAGCGTACTGAGACCCGTTCTCGAACACAGGGTCGAAAATCAATTATTATAGAATAATATGACTATCGCCGCTTAATTAAATGTACGTTCGTGTGGAAATCCAAATCCGTAACATATAATGCGCACGTACCTGGATGAATTACGATGACGGCTCCTGGTTCTCCACGACGTGGTGACCGCGACACAATAACGTTTTAATGTTTTTACAGCCTGGCTCCACTCGTAGTGACCGCAATATTTGAATAATACACTGGCCGATATATTAACACAAAATACAACTTGTAAGATGGTCTTGATGAATTTCATTAAATTAATCGTTTTGGTAAAGATTACGTTCGAAAAATGTGCTCCGTGCGATATTTGAATATGGCGCGTAATGGCCGACGACGAGAGTCTTTTTTTTTTTTTCTTCTTGCGGTCACCGATTTATGGATACACGCGCATAGAACAACAAAAATGTTGCCCTTGTTCGAAATTCGAATTTCACATTTAAAGTACACAATTTTGCAGCAATTTGAATTTTATGAAGTTGAAACAGCCTATGTCTTCTATTAAGAAAATCCAATGTTGGGCAGAAAGGCAATAATTTTAACTCAAACATTTCATGTATTAACTTCACAAACTTTTTAAATTCCGCGCGTTAATTTTTGTTCGTAAAATTTTAATGTCTAAAACTTTTAGTTAAAACGTTTCAGGCCTCATAATTAAAACACTCGCCTCCAGATAGCTAAACTATAAAAAGTTTGAACATAACTTAATATTCCTCTCGTAAAATTATACTAAATCTTTTATATAATTTTTATACTGCCAAAGGATTAAGCTGGCATGTTTTAGCTTTATTACTTTAAGTGACTTCGCGAAGAAAATGTAATATTACTGTTGGGAATGTTGGCAATGAACTACAGTTCTCAACCTTTAACTAATATTCCTACTAGTTAAAATTTCATCCGGTAAAAACAACTTTACTAAAACAAAAGATAACATAATTAAACGTACATAACATTTTTAACTTTCTGAAAATCCCGATACAATTGATAATATAAGCACTATTGAATCAAATATAATTAAATGAGTCGATATTATTTTCTAACACACTGTAAAGTCTAATTTCAGTATTGACGTCATGCTAATCCAATTAAAATAAAATATAAAAAATACTGTTTCAACGATCTTATATCAAAATGCACGTAACTCGACCTACATGCTAGATACGACATCTCTGAATTTAAATTCTCCCAAAAGTCATTCAAAAATATCTATCTTCCTATTAAACTCGATAGATGTTTTTAAACAACTTATAAAATGCCAATACCGTTCCACATAAGCAGTGAGCCCTTTCCAATGCACGGTTGTGAGGTTTCATGTGTGTTCGTGACGATGCAGTTTAAACGCACGGACAATGAGTCATCGTAACAGGCCACCAAGTGAGAGCAAACGGCAGTCGACGCACGACGCACCCATAGACCACGCCTCAAATCATCTATCCTCCATGTAAAACTAATTTTGTCTATTTTTTATTGTAATTAAATGCTGGTTCGTTATAAAGAGGTAGGAGGAGAGAAGAGTTGATGCGATTGAAGTATCGGTAGCGTTGGTCGTGCGTGCGTGGATGTGGGGCTGCGTGCGGTGCCCGTGCCGAACAGTTTCCCACGCACCTTGCTTTAACGGACACCACTTTGGCTCCCACGGGCAAATTCTCTCGAATGTAGATCGGGCCGTACACCACGTGGTCCCACACGGGGGGATTGTTCGCGCGATCCACTACGTCTATCTGGACCTCCACGGTTCGGGACAAGGGCGGGAAACCCTTGTCTTGAGCCATAGCCTCCAACTTGTAAGTTTCTCGCTATCGGGGAAAGAGTCGATGGAAACAGACAAACCACGTCGTTAGTAGTGTTAGGAGTGGAGGAGCGGTGGACCCGGAGGCCCACTGCGCCTTATACCAACCTTGCTTTCACACTGGTCACTACGGTACCCACTGTGACATTCTCTTTGATGTGAACGGGGCCATACGTGGTCATATCCCAGATGGGGGGTTTATTGTTCCTGTCTACGACGTCTAATTCAACGTCCACGTCTGCGGAGGAGGGCGGGTCGCCTCGGTCGGACGCGCGCACGCGCAGTCGGTACCTGTCCCGCTACAGATACACGGGGGTCAGAGGTCAGCGGGGAAAACAAAACATAACACAACTCAAATATAAAACACATAAACGTACTCATTGCTAATAAATCATAATAACAACTAAATTAACTAAAAACTGGATCTTCCTCTTTCATTAAATAATTTGTTGTTACAGATGTTTGTTTAAAGTATTTATTGACAAAACGCCTTATATTCGTCTTCTTTCATGCAGAAAGCCAAAATTAAAAATAGAGTTAAATTATATAGCATAGTTTACTACAGATCTACAATTACGACCTTTCAAATCATCGTCTAACATTCTACATTACATACAGCCTTCACGCTCTATCTTACTTACAGTAGCACTCCTTGTCGTAGCCAATATTAGATGGTGCAAGAAAAATGTTGAAATCAAAATGTTTATTATAATATTTTACAAGTTCATCTGTACAAGAGAAAGTCAAACTGTACAATATGTATAATTTTAAGTACTTTTTACAATAATTTAAACTAAACTAACTAAAAAAATAAACAAAATAAAACAATAATTAAAAAAGCAGCGATGCATGCAGCTCTGCATACAAGACATGGCGGAAAGGTCAAGTTGTCATAAGAATGTTTTAATGACCTCATAGTCTACAACGAAACGACACTCATTGAAATGAATAATTTACAAACGATGGACGTTACGATTGAACTGTACAAATTTTGGTCGCGGATACGTTGCCCCTTTCACAGAAGGAATAATGTCACAACTGGCGAGATGGCCAAACTGCCACGAGGACATTTTGACCATCTTAATATTCACTAATTATATTACAATTTAAGATTAATATTTTACAGGCGCCCTGGAAAAAAGTCATAATTATCACGATAATATAATACAATCCATTGACACTTCGTCATGAGTAGTCGTCGAACACCTGGATATTAGAGGCAGAATCGAACTGCCTTCAGCGGGATGCAGCTTCGCTCTGTCTGTTAAGTTAGTAACAAAACATGTACATAAATATAATACTGGTATGTTCGTAAGCGTAAGCTTTTAAATCAATTAATCCATTACTAACAATAAAATAAATCTCAAAACTAGTTAGTGCGAAATATACAGAAGTGCGATTAGTTAAACTGTACATGTTTTAGAACTAAACATATTCGGTGAAATGTATTTACAGCAGTATCTCCGTCACTGGGTTAGTATGGTACACTTGTTGCATTAGTTAGATAGTTAATGCAGGACGGTGGTGCGGAAATAAATATCGTTTGAAGACGTTGTGCGGATCCGGAGCTGACGGCAACTCAAACTAATAGTGCTGCAAGAGGAACAAGCACCACCGCGGCGCCCGATGGACAACTACTCCTCACAGCCAGGATTACTCCGTCTCCACAGCTATTTACAGCAGCGGTCAATTTAGAACTATTTACATTTCAAATGAAACAAATTCGGTGCCAATTTAATCCTAAGGCCAGTAGGTAGCACTCATCCACCAAACTTTGTTAGTAAAGTTGATCCCATTCATTCATCGCTCATTTCATTAGCTCACGTGATGTGGTCGTGAGTGTATTAGTTTCGATATAATGTGAATGAATACTTACGTCGAGAGGTTTTTTAAGTACAATCCAACCCGATTCGGGCTGGATTTCAAAATATTCAATATCGGCAATGTTATAGGGAGAACTCAATGTGTAAACAATAGCTCCATTATTATCAGCGTCTTCATCAGACGCAGACACTCTCAAGATATTTGTACCGATACTGGCATCTTGTTTTACATTCTCCACATATTTCTGCAAGACACATTAAAATATACATTTTTTTAATAGTGCTTTAATACATGCAACAATGACATGCAGTGCTTTAAACGAAATGTATGCTTTACTTACCTGACGATCGAAAAGTGGGGGGTTGTCGTTAACATCAGTAATTTCAACAGTAAATGAACATACGCCTTCCAAGGATGGTTCACCTTGATCAGTAGCTTTTACTGTCACAGATACAAATTTACCATCATCTCCTTCACGATCAAATACTTTGTTCGTCGATACTTCGCCTGTTTCCTCGTCCACAGTAAACTTCGTTCCTTTCTGATTGGGTTGTTGTACTATAGAATATTTTACTTGACCATTTACACCTTTATCTTCATCAGTAGCGTGAACTTTTATGACAGGACTTCCGTTAGGAGCACCTTCTTCAACTTTCGGAAAGTAAGTCGGACAATCTTTGAATATAGGTTTGTTGTCGTTTACATCTGTTATGAATACTACTACAACAGCTGTAGAAGTGTGTATAGTTGCATCACCGTTGACGCAACAAGCGCCATCGTCCATAGCAGTTACGTTTAGTTCATATTTGTCACGATCTAAAGAAATAGCTTTATTGTGTAACCGAATTACACCAGTTATTTCTTCTATCACAAATTGCCCTGAACTCGTTCCTCCGCCCACAAAACCGAACCTTACATTGTCACCATCTTTATCAGAAGCCACAACAGTTGTCACTAAAGTGTTCGGACCAGCGTTTTCATCAACATTCGGGGTGTATACTTGTTGCGAAAACTTCGGTTCTTCATCGTTTTTATTCTTGGTGTAAACTCGGACGGTAGCTGTACCGGTTTTGGCGGGTTCGCCTTTATCTTTAGCAGTGACGACGAACTCGTAATAAGCGTTGTTGTTGTCGGCGTCGAGGAGTTTGTTGTTGGTGATGATGCCGTTGGAATCAACGCTGAAGTGGTCATCTGAAATGTTAACAATAATTTGGTTAGCACAGTAGTTTATACAACTATTGGGGTATTTAGAAGTGACTGGTTTTACTAAATATACTTTAAAATCATGTAATAATAATATTATATTGAAAGTATTTCGAGATGATTAAAAAATTCACTAGAATTTTCAAATGCAAGCACTTTAACAAACAATGTCTTTAGTAGGGGAACGAGGGGCTTGTTGTAACAGGGGTAAGTAGTAACAGGCTTTTTTCTCTAAGATCTTAAACTTTATTAACGTATTTGTTTTACTTGATTTAACCTATAAACCACGTCGCGTCGTATTGCCATAGCCAGTGTCCCGCCGACCGACGCAGTGAGTAGAATTGTGCACGCGCTTCATTTTTGCCAGGTAATATAAAATTTAACTATAGTAAAATTTTGGTTTCCGCTTATTATTGCGACCAGTAGTGAACTTTCCATAACTTATTTACATTCAAATTTATCTACCTCTGATAATGTGTATCTGTTTTTGAGATTGCTTAATTGTTTAAATAGTTATCTTAATAAATATTAAAAATCATACCATGGGGTTAGTTGTAACAAAATGCCGGGGCATGTTGTAACATGCCCCATGTTATGATGTAGATACCTACTTAGTTTTTTTCTTACTTCTAGAATGAGGGTGTATAAAAGAAAGTTAGAGCGGGCAACACAAAGCCAAGAAGTGTCCGAGTTAGCGGCAGCTGATGTTTTGGAAAAAAAATCAGTATTGATTTTTGATAAGAATTGTATAATATATACAGAATATAATATATAAAAGATGTCAATTTTGTTTAAAACAAACAAAGAAGAAATTATTAGAGATATTAGTGTTGTTTTTTTGTCGTTACTACTTGCCCCGGTAGATGTTACAACTTGCCCCAAGCACGGGGTAAGTTGTAACACGGCACTTTTTCTAGAAAATAATTGATTGTAAAGTAATTACCAACAGTTATGGTATTATTTTTACTTGGTTTGGTAGAGGAAGAGTTATAGCATCCATCGACCTTTATTTGGTAGGAATAAAATCAACAGATCTCAAAATATATTAATTTTCATGAAAACTGTTACAACAAGCCCCTCGCTCCCCTATTATTGTATTATTAATTTAGCTTATTTCACTTAATAATCAACTTATTGGTAGTTTTTCGAATAAAATATTACTTTTAAAAAAGTTTAAAGTAAATACAAATATGACAGATAAGTATTATTATTACGCCATCTCTCGGCACTTAATTAAACTAAAACTCCCGAAACGAATACTAGATGGCGTTAGTAGTATCATAACATTTTGTAATTTCTCGACATACCTGAGACTAGATATTCGATCTCAGCATTCTTCCCGGAATCAGCGTCCATTGCCTTCACCTTCAGAATGCTGGTTCCGAGTGGAATATCTTCATCGACATTGTGAGCTTGATAATCTGGTAACTCAAACTTCGGCGCGTTGTCATTCACGTCCGTTACTCTGATTGTTAACTGCAATAAATAGGTAAAATCATAAATAAAATAATACATAAGAACGTTTTCATTTCTTGTACAATACATAGTATGTGGGTTGTACCCCTGAACCTATTTTTTTAATAGATTTACAATCTTTACATTTCTCCACTTTAACTTTTCTCCTAATAATTTTAACCAACTTTTGATGAGTTGCTAATTGCTATCGTCAGTGTTTTTAGACTATAACATGATATAAAATGAGCGACGATGAACAATTAAGTAATTCAAATTTCATGCATTTTTAACGGGTTCTTACCACGATATTTAATTAATTGAGTTGTCTCGATATTTCAACGTTGTTGCAAACGTCATGATCACGAGAAGACTGGATACTGCGGGTCGATTTACGAGCAAACAAATCTGTCTACCCTCTTTCTCGCTCGCTTTTGGGTCGCACCACTGGAACTCGAACTCACTTGTCGAGAAGTGAGTTCGAGTTCCAGACGACGTTCATGACGTTTGCAACAACGTTGAAATATCGAGACAACTCAATTAATTAAATATCGTGGTAAGAACCCGTTAAAAATGCATGAAAGTATTATAGAAAGCCGCGAGTGTCTGAATAAGTTTATAATTCAAATTTTATAGTTTTCAGAGACGTGAAATGTAACTTCACTAAAAACTTTTGATACTTGTCTTTAAAAATCTATAAAACAAACCTCAACAGAAGTAGAGAAACCGCCTGAATCTTCTGTAGCTGTGACGACTAGAGAATACACGTGTGGTTGCCTCAGATCTTCAAAGTCCAATTCCTTGGCCAACTTGACGATGCCAGATGTTGGGCCAATATTGAATGTACCAGCGCCTTGGCCTTGTGCCTTGAGGGTGTACCGGATTTCACGATCGGCAAACGATTTGGCTTTCACTGATATTATGCTGAAATAGATATAGGGAATTTTTAGTATGAGTATTTGAATTTGTACGACATTCGGATATCGATTATCGATATTAATACAGTGATCTATGAGTACCTAATGGTACCACTTATCATCAAGTTAGGCCTGTCAGATTTACGAGTAGAGTAGATATACTCTATTATTGTCAATAATATCGACAATCGTGCCTGTGTGCAGTATGTTTGTTAGGTAAGAATACCTAATGACTAAGTCCTTTTTATACAGAATAAAAAAAAAAACCTATTTATTTTTTTATTTATTAATCAAACCAACAGTACATGATACACAAGGTTACGAATATATATGTAAGGAATATAAAATATACAAACTACAGTGTATCTATACCAATAACAGGCTATAGTGCAGTTAGACCTATTCAGAATATAATTTTACTTTAAGTACCTAACTATAGTTAGTCTTATTGATATCAATGTCAATGAACAGACTCTATTCTTGAAGGATTAACAATCTGGTAAAAAGTTTGGTACTGGTTAGTTTACACTAAACCTAACACTTCCATAACGGGTTAACAGATTTGAATCGCCTCGTTCCAAATATAAAATAACAAAACAATTGACTACCGCAGTGATGTCATGAATAAATTAGTTTTCTAGCGAAACGGTGACACGAGATAAAACATGTGTTAGATCCAATTTGGGAGTGCGGATAAACTGAAACTATTTAGGACATTAGCAAACTCCAGATCGATTTAAACACAAAAAGTTGCTTTTCATGTTGTATTAGAATTTAGTGAAACCTATTATCAGGTGGAAAATGGAGGTAAATAGGAAATTATAAATTGAAAAAGACCTATTTGTAATTTAAAAACAAATATGTTAATGTCAATTATTTCTATCGAACTAATAATAATAAGCAAAACAAACGAAAATTTATGTCTTGTTTATTCTAACTTTCACTTGAATAATACTTACGTTCCTACACAAAACTAACTTTTTGAGTACCTAATTAAGTAAAACTCAGTACGTGAATTGAAGTTTAAAACGCTCAATTAACTTCATAGTACTAAGCTTAAAGTAATATTTAAATAAAATGATTTAGTATTTAACAAACACAATACGAAATAATTGTTCAACAATCTTTCTTTATTTACCATAAAATTGTTCCGACAGAATCCATAAAATCCAAAACAATCATGAAAATGACGGTAAAATATAACGCGTGAGTTCTTACTACGAAATTAACATAATTCGTACATAAACTTCAGTCAAATGTAAACGTAAAAGAAAATATTAACTGCCGTCAGGAAAATTCTTGTCATTCCTAATTCATACTTGGTTTTACGGGACACACGTTTTTGCAGTATAGAGTAAGCCATTTAACAGATAAAGTATAATGATAAACCGCAGAAATGTGCAATGGCATTAAAAAACTATTTTCGTGTGCAATTGAAGGAATACAACGTCCATCGAATCAAAACATCAGCATGTCTTTTCATTAAGATATCATAATAATATAACTAGTAGAAAGTTTAAAAAAATCGTGCTGATAAAACATACTCTATGGGATCATCTTGATATATAGGTATATGTATAAAAGAACTAGTTTTTTCCGTTAAAACTTTCACGAGAAGTACATGTAATCGAGATTGCCGAGAGGATTCTTCAAACTGTAATATCATAACAAAAAATAAGCAGAAGATTTTCATAAATTACGTAGTTTTAGCAAGGAGCTCCTTTATAAAGCAAACTTCCACAGTGTTGGTAGAGATTGGATATTCTGCGATGTAATGGAAGTCAAGATTTTACACTATAGAAACAGGGTTTAAAATCCAATTATAGCCCGAGTCTCGGGATCAACTAGTATTTTCTGTCACAAGTAGTACATCGTGTAAAATATTACAGGTTGGAGACTTTAATCCACTGGCTTAACTTATAGCCACGTCGATTATTATTATTTATATATATTTGTACATTTGAACACTCCCTTTTTGAGGGGTGATAAACCTATCATACGATCTACAGCCAAGCATCATGGGTTAAATGATGTAACTTTGATTATGAATGGATGATGATGTGAGGATTTTCCTGGTTATTCGGCATGTATTAAGTATGGTGGCTTTTTGAATGAGTGAGAGTGTGTGTTTGTGGGCTTTTAGGGTTTCTAAACTATTAATCAGACTTTATTATTCTACTTTTCACTGCTGAAAATACTTTTATTTGGATCATTAAATCATCATATCTTGATTGGTAGGTACTTACTGTATTGATTTTAAAATGCTTTCTAATGTAAAAATGAAAACTTTTTAAAATAGTGGGATCGTCATCACCAACAAAATAACTAATTATTTGCTACTGAAAGTGGAATAAAAAAGTTTCTAACATAATTTAAAAAAGATCAGAATCATTTGGTAAAAAAAACATTGACTTTTGACAACGTACTCTGAATCCTTTTTCTGGTTCTCGGCGATTTCTGCTTCGTAACTGGGTAAGTAGAATTGTGGTGCTCGTTTTCCTCCGACGATACTGAGCCGTTCTTCAGGAGTCGACTGGAACCGTCGTTCATCTACTCTGCCATTCTGAAAAAAAAAAATATTCGTGTGAATTCAAATGTTGACCATGTTCAAATTCGGCCATGTTATCTTAACCAGTAAATCTATGACTATCCTTCTATAAACGACGCTTGAAGAGTCCTTAAAGGAAGGTCGTAGGTAGCGATCAAGCAGATGTCCATAAGTGACGGTAAACACTTAAAACCAGGTGGCCCGCTAGCTCACTACATGCAAACTAGTGTTGCCTAAATTCAGTCTTGGTCTTGCAGTCTTGGTCTTGTTCTTGCGTTTTTGCAAGACCAAGACCAAGAACAAGACCGCGTATTTTTTGCAAGACGCAAAACCAAGACTGACCGTGCAAGACTTGAGCAAGAACAAGACTAAGCCTGCAAGACTCTTGCGTCTTGCAGCTAGGACTTATTAGAGGATTATAGAGGCGCTATTTCACGGAGTAGTTAGGTGTAACAGTTCGGTGTATAGGTACGCTTAGGAATTCTATGAGACGCAAAAAACTGTATCAAAGAATATGAAAAACTGGACCTATGCGCATTACGACTAATACCATAAACTACATAGCGAATAAGAAAATATCCATTAAAATCAAACTGAGTGCATGCTTAGTTATGTTTTAACCATCGGCACTTTGATAATACGACATCAAAGGTTTTGTACTTACTTCTCAAAGAAATTTTCCGCATTTCGGAAGTACATAGTTATGATACACGCGCCGGCGTTCTTTTGAAACCATATACAAAAATCGTTGCCGCCGCGCCGAAATCACAACATTTGACACTATTATTAAAATAAATTATAAATCGTAAAACTCTTATATTAAATTTCATATAAGTTGAGGGTTCAATCTCTTTCTAGACAGATATTGTTCTTTAAAATACAAGTCAAGTTATTGTAATTAATTTGTTTTTTACATGTTTTAGCAAATGTAAGCTTATAAATCATAAATGTTTATTAAGAAACAGTTACTTCCATGGAAAACGACATATAGGTTAGTTGATTTTTCGAATTTCTTATCAAATCCTCAGTTATTTATTAATCTGCTTGATCTTTACTATGGCTATGTTAATTAAAGCTCACAATGTTTCAATTCTAATACGTTTATCTAAGAATTAAAGTAAATTTTAATAAATAGTAATAGATTAATAGGTAATTGCAAGACTTGCAAGACTCTTGCTGCAAGACCAAGACCAAGACCAAGACTGGGAGCGCAAGACCAAGACCAAGAACAAGACCGCGTATTTTTTGCAAGACGCAAGACCAAGACTGGCTAAGTCTCGTCTTGTTCTTGCATTTGGGCAACACTAATGCAAACCAAAAAAATCGGTACCAGTGAACAAATAGGTTTGTAGGTCGTAATCGAACCAAAAAAGATGCTAATCAAATTACAACCAGAAAGTTCAGGAGTTAGCAACGAAAGTTATCGTTTGACTTCCTTTGCGAACAATACAAGTTCTAACTTAGTCTGCAATATTCTGATGTGAGTTTATGTATTATTCACTTGGTAACGACAACGACTAAAATATTAAATTACTTAAAACCAAGCCAAGGGTTTCTTTCTAACTAAATTCTTAACACAATTTTCGAAATGAAAGTCGTTCCCTTTTTCCAGGAATTTTATAGCCTTAATTACAGAAGAACCTTCATAAATTGCGAGCTCTGACACCTCGAAACCTGATGCTTTCACGTTCCCCGTTTTTAATGCACAATTGTTTTTCCAACAACACCACAAAATTTAGTGTTCATAATTAAAGTCAACGCCGTCTGAGGCGAACCACAAACTGTTAATTAACCTAATTTTAAATAAACCTTGTGCAACAAAATAAGAGTTAAAGCATTATTCAATTATTCATTTACTATGATCTGATTAAACGAATATAACTGTTCAATTTAAAATGAAATGAGGACAGCAAATTAATTGTAGGCTTGATTTCGGTGAGTCTTAAATCAAATCCTCTTTGCGATAAGTACTAAATAAAACAACCGCTAATAAAGTACTATGATTTATAGATGTTAATGTTGAAACGACAAACGTCCTAGCATAATTGTTTATTTTAAACAATGAAAACGTACAAAATATGTGAGTTGTGATATGTCTTCGCCATATACAGGTACAGTTTTCAGGAGGCGAGAAATAGTTACCGATTAATGGCTTTAAATAATAAAATTTTCACTACACTTTCGTAAGTATTATCATTTACGTACGTTTTACATTACTTATTCTTATTATAACTGTTAAATTATTCAATATATAATAAAATCTAATACATTCAAATCACAGAATTCAGCCTATACCCTGATAAATTATGGCAGCTGGGTTTCTAGGTACTTATTTGTATAGAGGCAGATAGCGAACATCGTCTTACATATATTATTATCCAAATACTTAAGTCAATTTACGTCACTTCCTAAGCAAACTTACGCCTACTATTCCGGACCTTATTATAACAAACGTTACAAATCTTACCTGATCCTCGGCTTTGACATAGAGCACGTACTCCATGTCAAGTTGAAATGGGTCTGTCCCTCTTGTACGAACTACGCCGGATCTCTCATCGACTTCGAAACGCCCGCCGGTTCTGTCTCGTACGATGAAGTAGTGGATATTGTGATCAGAGTCAGGGTCTCGAGCTTGAAGAGTGAAGACTGGGGTGTTCGGAGCTGCGTTTAGTTGTACTACTGTCTGCATGGGGAGAGGTCTGTTGATGAAGTACGGTGGCTCGTCGTTCACGTCTTTTACGTGGATGATGACACGCTGGTTGTCAGTATCTGGAATATTAAAGAAATATGTTTAATATGAAACCAAGCCTAAAGTAAAGCAAGAGCCTAACTTTAATGCTGGCACATTAATTTTAGACTTTATTATAACGTAATATTGTAGCTAATAGCGGTCTCAACTAAACCGCTTCACTCTTTTATAAAGGTCTTAACTATCAAAAAAGTAATGAAGAAACCAAAAAATAATAGACTCAGTAATATCCTCTCTTTAAGCTAGGCCTTCAAATTGAATTCTTAATTTGAAAACCTGAATAAACAGCCTTTTATAACTTTGTATTAGGTTCATAATTTAATATTAACAAGTTTTAACGCGCTTATCTCTTTAATCCATAACATTTTCTTAAATAAAAATAATGCTTTACTTAAATATTAATGAACTTAGAAACTCATTAAAAGGGTATTACTAATTTCTTAAGACTATAACTAAATACTTACACTTTAAAGCCACTGTAATGTTAGCATGGAAAAGAAGATACACATGTTATTCTCATAAATATACAGATACACACATATTCATACATATCAAAAGTAGAAAGGTTAAAATATTTAAAGAGTTATCTTAATTTAAATTTTAGGTAATTCGTAATGGTCCTGAAGCATTATCCGATTAATAATATAAAGACACAAGAAAACATTACCAAACTTAGGATGTTGTTGGTTTAACCACAATAATTTATAGAATCAGAAGTTCATCGTATATTCTTAAAACGAAATACAATTTATTGTTAATTTTTGTTGTTAATATTATTAATTTAATTTAATTAATACAAGACCTGTATCATCGATATGTATACCTAACTATACTAATACATCCAGATTCTAAATACTTCAAATACGTAAGCTGTTCTGTGAATGAAAAAAAAACTTTCTATCTCCAGTTTCTTTTTGAAACTAGATCGCAAACGTGTGACCTGAATGACTTGATTGACAAAATAGTACAAAACCCTTAGTGTGACGTACAAACGAAGAAGTATTATTAAGCACAGCATGCTCATGTATACACCTAAATAAATTGTATATAGTAGATATAAAGACCCTAAATTGTACACAATCTTCAGTTTTTGTAACTAAATCACAGTCGTGTGCCCTGATTGTCCTAAAACATTTTCCGGTTGATAGTACAAGACCCCTGGTGTGGCGTACAAACGACAGAATATTATCAAACATAGCCTCTAATACTGCTCTATCCGCGCGGTATCCCTTTTTGTCCGACGGGATTTTCCCAAATCCAAAGCATAAATCCGCCGTTTGCTGTAATCCTATTCCACGGATCGAGTTTCGGATAGTTTCACACATTGCTAAGCGTAATACATTGACCCAAATGTGTCTTATAGAGACCCTGAATATTATTAGATAACCAATTATACGGTTCTAATGTGTGGTAGTGACATTATCTTCATTAATTCAATTTGTTTGTTTGAATTAAGCTTGGAATTTTCGTCAATTACCAAAAAAATTTAAGATTGTTAAGCCTATAGCTGATCGTTCTGATCTAAATACATATTAATATTTTTATGAGTCTTTGTATTCTGCAATACCATATCGAGTACACTACAGGGAAGAGTGAGCCCATCACAATGATAAGACATGACTCCGTTTTGATCTCAACACAGAGATAAAAAATATATTATATAATATGTCATACACATTTATTAAAATGGTAAGTAAATCACAACAAAACTAGTCAGAACATACTATAATTCACAATAAACCAATACTACTTATGATTTACGGTAATTTACGCGTGATAAATCTTCAATGAATATATGTGTACAAACAAATCGTTATAGGTTCAAAAGCCAAATTCGTGCGCTAGGTTCTGTTGTGGGAAGTAAGGAAGTTTGGAACAGCGCCAAAAATCCGTAACTTATGTATGGAAACAAACATTCGTAAACATGTTAACATAAATACATGTAGATCTAATATTTACTCCGAGATTTGGTTCCCCAAATCGTTGATTCTATTTATCTAGTCAATTTTGCAGCGAGTCTCGACGACAGTCAAGAATTGAATTACGATGACTACATGTATTCCCGTATATTCATATTTTTTTAATATTAGCGCTCAGGGGTGACTTATTTATTTTATTATGCTTACATTTGCTTAGTTATAGGAATGTTTACTATTGTTTATTAAAGCTAAAAATCACAACTTCGGAATGATTTTTCTATTTTTAAAATTATCGTTACTATCATTCCACTTCCTCTTTTCAGCAGTGACAAATTCCAGTGCAGCATTGGCTTCGCGCCAACGAAAGATGGAATTGTTCCGTGCCAATGTAAACCACATCTTTAGCTAAATTTCACCGAAGCCGTTAAAGGATTAAATCAATTGCGAGCAAGTCACTGTTATCAAGTTTCGCCCGTTTCTAATTTCGTTTTGACGGGCGTATAGCATTTTAATTTTTGCTCCTTGATTGCTGAAGCGGAGGCGTAACTGACACTCGTATCTCGTGAAATATAGGTGGTTTTAACAGAGCTTGGAACAGGTGAGTGGGCGGTGGTGGCTCTCACCCCGTCTGCCAGCCTGCCCGTGATGCGCATGCGTACTCTACGACCGCGTGTTTGCCTCGTGACTGGAGCGCGCCATCCGTACCCTCAGAGACCAAACTTACATTACGATCCTTTAAATTTACGTTGTTGACGTAACAGATTACCCTCAGTTCGATTGAGGAAACCGACAACGGAGCTTTGGATAAGTACAGGGTTTTTAAGTTGCTTAATCGCACATGTGTTTGATGTTAAATTTTGGTTAGGATCACCTTTATAGGATTAATAACGCAACTAGTTGTTAACAAATTACATACCTATGTTCTTCAGAAATGTTTCAGAAATGTATGAAAATACTAATCAATACATAGCTCCTGATTCAATTTATAGGTACTCGTACATAGTTCATTCACTTTCAGTGCGAGGTTCAATTCAATTTTACGACTAACAAAATCGTACGTGCAAGTATTTTAAATTTCAAATACGCTTTTTATTCAAATCATAAACAAACATTACTTTTCTTCATAAGCACAAAAAGAGCTTAACAAGACATCGTACAGCTGAGTATTCAGGTATAATATCATAATTTCTTATGTGCGCATACAAAGTAGATTACTAAGTGTGAAAATGCTCAATATCAGCCTGGAAGTACTAAAACGGTAATGAAACTGGAAAACTTAAAGGAAAGTGTGAAGACGTTCTGTAGATTATACCCTTTGCGACTTCTGATTCAACTCGACGATTAACTTGTCGGTATTGTCTCTAAGAGAAAGTTAAATTGTAATTGCCATTCGACAAACGACTGAAATAATGATTGTTATTAATACTCAGAGGGAATGGATGAAATAAGCAATTGTTTAGTCTGTGATCTCAAATTAAGAAGGAAAATCTGTGCAACGTTTTCAGTAGATTTAGGAACGATTATCGTATTATTGTTTTGTTACTGTTGTTAGAAGATACGAGGAAAGAGTTAGTCTATTTTTATGGATAAAGGAATGTTTGCCTTTTTTTTTTCAGTTGGAGGAAATCACCGGATCGCGGGCGGGGTATGTGGGAGTTGAACCGCACTAAAACCTCCAACCGCTCACACTCAGCGTCCGAACCCCGGCTGAAACCAGAACCCAGCACGGGGTTTGAAGGGACGGCGCGACGCGCTACGCGCTCGGCACTCTTTCCCGTCGCTCCGTCCCCAGTTATCTATTGTAGTTATATATAAGTAATCTATTGGGTGGTTTATTCTTAAATCTAAAAAAAAATATATAAATGAGGTTATATTATAGAGTCCTTTAATAGATATGATGGGATCGCTCCTGATGAAATTTAAAGAATTTGACTGTCAGTCTAGCCCAGCTGATGTCTATAAGAGATCTATTATCTTGCTGGTTATCAGTAGCTAAATTTGTCTCTCTAGTACGCAGTTGTGATTATGTGATTATTTCTTAGTTATAAATTTTAATAAATGAAATTTTCATTTATGGGAAAAACGTAATTTGTTTTTCTTTCCATAATTCGTTCTGAAACAGCTCGGACATCGGAGAAATAGATTGGTTAGCGAAATTATACTTTGAAAATCGGACCGAGATTTATTGGTACCGCATTGGGTTTGAACTCCTGGGTTAACCTGGAATTATGTCGAGGAAACGTTTTAATTTTCTTTAAGGAATCTTATTATGCAAAAACATTTCTTGGTAACAAATAGTGTAACATATTCGAAGGTAGTTCACAACGTGATAAAATTAAGTAGACACAGTATATAAACATCAATAGTCTTTTATATCATATCTTAAAATGTCTCACTATTTTTTTCTATTAGGTATTGGACACTTAAAGAGTTCAAGGTGTTCTGAGAAAGTTCATTATCTTGAAATTAAGTTCTTTTTTCTCAAGACGAGTCCCATTTATAAAAACTGCTTAAAAATAGCTGTATGAATCTTTCAAGCAAATAAAGTAAACTTTTAAAAATCTACACAATAATTTATTCTACGCTAAAGAAACTAAACTTAAGATGCAGATGAGAGCTAAAATTCATACTTTTCGTAAATCCAATTAAGTCTCTTGATAAAATCAAAGCATTAGCATAACTGAAAGCAAATCAGGAATTTTCTTTGACAAGCGTAGCCCGGATTTTCGGGCGACTGTTTTATTCATTAACATTCCGTGAAAATTGGATCGTCACGAATGGTAAGATATTTAAGGACAAGAAAAACAACTATATCATTTGGGCAGTCAGATTGACTTTATTTTAGATAAATCATTTAACAATTACAAACACAAGTGTTTTATGTGTGAAATGTTCTTTTAAAATGTTACTCTAACGTATTGTTTAATTAAAAATGCTAATGCAGTAATCCTGATGAGCATGTTCTACTTAGTTATTTTCATTGACAACAATTGCAGTTTTATGCCTATGCCTCACTAATTGTATAATACGATTAACCTTTACCATCACAGCTTACTGAACTCTCTTTAGTCATTCTTTAACTATGAGACTATAAATCGTACAAGCGACTATTACATGAAATTGTAATAATTAGTTTAACATAATATTTAATCCTTAACTACAACCCGCTCAATTATAAAACTAATTGAATGCTGAAAACAGTTAAATTTACTGTATTTAAATTACGGTGTGCATGGCAACCGCTGTAAAATTGCACGGCGCGCGTTCACTGAACTAAAACACAGTCTGTTCGTTCATGTGGCCGTTTTCCGCGCAATTATGAATATGGCACATGCCGTGACAAACTGAGCAACGAAAATTGCCGCTAAAATTGGAATTGTCGTTTGCCATGCTAATTAATGATTGCGCCACTTCATGGACTCTAACCTTGTTAATTTCCTCAAAGCCAAACGAGTAGAGCGACTAAACTCATGTATATTTTATCAGTTGTTTCACGATCCACTTGGCATTTTCATGAAAAACAAAACATCACTTTACGTCCGACGTCTCCTCTGAATACAAATTAAACTATCCTGATGTAAAGCTTTTAAGTTTATAGCATTACATCAGTCTCAAGAAAATGTCACGACAATTTTGCTTCATAACGCTATATTGAATTTGTATGAAAGCCATTAAAGGAATATTTATAGTTGGAGGGAAGGATCGCGTGAGGTTGTCAATTTGTCGGGTCGTAGTACGTAATACGGGCTATAATGTAACTTGAGCAATTAGACCCGAGTCGTAGGGCTTCATTAGACTTGATATGAACACTCAGACACTCTTATCAAGGGCTTTGAACTCGTCATTTAATTGGTCGTTCATTTATTACGTGTCGAAACACTTTAATGACCAAACGATTGTGAATAAATCAAACAAACGCTTGAAGAGTTTTTTAGTAGAATAAGGGTTAGTTTACAATTATTAATTTTACGAGTATAAGGAATACACGTATTAAGTTATCATGCTTCGCTTTATTTTCATTATCTTCTAATAATTTAATATTAAGCGTGTTATACCTAAAACATTCCAGTTATATCACATTATCCGTTCCAAAATTTAGTAGGTACCTACGTCTAAAATCCAGAGTTATATTTGCGGAAACTATGAAAGACTATAATTTATTACGCTTTACATCATGTCCTTATTTGAATGTGTATAACATTGTTAATTTCATACATTCAAGTTATAATTTAATTTTGCAGACGCCGACAAAAACTTGACGGTAGTCTATTCAACGTAGATTGAAAACTGGACTTTTGTGAATCGAAACCTGTGACGAGCGTGGGTTGTTTGACGATATTCATTCACGGTTTTATAGAAATTTCCTCTTTGAAAAAGGATATTTAGAGCACTCCCTGTGCTTCAAACATGAAAGGGACGTAAGAATAGCTTTTTGAAACTATTTGTCTGAATCTAGCTACAATCAATCCGAGTCAATATTCTTGAGATGTTTAATTAAGTGCTTTAGAAAATAGGCTCATTGAATCGAAACAAAGACGCAACAGAGTAACTGTTAGAATGTAGTTTACACTGTTGATTAAAAAACTTTTATTCGATAAAGATCCTCTCCTTATAGAGGAACTAATGGAAAATCGATTCTAAATATAAAAATAGCAAATTCAACCAAAAGTTTTTGTCGAATAGATGCTGTCTGTAATGTTAGTTGTCATGTCGTCTCCAAATAAAAAGCAGAACGCGATCAACGCACGCTATTTTATCAGACTACCACAATACAGCAATCTGGACAATGGCTGAGTCCACGCACGTCACGTCAACAATCACATCCAATGTATGGACAAAAGAATCAGTTTGGATACATTTTCATTTAGTACGCAATCAAAAAATTTTGATGCGCTGCTGCTGTTACTGATATCGTTTTCAAAATCGCTTAGGTACACGATAAAAGTACATACCTTTTTGTGTCATTAAGACTTCAAGTACCTTTAAGTATTTTTACGTCTTTCTTTTGTTTCTGCAGTTTGCCTTTACACTAATACACACTACACCTACTGCTACGTCTACTTTGGACTACTAATTAGCATATTTTGTCTGCCCGGGTACAGAAATCCTTTACTAACCTAAAATGATTACTTTTTACCGTCTTTCATAATTTCCGCAACCCTAATTATTATTACAAGAAGGATTACAAACACCGTCTTATAACCACATCCTTTTTATAAACATTCAATTATCTCATGTACCTCAACTGGGGCGGCGCGACGGGAAAGAGTGCCTTGGGCGTAACGCGTCGCGCCGTCCCTCAAAACCCCGTGCTGGGTTCTGGCCTCAGTCGGGGATCGGACGCTGAGTGTGAGCGGTTGGAGGTTTTAGTGCGGTTCAACTCCCACATACCCGGTGATTTCCTCCAACTAAAAAAAAAAAAAAAAAAAATTTACCTCAACTTTATATTTCAGTTAATCATAATAAAATTAAATAACGCTATTTAACTTCATAGCCATATATACATAGCCATATTCTGAATGACAAAAGCTTTTTAATATCATAGCCATAAACTAAAGAAAACCTCATTGAAACATCAAACGACTTCAGTAAATGACCCATACACGTTTACGATTTAACTCCAAGTTTATGTTTAGAAACTACGAGTTTCTGACACTTTTCCACCTCCGCTTACATTTCCTAAGTTGAAGTCTTGAAATGAAAAACTTTAAGCTGAAAGTGATGGAGTTCAGAGTGCAAAGGAAACAGGTGTGACAAATGGTATATATTTCTCTTGATATACGTGCCAAGTGTTGGTAGGTATAATCACGAAGATACTACTGAGGTTTAACTATCTGGATAGAGAGATTTAGATTATTGCGGTTATTGCGGTATTATCTACAGTAGTCTACAGCTATAGAAGGATTTACTTAAACATTCTGACCATGCTCAGCACAGCTTATCCGTGAAACATTTCATGCCTTTGAAAACATCAAATATCATTATATTTTAAATATCTAATTTGAGATGTTTTTAAAGTGTTTTTCATATAAATATATCGCTTTAAAGATATACCCTAACGCGCACGTACAACCATAAGCACATCCAGATAGATTGCTTCGCTTTTTAGTACCTATTTTACGAAAACAGTTACCGGATGTTGTTATATATTTTTATGTGCATACGTTAAAGTCATTGTTCCTTTTATTCGCTTTAGAATTTAATATTAATATTTACATCCACGCACAAATGCCGTTTTCAAAACTAGGATCAGTAAAACAAAAGAAAAACACCATAATTTACTTCATTTTTCGATGAAAAACAGCCCAATCTATTTCATTAAAACTAAGCGTGAAAAACAGTTTAATTAAATTACTGTATACAAACCAGCTTACTCGCCCATAGATATTCGGCGGCCTAATTCTTAAAATAAACAAAATATTTCTAACAAAACATGAACTGATTTATAGCGGATAACCTGCTTAAAATTAACGGCGTTGCTTTTATTAAATACATCATCATTATGAAACATCTATCAAGAATTTGGGAATGACGGAACTATGATTGTTGAGGTTGATGATCGCTTAGTTAGTCATGTGCGGATCTTTTCTGAAGCCGTTAATTCTTCTGACTTCTGCTCAATACTTTTCAAGGTATGCAGATGCCAAAAATATTTAAATAACCATCCAGTTTTCAAACGAGATACCGGCAAACGAACGAGAAAGAGGGTAGACAGATTTGTCTGCTCTTAAATGACCTACCCGCAGTTCTTCAGTCTTCCCGTGATCATGGCGCTTGAAACAGTGCTGAAATATCGGGACCTCTCAATTAAAAATAATCGTGGTAAGAACCCGTTTAGTAATAGTGTAAGTGATGTACGATGGTTTGTGTCTCCCAATTTTTTTTTTCTTTTTTAAATGCGGTAAGAAAAACAGAACTGTTGATTAGAATAAAGGACGAACTGTGATTCTAAGTTAAATTATTATCGAATTAAATATATCATTATGAGCATTGAAACAAGTTCATAGAATAAATGCATTCATATTATTTTAAAAAGGAAATTGGTACATTCGCGAAAACGTAAACTATGCGACATTTTCATTAGAACGTTGTCCGGAGTCGTCGGTTCAATGTCCGGTTCGATCTATTTTTAACACCAGCTGGACGTTAGTACGTTACACATACGTTCCGTATTCCGAACAATACGGTCAGTGTGACCTAGTAGATCAGCCATTTGCACTCCGACCTCCCAGTCGAATACTATTCTGTAGGGATTCAGTTGAGATCAGACAGTAAAAATGTCTACTTTTGTTAGCTTTGGCAACCTTATTAGTCTAACATAGGTACGAATACACCTACATGTGTGATTTGGTTTGGACATAAAGTTTAAAAGATGAAATTTCAGATGATATAATAATAATATTGACTGGTCGTTCTGCCATGGTCATTAATTCTTGGTAAACTCAACAACATAGAATATGTTATATCTTTACGATATATCTAATAATGTTACATATAGGCCAAGTGGATTATAGCATAGTCAATAAGATTAATTACCCAGACTCTTTTTCACTAAGAATAACTTTTCGTCAATACTTTAGTTACGAGTCTCGATCTAAGCTCTCAAGTGAACTGTTCCTGAATACTCTCCCTAATGTCATTTCGAGTTGGTAATACGATTACTGGAAAAAGTACGATCTACAATAAAGCCAGCGTACAAGCCATTTTAAACTGATTAACATTTGCAGGCACGTATCGGCGGCTCACTTAATGAACCCATTGCAGTCATTAGCAAGAGCCACGCTCTTTACTAGACGTAATTGCCCTTAGTAAAGTATGAAAGACCTAGCCTTCTCAATTATTCACTACTTTAACTAAGTTTTTTAAGCACACGTTTCTGTTGCAAAGCTATGATAAAAGGAAAGAACATAAATATCACACCTATAGTGAAGTTACTACCTACTGCCTCCTTTAAGGTTTTGTATTACATCTCGTCTGAAGATTATTTTGCGTGTCTGTGAGTACTTTCACAAAAAAAGTAGTAATTATCTGTATCATTTGGAGCTCCAAACTCAACGAAACGTTCTATTGTCAAACATACATAATTCATCTAAAACAACTTAACAACCCTAGACCGAACAGAGATAGTCCTTAGCGCAAACCTTACTTGCGTACATAATCCACAAGGTGAATGTCACGCGCTTTGAAGGATGAGGTCAAAGTTTTCAAATCGATACTCTCAGAACAGACACTTTCGTGAATAGAATCTATTTTTTTCATGATTAGCAGTACCAGCAACATCGTTCGCGCGAACTTCTACAAAACATCAGTTGTAATTTTTATCACGACCATGGCACTCAACTTTCGTTATTTTATTACCTTCTTAAAATATGCAAAAGTGTTGTCTAAAGCATATTAATTTATTTTAATACTGTTGGCATTTTGGGTGATTCTGCTGTTCAAGATTTAAACACCCACATATCTGATCGTAAGGGGTAACTGTCGCTCATGGATCTCTGCAATTTAAAACACTGTGCTGCCGTTACCTACGGCCCGGCCCATCTTTCAGGACTCTCTTCAAACCTCAACAAGTAACATATTCTGTCGATGTTACTTGTTTGGTTAAACAATAATTTACGTAGGTCACAGTAAATTATATGTGACTGAAGCACATGTTCGCTCACGTATGTGACAGCACCGCCGCCACAATGAAAAATAAATGTATCCCGAACCCTAACGAGAACAACATTAGGAGAACACTACGAACAACAACTACTAGTTTGTTGTAAATTACTAAGTCCTGTGTTTCCTGTGCTGCACACGTATCATAAAAAAAAACAAATTAATTGATTAGTTGTTATATGTTTTTCAGTGTCAGCGAAGGTATAAGGGTGCCAAGTATGATGGCTTCCCCTAGTGTAGGTATACTCTAAACCAAAATCAAAACTGCAAAAGTTTAAGCGGGCGTTGCGCTGAAATCAATAATTTCGTCTCCAGACGCGGCCTCGGTCTTGTTTCAACGAAATAGACTGCTTATATTTAACTAAGAACCTTGGATAACGCTTTATAATCCAATCGTGTGTGGCTTTCGGATCTATGAGAGCTTTATGACCGTTAATTAACACGGATTGGATCGTTCTAGTTTTTTGTTTGAAGCATCGTAAAGTTCCAGATGTGGGCAGCGGCTTAGATAATGATGCATATTATTGTTATTTTTATTGTTTTTTAGTAATTAAATGATGTATTTGTAAATAATTGAATTCTATTTTGGGAATTATGGGAAAGTTTATCACTACACTATGAGATATCAATTACGATTAACACGACCGAGCTGATGAGGTGTGATTACTTTTGATCATGAACAGTTGCAGCGAGATACCTAAATCGCCAAACTAATATATTTTTTTTAATTTTACTAGGTTAAATACTAACATAATACTATTTTTTGTTATTGAATGAAAATTGAAGGCTTTAACATTAGATACTTCACGTAATGCCTTAAGGTATCAAACTAATTAGGTATAACCTAAAACTATTATTAGTAACATAACATGTATCATCAACCCTGGACACTCGCATAAACAGACGGTTCTAATCAAACTAACATCAATTCAACGAATTTGTCCTTACTCAAGGGATCATTTTCAGAGAACTGTGATATTAGTAATTATAATTAGTATTCCACCAAACTTTGAATTCTCTCTTTGATCTATAAGTCGTTGACTTGTAGAGTAACAGCTATGACTTAGATAACTTTCTTTTAGTTATTACATTTCTAATGGAACTTGTAAGAATTCTTTATATTTATTTTTACTAATAATTCATAAGATCTGATTGTTGACTGTTTCTCTTAGATCTTTTATTCGGAACAAAATCATTGGTTATACGAAAGTGAGTCCACTGCTGAGGTGGTGCCTCACATCACCAAAGATGAGGTCCAAGAAGCCGTGGTCAAAATGAGCAGGAAAGACACGGCGCCCGGCCCGGACGGCATCCACGGCCGGGTCCTCGCCTTGGCCCTCAATGCCCTGGGGGACCGACTTCTGAGGCTGTACAATTCATGCCTGGAGTCGGGACGGTTTCCCTCGCTCTGGAGGACGGGCAGACTGGTCCTCCTACGTAAGGAGGGGCGCCCGGCGGACTCAGCCGCCGGTTACCGTCCCATCGTACTGCTGGACGAGGTGGGCAAATTGCTGGAACGCGTTCTGGCTGCCCGCATCGTTCAGCACCTGGTCGGGGTTGGACCCGATCTGTCGGCGGAGCAGTACGGCTTCCGGGGGGGTCGTTCGACCGTAGATGCTATTCTACGCGTCCGGGCCCTCTCGGAGGAGGCCGTCTCCCAGGGTGGGGTGGCTTTGGCGGTGTCGCTCGACATCGCCAACGCCTTTAACACCCTGCCCTGGTCCGTGATTGGGGGGGCACTGGAGAGGCACGGAGTGCCCCTCTATCTCCGCCGGCTGATCGGCTCCTACCTGGAGGCCAGGTCGGTCGAATGTACCGGGTACGGTGGGACCTTGCACCGGTTCCAGGTCGTGCGCGGTGTTCCACAGGGGTCCGTTCTTGGACCCCTCCTGTGGAATATCGGGTACGACTGGGTGCTGAGGGGCGCCCTCCTCCCGGGCCTTAGCGTCGTTTGTTACGCAGACGACACGTTGGTCGTGGCCCGGGGGGACGACCACAGAGAGTCTGCCCGTCTTGCCACAGCGGGGGTGGCCCTCGTCGTCGGCAGAATCAGAAGGCTGGGCCTCGACGTGGCGCTGCATAAGTCCCAGGCCCTGTGGTTTCACAGGGCAAGGGCGGTACCGCCCGTCGACGCCCACGTCATAGTTGGAGGCGTCCGAATCGAGGTCGGGGTGCATCTCAGGTACCTCGGCCTCGTGCTGGACAGCCGTTGGACCTTCCGGACCCATTTCGAGGCACTGGTTCCCCGTCTTGTGAGGACGGCCGGCCATCTCGGTCGGCTGCTTCCGAACATCGGGGGACCCAGCCACGCCGTGCGCCGCCTCTACGCGGGGGTAGTGCACTCGATGGCCCTGTACGGTGCGCCCGTTTGGGCCGAGCCTCGCACTCGGGCAACTGTTGCCCGGTGCCTGCGTCGGCCACAGCGCATCGTAGCCATCAGGGTCATCCGCGGGTACCGCACCGTCGCGTTTGAGGCGGCGTGCGTGCTGGCGGGGACGCCGCCCTGGGAGTTGGAGGCGGAGGCGCTCGCTGACGATTATCGTTGGCGATGCGACCTTCGCGCCCGGGGCGTGGTGCGTATCCTGCCGGAAGCGGTCCGGGACCGGAAGGTTCAATCTCGGCGGTCCGTAATGGAGTCGTGGGAACGGCGACTCGCTAACCCCACTTGGGGTCTGCGGACCGTCGAGGCGATCCGCCCCGTCCTCAAGGATTGGGTGGGTCGTGGCAAACGTGGACGCCTCACCTTCTGGATGGTGCAGATGCTGACCGGGCACGGGTGCTTCGGAAGGTATCTGCACCTGATACAGGCAGAGCCGACGACGAGGTGCCATCACTGTACGAGATGCGACCGGGACACACCAGAGCACACGCTCGCGCTCTGCCCCGCATGGGAGCAGCAGCGGTGTGTCCTGGTCCGACAAATAGGACCGGACTTGTCGCTCCCGGGCGTCGTGGCGTCGATGCTCGAGAGCGACGAGTCCTGGAAGGCGATGCTCGACTTCTGCGAGTCCACCATCTCGCAGAAGCAGGCGGCGTCGTGGGCGAGGGAGAGGGTATATTCCTCCCTCCGCCCAGCGATTGCCCGACGCCGCCGTCGAGCAAGGGGTCAGAACCGGGATCTCGCCCGGACTCTGGCCCCTTAAAAGGTTCGGGTCCCCAACGCATGCGAGTGCGAGCGGGGACCCAAGAAGGTGTCGTGTCTCGCTCAGCACGCCCTTAGCGTTAGAGCATCCGGGGGATGGGGGACCGCGCTCCCCGACCCACGCTGGTTCTGACCCAGCGGGGTATTCCGTGGGAGGGTGACACGCGGTCCAGCCATCTTGGCGGGCTTCGGATAGCCCGCCGACCGAGAGAGCCGGTGGCCGTATCGCCGGCGGCTGCCGGTTCGGCGTCCGGAGGGGGCGGCGCGACGGGAAAGAATGCCTTGGGCGTAACGCGTCGCGCCGTCCCTCATAACCCCGTGCTGGGTTCTGGCCTCAGCCGGGGTTCGGACGCTGAGTGTGAGCGGTTGGAGGTTTTAGTGAGGTTCAACTCCCACATACCCCGCCCGCGGGGCGGGCGGGGATCCGGTGATTTCCTCCAACTAAAAAAAAAAAAAAAAAAAAAAAGGTTATACGAAAGTACTATAAGTATTTGTTCTGAAATATTTCCCAAAAACCCAATTTATGCATTTATACATATTACTTCCTGGTCTAAAGTAGGGTTCTGTACCTTTCAGCAGAACAAAAACAATGAATCTAAGACGGGTTTAATGCGTAAGTTTTAGTGTTCAAGGCACGCCTCCGAGTATGAACGAGGCAAGGGGAAACTTAGAAAACTCATCAGACGGACAGAGAGCCCGCCCGCTGACTTTACTTGTGAGCAAACTTATATTGCACCAACTTACCACATAAAGTTATAAGCACCCTAATGAAAACATGTTTGGTTGGTAATTTACACCATATCGTTATTAAAAGGTGTGATATAATATACATATATATATATAATATTCTGTATTTTGATCTTGATCGACTTCTAGTCTTCTATATTCTTCTGTTATTGTCCGCTTACTAAAGGAATAGTTAAAGTACGTTTATATAAATGAAAAAACAATCCAATATTTGTAATATTTCTAAAGTATCTTTCATTTGGCATTATTTCCATGATAATACCTATACAATATTATAACGTTATTACAATAAAAAACTCCTCGACCTCGATAAGATTCCCCTACGGTATTAAATTGATGAAAATATCGAAACATAAGAACCATCGACGTAAGTAAGAAGTCTTTGGAGATTAATATTCCTTTTCTTTCGTAAAAACAAAACACTACAAAGTTATGAATAAGGATTTCACAATACACAAGTGCCATCTATTGCTGGCACTTATGACGAGAGCCCGTCCCTCGCAGACGTCTCAAAAGGGGTGTTTTACAGAGAATACGTGCAGAGACGTCGAGGGACACGATTCCTACCATTGCAAAATCACTCCCCACTTCCATACACTATACCCTTTCAACCTTAATGGGAGAGCGTTCCGTACACGTATGACAATTCAAAAAAAAAGCAATTTTTTCTTGCAAAATGAAGTCTTATTAACTTCAGTCGTTCCTTAACAAAATCCTGATATTTTTTTAGATCTTTAGTATTCATGATCGCTACACGAAAGTATCAAAGACCCTTAAATTGGTTCACCTCGAGGTAACTATAAAAACTCTCATATTATCCTCCTTTACTGAAATCACTTGAATAACAATTGATAAAACCCAATGTTTTTTCTACGAAAAAGGAACTGTAAATTTTCCTCGGAACAGGCAGATAATTTGGTAAAAAGCGATTCTACATCGACGCAGAGCGGTTGAGGACGCAGCGGAGGTAATAAACCTTGTTCAACGGAACGAAAATATAAACAAAGGTTTACTTACATAAGTGTTTGAACAGACACGCGTACAAAGTTGCTTTTGAAGCATTTTTTAATGTTTTTGTCTGGAAAATACAGGCACATTACTAACAGTCTTCAATCAAGATAAGTATACACAAAAGGAAGGTTCATGCTACGAGCGGTTTACAAAACGAAGTGTACAGACTACATTGAAAAATAGCCACTGCTTTATAAAGCTTAGGTTAGTAACAATTTTATTTGTGTAAGTAAATAAAAATATACCTTTATGATAAAATAATATTGTTATGGTAGGTCATTGTTAAAACTATAATTTTCGACATCGATATAATCTATGAAATAAAAATAATTTAAGCCATGACAGTTATATCTAATCTTTAGATGTTCATTTTCATGGGCATTAATTGGATTATAACTTTCGAATAGAGTTAATTTGATTTTGGTAAAATATTAAGTGTAGGTATAATGAAGATAAAGAAAATTATATTGAAAGTTCAATAAGTAAACAAACATATAATCATTACAATAAAACGTTAGTTTCCAAGTCGTTAAAATTAAAACAAAGCTACAACCCCTTGACCACATTACGGATCATATCTTTTTAATGATCGTTCTCACTTCCATTTAGTTCTAGATACAAAAACAATATGCCGATAAAACATGTATAACTATCCTCTAGGAAACAGTTAGAGTCGTCGTTAAACCCTGTCATAACAGGGAAAAGAGTGCAATTCAACTTTATAACTGGCTGGATGACACATAAAATCTAAGTGCCTAGGTACGAACGAGATAAACCTATTATTACGAAGATAGAGAAAATTGTACGACTATCGAGACTGAAATTACGTTCTTTAGATGCTAAAATGTTGCATGCAAATTTATCTAACGAGATTCTGAAATTGGAAAGTATTGTTTAGGGACGGAACGGAGTAAAACTCATTAAATTCCAGTGTTTCGTGAATAAGTTCGACCTAGTTAGTTTTACAGCGAAAAATGTAGTTCCGAGTTATTCTGGCTTAAGTTAAATGGTTGCGATTCTCCAACAAAACAATGCAGTTTTTTGCGGATGGCGTTGTTTGTAGCTTGAAATAATTGGGTAAAATACCACCAAGGCAGAACAATGTGTGAATAACGTTAATGTTTAAAAATCTTGTACTAACACTAATAAAGAGTAACAATGAAATATTCAAAAATACATTAACGGAACAAAAACTTTACTACTCTTAGACGAACGATGGAAAAATCAACAAAAGCCAGGAAGACGTAAATGAAAATCGTAAATTATAAAATGCAAATCTCTCAGTCGAAGCGTCTCAACAAATTCTAACAGGGTTTGGAGAAATAACAATACCGGGTAATCAAAACTCGTATACTTTGCGGAAAGTGCCACAAACAAGTTTAATTTTGGCAGACCACCGACCGAGTCTACCTCTTAATTCAATTTCTGTATAGCTACGCGAAACAACCCTCTGCAAGTAATAATGACATAGAAACTATACGGGACGGACGTTTCAATTAATGTTGCTGGACAGAGTTATAATTGAAACTGATTATGCTCGATATTTCAATCATGGTGGTGGACTTTATTTGATCGTTTCAATTGAAAATGTCAATAGTTTTAAAAAAATTGTTAATTTAATTTAAAAATTCAAGAAAAAGAGTTCAGGTTTCCACCGGGTGAGCTGATAGAATAGTAGAATTATAATTTAGACAACAGTAAAAAATATTCTTCTAATTAGGTAGGTATAGTTCGAATGGGTAGATTGGAACTCTTTGGACCGTTATTTTCTAAATTTAAATATCATGCTCCTATTTTGTTTGTCATTAATATAAAAACTGAGCTACATCACTACAGTGATAAATCATACGCTCATAACAGTACAACATTGGATTGGATTAAAAAATATTCTCACGCTTAAAAACAACACGATTTTTCATTTCATAATCTCCACAAAAAAATATGTATTGTTCTCGGTTCGAATTTAAAATTCAATTACGGCGGGTCGCGAGCCCGTCGACAACAAAGTTATTGATTTTAGTGTCGGGAACAATCAATCCGGGAGTTGTCTGCGACGCGGCTAAATCGACGGTATCCGGCCGGCGACGTGCAACGCCATCTATTTATCCCTACAAACAATATATGACAGGAATGATCATTTTCTTATTTGATTTATTCGTAACTTTGCTATGGTATCCGTTCGAATTTTGAATTTACAATACGTGTGCGTCTAGCCACAACAAAACTAGGTTATATATTTTAGTGTTAGGATGTATTGGAGTTTTAAGCTATAGGGCTTAATTCAATCGAACGCTTCGTTAGCAGTTTTGCAAAATATACAAAAACCATTATCTTATTAGACTGTTACAAACAATATTTCTACTAGTTTACTTGGTTATCATTCATATTTTTTTATTCAGTCGAGTGTCCTGAATCCAACAGTAAATCGATTAAGCATATGAAACAATGAATTCGAGAGTTGACCGTAATGCGTCTAAATCGACGATATCCGTCCATTGCTATGCAACGCCCTTTATCTCTATAAACACTGTAACACTGTTTTCTTATTAGATTTATTTCCAGCATCTTCATAGTTTACGACTTTTACTGACAACAAAGATGTATTTTGATTTATTGATGTTTAGTTTAATCAACAATATCCGTTCCACGATCTTGGTTCTAACACGAATTTACGTTTTGAGCATTATTTTATAGTGTTTATGATACTGTCCATTTATTGTGTTAAGTTGTTTAAAAGATTTTTTTACAACGGCAGTTTTGATTCCAAATTGTATTTTTTGGACGGATAAAATTCATTACCCATCACCATTACCATACAGGACTTTTTTGACCTCGTTTAAAGAGTGAAATTTCCACTTTGCCTTGATTTTTTTGTGTCATTTATTTCAATTACGAATTTAAAATGCCTACAAAAATCTTCTTACATGAACTCAGAGCTGCCCCAAGCCAACCGATATTTCATAACATCGAAATGAAACATTTAGAGTAATTGCACATTTTTGCGAGGAGTATTATCGTACATTGTTCCCCTGCAGACTATGCCCGGCTACCCCATGCACCGCATTGCGGGACCCGAACATATATCATTTTTAGAACGGTTCACGCATTCGTTCACTATTGTTAGAATAGTGCCGCGAGATTAACGACCCGTGAACTGTCGTGGAACCTGTTAAATTAATTTTAATTCTATAGTTTTAATATCTAGATAAAACGAGGTTTGATTAAGTGGGTGTGTACGCTATGATTATTATTTACCGTCAGTGAAATCTAAGTACTCTGTAGCACCTCTAGGAAATGTAAATCTTATGATGACGAACAAGTTTTCCTCTAATCTTGAATTATTTTTTTAAAATAATTTCTTTTATTCTTTACTTCATAAATCAATTAACATGTTATCCATGTAAAGATCCCCACATTATTTTATTCATTACCCTAATTTCGGCAAATAGCAATGAATTCCGATAAAAATGCCGTAAATATCCGCGTTACGTTTAACAAAAACTAATTACACGCACGAAACACGAAACAAAAGTCGTTTACACTCTCGATTACAATAAAACAGCGGTATTAATGATCGTCTATTTTTATGTTATCCCGCCGATCCACATTGGAACGACCTTTGCGCGAAGGCTTTCACGTTCATAAAACTCTACCCTAGCGTTACATCCCGAATTCGAGATATTCTACTTATATCTATGACGATATTTCTTATGGACCGAGTCGATATATCACCGCACCCTTCGGTGTTACCAGAAGTTTAGTACAAATCCATATATTTTCATAAATTATGCATCGTCGGATAACGAGTTTGATATCAAAGTTCTTTCGTACGGTTTTGTAAATCCAAAGATGAGGTCTTTTTATGAACAACATCATCGGAACTTTTTAGAAATAACTTATATTTGGAGTTGGGGATCAAATTGTATAAAAATTGCATAATTTTGTGTGATTTCATTAGTACTAAACAGCAATGTTATAATCCAGACAGACAGATTGCATACGTAATTAGACATGAAATGGAAATGATGGTACATTACCTAGTTAAAAAATATTCTCTACGATTCGGACAACAGGCTTGCGGTCACATCAAGTACAACTGATACTTAAAAGTTAGTCGAAAATATTCTTTTCTATTCGCATATTATTCTCTTATTCGTCGTATCTACTTCCGAAGAGTACATCAGCGGTAACGCCCCTTGATAACTCGGCTTCTTATTTCCGCTGAGTGGACTCCTTCGGGATGTTTTCTGTATAAGTTTATTCAACTGTCGATATCTACAGGATGTACTGCTTCCCGATAGCGGAGAAACGGCTTCAGTGAACACTGTATTTTGAAGGTACTTATACTCGATCTAGCGATAGAAATCAATCCTATTTCGAATAACCTTTATTTACGTCTTAAAAATATAGATTAGTGTTGAAGAATAGTTGAATAAACTAGTCTTCAAGTTTTTCGACTCTATTCTGAGTGTCTGTGACTGAACACGATAATTCACAATATATAATCATCAAACATATTTCTTTCTTTTCTTTCTTTCTTTAACTTAAAAATTATTAAGAGGTACTAATTTCGGACAGAAAATTTTCGCACTCAAGCTGCTGTCGCAGAATGAATATTAATGAAAAATATGAATTTAATATTAATAACAAGCAAATATTGCCAAGGTCCGGAAGCGCAGATGTTCCTACCTAAGTAAGGACCGTTGCCTGATCTTAATGAGCACAAAACGTGATAAAATATATAAACTGAGATACGTCTCAGACGCCTTATCTGAGCGGGAGGGAGTATTGTTGGCGAGCCACCCTTGAAATCGCTTCCCCGAGGGCTCAGGCCGAAGCGGGGGAAGGCACCCGCGGCCATTGACACCAATCTCCTGCACTGTTATGTGTATTCTATTGGATTTTTTCCCTGTAAGTTTACGCTTGAACGGCTGCTCACGAATGGACCATTTCATTTTTAGAACTGAACGCAAATAAATACACTGGAAACGTACGGTCAATGGTCAAGAGAATGTTACTAGACGAACGATTGATTTTTATTCAATTATAAAATTATAATTACATTAACTGCACTCAATTTTTTTATCATTAAAAGTAGGTATAAATACTATAAATTTAGGCAATATAGTTTGAAGAAATTTAGAGAAGTCTGTTGCAACGTTTGTTCAAACAAACCACGTCCAAAGTAAACAAGAAATGGGAACAAATCTAATCTGAAAAAGGCTATATGAAAAAATCTTGCAAATTTGAAATGCAAATAAAACTGATAAGTTCAAAGTGTGGGTGGTGTTTATTTATGAATCAGAGAAATACTGAAATATTTCTGTATTAGATCATTTGTAACTCCTATTTTTATGAAAATTATCATTGATGGAGTTCGAATTCGTCGACGTCTTTTACCTTTTTTCATATGAATGTTATTCGCAAAAAACACCTACGATTTACGAAACGTGAAACACACATTAGACGAAAAAGTCGTTTGGTCTAGTTATTTTCTTTGATGAATACATTTTTTCTTCTTTTATGCCTAAAAATTCGGTGTTATTTATGATGGACCCTCATTACATAAGATATGTACATACCGGAATTACCGGTAATAAACTTTCTTCAAAGCTCTGAGAAAATGGTTATTAGTTTTGTTTGTATACCTAAAGGTAATGATAACATTCTGTTATATTACGTTACACATTTCGTTGTAATTTCTTAAAATAGATATCTGAGAATTACATAACACGATACACCTAAACAATCCCAAATCACGTGACCTGTTCCGCGCAATTTTCACCTTTTTACGAACGAAATCGAAAGACACATTGTTTAGGTTTCCCGAGGAGAAGCATATAGTAGGTATTCTTTGTATCTAAATAAACTCGATATAAATAAACCGAGATTTCGTCACGATAATAGAAAACATGTGCTGAGGTAGGTTATGTAGCGAGAATCGCGACATTTCGCATATGCGTCGGCGTCTTTATTTATAAATATTCGAGTTGTCGAACGCTGACGGAGCAGACGCTCAATATTATTATTTAAACAAGACTAATGTAATAAGCAGATTACTGAGAACTAAATGATAATCCGTACCACTTCAGTATTATAACAAAGATCTTCGTGTCGATGAAGATAAACAATAAATCCACTTGAATGTTCCGGTTTGAAAATGATCTCATCAAAATTATTAGAAATTTCGTGGAACTAGCAAAACTAATTTAACAATATGACAGACAGATTAACTACCGAAGTTTAGGTACTAGTTAGAACTAGCGGGCATTGTTTTAAGCGCTAATTTGTCTTAAAAGAACATAATTGATTGAATTTCGAACAAACTATTAAATAGGTTCTCTTTGTTAAAGAATAATATTAAATCGAAGTCATAATATTGACATCAATTTCCAATGTTATAGATAGATAAGAAATATTTTATGAGATGGTTTTAGAGATTCTTGTGATTACCGAAACTACACAGGGTTTTAGAAATGTTAAGAGAAAATATGTATTTCCGTATTCCATGGCGATGAGAGTTGTTCTTGAACACCATATTAAACCATATTTAACTTCAATTACGTAGCAAACATTGATGTGGACTGTTGAATTACCTAGATATGAATTTCAAATTAATAACAAAGTTCCAAGATCGATAACGACCGAACTGTAACACGTTCTAGGTATTTAATAACAAAGTTGCTGTAACTTTGTATGACAACTATTGTACAGCCCGTTCAATTGTACGTTGACGAGCATAACTTAAACTATAATCATAAGTTTGAACAGGTAAGTTGGTAGACATTGTGAACACATGTCACATACATTACTGATTTTCTTATGTTCAGTAGATTTTCCAATAAGTTTTGAGTCCAGTCTCTGTCATATTAGAAACAAGACTAAAAAAATGAAACAATATAAGAACAGAAAAAATATAATTTTCGATTACTATTACATACAGAACAGTGTTGTTAAACACAATGAACACCATGATATAAATAAAGCAGTGTTTTGTTCCAAATGACATGTATCTAATATATATTATAAAGGCGAAAGTTTGTAATTATGGATGTATAGATGTTTGTTACTCTTTCACGTAAAAACTACTGAATGGATTTGAATGAAACTTTACCACAATATAGCTTATACATCAGAATAACACATAGGCTATACGACTAGACGGGACGAACCTGAAGTCCATGCGAACGAAGTCGCGGGCAAAAGCTAGTTGGAAATATTTTTACGAAAACGCAAAAGAAGTAGGAAGTCGAGCATCAGTATAAAATTGATGTATTAATCTTCTCGGCCCCACTCAGGAAATGTCCCCTCTCTCTATATGGAAGTCTATAAGAGGGGACGATATTATTGTTTCGACATAAACTTACTATAATACAAGACGCTCGCAACAATACGCAACCATAATAACTAAAGATGTGATGTCATTTTCAATAAAACAGTAGATTATGGTTTTAGGACTTGGAATAAAGCTTATGACGTGTGTTTGGTCAATACGACAACAACAAATATTATGCAACTTAAACCTAGATCAAATATTAGATTCAAGAACTTAAATTTAAATTATACGCATCTGAGATTAAAATCAGCTGTTCCCGAATTTAAAAAAGCTTTCACATACTGAAAATAAAAGGGATTAAGTAAAAGGTATAGGGTATTTTTTTTAATAATACAATAGGGGAAAAAAACTTTGCACATCGGCATTAGGAAAGAGAGCAGTTCATAATTTCGGTTTATAGATCGTAGGTTCGAACTGTAGTAGCATATTACCTTATATAGTAACTATAGTGTACTTAGTAGTGGTCATACATGCAGTATGATATATTTCCTTTGTCATGTAATTCATAAATGTTAATAGTTCCTTCTTTCAAGTTTTTGTTGTTAGAATGTTTCATTGGTATGCTGAACTCAAAATAACAAATTAAATTATACAGTTAACATCATCGTCTCCAGGTCTAAGTTTTGGATAATGATACAGGCACTACAGCACAAATATACATACAAGACTATCTTTAGAATATCTTTAGAAAACCAATAAGTATTTCTTGTCAGATTTTCTGACCGTAAAAAACAACGTACATTTTCTGATTGCAATAGGCGAAACACGAATTCGACTAATATTTGAGATAGCTATTGAATCCTCGTCTTCTCAAATGTCAACGCCCACAATGATATTAAAATACAAAATTAACTTGGAAGATTTCATAGTTCATGTTGTTTTATAGGCCTTATTACTTCTAATTCAATAGGTAGGTATATCAAAAGGTCTCGCCCACGCAATAGAATTCCAGAATTCGAGCTATCAAAAGAGACGTATCATAGTTGTCGTTTGGACTGAGATGATCTCGGTCACAATTCACAATTAAACCCCAGCACGACATATGAGTTTAGTTTAAGTGCCGCGAGTTATCGCCTCTCCTGATCGCCTGAGCAGTCACGATCTACCTATTGTGGGAACGATTTGATGGCATCTGTACTGCGAGTGGTGTCTTTGTATGTCGTGAAAAAGTTGACACAAATATCATGTCGAACCGTAGGAAGCCAGTGGCGACTAAATGTTTTGATTTAAAGTGCGATGAGGTTATAATTAGATTAGTTCAAATTCTTCGTAAAAAAGATCACTTTTTCAAACATAGATTCTATTCGGATCGAGATGTTCCCGTTTTAAAAAGTTTATACATATAAATTTTAAATCGATGAACTTAATTTTTGATAAAGAGGAAACTGTTTCGTGTATTTATTTATGAATTTTCAGCAAAACATCCTATCTCTAATATTTAAGGTACTTCCCGTTCATGTCGCATAGTTTTGGGACACCCTGTATAAGGTAATAAAGTGGAGAAAATAACTTCATAAAGACTTAGGTCTACCATCAGATGAACTGTTTACTCATTTTTTCCAATTCGAAATACACTGAACGATACAAAAAAAGAACGTCAAATAGTGATTTGCAATATCGGAATCAACACGCGTATCGATCGCGGTCACATATGACCGCACGCTTCATACGTGGATCGCGCGAAGTAATTGAGTCGCTCGCTTCCTTCCGCCGACCTGTCCACTGTCCATTCACCCGAATTAAACATCTGTTTACGTTGATGGCCCCATTCAGTGATGCATTTTGTGATATGGGGAATATTAGTAAAAGATAATGAAGATTTTGCTAAGAAAAAAGTAATTACCATCAAGTAATAAATCGTTATCTATAATTTTGAAATAAAATATCAAGTAAGGTAAAAAATAATGATAAAGTATTGCCAGTATAGTATTATGATACAGTATTTTCCATGGAGTAACTAAAATATTAAAAATAAAGTAACATTGAATATTAACGTAACATTTATTGCATCATTTGCTTTTACGAAACATTTCATGAAGAGTAAAGGTTTTTTATTAAAATAAAAAGCCACCCAAGCAATCAAACATTGCAAAATCGATCACGTAAGTAATAATTAAATACTAAATAACTATGTACTTCCCTAGTATCACTACCATATTTATTATATTTTTTTGGAGCTCATTTTTTCCAAACTAAAAATGAGAACAGTAGTTTCTATGACTAGTGTCGTATTTCAATGATTGTTCTCGGCAGTAACATGTGGAGTTACCGCACCCCGGCCGCGATCGATGGCTGACCCCGTGCAATGTCGCCCTCGCTTTTACAACGCCGCTCTTTGACGGGTCACAGACGCCGCGTCTTAATTCAAATAATCCGATGAGATTGAACGCAGTGTCACGCAGTGGTGTTCGTTTCTATTATAACGTGACAAAGCTTTTTGGGCCTAAAAATCAGAGAAACCAATATGCAGGTTGACGGAAAATGTACATTGAATTGTCCTGGTTTAGCATTGACTTGTAACGGAATCGATAGGTAGTTTTTCAAGCTTTTGTTACACAATACAAAACAGTCTTTTATTAATTACTTTTAGAAAGGCAAAGAAAAGAAGTTACAATAGTAAAATTTATTAAGTTTTTCTATCTACTGTTTCTATATAGTGTCATACAAATAAAATTGGACTAACTTTTCAACAAAGTATATAATGATTTTAAATGTGTATAAAAACAATGAAATAAGTTAAAATAGCAGATACTAAATCAAAGCAACATCACAGCTTATTTAAATAATAACAGAAGCCAAAAGTAACCGCAGGACAAAACGACACTGATTCAAAATCGATGCGTACGAGAATGTGCTAGCTCAGGCTGTCTATTTCCATATGGAAGCAATCATAGTCACACAATTCAATTTATTCAAGTTCCATTTCCGGCTGACGCCCACTAACGTAGCTCATCCATCCACAATAAGAGTACAGAGAAAAATAAACGAGAGCTGGTATCGTAATTCGATGAATACGTAATGGGCTGACGCTCTCACGGCTTTGTGCGAGCCCCATATGTGATGGCGAGCCACAATTATCTTAACATTTAGATTATTAACTAAAAGCTTCTCCGTTTAGGGAGTTTTTGTGTAGCAATATTTTTCCTGGAAGTTGTGCGGTCTGGGTTTTGACGCTGTGCTAACCTATTAATTTATCTATGGTAGAATCTATCATACAAAATTTTGCCGACGAAAGCGAAAACTTTTTGTATTTTTTATCATGTCCATCTAGAACTAGATGCACATATGTGGACGGCTGTTTAGTATTCACTATTCGATCTTTCCCAAGCGAATTGTGCTTCTTGGCAGGTAGGTCATAGGTAGGGAACCCGCACTGTCCTCTACCACTGCAGAGGTCTTTAAGCGACGGTAACCACTTGCGATCGAGTGGCGCGTTAACTGGTCTGACTACATGACTATAAAAAACGAGCCATTTTATGCCTCGCTCAAAGATAGAACACATAGAACTTTAAAGTTTAGATTAATAACATCAAGATTTAAATAATAACTTATGCATATTTAGAGTTCTCTCCGTCCAAAAACTTTATTACACCACAACACGTGTCAAAATTACTAATATAAAAATATGACGTTGTAGTTTCTGAACGAATTTGCGCAAATTAATGCGAACCCTAACTTTGAGCCCTATTGTGTTAGCTGTCCTCGACTTCGTGACTCAATATTATCATTAACTTAAAATAAGTGAAAATGAGTTGGCAAGTTACGAGGTTGTTAAACTTGTATCAGACACACGAGATGAAGTACGTGCAAACTTTTGTAAAATTGAGTAGCTTTAAGTATTTAGAATTGATTGTTTAAAGTTTAAAAAAAGAAAGAAGAAAGGACATAATGACAAGGTGTTTTTTATTATTTATGTCGTAACATAAGACACTGTTCAATTTATTATTTCATAATAGAAGTAAGTTATTCAATAGGGTTTCGGTATCGTACGTCGTGTAGCATAGGTAGTAGTAGATAATTAGAGAATTGTTCTAAACTCGTCAAACAAAGATAAATTACTACGGAACTTACTTTTCTACAGAATACATTATTCGTTATTGTTATATAAGTATTCAATAATTATTTGTAAATATGAACCTGCTTTTCTCCTACTCCGGAACAATACAAACTTCAATCTCCACACACAAAATTAGTTCCCAAAACGCATAAACAAAGAATATTGACACATCAATCACAAAACAAAACTATTTCGGCTATTAAGTTAAAACGCTTTGTCATCATCAATATTACGACCCTACTTTTTTCTATCAATTTCGACACGGATTTAAGTCCACTCTGCTTTGTCTATTCTGTATCTCTCTACTTTAGAGATCCGTAGACTAAAAAAGTAATTTTCAAATTACATCTGATCGTAAGTCTGTTTTCTGACTGTCCAAACATTTAATGAATTAATTACTATCTATTTTAAAAAAAGTAATACAAACTTTTAACATCTTGGATCATGTCATCATGTCATATAGAAGTGGTGAGTAACGACAACGTGTAAAACGAGCCCAAACTCGATGAGTCTATCTAATTTAGTACAGTCCTATCGCCAATTCATAATCAAATCAGCTCCATATTGAACATTAGTTCCCATTTCGTTTTTAATTTGATGCAAGTTAAAGTATGAAGCAACTACGGAACCCTACTAATTGTCCGAAGCGCACTTAACTGTTTTTTTTTTATATTCCGTGTGTGTAAGCGCGCACGTGTGGCGTGTTATGCGTATTTACGAAGCTCGGCGGCTGCGCAGACGATCGCATTGTTCGGAATTTCACATCCAATATGGGAGGTAAATATTTCGACTGAGCTTGAAAAGGGAGTGTTTTGTTCTCAACAATAGATTTGAAGATACAAAAAAGTTTGAATTGAGCCTTTTCTTTAGTCCATTAGGGAAATTAATAAAAATGTGTAATGGTTTTTAAAACGTTTTGATAATTACTGTAGATGTTTCTAATATACAATTAATATAGATATGAACATAATTACAGTTATATAATGTGCCATAAAAGCTCAAACTTTTTACTCGAGATGCCGGGGTAGACCGAACTAACTTAATTAAACTCCAAGAGATCATTAAGATCATTAGGATGTATCCGTGTTCCGTAGATAATCGAAGCACTTTTTTGAATAATTACCCATCATGACATTTAGTTTATTCTATCCTAGAATTCCAGTTACAATGTTGTAATCCCGTAATAAATATAATATTATGTTTTCAATAGCAAGGCACAGATGATTTCATTAATTAAAACACGTAAAGAGTACCTGCAGACTTTTTGTTATGACGTAGATTTACTGTGCTCTTTAAATAAAACTCCATGATGGATGCCAACAACTTACCACCAGGAAAATTATTAGTCAAAGAAGCACAATAAAATATCCTTGTACCTCCATAATGGAGTCCTTTAACACTGCATTTAGGAGGTAAACGAGCTGACGTTTATCTTTGCTCGCGAAGGAACACATGTTCAAACATTGGCGATTAAACAAAGGCAAATTGTCGGATCTCTTTTTATGTTCATCAGGACGACGGAATCTGCGGGTGTAGAGCAACCGTTAACTACACAGAGCATTAATATCTCAGTGAGTACAGATTTATGTAATTAATTAAGTTTCTTTATTTTATACGGTTTCTTCAATTACGAAATTTTTCGGGAAAGCTTTCTGTGGCCTTAGTATTGGGCGACCAAACTAGGTATTCATACTACGTCTTTTTATTTACTTGTTTTTAATAAAATGCTCATTTAAATGTAGAGTCTGACGTACTTAGTCTGAACTCGATACTTGAAAGTCAAGACGCATTAAGGAGAGGACATTTAATTAGTTTACCATAGAAATACAATCAAAGAAATAAATGACCTACTTTAAATAATTTTCAGTTAGCCGTTTCGTTCCAAATAAATTTAATACGGTAATCAACGAAATTACCTCAAGCTTCTTAGACAAACGTCTGTCTACTCTGAATCGTGTAATAAAAATAATACTCTAATAACGCAAACTACGAAAACGAGAACGAAGTTGGCTACGCTGAAATTTCTATGCAAATTGCATTTTGCATATTTTAAAATGTAATTTAATTTTTAAGGCAAAGAAATTCTTTTGTGACTCAGGTTTTTATAGAGGGCTTTTTATTAATTAGAATTATAGACGATTAGTGTTACGTCTTTTGGATTAATAATATAATATTATTTTGATTTTAATGTTTGATTTGATTTCATGTGTGTGCGTTAATTGAATCTTTTCTGTACGGGACTCATTTTATACGAATACATTTAGATATTTCGTACATCTGTCAGCAGCTCTAGGGTTGCATAGTACTGCATAGTATATATTTACAAATTTATAATATTGATTTAATTTTGAGTAACTGTATCATCAACACTGTGGTCCCAAAACGGGGCGCGCCGCAATAAAAAGCCACTGAGAGTGCAGTGACGCACGTGCATCCGCCCGCCACCATGCGAAGCTATTTATAATAACGCACCATGTACGACGAAACCTTTACTCGTAGTTCACTGATTCAACGGACAGTGAAAGTTGGCATTGTTTTGCAAATAGTTTTAATATTTAAAATTGATTTGTTTTATTTTAATGAGAGAGGTATTCCTTCCGGGATCGACATAAATCAAACAGTCAAATGTAACAAATAATTTTGTAAAATTAAGTAGCTGCAAATCGCCACTCCACATCGTCTATTGAGATCATTATCTGCATAGCAGGTCGAGATAATATATCATGATCATACGATGAAATAGTACCTTCTAAAATAAAATAGGCTTAATAAGCGTCATTTGCAAGTGCCGTGCACTTCACCGGCAAAGGGTACCATTTCACCTTAAGTGACCAGTCCACGTATCCTTGTTGGATGCCGAGGAAATAAAAAAAAAAAAATCCGTCTAAAACACTAACGATAAATTAGTCAATACCACTATCGATATCATCCCAAAATACTCGTACGTGTAACATAAACGTTAATATAACAAAAACAGTTAACATTCGATTGTATCAACCGTGACTAAACATCAGAACGATTTAACGTGTCCATTAATAAACTCATCTTCGTTATATAAACATTTTTTTACGCGCCGTCGGTCCACAACCTTATAATTACGATATCAAAAAGTTAACCGTCTGTTTCTTGCACGTGTGTATCCATTTCCAAATGCAGGATTAGTTAGCTGCATCTCCATCGCCTATTAAACACGTTTCTATGCGCGACCTCGTACCAATATTACCGGCTCCACGCAGGTCAATCCTGGTCAGTCCCTCTGAGAAAACAAAACGGAACTCATTTCGATTCCGAGCCAACATTATCTTGTGAGTCGTGAGTAGCGAATGATGCGGCGAAAAGTCTTTGATTAATTATGTTTTTAATAGATATTCGGCGATGCTACGATGGAGTTCGGTTATGTGAGCTTTTAGCAGCGGAATTGGCTGCGTGATCAATAATCTGGTATCTCATTATTTTAAATGTGTTTCCCACAGTCTTGGTTCATGAGTTAAAATACAAATAATAGGTGGAATTCATGGTACAACAACTGTTGTTACTTTACTATTATTCGGTCAGCAAAAACTTATGTGATAAACATATACTAATTCTGTTCATCTGCATAGGTGATTCAATATGCATGTTTCGATTTATTAGTAGATTCCAATAACGGTTCAACATGGAATGCGAGGTAGCGATGCGTTCGCAGCTGTAGATGCTGATTTAGGTTCATGTCGAGAGCGTGAGAATGCTGGAGTACCTTCAGAAGCGATGTGCACGCAAATGAAGTGCAATTTGACCTGAAGCTGGAATTGCGGTTGAGATATTCGCGGACGTCTTGGCTTCTAGACTCCTCAGTCACGAATTGCATTGTTGCAGATAATTTCATTAGAAATCACACCAATTTACTAGCTGCGTTAGTATTGTGGGATACATGTTACGTACATCCAGCAAGTTAAAAAGTAAACCTCTAAAAAATACGTTTGAATTTCTTAAAACGATTGGAACGATTCTAACATCATAAAAAGAAGTGAGAAAATTGACATACATAGATCTCTGACGCTAAGGCTCGCGGAAATGTTGTTATTTGCTGTATTTCATCTGAAGTTCGTATTTAGTTTCTATTAAACTTATATGACTTGCATCAAAGTGCACACCTGATTCTAAATAGGTACATCAACTGTACGAAGATTGTTTGGCATTTCTAAAACTACAAACATATTATTTAAGGTGTGTGTGGGAACGTATACTTGTCAAGTCACTAGAGCTCTTACCTTGTGGTAATAGTAGCCTCATTTCGTTTACATTCAATTTAAATGAAAGAAAGGTGTCAAGTCATCTTCATAAATAGTAATCCTCTTCACGTTCTTTTACACCTCTTTACATATTCGGTGAACTGAGGTTGTATTTACTACTAAAACCATTAACGATTCTGAGATAGTTAACCAAAACAAATACAGCAAAGTCATATCAAACTTTAATGGTTTGGGTTAAATGGTCTGATAAGAAATGTATGTATACGGCAGCCTGTATCATACTATGATATCAGGCACGAGCTTTAAGACGTGAAGTGAATGTCTCAAGTGTGATCTTCAAGTCTCCTCGTAAGCTTCCGATCGATTATAATTATACCGATAATGTACTTAACTAGAATTGATAACTAACACAAAGCGACGGGAACGTCTTCTAGTAACGTTGCAACATAGATTTTAACCACTATTTTTTTCAAAACCTTTCTATTTTACAAAGTATCTTTGTAAAAAATCTTTAAGAAAACTACTGAACAAATTTACAGTAATTATAAGCATTTCTTTACTGAACCGTCAATCAAAACAAACTTTAAAAATGTTAACAGTTACGCTGACGACCACAAGCCGTGTCGAACATCACATTAGATTTACTATACCAACTGTAATAGCCGAACTAGATTCAGCTAAATCGTCTTCGCACGACACCAACATCGGAAACCGTTAATTTTAAGCGATACACCCGGAAATCGGAGCAGGCTGTTCATCATCTGTCCAACACATTCACTTTGATGGATTAGTCTTTTGTCTTCTATTTACACATGAGCATAGGTTTATTAATGCTTTAAAGATAATGTCGATTGGTTGTGATTACATTTTCCATTCTAAATTGTGTGTCTTAACTACTTTTTTTAAATATAACGTATTTTTTCTTACCATTTAGGTGGACGGTCTTTTTTTTTTTTTTTTTCAGTTGGAGGAAATTACCGGATCCCCGATTACTAAAACCTCCAACCGCTCACACTCGCGTCCGAACCCCGGCTGAGGTCAGAACCCAGCACGGGGTTTGGAGGGACGGCACGACGCGTTACGCCATCGGCATTCTTTCCCGTCGCTCCGTCCCCGAAGTGGACGGTCTAAGTTACTTTTTTTTTTTTTAGTTGAAGGATATCACCGGATCTTAATTTATTTTCCAAGAGAGACTTTGTATATAATCTGTGCTTTGACAAGACCCAGATTTCTAGATTTGATATTATTTTTTCTCAGAAATTAATGAATATCCTTTTTTTTTTTTTCAGTTGGAGGAAATCACCGGATCCCCGCCCGCCCCGCGGTCGGGGTATGTGGGAGTTGAACCGCACTAAAACCTCCAACCGCTCACACTCAGCGTCCGAACCCCGGCTGAGGCCAGAACCTAGCACGGGGTTATGAGGGACGACGCGACGCGTTACGCCATCGGCACTCTTTCCCGTCCCGTCGGTCTAAGTTACTAGAAGCAATCTTGTGGCAAGAAGTAGTTAGAACTGGCATTTGGTACTGAGGTAGTTAAGCCTTTACATTATTGATTTACAAACGAATAGCTGTAAAATACTGAATAACAAAAGAAAATACTTAATACCAGTTAGTCTTTTTACGGACTTTCTGAGACATAAAAAATTTCGTTCATTTACAAAGACAAAATGATTTAATTTAAAAACAAAAGTATAAATTCTTCGAGACAGAAAAAGTTTCATTAAGCAGATTCTACAAAAAATCTATAAGAACATAAAACTGCCACAGAACCGAGAGCCTGTGGCTATACAGTAACTCGTAGTAAAACTGCTGACGGGAATGATATCAAAGGCACCTGTTCACACTTTAACATGTAGGACAAAATATCATCTGATTTTTTGCAGCATTCACCCCAAATTTTGGACTTACAAGCTTTACCTTACTTCTATGTTGATTACAAGGGGCGATTTAGGACTTTGCTATGGATGCCCTTTTACGATATTTCCCATGGGCGGAAAGCAGTGTGCTGATAATTGCAGCTAGATCTCAACGGTGCAATAAATCTTAATAAACGAGCCAACATACATCCCTAATCTTGGTACGTTAATAAATTAAATACACGTCGGAGCACACCTTCATGTTGTACGATAACGTAGCAAATATTCTTGAAAATTTATGAGCCACAAAGCCAAAGGAACGTTTAATAGTGGTCGTGCTGCAGTTTTGGGTAAAATGTTGCAAATTCAATAGAATTTGCATATGATTTAGCACCATTTTCGTATGTCATATGTCAATTCGAATGAACTGGGAAACTAATAGTCGTATAACGTGTAACCCAACGCAGTTTAAAACTCGTGTTAAAGTTAAATGTAACATTAACGTAGAAAGTAACATGTACATTGGTATCGGTTAAAATTAGAATCACAAGAACAGGCGGCCGTACCCTCTCTGACCCTACACATCTCACGATGTCCTACTTGACGCACATTATACAAAACCGTGACTTCGTATAACAATATTAATGATATTGAACCGGGACCTTTCATTCCACGAATTAATGTGCGTCCAATTTTAATAAATAAGACAGACCAATACAATGAACTGGATAAAGATATTTGATAAAGAAGATGTGCTCGACAACAACAAGGTATGATAGATAAATTGTGCAATTTGGCGACGATTGTAAATATTACTATACTATTCTGCTAAAACGTCAGTAATTATATTATAGGAACTAACTATAACAATTTTAAGAATTTGGTTGGTATCACGTAGGACGTTGGTATTACATAATGTATTGAAAACTTTAAAAAGCTCATGTCTGGTAGTCAATTAAAATTATTTTATTCTTCAGTCATAAATTTCATACCATGATTTTAGAGTTAAATTACTTTCATAAATTGATATAAATAATATACCTACAAACAGTTTGAAACAAAACCAAACTTTGAAAAGTCAGCCCTAACAGTGCGGTTGGTAAAGTACAAGCTCAAACAAAAGACTGTAGATTTTAATCGAATGTAGTCTAGTATCGACCTAACCGTCTAGGGGTGAACTCTGCGCTGTCTGGCGTGAACTCTGAATGTCAATCGAGGTTCAGAGTACTTCGGAGGGCTCTCGAATGAGGCCATTGCTGAACCGAACAATGCGGAATGAAGTGTGAGTGCATGAATGCTAGGGTACGGTCATGAGATTTGCATTTTTAATATATTTTAATTGCATTGCGAATTTGTGTATATTAGGTTTGTAACGTCGTTTGTGAAATTGTTTTCTAGAAGAAAAAATATTAGTTCCTTTTTTATTCTAGTCTAAGTTATCTAAGTTAAAAGCACAATTGTAATACAAATCCTACTTAGACTAATAGTTACAATTTCGTGTCACTTTTCTTTAAATAGGTACTCTATTAAACTATTTGATATGAATAAATAAACAAACACAGTTATTACTTTGACAATTTATAATATACTTTTAAGAAAATAAACAGTTTAATCCCATATGTCACATAAAACTAAACTCTTTCACGGTTATCGTTTTGTAATTTATTACTTGAGTATCTCTTCTGTGGATCACTTACGACACGTGATGCACTCATCCCATTAGATAAATGAAGACACAGTCATGATAAGTTATTATAAAGTAAAATATTATTTAATTAACCACAAATGGTTCAACTCGTTTCGTGATCTTAACGCCCCTCTGGGTTGGGGTCCAGATATTATGATCCCAATTATAGACAATAACTTAATTTTGGATTTCAAAGATGGACGCTCAAATATTATTATACTGAACTTTCAAACCTATAGATCATTTCCGGTTCGAGTATTCATTCTTAAGACGACAAAAAAGAAAAAACCTCCTTTAAATTTTCTCAACTCAATTTCAAGAATAAGCAAATATCTTTACGCCGAATAATACAAAAGCAATAGCAATATAACAGAGTATTCAAGTTATGCCAGTTTAGTGCCGTCACCTGAATATAAACTCTGTCATCTGATGCCTAGATTATGAGATAACCTAATTCCGTGTTACCATACATATGTGATAACTCATTACAGCGAGGAACTGTGTTATGTTCATAATGTGTATGCAAAGTGTAGACATGAGTAAGTACACAACAGCTCTTCATTAGTACAATTAGAGCATAAATCGTAAAAAAGCCGACTTTGTATTGGTCTTTTGAACTTTTTATTGGCCTTTTGAACTTTGTTTTGTTAGAAAAAGTATTGATTAAGTACATTTAGTAACGTTTTCTGTTATCCGATGTTTCATCTACGTATAGAATTAGGCTTTAGGGCAAATAACAGTGTATAGACGTCCCCAGAGCCCTATTGATCAATATATTATAATATTTTGAACACTTCTTTTGCTGGATAGGTTTTCTGCGTAATAAAAGAAAACAATTTTTCCACAACTATATCGAGTGTTTTACAAGAAAAACATATTACTAGATTCCCTAAGTACTACTGTTACATATAGGTATATATTACAAGCACTAACAAGTATGATTGTCAACACAACTGGATAGGTTTTTAAAATTTTTCTACAAATCGAGACTATTGTAAGCAAAGCAGATTAAAAGTAGCTACACTTCTACCGTTACATTAAGAATTATTATCATTGTAAGAACAACGCTCAATCTAATTACTATTTGATTGTGAAATAAGCGCTCGCTGTGTTAGTTTATGAAATTTATGACATTTGAAGACACCTGGGTTCATGAGAAAGGTCAGACAACACGCAACTTGCATGGTCTCGGCCGTAAATCGCCGGGAGCAGGTTTGGAACTTCAAAACATCTGTTATTTTACTATTTGTAATGTAATTCAAATTTATACTAAGTTTTGTTGGTAGTAGCGGCTTTTGGGTTAGGATTATATTGTAATTAAAGAAGATATTTGGGACGGGATCGTTTATCTCTTTATAGTAATTAATATTAGATAATATTTTTATTTTTCCTCTTTATAATAACACGCATAATATAAAATGAACAATGTGTATGGTATTTATTAATAGGTATTAGATACTATTGCTTAAATATAAGTGCGTATACCTTTATTCATATAAAAGTAACTCGCCGACAAAAGCCAAGCAAATAAAAAGTTCCAAGCACATCTAGGTATGTTGAAGTCACCGAGCTAAAATCCTCATATTTATTTATTATATTTTTCTTGATAACATTACGAAGGAAAAGTACGAAACATTTTCAATTATCTCGAAAATTTTTTTGCAAAGTGAAATATTTCATGTATCGTTTACATGTCGAATTTCGAATTATAACCAAAAGTAATAGCACATCTCGTGTTTCGTAAACCCAAGAGAGCACTTACAAGATCAAACACATCGAAGCAATTTATTACAAGTTAAATAAATTGTGATAATCTTGCGTCAGTGGATCGCGTAAACGCAACTGAGTATTACATTTATGACGCTAATACACGTTGGTTTAAGTTCACACTGTAAATTCCCAACATATACCATTTCTCCTAATATTTTTCCTTCAACAGGATTCAATTGAAGATCGAAATTGCGCGACAGCTTTACTCATACCTACTGGTTTGATAATCGACTATGTTATGAATATTTGAGAGTAAATTCGATTGAGAATGACGACGACGAAAAACGCAGATGACATGCCGATATGGTATTTCATTATTGACCTACATAAGCTGAAGTTCATCAATATTTAAATTGTCAACCATCTTTATCTCAGACCGACAAGTAAAATCACGATGACTTAAAACTTTGCCCTAACAGAAACCAGTGTTGCATATCTAGTAATTTATTTCGAAACTAGATTTAATGGTGTTTCTCATGTAGCATCTTCTTGCGTGTTGAAATTCTAACGTGTATTGTTGCTTTTAGATGAACAAATAGCCGCAATCAAATCACAATCAGAGTGAAAGCTGGACAACTACAGTCTCGTATCTCACAACGCATCAACATAGTGTTTACTTTTCGTTTAGCGTAATTATGAGGCGCAAGATATAATAAGAGGTCACCGGAATAACCTTTCCAAGATGATATTTTGTTTTTTTTATTGACTTTGAATGTTTGCGCTGAGATATAGAAGTCTTTGAATATCAATGTCAAGATATTGAAAGTTCACTTGAGTAAACTAAGTAGAATAGTTAATTATCTGTACATGCATAAACAACAAAATATTTCTGAAACGTTATTAAAATATGAGTGTTATCAAAACATAAGTAGCACAGTAGGAAACTGATCATTAAAGTAAGTTGAAAATAAGCACTAAGTATTACATAATTCCGTTCATTTCAAAACCCACACACGCTAAACCACTATTATAATAAGTAAATTCAATAATATTCCCCTTTTTGACTCAGTTCCGGTGTGTTTAATAACAATGATTAAAGCATATAGCAATGCAAATAGTACCGATGTTATAAATGAAAACGTTAGGGGCAGTGAATGCTGTTCACCGAATGGCACAGAAGTCGTTCCTCAAAACACAAAACACTCACAACAACTACACGCTCTTGAGACAAACATCTGCGAAACAAATAACAAGCTAAGTTTTTATTCAACACGTCACGACGAAGTCCAATATCGTAGAGATTCTCGTGAGAGTTCTAAATGTTTGCAAAGCACTAATTAAAATCATTTAGCTTTCATTAAAATCGAGATGCATTCACACATAGCGGCCACAGAGAGTAAAAAAACAGAGCAGATGTGTACTAAACAAACTGTGGGTCAGGAGGAAGTGGGCACGCGTAATTGCGGCGAGTGGACAATGAGGGGAATTGGCCAGTACGTCGATTGTTGTGCGACCGACGCCCGCACCCAACATTGATTGAATGAATGCGTGGATATAACAAACAAAACAGCACAAACCATCCGGAACCAATCCGTGTACACAATCAAAATCACCTAAGTACCGAATTGATGTAATAGACGTAATAGTTTGCTTTATTCAAATAATTATTTCATAAACTAACTTAACCATTGATCAAATTCCAACAGAACTGCATTAGTATCTTTGGACAGATGATTGACAAGATTAAGAGATTATTAAACTAGATCTTAAACTAAATCGTTACTCAGCGCACCCTCGTCCGGACGTGCCAATTTCGAACGTCGTCGACGACGGAAGGTCATAACCAAGCCAGCTATCCTATTCAATTATCGATTTGCCTGACAGTCTCACTGCACCAGACATTTTATGCTGCTGTGGGAGACTCTAAGTGAAATAGGCACTATTCTACGAGCGAAGTTGTAGAGTATTGGAAAATAAAATTTGTGTAGTAGGTTTAGATTATTACAATAGTAATATGACAACATGTAATCTATGACATAATGGGAAGTACTGGGGCTTATGGCAGAATTTAACAATTATATTTAGTACAATAAAAGCCTGTTTTTATTTACAGTATAAATGTGACCGTAGCAAGTGCCCGTATCAACAGTTCATCGTACCGTTTTCACGAACAAAATAGTAATCCCGTGGATAAAAACTTAAAAAGATTCGGTTTTTTCACTTTTAAGTTCACGGTTAACCGAAATCTGAATGAATTGCGTGGTCGTACTTTATCCGATTTTTAAGATAAGCCCTTTATAAGCTTTGGCAATGAAAAATTAACCAACTTTTGAACTTCAATAGAAATATTATTATTTTTGTAAAATACCAGACTTAATAATTACATAGACTTAATACCTACCTTGCTATATTAAGTATTAAGTTAATACGTACCTTGCTATGAATATTAATTTTAAATATTTGACAGTTTGTACCCAATTTAAACACACATAATAACAAAATAATTTCAACGTACAGGCAACACATTAAAGATATAAAATCAATATACTAGAAGCATATTAAACCAAATAGAAAATTAGCTTTAGTTTGAGTTTCGTTTAAATTTGAAACAAGGTTGTTCGAGGTGAATAGGATTCTAAAACACTTCAAAGCTTCTGTCGATTACTCGCTCAAAGGAAGATTGCTGTCAGAAGAGTACAGAATTAATTTTCCAAGAGAGACTTTGTATATAATCTGTGCTTTGACAAGACCCAGATTTCTAGATTTGATATTATTTTTTCTTAGAAATTAATGAATATCCTTAATACTATTCCGGAGTTTAATAATCTCATAAAAATCTTAGCTGTTTCTCGGATTGTTTTATTATATACAATTATCCATTTATTAGCTTATTTTTTACATTATATTTTTAAAAAAACATTACAAAAAAATAAATTTAAAAATACAATATAAAAAACAGAGGGCCACTGCAGGCGGAGTCTACGACCCAAGCCATCAGTGGTCAGGGCTCAAGAGAGAGGAACCTCCTCACAATACGCGCCGTGTCAAGAACGACCGCCTTCTGAATCAGGCCCTTTACCCAGCCGGGGAGCGAAAGCTTCTCTAGATGACGGTCGAAGCTTTTCGCTATTAGACCGTGCACAGATACAACGATCGGAACAATGATGGTCGATTCAACACGCCACATGTCGGTCACCTCGTGGGCCAGGTCCAAATATTTTAGCAGTTTTTCTTTTTCTGCCTTCACAAGGTTCTCGTCATGTGGAATGGTGACATCGATCAACACTGCCCGATGCGCATCCCGATCTATTATCACTATGTCAGGCTTATTAGCAGCAATAGTCCTGTCAGTGATAATAGATCGGTCCCAGTAGAGCGTTACATGACCATTATCGAGAACCGGCTGAGGCCAATACTGGTAATAAGGTACGGCGGCTTCAACAAGGTCGTATTTCAGAGCAAGTTGCTGATGAATGATCTTAGCTACTTGGTTATGTCTGTGCAAGTACTCGCCGTTAGCAAGACGGGAACAACCGGAAACGATATGTCTAATAGACTCTCCCGGACGGTGACATGCCCGACAAATGTCGACCGTCCCATCCTTTAGAATATATTTGCGGTAGTTGTTCGTCATGATAACTTCGTCCATAATTGCTAAGACAAAACCTTCAGTCTCTCCGAAGAGGTTACTGTATCGTAGCCAAGCCACGGAGGCTAACTGATCTACATCAGGACCCGTAAGGGCCCGGTAGAATCGACCGTGTAGTTCCTTGCTCTTCCATACGTCCGTGCGATCCGCCACACTCATCACCTTCGGCGCTCGCCAATTCCCGTTCGCTAAGGATAGCGGAGTGAGTCCTTTATCGACTGCTGCTACATCACGGTACATACCCACATTCACCTTTTGGAAATATTCCCGAAGGTTGTATATCTCTCGGTTGTGCAGATCCTTGGCATTTAACATGCCACGACCCCCACACTTCCGAGGTATATACAGCCTCATAACAGATGAGCGTGGATGGTGCATCCTGTATGCCGTCAACAGTCGCCGAACTTTTCTATCCAGGGCATCCAGTTCTGATTGCGTCCACTTTAGAATGCCAAAGGAGTACGTCAGTACAGGCATGACCCAACCATTGAAGGCTCGGATCTTGTTTCCGCCAGACAAGAGGCTTTTCAAAACCTTTATCAGGCGGCCGAAGAACCGATCCCTCACCGATTGCTTCATATCTGCATCGACGATACTCAAAGCTTCGAACATTCCAAGGTATTTGTAGGTTTCCGACTCAGACAGAGATCTAAGCACCTCACTCTGGCTAAGTTGCAAACTCTCAGAGTTTACAACTTTACCTCTCTGTATATCTATGACCGCACACTTATCTACTCCAAACTCCATTCCAATAGCTTTACTAAAATTGTCGGTTATTTTGAGTAAAGATATTAAGTCTGGTTTTTTAGTAGCAAATAATTTGAGATCATCCATGTACAAGAGATGTGAAATGGGCTCACCCCCTCTCTTGAGTCGGTAGCCTAGCGTTGAATCTCCAAGTAATGTACTTAGAGGATTAAGCGCCAGACAGAACCACAAAGGACTCAGACTGTCACCCTGGAAGATACCCCGCCTTATCCTTATCAAGCTCGGGGAGGCCGGAGAGCCAACATGTCCTGGTTGACGAAGAAACGTAGACCACTGACCCATGCATGAACTAAGAAAGGAGCGTAGCGTGGAATGTACTTTATAAAGCTCTAAAACTCTCATTAGCCATGAATGGGGCACCGAATCGTACGCTTTCTTATAGTCAATCCAAGCCATATGGACTCCCTTTCTGCCTCGACGAACTTGTTGCGTAATGGCCATGTCTATGAGGAGCAAATCCTTAGTACCTCGGGATCCTACCTTACACCCATTCTGAGAAGGTGACATTATGTCATTTGCCGAAATATGTATTTGAATTTTTTTTTCTCAGAATGGATGTAAGTAGCTTATAGATAGTTGGTAAGCAAGTAATTGGCCTATAGTTTTTAGGGTCCGAGGTATTGCCAGATTTGTATATCAGGTGAGTGACTCCTGAAGTCATGAAATCTGGGAGAGTTCCCGATTCAAGGGCCTGCTGAAACTGAGCAGCCATGCGCCCGTGTGAGTTACGTATCCATTTCAGCCAGTAGCTGTGCAGCCCATCCGGTCCCGGACTTTTCCAGTTCGGGGCCGAACGTACCGCACAAGCTACATCAATCGGCGTTATGGATACGGTGTTCATATCCTTGATAGGCTCACACGCGCGCACGACCGCCTCCGTCCACACTCCCTCGGAGTGACCGATGGGTACCGACCAAATATTTTGCCAAAATGAAGTCATTACGTTTTCATCAACTGGTGGGTGTCCATCGGTCACTCTTCCTCGAGATGCCTCCCAATCTCTGTAGACACTCTTCTGATTACTCTGGAAGACTCTATTCAAGCGGTACCGCTCCGATCTTATTCGGTACCGACGAATACGGTTCGCCCATGCGCAAACTTTTTGCTTCCAGTAGTCAACACGCTCGACAACACATTCCATGTAATTGTTCCTGCTGATACCGGTGTCAGCAAAGGCTCGGTCAACAAATCGCATGACACGTGGGCGCGTGTTGCCAGACTGGAAGCAAATGAGCTTCGCTATTTATTATATTATTATTATCATGACTATATCACTTCATTCCAATTAGTTTATGTTTCATAACGATATAATCTACTAATAACAATTTTGATTACACTCACATTTCTGTAATCGTTAGGTATAATAATAATTATATTCCCAATGGTCTCATGCCATTATGATTGCTTATTATTTGGATTATTACACGTTAATATTAGTTGATATGTCACTGAGTTATTATTTATATGTCACTGAGTTATATTTACCTTTGTGGGAGTAAATTGCAGAAATACTGCAGGAAGGAAATAAGATGTGACTTTTTGGATTGACAATAATTATATATTCAATTTTTACATTCTGGCGCTAAAACACTTATGACAGATAACACTTTTTCTTTATTTTTCAAATTTCGAACACGATAGAGGTTTTATGCTCGAACAACCTTTAACCTTTAACACTGTAAATGTTATATAAATCATTTTGTACTGTTTTTTCTCAATATCATTGTTTAATAAAGAATTATTACTAAAGTTAGATGTTGTAGGTACCTAGTGGAATGTACAGCCCGGGGCTGACCACCCACCTAGAGAACGTCTACAAACTCAATTAGGGCAAGTTTTCTTTATTTTTATAGTTCGTGACTAACTTGGTAAGGGTGGAGTGAATTTTAGTATCATTTGAAAAAAGTTGATGGGCAATTTGATTTTGTAGTTCTTTATGGTTCGTAAATGGTGAATTGTATAGAACATTAATGACTATATTGAGCGTTCTTCATTTAAGAAATACCTTTTTTCCATCAAAATAACATTATTTGTATTGAAATGAGGAATCATTTTTGATTATTTGTATTTACCTAATCAAGTATACTTTAAAATATCTAAGAACGCTGTTAAAACGTTATCATTATCAATTCCTAGAGGGATTGCTATTGCTATTTCAAATTCAATTAATAGGTCTAGGTACAATATACATATGTCACAGCTCAGTATATTATATATCCTCTTAACTATGTTATTTTGAACGTCTTTTTTAGCTTTGATATGAAGTAAATCTCGTGATAGTGATGCGTTTAATTTGACGGGAATGCGTAAGGCCGTGAGACAGGTCCTCAATTATTAACGCATTCTGCACGGTAGACCGTGGCCCATTTTATTCGGAACAATAAATATATTTCTGGTAGGGATTCCATATTTGCTCTGATTAAATTTCATTGATTTTATTAATCTGTATACGGTACTTATAGTAGGTATAAGAAATATAGTTATAAACCGTAATATTATATGCTAGAGTAAGTTCAAGAGCCAAAAATGATCATTTGTGTAAAATAAAACAGCAAAATATTTATTCACGGTTAAAATAATTATAATACCTAGTGTATTATGTAACCATTATTGCATATCTACCCATATCGTTGACAGTAATCAGTATAAACAATTAGCTTAGTGGTCACGATCGGAGCTTGGGAAACTAGTCTTGTGAAGATATAAAGATAAAAGCATTTGATGATGAAGATGAATTTCATGTCTAATATAGAATTATACGTCGATAGATTAGCAACGGCGTTGAATTGTATCTTGTGTCTATCAATTTCGCTGACGAAATGTAAAATTAGACAGAACTTGTAGGAAGAAGGAAGACATATAACTAGTTGAAGTATTCGGCGGTTAAGGTTCATGTCTATTATAGATCAGATATAGATGTACATCGTTAAGATGTATCTCATGTCTGACCATTTCGCTGCCGGCATGAACAATTAGCCGGTCGTGATGGGAGCTTAGGAGGCTGCTCGTGACCAGTCGACACCGGCGCGGGACCTGTCGACGGCGTTATGCACCACTGCGCGATTCGACATGACAGGTGCGTGTGCCGCAACTAATGTCTCGTGTATACGTTTAGTACACTCTTGTAACTCATTTGGTTGAGTAGTTAAAAATATTTTAGTGATGATTGCAGGTAATGATAGTATTTTAGGTATTTATGACTTTGGGACATGAACGAGTTGAAGGGCTTATTTCAAACATCAGTAAGGTCTTAACAAAAAACATTAAAGACTTAACCTTGATTGAAAAGGATCACGTTATTTAAATATTATCTTACAATTACAAACAAAATTAACAAATTTTCCAGGTCGACTAAGATAACATTCAGTTTCAAAATAAAAGTAAAACAACAAAACAAATTAAACCTAAAATTCAACAACGCGGGTATAAACATTACATTCTATCCCTATAATTACCCTAATTTGGGCTTAATAGAGTCGTTGGACATTATTATGATGTTGAAACCGACAATAAAATTTGAGAGAAAAAAGTTTATATTTCGTAGCCCGTATTCAAATTATAGTTAAAATTACTTAATCGTTACTGTTAAAGGTGGTTTATTATAGCAAAGTGTAGGAATGAGGTGTTATTCACAATTAGCTTTAAAATGTGGAGAGTGTAAACCACACTCTTGAATAAACTTGTTGAAATAATATTAGGTCGTAATAAAACGTTGTTAGATAATGTTAACTCTTACTTGTTCCTTTTAATTTATTTTGTGAAACACCTGAGCACTAAAATAATAATATCGAAAACGAAACGAAATACTATCTGAATGTCTATTGCAGAATTCCTATATGAGGAATGATTATTAAAAATCCCAGTTAAAAGTATGTACCTATATTCCTATAATTATTATCTACATTTCTTCGAAACGATTAGTTTGCAGATAACCTTCAAGAGTTGATTAAAGCTTTTCATTGTAGATTCAGAACTCGGTTAATCGGATAATGCTTCGTAACGATACTAAGTATTTTCTCATAGGTACAAAAATAATATTAGACAGTTTTGGACTAAAACTAAACTTACCTCCATTTCCAGCATTCGAGATAGTCACCCAGAAGTCGATTGTCTTTTCAGGTCCCAAGTCTTCAAAGTCCCACTTCTTTTTAACTTTCACTACACCACTGGGTTCAACGGCAACCCACGGATTGTCATCGCGGATTTTAAATGTTTCCCGGTCAGTTTCCTTTTCAAGGGTGAATACAGCACGTCCTTCAACTTCGCCATCGGATTCAGTGAATTCGATACGTTTCGTTGGACGCACAGCACGAGTGACACGTCTCTTCTCACGATGAAGCGATGGCAAATCTTTCCTGTCGCGTATCACGAACTCAATAAAAACGCGAGCGGGCTTACTTTTACGCGGCGGAGATCCCGTATCGTGAGCAAGAACTTTTAATTCAACTTCGTGACTGTCAGGTTCACCTGCCAATATTAGCTCCCCGGTCTGAGGTACTATAACGGCTAAATTGCTCGGATTCATTATGGTATAATACACACGATCTTTATCAGTATCGTAAGCATGCACTTTTCCAATCTTTGAAAATCTTTGCCAACGAGCTGTACCGTTAGGTCCATTTTCATCTGGAGTACCACTCACTACAAAGTAGTAAAATTCTTGTTCGAAACGCGGTTCATGATCATTTTCATTTAAAACCTCGATCTGCACTGGTAGGACAGCTTTGTTTGTTCCATGGATATCAGTTGCCTGTATGGTTAAATGGTACAAATTCTTTTCTTCTGTATCTAAAGGCTTAATAGCAACCATTTCAACATCTCCATCTGTTATTACTGATCTCACTTCACTATTTAACTCGGTATCGCCTTTAGCTCTTAATGTGAAAACTGCATCTTCATCTCCTTTGATAATTTTGTATGCTATAGGTCCCACATCTACCAGAGCTGTAGCTTTTAGAAGAGGCATGTCAACAACAGTCCCGGGTTTGGCATTTTCTGGTAATTCTCCACGTATGCCATCCGCAGGTGCAAAGTGTAACATTCTTCTGCGATCCATCACAAATAGATGAACAGCGTGTGCCGCACTACTATAAGGTGTCTGTTCTAATATAGCAAGATCGATAGGTTTGTTCAGTAACGGAGATAAATCAGCTGTAGTCATCAATAGGCCATTGTCCAGTAAAGTGAAATAAGATGTAAACTCAGGGTCTAACATCGTGTATCGGGAATGATTTCCAATAAAGTGCCGAACAGCATGTCCAGGACGTACATCGTGCGGCAGCAGGGTGAGAGCGCTCGCCTGCATCCCTATGCTCAAGGCGTAAAGCAGCGCTCCGCACGCCAGCACGGTGTGCGCCATTATCAATTCTTATTCGTTACTATTTCAGTCCAACATTTCATACCTAGAAAAGAAAATAAAACTTCACCGAAAGAGTAATTTATAAATTATTGCTTAAAATTACCTCTAATCGCAGTTCTTTTGTTTCTAATTCATTTTACCTAACCTTTTTATTAGTTTTTACTACTTTTTACCTAATCGATCCAACAGTAAGTGTGAAGATGGAAAATCGTTAATCAGAACATTGAGATATCTAATAAATATTATTACAAAACTAATAATAAATTACTCGACTCTAGTTTAAACACAATCAAAACAATTAAAATCCAAGCGTTCAAGGTTTTCAGTCCGTAGTAGTGAAACTATGGTGGAAGGAATGCTGAATGATGTTATTGTAGTAAGCGCATAGTATTCGTAGTCGGTGGAAGTCGGCGGCCGCGGTGACGGCGACGGCGGGCGGCTTATACGTAGGGCGGCGAGGCGTGGCGCACACATGCGGAGCTTTATTTAGGCGGCGGGCAGCAAACGCCGGCGTCTAGCGGCCCGCCGTCGCCGATCAATACCCCCATTGCGCCGCCGCGCGACGTTCCACCGACGAATTTCAACTCTATGGACGCTCCCGTTCACGAGACACCATCAAATATTCACACATTCATTTTGCTGAATAAAAGTGCACTACATTTGCGTTTACTCTACGTTATGAACACTTGAACGCTTTTCATCTTCCACTTATCAAAGTAAATAATAAGTAAACCACTGAAATCTGAACTAAAATATAGGTTGTAAATTTTTCTAAATCATTACACTATATTTTAATATGAATAAACAAAAACTTTCAAGTTTATTTGTTCTATCACTACTCTTACTGCTTGATGCGAAGCGGTAAACATGTGGTCGAATGTAAACAATTTCCAAATTATCAATTAAAAAGTAATTTTTCACAAGAAGAAATTTTGAATCACTCACAACTAACAATTCTAAGCTCTAATTATTACAACAAATAATACGTACATCGATGAAACACAAATTGAAATCGAAATCGGAACGATCGTTAGTTGTGTATCAGCGAGCGACACACGACCGAAAACGCCGGCGTCGAAATGCGACTGGCCGACGGGACCGTGGCGCGCGCGCGTATTGAACGCGGTCCTCCCGACCCGCGACACCCCCGCGAAACAACCCCTGTCAACCCTCCAGCCACTGAAGCTCTTTGCCGTCTTTGCTTCTATAACTTTTACCCCGCGGCGCTTCGTAGGGTTACTTCGCAGCACGCGTCTATTACTATGTTTTGTTTGAAATCAAAACTGTTGCGATGACAAAACAATTTTGACCTTAAAATATAACATAAATTAGTTGAGTAGGTAAGTTTAATATTTATATTATAATCCTTTTAATAATTTTCTCATCTATGAATAATTATGTGTAGCTGTAACTAACGAAGACAACCTGTTTCACGTGAATCAAATGTTGTCCTCTCAACGGTTGCGGTTCTCATAGGTACTTAACAATTTAAATTAACCGTAAACCACGCACTTCGACAAATCAACCACCGTCGGTTTGTTGTTTATTTTGTTGATGGATGTTTGGTTCAACGATGTAAGCGTTTGTTGAACTGATTACTTTATTAATATTGTACAGGAATCAGGAATCGTAGTGGAGTAAAGAGTTAAAAGTTAGGTACTGACGAATGCGATGTCGCAAACGCTACGATTTTTTTTTAAGATCAAAACGGCCTATTATTTCTTATTAGAATTATAAGAAATGTCTACATTTTTTTGTTGGATTAAATCTGTGTAATGTATAAAGATTTACTTTCTTTTGTAAAAGTAAATATGTAAAGTAATAAACCTAGACATGGAGCAATATTGATTAATGATGTCCACAACATTACACAGTAATCACCTAGGTACTGATTTTTAGTATTCGTCTTATTCGTATGTCTACAGGTCAATAACCTCAGTTAGGCACTCAATAGCTCAACCTCGTGTCCCAGGTTCGACCCTTGGGCGGAGTCGATATCTATTTTTATTGCCACGTAGACTTTCCTAGTTGTTTTTTTAAGTAACCAAGCAACTGGCCCACCTGGTGGGAAACGGTTATCGTTTCCCGTGGATGTCCGTAATGCTGGCACAATCCTACGATTTTATCTTACTTATCGTTTTTTTCAGTATTTTTACTGCATAAATTTAGTTGACACTAGATAGTAGATACATAGGTGTGATTTCTACGATTCTACGGCTCCCCGCACTAAAACCTCGTACCGCTCACACTCAGCGTCCGAACTTCGGGTGAACCAGGATCAAGCACGGGACTATGCAGGACGGCACGACGCGTTACGCACCAGGGCAATTTATTACAGATTTTTATATTTTGTCGTTGTGTATAACCCATAATTTGAATACTGAAGTTTGTTCTCAATATTCTACGATTTTTTTTGATCTTGCACATATTTTCTTCAAGGATAATGGCGCACCAAGGTACGTGTCATCATCAGAGTCTATCAACAGAGTATCTACTTAAAATTATTATATGCTGGTAGTCTGTCTGCTGTAGATATCTTTGTTTACGAGCAGGTATTGTGAAACGTTTAGTAAGTAGGTACTTTCAGTTCAGGTTATCGGTTTAAAATTCAATAGTCTTTTATCTCTATGTTCACTCTTGATAGAATGGTTGTGGTTGCAAATTGCAATCACTGCAGTATTCTGAGCATATACTGAGACACCGCTTTCTTTGCGATGCTATGTCATTTAGTAGATAATACCTTGTACTTTTTTAGATTCAATGCTTTCCATATGTCTCTGAACGAGAAGCCTTTCCGTCGAATTCTCTTTTCTAGACATTTTTAGGTAAATTTTAATTTGTTATGTATCATGTAGTTGATATTCAGTAATAATATTGATATTTTGTTACTGGCTAAAATGGTACAGAAAAAAATGACATGTTTTAAAAGTCGAAATCACTATCACTTCGATAATATTATCATGAGAAGTCGATAACCTGACCTAGACGAGTATGAAAAAACTACATAATAATATTATACCTAATCCCGTTACGTTTGTAGGTTTTGGCTTAATAAAACTTGACATAATACATTAGCTACTGTAAAATTTTTTGGGCATGTTTTTCTTTATTCGTATTTACACTTCATTGCACATCAAATATTAACTCAAGCGATCGACTAGTAGTTCTAGTGGCCAATGACCCTGATTGTAAAGTCGAGGTCCAGACGCAATTTCACATCGGAGTCAATGTCTTTAAATGCAATATTGATGTTTTAGTTCATATTATTTAGATATATTATTATTTATGTCTCCGTACCATACTGCCATAGAAATATAAGCACCGTGTCGTTCAAGCTTACTCTTCAATGTCAATAAAGCTTAAAAAGTAACTAAAGTAGTAAACTAACCGTAGTAGTGATCCGTAAATTCGGAATCATAGCTTAAAAATTCAACGGTTTTCGAACAAGACACAATCAGGCGGATCAGTTTTTAAATATGGAAGGTAAAAGGTAACAGGATAGTATCAACGAGAAATAGTTATTTAAAAATTTATTATGTTATCAAATTCTTGCTCTTGAAAATTCTGTATTTTTAATACCAAGCAATCAATAGCATTGTTTACATTCTATGAAATGAACTTTACAAAATAAGGATGTTTAAATATTTGCAATAATAACTGTAGGAGTATAATAAAAATAAATTATAAATGAAACAAATATATTTAAACAGTAATATCATGTAGACTAGTACAAAAATAGCCAAGCTTTGAATGAGCAATTTTGTGACATTTTTGAAATAGTAAATAACATACATATCTCTATACATAACAGACAATATAATGTAACAATATAAAATATTTTAAGATTGCAATGCACTATGTGCACATGATAGCTTGGTAACCAATGTTACCAATAAGCAAAGACTATATATTCGTAAACTGTTTTGGTGATACATTATCGCCATTTTTATATCTGATCTTGATTGTCAATTGTTTTCCCTGGTGAATCCTCTGTAAGTGGCTTCGCATATCATATGAACGTGAGAAGGATCGGTGACATACTGGACATTGAGTTTTGCCTGCATGTGCATCCTTGTGAAGAGTGAGCGATGTGGGATGTTTGAAACCTTTTGGACATAGCTGGCAGCGAAATTTAGCGAGATCTGATTCTGTAAAATTAAATTACGAATTAGTTTTAAAAACAGTCACCTATTCAATCCCAAAGTTAATATAGTTATTATTGCTTTTAAAGTAAAGTATCAGAATTAAATTTTTGTCACAAGTGAAATTTTATCAATTTCAGCATATAATCAAAAAATCTTCTCCGATCAAACCTTTCCCTCTTAATAAATTAAGTGGTTACACAATTAAATACAGGTAATATTGATATTTACAGGATAGGATCATGTTTGTGTTTATAAAAATAATAATACGTAAATTAAAAAAATATTACCAGTACTATTTTTATCGGATAAATCCTCGGCTGTAGCTGTACTAGTTTGTGGGTCCACTTGCATTTCTTCACTGGGTGGCGGTTTTACTTTTGCATTCACACTTTCTTCAGGTTTAGTGACATCTTGTGATACTTCTACATTTACATTTTCAGGTTCAACAACATTCTTTTGACTCACTTGTGGAATGTTCTCGTCTCTAGTACTCTGGCTAGGGGCAAGGTTTATAGGTTCATCCGATAAAACAGGAGCAATGTCTTCATACTTACTTGATTTCGAACTTAAGTCTAGTGAAGTATTTTCACTTAATCTAATCTGTGCTTTAGACGCATCCTCCTCTATGTTATCAGTCAGACCTTTAACTTCTAAAAGTTCAGCAGTAATGAGGAATGATTCCAATTGTTCCTGAAATATGTTCACTTCACCATGATACATAAAATTTATGATCGCATTTAGATCTTCGTATTTAAAATTTCTGAATATTATAACAGGGTGCTGGCACGGATTTTCCTTAAATATTTGTCTGAAATAATTGCTGCAGGCTGATAATAACATTCTGTGTGCTTTTATTTTTCCACCGTCGCAACATAGTGTCACGTCCACCAAGTCGTTCTCAAATCGTAAGGCGTTAAAAGCTTCAGTCACGTGGGAAACATAATTATTCCAGCGCAATGAGAACTGCGGCGCATTATTCATTTTAAACTTGAATCCTGATTCCCAGTCGTGATTAGGTAAGGAAATAATTCAGAAAATATTTCAGAATTCCTTGAAGAAAACCACAATGACAAACTTTTGACAATTTGTTGACAATTTGCAATTGCTGCAGTTTTAGGGATGCAGCGAGTAAATACATACAAGTACATAGTATAGGTCATTCAATACTGAGTACTTTGATAATCGATACGAATTACACATTGTCTGCTTCTTTGTGTTGGGTGGAGATTATTTTTTGTTGATTGTAAAAATTTTACACAACTTTTTAATTTATTTTCATGTGAATAATGCAAATAATAACTACAAGTATTTTTTATTTGTTTTTATTGGAAATTAATATATTTTTTGACACATTGTAGGTTATAAAAAAACATGCTGAGACCAAGGAAGAGAGAGTAAAGCTATTACGAAAATGGTTGTAAGAATTATGGAAAAGTATTTCTTCAGAGAGCATACTATTTCCAATTATGTGTAAAAACGTAAAAAGAGATTGTAGATGACAGAATCATTAATTAATATTTCACTTTTTAATCTACTTAAGAACATAGATATTATAATTGTCAACTACAGCGTATGATAATATGTAGTTCAATTAATTTTATTAAACCTATAAGTAAAAAATATTTTTTTTTAAATTTATGTTCGAATTTATATTGGTATGCTTCATGTTCAAATTTATGTTTCATGTTTAAATTTTAGGACATTCCATCGCCGAATACCGTCGTTTCTACACATTTCTTCATAATTACTTTTATTTTCTCTGCTATTTTAATATTACTTCATAACTTTACTATCATAACTTTTGTCTCACTGGCAGCATATAATTTTTTTACAAATATTGTTCCTCTTAAAATATTCCACGATAGTATAATTACTGAGACTCATTCCGCACGACGGGATGGTCAAAAGAAAAAGATGGTCGTCCCGTAAAATGATGTTGTGGTTGTGTTAGTTGTGTATAAATTTATTTACAAAATTAAAAATTTAAGAGCTCTGTACAATAATGAATAATATATTGACGTTTCGTGTCGGACTGAAATGAACTTTTTATAAAATGCGATAAAACAAAAAGAGGCGAATTTTGGTAGCAGGCAGACGTGTTATGATTTCTATCATTTGAAATTAAATATTGTCTTCCGGAAACTACGTACGCATCTCAAAAAATACTTGGTTTAAATTTTCATCCCTTATGTCCCATCTCTAGTCAAGTTTGTTTATGTCAATGGCTGTCAAGTGTCATAACTAACATTTGTCACTTGTCAATGCTGGTTGGGCTTTCAAAAATTATTTTTCATTTTCAGAAAATAGAAATAAAGTGTTTTTAATTTTTTTCATTTTATTTGCTCATAAAATCTTATTAAGATTATCATTTACATTTAAATCAAATATTGTATTAGTTATAAATTACATTATATTGACAACCTAAATTATTAAATCGTTTGTTAAATACATTACTGTTTTGCAGCTGATTCACCTACCATTATCAACTTGGAATTGTTTTATTTTAGTTTTTGTTAAACATAAAAGTTTTCATTGAAAGTAAAGAGTCATCATAAATATTATTAAAATCTCGTATTCCACTAACTGCACTTTTAACATACAAAAATGGTAATTACTATTTTATTTGTAATTGTACATTTTTTGAATATTTTATTACAACATATTCAAAAGTATTATATGAAATCTTTATCTTACTTTACAACTTTATAGCATGGCAGAGTCAAAGTGAGAACATCTGAAGAGGAAAAGGCAAGGAAAGAAAAAGAAAGGAATGAGAAACTTAAATTGTTTAAGCATGCTATGCAAAAGATTCAGGATAAGGTATGAGAACTATTTTTATACATACATACTTTAGCTTAATTATAATTTTTTGTTTGGTCTAAAATTTGAAATGACTCATAGATTTGATATTATTGAGTAGTTTCTGTATATTGAAATTTCTCAAGTAGTAATTTTAGATTTCAGAAGACATTGAGTATTGTTTCCAAGAATTCATCTGCATTACCCAAAACATTCTTCTTCTAATCTATCCTGAATTTATAAAGGTTTTGAATTCTTAGATATCAGATTTTGTTTATACAAGCCTTAGATTTTGTTTATACAGGCCTTGAAAAATGACTAATGATAAACTAAAGTTAATTCACAAAAAAACAGTGTCACTTTGAAATACTAGTGTAGTAGAATACTCTTTATTAAAAATGATATTCCTTAAATTTACAGAGAAAAGAAAATGCTCTTGACAAAGAACTGCTGGAGATTACAGGAAATGTGTTATCTTCTAATCCTGATATCTATACTTTATGGAACATAAGGAGGGAAATTCTACATTTGTTCAAGTAAGTTATATGCAAGGATTATTGAAAACACATAATACTATAATCTTTCTCTCTTTTCTGAGAGAATAAGACATACTTTGTGTAGGTGTCTACTTTACATGGAATAGTTATTTATGTCTTATTTGGCCTTAATTTTAACAAACTCGGATGCTATCCTGCTTTTAGTTTTAAATAAAACCATTTAAAAAGTAGATGGTATAATTTACACAGCCATATTTTTAAAAATGACATGGTGACCTGCAGTACAATTAAACATCCAAGTATTTGATGGTTTTTAAATGTTTGCCTTTGTAATATTTTATAACAATAAATACATTAATTAAAATTAATTGTAGGACAAGCAGTGAACACCTTGAAGAAATGTCTGAAATGTATAATGCTGAATTGCATTTAACTGAATATTGTTTGAAAATCAACCCAAAGTCATACTGTGCCTGGCATCAAAGAGAATGGGTGCTTCTAACTCGTGAAGACCCTGATTGGCTCAAGGAATTAGAATTGTGCAATATATACTTAAAGTTAGATGAGAGGAATTGTAAGTAATATTAGAAAAATATTACTATATACGAGAATATAAGGTAGAATACAATCATAGAAACCACTAAATGGTTTGATAATAATTAAAAGTTGCAATGTTTTGCAATTTTATTCTATCATATCATAACTGTCTACTTATGTTAAATTGCCTACTTTTTGTATTCCTAATAGTCTCTTATTAAAAACTTTTATTTCCTAATCTTATAGTTCACACTTGGGATTACAGAAGATTTGTTGTAAGTCAATGCAAGCCATCATTAGTTGATGAATTCAACTATACCACTGAGAAGCTAATGGACAACTTTTCCAATTATTCTGCTTGGCACTACAGAAGTAAAATGCTTGTTGAGCTGTACCCTGATGTAAAAGGTTTGTAATTATTAATGCTCTGTTATTATAATTATGTTTGTTTGTCTTCTGTTTGTTACTGTCAAACTTATCATTTCAGGTGGAAGACCAATTGAAGACAGTCACCACAAACATGAGTTGAAAATGGTACAGAATGCTGCATTCACTGACCCAGATGACACAAGCGCTTGGTTTTACCAAAGATGGTTGTTAGGTATGGAAACTCATTATTAATCATGAATACAGGGTATACAAGGAATGTGTAACCTTGTGCAAGCATAAGGGGTTTCAATAACTTGTTAAAACGCAACTTGGAACCACATTTATTTGCCTAAACTGCCTGTGAATAAAAAAAAATATAGCATAGTGAAATAATTTGTTTATAAATTCGTACAGGTGCAGTGAAAAATACAATCGACTTAGTCAATTTTACAGTAACACGGACAAAAACAACATTTGCCTATAGCAAACATGTTGACAAGAATTATGTTAGTTCAAAAACGAAATTGATTATCGAAGGTAATGCCGTAAATGGCGACTGGATCTCTTGTTCTGGCAACACTGCAGATGTGCTATGGATATTTCAACATTCCACAGTCATAACGGATAATTTAAATATCAAGGTAAAATCAAAATTATTTTGGATTCCTTTGGCTTATTTTGGGTGTTTATTTAATCTTTATTAAATTTCAGGTAGAGTATGAAACTGATAAAGGGGAAATACAAGTAATAAATGGTGTTTCCTATAAGAATAGTGTTTACATTGGTAAATATCAAGTGAGTTTCAAGCGAAAGTATTCAGAAGCTGTGAAAGAAGAGTTGCGAAATCAACTTGAGTCATGCAGGCAACTTTTAAAATTGGAACCTGACAGCAAATGTAAGTATTGGTGGCATTCCAGCTATTACATTATGTTGATGAGTTTTCGACCTTAACTAGCGAATACAAAATGTTTATTTCGTAATATGCATATAAATCGTAAGGATTCATTCATTTCTTTTTACAGGGACAATGCTGACAACCACAATTTTCCTACATTGTATAGATGAAGAGGCTTACCATAATGAGTCGATACAAAATTTACACGAATTAAAAACCATAGATAAACTACGGGCCGGTTATTATGACGATCTTATAGCAAAATGGAGTATAGAACAACAACTTTGTGCAGATTATAGAATTGCAGAAAATCGAGCTTTAAAGTTTACATTCCAAACTCCTATTACAAGTCTGCCATATTTACAATACTACAGTTTCTGTGATACTGTCGATTTGTCCAATCAAAGGCTGACTTCTAAGAATTTGCCTTCTTTAATTGTTCTTCAACATTGCAAGGTAATTCATTTTATTCATTGCGTAATTTATTTTCTGAGTTATAAAGGGTGTTAAACAATCACTCCCGAAAATAAGGATGGATGACAGTACTTATTTATCACTTATGATGATGAAACAGATTTTGTCCAGATCTATTTTTTGTGACCCATTATCAGATATTTTAATGACATTGTTATTTATTAATATTAGTTAAAGTAAATGTAATATTTACATCTTTAGAGTAAAAAGCATAATATTTACTATTATAATAAAAACAAGCATTTACTTTCTTCATGTCTAACTTGTTATTTCCCTTTCAGAAATTATCATTACAGAATAATAATCTGACAACACTGAGAAATTTCCCAGTTTTGAACTTGGAAGAACTAAATCTACTGGGTAATGAGGATTTAGATAAAAAAGAAAAAGAGTTATTCCAAAAAATGTATAATTTCAATATTATTTGCTAATAAGTAATGAACAATGAATGTATCAGTTTACAATGAAATATATCACTAATAAACACTTTTTGGCTTTGTACTTTGATTACCCTCAGGTTTTTGATTAGTTAAATGAAAATTTGTATTCCTAATATCATTGTTGCAAATATCTTTCAATATATGAGCAAAAAAAATTAAACATTATAAACTCAGTTGTAGGCAAATAAATTTGTTATTTAATTACAATAATGATTATTTTTTTATTTGGGTCTATTGACATCGAGTCATTACATTACAACTCTTGAGATTCTATTTGAATGAGAATTTTTAAGAAAACTTTAATAAATTATACAATAGTGTGTTTAAGTAACTATAATAATTATGAAACTAATTAACATTAACAAAGTTGAAATATATTTAAGTACAAAAATATATTAAGCCTTTTTGTGTCACTTATTCTACCACTTATTAGTTATTGCTGGTAATTCTTAATATTCAGTACTTAGCTTACAACAGTCTCTTTTTATTTTCATGGAATTCAATATTTTAATTCTACTTTTACCACTAGGATCTCAAATCGCAATCATTTTAAATTGATTTTAGTTATATTTGATTCATTTCTTTTCAAGTCATGGAAATATTCTTGTAAACAGTGTTAATGTACCATCGTTACCAAAATGTAAAATTGGTGATTTGAAATATTACATTACTAACAGTTTTATACAAGTCATCTTCATCCCAATACACTTGACCACAATCTTCACATAATATTGCTAGTTTGTGTGTTTCAACTAGTTTTTGTGGGTTACTTATTTCAATAGTTGCTCCTTTGCTAGTAACACAGGTTTTAGGACAATAATGGTTTTTAACTGGCAGTAAAATATCACCATCTCCTTCAGAATCACTAAGAAAATTTTCATAACTGTCATCTTCGTCATAATCAGCAGAATATGTGTTAACAGATGAATACTTATGACTTGTATTATTGTAATCATCACATATTTTTTTAATTTCATCTAAATCTAATTTCTTAATGTTCTTGCTATTGCATTTCACACATAATCTCAAAAGATCAGTTTGTCTTATTTTAATATTAAAGTTTTCGAATATATTTTGCAATTGTTTTACTATAATATCCTTTCCAACATGTAATATTGAGTTTTGAGGAAAGTCCGGTGTTGGGGAACACTTTAGTTTGTCTACTAATATGTAGCGATTGTCTGATATTGCCATGTTTATGGCGTCGTGCCATTGTACACTGTCAGATATAACTATGGTATCCATTCCACAATACCTAAGGTATCCCATTAGATGTGATAAACTAGGTACAACAATAAACTTAACATCATCAACAAATTTGTTTTCACCAAGATTAAATTGCAATCTATCTATGACTTTAGCTTTCTTAGGCAATTTCTTTTTGGTCTCATGCATTGTTTCATTAATAATATCTTCAAAGTTGATATTCTGTTGAACACACATTTTCTGTATGAAGTCAAAAATTTGTAACAAAACATATGCATCTAATGCTGCATACATTATTTGAGTCTCTCTTAAAGGTCTTAATTCCCAGTTTGAGCACTGTTCTGACTTTTCCAAAGGCAGTCCAAAACAAGACTGTACAATAGAACTTAATCCATTTCCTGTGGTGTCACAACACCCCGATATAACAAGACCATTATTGAGAACATTCCTCCACAATAATGATAAATCCAGCAGTCCTTCTCCTTTCACATTTATTTTACCCAAACCATTTATAGATGCTTTCATTTCCTTTAGATCCTGTTCAAGACCAAAGCCTAATTTGATAACTTCACCATTTTCCATGAATGATTTGTTGAAGGTGTACCAAAAACTGGTGTACTCTTGTTTGTTTAAAACAATTGTATCTATTAGGTAGACATTGTGATAGGTAGCAATTTGAATCAATGCTACTTGTGACTGGACGGCCCCAAAAGAAGGTTTCCATTCACAATCTATACTGACAACATTATACATTTTAATGTTATTGAGCATATCATAAAACTTTTCACCATTGTCAACAAGAACAATGTGTTCTCTGGCCACAGACAATTTGTAACATTCTTGAGCTGGAGTTTCTTTGTTCACTTCTGAATCCCACATCTCTTCATGAGCTTCCTGGTTATTTTCAAGAGACATTGCTTTTAATGAATTAGGTAGTTGATCATTTTCAATCTTTAAATATCCAACCCACTTCAAGGCTTCATTTTTATCATATTTTGAGAGCATTTCAATAAAATCATTGGCAGCCTCAACATTTTGTCTCAGTGAATCTTTTACTAAATCATCCCACACTGTAGAGCTTATGTTGTTCTCAGTGTATTTCTGGTGAATCAAGTACCGTAGCCCACCAGCTGTTCTGTTCTTACTTAGATTCTTACAAGTCTCTATTGGTATATTAAATTTGCTGCAAAGTCTTGCCACCAATTTTCCAAGAGGCTTATAATGTAGTTTCTCATACCTAATTTGACTTATGTGATTGTTTTCTAAGTAAGTTTGTATGTAGTCACGTAAATTAAATGATTTGTTTAATAAATTGTCTAGAAAAAATAACAAGGGTTTAACTTGACTTGGACATGTGGTCAGAAACTCATCAATTATATTATTCTTATCCTGCAATATTAAAGGAAATAATAAATCCTCAACTGGTATATCTTCACTCATGTCCAAAGCCATTACAATTTGAGAGGCTAACTTGCAATTATCATTTTTAATCATTTCTTTTATGTTTGGCAGTATTAGTTGTTTTATAGTTGATAGCTGGTAAGTCTGAGCAATAAGATTTAAAAAGTTGTAATTTCTCTGCTGGATTGCAACATAGAAAGCTGGCTGCTTGATAGGCTCTTCAGGTATTGTATTATTATTTTGTGACCATTTCTGTAATGTTTCCACAAAACAGTATGGCAGTGTTTTTGGTTTACAATCTTGAGTTATACACTTTGTTATAAATACCAGGGTAACTCGGAAAGGATCCGGTATTGACTGCAAATAATTTTCGATGAGTAGTTCTATAGTTTCACTTTTCTTCCAGGTTTTCCATTTCAACTGTAACTGTTGCCACCAGATTATACTGCGCTCATCCAACGTAATGTTGAGCCCCATGGATTGTAAAGACTCCTCGACTGAGGGAACTATTTTTACGGATTGGTTCATTGAAGATAACTTAACCGGACTGTTTTTATACATTTTAGAAGCAGAAGGCTTACGTTTATTTAAATAATTTGGAAATAAACTTTATTGACATTGCTTAGGACATTGTCTTTCTTATCAGTATGCTTATTCGAAAACAAATTCTCGTATTTATATATATATGTCCTTCTACTTCTCACAAAATTAAATATTATCGAGATTTTACTGGGAATCACAGATTATAGAGAATACTGGGAAGTTCTGTTGGAAATTACAAGTTTTCTGTTTTACAATCTGTCAACTTTGCTGTCAACTATCAGCAAAGCATTAAATTTTATTTTCATGACATTTGACAATCATGAAATTATGATTTTTTTTTTTTTATAAGATTTAGTGGCCTGGTAACAAGACCTTTAAGCCAAGTCCTATTTAAGATTTCTGAACATTGAAAGTTTTGTCTTTAATTTTATATGCACTTTATCTTGTATTTTTCACTTTTCACTCACTGATTTAATTTGAACGTTTAAACTTTATATAGATCCTACAGTATTTTTCACAAATTTATACAGGGCAGGATAACACTTATAATCCTTGAGTAAATCACACAGCTGGCGGCGGGAAAGGTCACTGACTTCCGTTAGTTCAGTAGCCAAGACTAGTCTATGAAATATGAACATTTGGTTTTGACATTTATAGAAAATGTGCTCCATGTCGCCAATCTCAGCATTACAAAAAGTACAAATGTTGCTGTTTATTATGTTGAATCTTGCAAGGTGTACAGGCAATTTATTATGTCCAAATCGTAATCTATTTATTGTTGTAATAAACTCTCGGTTTGCTATTTCCAGCTCATCATACCAGGGTTTTTTCGGTATATTTTCTTGTATTTCTCCATACCACTTCCCTTTATGCTTTTGATCCTCCTTCCAAAAGTCTAGCCACATACTTTTAAGGGAGACATTCACATCACAATTATAGTCCGTCATAGGAACATGCACCACATTTCTCATGTCACGTCCATTGACCCCCGTACGAGCAACATTATCAACAATTTCATTACCAGTAATACCTTTGTGTGAGGGAACCCACATAAAAGCAAGTGTTATCCCTTTGCTATGTAACCTATACACGAAATCTCTAATTAAATAAATAATATAATTAGTCTTGAAATGAAAACTTACATGCTCTAAACTATTTACAAGACTCAAAGAGTCTGTTATAATAAGAAAGTATTTACAGTTATTTACAGAAGAAATCAATTTTAAAGCTTCGAACACTGCATAACCCTCTGCAGTAAAAATGCTACACTGTTTATCTAAAACAAAGCTTTGTATCACATTTTTATGAGGATCATAAATTGCACTTCTAACATAATTGTCACCTTTGCTACCATCAGTGTAAATAGTGTAATATTTATTGTTTTCTTCTAGAAATTCCAAAAAATCTGAGTTGTTCCCAACTGACTTTGACACAATCGTAATTGGATGTACAATACTACTGTATGAATGAATATAACATGGCCAATGATAATGTGTCTTAATATTTAAAAAAAGTGATTTAATTTCTAAGAAGATGCGACACAAATTTGGAGATTTACCTGTCAGAAGGACATTTGACGAAGTCAGTGGCCCATCTACAGTGTGGATCTGAGGTATGATTCTATTTATAACATGGAAATTATTTGATGATAGTAGCTTCAGGCAATATCTCTCTGCTAACAAGAGTCTCCTCAATATCAAAGGCATAATATTTGTTTCAACTTCCATGGCCCTAATGGGAGTCGAACACATTGCCCCCGAAATGATTCTCAAAGCTCTGTTTTGTAATATGTCTAATTTACGTGTCTGATTACTATTTAAATAAGCCAGACAGCTGTAGTCAAAATGACTTCTGACTATAGATTTATATAGCACTGAGAGGATTTTGGGGTCCGCACCCCATGTAACACCTGCTAGACATCTTAAAATGTTAACACCTTTTAATGCATTACTTGAAATATATTTTATATGCTCTTCAAATGACAACTTCTGATCAATGAAAATACCTAAAAATTTATGTGAGGCTGCTCTAAGTATAACATCACCATTATAAGTTATATCTGTTATTGGTGTGTCTTTACCAAATATCATGACACTACTTTTAGAAGCATTTATTTTCAAACTTAATCTGTGCTGATAGTAATCTCTCAACTGTCTCAAACCGGTGTTAACATTTTCAATGGCTACCATTAAATTTACGTCTGAACTGTACAATACTAAATCATCTGCAAACTGAAGAATATTTACATTTGTGGTATTTACATATTTACATATCTCACAAGTATACAAATTGTATAATAAGGGTGACAAAGTAGCACCCTGCATAGTGCCTTTGGATACCATTCTAGGTCCATGCAAAATATTGTTATGTCTGACATATAAGATTCTATTATTAAGAAAGTCATAAATCCATTTACAAAGTAGCCCAGGTACCCCACTGGTACTAAGTATCCTTGCCAATATACCAGGATCCACACTATCAAACGCTCCTTGTACATCCAGAAATACACAGACTGTGTGTAATCTGTTACCTTTTGCATTTTTCAGATCACTTATAAGGGAAACAAAGCTGTCAGCACAACTTCGTCCCCTGCGGAATCCATATTGTACATGAGGAATGACATTGTTAGATTCTGCATACCAGTCAAGTCGCGACTTTACCATGTTTTCGAAGATTTTCCCCAGACATGATGACAGTGAGATTGGTCGATAAGAACTAGCATGTTCAGGAGGCTTTCCTGGTTTAAGTATAGGTACTACACATTGAGTTTTCCATGAAGTTGGTATTATTTTTTTGTGCCAGAGGTTATTAAGAACATTCAAAAATAACTTTTGTATGGATTCAGGTAAATTTTTAATCAATAAATATGGAAAATCATCTAAACCGGGAATAGTATTCCTTCTAGATTTTAAACTTATTAAAAATTCTGACCATGAAAAAGGATCCAGTAAAAATCTAGTTTGAGGGTTTACATTGTTAGAATTAAAATATTTCTCTAAAGTATTTGGATTTACTAAATTAGTACTATCTGATAGCTTGTCTAAGAGTGGTAATAGAAATTCATCATTATATGATTTATTAGCAGTTCTGTGACCCTTAAATCTTTTAATAAGATTCCAAATTTTGCTAATGGGAGTGGTCCTATTAAAACTGTTACAAAAACTATTCCAACTGATTCTTTTCTGCTCCTTGATAGTTCGTTTTTTTAAAGCATCTAATTTTTTATAGTTAATGTAATTGGCTACCGTTGAATCGGTTCTATAAAGTTTTAAAGCTTCATAAGACTTAATGACAGCTTGTTCACATATATTATTCCACCATGGCGCTGGTGGTCTACTCCTAAAGTTGGTCTTAGTGAATCTAGGAACTGCCATTTGTTTAAGCTTATCAAGTCGATTACAGAAATCCTCATAAGAATTTAATGGATCCTCCCCACTAATCATCATGTTGTGGAAGATAGAGTCTGACAATTCTTTATATTTAGTCCAATCGGTTTTTTCGTACAAAAATCTGTCAACGTGTTTATTGATTATGTATCTTTCAGTGCACATCGTAATGCTGGTGATGGTTGGATAATGATAACTACCCATAGCATCGTCATGAACGGACCATTCACAAAGTGGAGCCAATTGAGGACTAATAAAACTTACATCTATTGCTGAGGGGTTACAAGAAGGGTTATTAACAGTTGTGAAACTACCATCGTTCAAAATGCATAAATCGTTTTCATCAATTATATCATATAAGTTCTGGCCACGACTTTTGGTTGACAAACATCCGAAAGCAATATGGTGTGCATTGAAATCACCGCTTACGAATAGAGGCTTTGGTAAATCTCTTATAATATTGCGCAACTTATTCATTCTTATGTGTCCACTGGATGGAGGACAGTACACACACAGTACAGATAAAGTAGCATTTTCCGTATATACACATACAGCTACTGTCTGTATGTCTTCATAAAAAGTAGTATTTAAAACATTATGCTTCAAATTTGGTTTAACTAATATTCCAACACCATTTCGTGAATTTTTTGAATTTTTATTATAAAATGTATAACCAGAGATATAAAAATTTTGTTGCTCTTTTAGCCATGTCTCATTAATGAGACAAATATCAATATTATTTTCATATAAGAATTTCGTTAAAAGAGGCTTTTTATGATTGGCACCTTGAATATTAAATTGCGCAATACGTAAATAGGAGGATTCGCAAGGTTGTATATTATCCATTATGTTGACAGATTTTCAATAAGTTTATCTTTAATAAATGATGTAGTAATGGGTTCACTATCACCTTTGTTACCAATTTGAATTAAAGTTTGTACTAGGGCCATGAGTACATCGGTGTTTTGTAAAATTTGTGACTTTAAGTTACTTATATTTACAGACTGTGAGATAGCTTTAGTATTTACATTTTTATTTACAGGTTTATTTACAATATTTTTGGATAATTTATTTACATTATTTACAGATTTATTTACAGAGACAGGAGGTGTTGGCAAAGCGGGAAAATCCGCCTTTTCTTTTGCAATGGAAGCATACGTTATTCTATTATTCTTTTCTGTGATTTTCTTTATTTTAACAGGACATTGTTTTGAAATGGCCAGATGAGGTCCACTACAATTAATACAGCATATTTCATTTTGTTTATCACATTCTTTATATGAGTGTTCACCAGAACAAATAGAGCAATGTTGTTTTCCATTGCAGATATTTGCTGAATGGTTAAATTTAAAACATTTGTAACATTGTTGCACTGGAGGGATATACTCAAAAACTCTATAAGAGAATAAATCGTATTGTACGCTATCTGGTAATATGTTGCTTAAGAAAGTAATGCTTATTGTTTGTGTAGCTAATAACTCATTCCCTATTTTTTTCATAAATCTTCTTACTGTTATAATTTCGTATGATGATGTTAATTTTGTAAATAATTCTTTGTTAGAAATATTCGCTGGAACAAATCTAATTATTCCAGTTCTTTCAATCTGTGTCGCTGGTATATATGCCTTCATTCCATGTTTTTCCAGAAAACTAACATTATTAATAAGATTATTTGCAGTATTATGTTGTTTAAAGAGGACAACAATTTTGTTGGCATTTATTCGCCTTATAGCTGTAACACCTTTTACTGTTGAAAATATATGGTTTAAATAAATTGGACTTTTATTGCCAATTTTTTCCGTTCTATTTATACTTTCTATGAATACCTTGAAGTCTGTGTTGTTTTCAGAATACAGTCTCTTGTAATTTGGCTTCCTGTACGGAGTGTAACAAGTATTCTCGCCACTACTACCACCGCCAGCACCACAGTTGTCCTCGGCTCGAGGTCTTTTTTTCGAATTGGGCGGGTTGTCACCGCCCCCCTCGTTCCCTTCCATTTTTATCACTCGTCCAAACTATTAGTAATATTTTTAAGTTGTATTTTAAACAAAACTTCTATAATATTAATATTAAAAATAAATTTGAAAAAATATTTAAACCGCTCTTTTTCAAGTTCCCGCCAAGAATCCATGAAATTATGACAATGACACTACATTAAATAGAGATGGTCTAACCGAATTGGAAGCAGCAAACCCAAATCGATTGGACCTTTCAACAAAAATATATCAACAATACAATATGAAATGAAATGAAATACTTTATTTTCAACATTGATGACGTACTCATTCTTGTTGACGTCAAAAGTTACAAGCTACCACCAGTTCGGACACAAAAAAATAATAATTGTAGCCACCGTCCTGAGAAGAACTGGCAAGAAACTCAGCGGGCATGTCTTTTTTCTTTTATGATCATATATTTTTTTAAAGCATTTTAACAGTGTTATACAATTTTACATTGAATATAAAATAAATAAAAAAAAAAAAAAAAAATCGATAATGTTAATGAAATGACCTTGGCGAGCAACTCATTTCCACTTTGTGCAATCGTCCAAGTAATCATTGACCTTATAGTAGGCTTTCTTGCACAGACGTTCTTTAATAGTTTTCTTAAACCTATGTATAGGTAGGTTTTGAACATCTTGTGGGATTTTGTTGTACAAGCATACAGACAAACACCTGAAGGAATTTCTGTTTTTATGCAACCGAATATATAACAACTATTCACGCGCAATTGGAGCAATTCATTCCATTCATCCACATTCTGGATCTTAAAGTAAAGTCACGTCAGTCTGTGCGCAGCATTAGTGAAGCCAGTTTCACTTTACCTTCCAAGTGACGCTCTTATTATAGTAGTTAGTACTCAAAACATCGACCCCAAACTCACTAGACTTGAATAAGTGTACTCTAATTGAAGTGCCATAACAAATTAAGTATCCTTTTAAGCAGAGAACACACACACTTGCTTCTTTGAATGGTTAAAGGAGACTAGGACCTGCAGATTCAATTCACACTTATACATGGGGACAAGAGTTTTTACAACTTTCGTCAACCAAAAAGGATCGAACGGATACAAAGTACGTTTAATAAGTAGCTTCTTTAAAAAGTGAAAACTTCATATTCACTTTTATAATGTGGCGTGTCTTGAAATTTCAAATTTTAAAATGAATGATTTGACTTTGAGAATCAATTTTTTCAACGAAATCTCGCACATTTCAGTTCAATCAATATTTAATCGATTTTAACAAAAAATCTCAGCAACTCACATCCCTATTTTACTCTGAATATTCGTGACTTGTAATTATTTTCAATCATTTTTCAATTGTCACTTTTCTCTACATTTAGTGCATTGTAAAAGTGTTTAGTTACTAAATTAAACTTGTAATTATTGATTATTGCATTGACCGAAGTTTAATTAAAATATAATCAACCTTAATCAAAATGGAATTATCGGCGGAAGGGAAAACTCCCGAGTACATGGCACTGGCTGGAATTAAGTTCAAACTAAGTTTACCTGCATTTAAAGATAACCAACAGTTAAAAGAGCAGCTTTTGAATGGTATTAAGGCTGGAAACATGGCCCCATATTACAAAGAGGTGTGCAATGATCTTGGGTGGGCCTTCGATCAGAAGTTGTTCGATGACATGACAAAAGAAAACCAAGACAGGTTGTCCAAATTTCAGGAAGACGACTCTGAAACACCAGTATGGCAAGACAGGTCAGTTACAAAATCTTCATTTTTCTTAATGCTTTACTTCTTCACCTACTAATTTAAATATAACTAATTCCATAAATATTATCAATGAAATTTCCAAACAATATGCTTATAAGTTCACAGCCAACCAATTTATATTTCCAGACTTGATTATTTATGTTCCATTGGTGACAAAGAAGCGGCTACTACATTGGCAACATCTAAGTATGAAGATTCAACATTAACTACCAACAGACGGCTTGATGCTATCTTTGCCTTGTTCAGAATTGCTTACTTCCATGGATGCAATGTTAAAGATATGGGAAAAGCTATTAATAAGGTACATTTATATCTTGAGTTTATTTTCGAAGTAGGTTACTAAACAGTGATATGGACATAGTGCTTTGTTCAAATTTTTATCTAATAAATTATGTAAAAAAAAATTTGATGAAACATATTACAATTTGTGTGTTGACTTACAGGTTTTATTTTTAAATTAAAACCTATCTGATACCAAAAATAATATTAAAAAAAATCTTACATCTACTCAAAATATTTTTTTCAGGCTCATGAACTTGTTGACAAAGGTGGTGACTGGCGTTCAAGGAACAAGCTAAAAGCATACGAGGCGATCTACTGCCTTGCTGTCAGAGATTACAGTCATTCAGCCGATTTATTCATTGATTGTGTGTCTACGTTTGAGTCTTATGAGTTGGTTGATTTTGGTAAGTCATATCATCTGATATTAGATTAAATTTCAGGTTTGATCACATTTCGATTTCGAATTTCGAAAAAATAGTTTTAAAGAATCAGTTTCAGCTCATTCAGCTAGCTAGCAATCAATTAATCAATCAGTTACCTCCTCTGCCTGCGAGGCAATTAAAAAAAAGTCTCTAACAGCAAATCATTGAGACAATGTTTTAGACACATTTATATTTTTTCATATTGCCAGACAAAATTCATTCAACAACTGGTTATTTTTTCTTTATAATTATTACTATTGGAATGTTATAAATAATATAAATTTATTCATCTGCTCAATGAATTCCATCATTCTAATTTTGATTTTCAGGTACAATCATTCAGTACTGTGTCCTAGCTTGTGCTTTGGCCCTAGAGCGCCATGCACTGCAGTCGGCCCTGCGTAGACAAGGTGCTGCGGTACAGGCTCTGCGCTCTCGGTTCCCAGAACTCAGGGAGCTTGTGGAATCCTTACATGAGTGCAGATATGCTGATTTCCTGAAAAGTCTAGCTTGGGTATGTTATGTTGAATAGATTTGTGCAATTGTACCTATTATTAGTATTGTAATAGATTGGTAATAAGATTATAAGTAATTAAAATGAGAAACTATTACAAATTTCAAAGTTTTTGCAAAAGTTTGCAAATTTAATTTGCCCTAAACTTTTTATTTTTTTTTACTACTACTACTATTATAACTCTAGTAGTACTCTTTTCTAAGCTCATTTAAATGTATCCGAAAGTTTACTGGAAACGTAACTTAATAAGTGATTTTGGGTTATCAAAAAAATACATATTTTTCAGGTTGAAACACAAATCTGTGTAGATCCAGTGTTCCACCCTCATTACCAACATTACGTACGTGAAGCTCGCATTAAGGCTTACGTTCAGTTACTACGTGCCTACCGCTCTCTGAGCTTGGACAATATTGCTGACACATTCGGAGTCACCAGGGAGTTTATTGAAGAAGAAATCTCTTCGTAAGTATAATTTTTCTTTATTTACAGTTTAATGAATTATCCACAATAACATTTACGTACACTTATAATCTGAATTCATTACGTAAATGTTTTGTGATATTGTCTTAGTCATGAAATCGAACACTATCAATTTAAATTGCCGAAAAAATAATACACTACAAAATAAGTGCTAGGTTCTGGTCTCAGCTGAGGTTCGGACGCGGACGTTTGGCTATTGGGCGGAATTAAGGCGATTCTTCAGTTTTCTACATTTATATCTATCTACATATCGCGCGACAGCCGCGACTAATTAGAAATAATTTGGTCGCGTATTAGAATATAAAATGTGGCAAATGTTGTAATCAAATATTTTTTTCAGTTTCACCGCAGCCGGTCGTCTTCAATGCCGTATCGACGCAGTAGCCGGGTGCGTGGTGACGGGCGCCGGCCGCGGTGCGGACGCCGATCGATCTCAACTGTACCAGGCGACCATACGCGAGGGAGATCTGCTGCTCAACCGCGTCAAGAAACTGGCTAGTGTTATCAATTTCTAAATGTAGTTTGAGTGTTTAAATATACAGCTTAATTTGTAGTGATGGTTGTTATTTTGACATTGCTGTACTTTTATATCGTTTTCAGTTCCAAAACTTTTGTTGTATGCAAATACTTGAAGAAAAGTGCTAAGTCAGTTATAAGATACTACGTTTATTAGCAAAGTTTATTCATAATTAGCTAGCTGTTCTTTCGATTGACATCGAAAAATGCAGTGTGTTCATTTTTTCCCATTTTCTGAGAAATCAAACAATTTACAGAAAATCTTTGAATCTATTATGTATCGTACTATGCGATCTCAGAAGTAAAATGATGTTGCAAAAAATTCTATCTGCAATATTTAAGGTAATCTTTATCACCGTAGGGCAGTTATCTCCGTGTATTTTGCTTATAATTGATACAAAATACAAAGTAGCAGGTATTTTTTTCAAATAATAAGGTAAATTTGCATTTCTGCATACCCTGACTAAAATAGTCATGCCCGCCACTGCCGTAGGGACACCCTGTATTTTATAATAATTTGCAATCAGGTGGTCCGTTAGCCAGTCCCGTATAAGGGCAAAAAAACATCAAAATGTAGTGTCTCAGATAGCATAGTACAAGGCTAATTGACTAGACTGCAATTTTATCATAATTCTCGATCCGAAAATTATTTACTTAATATTAGTATTAGAACGAATAATAAAATTGAAGTTAAAAATAAATTGGTAACCTTTCAAAATATTTATCAATTAAACATAGTATTCACATCAACCAATCATTAACCACCTGGGCCCACTCCTACTAAGTTTTGAGACTACCCACACGAAATAGTGTTTTTCTGTTTTACAGTAAAGCCCGGGTTTCAGAACTTCTTGTTAGACGAATTGTTAATTCAATTGTCATAAAACGTATATATACGGATTAGTTACCACATTTTTCTTTTATTTGATATTGGAGTGAAAGTGCTGTTTTTTGTGTAAAAATGTTAAAACATTACTTGTGATGTGAATACCTTTATTTTTTTTTTTTTATTTATTTATTTATTTAATAATAGGAAGACCTACAGCTTAAATTAAACATAATAGTCGACGATAAGGTTGTGACAGGAAGCCAATTAGCGGTCCTCACTGATAGTGATTGAGTATGTATGCAATAGATACAATGAGTGCGGTCATAATGAAATTATACAAGACAAAAGGAAAAAAGAAAAAAGAAAAACTAGAAACAGATAGAATGCCTTAGTTCGGCTTAAGTAAAATAAACTAATTCTATGTACTAAAATCTAAGTATACTAACTATTCTTAAAAATTAAATTTAAATGGTAACCTAATTAGAATAAATAACTATACCAATGTCAAGAGAAAAACAGATTACTTATTAAACGCCTGGCTCTAGCTGGGGATGTGCAAAACAAATCCAAATCCACGTTCCTTGCAATAAGATTGAATGAACTGACGGCTCTTATCAAATAGGAATTCCGTCTATATTTGGTGTTCACTTGCTGTTCATGAAGTAAGGGATTATAGCGTCTAGATCTAGTAGGGACACATAGTGTTAGCTTACTGAGCAGATCAGGATAGTCGACAGAGCCAACAGCTATTTGCATTAAATAGACAATATCATTGATTTCACGACGAGTTTGCAGCGGTAGAAGATGTTGAGCTTTGCAAATATTGAGATAATCATCTGATTTAAAACTCCTATTCATTTTAAAGTAAAGAAATTTTAAAAATTTTCTTTGTATATTTTCTATACGATTTACATAAATGTTATACATTGGATTCCATATTTGTGACGCGTATTCAAGGTTGCTTCTCACTAGAGTACAGTATAATATCTTGAATGTTTTAACATTATTAAATGAAGACGAATTTCGCATTACGAACCCCAGAGCTTTAAGAGATCGAGATATAATAGTGTCCACGTGCTTATCAAAAACGAGTTTACCGTCATGCAGCACTCCCAAATCTCTAACCACATTTGTCCTGGACAGACCAGTGCCCTTCAGTATATAGTTGTAGGAGATAACTTGGGTTTTGCGTGAAAAGGTAACTACATTACATTTGGAAGGATTGAGTTCCAGCCTATTAAGCACACAATACTCATCAAGTCTCACAAGATCTGACTGCAGCGCCATAGCATCGCAGGTTGAAGTGATGCGCCCGAAGATCTTCATGTCATCTGCAAAAGACAAGATCCTCGAATATTGAAAACATTTTCCAATATCGTTGACAAATATCAAAAACAGGAGCGGTCCAAGTAGGGACCCCTGAGGTACTCCACTCGGAATAGGAACCCAACTAGAAATATAGTTGCTGACAACAACTGCCTGTGACCTATTACTGATGTACGACTCGAACCATCTCAGAAGATCACCACAAATACCAATTACAGCAAGCTTCGATATAAGAATATTATGATCTATTCTGTCGAACGCCTTGCTGTAATCAGTGTAGATTACGTCAACCTGATAACCACGGTCCATTGAGTCGGTAAGGTAATCATTAAATAAAACAAGGTTAGAGATAGTTGATCGACCCTTAACAAATCCATGTTGGTTCCGGCTCAAAGAGTTTCGAATAGCAGAATATACCTGGTCATATACAATTTGTTCAAAAATTTTAGCTATTATGCAGAGTTTGGAGATCGGCCTATAGTTGCAAACGTCATTACGAGAACCTTTCTTATGGATAGGGGACACAAATGCGGATTTCCATAGAGTGGGAACTTTACATTCAGCGAGTGATTTTGAAAAAAGCAATGAGATAGGGACTGCAATAGTCTTGGCACAGTTTATCAAGAATATTGATGGTAGAAGATCAGGTCCCGCCGATTTGGCAGGATCTAGGCGAAGCAATAACTTTGCAACCAGGTCATCAGTAATGGTAACACGAGAGATGTACGAGGCACACGACATAGGCGGAATAAGATTATGCCTAGCAGTAATGGAGTTGTTGTCAGTTAGGAAGGTGGTACCAAAATAAGCCGAGAACGCCTCACATATGCCTTGCCCAGAGTTAACATCAACATTGTTGTATCTGAGCGATGATGGTAACCCACTGGTATTTCGTCTAGAATGTATGAAACGCCAGAAGTTTTTTGGATTACTGTGGAGAGAAGTTTCAATAGAAGCTAAGTAATTATTAAAGCAATCCTTTTCTACATTCTTGGCTCTTTCACGAAGAACCTTGAAAGACTCATAATTCCAGTTGTTGCCATAAGTTTTGAATTTTTTTAGATATTTCTGCTTCTCTCTTAAGATTTTTATTAGTGCTGGACTATACCAAGCAGGATACCTCGACGGGTAGCATAGTTTGGAGGGTACATATTTATTTTTAATTTCAGCGAAGAAGTTATAAAAATAATCTACTGCCTTATTAAGTGGCAAATTATCGAATACTTCAATCCAATTTATGTTGGAAAATTCGGAGTTAATAAGAGAATAGTCGGCTTTGTTGAATAGATATTTATGACAACTGGCAGATCTCAAGGGCACCACAGGCAAGAATTGAGACTCAATAATTAAAGCTGGACGATAGGCATCGACACCCACCAACGGGTCAAAGCACTGCCGAACGGTTACACTTTCATTGCAAAATACTAAATCAAGAATCCTGCCAAATTCATTTTTCACCCCATTCCATTGAAACAATTGGTGCACATGCATTTCGTCGATCAAAATATTTTCGTCACCACTGATTGAGAATTCAGGTTCAAAGTAGTTGTTACCAGAAGAGACGTTACAGTGCCATGCAATTCGACTCATATTAAAATCGCCAACTATTAAAAACTTGTCGAGGGGATTTCGTAAAATTATATTATTCATGTTATCAAGAAAATTGGTCAATTGCTGAGAGAACGAAAGACCCAAATTTTGATTACACAAATACAAAACACACAAATGTAATTTAACGGCCGATCGAGTTATACTATCGTAGTACGACAACGTTAGCCAAAGATCTTCGGCGGACGAATGATAGTGAGGTTGAGGAGAAACAGACAGATCCTTGCGTATAGCTATGAGCACACCACCTCCTCTAGACTGACCGGTAGAAACGTAATCGCGATCACGTCTCCACACCGTGTATCGACTGTCGAATAATTCACTGTCAGAAATACCATCAACTAACCATGTTTCGGTGAGCAGAATTAAATCGTAAGAGGCTAAACATGTATTACGGAAAAAATCTAGAGATTTCGTTCTAAGGCCTCGAACGTTTTGATAAAATATAATTAATTGATCATTTGAGGCCATAAATATTTGAGAAATAATAAATCAATTGGTTAGTAATTGTATAATAGTAATTTGGCAATTTTCTTCGTTAGTGACAGTAACTTCTTTGTATCAGGAGTTAGGTGATCGTTAACATAGACCTTATGAGAATTATTAGCGAAGCCCAGAGCATCAGCTGTTAACCCTTTTTTAGCTCTTGCAGCAGTAACAAACTCCTCCTTGATAAATCTATTTATAAAACTAACTATAATATATTTATCTGATGAATCCTGAGTTGGAACTCTAGAGATATAATTAATACTAGATTTGGGCACGCTGTAATTTATTTTGGTCGAAATAGTTTCAATAATACTAAACAAATTTTCATTTTTCTTGAATGGCACTCCTTTAATCTCAACGTTATTGAGACGCTGTCTCTGTTCACTTGCCTGTACATGACCAGTCAGTACGTTGATGTAAGACTCGTGGAGGGAGATGGCTTTCGATCCATCGTCAACTTGTTTCTCTAAGGTGATAAGTTTGGATCCATGGTCTTCAAGTTTGACATTAATAAATTCACAGGAAGCTCTCATTTCACCTAGGTCTGATTTGATGTTCTTCAGTTCTTCGACAAGAATAGGTAATGATGATAGATGTAGTTTCATCTCTTTAATATCGGACATTATTGTAGTGAGGGATGGCTGATCGGCTGACGAAGAAGCGGCGACCTTGAGAGTATTAGGCGACGAGTTTCTGCAACGGAGGCATCTCCAGGCAGATCTTCGATCAGATCCGAGTTTCCGATAGCCAGTTTCCGTGATACTTGCACAACCGAAGCATAGATTGTTTTTACAGCCCTCACAGAGCACACCATCGTTGAACGTAGCACTACATATTAGGCACGACTTCATTATTAAGAAAAAACAAGATTCCTTTTTAATTCTTATAAAACGTACAAAGGTTTGCGATTTATGATTTTCGGACGCAAAGCTGTACGCGTGGTAACTTGGTGACCGCTCACACTGGACTGAATATGTGTGGAATACATTCGTTCAGCAGCTCATTGATTCAGGTAAGTGAAATTTTGTGTAAAAGTTTCTAGCCTAAGTACCAAAAATATCTAGGTATATTAATTGGGTTTGTTCGTACTTTTACAGTGTTTATTGTGAACATCGGATTATAGGATATTAATCAGTTTTCTAAGTACGCCCTTTCGATAGGGAAATAGTTGAAAATCATGGTTTTCAAGGTGACCTTTGTGTCGTAGTTAAGTTTAGGGTTTTTTTTTCAGTTGGAGGAAATTACCTGATCCCCGAGGTATGTGGAAGTTGAACCGCACTAAAACCTCCAACCGCTCATACTCAGCGTCCGAACCCCGGCTGAGGCCAGAACCCAGCACGGGGTTTGGAGGGACAGCGCGACGCGTTACGCACTCGGCACACTTTCCCGTCGCTCTGTCCCCGGACGCCGAACCGGTAGCCGCCGGCGAATACGGCCACCGGCTCTCTCGGTCGGCGGGCTTTCCGAAGCCCGCCAAGATGGCGTGTCACCCTCCCGCTTAAGTTTACGGTGCATATATTGGTGTACCGTCATATCATTCATCCTTGATATCCATCTTATCATTTAAAAAATAAATAAAAACGGGAAGGTAAAAGGTAGGGATAACAAAAAAAGAAAATGATTAGTACTTATAATTGCTTTTTTTTAAATAATTTGAATACTTTTTTGGACATTTACATAAACATTTAATAATTTACATTGATTATTTATATTGACATGACACGACACATCATATTTATGACTAAAACTACTCTAATATCTATTTCAACTTGATAATAATAGCTTGTAGGTGCTATGAGAATCTGTCGTTCAAGGCCTAGTGCCAAGACGTCAGGAGGCAAAACCACCACAACTAGAAATATATTTAAATATTTTTTAAAGTTCTTGTAAGATTCGAATAATTATTGAAATTAGAAGCGAATTTGGATATTTTGTAGTTGTTACTCTGAGTGGTGGATCTACCTTGCACTAAGAGTGTATGCATGATTTATAAATACTTTATTAGGATATTTATACACATTACGAGAGAAAGTATTTATAAAATACATAAAACGTTAAAAATTAATTGTATAAATTAGCAACTGCTCTACGACTAAGAAGCATCGAGAAAAATGCAGTTTTGGAAAATTCATCTAAAAAATGTTTTCGGTCAGTCTGTATGTGCCGGTACTACCTATAATTAAGTACCTACATTATACATTTTTTTCTAATTTTATATTTAATCTTCATAACACCAGTCGCTCTCATTTTTACAAAGATATGTTGAAGTATTCTAAAGCATTACAATAGCTATGACTCTAAATACTTATAACTAGGTAGACCTCAAATGCAAATACTTTAATTTACATGATATGAATATTATGTCATTAACTTCTGTTATTACAGTATATGTCTAGACAGATTTGGTAAAGATTATAATTTTTTATTCCTATATCAATGCATTTATAAATATTTTGCCTTCGAACATACGTTCACAGTTTTTAGTATGAAAGAAAAGTTAGATATTATTATGACTTCGAAAAGTATTTAGGACGTACATTTTGGAATGTGGAAAAGACATAAAATCATGCATATTGCACTCCTGTGTTTGTACAATATTAATAAGTATAATAAGTATGCATTTAAATACACATTATAATCCATACGTTCTCTAGTACACGCTATAATACAAATTATTTACAAGTAAGTTAAAACATATAGCTTTATGAAATAAATTTTTGGGATAATTTATAAGTTTTGATGTGGTAGCACATCGGAGTGCATCGGTGGCAGATCGGTACCGCAGCGATGCGACTACGCGTCCCGTCGGCAAGACACAGCCTCTAATGTGCACTATCACAGAGTAATGACATTAACTTGGAGCCCGCGAGGAGCCCCCGATTGCCCCAGGCCCGTACTCGTGCGTATAAGATAAATAAACTAATTCTACACTTAATAACACGTGGAATAACAAAGTTACACAGCGCTACACTCAGCACATTAATTACGCTAAACACGCTCGTCGCAACGAGACATCAGTCCATTTCGCAATCGATAATTGCATTTGTACAATATAATATACACACGCCTCGACCGGAGTTGCGGATGGTCTCGATCAAGACCTGCACTCGTCAGCAGGAGTGTGACTCGTCATTTATATTGGAATGTAGTCGGGAGTGGGTGTCGTGGTCGTTTAGACGGTGAGGCCCTCGGTGCGCGCGGGGGGCGGCAGGGAGGCGAGCGGGTGCATGGGCGCGGGAGGCGAGGGTTGCGAGGCCGCGGGGGGGTGCGCACCTCCCGATCGGTACTCTGCGTCGTCGCGCAAGTGTCGCGTGCGCTCGGCCAACTCCCTTCCGCGCTCAGCCAACTCGCGCATGGCCGCCGCTTGTCGCTCGTCGCCGCCGTCTAGAGAGGGTGGTCTCTCCAGTGGAGAAGCCGCTCCGGGACGTGCTCCGCCGAATGGACCGAAGCCCAGTAGACCGGGGAATTTGCCAGCTACGCCGTTTTGACCCGCGTTCTGTTGTATTACTGATATTTCGTTCAGCTGTAAAAAAACGTACTTTTAAGTTATAATATGAGGTAGCAAACTAGCAACATCCAGTTCAGTCATCTATCTGTGAAGAGGTATTTTTTATAATAGGATGGAGCTAAACCTGCAACTAATTCAAAACTATAGCGCACCTTTTGCTGCATGCCGTTAAGGAATGGCGCAGGTAAGTACGGGTAGAAGAGATCTGGTCGCCGCAGTAAGTCGTGCGGCTCGTGCAACGGTCGCGGGGGCAACTCCAGCGACATGCGCCGACCGCGACGTGATGCACCGCCGCTCCACATGTGGGTGCCCATGTGCACCTGTAATAGTAAAAAGGTTATATTCACTGTATTTAAGGTTTCACTTCGGAGTATGGTTGTTAAGAAAGATTGAATAATGACAAAGTGGCTGAAAACGGTAAGGAATGTAATTGGATAAATATTAAAGCCGTAGTTAGTCTGTCTATCAACTATCTGGATGTCTACGGAAAACGAACATGGCGTTCTGGTTTCTTTAGGTAGTGAAACAAAATGTCAGAAGAATGCTTGTCCATTCTAAATTTAAAGTCGCTTTAGCTACTCGACAACAGATGTCGCCACATAGCACACTGAACACCGTTTTCAAGTTTCAAGTCTTACCTTAAGATTCCCTTTAGTTGTAAATGCTTTCTGGCAGACAGCGCATCTAAACGGCTTGTCTCCAGTGTGGGTCCTCATGTGGATTTGTAACGCTGACGAAGAGGAGAAGTTCTTGCGGCAAACTCCGCATAAATGCTTCGATGAAGTCGGCGGTGGGGGATGAGTTGGACCACTGGGAACTAAAATAAAAATATTATTAGTTTAGTCTGTTCACGTTTTTATCAAATATCGAGCATGAGAATAAATTGATGTGAAAATCATGACGTAGACTGGTATCATCGGGTAACTCATTGCACAAACCTTAACCCTTAAATGGACAATGTTGTTTTTAAACAACATACTAAACATCACCGATAAAATTAATCTTCTTTTAATTTTTTTGTTAATTTAGATAAAATTCTGCTGATAGTGTTATTTACAACAGACTGTAGATAGATATCTAGATAGAAGTTTGATAAGATAAGTACCTAAAAAAGCTATTTTAGCAACCGTTACATTACTGGAGCAACAAATAACTGCTGATAACAGTTTAAAAATTATTATCAAATTAAGCTATATTTGAAGGGTAAACAGCAGTGTCTATTATGACTTGTAAGAATGCCATTGTCTATATACGACTATCACGTGGGCTGTTTAAATATTTATTAGTATGAAGGCAATAAAAATGTAATATTTCTTACCGCTGGGCCGTTTGGGTAGAGGAGGCATATCGATAGGTGCGTGGTTCATAGGCGGTGGTACGTGCACAGGCGGCGAGCGTTTTAATTCCAACTTTTCGGGTGAGCGCCGTTCTGGGCTCTGGTCTCGTCCATCCTCGCTAGAGGGCGCCCCAACATTCTTTTCGAAGCCCGGTGGCATGTCGCGGATCTTGTGTGTAAGCATGTGTTGCTTCATGTTCCCCTATTATAAATAAACATGACATTTTAAAAATATTTAAATTAAACGTCTAAAATTAAGTAACTAGCCCATAAGCGATATCAGCTTCGTAATTTATTCTTTCCAAACAAAGGTTCGTAATTTCTTAATATTTGCATATTTATCTTTATAGAGTAGCTATTTGAGATGATTTACATGTGTTTTTGATACTGTATAATATTCCATCACACTTAAGGAATGTAATGTTAGTTTTATCATTATAAAGCTATCGTATATTTGATCGAATATTTGACTGTTAACGTTAAAAGCAAAAATAAATTATTAAAATTATTTTGAAATTAATTCAAAGATATTCGGAAACCATTAAAGTGGAACTTGATTTTATCTAATAAAACTATCATTGTTATTGATTTAGTGCTTCACTGAACTATAAAATGGACGTTGTTCTAAAAAATATTAATCACATGATCTTATATTTGTTTTAAAGAAAAAATAAAGAAAAACTGACGACATTTGGCCATTATATCCGTTATGAATAGCGCATAATGAATTAATTTCAAGCAATATATAAATATAAATTTCGGCTGAATGCATCTAAAGTCAAAACTTAATAATAAGAAAGGTTACTTGTACCATGAGCTATGCAATGAATAATTCAATTAAAGTAATAATCGAAAGTTCGATGTGGATTAAATCGTAAATAAAGTAAAAGTTTTATATGGACTTGCTCGTAGTACAAGACTCCTTTAATGGCGCGTTTACACGGTTAAAGTGATAAGTGCTTTATGGTTACAAGTTTGCTGAACGTCATTTATAGCCCATATCGGAAATATTAATAATAAGATAAGAATTTCTTCAAAGAATTCGATTTGTAATGTAAACTACTTGATGTAGTTAAAAAGACCTGCATTTAATGTAAGATACTTTATTCGCCTTTAATCTCATCAGAAAAGCTACATAAGTTACCTTGTGAGCAGATAGGTAGGGTATATTAAGATAGGATGTTTATGTGTTCTCATATGGGTAAAATATAGGATGACCTACTCGATTGTAACCATTAAATTTGCTAATTGCTGTTAATTTCCTATTTTTTGGTTAAATAATTTACAAGTTGGTAGGTCTTGAATTAAATTCTGCTATGAAAGTGTTATTTACAATAGACTGTAGATTGATATCTTGATAGAAGTTTGATAACTTATGTGAACTTTTTCAATATTACGCAATCATTCGACAGTGAATAGTTATGAAGAAGTACAGCGACGGGTTATGCACCCACCATTAAATTCTGCTTTAGCGATCTGCTGTCTTAAACTGCTAGCAGAAGCGTTCAGTTAACATGTAAGTCATATAACTAAGCACAAGCACTAGAGCCGTTTAAATTAGCCTTATTAACGCTGATGCGCTTATTCATACCGGATAGACGAAGGCGTTCCACAGGTCCAAAGCAGTGGCGTGCGGCGGGCGGGGTGCACGCATACGTCTACCGCACCGACAACCGCCGCCACTGCTCTGGAACCACACATAAACAAACGTTACAGGCAAACATAAATATTAACAAGGTGACTAAAGTCTCCATCCACTGGGGAAGTGTGGACTATGCCTGAACCCTCCATTAGGGAGATCTGCGCCCAACATTGGTCAGTAATGGGTTGTTACAGGCAAACATACACACATGGAGAACAGAAATGGGAGGTATAGAAGTTTTTCTTAATAGAAACACATCGCTCAATGTTTTTTACCGATTTGCTTTTGTTTATTCTTCGGTTACTTAGACCGAAAATAGTGCGTATTAGGTACAAATTTTAAACAGATTACAGGGAAACATACACAGAGGGTACTGCTACAGGAAATTCTAGATTTTAATTTACGGAGTTTTCCCTTAAACTTAGAATAGGTAAATTCATGCGTGTTAAGGTTTACATTTTCATACTAATTAATGTGTTTGTTTTGTGCTTCTTGATTATGTTATTTTTAAGAACTAAGTAATACCTACAAATGTTTAAGCTATGTCAGTTTTGTCATTATAATTTATTAAAAAACAAATCAAAGCTATCAAATAAAGCTATTTTTTCTGTAAGGAGTTGCGGTCATCAACCCATGTATGATATATCTTAAGATCCATTAAATACCTACCTACATGTAATTTTCTTAAAGATGGTAAAAATGCTTATGGGTAATGCCGTTATGTATTTTTTTTTTCATATTCTTATTAAATTCGGTACCAAACTACCTACATAACGAATAAAGTTTAACAATTATTTACTTCAACGTTTGCTATTGGACGAAATATTCCTAATTATTAATGCTTATGATAATAATTTTAAATATGTAAAATTAAGAAAATATATTTTACAATGTTCTCAATTCTTACCAAAATTATATTGAAAAACAAAACTGGTTGTAAAATAGACTTGAATTAATTCGAATGCGACATTAATTATTTAATAAATACTTCGTGTTGTATTGAATTAATTGCGAAAATTAATGATAATGAAAATGTATATTTTTTGAAACCTGGTTAAAGTATACACGAGGTTGAAATGTCTGTTTATCTCAAAATCTACTATATAAAAATAAGTCCGGTTTTCCTCCCTGACGCTATAACTCCAGAACGCCTAGACCGATTTGGCCAATTATTTTTTTTAAATGTTCGTTGTAGTTCAAGGATGGTTTGTACAGCAAAATTAGTTCGAATACGTGCCAGAAAAAATATATTTTCAATTTTTAAGACGATTTTAAAGCAACGCCGTCTATGAGAATTATATCGAATTACGTATAGAAGCACTTTTTCGATATAAATAATTTAAATTTGATTATGTCATTGCATTGTGGGCGACGTAGTGATTTTCGATTGTACTAGATGGCGTTAGGCATTTTCTGCTTAAAATTGTTTAATTAATTCGTTTCAGAGATTAGCAAGACAAATAAATAAATGTATTTATTAAACTTAAGTGGGATGTAGGAACTAGCTAATTTTAAGAGCTCGAACCAGCGCGCGGTAGTATAAATACACAAGAATACTCCGTTCTCTTTCTAAATCTTAGCGAGGAGAAAGGTGGACAGGTGGTGCTTCTGAGTCTGTCGGTAGAGTTGTATCCAGCTTAGAAGAACTCACTGTGTACTTTTTTTAAATGCTGGAAATCGCGGCGCTGCGCTTGAGATATGTGGTACTTAAACCGCACTAAAACCTCTAATCGCTCACACTTAGCCTCCGAATCCTGGCTGAACCAGACCCCAGCACGGGTTAATGCGGGACGGCGCGACGTTTGACGCACTACGGCACAAATTTTCCATCGCGCCGCCCCCGAACACCGAACCGGCAGCTACCGGTGATACAGCCACCGGCTCTCACGGTCAGCGGGCTTTCTGAAGCGGGACCGCGTCTCACCCTCCCACGGGATGCTGGGTCATACCAGTGTGGATTGGAGAGTGCGGTCTTCCAACCCCTGGTTGCCTTAACGCAAGGTGCGTGCTAAGCGAGACACGACACCTTCTTGGAACCCCACACGCTGGGTAGCGTTGAGAACCCGAATCTCTTAGAGAGGCAAATTCCGAGCGAAATTTCAGTTTCAGCACCCTTATCGATGACGGCGGATTCCTGCGTGGAGAAAAGAACTCAGTTTCACATGCCCTGCCGCTCTCTTCCGAGATGGTGGACTCGCAGAAGTCGAGCCGGTCGAGGTACTTAAGCACCCTGACCTCAATCCGAATAACTCCAACATAATGTAGGCATCGACCGGTGGCGACGCCCCAGACCTGTGGAACCTGCGAGGGCCTGTGTGACGAGAGCACCTCTCAGCACTCAGTCGTACCCGATATTCCAGAGGAGAGGTCGTGGACCGTCTCATGTGGAACACCGCGGACTTGAAACCGGTGCAAGGTCCCATCGTACCTGGCACTGTGTGTACTACAACATCAGCAGAATTCTTTGGTGTGCGAGCGGGCATTTTGCCACCCAAAAGTGATAAGGATGTAACGAATGCATTCTTTCCGAAATTGAGAGGAATAAAAAAATCACACGTCGTTATGCAAGGTGACACATTATTCTGTGAAATTTCTGAACTCTCTATCAGCAAGTGTACTTCCAGTGCATACCATCAAGCTGAAGGTCGGTGTCCCAATTATGCTTCTTCTGAACCTCTCCTCGAAGTTGTGTAACTGCTGCCTTAAAGTCAACTCAACTTGCCTGCTGCCTTAAAATCAGACACACCATTGAGGCGGAAATTCTTTCGGGTTGAGGCTTTCGCGACGGGAAAGAGTGCTGTAGTACGTAACGCGTCGCCCCGCTCCGCATAATCCCGTGCTGGGTTCTGTCTTCAGCTGTGCTTCAGACCCTCAGTGTAAGCGGTTGGAGGTTTTAGTGCGGTTCAACTTCCACATATTCTTCAACTAAAAAATAACGTGATGAGGATTAGGCGAGGCTTTATTTATATCATGCATTATTCTCATACCTCAAACTTTCTGTTCAAATTCAAGAGTGTACAGTTTCCCCGTTAGTGTTTGCTTCGCAGTGATTAGAAGCATCCTAATGAGTTCTTTGCGTAGAGGATAAATGTCAAGGTCCGATGATGGAGCAGGAAGGTGGCTATGGGAACTCCATCATTAAGCAAGATTACCTCATCGTGTTTAGACTCTAATGAAGTGTCTTGATGATTTCTTTGCGTATAAGATGAATGTCAAGGTCTGATGATGGAGCTGGAAGGTGGCCACTGTCTGTTTGTTCTGGCTAATCTCTGGAATGGCTAGACCGATTCGGACGGGCTGACTTTCAATGGCTGATAGTTTATGTTATAAGGAGTAACTTAGGCTATATTTATTTTAGAAATAGTTGTTTTTTTTTAAATTTTCGATGAAGTTCAAGGATGATATTTACAGCGAGAAAAAATCGAATAGTTGTCATTTATTTGAGATTGGCGCAGACGAAGTTGCGCGGGGCAGCTAGTATTGTATAAAATATATAATTAATGTCATGATATATCGTTTTATGTTCTTCGATATCTACCTTCATAAAAATAAAAACTATAAAACTGTTATTGTTAAAACACTTAGTAAAAAATATAAAAAATATCTAATTTATAACCATATAATGACCGATCCATTAATATTGTCATAAATAATTTAATTACAATATACTTCAACTAAACAAATATTGTAAGTTTGTCTTTTTAATATGGCGTCTGGTTCTGTCGTTCTAGTAATATTAATTGGGTATTTTATCACTCAAAAATAGTGATTTATATATACGAGGGCACAACCAACGTTATTGCTGCGTTCTATTGGATATATAATTTAAAAACAGGCAATTTATATTCACAATATTAGTTGTCGAAAAAGCATTCTAAATTTTTAATGTTCTGATTATGAATTCATGTTGTTTATTTATATAATTCATAGACTAACGAAACCTTTTAAGAATATAATTCTTAATTAATTGTTATGCCCTGTCAGTCAGGCCGTTCTACTGTATAATTTAATATAATGCGATTGAATTTTAACTCTTTTCACGCTTTCCCGAAATCGCAGTGAATCTTACAACCAGAATCAAATGTATTTAAATTAAGAGAAAGTCATATTTTGCCATATAAGATGTCAATGTTGTTATTGTTTTAATTGCTTAATTTTAGTTTCATTACAACGTCTCTCGCGTTAAGCTTTACCTACTGTTGTGTCGAAGATTAGAAACGGGGTCCTAGAGAATAGAAATGAAGAGGGTAGTCTTCTACCACATTGATAGTGGCGTCGTTATATAGTTTAGGCTCAAAGAGAGCATAGTATAACATCAACATAATGGCACACTTGGTAGTTATATGGCCTAATAGAAAGGTAAAGAAAAGTATCAAAGTTTTTCTTCTACATCTACGAGGTTTTATAGACTTAAACTTTCTAACCTTTCTAGGTAGATAAAAGACTTCGATTATCAACGAAAGGCATTTTGTAGTGTTTTATTACCATACAAAATGGTTGAGTACCTATAAAATTGTGATGTCCTAAAGAACAGAAAATTCACCTACAACAAACACACGCTATTTGCAGAGAGTTAAATTATAATACGAAGTATAAAACAACCTTATTTTCCGACGTCAAATCTATTATAAGTAGGTATGTGTGTGTGAGCGTGTATAGCGTAAAAGGCATAGACATCCTATATTTGTGGTAAATAAGGAATTATGAAATGTTAATTGAAAAAATGTTATTTATTTAAAAACTACAAAGCTGGCTATTAATGCGCTTTAAAATTTTTCGTACTATTCCTATTTTTTGCGTAGGTCGTAACTACACATATCAATGAAGGATGTTTATATTGTATTCTGTTCAATAAAAAATGTACCTATAGACTATTCACTATATCATGCAATTATCCTATTTTATACATTTTATGACGTAAAAATGCCATAGTACGTAATTACAGAGAAACTGGGTGGTGAAACATTTTTATTTAAACTGTTTAAGGCGTACGAAAGCAGGTGTATAAACAAAAATAATTTCATGACTAAAATAAATTTCTTTAGTTTTTAACTTGTCATTTTACTAGAATGTAACTTTTTACATCAATTACAAAGAATGTATATTTTGCATACTGAATGTATTGTAATTAAAAAGTCTGTTCGCATTCATTGATTCAGTCCGTCAATTAGATATAAAAATATGTTGGTAATTTTAGTCCCTATATTAAAATACACATACACCCATGAGTGATTAGGTATTATGTAAATTTAATAATATCTTATTTCTAGATCTATTTAACATATTTATTATATTGTTCTTATTCTACTCTACCGTTACGATAATTCTTCATCTTTACACATCTAACAACTTTTCTGTGTATACCGAAACTTTTTTACATTGAAGTAGGTACTAGGTACGCAGTATGTAACAGACAAACATCATTCAGTCCATTCATAGTTCTGTTTCACGCATACCTATCTACTCAAAGTTATGTTACTGTTCCAATACAGTTTTTATTGGTAAGAATATAATGCCGGTTCAACCAGATTACTAAGCGTGGGCAGTGAAGGTTTTGAGCTAAGTTAATAATATCAATATTCTATCACAATAAAATCGAAGTTTCAATAGCTGACGAAATCTTTGAATACCCGAAATGCAACTACTAATAAATATTCGAAACAAAAACAAAAGACAAACTTTTTTCTTGAATAATATCTTTCGTAGGTATAAAAAATACAATATGTATTTTTCAGTCGACCAAATTCAATAAACAAGTCTAATTAGTCTCTTATATTCATTAGTTAAAAAGCAAAAGACTATCTTATATTTAAATATGATCTCTTTTGTTGTCCAGGATTCATTGTAAAAAGGGAACTTTCTAGAAAGGAAATGTAGGCACCTTGCAGTCGTTTCCGTTGTCTGGTTCATACATTTTAAATGAAATGCGATGTTTTTGATACGATGGAGCTTATTTCGGTCTGTCGTTGTGAGTTTCCGAAACAAAGACTGGAATTAAATTATAGACTAGGTAATTTCTGTCTGAATGAAAAATGACTTTGAAAATGAAGTAGCATGGTAACTCTCTCATGGGATGTATTTTATTTCCTAAATCATCATATAGGTAATTTACACTTTATGGTGGCGAGATTTAAAGTTATTGTTATTGTTGTGTGTGTAGTGGGACTAATTGGTATTAAAATAGTAAGGTATACTTAATTGACGTCATATTTTTTGAAAGATAATAATTTTCGGTATCAGTCATAGTATTCATTGTTACTATTATGCAAAAAGATTTATTTATACCTGTACAAGTATTTTCGAAGTGAGTTAGTACGAACTGCATAATGTATAAATTAACATGAACTAGAAGTATTTTATTACAAAACTAGTATCTTGTCAACGTACTTGTGTGTTTCATAATATTCAAACGACACATTAACGTCGAGTTTATTATCAACGTTTTAAACATTTAGAAGGTTTCGAATATTTTACGTTTTGCGTTTGTTTTATTTATATCTTTGTAGACGGAGTCAAAGGCCACATATTAAGCTACATATTTTGTTAAGTGACTTATCATCATACATTATAGATATTCATTATTTTAATAGCATGATTGACAAGATTTTTAACATAATAGCATGTTCAAAATAAAGTCTAGTAAATGTAACAATTAAATGCACTGCGGAGATAAGACAGAGTTCGCCAAAAAGCCAATAGAACACAGTATCAGGATACAGAAAAACTGATGACGATTTATGTATCGATGTGGCGTTTATTTCGGTCTTCATTTTACCGTCATAGCTATTGAAATTGTGAGCGTTTCCATAGAAGGTATAGGTATAGAACTAATTTATTTTTTTTCAATTGGAGGTAATCACCGGATTCGGGTATGTGGGAGTTGAATCGCACTAAAACCTCCAACCGCTCACACTCAGTGTCCGAACCCCGGCTGAGGCCAGAACCCAGCACGGGGCTTGGAGGGACGGCGCGACGCGTTACGCGCTCGGCAGTCTTTCCCGTCGCTCCGATCCCGGGAATAGAGCTCATAGAAAATTTTTGATTGTTTTTATAAAAATTGGTTAGTGAAATCAAAAAAAAATTGTCGTTTCGTTTGTTTCATGATAATTGTGTTTGTGACATAGGACAAAAGTATCATTGGGGTCCTTAAGTTCTAATCACTTTGCTACACTTTCGTTATTATCAAAGTTCGCGACGGCAATAATTGGTAAGTTTGTTTCCGCGGTAAAAATATATAACATCTTTTACAAGTCTGTTCGAAAGTTAGTGAACACAATGGCTTAGTATTAAACAATGAACAAAAGTTAAACGCCTGGTCGTACAAGATAGAATAATCGATATTATTGTACGGCGTGAACTTTCCTTGGTAACTGGTGTCGACGACATTTATTGTAATTGTAAATGTGTTTGAACGGTAAGCAAGGATAAAGCTCCATCTTCGCGTTTATATTTACTAGGAAGACTATACATTGTGGAATATAGTTATCCCTTTTCACCTCTTTTCAAGCAATAAAAAGTGTTGTTATTAGATACGTCTTTTTTGGTATTAGGTACTGTCTGTGGAAAATGACTGGTAAACGACGGAGCATTAATAAGTTCCCATAATTTAGATTATTTTAGTTATAATCGTTTTCCTTTTTCGAAGTTTTGTTTAAATTTGTAGTAACTATTTAAATTTTTTATAGGTAGGTTATATTTTAAAAAGTGAAGAACGCTGAGACGTTGCTATTTCCCAATTCCCATAAAAATATTATTGAATCATAGAAATATTAATAAGTAAGTAGTCTTCACTAAGAACTCGCAATATAGCACTACAGTCTAATAAAATACAATTCAACTAGGTACTTGAAGTTAAGCCTTCCTCTAAGACTTTCGAATCCCATAACAATGGTTTTTCCTACTTAATTTTGTTTTGACATTTAGATTTACGTCTTATGAATTATGAATCAAAAACGTAATTAAAGGTATATGAGCGGCGTACTGTGAGGCTGTACACCGAACCGGCGCCGTCATAAACAACCTATATTTTATTGATAAAACCCCTGGACACTTTCTGTGATATACGAAAAATCTTACATTGTCAAACATAAATAATCTTTTTATGACGAGAAGCGTAGGTAAAGGCTCAAGGATTTATAAGTTATAAATATTTTACGACATGAATTAATATTCTGAACGTTTTCTGTGACGTTGTTTTTATGAGTTATCATTTCGTTGCGGGTCTAGATGGCTTGGCATTAAGCAAACATACCTTTAAATTATTGAACGAACTAAATATAAAATGTGAATCATCGTAAATAGAAATCATTATTTTATGGCCGTTCTCTGCCGTTTTAGATTAATTAGGAATAGGAATCGGAACTTTTAGATCAGTATATCAGTAATTACCTACGTGTTGGTCACGGGTCAACTATGTATTGAAATTTATAAAATTCAGTTATACTGATTTAGACATAGTTTAAAATGTAGCAAATCAACAAGAACTTTTTCAAAATTTGAGGCTTATTGTTCAAAAAATCTACACGATTGTTGGAACTACCTACAGATTAAAACCAAACTAAATTCACAAAAAATGTATCTTTATTGAGGTGCTCTATTAAAGTTTTAGAATCACCCGTGAAAGACATTCCTGCTTTTTTTTAAAGAGAAATTTCTCAAATTAATTAATTTAGCCATATAGTCAACCTACCAATAACCGAACCAGATAAAATATGTTGGTTTTATCGATATATGTAATATTTTATCTGTGGATATTACAATAACACGTTACTTTAATTTGAATTTTTAATAAAATCGGAAACCCAATTCATGTTTTATGTAAATAAAAGAGCCATTAAAACATTCAGTGGAGTACTGTTGTTCCAAAAAACAATAATAAAATTGATTTCTATATCCATATTTATTAATATGCCTAATACGACAGCAAAGTAGGCATAAGTTATTAGATGACGTGCAGAGTATTTCGCAATAATTAATATACGTTATGCAAAGTTTAATTGTTACTTATAACTGAATTCAGAATGTTCTTTGTATCTTAAAGTAAAACTTTTAAAGTATAATAAGTTACCGAAGCGCTATGAAATGTTTCTCTTTAAGCGATGTTGAAGATACTCTACTACATGCTATCTGTAGGTATCTACTACACGACTCTCAATGCCCTGGAATTGCAGAGGCTCATGAGCGACTTTTAAACTAAATTTATTTTTTTCGAAGTTATTTATTGTTATTGCGACAGTATATTATCTCTTTACTAATGCAGTTATTATTTATTCTCCTATGTGGAGATGTCAAAATCAATTTAATAATGGTAAAGTAAGTTTAGCGTAAGACGTATTATATTATGTATATAGAAGAGATAAAACAACATAACAATTTAGTTTAATTAATTGTAGCTAATAATGGTTCCGTATTGTTACAAACATCGATTAAGGTTTTGATTAAATCGAAACAGGCCTACAAGTTGGAGATTGTCAATTACCAACGAACTCGGCGTTGTCTGCGAGAGAAGACAACAGCTAAAACTAACAGACGACTAGACGAGCGACTAGTGACTTGTAATTGCCGCTTGCAATATTAATGTGCTGAAACTTGGACGAAATGAGATCCGGTGCATGTAGATCTTCGTGAAACTTGTCTGTAAGTGTTTAATTTTGAAGATTCGTCGTTTTATAAATAGAAGGTTTCAATGTATAAATTATCTACTAAGTGTAATGTCTGCCTGATATTGAAGAATTTAAGGGCGAAATTTACATTAACGTTTAGACTTTCACGGGGCACAAGTAAGCTTTAAGAAAAAAATAAGTGTTTTAGATAATCGCGAGTGTAAAGAAATTTAATAAAAAGTCTTTAGATGTTATATTAGATAACAATGGTTTCCTCAGATGTAGTGTATAGCAGTAGAAATGTCGTAAACACACGTTTGCTATTTGCGTAACAATAAAATACCTATGTATAAATTGGCGAAACGCCAGAAATGTTTAAACCGCTTTAGTCGTTCGTGAGAACGATATTATTGTAACGATATTTGACATGGACAATACTATTTTGTCTATCACAACAAATAATTATAAAATTGGAGTTCTTATCTTAGGGATTAAATACAGAGGTTTTAAAGTACATACCTTCGTGGAAAATCCGCGATCACATACGGTGCACTTGAAGGGTCGTTCTTTAGTGTGACTGCGATAGTGTATTTCGAGCGCAGAGTTGCAGGCGAATGTCTTGTAACAGATGCTACACGTAGTATTTCCACGCACTGCACACAAATAAATCCATACTTAACGATATGTATTTAACATAGCCAGCAGTTTTGTTTAGGTAACACCGTTAATAGAGCGAGAATACCTTTTCAAGTATGAGGTTCATACGCCCGGGGATATGTGTACAGTTAGTCGGATATTTAGGAATTACAGGAGTAAGGTTTGTGGGCGACCGGGGCGGACAAAAATATAATATCCCGCTATCGCATACCTGCGGGAGGGAACGCGAGTCCGAGTGGGCTGAAAGGCGATCCTCCGAGAGCACCGAGCGCGGCGAGAGGCGTAGGCGGCGACGGCAGCGGCGAGTGGTGCGGCAGCCTCGGCGGCGTCGACGGCGTAGACATCGTAGGAGACGGAGGAGAAGCCCGCGCACTCCGCCCGCTCTCCGAACCTGTCGCCGATGGGAGGGAAGCCGTTGTGGTGATAGTTTTTAATTCACTTTCGGACACCGAGGCGCAGACGGAGAGCGGCGAAGTTCGACGATCTTTCATATCTGAGTCGTCGTCGAACTCCCGAATGGCGGGCTCGCGCTCGTCCCGGCCGCTCTCATCGTCGGTCCCGCGGGAGTCCGCCCGTCGGTCGCCGGGAGTGCTTGGAGTAGGAAACGATACGGGAGGAACGGAACTATAAGGAGAGTATTCGCTGACGTCAGATCTATTGTTGAATAATTGAGAACTGTCAGTGTCGAAATGGTCGCGGAAATGGTCATATTGTTCAATTAAGTTCTGACGACTGTTTGTATGGAGTCTTACGTGTTGATGTAATGTGTTAGGATCCGAAAATTTCTTATGACATACTGGGCATTGATGCAGCATCTGAATTTGAGGTTTAATTCTATGTACGCCCATATGCGTCTTTAAATTACCTTTAGTCGTAAATGCACGACCACATAATTTACAACGAAAAGGCCTTTCACCTGTATGCGTCCGATAATGCATTTGTAAAGCACTTTTACATGAAAGAACTCTATGGCAAACTATACATTCGTTAGGATCCGACAGTTTATTGTCTATGTTATCAACCAACTGCTGCAGTTTTGAAGTTTCAGATGTTTTAGTAATTTCTATTAAACTTTCCCATGAATTATCATTACTACCAGGTCGTGGTAAAATTGAATTATAAAATAATGGATCCCGAGATAGATCTACGTCGACGACATTTTGTCCGTTATTAAGGACAGGGTATTGTGTAAAGGGAGTAAGGCTACCTGAGGATATACTACTAGGGGGAGACTGAGGAAATAAAGGATATGTAGGAAAAGTACGAAGACCCGTTGCTATTGAAATTGGCCCAGATATCGATGAATTCTTACTTGAGAGATTTTCCGGTTGATCGGGATCTGGCTTCACATGCGGACTCTCTCTGCCGATTTGGTCTTCGTTGCTATATTTAGAGTCCATGCTGCAGTCATCGTATGGTGATGTAGACGGATATCGATCATGTTCTGATTCTTGTGGCACGTCATTTTCCTCAGGTTCACGCTTGGGGGACACACGGTCAGCTTCTTCAAAACTGGAATCTCGTTGACTTTCTTCATCTTGGGGTTCGCATTTAAACATATCTTGAGTCGAACGAGCAGGGCTTGGCGCAGATGGCTTACTGAGATCAGCCGGGGCGTCTTGTTCTTCACGCATTGCAAAAAGTGGGTGCGGAGGCAGAGGCTTGTCACTAAGTGGACGAGGTGGTAGTAAATCATGATGTGACGGTCTGAAGAGTGGCAAGCTTGGCGGAAAAGGAGCCGGTGCACCCGGAGGAAACTGCAGTGGATGGGGCGGCATGCCGGGAATAGGACCCGGTGACAATTGTGCTAATAGTGGTGGATGATATTTGTCCAAATGCTCTGGTACAGGATTAGGATTCATCTTCACATGTGGAAATTTAGCGGTATGTCTTTGGAAATGCACTTTCAAATTTCCTTTGGTAGTAAATCGTGAACCACAAACGTTACATTTAAAAGGTCTTTCACCTGTATGAGATCTAATGTGAATTTGAAGAGCTGAATCACTTCCAAATACTTTTCCGCAATATCGACAACGATGTTTAAAGAACGGTTCGTTGCGACCTCCTGATTTTCCATCGTAGGGCGACATCTTGCCTGATTTTCTAAAAGCGAGTTCATCTGCAAGGTTATTTGCTAGCAATCCTTGTGATGCATTGTCTAAAACTTCTTGTGCTCTTTTCTGTAGCATTTCCAATGTATTAGGTTCATTGAGAGATGGTGGTGGATCGTTGTTTGTAATGATAGAAGATGCTAGCGATGATGATATGGAGCTGTAAGGCGGGTGTGTCATCATTGACGGAGACGAGGTTGGAATTTTTGGAACTGAGATGGGTTCCGATTTTGGTGTGAGATGTGAATGTGTGGAAGGTAAGTTTTGACTAGTGGGAGGAGTAGGTGCTGCAGGAGTTGGCTCCCGTGGGGGACGCGGCGGCGACGGTGATCGGGCGACAGGCATCGGTACAACCGGTTCTGGTTCATTTGGCGGCGGGCTGGGTGGTTGATCATCTTTTCGTCGAGTGAGTGACAACTGGTTTTGAAGTTGCCGAATAAGTTGTAATTGGAACACTTGTTGGTGTTGTAAAGTAAATAGTGTACTTTGTAACACAGCCAATTCATGTAATGCAGCTTCATTATCAGTGTTATTCGCCAAGGCCGTTGCTGCAAATTGTGCTACAGCAACTTTTGTATTCTGTAAGGCTTCAAGCGTAACATGACCAGCGACTGGAAAAGGTAGGCCCACTGGTGGAACATCAGCTTCGGGTACCTCTGCTTCGCCGTCTTCGAGGCTATTATTATTCTCGGCATCTTGTCGATGCCGTCGTACTTGTTCTAATCGTTTACTGGGTCTGTCCATCTCTTCGTCACCCGATACAACCATTTCCTCGGGATCGGAGTGCATTCTCTCCTCGCCCAACTGCATTGCTTTCTCATCGCAAACTCGTTTGTGGTAGAGGAACTCGTGCAGGTTCTCGAACTGTTCCTGGCACCTTGGGCACATGTGCGCCTCCGGCCTATCTCTTGTCTCGTCCGTCGCATTGTGGATCTCATCTTCTGAACATGATCCGGAACTTTCACCTACAACAAAATTAATTCATATTAACATTAAAGCTAAGCGAAAATATAATAAAATGTGCATTCGTGTAATATGTTTGTGTGAATTTTGATCTTATTTAACTATGTTTTGTTTGTGTTTGTAGAAGAAAATTCGATTCATTAGTGAACTTATGATGCAAGTGTGTACAATTTAATGAGAGATGAGTCTACTAGTTCAAGATATTAAGATGCTCGAATTATATAGGTCTGTAAATATTAACACTATTTTATCCTTACAAGTTGTTATTCATAAAACCAGTAGAGTGATTTATAATCACGGTAGTAATAATGTACTTAATAAAATATTTTATGTTTACAACTTATTTACCTACTGTCTTGATTTTTATATAATTTGAAACATTGTAACGCTTATAGTTCAATTTGAGTTTAGTGATCAGTCATCATTATGATGGTCAAGAAGTTACTCCAAATATTTTAGAACAAAGATAACAAGGGGAACCACTATAAAGTAATACGAATAAGGCTCAAATCTACAAAAAAATATGTTCAAGAATTTCAAGCAGAAACTTGATTGTATGTAAAATACACTTTAAATTGTTCCATAAATTATAATTTAATTGTTGACTAATTTTAGCAATGTTTTAAAATAAATTTTAATTTCGTATATTAAATGATTTTAATTTTATATTGATAGCGCCATGAATATTTTCATTAAATTGATTTTTATTTGTAGGTAGGTACAAGACATTTTAGGTATAAGATGAATATGAAATGAAGAATGAGAATTTCATGCTTTTTGAGGTTAAAGTGAAGAAATCTCAATATTTAAGTAGTCTATAACTTAATCTACTTAAATCTAACATTCTTTAGGTAAGTAGGTGATATTGTTCGCATTAATATTAAACGATTTTTAAGAAATGTATCTACTCGTCGCCTCAGTGCTTGTTTGACCAATCTGCACTCGAGCAAATTTTACAGGAGACAGCAAACAAGCACGGAATTTTCGTTAAGTGCCGTGTTGAGAAAAAAATTGAAATGAGATTTTTATTGTTTTAGAATTGAATATTTTAAAAAAATATATTACCAGTCGGATGGAAATTTTATTCTTTATAATAATGCATTAAAAAGTAATTTTCGTAAAAATGTCAGATTGGCCAAACAAGCACTGAGGCGCAAACTGTATAGCCGGAGATGGATAGGTATATTGAAAGAGGTAATCATTTATCATGAGGTTGGTATACCTACCATATACACGTTTATTAATAAAATATTAAAGTAAAGTTTTTATTCTCATTAAAGATAAATCATTTATAAATGGTTGGCTCTGGCATTGCAGAGGTTCATGAGCAACGGTGACCGCTTACCATCAGGTAAAAATAAGCTCATTTATCTATAGCTTTAGCTCCTGCAATAAAGGAAAAGACATCGCAGAAAAGACATCGCAGAAAAGACATTTTTTTTAATTAATAAGTTTACGACAATCTGTCATACCTATAACATTTTTGTTAGTTCCGTACTCTGAAATTCAGCTACTCGCCAATAGATGTCGCTAGATTTCAACTATCTCGTAGTAACAGCGGAAAACGATTACATAAAATATATAGTATTCAATAGTAAAAGATGCATTAAAATAAATTTAATTGACGTAAATTAATTACAGTATTAACAGTATTTAAATATTCAACTTTCATGTAGATGTTTGTTAATAAGTAGATATTGATTATCGTACCAAATTATTAAGAAATAGGTTTTATAAGAAAAGTAGGTGACCAGCGCAACGTCGTCTGCGTCACAGAGGAATACAACATGGCTTCTAGCCTTCCTCGATAAATGGACTTTCCAACAGTGAAATAATTTTTCAAATCGGACCAGTAGTTTCTGAGATTAGCGCGTTCAATCAAACAAACTCTGCAACTTTATATTATTAATATATAGTACCTACTATAAATAGCGACAAGATATTTTTGTACGACAGTTAAATATATGTCATACAATAATAATTTTACTATAGGTCTTAAAAGGGCTGACTCTCTAGGGTGACTCATTTAAGGAATTTAAGAAATTTGAAGCACTACCTACAATATTTTAACTTTGTTTCTTTTATTATGGATAAGTTTGTTAAGTAATATTTTGTGTTTGTGTAAAATTTTGTGGATATTGGAAAAAATGGTGTCTACCGTCACTGAAGATGATTTTATGTTTTAAGTTGCAATGACTGGCTTGAAAGAGAATGATAAAGTTGAAAAACTGGTGGAAAGTCACAAAGCTTAATTTAGCTATTTTCTTAGCAAAGTGGCAGTGAATTTGTAATTCGAACGAGGGCGTGTCATTTATTAAAGAAACAACTGACTGTCGAAGAAATAGAAAATCTTTCTTAATTCGAGACCAAGAGAGTTATAGCGTAAAAAAAGTATTTAACAAAATATCTCCTATTAGATTGCTACTCTAATCCAGATACCAGAAGAAAAATATTTTTTGAATACCTACTCTACCATAGGGTGTATGTATTTTTGTTAGAAATTGTTTGACCAATTAGGTATGTTCAATTTCTATGCTTATATTTATCTCCATAACAGCTTTAGAAGTTTTTTTGGGATAAAATTTGGATGACACTTGTAGATCAACACCTATGAACTCTATATAAAATACCTATCAATATCAATTCTTAAAATCAGAAGGTCGGTGTAGCAGAAAGCATTAGTTCATTTTAATATGTGTATTTATTCACGCAATGTGTTTGAAATAGAACAAAACTGATGCAACACGTTCTATTGTTCTTTTATTGAATATTAATTTCAAGATTCGTACCTACTTATATTATTCTGCAGCGTAGCTATTTAGTATTCAAACGTTGCACATTTATTTTAAAACTTAATAAAACTAATATTCATGACGCTAGTTTTAAATTAGTATTATTTTTGTCAAATAATAAATTGTATATTTTTTCCTTTTATTTAAAATACTAAAATATGGTATCTAATAGGGAAATCCGGTCACTATTTTATTTAGCTATAAAGTAGTTTAGATTATGAACCGTTTTAATATTGAAAAATAAATAAAATTCTGTTTTTATTGTTTTAAATTATAAAGTGCATAGGTTATTATTTGCAATCTATATCCTGAATAACTTTTTCACCTTCATTATCGATGAAATAAACACAATTTTATTAATGAATTGCAATATCCATGAATTATCAGTTTTATTTTTTTAAGACATTCGGTATTGAAGGCCGTATTCGTTAATTGTTCATTTAGTAGTCAGTTCAGGCCTATAAAGCATAACAATACCTATAAACAGAATTATTTAAGCAAAGACAGTGTGTATGTTAAATTGTAAAACTTTATGTTTACTGACTTCAGAAATCAAGTAGGGCATGTATTCGTAATTCACCTAAGCCTATTTAAAATTTTGTTATAAACTTAAGCAGTCACAGGGAATTCTATATTAACAATCAGTATAAAAACTAACTATTATAATATATATTATATCCTCTACATATAGAAAATTCAATTTATTTTAGCTAGTAAAATGTCACTCTATGCAGTTGGTTCACGATTAATGATCAGGACATGAGGGTATCTTAGGCTAGTAGGTCTAGAAAAAGAAACGCTATCTATCTAAATCTAATAAAAAATAATAAGTATCAATTTCCTTCGAGGTAAGAATAAAGTCTCGTTAAAATGCATTAGGCTTTATTTTGGTACGTTTTAACAAATGTTACCCTGGATTAGTAATAGAAATAAAAAAAAAGTTAAAAAAATCTAAGGTACCTAGTAATAGTGAAGTTTTAATAAAGGGCATACCTATACCATAGAGTATAAGAATATTGTAATCTTTACAAGTCTACGCACATTGTTGGTATCATGTAATTAGGTATCTACGAGTATTCCCAACATTTTAAGTAGAACGGGATGATGTTTGATTTTATTTTATAAACGCAGTTTTGTATCTCCTAATGCAAACAAAAATTAAAATACTTATCTGAGCCCTCGGGAAAATCGATTCGGCCCAAATTCCTGAGCGAGTTCAAATTTAAAATATAACCGAATGCATCCCGCATAATTTCGCTTATCAGCCTCATAAAACTTTCACCGCTATAATATTTTAGCTATTCATGTTATTTGTAGATATTACCTAGTTGTCATTTTAACGTCTTCGAAAGTATCATGAATATTCGTGTATAAAATGTTTTTGTTACCGGTTTTGATAAAAGCGGACAGACAACGTCATGTTTTTGTGCGTAATCTCGGATAATATTGCGGGGGATTAAATATCTCATTTGTAGATGGCGGTGCGTTAAACAGAGGTTTGTTAAGGAAGGATTAGTGTGTTTGTTGGTGCTGATTTCTGAGGCGAGCGGCCGATACAAAGTGTAGCAGGCCGCACGCTTGCCGACTTACGCAGAACTAGAAAAAAAACCTTTCTAAAGTGTCATTATATCCCCAAATGGCTCGCCGCTCGCATTCAATACGAAAATTTTTGTCCAAAATTTACACAATATGATTTTTGGATGTCGTTTGTTGTGATTGCGGTGCCGCAATCATTTCAATTATTGCTTCGCATTTCGTGTTTAGTGTAAAAGACGTACTTATAGCGGAAGTAGTGGTAATTGGTAAGTGCTATTGATTGTGACGATCAATAGAGTTTTTACTGATGTTCAACATTTTAGATAAGATACAAGGAAATATCTATGTTTAAATTTGGAATGAATTCTCAATTTGAGTTAAACTAAATGAAGCAGGTATTATGCAAAAATAAACACTTCGTCTATTTTTAATATGAAAACAATTTATTCATCGATTCATAATGTAAAAGTTAAATGTAGAAATACAAAAAAATATGTTAGTTTTCTTCGGAATGAAAGTTTTCTATTTAATGTAGTTTAATCTTTAATTCTTTCCAATCCATATTTATAAACTGGCACACCTGCAGTCACATTAATCTCTGAACACTTATTAGGTAATAACAAAAATGATTTAGTATGCGGTTTTGATCTACATACCGGAATGCTTTTAAAATATTTTAATTCCAAGTTTTCGAACGATCGTTTATTAATCTATTTACTGAAGCGTATAATTAATACGTTAACAGCATTAGATATTTATTCAAGGTTAACGAACGAATATCAATCTTTCATTTTACTTTAAACCTGTTCATATTTTTTTAATGGCCGCTTCAAATTTATTAGTCTAGCAAACAAACAGTTTCATAAGAATATGAATAGATACGTTGTTTCAATACTTAGTAGATAAAATGTCTATAATAAATGTTTTATGGGGAACTCGTAAACCGGCAACAGATACGAACCGTGTCATTATAATAAAATTTGACAGTTCTTTATTCGACTTTAATGAAGGCATTCCGATTTCATATTAAGAAACACTAACTATTTTAAATTCTATTAATCCAGTTTAAAAGTCATAAATTGTAAACGTTAATGAGCGATGATAACTTTCAATATACTTATTAATGATATCGGAAAACTGTTAACAGCATCCGTCGAAGATAGAACGTAACAAAAGTATCCGGATGCCGGAAACGGAACAGGAAAATCGATGGAACCTTAATTTAAAAATAGATGTATGCTATAAATACCTTCAATAAAAAACAATTACTTAATTTAAATAAAGTTTACCTAAAAACAAGCTACAACATACCTACTGAAAGATAAGATAGAATTGAAATCAATTAAAAAATATTTCGAAGCAAATAATCCCAAAAAGTGTAACCTTAAAGAGATAATGTGTTACCTACTTTTGAAATGATAAGCTAACTTTGTTTCTAAATATCTATTTAATATCTCTAAATACCTAAATAAAAATAGATCTTTACTTCTTAATTTCCAACAAAAGGAATATCTGATAGTAAATAATTAATGTCGTTCAATCATCTATATCACATTTAGCTATCTCACATCTGTCTTCGGCAGTAGTTCTTTAAACCTTAAAAATACAATTCTACTTTTACTTTATGAATGAAAATTTGGCAATGAAAATACCTACGTGAAAAACTGAATCAAAACAAACATTCTATAAATAAATGGGTAATATATTGCTATACATATATCAGATTGGACAGAATAAGCGTTTATGTGGTCGAGAAACGATAGGAGCCGTCGCTAACTCTCAAGCGATCACTGAAAATTGAGGTAGGTAAGTTTTGTGTAGGGCACAGGGAAAATAGCTTCCGACACTTTCTTGAATAATAGAGGTATCGAAAAGTTTTGAGTGAAGTCTATTGATATTTAGCATTTTATAAATGTTGATAAATACATTTTTCTAAAGAGATATTTTTCGACAGTTTCTTTTTATTTAAATTATTTTTGGGATGATGAACAGGAAATCTGTTTTAACAGATTAATAGAATGCCTAATAAATTAATTGGATATAGATGAAGCTAAATTTTCAAGCTTACCTACAGTGGAAATTAAATCTTAGAAATATTTTTAAATCAATTCACTAATTACTACTATTAGTTTTCACCATATTAGGTACCTGGTAAAATTTACCTTCAAAGTCAGATAGGTATTTGTTAAATTTTCTTTCACTTCTATCTATATTTTAAATTTTTAACAAACTCCTGTCGATATCTCAAAACTAAAGGTCCACAAAAATTACATAGATATCATCAAATTACATACCTAAATTTTTACGATACCTGGTTCGTATATTTTCAAACATTTTAAACGGGAATTTTAAGCACTGCACTTTACTCACCGGACCGGTGAAAATTTTTATTGCTCACTTTTAAATGTATGGCGCGTTTTAAAGTGGCTAAAACGTAATAATCGCAAATAAACGTTAAAAACTAAGTTGTATGAATAACACCGTAAGGATTTTATGTTCACTGATCCTGTCCTGATGATGGGTGTAGTGTGTGAATGTGTGTTGTACCGATGGAGACGCGGCGGACGCAGGCTGGCTTGACGCGCGGCATGTTGTCAGCGCGGGTGCATGGCAGTGTCGCGGGCGGGTTGGGTCGCGCGCAGTCGGCTGCGAGTGCGGGCTACTCGGCTCGGTCCAAGTACGGAGGTGTCTCGTGGTGTCGGCGTGCGGCCGGGCACACGACTCGCCATCTGAAGCGGGACTGAGCTCGAGGCGGCGGCGGGCGGCGGGCGGCGGCGCGCGCACCAGGTACACGGTTATGACAGGGAGGCGGAGCTGCGCCCGGCTCATAAATCAAACTTCTACCATTCGCACGCGCTACACGAACCCCCCACCTCCATAATCCATATTCGGGGCGGGGCATATTTTCATAATCATAACGCCTCATATTCATAAGCGACATGTGGACGAGTTGCAAGTCTGTCGACAGCCGGCCGGTGGGCGGTGTTGACGCCCGCTAGATGGCAGACCACGCTCGCCCCGAGAAGCCTCCCACATGCACTAATACTACTTGCATCTAATAACTTGTTTGACGATATCATAAATTAATAAAATGCAACCATTGCTTTACGTTTATAATAATATAATAATAATATTAAATATAAGCCCTTTATTCAGACCTGAGTTAGATATACAATATTGGTTTAAAATTAAAGTTACAAAATCTTTTCAATATAAAAATTAAAGTTAAATATAAAAACTGTACTAGTAAAATATATATAACTATAGTAATATTTTTTTTTTTTTTTTTTTTTCTTTTTAGTTATCGGTCTGTTTGTCGATGTCGACAAAGGCCTCCTCCTCTTCTTTCCATTCATCTCTGTTTAGTGCCTTCCTAGTCCAGGTTTTTCCAGCTATTTCCTGTATCTCGTCTGCCCATCTTCGTTTTTGTCTGCCTCGATTTCTTCTACCATTTCTAGGGTACCAGAAAATTAGGTTTCTATTCCATTTTTCTTTCCCTCGTATTATGTGACCTGTCCATCTCCATTTTAGTCTTCTAATGGTTTTTGCTACATCTTCTATCTTGGTACGCTTTCTGATTGTTTTGTTTCTTACTTTGTCAAGTTTTTTTAAGTTGAGCATACTCCTTTCCATTCCTATCTGGCACGATTGCAACTTTTTTATTTGGTGTTTCGTGAGTGCCCAGGTTTGGCATCCATAAGTCAGAACGGGTAGTATGCATGTACTATAAAGTTTTGTTTTAATCGATATGCTTATTTCCGAATTTTTCATGATTTCTTTTAGTCTCCAGTAACTTTTCCATGCGTTTGCTATTCTTCTGTCTATTTCTTTGTCCATAATTTTTGTAAAAGAAATCTGCTGACCCAGATAAGTATACTCACTCACATATTCTATTAATTCTCCGTTTACGATTATAGGGCTTTCTTCTTTATTTGTCATAGCTTTGGTTTTAGAGGCATTCATTGTTAGTCCTACCAGACTGCTTTCTGTATCCAGTTCTTGAAGCATACTTTGGAGTTGGTCCTTTGAAGTAGCAAATAATACAATATCATCAGCAAAACGTAAATGGGATAATGTTTTACCATTAATATTTATCCCGCAGTGTTCCCAGTTAAGCTTGCGAAATATATCTTCCAGAACTGCTGTAAATAATTTTGGAGATAGAGGGTCTCCTTGACGCACTCCTCTCTTTATTTCAAAACTTCTGCCTTATCTTTCTAACTTGATTTTAGCTGTGCTGTTCTCGTATATTTTTTTTAGAATCCTGATGTATTTATGTTCTATGCCATTATTTTTTAAGCATTGCCATATTTTTTCATGGGCAATGGAGTCAAATGCTTTGGAATAGTCTATGAAGCAGCAATAAAATGGTTCATTATACTCATTATTCTTCTCAAATATTTGTCTCAATGCATGTATATGATCGAGAGTGGAATAACCACCTCTAAAGCCTGCTTGTTCTTCGGGCTGATTTTGATCCAAAACATTAGTCAAGCGTTTTAGAATTATTTTAGCGAAAACTTTGTAGACGTTTGACATCAGGCTGATAGGCCGGTAGTTATTAAGATCGCTCTTGTCGCCCTTCTTATGTAGTAATGTTATTGTTGAGGTGGTCCATTGTATTGGTATTATTTCATTATCCATTATGTCATTGAAAATGTATGTTAGTATCGGTGTGATGGTGGTTTTAGATTCCATAAGTAGTTCGTTGCTAATTTGGTCTGGTCCTGGAGCTTTCCCTTTTTTCTGTGTTTCTATTGCTTTCTCAACTTCTGCTTGCAATATTGGTGGTACTGGATCTGTTATGTTTAGATTGGTTTTTGGTATATCGTTTTTACACGAGTACAAGTCTTCGTAAAACTTTGTAGCAGTACTTAAAATATCAGATCTTTTAGTTAATGTTTTGTTCTTCTTTTCGTTTATGTTTGAGATCCAGCTAGTCTTGTCAGTTAGTATCTTAAAAGCTTTATTTATACCTCCACTTTTAGTGATATAATTTTCGAATGTCTTCATTCTAAATTTGTCTCTGTCTTTTCTCAAATTTGCTTTAATGTTTTTACTTAGTTCACCTATTTTTTTTCTTAGAATTTTTGTTTTGTTAGGAGTTTTAATTAGCTTTTTCCTTTCCTCTAGTAGTGATTTTGTTTTTTCCGAGACGTTTTCTTCATTTTTACCTTTATGTAATTTGATCTTGGTTGTTTCTGGTATCGCTGTTAGTATGTTATGTAAAGCGTTATATTTTTCTTGAGTATTCAAATGATTCAAGGATGAAGTTTTGAGTGAGTTGATTTTTTCTTTAGTGCTGGCAATGTTCGATGGCGTCAGTAGATTTGGCGGTGAGATTTTCAAGTTGGGTCTGCTTTTGGTTGAAGACACATTAAGTCGTGCTCTAAGCATGCGGTGGTTACTGTTAAAGTTCAGGCTTGCAATGGTGCCACAGTCGTCGAAAGCAGTTCTACGGTTGGTTAGGATATAGTCAATTTCGTTCTTGAATTTTCCGTCTGGTGAGATCCATGTCCATCTTCGCGATTCTCTTTTTCTGTATTGTCTGTTTAGTATCGTCATGTTGTGTTCGAAGGCCATTTCTACTAGTTTTTGTCCGTTTCTCGTTCTTTTTCCGCTGCTGTAGTGACCGACTATGATGACTTCTTCATCGCATGGAGTTCCAATCCGAGCATTGAAATCGCCCATTACTATGCAGTTTTTGTGTGTGCGTTCTTTTACAGCGTTATTTAAGGAAGAATAGAAATAGTTAATCTCTGCAGTAGTAGATTGCTCAGTTGGAGAGTAAATTTGGACGATGGACCACTTCTCGTTTCGTGATGGTATAGTTATGTTTAATATGGCAATTCTCTCAGATATTCCGATTATTTCTTCAATGTATGGTTTGAGTTCTTTTTTGATTAAGAATCCTACTCCATATCTTCCTGGAGTTTCGCCTATATAGTACAATATAAAATCGGTGTATTCATCAATTGATTCCCCGTTTCTCCTTACTTCACTCAAGCCAATGATGTCCCATTTTACGCCTTGAAGCGCACGTAATAATTCTTGTAAGCTCTCTTCAGTTCTTAGTGTGAGTGTATTATATGTTGCTATGTAAAAGTATTGTTTGTTTTTTATTTTAGGAAGAAGTTGATAATTTTGTTTTTTATTTCCGTTAGGAGGGTAGCAGTCATCTTCCCCCACGGTGACCAACCGGCTTGGGGTGGCTTTACGTTTACACAACTTTAAATTTATTTTGATTAAGTTTTCGACTTGGTAGTAAAATTTAAATAGGCACATGAAATTGATTTAATTAAACAACTTTAATATTCATTAGTGGCATTATGGCAACAAAATGTATTGGAGTTACTTTTGTATCAACGTTAATCAATGTTGATGATTAATGGTTTTTTATTTTCAAAGTGTCATCTAATTTCAATATTAGGTTAACAACTGCAAACTTAAAATTAATAATTAGCTTCACCATTTTTTTAAGTTATGATTTTTAAATTAATTTTATTAATTAGTTAGTAGGTATGGAGTATTTTCTTGTGGATTTGTAAAAACTGATACATGCTAATCAAGTAGAGTCCTATACCAAGCCCTTGGCAAAAAGTAGAAAGTCCTAACTAAGTGTTTACATACAGGTAGGAAACTGAAATACTTAATTGTTGTGAAAGTATCATCGCGCACAAATAAAAATGTTAACATAGGTATGTAATGTTAATTTATTTTATGAAATGTTTTGAATAAATTAATATTAATCTGTAATTTACTCACTGATTAATAAAAATATCTATAAATATAAGATACCTACCGCATGTTAAAGAAAATTATCATTAAATTTATAAATTATAATTATTAAGACTCATGATAATGACTATTTTTATTTTTATACCTTACGTTAAATGTGTAAGGTACCTATAATAAAAACTGTCCCTTAAAATGATTTTTAAAATTTTGTATAAAAAGCTCTGAAATCCAATAACTGATTATTTTGGGTTCCGTATGTTTTCGATGACCTTGACCGTGTGTAAAGGCCTCACCTATGTAGGTTTAAATTTGATTTACTTTATGGCTGACTTAAGCTGATTTTTTCTTGCCACGTAGAAATTATTATTACTTGTAACCTTTTAAAAAGGATGTGTAAGTTTAATAGGATTTTTTGTAATAGTGTAGTTTTGATGTTTTAGTGCTAATTTTTTTTTTTTATTGCCATGTAGGCAGACGAGCCAACTGGTCGTAAGTGGTTACCGTCGCTCATGAACCTCTGCAATGTTAGGGGACATTGAGGGGTCGCTACCTACGACCTAACTTTAAGGACCGTCCTCAGGCCTCGTTTGAAGTTTGTTTTAATTTTGCTTATACAAAGTGTGTATGGAAAATTGGACATGGTACCTACGGTCGAAAATACACTATAATTTAAAAATAATTTGCTATCATTTTTGATTAAACACTATTTTCACAACGACTGTACCTACACAGTACAAGAGATATAACAAAAAACATACTAATTTGAAATACACAACAGGCCTGTTTTGACGTTTAACATAAATCATTTGGACAGATAAATCGTGTAGTAGCCGTGTAACGAATCTTTAGCCGCTAACATCCGTAACAGCATAGATCAATACAAATCGAACTGTTTTCATTTCTCGAGCCCTTCGAGTTAGAACAGGTGGTAACGTCACGATACGATTAATCGTAGGGTATAAATTTACGTGGAATAATTTTAATTAATCATTCTTCCACTACTTGTTATCAACTGCTTAAATAGTTTAGTGTTAGGTTAACTTAAATGTTAGGTAGTAGGTACCTAAATTTTAATTTTAATTAAATTTTTTATTTATTTTTAATATCAAGGTACCTACCTATTATTGTAAAATTAAAAATGACTAGATACTCACCGTAATAAAAAATAGTAATTAGGTAATGTCAGATTACTTGAGATGAAAAGAAATGTACCTAACATTTATTGGTCACATAACAGTGGGTAAAGGTTTTAGTATTTATATTTGGTTGACATTTGTAAGCAATGAGTGTAGTATTGTTAAAAAATCGAAATAATCATAAATGTTTACTATAAAAGTGGGACACTCGGCATTCATATTTAAATATTATAAAAGGCCTATACATACCTATATTTATGATTGTATACGAGTGGTTCTTGACCTGATTGTCATCTAGTTTGTGTAAAACATTAAATAACTATAACTTGTATCTGGAGCTGCTGCCAACAATTTTAATGGTGCCTATTTAAAATAATAACACGAAAAGTGTCGTTCAATTATATAATTCATTTCAAATAGTAGGTTTTATTCACAATGATTTTATTAAATAAAGAATTAATTATTTAAAATGTTACACCTATTGTATTAGATATTTTTGGACACTTAACAAGTCTCTGAAATATGTATCGGCTCTAGAATAATATCTACACTCTATAATGTATTTTCTAAGTAGGTAACCTACAAAAAATACATTACGCAATATTAAAATTAACCAAACCCAGGTTAGTTTTCACACAACCAATGCAAAAAGTCGAAACTTAGAACAAACTCTACCTACGACACGATTTCACCGATACGACACGACATTCCTACGCCTAAAACATCGGATAGTTAAAGTTTTTTATCATCTCACGTATATGCATTGTGTTTTAAATTAAATATAACGTATGTTAGCTCCCGTGCCCGCGAGTACATTGTGATGGGAAGTAATTTGGTAGTCTGCAAGTCATGCCATGGGGCGAACGACTAAGCACAATCGACGGATACGTTTCTTTAATGTCATTCGTTGTTTATTGGAACTTTTTTTATTATAAAAAACGTATCGAGAATTTAATAACGCGGATGTCGATTGTTAATTAGTTTAAATTTTTAATGCACTTTAGTCTGAGGTGGGTTTACCTGAATGATTATAAGTAACGTTTTTGGATGTCTGATATATTATGAACCTAATTATTCATTTGTTTTACCTCTCATGTCTCGTGGTACCTAATTAGTAAAATGAAATATATACTGCTTTGTTATCTGTTATATTGAAAAAAAAAACTACGATTTTTAAATATATCCAGGTATTGTATACCTAGTACTTGTTTACCGTATCTTGGCAGTTATTTCAAACGACTACACTGTTTTAAGTCCAAATAAGTATTTCCAATGTTCAAAATTATCTAAGAAAAATGCTTATTAAAATGCTTTGGTTTAGTCAGAATGGCTCTCCTTCATTAAGGAAGAAAATAGTTTAAGAATCCACTGAACAATAACTAATTTCAATAATACTCAAAAAAGCTCGAAGTATGTAAAACTAATAATCCCCAAGCTTAGGCGAAGATTAAGCATAAAATTTACAACCACTAGTATAAAATAAACAACTATTTGAAACGGCTAAAGAACAAGACAGGCTACAGTGATTTCCATTAAAAATAATTAGCCAATCATCTCGTTTTTAGCCTCAGTTGAGTAAATAATTCCTGTTTATGATGACACGTAATAGGGCTGTATTAAGTACGATTCCAATCTTAAGAACTATCTTGAGAACACGTAGAGAACTGAAAAAAAAACTTCAGTTCAGTGACGCATACTCAAATATGTTCAAGAAGAGTGAGAGAGGCTTGATCGAGGAGAAAGTTAATTGATGTACCTTTGGAAGACCTATATAAACCTTTGGTTGAAATAATTGTTGAGGTCCATAAGCGATTATAAACTTAACTACATATTAATTAGGCCATCACTTTGATACTTTTCATAATGCAATAATTAGTTACGTTTATTTCTAATGGTAATGGTTCATCATCTCTGTCATTTCAGGGTATTTATTAAGCTATTTTTGTAGCTTAAGTAGTATAATTAAAAATCAGCACAGTTCTGCTTGTTCTTCTTGATAATTGATTTTAGTAACACAACAGCTCAATTAAGTATCGAAACTTCAGTTCAATCCCAAAATCAGTTTATTAATACCGTAATCCCTTATGAATTGAGCGAGCGTCTCTTAGTCTCGATGTATCGCGAGGTGTTATTTCAGATCCGTCAGCGTGGCCGTTAAACTAAAATAACCACAGTAACACAACTCACATTCGATTTAAATACACGAAATTTTTGAAAATGTCTTGTTTGTTTAAGCTAAAGCGAGTCACTCAGGTCGGGCTTTCCGATTTTCTAACAAAATATTTGTTCGGTGTTGTATTACTTTTTATAATGTACTGGTGTTGGATTGCTGGTTGGTGCTGATATTAACATTTGTATTTTTTTGCAATAATTTTGTTATTATTAGTGTTGTAGTAATTGTTAGTGATAAGTTGTGGTTCTGAGTAGATAAATATTTGGTGTTTTTTACTTTATTTTCGGTTACTCTTTTTCGTCTTTTTTATTCTGCCCTAGAATAATGAACATTGCAAGTAAATTGCTTAACTGAATGTGATAATAAACTAGATCCTTTTACGAAAGTATTTTTGTGTATTAACTTATTTAAAAAAGTTACGTAAAAGTTATCCCTTGCTAATGCAGATTTTGTTAAGAACTCTATCGTATTTCACTGCTGTGTTAGTTTTGTAACAATCGGATATTTGTTTTCATAATTCACAGCAACATTGTCAGAGTTTCAAAACTCGATTGAAACAAACGGTCGGTTTTACGTTCTGGATATCGCGAGTCAAGTTAAGCGGTGAGAGGGTGTTTTTAAATTGATCGTCAAAATTATGGCGTTCGCGTAAAATGACGGGCGTGTCGGCGGTGACGCGGCCCTGGGGCCCACGCGTTCATAAATTTGAATATGGAAGTGAGTTCTAATGGCGTCGCTGTTTATTTTTACTGCAACCCCAGAGCCGCACGCCCGAATGCGACGCCGAATTTATTTCCATGCATTTTAATATCTCCCTCTGAATAGCTATTGCCATTTTCACGCGATTTTTATTGCGAAAGCTATGGGTTGTGTTCCTTGTTTTGTTAGGACCGCTTTACGATCGCGTGTTTTGTTAGTGTCTAAGTTGATGTATACGTTTATGGTCACCTTAAGGAAAGTGGCGTTGGTGGTAGTGTAGTCCAGTGAGGGGTCAAAACTACAAGACCCTATTTGAAGGATGTGTCATTCGTGCGAAAATTGTCTGAGAAGGTAAATGCGTTCTAAAGTTGTACGAACGAAAATGATTTCTTAAAGCTCTGTGACGTTGTACGAATAAATAAATCGGGCCTGTCATCACAACGTATGTTTTATGAAACTTTTACCATTAATTCATCCGAGTTTTGAGACATAAATTAGGTTTACGTAAACAAATGGTGTGTTGAGATTGAGTGGGTCAAAATTAAGTCGTTAACAATGGACGTTGATTGATGGGTGCTTGTGCAAAGGGCACGCATCGCGGAAACTCACGCAGCGCGAACACGAAAGCCACTACAATCTGGTTCACTGACCGACCTAGGAACTATCGTACCACTACTACGGAAACTCGAAAAAAGAGACTAAAAAAACAATAGGGACAATTTCGTATCGAGAAAACAGCGAGTTTGGAATTGCGAGGGGCAAACCCTTTCGGGTGTTTGTGGGGGCGTTTAAGAGTTTCCCTTTGAGTTGGCTTTTCGCTTCACCATCTAACTTTTGAGTATTTTGTTGATGTCATAAACTCGTTAAAAATGTATGGTGATTGGGATAAGTACTTTAGAATTGAGTATCTAAATAGGGACAAAGTTACGAAGTTTAAGAGTATCGAGGCCGGTTTGAGAAATCAAATTAAAATTTTGAGTCGCATTAAATTCTAACATGGGAAGCATTAGTAACGTTTGACTACTAAGAAGCACAAATAATTTTGCTATCTTCATTGTCAACTAATATAACTACTTACCTAGATGACCCTCAAATCCTCGTATGTATTTCTTTTAATTTGAGTTTATTTTTACAATTTGTAAAGTACCTAGTTATTTGTTTTTCTCAATGTAGGTATGCTAGTTACTTTGTTATCATATGTGACTAAAATATTTCAGTTATTGCGCTTCATCTCTAAAATGCATCCTTGAACAAAAGTAACATCTTATAAACTTTAAGTGAAAATAGAATACTACGGACGGCTGATCTAAAATATAATGTGCTACACATCACCATAATACGGTTGGTTGATTTTAGTTGTATGTAAATGTTGCTCCCACGCAACGTCTTCACATAAGACTACAACAAAAACAAGTCATCGTCCAGGTATATTTTGCGTGTTGTGTGTTTATTACGTTGACTGGAAGATGAAATGTTAATATCGTAAATTATACAGAAAAATTATTGTCGACAACGGTCGTATACAACCGGCATTTGGTTTCACACACTGGGCACTTATAGCGCGCGTTTAAACAGTCTTTATTTTAATAATAAAATGTCATTTTATGTAAAACTTTATTTTACAAGAATCGTTTTATATACCCTCTCAACTTGAAGTTGCTTTTTTAATTGATAACTTCTTGTCATTCTTTAATAGTAGACTGTGGTGGACATATACTTAATAGTAGGAATAAAATTTAAAAAAAAATAGTTAGGTAGCAAAACAAACAATTGAATTCAAAAACTTACGTTCTACACGTTACACCTTATTATACCAAATAAAAAAATACTGAAAAGAAAATATCAAAAAAACAGAAACCAGAGAAAGCTTTGAATTAAAACGCGGCGTTTTTTTAACTCCCTTAAGTTACAAAGTCATCTGAACGATGACAGCGGTAATATGAAGATTTGGCTGAAGGACTCGTTTCCAGTAAAACCAACAAGAAATGACAGCAGCATGCGAAACGTTTTGACGCGTTTACAGAACCACCTGATTATAGGTTGCGCGGTTTTTTTAACATTTCAATCGGCGTGTCGATAATTATTATTGTAACGTTGAGATGAATGTTCGACTTTAAGAAAATAATTTAATTTTTGTATTTGTGGAAACACAAAGTAAGGGTAATTTAGTTACAACATGCTCTGGAGTTTTCTGATTATAATCTTAAATGTAAGTAGAATCCACTAACAAAATGTAAAAAAAAGTTACAATCTCATTTTTTTTTTATTTAGCAATTTAATATAGACAATTCAAAATGTTTGTTAAATAAGTAAGTGAGTTAGCACTGAAATCAAAAGTTCACTGTCCAAGCATATTTGGGAATAAATTTTGAATATAATGCAATTTTTGTGGTTGAATATTTGAACAACACAATGCGACGCCAGCACAAATGTTGAAATAAATTCCTCTACAAAATTTTCCTTCAGTCTTTCATAGTAGTTCATAGTACGTAAACTGGAAAAATAAATCTTGTGTTAAGTCCGTTGGCTGGAGTCGCTCTTGAAATATAAAAGTGTCCAGGGGCACTCAGCGGCCGGACGCTCATATTTTGTTATTTTATTTATATTAAAAGTAATGGTCTGCCGCGGCATAATGCTCCAGACGGTTTTTGCGCATTTTTCTCTTTTCTCTGTGTCGTATATTTTCACTTAAATGACATAGGTACGTGACCCCTCTCATCTTTGTTACTTTATATTGATGTGGTACGCGATAACGACTTAAGGGGTTTTTACTTCGTTTTTATGTTGCTCTGTTACAAAGTGAATTAATGTCCACTACTTTTTGGATTATGTTCTCATGCATTTTACTTTTGTCTATTCATTTTAACAGAGTTCGCAGCACATTTATTTAATAATGAGTTGGCTACAGAATATTTTTACTTTAACAATTTCTTTGTAAAGTACTGTAGTTTTAAAAATAATTAAATATAACTTAGACATTCTTGACATTAATTTGGAGTCACACAGCAACACACCTGTATTAAAGGGAAAATGAGTTTTAGTGCAATGACACATAACCAACAAGACTTTAAATTAAGACAATTTTAAAGAACCAACTAAAATAAATAATAATATGAACCCACGTATATAGACACCCTGCATTATTTGTATTGTCTATTTTGATTGTAGCATACCATTGTCGCGAATACGAATTGTTATAAGTTGACAGCAAAGTGCACAAGCTGTAGCGGCTTGTAAGTGAAGGTGGTGTGGTTGTGGGCTGGGACTGCGGGGCAAGTGATAGTGAACCTTGTGTTCCTGATATTAGGCTTGTAATCAGAGCATCAGGAGAGGGGCTCGGAGGCCGCTCTTCCGGGGAAGGCGCTATCTCGGGTGCAGGCCGGGTGGCGCACTACCCCTCGTAAATAACGCACACTGGCGAGCCGGCGAAGCGCCTGTGCCAGATTCTACAGCTAGAAACAGTTAAACGCTCATAATTTCGTTCTGGTTAAGCTTATCTTTGTCTCGAGTACGGAATTTCGTTTGGCCGTCCCGCTCGCGCTGTTCCACGGACATACATACTTTGTTTATTGCTACAGGACACTGCCGCGGCGGCCGAACTTATAATTGCAGCCATTGCAGTCTCAGCACTAACTTACATTGTTAGAATAACTGCATCTGATTAATGACGTAACTTAGTGCGGTCTTGAGTATTACTTAAATAATGTTCTGTGTTTGTTTATTATATTTTGTGAACTGTTTGTGGTTTTTGGTTGAATTAATGATGAATTTGCTTCACTTTCTATTAGCAGGTTATATGGAAATCTTGTTAAACTTGAGACAATCAAGATATAAAGGAGAATGAAATCATAGATAAAGTTACTTATCTCATTTTATAATAGGTAGTTTGGAATATTGTATCATAATATTGCAAACATTTAGTGTGCTGAAAAGGCATCCGAGGAGTGCGATAGTGTGGGGGTTGCACCCGGGTGGCGGGTGCTAAGCCGGCATCATCCGGCCTTATCGCGAGCGAGGCGACGCGACGGTTTCATAATAATTTTAATACGCGAGGAGGCGCTACAAACGGATTTCCGTAGCATACTTTTATAAGCGGTTTTCGTTGGATCGACCGCAGCGTCAAGTGCCACCCTCGCGTGTATGTACTCAATCTCCACCTCGGTTACTGAAAACACCCGAGGGATTTTTTCAGTTTTGTTTTGAAGTTTTATGGCCGCATTTTTTAGGCTGTTTACACTGTTATTTAGATAAGTACAGGATGTTTCCGTGTTGTTTATTGCGCTCGGGAATTCGGATATGCACGTGAAAAAAATATTTAGGTAATGTTTATATCACTCGCAACTTATTTTTGTAACAGAGTTGATTTGTATAAAATAAGAATATTTGTAGTTACAAGATGGTTGTTCATCTGATGTTTTATGAATATTTTATATAAGATCAAAACAGATTTGCAATTAATTGAATTTGCAAAAATGGGATAAGTCATCATCGGTAGCTTTAAGACGATTACGGGAACTTTCCCCATAATATAAGATGTTGCAATTAATGACTTCCCACAACCCTGACAAGGTCGTTCGTTCATTTTGTGATTGGTCGGTCTACGTTGCACATGCCGGTGAGTGGCTGCCACTCGAGAACTTTTCGACTTCATTATCACATCACCGGCTAAAACGCAACTCGAGGAAAACTGCACATTGGAGAGGGATTTACTATTTATTTTGATAATTCTTCTAAGTTATGTGAACTCTCCAACCGATTAGGCAAGCGTGCACCTTGTCTGAGTTCTCTATTGACTCGGGCTCATAGTTGTTACAGTATAAAGCCGGATAACAAGAACAATTAATATCTTGAAATGGAACATATCCACATATCTCTTTAGGAGTTATAATATAACGGTAATTAGTGTTAGAGGCGAGATCAGCCAATTCGCCAAATGGATATAAGAAATGAGTGCGGTAATAGAGCCGGTTGAGTGGAACATTAATAGAGCGGCAGGTAGTCGTCGCTAACGACCGTTTTTATCCGGCCCGAGTGGATGATGGATGCCGGTGCTTCCGGTCGCGACCTCCGCACTTCCTTTTGTATATTTATCAACATTAATTTCAGGTCTGCAAGAAATATTCGCGTGGCTGTCGGCTTTTCAGCGATTGAAATATGTTGTTGTTGCCAGAATGTTTTGCTGCAAATAATAGGTAGAAATGTACTTATTTTATTTTAGTGTTTAAGGACTTCAAGTTTAGGTAGGTACATTATACTGAGACAACTTTTTATAACCTAAACTCAAATAGACTTTTCATTTTTTAAATACCGTCCTCGCCTCAACAACTTATTGTTAAAAAAATAAATCTCTAAACACCTACACATATAAAATACTAAATCAATTATCACTTAAAAATAATTTTACTAACATAAAATACTTACACATAAATGATATTAAATTTCCAAACAAAGCAACACAGCCTAGCTTCAAACATTGTTTATCCCTTCAACGAAAGTTATTAATAATACCATCGAGTGCAAATAGAGGCTCATTATGATTCCTCGCGGTGACCAGCGGTACCGTGTGACCAGGTTCCTTGTGACAAGCGAATAAACAATAAAACAGTTTAAATAGACGTTTATGCAAATAACGAAATGAATTTATATTCGAGTTCATAACATTACAACGTAGTTCTCCATACGTATAAATACGAACGGCTTAATTGAATTTATAGCCACGTTCACAAATGAATATGAGTTGAACACTCGCCGCGTTCATCAGACTAGTCATTAGCCGCCGGTTTTGCTTGCTATTGTTTTGATTGAATGCTTCTCTCTCTTTCTTGAAGATATTGATACTAGATGCGTTACTAAGGTACCTATATTATGTTGATTTTATTTATTTAGTTTGTAGTATGACATTCTCGTTATTGCTCGTTTATACAAGAATGTGTAAGTATGTATGAGTAGAATGCAAATGTATGTTTACCTATAAATGATTGGACGTTTTCCTTAAACTTTCCTACAACATACAAACGACCTTTCATATCTATTATAATTAAGGCACATGCAAACGTAGGCAGCATTCCAAGTAGCTGAACGGTGAGAACCTCCTAACATAAATTTTGCGTATTATTTACGATGACAAGCGTGCATTATGAAATTATAATGACATGATTGACATGCGTTGTGGCGCCCTCTGCTGGCCGTGAGACGTGCTGCTGCCGAGGATCACGTACCTGTACCAGTTACTTGCGTCGTGTCCACTGTCATCGAGGCATTTTAAACGAATGCAAACATATTCGTGGTCTCTTTAAAAGTAGTGTGAGAAAATATTATGTGTTATCAGTAGAAAGTATTATTTGCTGGCACACTTTACGTATGGCGTCATTGTTTTGTTATGGCGTTTGTAGTTTTGTACTAATGGGATCCCCTAATTACTGTAAGTCAGTGTAGGAATACATGTGTGTAGAATTATTTGTGGAGTTGACTTACTCCAAATATTAAGTGGCTCTACATATCTATTAGTGAAGTCCGTAGTAGTTAATATGTAATAAAAAATATTGTATTTTTTTTTGTAAATTATCTTTCATGCTTAGAAAATAGAATCACTCATATTAATATTCTTAGTTCTAAGAAGGTTCTTAGTTTCTATAAACCGATAATTTCATCATGATGTAATTTTGTCTTTCAAATAGCAACTGTCAAAACTACAGGATCAATCCTGGTAAAATATGTTTCCAATTGAAACATGAAAATAGAACACAACATTTGAAACACTCATTCGAGACTGCTAATTGGAAACTATAACACAATCCACGAACGTACGACTCACAAAGCCGCGGTAAGAGTCATTCCCAAACCTAGTTCCGTGGATAGATTCGCGCGAGTCGAAATAAAGCGAGCCAATCAATATTAACACGCCGCAAACAGCGTAAATTGTTGCCTAATGCCGCACGCACACACACACACTACGCTCCGTCCATGTGCTCCGTGCTAACTTTACCCAGGGTGCTCTCACCTTATCGCAAATGAGGATATTGTTCTCATTCGACGATAAATTTACACAGCGATTCTATTTAATGTGCTTTACATGGAGAACATCTGAATATTTGCAATAGTTTTCACGTAACATGATTGTGAACTTATGGCTAGTTGTGAATACTTTTATAGTGCAACTATCAAAATAATAATGAAATAATTACCGATTACTGAGTAAACATTAACGTTCCAGAATATCATCGAAAAAATCTACCAAACTTTTTAATAAATAACCCAATTATTTATTTGGTATATATATACATCGGGGTAACTTATTTGAAACTACGTCTCGCTCTGTAAGCACTCACTACGTATATTAATTATAAAGAATTTCAAGTCTAAAGTGTACATACATTGAAACATCAAGTTATTTTGAATTAAGAAAATGCATTTACACCGCTGGAAAAAACACAAAGTTTATTGAAAACAGGTTGATATGATAGGTCAGGTGTGTTCTATCACCCTGTATCCGTACCTCGTATTACATTTACACAAGATGCACACACATCCAAAGTAATGAGTGTTCATACTGTACACGCACACAAGCTACGACGCCCGGCCTGTAATAACTCGGAACCACAATAAATCAATGTGATTAATGTCATTAAGCACTGTGTGCCGGCCTCTCTATATTCCGTCAATATGCACTGTTTTACGACATGCCGCGCCACAATAATTAGTCAGATTTGTTTGGACTTTTGACGAATTTTGCGGCTAATCGCCTCGTTCCCGACAAATCGGACATCTAAAACTAATGAGGTGTCCGTATAGCCAATGTTATGAACAAAATAATATCGGATGTGACATGCGAGATAAGATCAAAGAAATTTATAACGGAACGTTCATAAACACGTCACTCGCGCAAAAAATGATGTCTGCTACATCTCAAACAGTAAAATGTATTCCTGGATCGCTCGTTGGCACTGAAGATTAATAGCGATTACCATTTCTTGGTCAAACACCAGTTTTATGTTTATCATATGTCTGGTTGATAGATAGGTCGTAATTATATCGATTAGAACGGCATCGCAAATCATGGGAACGGCGAGGACAGGCCCGGCTAGTTGACATCGTTATCGACACTTCACATCTCGATTGTTGGCTCGGGACCGCGCTCTTATGGACCAGTTTCATACTTTATTTCGTCTATCCTTCAGAACGAATGATCATTGTACGAAGCGTATGCTGTACAAATGTATCGATATCGTGGCCTGCTAGATCGATGATATCGTATTAGGCTGAAGAAGCAGGCTCGTTCCACAGACTTATAGTAAAGACATAGCAAACAAACTACGGCATTTCTGAAATAATTAGGAAATTAAAATTATAAAATAAGTATAAGTGTAAGTACCTACGTTCGTATTTACGGTCTCTTAATAGAATGTGAACCCCGCCCTATTATTTAGCTAAAGATTATAAGTACAAATTAACAGAAAATTCTTCTAAATGCAACTCAGTCCAAGCGATCGCATTATGCCAATAAAAGAGCTCTTTTTCTGGAGAAATTTAGTTAAATACTCCGACTAATCAGAACATTAACTTTTATTAAGACAATATTAGGAACGATCCATAAAAATAGGTTTTATAGGACACTTTGTTACGTGAAGATGGCACGCGAGAAGGTCCTGGCCATTGTGGCGGCAGTACGGATGCCATTGACCATTTCGGTTGCACGGTTCTGCTGCAAAATCTGCAATCAAATAAATATTTCGGCACAATTAAGAAAACGCCGACGAGGGTAGCACTCGTGACAAACGGACTAAGGGCGACCGTGGAGTGGATTAATGTTAGAAATATTTACTGATAATAAACAGGTGAGATTAAAGAAGTAGCTGTAACAATATGAAAAGTATTCTGTTGCCTGTGTCTTGAGTTGATTTCAGATTTTTTTGTGTGATATATTTAATGATTAAAATGATTAAGTAAACGTGTCTTTCAAACAACAATTAAATAATACAAATTTCCTGTTGATTATTTTTAATATTTTAAATTTGTTTGATATTAGAAGCTACTCCACACCATTTGTAGTGTGTGCGTCTTCGCTCTGCCCACATCCGCTGAAGTATTTTGTTTATTGCTAATGCGATTTTATTTTTTATTGATTTTTATTTATCTTTATTCAGCGATTGCGGTTTATTGTATTAAAATAAATAAGATTTCTTGACTTTTTAATTTTATTCGAGACGGAATACACGACAGCGCACGACGAGAGAAAGAAATAAATTTTAATAAGCGTTTCTTTTTTAAGGCGTGATTCTTCAGTTAAAAGCGATTTATTTTTTATATAAACTTGAAGATAAACCGTATTCATTAGAGATCGACTGGAAAGGGACTAAAATAAAAATAAGCGTGGGCAAGTTGGTGTTGTCGCCGAGTTATTGTCGTTAATCAGCTCTTCCCCGGCGGCACGTTGATTGGACCGCCCCGCCATTGTTCTCTTTATCAACATTTTGCTTAATTATACCAATCATATACATTGTAGCTAATCGGATTTCGATTTTCATATGACATTAACTAAAAAATAATTGGTTTTTTAAGGTCATTTGATGTGCTTCTCCAGTAGGTGCGTGTTTTTGCCTTTTACGATGCTCATTCATTAAAGAATTACCCTGCTACAGAGCTACAGTGTAAGTGGTCTATTGTTCACGTACGTATATGTCTGTTATGCTGATTAAGTACCTCGAGGTGTACCTACTGTTTTAAATAATGGGTATTTTTATTTATAAACCTATCTTTGACGATTTTTAATTAACTAGAATTTTTATTTTTTCTATCTCTATGCCTAACTATACACTAAGACTTGACAAACATAGTTAACTAAGAGCTCATGTTTGCTTTTTTTTGTGATATTATTTATTTATAATTGGGTGTATCCAGTGAAAAATTTAAGACACCACTAGGTTGTGTGGTGCAAACGGAAGTACATAAATAATGTTTATCGATCGATCATCGGCAGGGCTCAGTGACACTGTCGTTAGATTTATGCCTTCATTGTCAGCGTCGTAAACTAGATCTCCATAAAAAGGGACATTTCCTATTTAAAATTTATATTAAAAGACAATGGTTGACAAAAACTCGGCGCCTCCTCGCGAGGGCGATCGTTCGGTCGAGCTCACTACGGCGCCAAATGCCAAATCTCTATCGGACGCGCGTAAATTACGCCCTTTTTACCTGAATTCCTGTTTTGACATATTTAAGGCATTAGTAATAATTATGAGTGCTCCGGTCGACCCAGTAAGTGATTCCTGTGTGCGTGCTAGTCAGTTTTGACACTATCTTAATGACAGACGTCGGGTGACAATAAATATAGTATCGTTATCTGTTACCTATCCGGACTTGAGTCAGTCCGTTAAATACTGAAATAGACCTCCCAAATTGATGCATCTCGATCGTTTTCAGAGTTTAACCTCATGATATAATTATGGATGGTAAAATACACACTTACAGTAGATACTAGTAATTAACAATAAAACGAAAATGAACCCTCGACTTCCAAAAGTTCTTCTGTTCTCTACATTGTTAAGTTAAAGGTGTTGTCTAATATTAAATTACAAATTACATGGTCAGTACCATATGTCTTCCAAAGCTGCAAACTCCTGTTCTAGAGTTCCGGAAAATATATGCTTAAATGACTGTTATAATTTAACAAAATATATATAAATGTCCGTAAATGACAGTTATAATCTGAGAATAATCGGTTTTATTGATCGTATTTACTTTATATTTTAAACGGTAGATACATTAATTTTCCTAGAATTAAACACTGACACGTGGCTCAGTTTATTCAGATTAGTAATTTTACGACTACAGTACTCTCACGGTTTAATTCGACCAGGGAATCGTAAACTGTTAGAGATGCATATCTATAACATTTCTTTAAATTTTATGGAAGTTTTACCGTAAGGAGCTTTCAGTGTGACGATGTGTGTAGTAAATATAATCGTTGTTGACGTTTAATTGTTCTATTCACACTTGTATCCGATGTGTAGCGTGATCACGTGTCAAGTGTGAAAAATAATTCTGATACTGGAATTAAACTTTATCTCCAATAATTAGTGTTGCTATTTTTAAACAAATTAGTAATTTTGAATACCAATTATAATTTCAATTTCTTGAAATTTTTAAAATAAACAAATTTAATTTGGTTTCTTTTGCAACTTCTGCATACCTACATTTTATAAATAATGGTTTCAAAAAATCTCTTGTAGCGTTTTGTAAAAACTATTCCAATTCATATCTTTATGCACTAAGTATAGGCTCTACCAACACCAGTTGAAAATCAATGTTGCCAACAACAAAATAAAAACTAACCACAGCTGATCCATAAAACGAAATTATAAAGTGCAAATATCATCTCTTTTTTATTGATATATGATATATGGATGCGACAACATTGATGTGTAGGACTAATTGCTTACACTGGGGTGAAATGGGGTAAGTGTAGCTAGGGTTGCACATCTGTTGTTTTCCACCTACGTCCAGCTAACGAGATCTATTCCAGTTTTAATTGAAATTCGATATCTGTGTAAAGATGCGTTTGGAAGCGTTATAAAATTTATAAAAGTTTATGTACGTCTGTTTTAGCCTCAAAGGTAAGAGTACTAAATTTTCGTAGTTTAAAGTTAAAATATTTATTAAGAATATGTTTTATTTTTTGTATAAAATACAGCGTGGAGATGTAGTTACACATGTACCTGTATGTAGGTGTAAAAATGATGCCTTGGTAGAATTAGGTCTTCTTGTAGCAGTTTTGTTTGCCAAGTACCTGTTTACGATTTTTTGTAACAAATAAATTATTAAAAAACCAAAAATAATGCATTATTATCAGTGTTCAATACACTATTTTTTTTGTTTCAGCGATGAGAATATAAATTGTCATAATCGAAAATGGTGAGATTCGTCTAAACAGAATGCTAAGTTATCCTTGGTATGCATAATACATGAGTAATTTATCTAAATAGTTTTTGATGAGCAGTATATTTTTAGTTTTATCAAGTAAAGTAATTCGATTTTTCATAGGTTTATTGGCTATTAACTAATACGAAGTAGATAGTAGTACTTAACAAAAAATATTAACACATTTACTGTTTTATGCTCCGTTTAAGTATTATAAACCAGTTTTAATTGCATTTTAATTGTTCGATTAATGAAATTTAGTGCACTGAAACATAAAATATAAGAAACGATAGTTCGATAGTTGACTAATTTTGAGTTAGTATATCTTTTTTTATTATACAGGTTTGCCTTCGAAATGCAATAAAGAACAGGAAAATGAAACATAATTTAACATTATCTTAAACCATTATTTCAGTAGGTAGGTACTCTTTTGTATTACCTTTATTCTGTTTTAAATAGGTAGTAATTTACGTAATACATAGTCATGGCAAAACTGCGGAAGATAAATCTCGTAAGATAAAGTTAATATTTTAGAATAATAACATACTCATTTTACGGCAAAACTCATTCTATATTCTAAATGTATCAAAACGATCACGTGTGTTTTGAATTCCGGGTGGTATGAATAAACAAGATATCTGTGTATTGGCGTAGGCGCCTGGGGAGCGAGAGATCTCTCGCCACAGTTATAAAACCCTTCAAACGTGAACTGAAAAAATCGTGCGTAAATATTAGGGTTTTATGATGCCTATTCGGTCATTAGAACTCGTCTTTTGTTTATAACCACATCGTAGAGTTGCCTTGACTCGAGATAAGATCGGGTGATCTTACATCCCCTCATTATTTATGTGAATTTTGACAGAAGAATCACGACGCCATCTAAAATAGCGTAATTTATGGCGATTTCGAATCGTACGTGGTCATAAATTAACTAATCGAATTAAGACAAAAGCTTGATAAAGCTTGGGGCACGGCTCATTGTTCACGCGAGTGCATTGCTCATGGATAATATTTTTTCAGTTTTACGATCTACTTTTGTTGATTGAAAGTTAAAGTTTTGTGGAAAATTTCATGAACAAGTAAAGAGGTACCCAAGTTGAATGTTTATTATTATGTAACTTTGTATTTGTATGACAATTGGCTGCAGGTTCGATTAGGTATCTGTCATGCAAATAAAAAATAAGATGAGACGCGTATTTTTTGAACATTTCTTAAATGAAAGTCGTTGTCGGTGGTTAATCATGCTGTATTTGTTTCAGTAGAACCCACATAAAGCTATATCATACCATTAATTTTAAACAAACCTAATTACCAAACTTTTCGAGCAGATATCCGTGAGCTATTGACAACATCAACGGATACAGAATTTATACCCTCTAATAAGCTTCACGTAGACAAGGGTGAATGAAATACTGTTAATGATAATTCCACAAATCAGATTTACCGGACGTCTGGCCACTCAAAATCGTGTGCTATTGTCACTGGACACTATCACCTTATATTACAGGGCATTGACTAAATATGGCGAGCTCACTGTCGTATACAGGGTGATGTGTTTTGTAGCGTTTAGAATAGTTAGGTAATATTATGAACTACTCAGGTAAAAAGAAAGTTTACTGTCTAGTTTTGTTGTTAAAATAATGATTAATTAAACCGTGACAAGAAAACACATTATAACATATTATTATCATTTTGATATCATTCAAATGGTGATTAAAGAGTTTAATTGTTTGGTTTTATTGCTAAATAGATATTACATTTTAAAGATACCAAAATAAATATAAAATATATTTTAATAGCTTAAAATTTAGAGCGTATTCTTAACTTTACACTTAAAGACTTCAAAGAGGCCCTAACGGATTTACCAAGTTCACGTCTAAGTTGCAAGTTTTTGAACACCCTGTATGTACAAGAGTGTTGTAGGTGGCGATGATCCAGATGGACGCGGGTCAGCAGCTGTGCGGTAATTAAGAGGTGGCCGCTGGAAGTGGCATGCGCCGGCGCACAATGCGGTTCAATTGAATGAGAGTAATCTTTGCACCCACGCGTCTTTTGTGTGCGTGGGTGGACCGCTGACCGGACCTAATACGCTATGAAAATTACTCTACTTCCAGTTTTTAAAATTGTATGAGAGATAAACGAGGCCATGGCTCAACTGATTGTAAGTAGTTGTCGCCGTTCATGAACCTTTTCAAAGCCGACGCATTGTGGGACTATAACTAAACTTCGATTTAAGAATTAAGTTTAAATAAAGCCATAATTAATAATCAAATAAAAAGTCGCCACTGTAGATCCTGGCTACACAGGAGTTACAGTGGTGGGAGTTAGAGGTGGGCTAATACAAATCAAATAAAAACTGGTACAGATATGCACCACTTTTTCTATCTATCTTAGTGTTTCAGTGGTGATGTTACTATTACTTCATGTTTTAAATTTTATTGGGTACGATTATTGTTCATTAATTATAGCGTTATCAAATAGTACTTACTTCCTTATACGCCATATTACAAAAATACGTGAATAATTGGGGTTCTTATCTACAAATAATAGCAATTAAACATGTCGTTATAAATTAATAGTGTAAGTACAAATACGAATTTTGCATAAACCATCCATATTTGAAAACCAAATTATATCGTTTTACATTTTCCAAATAGATTAAGTTTAATATATTCGGAAAATCTATAAAAAATAAGTAACTTCAATATGATTAAACACCGACCTTGTAAAAGTAATTGTAATTTTATGTGTCTGCAATTACGATAACGCTTCAATAACATTCGAATCATGTAGAGCATACTTCCCGTCGTCGTCATTGTAACAAAATCGAACAATTATTGCAAAAATTGCCGTAATGATAAATTGGTGACCGTTCCTAATGGTCAGTGGGGCAGCGAGTTCAACCCGGAATCGAACCCGAGCCGTCATAACGTCCTCCAGAGCACAATGACTGCTCTCTCGATGATTTATATCTTAATTGTGCTGGATTCGGTCATTCGAAATCGAAGGCGGTTTTTGTGTTATTGTCATCATAATTCTTTAGGATCTCTTTGATCCAATTTCGTAGATAACGTCACCTGGATTTTATTGCTGACAAAGGGTATTAAAACAATAGAGAGGACACCTACTAATACTATACGAGTTTTGACTTCTTTTAAAAATAATCTGTGATTTTGATTCAGAAAACTTGAAAGTAGGTACAAAGTTTACTGGCTATCCAAACTTTCAAAATATAATTTCAGACTTGAAAAATCTATAAAATATTACCAGATGTGCATAATGTGCCAAAGAATAGCAATTTATGTTTTTCAATAGTTCTTGTGCATAATAGTTTTTACTCATTTCAATTTGTCCCGTCTACGATTGTCTTCTATTGAAATGTCTTTGATAGCAAACAACGCTTCGCTGTAGTATTACTGCTGATTATTTGGATCGTTTTTCGCCTTTGAAATCTCGATTGGTTTGTTTGAACTTTTTTAGAACTCATTACACACAAAACGATTCTCTTTTGTTAGTTTCAATAATAACTTGTTTCGATTCACTTACAATTGTTACGTTAACATTTCGTTAAATGATTTGGACTTTATATTAATACTTTTTATAATTAAATTTGTTATATTCACTGTATGCTAATCGAAAAGTTTTCTTTATAATTTAGTTCGTTTCAAGTATTTAAATTCGTTTTGGTGTTACAAAATAATTGTGACAAATAAGTAGACAAATTATAGCCTTTTTTAAATGTAGTTAAGTTCTTTCAATTTCGTATTTTTGGTTAAACTACGTAGCATGCCACCTGCAATAATTTTACATATCTTATAAACATTTATAAGATTATCAAAATAATACTATGCAGAAAAAATTTTGAATCACTCAACTAAAAAAAAAAACCATTTTGAAAATGCTATGATTGTTTCAGCACTGACTGTTCATCAATAGCAAACATTTTTATATTAAAGAGAATGTAATGTGTAGTTGGTTGATGTTTTTTTGTAAATACTAACAGAAACTCTACTTTGTAAACAACGTTGTAAGTAATAAAACCTGCACAGGAACATCTTGAGGGCATGCAATAATGTCTGACATAACTGAACCCGGAACCATTGTCAATAGAAGTTGCGAAGAAAACTAATAGTAGCTCTTTTACTTGCTTGTTACAGCTGTTTTATTCTTTGCTTTTTAGTCAGGTGTAAGCAACATTTGGATTCTGATATTTTACGGGATTTCTTTGCGGTTTCTTTGGAAATCGGCTTTATTTTGAGAATTTAGAATTTTTTAAATTTTGTAATGAGTTTACGACATTTATTTATTAATGTGCACTATTTTTAAAGTAATTAATTATATTTACGCTTGCAAGATTATCAAAGTAAGCAAATTAACGTTCATCTCATTTATGGATAAAAGAAATCATTTGAAATTGTGTAGCATATTTAATAAAATAGTTTTGAAATAAAATTTTAATAAAAGACAGACTGAACAAAGATTTGTTACACCTAAAGTCGCTGGAGGCGAATGGGATTTTCCTCGATGTCGGTTATCAATATGGGGGAGTCTCTCTAATATTAAAGTTATTTATTGTAAATCGTGCTCGTTCCGTTCGTTTTTTGAAATAATAACATTTTTCTATCAATGTTTTATTAGTGTAATAAATGTTTATGTTTTATGAGTTTAATAGTTTCTTTCTCATTGTACTAATGGAAAGATGTGATTTAAAGATTTTGTGGGAAAGTTTAGTCTAGTAACTTACGCTTTTTATCTTAAGTGAGGTATTATTTGAACTAGGTACATATATTAATAATTTAAAATTGCTATCAGGTGTGTAGTATTCGTGGCGTGTAAGGTGTGTAATAGTCGTGGTGGCCGAAGTGCGTCCTTCCGAACGGGAGGTCGCGGGTTCAAATCTGACCGGCTTGTACCTCTATATGTGAAAAAGATTTATGTGCAATTTTTTACAACACCACTGGCTAAAAAAGGTGAAGGAAAACATCGTGAGGAAACCTGCATGTCGGAAAAGGGTTCTAAAAATCCTTTGAAGATATGTGAAGTCCCCAATCCGCACTGGGCAAGCGTGGTGGACTATGCCTAATCCCTCTTCTGAGGAGACCTGAGCCTAACAGTGGGCAGTAATGGCTTAATGCTTAAATAAGAATAGGGCTTAATGCCTTAGTAATCGCAACTTAAAAATATCTAAAATTCTTGCAAAATTATGGTTTTTTGACAGCTGATGGGTGTGGTGGAGGTGTGGGATGCGCGAGATCACTAGAGGTCATTTAGTCAACACTCTTTAAGCCGAAATTGTTTATGTTTTAGGTAGTTTTGTCGAATTTAGATTTAAAAAAAAATATTTTGTAATTTTACCTATTTTTTGTAATATTCCGTATTAGAACAGAGTACTCATCACCCTCCTGCAATATGTACCCTCTCTAAAAAATCACCCTGTATTACTAAGTATGTGCGTTTGTTACGGATATTGTAGATCTATAACCAATAATTACTGTATCATACTTGGCCACAACATTATCATGTTCAAAATTCATTAACAGACACAGCAGTGACAGTGAGCAGACGTTTTGAGCGGTGATAAAGCAAACGCGAGGGGAGATTGTTTGCGCGTCGCGGTATGAATAAAGATATTCCCGTTATTTGCAGTACAGATGTCATGTAATTTCATTGTATCGTACAATATTTAGTGTAAACACGCGGGGAGACTCCGCCGGGACCAGATAACATCTCATAGTTCCGACATGTTCTCAACCAAGGCGCTTATACGCTAATAAAAGCAAATTTTTATGTCATTCCCACAAAAAAATGTAATAGGGATTTATACCGTTATTCCAGAATAATAAGGATTAGCCACTGTCAATAACAATGTATTAATGCGACGAAATAACTATCAATTGAAATGAGTACAAAAAATATATCTTTTAGACATCAATAAAAAGTTAATGCCGACAAATTGGGTCAATGTACAATGACGTGTTTTATTGTAGGAAATTATCTAAACACGAACAAAGGCGCAGAAAACAACATTAAAATACGTTAAATATTTCATCAACAATGAAATTTCAGTCATGCGACAGAAAGGCTCCATACGTTGTGAATATTTAATAAAGACTGTCTATCCAACTCTTGCTCGCACATTCAACTAATAACAAAACTCGTCTAACCTAAACTTAAATTGGCACATTTTACCTTTTGAACCTTGAAATATTAACGATTTCGAACTGTCAGGGTTGAATTTGCGAACCCGCAGGAAACATCGATATGGTGTTAATAAAATCGCGTCAGTCATAGGCAATCGGGACAAGCCCAGCGAACATGAGCCCTCCATTAAATGATAATCCTACCAATTTATCAGATGCGCAAAAAATATACGGTATTGTGTTGTGACTTGTCGAACATGAAAATTATTTTATATAAACACATTGAATATTCTCGGGTCGCGACCTCCCCGTCCGTGTCGCTCCACGCTACAGATTACTCGTATTCCCCATCTTCCCTACTCGTCATCTGCTGACATATTTTTTTAAATGGGGTGACGGCTAATGGAATAATAATAAACAGGAATTTACTTTTTGGTCATCACATCGAATCAAAAACTGAAAGGGGTGTTAACGTATCGGTCGCAGTATACTGTTTTCATTGTCGTCCGACCAATACTGTGTAATCAACGGTTGGATAAAATGAAATGGAATTCAGTCTGAGCTATTTGTCGCATGTTTGACAGCAATAACAGGGTTCGCCGCGCATTAAAGCCACCATATGTCGGTCATATCAAATTTATTTCTATTATTTTATTGGTTCGGTCGGCGATGATTGCCTTCATTACCTTTATTGGAAGTCAGAGTGAATTTGAATTTATGGTCACCGATATCAGCGATAGCTTGATGACTATAACAAAGTGAACAAAGTAATAAAGGAAATAAATTGTCCTCATGCCATCATTCAACATTATCATTACTATAGCTCTGTTACAAGGACAAAATACTTTGATAACCGAAACATGGACGACTATTATACAAAATGTCGTATTAGCATCAAAGTATAAGTCTATTAAAAAGGATACAATAGCGCCATCAGCGGAGAGCTTAGAATCATCCATTTAAATAACGTTTTTAAATAAATACTGCGTAGATAATAGGAACAATGCAATATTTTGTCAACTGCCGAGACCATGCCGCGGGAGTGCACCACTGCGTGAAGCGGAAAATCCTCGGGACATCGAGGACATTTTTTGTGGGTTAATATCCGCACGACATTGTCAACCGGCTATTTAATACATCATGTAACACAATACCTTAAATACGACTAGATTTGTGCAAAATTTGAAATCGTTACGCCCTGTGAACTTGTATGCCGGTATTGGATTAATAAATGCGTCTCCTGCTGACGAACGAACTGGAAACTATATTAATGGAACTGTTTCATAATCGTATGTGCATTTATATTATTGTCAGAGTTAGTAAAATTTATCGTGGAGATGCAATAACATTAGAATTTAATTTAAGCTATGGTTGATTTTTTCTATGCGTAGCTTAAGGTAAGGATTTATAGCAATAACAACAGATGATTGTGTTGTTTAGTACCAGTGGCATTTTTTAATGTAGCTTAACAAAATAAGAAAGAACTTTAATAAATTCTCTTTATAAAAGCTTTATACATTGATGAACATCTACAAATTGTGTAATATTACACAAATATAACATGCACCTATAGCGTGTGCATTTCTTATGTAGTTTTCTTTGCAATAACAAAACGTTTACGATCTTATGTACTTTTTTTTTAAATTTTTTCATCGTTTAGTTTCTCTATTGAAAACGGGATATGACAAAAATATCGAATTTCATAAAGACCTGTACCGAGATTATGCCATTCAACATTATATTCAAAGAACAAAATGAGTAAGAGAACCATTGTTTGTAATATTAGATGTCGTTTAAACTGTACATTTTGATAATATAAAATCGACATTATGAAGTTTAAGAGGATTTTATATAATTTTTTCTTCGTTTTAAATAGATTCTGTTACCCTGTCGAATATCTGCCATCCTTTAACCGGTAATCTAAGAATTATTAGAAAAAATACAGCAAGAAAGTAATGTCCAATATTGTACTACTACACTATACTACTACTACACTATGCTATACTTTGACCTTTTTAATTTTGAGACTCTTTGAACTCAGAACAAAGGTTTAGTAATTTATTCGTTCACTATTTTTACCAAACAAAATGCTTAATTTCTAAACTAAGTTGAGTGACGTAGAAAACATTTAAGAATCACTTAAAAGTAATATGACGAGAGAAATTATTGTTAAGCAGGGCCTGTTCAATGAAAAGGAAATATCGGGACAATTATGAACGAGACTTGACGACAATGGTGACATATTTTTTGTGGAACCAAACATAAAGCGGATAAACAAAAACTGTCGTACAATACCATAGAATTATAATGTCAAAGGTATTTTATTAATTTCACGAATCACTTGAAATATTATTGAGATGGGTATTATATTTAAGTATACACCAGTTGAAGGGTAAAGATTTTTGAGGTAAGCAGTATATTTGAAACCTAATTTGAGTTATCATTTGCATTCATTTTTCCTTTCGGTTATTACAAAAATATGAATGTAGTAGATACAACAGACACTAAACACACATAGGTACCTACATGACAAAATCCAAAATGTTGATCATAATATTGCGAGTGTGCTTCCTCCGAGTCATTTAGAAATGTTGCAATAAGCAATGTATGCGTAAGTGAGACATGTGTGTTATCATCATTCCTATTTAATATTCAAGCACATTCTATAACTTATGTATTACAGAATTTCTTGGTACATAATCATTAATTTTAGAAAATGTAAACTTTGATCGATAAAGTACTTTATTCGTTTCCATAACTTGTTCCAATGATTCCTTACAAGTTGTCGTAACAGGCAGCGCAGTACCCGCGTGACAGATATCATGTCATCGTCACGCACACGATTTCATCCCTCTGCAATTATAAATGCACATTCCGAATGTTTTCCTTTATTTGTTGATAAATCACGCGAATCTTAACACTTTAGTAAATGTCTTTAGATTTATTTTTAAGTCAGACATTACATTACTTGTAGATGTACGCATGATATTGTAAATTATGACTGACTACTACAACTATTACTTATGACTTCATTAAGTTGAGGTCACTGTATTCTAAATAAGTGTAATAGGTATAAGATTGAGTCTATGCTTCTCATTGTCTAACACTATAAATTTAACTGCTAGTAATCTTTTAATACGATGATTGAGATTATTACTAGGTATCTCTTATAGTTATTTGACTGATAAGTATACGAGTATTGGTAGTTGCTCCAATTCAGAGCTTTAAAGTTATGACAGGGTCGGAATCGGGAACGGTGCGTAGGAGAGTTGCGTGCAGCGGCTGCGTGCGGTGGACACATTCGTGTTCGCACCTCACATCGCCACCGTAATTAATATAAGATCTCAATTAAATTGCGACACATAAAGAGGAGCGGAATTTTTACACAGTCGGTTAATATATTGCGAACGTTTTGTCTCAGAATAAGGCAATATCCACGAGGAATCTGAGAACTCGTTTGTCGATGTCGCATGCGAGCAAACGTAAATAGAATAAAATGAAATTTTAAATTTTATGATCACACGATACGACGTGAAAGTATAGTCTTGTTTTGATCAAGATTAATTAGTTTTACGACACGCACTTACCACTTTATGTCAATATTTTAAAACCATCAGTTTATAAGATTAAATTCAAATACTTTTATTTCGTAGATTTTAATTTTTGATAAGACTCAAGTACGTCATTAAGACGTACCTTTGTATCTACGTTTAGTGCAGTTTACATACCTACAAGCTTATAAGTGTTATGTTAATATTTCTGTGAAAACAATATTTTAATTAGATAAATTCTTGAATTCAGTTAAAGCATAATGCGAAAGTATTACCATCTAATTATAACACTCGTTTATATGCATTCATAATACCTACTTAAATACCATGTTTGCACATTTACATTCGGAAAAGAAATTGTTATTTGATGCTTTTTATTTTGAAACAAATTTCGATGATATTTTATTATGTTCAAGAACATTTAATGGCATGAATCAAAATTGATACCCACGCATCATTATCAATACAATATACCCAGATCGGTATCTCAGAGACCAAGTGTAAAATAACAATATTCAATGTCGGCACTTACTTATAAGGTTTAAAACGTTATCATTGTATAAAAAAAAATCCCTTTGTAAACATTAAAATATTGGCTTGTTAACCAAAGTGACCTGTATATTTGATTTGGACAATATCTATATTTTAAATTCAAATTTAGAGTGACGGAATTGAAAATGTTCATTGTTTTCTTAAAGCATATTCGTGTCATCGTCACTTCAATTTATTTTAAAATAATGTGGTGATTAAAACACACGGTGCATTTCAAATGGAGTTGTTAGTTTAAAATCTTTTACATTAGCATGTGCTATGACAAATGTCTTCAATTCAATTTAATTGGGTCCATTAAAAAAATAAAAATAAATATTCAAGGCGTCGAGTGTCGAATGGTCACTTTTCCCTTAATTACACCCACTGTTACTCATTTGAACCGTGGCCACTTGGATCGTTCTGGCCAGGTTTTAACCAAGTTCTCAGTCGTAATATTTTGGGCTCGGATTACCGGCCGATAACGCGTCATCTCACCTTATACCAGGCATGAATTCAGAGGAGAAAATATTATATTTGAAAAGGCACTGTTTACAATTTAATTATTTGTTAGTTCAATTGATGATCTTCAGTATTAAGATCTAAATTGTAATTGCTTCTTTTTAATTAACATTTTACATTTAAAATATGATTTGTACATCTAAAATATAACGTATTAAACTTTCTCCGTAGAAAAAAGAAACATACAATCTTGCATCACAAAAAACTTTTTGGTTTTTACCATTACCTACGTCTGCCATATAGGATGTTGTTATTTGCACACCACAGAAAAACAAATTATAGTAGAAGAAATATGCACAACCGGTGAGCTTAACTCAATAAACCTAAGTTTGCACATCTTATAGAATCTTGCCAATGTTCTTTAAGATCACGTTTTTTTTATTTGTTTATCTCACCTACACATTTCTTACTTAAAAAGCTTATTTCAGTTAGTAAATTCATTGAATATACAATGAAAATATTTTTAATGCTTATACTTATTCCAGTGTCCAAGTCCACTCCTGGTTCAGCATTGGTACAAGGCCACACGCGCGTGGTACAGAGGGGGGGGGGGGGGCGAGGGGCGCGCGGTTTCATTCATGTTCTTAGATCGGACCGCTCATAACTTAACTACTAATTTATTCGTCGCCACTCGATTCCAGTTTTGGTGCAGCCTTTTCTGTACCATTTTGAACTGTAATTATATATTTTTTTTCGTGATTGTTTATAAGGTTAGTTTGTGTCTCTTTACCCGTGAATGTGTTATCCTTTACAAAGACATTTCAATCTACTAAGATTTCAAGATATGCCTTTCGAAAACCGCGTCAGTTACAAAAAACCTAGTCAGCCTGTACTTACTAACTGACCCTACTCACTTGCTACTCAATGTTTGGTTTAGGTATTTTCTTTTAGTCCTTCTCAAAACTTTTATATGATTATACAAATAGTCTGGTAATAACTTTGCTATCCGATTCAGCTGATTTCAAGTTTGCTAATAATGATAGTTACTGTTAACATTCAATTCGGTTCAATATTCTACATTAACACGAATATATAGAAATGCGCAGATCGACGTCGTTTTCATTTTTGAACAAATAATATGTTATAATATATTATATCAATTGAAAACCACTAAACTACAATAATATAATAGGTACATGTAACTTGTACTCTCAGATAATGTTAACAAATGTGATAATTTCCTGCTAAAATAAAATAGAGATTCGTACTCCCATAAGCTATCGGCATCGGCTATCCGTGAGCACATGTACCGAGTTATTTAGTATTTGTGTAATCCATTCATAAAATAGCCTATAAAAGATAAAGGGACTCGCGTCGCACTATAACGTAACAATAGGATAGTGGTCACTGGATAATATCGTATTACAAAGAATCGAACCCTGAATCAAAGGTTTTTTCTTGATATTTATGTTCGTCTTTAATTTTTACTTCACCGGTCCCCATTTAAATATTGGTTGGTGTTAACGACCACTATATAAAATTTTATTTCAACGGTTCTTATTTGGTTTTTGTGTCTTCAACGCGTCGATGTTGGTTTTAGTTTTTGTTAATCATTTGTGAATGAAGAAATAAATCTTAAATGCACTTAATTATTATGAGTTCTGAATTTTGGGTCTTTTTGATGTTACATATAATTTTTATTGGCGATTTGGGGTGAATGAATCGAGGTTGGCGAGATATTGCTTTTGTTGATTATGGATGTAACTACTAAGATTAGATAGGTACTTATACATATAAGAAACATTGTTGACAGATCTCATCTCTAGTAGGTATACCTACCAATGTAATTTGACTAAAACTTTTATACATAGGTAGGTACTTAAAATAACTTTAACCCTTTTAGAACAATAAGTTGGCCGAGACTAAATATGCGAATACTACACAATATTTAAGTTATTCTGTAAAGTAAGAGATATCACTAGAAAAACATAGTAGGGTGTATAAATTTCCTATAAATTTCATATGAAACATTTTGACACAACGTACCTAAACGTAACGTTTGACATTCATTACAAAAATATCGATTCAATAATAATAACGATTTTTGTAGAAGAGAAAAATATTCCCTTGAGCGTGAAAGGGTTAAAATAAATTGTACTGTTTTTTCCTTAAATAAATAAATAAATAAACTTTATCATTAATATGTACTTAGGTGTATATGATAACAGCTAGGTACCACTCGGTGACAAAGTAAAAATTAAATGTAAAAGTCTTAATTAGGTAAATATCAACAATGGAAATGTTTAATTTCATAATTACAATGCCTAACGTAGATTCCTTGTAAAATAAGCAAAGCGTATTCAATAAATATTTAGAGAAGTAACCTCTTAATAGAAACTGTAATAGTAATGTTTTGCTCACTTATTCATGAAAAACATTAAATTGTTGTGTAAAATCTTTCGCTGCACAAGTGTGTTTGATCTTAAATGTATGTAATGTGATGTGATGTGTAAATAGCCGAATATGGTTCAAAAAACAGGTAGACAATTATTTTACAGCCGCCTATGTTTAAAGCTACATTCAAACTGGATTGGCCGCCCACACCAATAAACAATTTCCATTTTAATTAATGAAATTGTTGCCCACGACGATAATCAGTGACTATATGTGCTTACGATAGCATTAAGTGTTTTTGTCCGAGTGATGTGAGTACTCAAGTGTTATTGATAAAATACATTTTATTAAATTTTTATTTAAAAGATATCTTTATGTTTAAAAACGTTAAAAGTTACGCTTTGTGAGGTGTAGTTTAATAACTTTAAGTTTATTTTCTGTTTGTAATATTACTTATTGCGTTAAAGAAACAAAATATATGTGTCACTTTTGCAATGGAGCCGCAATAAAGAATACAGAGATTTGTGCGAGCTATCTCTGCGAAGCGAGCATTCGTGTAGGCAGATAGGGCGCACCGGCTGCCCCGCCATCGCGGGCTCGGTGCGACCCTGCCAACAACTAAACACATTAAATATATCCATTTAATGATTACAATTTCTCGTTATAATTTATTTAGGACGAAGCATAACAAGTTTTCGAATCAAATATGTCGCCCATAAAGATGCTTACTCGAGGGTTGGAATCTAAAACCTGTTAATTGTATAACGAACTTTTGTCTTGGATCGACCCCACGACGAAATGATTCCTCATCACATATCTGTAAGAATTAAAACCGGTTGCAGCATCTCAGACTAGAATGATCGTTTTGAAACCGCTCGGATGAGGCTCGCGGGGAGTTAAAGGGTTTCATGAGCGTGTGCCGTCTACAAATGAAATATTTCTTCTTAGGAATAAATTAAAGTTCATAATCCAATTTCGTCGAGACTCCGCAAGAATCGTTCTTATTGAGTTCTTAGAGGGGAACAGATAGATCGAGATATGCCGGAGAGTGTGAATGAGAGCATCGCCATCAAAAAGGGGGTTCGGGCGGAGGTGGAGGAGGCAGGATAATTCTTTATTCTTTATGAATATGTGAGCTCGTTATCTCTGGGCTGACGCAGCTCGAGACATTCGCGCTTATAGTAGTGTGCGTGTAGTTGTACACACACTGTCGCGTAGAGCTCTAGTGCTGGCACTAAATAATACATAGGTATCGACAGCGCCGTCTGCAAAGAGCGGCGGGTACACGACCGGATCAACATACAGCATCGACGGCAGATTGAACGATAGTTCCCGAGGAACTGGTTATCGTTATGGGCCGACTGGCGGATGAAATTTATTGGCAGAGCGTTGGAGAAATGTAGCGAGCGGAAGGGGCTTGCGATTTTAATTAGGTAATGAATGTCGATGCAGATCTGCATATCGATTTAATGGCTAGATTTATCCAAACGCTGTCTGTTCGTGCATCAAACGTTAACTAAATCTTGTATATTGAGATTTATTTGTGGGCGAAGGAACTTTCATTTCAAGAAATCTCGATTATCTATTATCTGTTCAACATCTTCATTTCTATGTGGTAATATTTTTCTATGTAATTGGTGCTTGTAGACCTTGAATGCAATAGAGATTTTTTTTTCCATATTGTCTTCTAACAAGTTTTTATCTCTTTACGACGTTTAGATAAAAAAAATATCAGAAAATTTCTAATCATTTCAATTATTTCTGTCTTCATTAGGTTACAAAAAAGAAGACAATAAAGTACTCCTCATTTTTCCTCGCGGCTAGATATACCATAGTTGTTTATTATAAGGTAGACTTATACTCGCATGTCGACAAAAGCGATAGACAATAATAGTTGGAGTGAAGCGCTATGTTACGTTCATTTTTAACACAATTTGTCTCCTCGGATTGTTCGCGTAAATGATGAAACAAAAAAACATTATGAAAGGGGATCTTTTGGACGGCACATTTCTCTTCAAAATTGACGTTATTCAGAAGCGGTCGGTTTTTAACGTTTTAATTAGGGGCGCACATTACGGCACGCCATCACGTTCGCCCCTCGCTCTTTGCTTCACATTTTTGTATATTTCTGTCTATTTGGGGAAAAATTTTATTTTTCGTCCACTCTGTGCTATTTTTGGATGTCGTGCAGCCGGCGCTGTCAACTTTTAATGCTAAATCTCTGTGGGAAACTTGTACTATCTTGCTTTGGATTACGATTTGGTATAATAACATTTACCACTGTTATATTAATGTAGGGATTCGCGGTATACGTTATTTTTTATGACTGCTTTGGTTAAACGTTTTGTTAATGTAAATGTTTTTTTGATAATGTTAAAATCACCAGCATTTTGAAACGTAATTTATGCTCGAACAGGAAACGAATGGAGTGATGGATAGTGTCGACGAGTGACACCTTCCTCCTGTTCACTAAAAAGTATTCAATTCCTTCAAAACTAAAACATCAGACATCAATCGATAAAAACGATTAAAAAGACAGTTACTCAAGTAATTTTAACTTCATCCAAAGTGCTTTAAAATAATATATCTTTTATTTAGATGCAATTTTTTATTTGGTTTAGGTCGTGTCACACCGGGCCATTAGCAAGGTATGGATATAGATGAATAGGTATTGATTAAAGACCATAAATAGATACCGCATAGCACAATTATTACCTTAAAATACAATTACAGTGGAGTGGCTGTGCTATTTAATTATAGAAATTAAAACTATTTAATTATCATCTTTACATCTAATTATAAAGTAGGTATCTACTAGTAAAAAACCCGTAACGAGAAACATACACGAACAAAGTGCGTCTACGCATCGCAGGAAGCAATATTATATTCAATTTGGTATGATAATTATGTCATCGTTGTTGACCAATAATGCCACTTGTGCAATTACATCTTGCACCTACATCGGAAGTAAAAACAACAACATTATATTTTCACAAATACATTGTAAATTACCATTTTAGTACATGTTATTAGTTATCTAAACAGTATAGTTGAACGTGACGCATCTCTTGATCTTCTCAGTCAGCTCACGTCACGTCATGTCATGTCATTTGTCGTCGTTAGCGATGACGCATGACGGCGCTGACCCCGGCGCTGACCTGCTTCATCATTTACAATCCTCTCAAATATCTATTTAGAATTTCGGAAACATTTGTATTTGTTTACTCAAATGGTAAATAATTTTGTATTAGCAAATGATTAATTGTCGACCATTGTGGATCTGAGATAATTGACTGGTAACGGACAGCTGTCGGAACAAGTCTGCTTTCTTTTCGCGGAAATTATTATTTAGAAAAATTTTTGCAAACAAAACCAAACCTCCCACAATGGTACGTGCACAAACGGCAAAAATCTATATTTGTATAATGATCTTGTATTGAGTAAGGACACCATTCACGGAGCTGTTTCTAAAACTGATTTATGGCGATATGCAACCGAACAATCGATGCGTTTTGACTTACGATCGAGCTTTACAGCTACCCTTTCAGTGAATATGGAGACAAACCCTTTTTGAAACGGGGTAATAAAATTTTACTATTATATTTGCGAAACCCCACAAAACAATAGGGCGGAGCGCTCGGTGCAGCACCAGCCCAATTAGTCATGACGGTGAAAAAACTCGAATTTGTTTGAAACAAAAAATGACACGTCCACGAAATTTATGGTTCCGACCGTTGGTCATAAGTATTTTTTGCCATTGTTTAAACGTTAATAAAATTTTAACACTTTAAAGTTCGTCTCTATTACGAGTTATTATTGTGTTCAGTGCATCTTATTTTTATGTTGTTTTTTTGTGCAATAGCAGGTATGACTGTTTTGTTGATATGCAAATTTTAGATTCTGTTTTGAGAATCTTCGTTAAACTTGTAATGTACCCATGTAAGGTACCCATCAGTTTTGTTATAGTCATTACATCCAGTGTGTTCACTTATTTATGTTTAAGTTTAGTAATTGTAAGAGCCTAGGTCCTCCTCATAATATGACATATCAATTATCTAATTGTGCTGATTTTATACACATACTTTATTATTCGTTCTAAAAATGTAATAACTGCTGTGATACATTCCAGTGTTTTATTTAAAAGAATAGCAAAAATTCTTCATAGGTTTAGATAAAACACTTTAAGGCCAACCATGGTTGTGTTGTGGCTTCGTTTACAGTTACTGTTCGCTAAGTGTCCTATCAGATTTTCGATATTATTATAAATTGCATAAAAACACAACTTAAGAGTCCACTAATTTCTTCAGTTCCGTAGTTATGTACAAAACCGTAAAGCTACTAGCACTTAAACACTACAGACATTTGATATGAGACGACACTATTTTTGTGTTGTGGTTGGGCACGGGATGCGTCGGGATGCGCTCGGGTGCATGCAAATGGTGCGTGTAGATGTGTGACGTAGGCCGGTGCTCCTTGTCTGCCACCCTTGTTACACGCACTGGAAAACTGTCGAGACTATTGGTTTGACATTTTGATGATGATTGTGACAGAGCAGTAGGACTAAGGGATCATGCTGCAAGGTTTTTTTTTAATTTTATAATATTCTTGATAAGGAACAATTAACTAGCGTAGTTAATTTTAAGTTGGTGTCTTAAATTGAACAAGCATTAATATTAATAACTTCTGTATTCGATATAAAGTACCTACGTGGAAAAACAAACTTCAAATTAAAGTCACACAAAATAGACCTAAAGAAAATTAACCTCCACAGAATTTTCGAATTGATACAGTAAAAAATAATTCAATTAACTACTCTACAACTTTCTGTGACAATAGTTAACAAAATTGAAAATTTCTTTAATTTACCGCGTTATGCAAACGGAGACATGCCTCTCATTGCTCACTGCATTTCGATTCCATATCCAAGAGAAATAAGTTTTTGTCGTCACGACGCAGGCCGTTGGCTCCTGCTGCCTTTCCATTGTTTCCCTGCGTCCTGCGGTTTCAAACAATCTCCATATCGATGTAGTTTCATAGTAAATACTTTTTGATGACAAAAATTTTTTTGCAAGTTTTGATAAGTGAAAGTGAAGTAGAGCACGAGCAGGCTGGCATGTCGTTTAAATCACCAGCTTTGTTATGCTAATGTCTCTTAATTTTACAACGTTTCGGTAAAGGACTGGGATTGATTTCATTGTCAGTAGTCAAGCCTGGCATGTGAATAATTCTGAGAATTTTGGAAACTTTTGTTTTCATTATCTCCTTGTGATGCAAATGAATTGTTTTGTGATTATTAGTGGAGCGGATTTAGGACAGTGAGGCGGCGTCGGGCCCTCTAATGAGCAGACATGTTCTCTTCAATTGCACACAGCTCTTATTCGCCGGCAATTTATTTCATTTTTGCTTCTGATCGCGCCTTATTGAGCGACTTTTTATCTTATTGCCTTCGTGGGTCTATAATACGCGTCCTGTTACTTGCAAATGAGACACACACGCTACACGTTGCCGTTGGCCCGCTCATGATGTAGGTAGCCGAGAATAATTAAAATTGCTAACTTTGTTATTTTTATTGACTTTTAAAAGAAGCTCACGAAGACTTATTAAAATATTTCGTATTCTTAATAAACGTTTTTTTTTATTGCGATCGTAACGTTAATGGTTTAAGTAAAATGAGTTTAGGTAACGAACTATCGTGGGTTAAATAATGGAATAGTCGTTTTAAATTATTTGTTTTTTAATGTATCTGTTATCGCCTTAGACGACATTATCCAGGCATTATTATGAGTAGAGTAGACATTATAATAATAACAATCTTTGAATGTTTGCCAAATGGTTGTCGGATACGACACTGCTCAGAGTGGGACGATTGCGCGAATATTTGCACCAGAAATATAAACATAAATTAGTTTTTTACGATTATTTTTCATTTAAATCATACAAAATTGCATGTTACCGGCGTGTTATAAATTATTATATGGAAGTTTTAAAATAACTTGACATTCTCAAAGGTTGGTGACCTACGCGTGTGGATAACTAAATATTAGGTATAACGTTTATTTAGTTTATTTAGGTCTTTATTAGATATCATACCCTAAAATACGATAGCAATCATTAAACAAAAAACGAAGCTGTGTGTGATTTTTGCTTGTTTTTGTTAGATTTTATTACTAAGAACATTGGGGTGGAACCGTAAATTAAACGAATGATCCGTCAGTTCGGGAAGGAGTAAATCAAGTCGACGGATTGCCCTCAATAAAAATTATAAGAGGCACAATGGACCGAATGTGAGCTGAGAGTGGTCCACCCGACAGGAGCTGTAAAATCTTGCTATGTTTGTTTACGGCACACTAAAATATGTTATAAACTAGATAACTATAATCTAAATAAAATAACGTACAATTAGTAGAGTTATATTAAATTTAGTGAAACGTTCTCTCATATTTATGGGAGATTAGAAGTAAGTTTTATGACATGTCTTTCAAATTGTGTCTTTGATAATATTAATCTTTGGCTTCAGTACAATAAAATACATTGGCGTAGTATGTAGGAGTTGCAATTATATAGTAATTCATTTGCAGTGTTTTTAGATTTACTTATATTAGTACATTTTTGAGAATATGTTAACCGTGTTAATATTCCTACTATGGATTGGTAATCGAAACAAAACTCTTTTTCACTGTTAGGTAGATACCGATTGATATTTATTTTTTCAAATAAACTAACAATAAGCCCAGTTTATAATTGTAGAGACTACATCACATATCGTTGTCTCTTTTCATAATAAATTCACCCATATTTGCGCTAATGTTTCTGTGTTCCGGCAACCAATAGCAGAAGGGTTTGGGATCACGTCGAGTTCTTTGTGATTTCTTATTATATTTTTAAAGAATATTCGGGTAGGATTGTTTGTTGGTTCAATACCTGGTCGTAAATTTAGTTGTGAATAAGAATGGTCGTGTGCAGGTGTGTCAACCCTTTGGTTATGGCTTGTATGCTCTATATGTGTGTGTGATAGCTTGTTGCATTGATAGTTTATATAATATTATCTATATCATTTTGTAACATTCTATGGTTAGTTGTGTGTCATCAGCTTTTTTTACGTTTAATAAGAGAGTTGTCACTTGTTTGCCATTAAGATGAAAAATAAAATCATAGGTTTCTCATAACGTAAACATAGATCTTTAAATTTATTGGGTACTGTTTTTTAGTTTCGTTTAGTCGTTGAAAACATTGTAATCTCTGAGATTGTTGAATTGGAAACCAATAATGGTGATTTCATTCTTAGTTTCACAAACTAAGTAAAACTTGCTGTTATGGTTCTACAATTTTTCATAATATCGACGTGTACAACTCAGCTGACTGACTCTCAGTATGTTTTCCATTGCCAACAATAATCATATTCAAGGCTAATATTGAACAAGTCAACAATTCTCACCTGCGTACTGTAACTAATAAAAATAAAAGCCGGAGTTATTTCAAAACTAATCTATTTGTACATGTTTACTTTAGTATTTGGAGGAGGATGCCCCATTTATAACGAAATGTAAAATTACGTTTTCCCGGTACATTGCTTACGTGAGAATATTTGTTTTTATTTTATGTATGGTACTTAAATAACTTCGCTCTAAATGAACTACACTTATAATTTAGGAGTTCGGTGTACTTATGCTACTTATATTCTTGTTTTTATTCGTATTTGTTTTATATGATATGAAAAATTATATGAAATATCGTCATATTTAGGTGTATGAACGCCTCAATACACAAAACAAACAATTTGATTGTTTCATTCACGTTTGCTCCATTTTACAGCGTTTACTGACAGCGAAATAGCATTGTAACCACAATAATGCGAATGTTTACGAAAATACAAAGCTATTTAAAACAACAAGCGTTTAGTTCTATTCTAAACTGGATACTACGTCGAGTTAACTTTTAAAACACATTTATAAAACAAATACGCGTCGTTTCACGATCGGGTCACCGTGACTCATTAGAATTGACTGAGTAATGTCTTTATAAGATCTCCCTTCTGATGTCAACTTTAAAATTTACACTTGTAAATTATTGTCCGGTATATTCTTGACGATTACAAACGCGCCAACGACTTTATGTACAACCCGTCTTTGCGTGCTTTACGAAGATTATAATATCATCCGAAACTGTATTTTCGGTACTTTATTGAACTCGGAAAGAGCTGCGAGCGAATGTTTGTTGAGAGTTGTGAAGCTTTGAGGATGTTTTCATTGGTTCTCTTGTTGCAATAAATATACTTTTTTCTAAAACCTACATTATTATTATTATTGTATACTTAATAGTGTTCAGCTTAGCAATGTTGATTTACAATTTTAAATTTAGAAGATGGGTTTATGTCGGAATTGAAAGTAGTTTTAAATATTTGTAAAGGAGTGTTCTGTACTTTAATCGGCACGAATAACAGATATCTTTGTTTATTTATGAACTGTAAGTGGGAGTAAGTATGAAGGTGGATCATTTACATCTTCCTATAGATTCTGTTTCTGACATCCTTACATCAACACCAGTCTTACTCGTCTGCCACTTCGTAAAACATAAATATTATCGTTGAGAAGGCCATTCTCGATTGGAATTATTTTTCCGTCTGCCGACAGTTATTTCATATAAATTAATGGCGCGAGTCGTCACGGCGCAGACGCCGAGCTCTATTTATAAACTGACGAATGAGACACGGCGAGCGCATGCGCACGCTTCTCGTCATATTCCAATTACAAATAGCTGTCATCGTTTTTACATCACTAACGTGCTCTATTTCTTGAAAAGCAACTAAATTAACATTACAAATTTACTATTCGAACATTAAATCTTGTTTACACATTACTCCGCGCTCATTCGATGCTATTCCTGAAACGAAAGAGGTGAGAGCGGAAAACTTTTCACGCCGGTTATATGGAGCTCGTAAAAAATAAAATTATGAATTATGACGTTCGAGGCTGAAGCTCGTCCGTCTCTGTTTTTCTCGAAGAAATTCGTGAAGTGTGAACGAGACACAAGGCGGCGCGCTGCGTCGCGTCGCTGTAAGGGTTATTATATATGAATTATGATGACGCCGCAACTCCGTCGGCGGTAATATCGTTATGAATATGCTGGGCTCGGCTCGCTCATTGGCTTAAAGCACATCCGCCTCGATTGCACGGGAACGCCTACGTTGTACTTTTTATTCCTTTATTAGCATTCAGTTATGCACATTTCAAGAGGCAATGCACAAAATGTAATATTTTGCCCCGTAGAGAGATAACTCAGGCGAGCGGGCGGTCGAACCGACTAACATTTGGGATGCAAATACGAGTGGCTGTCGTATGTAAACGAACTTATGCTACTCATGCGGTATAGGCACCCGCTATGAGACCCACTCAGACGTTTCCTGCTTTATATCAATTTGCATTTCAACTCTGTCTAAAATAATAGCTTTGGAACGACATTGTCGTCTAAGTTTATTTGAATTATTTTTGCAATATAAAAACTTATGTGATTTGAATGTTTTATTTTTATTGATATTGTTTATTTAATAACATCTAATGATTAATAATGGAAAGTTTATTTAATAACATCTAATGATTAATAATGGAGGAAACGTTCTTATTGGAAAGTTAAATTTTATCAGCGTTCTTATATGAAATCGTAAGAAATAATAAAAACATTTTGATATAATTTTCATTTTAATAAATAAAAATAAGATTTTGTAACTTGTTACATAGAGCTTTCAGTTTATTGTGCCTAACGTTGCAGTTTGAGAGTGAAACTTGCGAATGTTGCAAGGTATGCGCTATGTGTGCGCAGATAAGCGGCATCGAGGGCAGGATATATTTCCGTGTTTTCAGCGTGTCGGGTAAAGTGGGTTGCTCGACCGATGCGTGGTTGTCGTGGCATTCACCTTGTTGGCACAGCGCCAGTGCCACCCGGTGATGCTTCCGCGCCCGCTCTACACTGATCCGCTTACAGTGTTCTGGGGTTTTATCATTATCACATGGAACTTTTTTCGTAAGTTGTTACTGTACTTGCGAGTCAGTTGTCCTTTTAATGATAGTTGTTAAGACGTGTTTGATGGAAATTGTGTTTTTTTATTTGGACGGTACATTGTAGAATGTAGATGGTGAAGTTGTATACTGAAACACAAACATATCTCAATTTTCTAGCACTTCTTAAACTTTGGGCAGACATAGTTTTACTCGTCCAATAGCTAACAGCGCATCAATAAAAGCATTGCTAATACAAAAAATCGTATTTTTATAATTTTACTTTAGAGTTTTTTATTTAAAAAAAGAGAGCCTCAGATTTGAAAAAAACTTTCGACGCATAGATAATTATGTACTAGAAGGAATATAGCTTTTTTTCACACAGAAAAACGACTAACGGGTCACCTAATGTGTGGTTCTTGTTTGATGTACTTCTGCAGTCTTCTACAGTCTATTTTTATGTAACTAAATAACTATAAACCAATTATGCTTCGTTAAATTTAACAAACTCTTGTAACAACTGGTAAAGAATTAAATCTAATTAGATAATCTAACCGTATAAACTCATAAGAATGAAGATCTAAATTTAAAGCAGCTTCGCATTTAAATAGATGTATGTAATTTCAATGTTGCGCAATAATCAAGATTAACTGGCGGGCGTTGCCTCTTTACTTCTGGGAACATTGCGAATTTGTACAAATTAAAATACAAAGAACTCATTGGATTCGTCTCTGTAATTAATAACAAGTATGTTCGGAATAATTGCTCATTGTTGATGTCTGAGACATTCGTATGGAAAATTCAGTGAGTGTGGCATGTCACTTCACTATACTTGGTCAATTATACAATACACATGTTTATTAACATAATAATTGTTGTTTTTGCAATAGCAAAAAGCGGAATTCCATTATTCGCAATCGGGATATTATCGACGATTAATTCTTACAAGAAAAGCTGATTTCGTTTGTCGGAACTGTGTTCAAAGCTTTCTTACATTAGCAAGTATTTAATCGTCTACCATAATTCTACTTTTGCTCAGTTAATTTGTCCATAAAATTAAATTTAAAGGTAATTTAATACTATGAGGGAATTTAAGTGAGGCAAGTGTTCGGAACGGTACGACTAGGGTGATATGCCGTCGGAAGTTAGCAAATTATCACTGGCTCGTAAAATTAACGCTCCTTATCGATCGAGAAATGATTTCAGAAATAAACGCTTCGCACGAAATTATACATTTTGTTTCGAGAACAAAGATCAAATTCGCACGACGATGCAAACTCGACAACGAAACTTATTTAAAAGGTAACAAAATGTTTTCAATTTTATTACTGAGTTTATGTTGAATTCTTTAAACATGTACGTTGGAGTGCGTGCGTACAGCATGTCCGTATTCACACCCACACTAGCTCAGGCCGCGTCACGCCGCGCAATACTTGACTTTGGAGTAACGAGTTAAAGTGCAAAACCGTAATTGTAGTCGTAAGAATCAGAAATTTGCCTGCTGGAAGTGGCAGTTCCGAGATAAGATCTCACGATGCCGCAATAAAAAGCACTCGTACCTCGTCCGTTGTGTAATGTGCATTCAAATTGCATTGTGCGAGAACTAATTCGCCTTAGGCCGATTCGAATGTTACGATAAACACATGTTTCGATTAAGTGTTACGCTAATGTCGACCCCGTGCTTATTACCCACTCGAGTCATGCCGTCGCACACCGATCGAATTTGTGGCTCTTTGATGGTATTGTATATTAACCATTAGCTGTCCGAATGAAAATAATGGTACCTAAATGGGATGGCGAATGAGGTTAAATTACTAATTTACTCTTATTTATGGTTAATTTCCGAGCAACAAAGAACATTGTATTTCCAGGGAAATATTGTTATTTATCGACTGAAAAAGGTAAGAAGGCACTTTAGATAATAGACATGCGAATGTTATTGTGCTTTAATAGGTTTTGAAGAGAAACGTGGCAGACGAGATAAAGGTATGACAAAAGCCATTGTTCCGCACACCAATTACTCGTAGCTCGCGAATTACCTAAGCCTCATATATAAATTAACCGTCTGCATACAGCGGAAAGATTTCTCTAGTTATACGCCAACACAACAATTATTCGTAAATCACTTTACTATATGTTGAAATTTACGAGAAGTTGATAGAGGAGGCGCCGACCCCGACTCTAGCGTTGGCTGCAGTTCGCGCGAATTGTAACTGATAGGAACACAATGTAAGGTTTATTTTGTAGTCGACGCGATGCCGACGCTAAGGAAGACGAAATTTTGTAACAAAAGAGAATATGCATGGCGATTTCGTGATGAATATTCATTTCCTACGGGGCATGAAATTTATTGTGTTTTACATTTATATTCAAGTCAGCTGTCTTATGTAACGGTAGCGATGCGGGATTAGCGAATTGTGAACGTTCACATTACGAGTGTGTCGCACGATTCATGCTCGTGAGCGGTTAATTTTAACCGTCTTTAATAAATTAATGAAATCACCGCGTGACTTTCTAACGATGGGTAACAGGCAATTGTATCCCGTTATGTTTAACTTGAATATAATTATTGATTATCGATTAGACATGTTTTGTAATGAACATTAATTTACAAAGTATAACACATATATACAGGGTGTTCCAAGATGTATGTAGATATCTATTGGTATTGGTTGTCAGGTCAGAAAAATATGAGGTCTGGTTTTATTTAGATAGATATTATCGCTTCCTATCACGTGGTATTGGGACACTCTATATATTAACAATGTTGTGATCGGTGATTTATATTGATTGGGAGTCTGGGTGCAGGGCAGGTGCTCAAATTATTTGACATTTAAAATAAAATTTGGGACGTTAGTCATCGGCGATCGAACTCTACGATCGACACACTTGGCACCTGTCGAATATTTAGCGCATAAATCCATAGCAACGGCTCGAACCCGCTCTCGGTTGATGGATTCTGAGCTATATTTAATCAACGCGGGCGCGACACGCCGCCGCATTGTTCTCTCGATTGGATTTCTGAACGTCTATCGACACTTACATCGTTGTCGATATACATTTCGTTTACAAATCTGTGTTTTCATTTGTTTTTGATTGCTGCTCAGACAGAGGCAACAATTACAAATTAACCATGATCAAATGAAATAGCGAGGCAAATAGCAGAGGTGCGTCGGGCAGCGGTGCGGCGGCGGGCGGCGCGGCGCGTGATTGCAGTGGCCGCGTCAAACAATTGATTAGTCGCATAAACTCGGTTTGGCGCGCGCTAACGATGCATCATCCCGGCTGATAATTAAATTGTAAATTAGCTAAGCCGATGTTAGTTTGATGCCGCTCTGATACACACTATACGTACGTAACACGTACATATTCTATTGTAATTATGTTTCTAATTGAACAATGAGCTTTTATAGGTTTCTTATCCAAAGTGCAACTCTATTACTGTACTGTTAAGATAAAGTCGAAGAATACTTCTAATAATATGCATTTATTTATATCGATAGAAAAAAAATCGAACACCTGTAAACACAGCCTACAGTTTCGATCACAATCTATTATTTATTGCTATCAATGAACGATGTTACCGTTCAACTTTCATTTAAACTTAAATATAATACAGACGATATTCCAACTACATTTAGTTCGGAACAATCCACGCGCGTTGATTGCGAAAAATTCAATCTTGTTTCATGGAAATTTAATTTAACATACGAAATGAAATGCCCGTCGGTATCTGCGTATGAATCGATGTTCGGACTGCTCGTCTGTTTGCGGACATTGAGCGAGGTACTACGCCGTATGCATATTGTAAATTGTTGAAAACTATCTAAAAGGTAACTGAAAAATATGTCACATTTTTTGTTATAATTTATGTATCAGGTATTACCAATGTAACTTACCGTCGTGTAATATGTTATTTCCGTCGTGTAGTATGCACAACGGAACATTTTTAAACGCAAATTTAAGTAGGTACGTGATGGAATTTTATGAAAATCAGTAATAAGTACCTACTTTGTTTTTTGTGTCTAATATTTAATATGAATTTATCTTGAGTGGTACCTACCTAAAAGCTGCCTTAACAATAAATAAGATTTTTCATGTACCTAATCTACTTGATGCGATTAAAGGTCGTAGATTTCAAGTTTTTGTTTAGTTTTTTAAGACATCACTAAAAGTTTTAAAGTAATAATTTTTATTTTATTTATTTATTTATTAATTAATTAAAAGGAAAACCAACAGCTGGTACATACAAATGGTGGTAAATACAATAATTGCTGCTTATAATAATTTATGCTTTTCGAAACTGTAATTTATAATTTTGATGTGAATAAATTATCAACCGATGACGGTGGGATGTTGTTGTTTCCGTACACTGTTTGTGGACTTGCGGTCGTTTTCCTATTTGTTATGTAAAACAATAAATGAAAATTGTTTGAAGTTTTCTTTGTTCGTGTTGTGTGTGGTTTTATCGTTCTATTTTGTACATATTTTTTTCAATGACGAATAATTGTCATGAGAATTGTAGACATTCCTATACAAAATTTATGTTAGCTATTTATACATTAAATACAGGTTAAATATCAGGGTGTAGGTCTCCTTTAAAAATAAGCTTCGTAAGTTAAAAATTACTTAATTAGAATTTGATTACATTACGAATCTAAATATTAATATTTCGGTGACTTCAAGAATCTACTTTCTTTAAGTAAATAACTATAAACCAATTATGCTTTGTTAAATTTAACAAACTCTTGGTAAAGAATTAAATCTCTAAGAATCTACTTTCTTACAGTGCTTAATAAAGTATTTAAACAATTTATTCAAATAAGTTGCGTGTTTCAACGTACGTGGATGGTACCATGCCAGAAACTTTCCTTCAATTACCCTAAAGTGACCATAACAACTGCACAGAGTAACTGAAGAGTTTCATTTTGATCGGATAATCTGTACACGAATGCATAGATGAATAACAACACAAACTACTAAGAAAATATCCGTTATTTGTATTCTTAACGTTTTAAGGTCACATAAATCTTCAATTACCTATACAGCAGGATTTATTTAATAATACTTGAGTGGCGAAATTAAAATCGAAATGAAAATTAAAAATCGTAGAATAATAATTTGGTTGATTTAATGATCATTGTAGTCTGACATTTGTTTAAAAAGCAGAAGATAAATTAATATCAGTTCTTTTTTTTTAAGTTTCATGTTGAAGGATTCAGGATTCAGTAGTAAATCAGTAGGTATTCAATATCAAGTTATAATGGTCGTACTTGTTTTTCATAAATTTTAGGTTGACTTCTCATATATTCCTGTAAATAATTATAATTTAAAACACGCTGTATACCGTGTCGTTAATGTCAAGGTCAATCCAACGATGTGTGAAATAGATCACGTATAGTATTTCGGTATAATATGATGATATAGTTATAAAATTTACAAAACGTGAATCCCAGCAAACAGCTGAGTGCGCTGTGATTCATCAGGAGTATTCCGCGAAGAATAACTTTACACAAACACATCTGCTTCTAATACAACTATTTTGAACCAAACAAAATAGTTTTTTTTTATAATCTCGACTCATTAACATTCAATAATCATACTTACAACATAACGTTGTAATAGTTTAAAACCAAAATAGTTAGATTAAATTTTTAGTATAATCACAACTTGATAAAGTTGTATAATTAAATTAACTTAAATTAATTAAATTAATTTAATTAACAAACAATGTGTGCAAATTTATACGTTAATAACATTCTACACTTACTTTTGAATATGCACATTATATCTAAACCAATGAAAAAATAATCCAGGTGTGTTGGTTTATTTCATCTTATCTTTATATCTTTACAAATATAATATCAATCTGTTAATAGGATGTATTTTGGGAGGTTACCCCAGACAGGAATTTCGACGAATGTCTTGTGTAATATTTAATTATATTAATAGGAGTTCATCGCACCATCGAGTAGCAGAATTCGCGTTCCGTCGCTGTCAATAATCGTTAATAGATATTTCAGAAGACAATGCAGCCGTCTTAATATAGCGACGTGACTAACGTCTCGTCACCAACTCCGGTTACATACCTCTATCTGTTATTCTTATTATGGCGAGGAAATTTATGTCCGATTGATCTAAAGACAGGTAGTTGTTTTAATTTCATCGTCGGCTGTCGCTGTTTTCTCTTGTTTATTTTCTATTAGTGTCGTGATATTTATTGGCGGTCGTGAAGTAGGCGGAAGAATTGCATTATAATTTATAAGATTTTAAATTACGCTAAAATTTTCATCGAATATATTGTTTGACCGCACTTTGATATTTTTGTGACAGATCCAAAATTTGAATTATTATTTGCATATTCATAAGTTTAACTTTATTTTTATAAATAAGTGCATCTAAAGATGAAGGCCACTCACTTCTTTCAAAAAGTATGGAGATTATGACCTAATTGATCTATACCTAGTCTAAAAGCTATTATGGTTAGGTGTAAATTTTCTTTACATTATGATACCGGCTATACGCTCAAAGAACATGGGTGAGAATAGTTAAAGGTCATTTGGACACAATAAATACCTTGAAAATTAATCTACACGTTCTCAGGATGGTCCGGACGGTGTTCTCATAGCCGTTTTTTTTTTTGTTTCCATATTCAATGAACGAGATTTTATCAATGTCATAAGTAGTGTGTATTTTGGGTCTAATATATTAATTGATCAGTTCTATTTCATAGATAAGACGAGTGACAAAAAATTCGGCATAGTCCCCATGTGCAGGCAGGCGGAGGAAGTCGTAACTCACAGTTATGATGCGAACGACACCAGTTTCATAAACATTGTTTTTCTTCGTTTCGCCCCTAATATTTATATTTATCAATCCATCTACACATTTATTTATAGTCCAAAATAGCGAGCTTCCGAGGGTGCCCAAGGGGCGCACCGTCATTACGATTTATTGTTTACTTTGGTTATAGTTCGGGGCCGTGTAAGTCCTTCGACAGATTTTAAGATTACTTATTGTCGACCAGAAACAAGCTGAGGAGCCCCACGAGTGTCTTACCCAAGTGCAGTTTATCGCTTTATTATTTCTGTGTTTATGTTTCGGAGTACATTCGTGGTAATAAGTTCACCGTTTCGACAAGTGTATTTATTTTTTAGCACGTGTTTATTAACTATATAAGAAACAAATGTTTGAGAGCTCATCGATTCAGTATGTAGGCTAAGACTGTAGTTATTTCCTCCATCAACAATATTTCACGTCAGTTTTATTTTAGTACAGCCGTTGTACAAATATTATCTATTTTTAAAAGTTCGCGCACGTGGCTGCTGTTCCAAACGTTTTCTCAGGAGATATTGCGGTTCTAGTATTAGGGTGTAAACTGGTAATAAATAATGCTTTTAATCGCTGAATGTCTACTTAATAATTGAAAGGTTCCTGTCGTGTCTAATATTGGTGCGCGTGCGACGATCGATCGTCAACGACCTTCGGTTCACTGAACTTCACGCCTAAAGTTTGATGAAATATGCAAATCTGACTCAAATGTTTATTGTTAGTTATTCGTATTAAAGGTTATCATGCCAGCATACGTTATAAAACAATGAAGCTCCATTTCTTTTACACTCCATTTATCGAAATTATAAAAACTATTATATTCAAATGATTTATTTCTAATTACTAGTTTGTTGACATAGGTTTAAAGTCCATATTAAACAATGCTATTTATTTTCAAGACAGAAATGATTTTACTTACTATCAAATTAAAATAGTACCGATTCATTGTATTTAAAATTAAGAGATATTGTAAATAGATAAGGTGTGACGGTAACACAAGATTTTCTATTTGAATCTGTTTGAGTCGCGGACGTCTGTAATCCATCTTGTCAAAGATCAAGAAACATAGTCCGTGAAATAATACAGCGGCACTTCTCAATACTTGACATATTTATGTACACAGTAGGTGCAACGCACGGGACATATGGCGCGGCAATTTATGAACCCGGAGGCCCATTACCATTTTAAATATTATTTTTAGGGAATTTCGTGTCAGATCTCACTCGTCGGCGGCCCGTATATTAAGAGATGTGATCCTCTGATTAAGTCACCCTGATGTGAAGTGCGTTAGGATTTTCTGTTAATTAAGGAAACTTAAATGCCCTCAAGCTTATAAAAATAGACTTCGTTTATAACTTTTTTATGTTGGAGTTCTGTTTCGTGTTTAGAGAATACTAGTTATTGGTTCGGAAATAAAACAAGATAAGTAATAAGTATCGCGTGTTCGGGTGTCGTCGTTAACATTAACAGCGGCGAGCCGATTAATAGTTTACTAGAATTGCTATGAACGATCCAGTTGTGAACTCGTCTAAAGCAAACAAAGCTGGGTCAACCGCGTCGTTAAATTTTATGAAACGGAAGCTGCGAGCATGTGTGTGATCCACACTACTTCAATCTGTCACTATGCACGGTGACGCGTGCGCACATACATTAATACTGATAACGTAAACAATATCATACTTTTACTAGAGTTGATTATAAATGTATAAAAATGCAAATTATAATTTAACAGTTTATTAATTATAAACCTTTTATCTTAAGAGCTGTTGTATGTGCAAAAACGTTAAATGTACGGTTAAATAGTGATATACGAGTTATAATATACTGGTAAATCTGCAACATACCTTCATCTTCCACGGTTCGCTTCAGAAGATCATTTTTGCCCCGTACCATTCCGATTTGGAATGGACTCCCATCCGCGGTGTTCCCGGAGCGCTATAACATGTCCCCCTTTAAACGCGGTTTAAGAAAAGTCCTGTATCGGTAGGCTATAGATAACAACCCCTCATTGCCCTGGCATTGCAGAGGTTCATGAGCGACGGTGATCGCTTACCATCAGGTGGGCCGTAGGCTCGTTGATCTATCACGCAATAAAAAAAAATCCTTCTATTACTAGATCATGAATATGATGTCATAGAATTTACGAAAATAAATAAATAGAACATTGACTAATAAATCTATGATATAAGATAATGTTTTTTGCGGTGTCACAAATAGGTATCTATAAAAACCTTGAAAATTCTTGAGAATTGGTATTTTAAAGTGGGAAAACACTAATAAAGTTCATATTCTAAGAAAAGTATAATTATAAATAATTTATGATTTAAATACTTATTTATTTATTCATTTGGATCATCTACAAAATTGCATGTTTACACTTATGAACATTATTATAAATAGGTATTACATTTTCATGCAATTTTACTTTATGATATTTTTTTAAAATATTTAATCAAACTAAAGTAAAATGTAAATGTTTGTTTAATTCAATATTATGCGACATTTTGGTTGAAGTTATTATGAACACGAAGTTGGAATAATTAAAAATTTTGATTTATCAAATATTATCAGACGAGAGGTGCGCACTCAATCGAAACGTTTTAATCGGACATTGTGGTTGTTTAGACACCTTGTTCGTCATCATTGTACTATTGGAAACAAAAACTGCATGCTTCTAGAACTTACTAATGCCACCAAACTCCTAATTTAGTTAGTTATAATTTAAACATCTATATTTAAAAATTTACAGGTAAAAAAATAATAGCTCGATTTTTCTGAACTTGTTATATGTGAAAAATGGTAAGAAAACGACAAAGCCTTTTTCAAGATTAACCAGTTACTGTATACTTGCTATAGTATCTGATTTTATGTTAGATATTAATTGTCTTTTTTGAAACGAAGCTTGAAGATAGTTTTTATTGTTAGGTTGTAGGTAGCGACCTCGAAGTGTCTCCTGTCAAAGTCAAAGTCAAATCATTTATTTCAAATTAGATGTGGACACACATACATTTTGAATGTTAAAATTAAAATCAAAAGTTCTACCACCAGTTCGCTAAAATTACGCCTCCGTCCTGAGAAGAACCGGCGCAAGAAACTCAGCGGGCATGTCTTTTTTTAATTTAATATGTTTTTTTTTTCTTTTTTTTTTTAATATTGTTTTACAATATTTTTGTTTTTAACAAATGTATCAATTGAAATGGCCCGGGACGAGCACCTCATTCCCATTTTGTGCAGTCATTTATATAATCATTAAGTTTATAATATGCCTGAGATTGCAGAGCTCCACGAGCGACGCTGGCTACTTGTGACCAGGTGGCCTGTTGGCTCGACTGCCTACATGGTAATAAAAAAAAAAAATCCAAATAGGTACTAAAATATATCAGTAATTTTCTAAACACGAACAATATAAATAGTTGTATTACAAATACTGTTATAATAATGAACAATATTTTTTAAAATGCATTCTGATCAGTCTCAATATCCAAGAATCATTTAAACGAATCAGAGTTGTAAATATAATAATTTAAATTATGACGGTCATTTCTAGATCACCTTGTGCCATTAGGTCATCACTAGATCATGACAATAGGAACACATTTTACATCCTGTAGTTGCATTTTGTTACACAGTTGTTATTGAGTGTACGCAACGAATAATAAACAGATACAATATCAAACGGAAATATCGGGTTCGTCAATTCCATTATATTCATAAAAAGGTCGCATCGTTTATTTTACGACGCTTCATTAGCTTCGGTCAAATTCTATTTAATAAAAGCATTTATTTGATACGAATATAAATTACGAATTTCATACAATCACATTAGAATATGTGAATGAAATGTTTTATAATAAAATTTTTGAATATTTGCAATGTCAATTATCTTTTACTCTTAGATACTATACTTGTAACAAAAGTGATAATAAAAGTTAATTAACTATTCAGATGAGTTCACAAAAAATAATGCATCACAGTTTGTCACGCATGAGAACACAAATCCATTTGGTCAAAATAAAAATTAAGGGTATGCGACCCTCGAAGAACAAATTGAGAAATCTTTGAAAGCACTGAGTGTAACCGGTATCAAAGAAAATATAAATGCTGTCCAAAGGCGAATATGCGGCAATCCCTCACACAAGTGGGTAAGAAGACTTGAATTTTTAATGTTACACTCAGACCGTTGCAAACCGTAACAGTTTTCTTGTCATTGGTGGAGTGGAGATGTGAGATAAATTTTGCAGAGTGGCCCCATCTTTTCGTCTGACATCAATCTTTAATGTGAGCACGGGATACACTTCATATGTGGCGTGTCTAACGCTATTTCTGCACAAAGTATGACGCTTTTACTTCGAATTTTATTAAGTAATGGAGTCCGTCTGAGTACCACAATATTTTTACTGGGAGAGATCGAAAATGCGATTGTAGTGGGAGCATTTTTATAAATAAGCCTTGAATCAAATTGATTGTTCTGTTCTTAATTAATGAGATCAATATATCTGTAGAATTTTCTCGAATGAGCCAACGTCTATAAATGAATGAATGGAGTAAACTCAATAACATGACTAAGAAAAACACTAAAATAAATTCAATTAACGACGGATTTTTTTCGTTCAATTACACAAATAGTTTCAATAAATAATTTGAAACTATTAAACAAGAGGTACGCGGCGTTCACCTTGAAACCATGAATTGACTTCCTTATAGTCAGCGATAATAATGACATGACTAAAACAATAGTTGTATTAGTTTTTATTTTTCGCCTCACTTGAAGGTCATTCAACAATACACAAAACAAAGTTGACGCGTTTGTCTCGCCATATAATTTCTGTAATGAAACGGCACGTCAGCGAGGAGCGGGCCGGAATCGATTAAACCGTTTCATTTCCGGTGTTTTTGTAGGGAATAATTATTGGAAAACTGATCAAACAATCAAGGACCACTCGATTCCGTCATTCTGGCAACATTTTAATAATGAATACAAAAACAATTCATAGAGCTGTGGATAATCTGCAGTTACGGTCAACTGTGCAGCTTCCTCGATGGATATTTTATTTCTTCTCTTATAATTTGTTTTTACAATCGACGTGACGGTAAAGTTTTTCCTTGTCGATGAGCGATAGTTGTATTTTTGTTGGAGCGTGCTGTCTCTGGCGGGGCACCTGTCCGCTGCCTCGAAGAAACCATCGCCGGTTTAATTATTAACGATTGTTTTTATACCATTTAATATTACGACTCGGGAAGTGGATCAACTGCTTGATTACGAGAATTTTTTTGTTTAACTTTTTTTGAGAATATGCAATAGAGCGTTGCGTCATTTTTTCGGCTCACTACTTATTCTGTTTGTTGTGGAGAGTAAAACTCTTTCATGGAATAATGTGTCTTATTTTGTATACGTCTTTATTTTAATAGTTTTTGTTAGCTGTTAGACAATTTAATTAGAATGATTTTTATTTCAGGTGGCTTGGTGACTTCTTTTATTTGGTAAAAATTGTTATAAATCCTTAGAATATTTATTCAATAAAGTAAGTTATAAATAAAAAATCGCTTTCAGAAATTAAGGGATAGATAAAAGTTTGTTCGTGTTTAAGTGCACCGCGATGGATTATTATTTCTCTGTGAACTGGTGGTGACATCATTGCAAAAATATTTTTTTAAAAACGCTATAAAATAAACAAGATGCAAGTCGCATTAAACATACAATTTATATTCTGTAATCAAATATAACTTTTATTAAAATAATTTTCTGTTCGCTCGAATCATAAAAACACCAATAAACACTTACTAGTAAGACATTATAGACTGCATGTAAATGAACAGTCTACTAATTGACTGTCAGGTTCCCGTTAATTATTAATATTTTATTTTTATGACTGGCGATGTCCAAATTTAATGACCACTTTCCGGTTCCCGAGCGCGACAGATATTTTAAAATGTTAATATTTGCTTAGCGCTGATTGAAAGGTCAACAGTTTTGTCAACGCACCACTTTAAATCTGCTATTAGCTTTACAATATTGGTATAGGATACCCGTCCACACCGTATTATGTTTCCACGGAGATATGACAGCGATAATATTCATATTTACGACTTCATATTATTTTATTATATTCGTGAAATGCGATATTAACTACTTCGTCCCATCATAAAATATATGCTAATTGGAATCCTTGTTTGACGTTGTAATATTTTAATGTACAAACTTGTTTCTATGTTTCGTTGCCCCGGAAATTATTTATGTTTAGTCGAGAACTATTTAACACGTGCTCTAAATCATTTTCATGCATGATCTGTCAAAGTTATCCGGGATGTCAAGGGTTGACAGTGAGTTCGTGGCATCCGTTTCGACCTGCGGATAAACCATCACGATATAGGGCAAGTTTTTCCTAAATTCGTATTTGGGCGCTTTAAAATATTGTTCATATTTCCGTAACGATGTACACGGCGGATAATACTTTTATGTTTACATACATTTTAGGGAATTGAGTCCAAAGTAGCTTAAGTTACACATCAAGAAATACAAAAGGCGCCTTTGTTGCTTTGAAGTAAAGTTCAAAATAGTTTGAGCATGATTGTGCCGTTTTCACAACGGAAGGAATAGCTCAGTGTGTGGCTCTACATTTGTGTTATTAAATGATTTATGGAAGAGGATTACCGCGGAGATGGGAGTTGAAGAATTTTGAAGGATATGTGAATCGATATTGGGTTTAAGTTCGTATGTAGTGCTTGTTAGTTAATCATGCACGGTAGCCGTGTGTTGATCTCCCAGTAATTGAGTTAACTGACGCACTGATGACTTATTTGACAGAACGAGTAGCATGTTTAACAGTTGTGCATTATTATAATCTATGAAGGATTTGTCGGCGCTCGAGCGTTGGAATAATAAGCGATGGATTTAATAGTTTATTAATTCAGTAAGTATAGTTAATAGATTTATTGATGAAGTAATTATCTTGGGATGACTAATGCTAATGATGATTTATCATAATGGTTATCAACTTAGTTATTAATTAAGTTTTAAATATTAAAATACTTCGTCTACATAAAAGTGATAAGAAACCATTTTTGGACTCGTAGAGACTCGGGACTTTGGGACTTAAGCCGCTTAAATCACTGAAAAATATATTATATGTTACTGAAATTTTTAAAAAGAAGAGACAAACAAACATCGTCGATATCGATTCATCGTCGCATTATGTTCCCACATCGAGATATCAAATTGATAAGTGAGCCACATTCGCTGCGGGCGGTAGCTGGCGTGGAGGCATTATGAAATTGGCCGTATGTTAGACGCCGTTACTTACTATAAAATATAACCTGCTCGCTCGCTCATATCTACCAAGTAAATGCTCTACATTTCCTAGTGTGCTCACGTCTTTACGATCGCCCTTCATTTTAACGTTATCGTTCAAATTAATTTACTTGCGTATTTGGTGTGGTCGGTACTCGCTTTAGAAGCGTCTATGGATAATAGAATGGATAACTAGGTCTGTGTAGTATTAATTTATGACTGTATTAAAATAAGAATTTATATATTGGTTGGTAACCAATGTAATGGCTTTTCAGTGTCCGATTATTTGATTTAGCTTTTCAGTTTTAGTTTCAGTACTATCCAAGATTAAATTTATATATGCACATAGTGCTACATCAATATTGCGATTTATTTTACGCTACGATCAAAAATATAACTTAAAATAATTTAGTATAAAGTAAATAATTTATATTTAAGTTTCTATTAGCCCACTACTTAATAATTTTACTAAATTGATTATAATTCTTCAAAACAAACTTAAGTCAAAATCAATTAATAAATAATATATTCGAGCCACATTAGAATTAGCACATTTAAACAATTAATATTAATCATAAAACAATCTGCGCCAAAAAAAACTAATTTCAATACTTATAAGAGATAACAGGCGACTTTTAAATGTTAGAGGCAAGTTCATATATCATGGAAATATTTATATTTTAAATATTATCATAACTATAAGGACGCCAGCACAATGTGTGGACACATATCATATTACATATGCTATAACTATCTTGTATTTGTGAATTCAATGACATTATAAGTGTGAACTTGGAGCTCCTTATATGGAAAATGGTCACGAACGTATTCGAAATGAAAGAGTTTTTAATGCAAAAGATAGTACACTATTCAGGAGTTTGAGCCTTCCGGTACAATACAAAAATGAATATTAGAATTGATATTGAAATATTTTACTAAATACTATTTAGTTTCTTAATAATTTAATTCCCTTCATTACTTAGTTTCAGTAAACATGCAGACTTAGCGTTCCTGTCTTCCGAGCACGATAAAACTTAGAAACGACCAGAAAGCGACATAAATTCCGTCAAAAACTCAAATCGCTGGATTCATTGGCTTCAAATTTTATATTAATTGAATCTAAGACTGAAAATTAAAAGTAAACTTCCTATTATGTACTCATTACAGGTACTATTATATTTAAACTATAGGTTCCTAAAAAATAATATGTTTCTAAAAATAAATTGCATGTTTCCAATACCAATATTTTTTGAATTAATGAGGTGAGGTAGTGACGTCAGCACAAGATGTAAAACTTAGTCCATGTATTAAGTAATAATAAAATTAGTGCCTGAAATTGAATTAAATTTACATACCTACCTATTGGATTCATAAAATTATTTTATTATTTAATCAAAACGATTTTGACAAAAGCAGATCTCTATCTCTATAATATTTACATATCTTTCGTATAACTTACACAAAAATGCTATAATAAAGTTGATCATAAATATATAAACGGACAAGAAATCACTTAAAATCAAACAATAATTCAAGAAAATTCAAGAAAACATCATTAGCGTTCGCATTGCAGTTGCACAATAAAAACAAAACTATATCTGAACATATCTCACCAGTTTCTGGAATAATATTGACTTTTATAAAACTAATGCACCAACATTAAGGCAATTTATTGATCAGCAACTTTAACTAGTAATAGAGTAATAAACCAAGGTTTTATTGAAAATAGCAGAAGTTTATTGGTTTAAAGAACGATACACTTAAAGTCAGTGAAATGGAATAGTGAAGATTAACTTAATAATATGCAATTATTTATTTTTAATGATTTCGTTGATACATAATTGATAATGAAATTAACATATTGAATATATTATAATAAAGTTTCTCTAAAAATAATTCAAACATGCTGTCTATGTTTAATTTATTTTTTCCTTTTTAACATCGAAAGTAGAAGAATTATGTGTTTTTTTTTTACAAAAAATGTATCAGCTTTTTGATACAGTTTCAAAATGTTGTTAGTCTATTACTTTTTGACGAAAAATGATATAATTCAGATGCGGTAAAATCAGAGTATTGTTGACGCTGTTGTCCATGAGCTACGTTGACCACTTTCCAACTTCGTGAGCTTGTCATAGAAAATAAAAGTAGCGAACAATGTCAAGTGCAATGACAAAAAATATCAATCTTGTTGTTCAAGTTTCAGCTGTTCGAAATACAAAGTCAAAATCAATATAAAGGTCACCGATGCACTATACGCGATACGGATAGGGTAGTGGGTCAGAGGGTGAGATTTATGATCTCATAACGCGCGGTATCCATCGTATCTAACGCTCAGATGTATTGATTTCATTTCTTACATTAATTTTTAAACAGTTGCCCTGTTTCGGTCCGATAGCCAATCCGTAATACCTTTCAAAACATAGTAGTAATATAAAACCGCTGTATGATGCAATGAAAGATTCACAGATTGCTCAAATTGTGCTTAAACGATCCGATACTCTTTTTTGTACACATATTTTGTAATAGGTTCATTGATTATTTCCACTCCATTTGAAATGGGAGTTTGGTAATGCTTTTTGTTATTGCTTGTCAATATCTTCAGACTTTTTTATGGAAGTATCTTTTTATTACTTTTTTTTGATAGTGTCGGTGTCTGGTTTAGCACATTGACGTCATAATAATTAAAAAGTTGGTTGTAGCTATCAAATGTGAACTCTATAGCTAAGATACACGGGCAGTGGCGTTCTATTGCAAGTCGGATTAAAGGTTTAGGTACTCTAGATAAAAACTATATCCTTTATTTCTTTGGACTATTTGCAAAGTGCAAAGCTATATTTATACTATCATAACCTACTTTTTTATAAATCTAAGCGAGTAATTTGCCTGTTAACTCGACAACTATTGTGGAAATTTTAGAAGTTTTTTTAATTATTGTTCCGTCACTTTACCAGTACACGAAAATTCGAGCATACAAAGATAAATTAACAAATTTTAGCGCTTATTTTAATATTCAAATAAATTTCGATAGGTATGCCACTTCCTAGTTACTTAACAAACATAATACAATTTACGTGTTAAATACTTTAAATACATTGAATTACTGTTACTACAATTTGTAATACATGCCGTTGAGAGTAAGTATACTAGAATTGTCGTTTAATGAGGTTGTCAAATGCGGCAGGTTGTCTCGGACTGGGTACTGGTAAGACCAGAACGCCTACATATCTGGTAAGGCACGTGTAAACATTATCAGTTTTAGTCATCTCATTAATAAATAATATTTTTCTCCGTAAACACAAGTTATTTTAGGAATAGAACGAGAAATCAAGATTATAAAACATCGATGTTATTTAGAGATATTATAAAGTTATGATTGTTCTCGTTAAATGTTGAATTATTTTAATTAATTGAAGAATTAATGCGAGTCTTATCGTTTTTATGGTTATACATATTTATACAGAATTAATTTATGGCAGTTAAGTGTCGTTGTAAAATTTAGGCTAAGAGGTTGATTATTGCTCAATTTCTACGATTGAAATGTGTTATATCAAAAACTTGTTGGTAATTTGAAATTTGTAATGCTTGGTTGTTGTTAAAATGAATGATACATTAACATAGAAATCAGTTTCACCTTAAAACTTCTAGATAAAATATTTTCTTTTAATAAAAAAACATTTTATCTTAGTTATACATTAAGAACGGTTAATAAAACACGAACACTTATCGTCAATAATAGAATCTGGACGCGATTTGATTTCAGTGCGAGGCATCCACTAATCCCAGATGCCGATGACGCCGCAGCGTTTTGTCCAAGCCATTGGTGGCCTCTATCGCTGGTAACTAAAAAGGTGTCGTTAGTAATGGTTTTTGAGACATCATAAAGATGTCATGGTGGCTATTATCCGATTGTGGATATCTGTGCGGCGTAATAGGGCGCGCGTAAACTTACACAGATATCTGTAGAGTACTTTGAGCACGCATTGTGCATCGCTTTTTGTTTTAGACGTAGCCCTGTTTTATGTGAAAATAGTTAGAAAACTACGGATATTGTTTTTTAATTTATAGCTTATATTAAGTGAGGTTATATTAAACGCGTGGGCGGTGATTTAATAAGTTTGAAATGGTACTAATTAAATGATGTTTTGTAACGTAAATTATTATGTTTGAAATACTTTAATGGATTAAAATACTTATATTCTTAAAATAATTGATTCTGATTACAATAACTTATAAAATATTCTTTATACAAAAACTGTCAAGAACACAAACCAATTACAGGTTTTGTCAAACAATTATTTCTTCATTGCAAGCATCAAACATTTTTATCTACAGATCCAGATGTTGAAATTTACTTCCCTGCGTTATTAAATCCCCGAATTTAATAATAAAAAGTCTCAATTTAAATAAAAAATCACAAACGTTTTTTGGATTCCCATTAAATTACCAAATTCCGTTTACTTAAAAGGCGTATAGAATGCACGGAAAATTCTCGAAACGAAACTCGCCGACTGTACCTGCCAAAGTCTTAATCTCTTCATAAGTCACTGGCCGAGCATTGTTGAAGCTTATCTGGTAATTTTTGATAGCCGCCAGTAAGTCACTTAACACTCGGAATTGTTTTGGATAGCTGTTTATTTATTTTAATGGCACTTCGGGCTTTAAAGAGCACTCTAATCAAGGTAAATGCATTCTCAAATGAATATGACGTGTACTATACGTAATTGATTGTCTATCTTAGAAAATTTATCGTGGCTATATATTCTAATTCAATTAGAGCATTCGTAGAAAGATACTCAGTACTCGTGGTATAATTAATGTAACATAACTTTCTTTTCAATTATTCAAGTCGTTATAGAAATGGAAATTAAAATTTTAGAATCCTATCGTATTTCCATACGTATAGTTAATCCAGCGATTCCAATAAAACTGTAATGTACTGGATTAGAATTTTATATTTAAAATAGTTTTATGGCCTGATTAAGTATATTATTATGAGTTTATGATCTACATATGTAATAGAGGTGGTCGCTCATTAGTGAGCAGTGATATCATAGCAAACAACCACTAACATTTCATTTAAAAATAACATGTTTTGAAGATAGCTCTTCAAAAGGTACTGCTCTAACCTAACCTCTCACGATCAGGAGGCCCGTTGGCTCGTCTGCCTACATTACAAATAAAAAAACTGATACCTACTAGTACCTATGGCGCGTGATAAACCTGATCATCATGTACGACATTGCCAATTTACGTCATTCCATTTCGTATAACTATTGGTACAATAAAAAAGTTATCTTCAGTACTGCAGAGAGCGACGTGATGGTAAAAGAAGATGACGGAATCATTTGAAACAATCCTCAGAACACCCTCCATTTACAACATTCATGACGGTTGCTTTATTTTTATGAATGGTTGCATATCGATCGCAGATTCCCCAGTAATGTTTATGCTTGATTTATCACTAGAGACGGCAAGCGGAAATTTTAATTTATGCGCTAGAGATTGTTTGTTTTTATGACATCGACATTTTTTGTTACAAAAAACATGATTACAATCGATCGCGGAAGTTGCGAAAAATTTACTTTTTACTAAATAATGGAGGTGCATGGATGAACGATCACGTTATGATTATGATCCGAGATCTTATGAATATCGATTTCCTAAATCATTTTAGATTTATTCGCTGTCTATTCTTTGGAGTTTGAAGCCAAAATACCTACTTAAATACACTACGAATGTCATTTAAAATATATCTATGTTACTTTTTTAAATTTATAATGATATTTTTTTGTGTAAAATATAGGTTTTCGAAATGTTCTGTTGGTCATTCTTTGGACTTAATAGAATCATAGCGCGATAATTGGCCACGCTTCGGCATCTAATTTGCAGAATGACAGGACAAAAATTTAATGATTTTGGGTTTTGCTAATTTTTTATTAAATTATCTTCCTTGAATGATTTATGATTATGTGTTTACCTTAAATACACTCTACTTAAGAGGTTGCCGTGAAGATTATGTATTTATCTTAACACAATGTAGCTGCAAGATGCTTTTAAAACCCTTAATTAATTTTAAAGTCCATAAAAATTAAATATACCTACCATATATTTTATTAACGATATAAATGACTATCAAAATACTTAGTTTGCGAATTTTGTTCGTCTTATTGAGGCATACGTAAAGGCTACCATTTCTAATGTAGTAATAAAACATTTGTTTTGAGTACCTACATACACCTAGAACAATTTGTTGGAACTCCATGTTCTGCTAGCGGTAATGTGTTTAATGATTAAGTTTGGAATCCTAATTCACCTAGTTAAGAATTAGAACCATAACGTAATTTTTTTTAGCATTAAATACATCAGCAATCGCCCAGAAAGGAGTTCTATTCTAATTAAAAATTGAAATCCAGAACCAGTTCAGTCTATGTCAATATTAATGAAGTAACGGAGTACTTTAACGTGATGAATTCCTACAGATATAGGTACCATTGCATTTTTTTCAGTAGTGACATTCGAAATTGAACACGAGATCAAACCGTGAAAGTATTCTTAATTATTATTTGTTTTGTGTTAAGCGATAACAATATCGATTGTCTATAGATCCGACGGATGTAGAAACTTGAACTCTGCCACAGCGAGGCGAGGAACCGTGACCAAACCCACAAAATAATGTCGTTTGTATTGTTCATGTTTCTATTCAATAAAACCTCACTACGATAGTTATCAACACTGTACAAGTGTATTTATTTAAGACGTAAAAGATATTACCCATTTAATAATGTGGTACAGTAGCCGACTTAATCAGGAACAATTTCGAGTTTCTCTATTTGTACAAGTAGCGAAGTCGTAGCAAAATAAGCGAAGAACAGGCGTGTCGGTACAACGCTTATCTAGATATGTGTATTCTCGGAACAGAGAGCTCTGCTACCAAATATCATGGCTGTCGTCTTACAAATGAGAAAATTTCACTCTAATTATTTATGAATGTGTTATCGTCATATCTCTGGAGCTCACGATCCGGAGTCCTGCACCGTGCTCACGACACGAGCAAAACCGCAATTAGCAAATGTGGCTTTCTTTGTTCTCGCTCGCACGTTCAGAGATCACTTTGCATCTATTGGGATAGGTTGGACTGTGCCAGAGGAGCTGTCCATGTTAATAAACCTCCATTACTTTCATTAAGAGCTATCGCGGACATTGGTCGTATCGAGATGTCGGTCGGCCGTCATGCCATCGACACATAACGAAATTAAACCGATGACGCTATCGAAGTCCGCACATCGAACGTTCGCTGCTCGTTCTTCGCCGCTATCCGCGCACGGTCGCTTAATTGCAAAATGCCAATGAATGTCGATAATATATTTTAATCGGTACTCGGAGAGTCCCGATCAGGACATCATCGCAGTCCTAAATCTCTTTATGGACGGGACCGGAATACCTAGGCATCTCTTATAAATTACGATTCAGATTATCGTATGATCCAATCGTAAATTAAGACAAGATACATAATTAAGGTGAATAAATAAAATGGTTGGCATTTCTACGGGAGCACGTTCGATTCCGTCGAGCGATACTCTAACCATTTTGAACTATCTGCCCATTTTAATAAAGTGTAGTTTGTGTCGTTACATTTAATTGCGATTCAATCGCAAGCAATATTGAAGTAGTCTGAAGAGTGCGGAGGCGGGACGGGGTTCTGAATGTCACGACAAGATTTTTAATTACGCTGCAGATATCATCTAAAACTGCACGCCGTATTCAGACTAACTGAAATTACAATTCAATAACTTTTATTTTTATTTTTGGGGGTTATCGGGGTACGCGATTTAATTAGAAAAAAAATCCCTAACAAAATAAGTAATTAAAATTCATATCAAATGATGCAATCGATTTGGATACCGATAGAACACCAGCACCCAATACGTACTATCTTCTGGCTTAACATTATAACTAGAATCGATCTCTAGATGTTATGATTATCTAAATTTCAACGTTTTGAATTCACGATTTCTTACATAACGACTACTACATACCACTTTTGGCTTGTTTCGATTGAGTGATTCAAAATGACATGAGACAGCCATTTAAAGTAAAATCGGGAAGAATGTGATGGTATATGGTGCGGCAGACAGCCGCCGGTGTGTCGAATATGATCCGGAGTTTATTTTCGTTGTTCTAATGCGTCTTCGCTGTCGACCGGAGGACAATTAAAAATACAAAAAGTGAAGCGTTCGTTTCAGACGTTCATTGTCTTCGTTATTAATAAATTCATTTTACTGAGTTGAAGCCGACGTGTATTTTATTCGCTTTAAGTGGTTTCACATTGTTTTATATTTATGTGCGGTTATTTTAGGCAGACATTATAATGCAGTTTGTGGGGGAAGATGTAAAACGACTCACTGTTGCTCCATTAAGGATATTTGAAAGTTGAGAGTGCACTCATAAATTGAATTTTGTAGGTAATAACAAGTGACACAAACATCTATTGTTAAGTAAATAATAAGATTAACATTTTTGTTACGAACTTTCCTTGGAGGTAATAAAAATAAATTATTTATTAACACCGCTGTGATCTATAGTTCGTTTCAAGAGATTTACCAGCTGTGGAATGGGCTCTCTTTCTAGATCATTACCAACATAAGTTATTGTTGTTCAAATTGTTTTAATTAAATTAAAGAGTTATTCAGTACTTTGCAGAAAGCCATGAATGTTTAGAAGAATAGTTTTATAAAAACGATAAGGTTAATTTTAAGTTTTATTCCCAGATAGGGCAGCCTAAAATAAACACACAATAACGACTGTTACAGAAAAGTTTTTTTTTTTAATAATTATAAAAAAACTTTTCAAAAACAAAATTCTTCATTTTGTGATAGTCCCATTATACAGTAGAAATATTTTAATATGACTTGTCCTTCTTCAAACGAGGCTTGAAGAGAGTCCTTAAGGGTAGGCCGTAGGTAGCGGCCCCGCAATGTCTTCTGGCAATGCAGAGGTCCATGAGTGACGGTAACCGCTTACCATCGGCTGGGCCGTAGGCTCGCTTATCTATAAAGCAATAAAAAAAATAAAAAACCGCTTTCGATCAGGTGGGCCGATAGCTCGTCTGCCTGCGTGGCAATAAAAAAAAAATGGTATATATTTTATGGTACCAAAAAACATGAAGTGATTTACAAACTGATACAGCTTAAAGGTGTTGTATACTATAGACAGACACTTCACCAATTTCATTTTAGTGATTTCTTTCAGGCAACCTTAGGGTATGGAAACTGAGTGGAAAAACTATGTGTATAGTGTAGACGTTTCAATTACAAAATAATAATTAAAATAAGTATTTTTATCTGGGTACATAGTGAAAATATTAGGCAATATTATAATAGCCACAAGTCCTATAAAGCAAAAGGCACGTCCACACAAGAGTCTTTATTCACTGCATTGTCTTTATTACTCTGATATTTTACAGGAGTGCTCTTAACTTCCATATGTCCTGGTTTTATATGCTACGCGTTATAGTCCGGTGTCACGTCACGTGTTATATATGCTTTCAGGAAAACTGAAGGAAATAGCGTTTGAAAAGTGATAGTGACTGCAAGAATATAATAATTATTTTTTATTCAATATGTAATAATTTTATATGATTGCTGAGTATTTTCTGGTGTATGATTGAGAGAATATTCTGCTTTTGATATTAAAAAAATCTTATTAAAAAATTTAATTTGACTTAGCACTGATTTTGCTAAAAAATACTTTGTTGCAAGAAAACTTATTTTTTTTTAGAAATCGATGTCGATTTATTTTTATAACAAGTATCTAGTTATAGGGTTACAATTATTGGTAGTTTTTGGTACCCGTAAAACTAATCTTAGCACTTGCAATAGTATTTATTGAATAACATCTTGAAAATGATCTTTCTCATCATTACTCGAGCATTACGTACACTACTAGCATTTAGCAACTTAGTCGTGATAAATTGTGATATAATAAATTATTACGCAAATAGAGAAATCTTTTTAATTTGTTAGGACCTGATGTAACTCCAGAAAAAACAGTAGTTATACATTGTAATAGAGAAAGTTTTGGTAGCAAACTTTCATTAAAATTTCAGCTATTTTTACTATCAAAAGTAATCCAATTAGAACGTGCAAAAAGTACTGGTTCTCATGAATTTCCCATCTAAAAGATGGAGAGGCCCGCAACAAAGTGAAACAAGATCCACTCCACTAATCCGACAAAAGCGAGCCTTGTTACCCTTCAAATTTATTTATAAGAAAACTCTCGGACAAGTCGTTAATACCTATAAAGTAGGGGCGAGAGAGGCGCGAGCGAGTTTATAACTCACGTACCGAACTTTACTCGCCGACACATAAAATAATAGGTGTAAAAACTTACACGGGAATGTACTCAGTGAGCGAACGAGCCGCGAGATGGACGAGGCGCCCCTTACACAGAACACTGCTCGCCATCTCTCCTCTCTAACGCATCTCCTTCGCGAAAAATTATCGACCTTCCGACGATCTATCAAATCCTTCCAAGACCTGTGCGTTAATCACCCCCATTTGGACGCCAGAAGAAATATATTATCTTGCATAAATCATGGTAATGAGCACCTTTCGAGCATTTCGTATCGCCATTAATTCAGATATCACTACGGAAACAAACGTCGGTTTATCCAGCCATCTGTGGCGCATGCGCGCTCCGGTAATCGTTAACCCCGAGGTGATATTATTTCGAATATTCATTTCCTTTATCATTATTATTCAAATCATCCTTAAGCGAGGGTTCTAGAGTCCAGTTTACACAATATTATTGTTGCCTAAGCATAAGATGTATGACACGAATTTGAATTCGGAGCAGATATTGTTGAGGAGCCACGGGCGACGGGCGGCGGGCACGTGCGTACGCGCACCTTGCACAACCTTATGTCTGGTAAACTTACGATTAATTATTTTCTTTTGTGTATCTGATTCTTGTCTCGATGGTAGCAATTGTAAAAAAAACTTTTTAGATACAATAACAACAATTAAATTTTGCAAATTAAACAAGTCAGCTAAAAAATGGATGATGAGTTTATCATGAATTGCCGAAAACGAATATTTACTTACATACTACACAAAAAAGGAAACGGCAAATTTAACTCTGTATCAAATGTAAATATAGGAAATAACCACAAAGTAAATGAAATTCAAGAACTGCAGCAACCAAACGATCCTTGGTGACATAAAGTCAACCTCATTTTTAGCATTCATGCGAACTTGTTATCCTTCCAATGACCGAGGTCAATCAGCTACTACATCCAAACTATAAATTTCATTTAATAAGACACAAATGCGTCTTAGTGCTCGTTTTTGAATCGCCAACCAAAGAAATTTAAATAAAACACTTTTATCAGATTCGACAGGTGGAGCTATTTTTTTGGTTATTTTATTTTTCGTTTTAACATCGCTGTAGGTTAAGGATTAGTTTGTAACTAATCGATTCTCGATATGGAACGGGAAGTCATTTTATGACTTCCATGATAATTCGCTTTGCATAGATATACAGGGTGTTGTTGCCCGGTGAAACAATACTTTAAGGGCTTAATCTATATCACATTTCAAATCATATACACATACTTTTGAAATGGAGATAATGACTTTTTTTTCCCATACAAAGTTGACAAAATATTATTTTGTATTAATTTTGACAACCCTACCCTGACCTACATGTAGCGTGCTATATCTATATGCCATTTTCAATCACACAGGCGCATCCGATCGCAATTTTAGAGTTCCGTACTATAATAAACTCCTACTAATAGAAAATTAACACGTAGTTTTGATTAGTTATAACTTATGATATATTATGCCTAGAAAACCCAGACTTGGTGGATGGCTTCTACATCAAGTATACTATTTGCTGTGAAAGTATTGTTTCATCGGATTTTAACACCCTGTATAAAGTCAGGTAGAATTTCGATTAAAACGTTCAGTTTAAATTGGGCTTCATGAATATAGTCTAACATATTATTTTAGTTCCTAGTTTTAAAATCTCTTAGTTATGAATAATGTACTAAAAATCTCTCATATCAATCATTTAATATAATCAAATATATTACACGTATCTAAGGAATAAGACAATACAGATATTTATTTGATTATATTCCTTAATTAATGACTCGGACAGCAATCCACATCCTTGGTACGAATTCAAAGCAATTAGAAAGCAATAGATGAGTCAAACCAAATCCACTTTCAAGGAACGTTAGAAGTTGTATTAATATTCATCATGTTTTAATCAGGTTCCCATAGCCCACCCACGTCAGACCACGACGCGAATACTTACAATTTTCTCCACCATCAGTGCTCCCATCGTCATACTAATTCAAACCTCCGGCTTCGGCACTATGTGCAATAAATATTTAAGATTAATCTGATTGGGGACTAAGCCTCGTTAGAATACTAACGATCACTAAGAGCCAGTGTCTCTGTGGTAATAAAACGCTCTTCAATTCCATATGCAATAAGATAGAAACTTCGTTTTAATTACAGAAACCTTGTCGAGACTGAATGCGATCCTTCGGTTAATAATTATGTATAATTGGATAGCTGTAGTTATATCAAAGGTGTTTTAGAGGATTTAGTCGCAAAAGTGCCTTGAGCGTTTTTCATGAGCATTTTAAACTCTTACAAAGGATACATCCTACCTTATAGAAAACGGCAAATCAAAAACCTCTTTAAAGTAGTAGTATATCGAAAACATTTTTTAATAATTAAATACTTAACAATACTTCTGCATGAAATATCATTGAATGATAAAAATATAATACTGTGTTGGTCTTTCTAAAGTTTATTATCTTTGGAAACAAATGACTCAATTCTTTGTTAGTAGGTAGCGGAGATTTTGCAAAAGATAATGTTTTGACTACTGTACTTAATTTTGATAAAAATAGGACAGGTAAACTTGACAGTAGTTAACAAAAACCAAGATGCTTAAGTATACAATATTGGAATTAATTTGTAAGTTAAGACACTGAAAACACCGTATTTCATAAAACATGTGCACGAGTGTCTTAAGCACTGTCTTTGGAAATTTCACGACTAAAACAGTCCGATTTAAAAACATCAGAATCACCTAATAATACTTAAACATTTAAGTAAATTTGTAAAGCCATATTAATGACCGATTTGTTAGATGTACCTACCTATCGGGTTACAAATTGTGTATCTGAGATCGATACCGTCGTAATGAAGAGGGCTTAGCATTTAAATACATTTGCATATTAGAATGCGTTCAGTCTATCAGCGCTCGACGGCGTAGATCTACCTATGTTAAATTGACCATTCAGCGCAGACGTTCCTTAATTAATTCAGATTATGGGGAGGTAAACTGCTCTATTTTGACACTGTAGCAGATTGTTGTGACTGGAGCTTGGTTCTGTACTATTGTTTAGTATAGTTCTGTGAATTGGTAGACGGAAGGATAAGTTTAGGATCGAAGAATTTACAGTCAGTTAATATTATAGCAAAGATTATAGATCAGATAAATTCAAATATCCGTAGAAGGGTTTTTCAGATGTCCGTTGGATTCATTTTAAATATTTCATTTCTCGTAAGAGCTTTCTGCATACGATTGGTATACCACTAAATGAGCGAACTGAAGTTTGTTTGTGCTTTTAGAAAAGTGTGTAGTTTATACTAAAAAACAAGTTTATGACTGTCATACTTACCTACTCAACAAATGCAGTCGGTTGGAAACCTCATTATAATGTTTTAAATTGCAATTCAAATTTTCAGACATAATAATATCATTAAAATACTTTGTTGCAGACATGTTAATTACGTTCAAACAAAGGTTAAATTATCAAAATTGAATGCAATCGAATTAAAAAGGAAATGACCTTTATGTAAAGTAGTGTTGTGCAGAGGTGACCGATAGTGTGGTGTAGTTACACGGTGCGAGCTAATGCTAATGCGGTATCGGTGATCGGCACGTCGTCCGAGGCGCCCCCTATCGGCGACATCGCGACACAGGCGCCGGCAACAACGTGCCACCAACAACACCTAACACTTACTCATAATACTTTACAGTATACTCACACAAACGTAATTGTAGACAAACTTGATTAGTTTTCAGCACTTTTCAGCCATATTAACTAGTGCTCATTTAGTATGGAACAACGTTTAGTACCTACTTAAAATCTAGCCGACAAGCTATTTAGTATGTTATTTACCTACCCTAAACAGCTTTTGGCTTTAATGTTCTTGGCTTTAGCAACTACACCTCTTCATGACCGATGAAACCACTCATTTCTCACTCAATATATCTCAGATAAAGCAATTTTAGAAAAAAACTTCAATAAACAAAAAAATACAAGTAAAAACTGACGTTATCAGCAAAGTTAGTAAGTCGAGGCGTGTACAGGTAGGCTGACGTTAAAGCTCGGAACGCACAGCATAATAATTAGTCATTAGAAAGTAGGTAGTTAGGGAGGAAGGCGGTGGGAGGCCGGGAGGGCGGGGCTCGTCTGTTTCAGCTTATCTGAAATTACATCTTTTATGGGTATACGCGATTATACCGCGCTGCAGCGACTAGTGATACCACCGCAGCGAAATAACCCCATATTATCGTACTTGTATACAATGATACACTGGAAACTAAAGAAAATCATACGAGTTTTCACTGTAGCCGTGTAGGCATTATTATTGGATATTTGTTTCAGAATGTTTCAAAGGAATTGTTTATTGTAGGCGAGTCCTCGGCAAGTAAAGTTCTTAAGTGGTAACCACGTTAGTAAGGTATTTTAAATATCTGTAAAAACTTTGTAGATAGTAAAGTTGTGAAGTAGACCCTTACTTCTATTATAATTATGTTTGTGGCGCATAGGTTAATTTACAAAAATTTAGATCACATATCACAATCAATGCAAAAATCACAGCAAACAAACTCCTAAAAACTAATATTACACAGTTTATAGTTTACCTCCTACATCCAAAAGCATTCGACGGACATTATACAAAAGCGAAGCCAACAATAACAACAAACAATTCGTTGTAGCTAACTTGAATTCATAATCAAGTAATTTATGTGCACGGCGAATAAATTAGCCGCTCCAGCCCGCGCGCCGCCCATAACTTACCCCAATAAATTGCCCAAACGCGGGCCAACTTCATTTTATCTCCAAATACTAATAAGTGCTCGTACTACCTACGTACACGTTTTATTTCGATTTTATATCACGAATCAGACAGTTCCTACCCCAATGTGGCTTTTTATTATAGCGCGATCGCCACTCGATAAAACAACTGAAAATCGACTAGTGTCGCGGATTTTTATTTAAAGCTTTTATAGGACTGAAAACATCATTAAAAAAATAAATGTAGCATGAAGCATTTCAATGCTCTAACCTCTGTATTAGTTACCTACTAAATTATTTGGTTCAACACGTGTAGAGGTCATTCAGATTACATTTGTGAATCAAAATGCAGATTCATAACATGTACTGTGTACATAAGGAAGCACTTAACAATAAAATTAAGTACATATGTCTAGAACATTATACTCATTTTTTTTATTTATGTTCCAAAAACAATATTAACATAATAATTGTTAGGAAGTTTTATGTTTATTTTGCATATTTTTATGTTGTCATTATTTTATATAGCAAATAAAACATTATATTAAATATTATTAAGACATCATTTTAATTTAACATAAAGTCACGATGCAGGCAGCACCTGCTTTGCATAAAGTGTCTTGTCGTGTACATCGCATATAATTGTAAATTTCGCGATTAAAAACACAATATTATGTTTAAAACATATTATGGAAACGAATTTTAATAAGAATTACAAATGAGCGATCTTTTTAAAATGACTTCAGTTTCGTTGTTATTGTACTGTTATGGTTTCATTTAAGTTAATAAAATGTTTCAATACAACACACCACTACCTACTGAAGATCACCAACAAGTACGCAGAACTAGGTACTATTGTGTAAAATGTATTAAAGAAAACTTTCTTGTATAGTATTAGGTTCCCCGATCCCCATACCATGTAATATAATTTAGTATAAATAAAAATATCTTCATGTTATCTTTATATAACTTAATTTAATTGGTGTTACATATGCAATTTTTAGGATTCCATATCTGAAGAAGTCAAAAACGGAAATCTTTTGATCACTTTGTTGTCCTTAAATGTATTTGCATCTTTAAATGTATGAGCTAAATTAAGTTGATACTTACACTTTATATCCGAATATAACGTATATATTTGGTTATATTATTTTTTACAATCGACAATCGACTGATGTAAAGTAACAATAAAACTATTCTGGATTCAAATAAAAGAGTAAATTAGATTTTAAGCACATAAATTGTTTGGTCATTTCTCATTAAGGCAACACGAAAGAACTTAAAAGTTTAACGGGACATTCAACCCCGCGTAGTATAGTCACGGTGTCCGAAGCGACCAGCGGACTCAACAATAAAATTAACATGAGGTGTCACGACGCAGGAAGTATACTGTAATTTGTAAGCTTTGTGATTAATAAAGTGTACTAAGTGCGCCCCGAATAGGACAGATTAGCGGCCACTTTATCACATCTATTCCAAGTTAACGTCGCGTGACGGATCTCGTTTCAAACTCATAAACAGTCCAAAGCAAAATATACTCATAGATAACGCTTACTTTACGTCTCGGGCCCTTTTCCACTTGCCGAGTTTACTTCGGAACTAGGAATGTCCAAGCTGGAAAAACTATCGATATAATGTTGCGATGTTATACTGTATCGATTTTAATCGATGTTGTTTTTTGAAGCGTTTTTGAGTTTTCTAAGTATTGTAAATTATATATATTTTATTCCAGGTAAAGTATAAAAATGTTTCAATTAGGCGGGAGGTTATAAAGTTTTTTTTTATATTGCCATAAGTCAACGAATCACCTGATCTTACTAAGAAAAACAAAATACCATTAAAATAGGCAGTTCAGGAGAGCGAAAAAAATAAAAATAGTAAAAACAAAATAAAAGTACCTACTTTTGTATTAAACAAATAAGGTGTTGATTCTCTTATCAGTAAAAATAAAATAGGTGTGGTAATTTCTCGTACTACGTTTTAACTATTTCATATTCTATACACATCAAAAATCGACACTCGAGAACCAAAATATCGATAAACAAATTTCGCAACAAATTTTCTTGAAGCGGTCCGCCCTAAGGGACGAACTTACAACTTTATTTGTTTAATACTATTTTATAATTAAATTTCCACTTTATAATCAAGTCAGTAAGTTGTGATAACTTCTATTAAGGTCTGCTGCTGAGTAAATCTCGTTACTGAATATTTGAAGAGACTAAAAAGGAAAATTGTAGTTACTTTGAATTTGATTATGCAAAGTAAAATAGGTTAATTAAATTTTCGTTGGAATTTAATTTCGAAGTTAATAACATTGTTTGGGTACATACATATTCCATGTAGGTAGGTATGTAAATTAAACCTATGTTCTGTGTTCTATACTAGGTGTGCATAATTGTTTTATGTTATACTTTACGTGTCCGTCTTGTGATTTTGATTTAAACATTAGTATTACACAAAACACCTAAGAAAATATTGGAATACCTAAATATTTAAATTATGTTAGTATGACACAATTAATTTATCCACACTATAAATGCTGTGTTTTTTTAAGCTGCCGTTAAATACCAATCCATTATTGATGTACAGTTTTATAAATAAAGATGTATGGTATTATTGTCCATACATTCCCAGCCATTAATTCAAATGTACAAAATGATTACACAAAGTCGGAAACAATGGGAAAGCTCTTGACTGGCGCACAGATTGATGGAATTGCACGATTCGTACACGTACAACAAACGTTAATAATATAAACGATATCTGATTACAATACAGCGTTTTGTAAATCAGATTATTTATTAAAATGTAAAATAAAGTTTTTTAAAAGTTGGACATCGAAATGCAAGTAAGTAGTTTAGTATAGTCGAATATAGTGGTGCATACCTACATACTACCATCACAACTTATTTACTTTGTCCGTTATATCAAGGGCTAACATTAAAATGGAAATAAAATTGCATTATTGCAAAACAAACAGAAACAAAAGTTACCTTTAACAATTTAATTATGCGTATTATTTGTATTCCATCAAGAAGAAAGAGAACGAAAACTGTTACTTTTAATATCGATAGATTTATTCATTTTCGCCATTGTCACGAATTCTAAAAGAATTTTATGATTCTTTGTTTAGACAAAGGGACGACTTATCTGCGAGTATGTATAACTCACGCTCCCGCTTTATCCCTCGCATTATAAAGGAGTTTGCAAAGGATTATAGCCGTTTCGAATTTAAATAACATTTTCTGACATTTGCTTATCGCTAACATGATATGTCTCGTGCATTATACATGAATATATTTGACAAGTTTTAGCGTGAAATACCTACGGGCGCGAATGGCGGGAGCTTGCAAAAATGGCGGCTGTATTTGAATAATCGTAGGAGCAAAGTGTTTTGTATTATATGATAATAATTTCACGCGCGAGCGCTTCACAGCCTGACGCCTCTACCCCTCGGCTTGTATCTCTGGAATGCAAGAAAAATAACACTGTAGATTAGCATTTAACATTATACATTAAAGTTTTGAAAAAGGGAGATAAGATACTGAGAATAGGTATACATTTTATTTTTAATTTATCATAAAGGCTGCTTTCCATCCGTATAAAAAGTTATGTGTTTAATTTAGCATTTGTGTTGTGTAAGACTGATCTAAACACTGCTAATCGATTTTTCCGAAATTGTATTGCTTAAAAAACTAATAGACATTGCAGAGGTTCATGAGCGACGGTAACCACTTACTATCAGGTGGGCCGTTAGCTCGTCTGCCTACATGGCAATAAAAAAAAGAAGGAAAGGTTTCTTAGATGGTAAATTTATACGGGTCGGTATCGACTTCACTCTACTTATGCTTGCAACGAGAAGTTTTTAAGCAAAACTGAATTAGGTACATACGTTTATCACGTACTACCAGTCTTTATGTTTACTTTAACTTATCGAGTCATGTGTTTGCGTACGAATTCTTAAAGATTTCCTAACTGTCATTATGCATTTCCAAAGAAACTGTGTGATGTTCGTGTAAACTACGCGCGGAATAATTCAAAGCATTCCAATGTAATTTTAAAAAAATCATAGTCATAACCACAAGTTAACGCCGTCTCGTGTCGGTTAGTTGCCATTTACCGTCACTAATACACCTTTTACGCAAAAAAATATTATAATTTTATTACAAAGTTAAACGTTACAACACTAAGTAGGCGTGACTTTAGTGTGAAACAAACATGTAGACACCTCATAAAAACTTCGCTTTTAATTACTAAATGAAATATAATTACACGGTTTAATTAATAATTCATAACAATGTTGTTTTTAGATGTCGTATCGGCAGCGAGCGTGTTAAGTTGCGCTTGTAATTATTAATTTGTTTGTAAAACGCACGTCACGGTTAGCGGGCACAAGCTGCGTGCCTCGACCGCCTTCCCTTCAAAAACTCATAAAAATATTGTATATTTAGCTTGAGTTAAATAGTCTACGGTACTTAATCTACGGTAATTTTATGTTTGTTTTACTTTGTTAAATATGTTTCATCGTTAAAACGCTGTAAAACGAAGTGGGTGACGCGGATCGCGGTGTTTTTATTGCAGGTAAATGAATTTTTGTTAAGCTTCATTTACAGTATCAACATAATTGAATGTTGCATTTTTATTGATTTAGTTAAGTAAACCAAACGATTATATTTCATTAACTTGAAATAAAATGGTCTCTTAGTAAAGCCAATAAAACAAAATTAAAAATTTCAATAATATTTTGTAGTATTATAACTCTTATTACTTAAATACCTACCTCTTTTTCTATCAAAGAGTCTTCATTCTATTTTGATAATGTAATAAAAGAGTCTTATTTATGACATACACGAATGCAATTTCACGGTTGAGAATAATACTTACAACATTAAATTGATAAATATATTTCGTGAGCCGAAAGATAACGACTAACTAAGGATAATTTATACACTTCCTTTTCAAATGATAATGGTTACTCTTTGTGGTTACTAATACACGTTTAAAAAGCGAATAGCTATAAACCTATAATTAACTACAACTTCATGCACCAGTAAATGTAGACATTAATTTCCACACTAGTTTATCTATTTGGGCGCACAGCCCGCCTTTATCTGTCATCGTTCCGTACGACATGGAAGGTAAAGGGGAACAAGCCGAGCGGTAACCCTACATAGATATTATATTAAAACACATTAACATAAAGTTTATTTTAGTACGTGCGATAAACCTCGAAGCGGCGTTTCGGAAGCGAACGAATGCGGATGGAAGGCGACTACAAGTATTGCGTTTACTCGAAATTATTTTAATATGCAAATAAGAAAATGTGAAGGAGAATTGTGTTTCGTTGTTAGTAAAGTTTGTTACGCAGACGTATTCTTTAAATTAATGGGAGTGCGAGATTAGAGTACTGCTAACTGCTTTACATGGCGGGCTTACACGGCGCGGGGCTCGCTCGTTTGTTCCGACCAACAGACAAATGAAAGCACATAATTACTAGGCCGCCCCGTTCTAAATGCAACAAGGATTGGAATTAACATGCGCGCCTTAACAAGCACGCGTGTGCGCTTTATGATTTTAATCTCACAAATATGTGGATTGACTCTAGTTCCAGACTGATAAGTAAAGCAATTTTCCTCAGTACTATTTACATACACTCAAGGCATAACTTGCGCTACATTCTGTAGTAGTTCCTGGTGTATATAGAATATTAATGCTTCGAATGCTATTTTTGATGGACTACCTCAGTTCCGTTCAGATTTGAAAGGATCATTATCAGATGTGTTCTTTTGGCCTTGTTGAAGGTCCAATCATATTCAATCGCACAGTGTTTGCCCATAGCTACTGTCAAATTCAAAGCTTTCCTTCAATTTTTAATATTATAGATGTCACTCGTAATAATATCTAATAATAAGTATAGATTAAAATTAAAGTCTTGAATTTTAAATAGTGGTGAATTCCACTCTTTAAAAATAGTATAGTAGATAATACAGAGCAGTAATAAGTCGTTATATTATCGAATTTACGAATATACAATACCTATTAAACTTCGTAGGCTATTTAGCCATGTACTATTTTGATTTGGTTGTCACTTCTAAGATTGGTAGTGAATATACGGTTTTGTTCAAATGCGTAAATGATAAAAATAGCTCGTCAACCACTCGGCTAATGACATCGTCAATGAGAAAACCAATCTCTGATCCAGGTCAGGCGATATATGAATGAAGTCCTACTGTTATTGTCTATAATGTAGCACTTGTACGCAATCATTTTCTTTGTTTGTTTACTGCATATATGTTCAATATCACATGATCAAATTAATCAAAATGCATCAAGTGTCATATCAGTTAACGCATTTAATTATTATCACAATGTTTACAAACACTCAGTAGGTATTATCCTTAAGAATCATAGAATTAATTACCATTAAAATGATGTTCATAATAATAGACCTCTTCTGGTTTTTTTTCCTTTGATTAATGAAAAATGAACCTTCCAAGTCATTGCTTTATTTTTTTTGGGAAGATGAAGCTTTCAGTTGTACATAAAATGTGACCAACTTGCAGACAACAATTTTCAATTAGGGTATAATATAAACAAGAACTGGTTGTGCATATTGTGTACATCGCTTTCCATCTGTTACGTGTCGTAATTCCTTTTCCTGCGTAGAGTCCAGAAAAATAAGTGTCTCAATAATATAAAAGTTGTGCCATGAATAATTTTATGTGAATCATATGTGATTTAAAACTTTATGAGTCAAAGTAAAAAGGTTACAATATATGTAACAGTCGGTGCAAAATTAATTGTAAATTTGTAAAAAATATAGCAATTGAGTTATTTAACCCTAAGTCTAAGTTCAGCGCGTCAATTTTGCTCCCAGTGATAAGTTAAAAAACTTTTAAAGTTTTTAAATTATTGTCACGAAAATCCACTTACTTTATTTTCGGTCTAAAAGCAGCGACCATGTTTTTTTAGAAAACTAGAAAAAAAACAAATTAAAATATAAGGTCCAATTAACGCGTATGTATGCAGCAGGGCGGCACGAAGTAATCCAAACGGCAACAGTTACCCGCGAATATGAGGTGATGGATGAACTCACATACTGCTTTACATACAATGGAAAAAATGGTAAAAAATACGAAACACCCGACACGTCGCTATGAACGCTAATTAAAACATATAGTTTATGTTTTGTTTCCTAATTATACGGACACTTGGGTAATTCTTATTATTTACAACTGAGAAACGGTTTCGTAGATTTTGATGTTGCAGTCAATTGTTTTTCAAATTTTGGTTTTATAACTAGTTTAATACGATTCAAATTCAATACTATTGTCTCATATTTCGTCTTATTACTCTGTTAAGAAATATTCGTAATGTATTATTAAGGTTTAATAATTAAAAATAAGTATATATTGTACGTCAATTATGAAAAATACTTTACAGTATGATTGCATAGAAATAAATCATACAGATTATCCACGTATAGAGGAGCGTTAACGTTTTTCTTGTCCGGAATCGAAATGCAATTATAGTCAGTACAGCGATTAACATCTGTCGACTATTAAATAAAGTCAGATTATAAGGGTTCAATCAATGTAAGTAATTATTCTTATCCGTCGGTTATTCTCAAAGCGCGCCCTCGCTCGACTCCAAAGAATAATTTTCTCATGATTCGCGAGGAAATCAAACTGCCCTACCCGTTTATTAGGCAGTCAAGTCAATGTGACTGCCTAATGTGCCTACGTCGGTATCCACCGTGTAATTTATTTGTTATGTAAGCGTTCTGGTTTCCTTGTAGGCATTTATGTTAGAATTACAGACAAATGAAATTATATAAAATGATTTTGTAGAAAATATTATAGACTTTGTGTACTAATTTAAGAGTTGAAGTTTTGTTTTAACGCACTAATGGAGTATATACGTATTAACCAAAACTTTTAAACGAATGAAGAAATGTATTTTTTTATATGATACAGAAGAAGTTGCGTGGACAATTTAGTGTTGATATAAAATATAAATACTACTTTGCGATTTGAGATTACGTCAATCATTTGACATTGCCGCGGCCGGGTGTTACGACGATCGCTCCCGAAGCACGAAAGAAACGCACCGAGTCGGCTCCCGGTGCTCTTGCAAAAAATAGCGATGCTAACTTGAACGATTATAATATATTAGTAGCGGGTTTAATTGCGCCGATATAATTACGGTTGTGGGCAGCGGATACGTGACGATATCCCGGCCGCTCAGCCACCGCCGTACCGAGATATTAAGAGGAATAACTCGAGTGAGCTGATCGAATGTACCGCGGTAATGAGCGGCGACCGCGATCGATGTGTCATTAGGAAGTCGTAACAGACGATGTGCGCCCTCCAGTTATGTTAACCTCCGTTTATCCAGAGATTAATACCCTTAATTACGCACATTGTATTACTATGTATGGACAGCATTACCCGATATATGGCAAGAGGTTCTTATATTTTACTGTGACACGTTGAGCATCTTCATTAAAAGATATAAATACTTTGTGGTCATTTCGTGTCTTATGTTTTAATAAAGACGCATAAATTTTTATTATTTAATACATTCCATCTCTTGTTTGTTATTGCTCACTTAAAGGGCATAATGGTGATCAGCGTTCCAATTCAAGACATTAAAAAAAATTATAGCATAACACTGGTAAAAGGTAAATCCTTCTTTTTTATTATATTATAACTTAACTAATTATAATCATTGCCTAATTTAAAATAATCATGGTTTTAATGAAGTTTTCACTACGTTCGAGGACCACAGTGAAAAGGTTTTACAGCATGTCATACAATAACAAAATATGAAATGATTTAGATAGGGCGGCACCTCTCAGTCGAGCGACATACCTCGTCCAGATAAGGGAAAAGCGTCGCTGGCTTATAAATGACTCTTTATTAAACGTGAAAGGAACGATGTCGGCTAATGGGCCGATCATGCGCTCCCATTAAAGATTATTTAATATTCAAAAGCGACCGACGATAAATCACGATCGCCCGCCATACTTCTTCGGTTACACTCCGCACTTTTGGACGTGTATTTTGTTTTGTATAAGTATTTTAAACGGATCCTATATAAAAAGTGTCGTTCATCAAATAAATGTAAACATTGAATTGAAGTAAACACGATTCGTAATGGCACCGGTTAACTAAAATGGTGTCTGATGTCGATATGAGCGTAAAAGTGTCGCAAATTGGCGCTGGTCGTCAGCTAGTTATAGTCGGTGGCTGCGGTGTGTGGCCGGGCGCGATAACCATCAGAATGCCTCAGCGGGAATGCCTTCAATCGTATAAGGCAGCGTACGATGCCATAACACTTGTTCCATCAATTCCATCAGATGTTAACAGCGATAGTGGCCGCTCGATCGCTTTAAGCTGCGCCGGGATGATTATTAAACCGACGAATGATCAGTTTATGTTCCTATATGTTTTATCGGGTTGTCGTTCAGTCCATATTTTACGTCAATTATCAAACGTCGTCGTTTTATAAATGTGACGTTATAAGTGAATAAAATTACGTTTTAAAAATCAATTGGAATACACGACAGTTTCATTATATATTTTTCAAATAAATATCAACATTCACACTTCAAAGCAAGACGAAGGCGTTCTAAGTTGTACCTAGCTCTGGATAAACTTTTCCATTTTTTTGGGAACAAATGGCAAAACAATAACTCGTACCCTTGCGCTCAGCTAATAACAATAAAATAGAAAGTCGATCAGAAACGTTCGCCGGCGACTGGTTCAATCAACGCGAGTCAGATTTATTTTTATGAAAATTGGCATAAAATCGGGCGGGTCAGCGGGGGCGCTCCGAGCACGGGCCCCGCGAGACCGCACACCTGCCCGTTTACTGCATATCGTTTCCTACGACGAGACTTCGGCCGCCTCGGAAATATTACCAGCCGGTCATAACTTTTTATATGCAGCGATGACATTGCAGAAAACGACCTTGTTGTGGCAATTCTATAGAGCTGATACAATTTCAGGTTAACATTTTCAAAAAATCGATTTTTAGTTGAATCGAGGTTTTTTTGCGGAATAGGTATCAAGTCAAATACTTGACTTTATTATCAACCTGCATAAAAGTTGCAATAGAAAAAGAAAATGGTTGGAATAATGAGTCAAATTTCAACAGCAACAAACAAATAAGAACTGATATCTTACTCAAGAGGCAAGCAGGTTGTATGTGGAAAGGAGAGTTGGTGTGAAGAATGATCATCAAGAGAAAGAATTAGACATATTTTGTTAATTCACAACCATCATTTTAAAATAAAAATAATTCTATCAAAATGTAAGATAAAAATAGTCTTACTCAGAGCATCTCTGCAAAATTCAAACGAGTGGTCGTCGATGTTGTGTTGATGTGTGAAGCGGGTGTCGAAATCGTAAAGACGATTCTCTATTATCGTCCAGTCGAGTTGAATCGCGGGCCCTTACCTTGGGTCGTCTGGGGGTCGACGCTCAGATTGTTTCAATGCATAATAACAATCCCTCTGATATTCTTGACAATGTTTCGATTTTTACTACTCTGTACCACAATTGAAAGTTTGCGAAAAAGTATTAGGTTTTCTTTTTTAAATTCAATGTTGGTTGCTGTATTTGCGCATTGTTTGCCTAAAGTGAAAAATATTCTGCAATAAAATCACTGTTAAGTTTTAAGAATATTTTGAACGTTAATTCTAACAAAATATTTATGAAAATTTACGTAAATGAGAATCGTTTAAAAGTAAAACCTTAAGGTATTTAATATAATATAATAGCGACGAATAAAAGTAGATAGAATAGGAAAATAAAACTACCAAGTCGTTGCAGTATCTGTGACTCGTTTGGATACAATACACGACATAAAGTTTTACGTATAGCATAAATCTTCGAGTTATTCTCACGGGATGATAAGCTCGGATCGAGTATGTTTTCCCGTTCAGTTGTGACATTAGAAACGAATGAATAGCATTGAAATAGTAGTGTGATCTTTAAAGTTTTTGATATTCTTGCAAGTGTAGATAAATATAACATATCATAATATCACAATACAACTACTCTCTTGCGGTTTAAGAGCGATACATAAATTCAATTACGATTACTAAGTATTATATCACATGTTGTGATACTGAAAGAACTACCCAAGTAATTACTAAAAAGTAAATAATCATCGAAATATGGAACAGACAGAAACATGAACAGACAAAGTGATCATATTATAAAAGGTATAATTAGGTTAGAAGGTTTTATTGAAATATTCAAGTTACCTAAACACAATACTGACGCATTCAGAAGAAAGTTCATACTTTGATTATATCGCATATAAGTAGTAAAAGATGTAACTACGTTATGTCGTCATATTCGAATCAAATTACTTTTCATCCTAACACGTTCCGCCCTGTTTATTCAACAATCGTTCAACCCTCAAGCTAAGCCCAAATTTTCAATCTTGGCGGTTATCATTTTACCAAAGCAAACTCATAATATTTGCTCGCGTGAAGTCGAGGCGAGACTTCGAATTTCATATTTATTCGAGGAAGCAAACACCTCACACGCCAGCGGAACTGATATTATTGTGCATTCCGTATAATATTGTTTGCTGTTTGGCACATTCCCTGTTTGTTCTCGCTCCTCATATGAAAGGGGAGCTATGGTTTGCAAACAGATGGGTGACGAGAACGCACTTCAAGTTTTTGTAACAGAAAATGCTATTACGGTGAAATGTAATTTGTGCTTCAGTGGTGGATCGGGTTTTAACCGGCACGTATTCCTAACATATTGACAGCTTATAAGGTATCTAAAATTACTTCAGAATTTTACAATGTAGGTATAACATACCTCACTAAATAAAAATACGTTCACTCAACATTATACACTTTACTATCGTCAGTTAATCATAAATCAGTGAAACGGCAAGTAGGATTCCAGTTTAATTTTTCAGTGGAGGATTGACTACAAAAAATATGAGCTCCCAATTCTCTTAATATACATTTGCATTTGTCATAAGATTATTATGACAAAGACTATAAAACGTTGAATCAGGATACGTGATCATAGAAGCGCAAACATTGTGTACGTTTCGGAATATGAAAGAGAGCAATCCATTAAATTGAAACGGGACATGAATGGCGGCCGGAGTCTCGTAGACGGGACTTCGCCTCTGATAACCCATAATACGCTGATATTTTTGCGTTGCTCATATGTTGGAAGTAATGGCTCGTGCTTCGGGACTTAACGTGGATATGTCGGACTTAAAGACATAACTTCAGAGTACTCAGAAAGTTCAAAGAAAGGGATAACTGTTTTCAAAGTGCGTCTGGTATTGCACGTAAACTTAGATTTAGTATTTATAAAATATGTTATTAACAAATATTGCTGGGATATGGCTAATACATCAATAAGTTGTAGCCTATCCTCAATAATTAGTTTCTTTTAAAAATAAACGCTTGCTAGGCCGTCAATTTACTAAAATATATACACCTGAGATATCCAACGTTGTGTGATTACAAACGTCATCATCAGATGAGTTATCCACGTTAGTCTTTGGTAAGAATTGTAAACCATAATATATTATATTTGGCATATAAAAGGCTCGCTTATCTAAGGGGTTTGACTGGAAACGAACATAAAGGGTGATCCTCTGTGACAAATACCGTGATATACCGAGCGACAGTCGTAAAGAAAATATTTTTATAAGATGAAACATTATTATTTTTGGGGGCACAGAGATCAGAAGTTGTAACGATAGATCCGGTGATGTCGCATATTGTTCTCTTCAACATTGAGGCTTGTGGTTCAATACGGTGATCCAGTTTAATGTAGTAGTTTAAATTCCTTTTTTTGAGAATTTATTTTTAGAGCTTTTATTGGTAAGTGCGATAATGAAGTATGAATGGTTTTTTTCTATTAAGATTTGATTTACTTCTAGTGTTATTTATCTATTAGGATTTAATTTTGCGATGTTCTTTAGAAATGATAATCTATTATTTATTGTAAAATCACACGTAACCTTTACTAGTATGTGTTTTATGCGATACTTAATTTCGGACAGAACGAGAAAAACTAAACAGCCGACGCACAGGAAACGTTAAAGTCGTTAATAAAACAAATTAATGTGAGCCACCCTAAAATTGGACAAGTTCAATGCAGAGGTCGTTACCACTATAAGAAATTTATACCGGCCAGTATTAACACTGAAATCCGTTCGTTGTATTCGGTGTCATTAAAGTAGCCGGAAAATGTCATGCCAAATTGAGCTTTCGTTGTTTTGTGATTGGGGCGAGATTACATTGTCGCTGGAACGACAGCCAATCAAAACATACAAGGAGCATATTGATTCCGAGAAGTGTCGCTGTTAACGTGGAGGCTGAAGCTGAATACATTAGCCAACGGCGTAATGAACTCTCGTTGCTTGTAAACAAACATTGGGTGCGAGTAGGCGTTGCGGTTGCCAGACTCGATGTAACAATTTCCACATTTTTGGTGTTTTCCTGTAAAGTTGGATTAGTCGAACCCTCTGATCATAATCTTAGTAATTTTTCATTTAGTTTATATGTGACATAGTTACTGCTTTGGTTACTTAATAGCGATCCTCAATAATCCATATTGGATGGACCAATCATAGAAGTTATTAAAACTTTGCAGATATGTAAGCTTATTTTAAAGCATGTTATTGCATCATACACAACCATACTTAGTAAAATGATTTGCACTGAATTTTTGTTAAAGACAGAAAAGCGTACGCTGAAAAATCTCGATGGGTATTGTCGGAAAATTAATTTTCTAATTTTCCCTGATTACTCTAACCCTGTAACCTGGCATCCCTGGTCGTCATGGCCCGGGGCGCGCGCGCAACTCCACTCGCTTACAGGAATTCTATTTCGACAAGCGTCATGTGTTAATTAACTAGTCGCACCTACCGTATTGAGATATCGTCGGAGATGGCACTGTTATTAGTCGGGGAAGGCTTATTGCTTACTGTTTCACGTCTCGGAGCTAATATTGAATAACTGTTCCGACATGTCACGGGTATTATTGTGTTTGGCAAGAGATGCAATTAACATAACGTATACAAGTCAAGTTTGCTAATGAAGTCACTTTGTTTTTGTAACACGCGTGTGATTACACAGTTTCAGAAATTTCGTGCTTAGAATTGTCTCCTAGGAATCAATACATTTCGTTTATCTAGGTATAATCGCTTTCAAGAAAATTGAAATCTTCGGTTTTCTCATTATACCTCCGAACTATATCATCTTGTTGAATGAAGTAGAACAACAAACTTATTATTGATAAATTGTCATTTCCCTGAAAACAGTGTAAATGTTCAGTCTCATTAAATATAAGTACCTACCATATAGGTACCACATATAAGAATCACAGTCGGGTCTCAAAGTGTTTTTCCAAGATTTGTGACAGCGATACGACTTCATAGAGACTACTCACTTCACAAAGTTATTGAAGAGGAATCTCTGAAAACCACATAAAGTGTAAGCGCCAGCTGCCGTTTACCGCGCGTTTATGACGAAAGAAGAACACCTTAAGAAGCCGCCCGCCACTGTATCACGTTTCCTGTTATGACTTTAGTTTTTAATGGCCCTTTGTTAAAACATTTTTATTATTAAGAAGCGCTAACAACTCTAAATGCGTCCGACAGTTTTCTGAATGCATCGTATGTTTAAATTTTACTGTCTTTGCTTTTGACTTTATGATAGTTAACACGTTGTTTTGAGTTAAAGTTTTATACAATAAAAAAATGCCAGCGCGCTTGCTACAAATTATAATTATTAAGCTTTGCATTTGTGGTTGAAATTTTACATTACAATATACCTACAACTGTACAACTAAATCTGGATAGACCGATTCTAATAGAGATAACACTTTTATGGTACTTATTTGTGCGCAGGACTAGTGGTGAAGTAATAGAAAAACGATATAAGTATTTCTTTTTAAAAATCTTTTAATAATAAATACATTTTCCATCAACGACACTGCAACGTTTACAAGAAAACGTTGAACCGCTTGACCTTTGAATATGTTTTACTCTCGCGGTCACAAGATGATTGGCGTCTGTCCACACTCTATCAGTCAGTTTCCAATGGAAGCCAGCGCCATGTAAATGGAAAACCGAGACTTATAGCTCGTAAACTTTGTTATTTGTTCTGTTTACGATAACCGCGGTTTTATAAAATTTTATTACGTTCTCTTGGAATTTCACGAGTGTCGCTCACATCCGCGAAATTATGTATTCTTGTCGTGTCTTAACAGAAAAATGTGTGGTCTTACAATAAACTGTAAATTGGTGAATTTACCGCATTATAAACTGGAATTAGACTTCGAAGACGTGTGATTCAAATGAAATTTATTAAGTCTAATAAAGTAGTAGTGATTCATAAGGAATAGATGATGATCTGAAATAATATTTAATTTTTCATGCTATTTTGTTTTGTATAACATTACCTAAGATATAGTAAATGATAATAAAGAGCCTAGAAAGGACAGTGCAGTACGATAAAACTATACGCATCTAAACAAACAAAGCAAAAAACTAAACATGTCTAACAAAAGGTTTACTAAACCGTAATTCACCTAATACACAACTCATTTATACATTTTAAATACATTAAAATTAAATTGTCACAAATCACTTGGCAGTGACAAAAATCTGTAGCAAATCGTATTTTTTGTTAATTGTTTCATTACCAATTCTAATACAAATAGAAGTCTATTTCGATAACAATTGAGAAAAAATATAGTAATAAAATAAGAATCATGATACGTTAGCGGGAATTAGTCATTCTGGCATCGAGTCAAAGCGTACAAAATTAAATTAATAGCAAAGTCTTAAAATTTCGACTATTGTTTAAAAATGTTAGTCAAAAAAGCGTACGTTCATTTAATTGTGAAGGAACATTAATAGGCACATTCTCCGTTTTGATTGCACGCGATTAAACATTTTCATTTTAAACAATTTGTTGAGATTAAGATCGCGCTGAAAAATATAATGTTGTTAACATTCCTGTTCAGATGATGTTGATTTTTGGCACAGGAAAAAAAATTATGTGTGGCTATTTTATAGTCGTCAAGACAACAGTCATATTATGAGGATACATAATTGATTAGTAGGACAGCTGTTGTGGGTGTTCCTCGACCACTTAACATTGTTCTAGAAAACTAATTTATGTTTTAACATTTATGACACATTTTTCATAATATAAATCAACCTAGTTTTTATTTTAATCAACTACTTTAGTAGGTTTTATCGTTCGATTGCTTAAATTCGATACAAAGTTTTTCAATAAAATTCTTCCGTGACATTGAATCCGTTCACTAAATATTCATAAAATGTGATTGAAAACTTTCTATTTATATTTTCAACAGAACATTCAGAACAAACATATAAATAATGTTCAAACTTTTACAAAATTTAATTAATGATACTTTTACTTAATTACTTGATAACTATTGTTAAAAAAATGGTATGTTTCTGAAGGAAAATCAATAACAACCGATAAACTCAGATAAGATATACAGTATCTGAGTTCAGAGGGTAATAGGACATTTATAGAGTGTGGTGATTACTTAATGCAATTTTCTACATCAAAAATAAAATCATTTTCTCTTTTAAAATTGCATGTAAATGTTTGCTTTATAACAGAATCTAACTTCGAACGAATCTATCTATCGAATCTAACTTAAAAACATACTTTTTAAACAACAGACGCCCCTAATTAATGAAATGTTTATTTAGATCTAAAACGTTAATAGGTCCATGTTATAAATTGAATACAGATTTATGACAATATGGACAAGAGCAACTCATGAAGGAAGGACTTGTTTGTATTACGAGCGTTCAGCTAATAAACACGTCTTAATTTCTCGTTGAATAGTGGGCTATTAAAATAAAGTTTTAAAATATGGAGCACAAGATTTTATTTACGTCCTTAAAATTTATGGTTTATGGATGCATCGGGCGGAGACGCATAGTGCGGGCCTCTCCGGAGCCGCCGATACGCTCGTGTATGACACTTCGATGACTGTTATATTTTCCAGACGATTTATCGCTTTATAAAAGCAACTGTACGTGCCGTTAATGCGCTCGCAGAACCATAAATAGTACTGATTTTATTTTGATGTCCTACAAGACAGGTGATGACGTGTGTAATTGTTGAAACATCCGATTTTACTACCGCCCTATCCTCAATCGTAATTAACACAAATTAAAAAGTAGCTTTATATTTTCAGCTTCATATGCATTTAGCAGAAACAATACAATTATTTGGAAATAAACTTTTAATTTTAAATGTTATAGTGAAATGTTTATAGGTTTTTGTATAAATCAACCGGTTGATTGCGCATAACTTTCCCGACATGATTGTCGACACCTCATTGTTTTGAATTTTTCCGACGACACTAAATCAAGCTCTTAATTGAAATAATATCACTTTAGTGGGCGCATAAAGTCATTACACCGAGTCGAGAACAAAAGCTGAATTTTGTGATGAAACCGCAAAATATTGTAATGAGAGATTCATGTGGAGAATGAGGATCGGGTTGACTCACTCCACTGAAAGGAAAATGTTGGTTTATTGCGAATAAGTTTGAAAACAAAGGCCACCTGAGATTAAGCTTTCATTTACAATCTTATTGCCTTTTGAAGTTTTTTCATTGACAGATCTAATGGTTTATTTTTTAATTAAGGTATGCTGTATTTAACGAGTGCATCATTGATATACCAGACTTGGAACAACATGACTTGGCAATTTTTTCGGTCTTCATTTGCTAATTGTTTACCGTCTATGTTAAAATGTACTTTCAAGAACTCCTTTTATCAGTACAATTGAAAAGTAATATTCCATCAAAAAGTCCCAAAAACAAAGAAGAAAAGACAAACTTATCGTAATAATTCAATCATGGGGATGTATTGGCTATCGTGCGATGGATCAGAAATCATAGCGAGCGATCGTAAACGTGGTGCGGGTCGGCGAGGCATATTTCATATTGGGTAATGGTGAATTTACAGGCTGTCGGAACGAAATGACTCCCAGTGGCGCGGCCGCGACTCCTCGCCACCTAACATACTCCACACGAATAAACACGTATACGTAGAAATACTATTTTAGGTTGGATAAGTTTATTTTAAAGTTTGTTTTGTGTTTTTTAATGGTTAAATTGTTATTATTAGTTGTACGCTAATGTGACAATTGAGGATTCACGTTGCGGTCCTCTAGAGTCTAACTTGTCTTCACTTAGCAACTTATAGGACAGGACGGACATGAAAAATTGGTTACATTTTAAATACATGTTAATTCAGAGTTGTAACGAAAATCATACATATTTCGGTTAATTGTGTTTTAATTACTGAGTAAAAACATAACATACAATATATTTAACATTAGAAAAGTTATACTAATTCTTGATTGTTTACAGCCCTTTTTCCAATGTAATAAAACCAAAACATTCCAAACACTCCCAAAACTATCTTTTTTCAGTTACCACTTTGTTTCATGCGGCTATTTTTCCGTTGAGTGTCCGGCAAACCCCGCGGTCACCATTATTATTTATACCCTCCAGAAACTACATTTATAACAATATTACTGCGGACCGCGCCCGCCCTCGGAAAATGATTTTCCCATTTTCTCAAGATTGCAGGTGTATTATATTTCATGATCGTTATTTATGGTGAGACTTTTATTACGAATGCGTGCGATGTCTCTATCCGTTTTTTATTGCCAAAGAAATATTTGATGGAATTCTTATTTTGTGACAAATACAGATAGGAGTATTTATTGTGTGTAATATGTCGCAGATTTAGATACGTTATTGGCAAAGCTATCAATGTGTTTTGTGATCATATTATTGTTGATGTTTTATTGGACGTTATGCGATTTTGGTTACATTTTTGTGTTCGTTTCGTATATTATAGTACAGTCGGAGTAGTCAAAATGCTTATAAACATTAAAATATCACGGATAAGCCTGACTACAGATTATAGCTTATTGGATATAATATGGAAAAAAAGACTGACAAATTAGGCATCATCGTACGTTTTTTTTTGCAGAGCAAATTTGTAATTTTCTTGTGTAGTCGTTCAGTACTGCAAACAGTGATTGCGTTCACACTTATTTTGCAACATTCTTTGTATTTCGTATTCATAATTTGGACAACGCGTCAGTATCCCCTGGAGATGGATATATCCGTCTACGCGGCACCCTCGCCGTTGAAGAAGAAGTCCGAGCCGTTACGAGGCTCCTGGGACGGCAGCCCGCCGATCAACTCTGTCCATAACCAATAATCGTAAATAAATAGTAGTAGTAGTAAATAATAGTAGGGTCACGCTCCACACCTCACTGTTTCATACCAACTTTGTATGTCTGTGAATAAATGGAAAACTTTAGAAAATTGTTTACGTATGCGAAAAGCGTGGAACTATTTCTACTATTTTTACTATCTATATTGTAGATCGTGAATAATGTCATTTTCAAAATTAAGTTAATACTATTATAATGTGTTTATGAAATAATTTATAAGATTTATAATTAAGTCACAAGACTAGCACTTTTTAATATAATAAGACCGTAGCCTTTAATTTCACACACATCCTTACTAGAATAGCACCGAATCGTTTTCCTTGACAATGGGCTATTTGCGCCAACAAAACGTTTCCCAACGATTGGTGAAGTTAGACCATCGTTTATTTTTACAGCGATCCTGCGCATCTCTCCCTATTAAATTTTGTTTGCATTTATTTTAAAGGTGCGACCGTCTCGTCGAGACGTGGTATGTGAAAAATTACACCTCGCTCCAATATTTATGGGTGATATTCGGCAGCGGTTCCTTTGTGAGATGAGGGTGTATAAATAACATCTCTTATCGCGTGGGAGCTTACCCTTAAACGGGATTTATTTTAATTATTTATTTCTAACTTTCTTTCATTAGGCTACCAATTTAGATTGAGATTTAACTAGATTTGAATTTAGATTGTTATAGAATGAATTGAAAATTTTTAATTTGTGTTTAATAAGTTTTATGATTAGAATACGACTGACTTTTCAGAATTTGTTATAAATTTGAATTTTTGAATTTAATTTATGAATTTGAATTTTATGCTTGCCTATTTTCATCATTCCTTCATTTTAGAAAAAAAACAACGCATTTTAGAACAAACTAACATCACGGCGGGTAGGTACTGGAAACAAAATACCTACATAGTCTGACTTAAACCTATATTTTAATTAAAGTATTAAGATATTACTTACCAAATAATAATGAATAATCATCTTCAGAGCAGACACAGACATCTATTAATAGAATAATATTTATTAAAGCTATCGCGCGCTAAACGGAGTGTAAATGTTATTTTTAACTGAACATAATCTTCGGAGTATGAACATAAATTAGTTCTATATTTGGTATCTCGTTGTTTTGCATACAGTTCAGACGGGACGTCTGCACATGTATGCGACATCAATCTCAATTTCAAAATATTTTTCTGTCTGTAATCTGGAGGAGTTTAGTTTATTTGCGGACTATGCTACTTTGTGTATCGTAAAATTGATGCTTTAAAATGTTGTTAAGTATTCGGTTTTTAGTTGTTGTTGGAGATAAGCAATCATAAAGAAAACCTGACATGATTAGTGAGTTAAAAAATAGATGTATTTTTTGTATCTTTCTCATACGTTGTCATTTCTTTAAATAAGTGCTAGAGCAACTAAAATATAAAATGAAATAGAACTGAAACTTAAAACTAGGTATTGATATAAAAAAAAAACAATGATATAAAAAAACAAATATTACAGCAAACTCAACGAAGCAAACAATAACTTTACTATTATTATTGTCAAATATTCCACAGTTTTTTGAACCGTAAAACTGAAATATTTAAAAACATTCTAAATTCATCCTGCTTTACTAAAAAAGTGATGGAATACTCTATTGCTTAGTACAAACAAAAAGTGCTTAGAGTCATGACTATTGTACATTTTTTCTCAAGAATACCAATTCGAGGAATGGACTTGTTGATCGCAAAATCAAATCTTTCTTCAAAACAATGTTTATTCAACGATATTTCTGAAACGTGTTTCATCAGTTTTTGTTATTTATAAAAGTTATTTTTCCTTTAAAGGACAAACTTACTGCTTTTTATTCCACCATTACAGAAAAATATATTCTAAAATTTGGCACGTTAGTTACCTATCTATCACACCCATAATAAGTATTATCTTCCTTAATATTTGACTAATTATAACTAATGATTCTACCCTCATCCTGTCCATTATCATTTTTCATGTGTTGGTACAAAAAAGCCATAATATGAGTAGTTTTCCGCGTAGATTCTCCACGATGGATGGACGGGTCTTACACGCCGGAATAATGTCTCGATTAGACTTGTTCTCGGTTCAAGTTATAAACGATCTTGCGTAACATAAATAATATAAAATTTTATATTATACAGTCATCAGGAATAATGTTTTGGGAGATAAAAAAGAGATTGTAGTGAGAAAGTTCTGATAATTGTTGAAACTAAGAAGTAATAATATATTTTTTTCAGAAATTACTGAACTGCGTAAGATATTAATTCATAAAAGAATAATCCATTTTCATTTTTATATCGCCACTTAAAAAAAAAAAACAAAGCGTAAAATAACAACACTCTGTCCCACTTAAAACGCGATTTGCGCTTTGCCTGTCCGTGGAAGAAGCGTAATATTACACTAAACACTTGCGCTTATGAACTGTGCCACAATGAAATCAGCTGACTGTTAGGGTGAATCCTCGTAGGGGAAAATGATTGACGGCATCCAGAAATTTCATTTTGCGGCTTGTTGAGGACTCGACGATGGATCCTCGATTCCACTGGTGAACATGATTGCCTACTTCGGCACTTCTGTTGACGCTCTTATGTCATACTTCATTTCGCTCATTTACCAAATCATTCAAGCTGATCGACGAGCTTCAATTTGGATCCATAAGTGTGCTTAGAAATAAATGTTTCATTATTGATTTTTCGTCTTGGAGTTTTCGAACTACAATCAAGTAATATATTTCAGAAGGTTCATGTAAAAGATGTGACGATGACGTAAGACTTTCGGGTGCTGTCGTGTTACCTAGTACGTCGTCAGTTGAATCGTAAAATTTTACAGTGAAATTTAATGGTAATATTTTAAAATCGATAAGAGTCTACATTTTTTGGTTTGGTAACGTTACTTTAGACTAGTTCTAGAACATCTTTTTCGTGATATCGACTTATTTTTTGTCTATTATAAAGAGAACTCTACAAATGGAATCGTGCAATTTTTCATAAAACATTCAAAGACGTGATCTTACTAAACAAATCACGATACAGCCTTTTTTGTGCTCATTCAAATGTCATATAATTTTGCATACAATATTTACTTAGGGAGAAATGAAACATGCCTGTGACAGGGGAATTTAATAATGACAAAATAATACAAGGTAAGTTTAAGAACAGCCCTTTCTGCTGTCCGTCATACGGCACTATTCAAGTTCATGCAGATAATATTTCTGATTTATGCTCTTTGAGATTGCATTAGTATTACAGTATTAAACTTCTCCAAGTTCAGGTCTTGTCTACCTTGGAGTAGCATAATACTTGCAGATTTTGACTAAAAATCTAAAGTTGTTATTTCGCGTAACTAAGTTTTTTAAATTTAATTTCAGACTATTATTACGCAACCTGTTCCGTCTTGTGTTTATCATAATTGTTAAGTGCATTTTTTCAGTTATAACATACAGAATATTGACCTCAAACCCTGAGATGGGAGGCCGTTACATTACTATTATAGTCTCTACTTAACATCCTGACTTGTGAGATCATCCGCCCAACTCAACCAATAAGAAAACAAAGACTCAACATTACACGGGCATCTTATAAACGGCTATTATGAAACATTAAAGTTACATTCTCATTTCCTATTGCTACATGATGCTATTTGGTTAATAATTGAATTGATCGAGCACAATAGGAAGAGTTTCTCTGGTTTGATCGCGAGCTTGATGACAAATGTGTATCACTTCATCTCGTGCTCAGAGATTAATGTGCGAGAGAGGCCGAGCCCGGCTAGACAAAACCTGCCGCCTGCGCACACGCAACCAACAATTCACTAATTCGACCCGCAACTCGCAGCGTAAACGTTCACGCGACATCCATACACTCGATTGTAACCAATGTCACTTATTATTTAACTGCACGTCTTGTTCGTGCAGTACAACTTAACTTCTACTCTGCCGTAACAGCAATTATGAACTCACTGCTTTGTGGTTAGAGATCAAATTGCTTTGGCTGATGTTGCTTTGAACACTCTTACGAAAGCAAATGATAGTGTTAACTGAGACAATAATGACATGATATAAATGTAAGAACTATGGTTTGATCTAAAATTAAGGGAGATGAAAGGGATTATTGAGCTTAATACAAAAAATATTAGTAAAGCAACGGCATTGTCTGGGCGCGTTGCTTTGTTGGGGACAAAACTATGTTAACATGAGAGCATTCCGCTCGATTAGAGTCATAAATGAGAGAAATGTCGGATCAAAAGAATAGCAGGTGTGCTCTCTATTATAATAATTTGTCATTTGTTCTCATACCATTTTAATGTTCTTTTGTCATTTTATTACACATATTCATCTTATTAACATTGTAGTTGGCCTTTACTTTTTGCGGCATAATTTGAGGTGTGAGCGTTATCATTAATAGTTCTTCGTTATTAAATAACCTATTGAACTGGCAAATGTGTCAATTAAGGCTTGTTTATAACATAACGAGACATTTAATACCAATGAAAAAGTTAATATCTCGAAAACATCTTTTGTCTTAAATACCGATCAATAAAAATGTATTTGCGACTTTCTGTTATAATGAATGCAGGTTTTTTCGTTAAATTGTTCCGTTAATGACACAACTGCGAGTAGTATTGAAATAAAAAGTCTGATCGATGCCTATAAGTTGCAGTTAAATTGTTATGTTATTGTTTCCCAAATAAAACGAGTGTTATAGACCGTCGGTTGAATGACAATGACCAAATATAATCCAAATCTAAACGTCGTGCTTGTGTGACGGAATATAAATGTGAGGTTTCATCCTGGTGTCTTGTGAACCGAGGACGTGATGCGTCGTTATTAACGCAAGCATGCATTAATGAACTCATAAATACTTGCGCCACACTAGTTCACGTGCCTACCACAACACCTTCCGTGCTATTTCACAACAATCTACCTGATACTTGGTAGTATGGTTAGTTTAGTCTAGATACATAAATTGCATTGCATTAATGAAAATCAGAAATATTAAGTACATTAATGGGCTTTGTAGGTGTTGAAGCGCATTAAAACCTTCCACTTCAATTTCCGACAAAGCACATATTATGGAAGGTACCAGTTATTCAATAATATAGACCCATTAACCGAGATCATTAACAATTCAATAATAATATTCTCTTGCAAAGTTTCAAAACATAATAAAAATGGATATCACTACATTTGTATTCGCAGTGATCGCATATTCATATCAATACATTACACACGCTCATACAAGTCTATATCATCTAGTCACGACGGGCGGGGTGGCAGTTATGCCTTATTAGAGCCGGTTTATTACTTAAAATTATTCAATTTTATCTGCGGGACATATGTTTTATTGAAATTGAGATAATTAATCGACAATTACGGCGTTGGACGTTATAATGCGAGGTATACCGCTGTGAGCTCGAGCACTCGCTCCACTTCCACAGCCCGCAAGTCGCATTGGATAAGTCGCACTCCCGCGGCGGTTCCTACACGAAAAAATATTGACATTTACGCACATATTGCTCCATATACGATTTTTATGGCTGTAAAATATGAAGCTAAACTGCGTTTGTGGCTCTTTAACTCCATATTGTCCGTTAAGATGTAAGAATTACCATAAATTGAATGTATCGTTTTGAACTCGAATTATTTCGATGTTTAGTAACGTCTTTGTTTATTTCATTGTAAGCGACAAATTAATCCTACACAAATGCAAATTGTGTTGTAAAATGGCCAATAGAAAACCAATTTAGTGCATTGTAGGCTTTAATAAGAAATAACGTCATAAGCCTACGTTTATTAGTCTTGAAGTGGGCGGTATTTGGATTGTAACATACCTAGCCTAACAATATTAATCTAGTCGTCAGCTTATTCAATATAATGCTCTCCTACTTGAGTACTTAGTGCAAAGTGTGCTGTACTCGACTATACTCTCCTTTTAACCTGTTACAGCCCATGAAAAGATAAGATAAGAACTTTGGCAAAGTCCACCATTTTGTCAAACTTGGCGACCTCACATCTCGTACAAGGTTTAAATAGTTAAAAAATCATTCTCATCAGAGATAAATGATTGTGAGAATTGTAAAAACTGAGATTTTGAAGTACGAGCCGCCCGGTTTGAGCCGATGATCTCTCTCCAGGTAGGCAAGCGGTTCACATACTCGGCCACCAAGCCAGAGTGTGTGCAAGCATATATGATCAACTTTTTCAAAAAAGCTCGTAAATGATATTTATTAGTCATGAACTAATCAGTTTGTGCATTGAGTGAGGTTTCCCACGTGGTGGGCGGCATGCGGCGACAGCGGCACGTCGATCTGATAACATGCCCTCTAGACAACGAGCAGTCGCTTTATCTGCAGACGTGAAATCAATTGAGCTCGCGGAATTATCGCATTGCAGTACTAGAGCTTTGCCTAATTGGATACTTCCTTCAGTACATATAATCTATCTGGATTTACATCTAATACCTTATTTATCTTTCAAATGTGTGTTATTAAATTGATATTGTTATGGGTTTCATCGGTTGTGGGTCATATTCCAAATGAACATTGTTTATTCTGGAGACAGCGTGAAATGGCCACCTATACACTCAAATCACGTAACTTCTAACATACTGGAGGTACTTGAACTAGCCTCATTATTTTCCAATTAACTTCTAATAATATTATATTGCTTACTTCCAAAATAGCTTACAGACTTTTAAAAACTGTTGAATTGTATAAAAAGTGAAAATTTTAAGTCCGTTTAAGTCGTACTGTTATGTTGATGAAATTACAATTGTCTTGTTCTAGAAAATCAATATTACTTTTCTATTCAATTATCTTTTTTCTGTAAGTTCAATAAGATATTTATTATACGACGATACAATATTTATTATTCATTAAAATTCACCAGCAAGGTACAAGAAATATATGCAGTTATATTATTTCCAAGAAAATATTCATATTTTGATGCGGCAGAAAATGACAAACAAAAACATAAAAGTTTTCATTTTTCAATTAATCTCTACTTTAACTGGAATGTTGTTCTCATATATTTCAACAATAGACTTTGGATTTAAAAAAGTATACTCTTAAGGTTTATTTTAGCGTGCATCATTTTACAATAGCAGTAGCAGGAAATACCGAAGCAACGTCGTGTCTACAAAAATCTAAAAGCAGGCATTATGCTTTTAACTGCGATTTAATTCATTTCATATTTTAGCCGAGTTTTGTTGTGAGCTGTCACTATTAATTTCATCACATAATTTATGTTTCAGTTTAACTGGCGCGTTGAAAACATATTTGTTTACGACCTATCAAATTAATTTTCGCTGTCTCACACCTAAGTTGTGTTGTGATATATGTACATATTCGAAAGATCTAGAAGCGCTGAATTCTTATTATTATATCGCGCTGATTCTAAATAATGTGATTTAATATCTCCAATTCTGCATTTAGAAAACGTGGTTTTGAAACGTAATAAGTTTATTTGCACGTCTTTTGCAGATAATTATCGTAGGAAGAAATAAAAGTTTTACCTTTTGTGATAGTTTTAGCCCTTAAAGCAAGATTAATTAGGGAGTAAATTTGTCCTCACGATAAGAACTGTTCTTGTGTATCTATATTTTAATTAGGCATAAGATTATGTACAAATAAGTTCGCTCTTTCTCTTAAAGTATATATTTCAGATATTAAACAACGTAACTGAATCGCTCTAGCGCTTCTATTTCGGTTCATAATAAATTATAATCAATACTATTGTTCAAAAATAGCTTTTTCATAAAACAGTTGTAACAAACAAGTGGTTTCACGATATTAACAATTGAAATGTGTAATCTTACATTGCTGACGTTAAACGTAATAAAAATGTATAGGTCGACCTCTTTTAATATTTATAGGGCAGTTACACGATGTTTTAATATTAGAAGAATGGTTTTAACTCTAAAGCGTTTATGTTACGTTTTTTGCCAAAGTATTTAGATTTTCATTATTTAAATTGATGTTAATGGTTGTAGATTACTTGATTTTAAATGAATTTTACATGTATATATTAGACAAACTAATAAATTCTCCAATTCCTAATATCATTTAATTATCACCAAATGGAGTTTATTTCGATTATCACCGTCTGTGTTAAATCATAATTATCGAGAGCTGGACTAGTTTGAGCATGTGGTATAGAAAGACGCTTAGTTGCAGTTTCACTGTGTCTTGCAAAAGTTTGTGATTGACAATACGCACTTACCACTAGGGTTTGTCTGAAAAGATTTTTTTTTGAATTGGTCAGTTATAATCAAATATACTTATTCATAGTCGGAACGTTGGTAGGACGTAATCATCTTTTTTCATTGCAAAATATTAAATTTGAACAAAGATATGTACTTAAAAGTTACCTGTTGTCAAATTTTGTTTCGATCCTTCTACTTGTACAAAATATAGCGTGGCATAAATAGTGTAAGGTCGATACTATGGACCAAACAAAAATTGTGTAATAATTGAATCCTTTGAATAAGTCATGTAGCATTGATATTGTAAACAAGATTTCTCTAACATTTTTAACTGTCATTTTTATCCTCAAAACACTCAATAAAGTGTTGGTTATACAGTTTTATTGTAATAATGGAATCTGTTACATAACAAATACATGTTAACGTAAAAGATACGATACATCACAAAACATGAAGGATGACTGCAGCGAACCAAGGTTTGACTGTTATTCTGATATAGGTACAATATTACAAATTCAAATGGAGTAATAACTTTGTTTGTGAAGACCTCAAGTATTTTGAAATGGTTTAATTATTTTTAAATAATTTTTTCAAGAGCCACTTGAGTCATTTCAAGGATTTTAATTTGTGTATATCTTTATGGTATTCGACATCACCATATTTGACCTTTTCTATAATCATTATTATCAACCTATAACTACACAATTAAATTGCACAAAATCACCAATACCTTCAAATTCACGATCACATTTACAATTACAGGAAAACATCTCCATCACTAAAATTTTCAAGTGAATTTCAAAACATTCACATCCATAGATTAACTGTCGAATTCCTTCATGACTTATTTGCGTCTAACGATGATAAACGATCGCTCAAAACGCAACCATCCAAGGTGTCCCCATAAATTAATCTCTCCGCTGTCAGGCCACACTGAAACGGCAATTAAATGGCAAAAGGATATTACCACACAATGTGCGGAGTATATCAAGAGATGACGCATGTACGTACGCCCGATGTACTAAAAACAAAGGCCTAACTACTCATAATACGGTGGCTACTTCATTGTGAATACAGGGTGCTCCTCTTAATTTGTAGTTAATGAAATTTAAGTTAATTACTTAAAGAATATAATGTAAATAATTACTCAACATTGGTACCGACAGAAAAACAGCGTCGGGAAAGTCCTTCGGCATATGCTGAGTCGGGGACCAATTTTGAGCACTAATGTTAAATTAGCATTAGTTACTATTATTAAGTAATTTTGTAGTCTGGATTGTCAAATAGTGCTCAAAATAAATGATTTATTTAATTATAAGTTATATGAAATTAAGTTACTCTAAATATGTATTCGACCTGTCCATATATCTTATCTAAAGAAATACTTATACACTATGACTTCAAAGCGTTCATTGTGCACGAGGATGCATTATAGTGTAACCACAAATTTAAACAATTATGTAGAATATCATAGAAAAATTCTTGTTTCATTTGTAAAAGGATCAAGTATACACCCTACATTTATAATACACAGAATTTAACAAAACTTAACAAATTATTTCGTTTTAAATTAACGTTTGTATTAGGAGTTTCCCTATTATTTGTTAAACTTTGCCATCGATTATTTTATAAATGGTCAGTTTTTTGTTTTAAAAAGAGTTTAAGAGAGTGTGTTTGTAGAATAAAAAGCGTTTAATTACCAATCAACGTATTTTAATAAAGATGAACTTTCAATGATCAGGTTAACCTTTCAAATGAATAATGGCCGACTCGACCGAGTAATGTTCTATGAAAATATTTTCTCAATTAAGTCCGCAATTAATAACGTTTCCGTATTTCAGCATTTTCAAACATAGGAATTCGTTTTAAATTGCTTTCACCATCTACGAAATTCCTCGGTTGAAGTTATTAGACTTGGTCTCAGAAATTTTCAGCTGCCTGTTTAATTATTTACAATAAAACATAGATGTTTATATGGTTTATAATTTTATATAATAATAAATAATGCACTGGAAACTATGTGTTCTAGATTCTTCTCTCTGTGTAACTCAGAACTCTTTTTAATTTGGCATAGAATTTAAAAAAAAGTTGAAATCAGTGATCATATCTGCAAAGAGAACTCAGAACATTGTCAGAATAACCAACATACGAAAACGAAGATTAACTAATAAGTGATTTAGAAAATGCTATTTAGAAAACGTACCTACAGTCATACATCTTACAGATGGAAGTAGAAGCACATCTTTTATTAACAAATATAAATATAAGAAAATTATCTTAAGTCACTAATTCTTAAAATCTTTAAAAATCTATAAGCGATTCATAATTATTTTTTCGAAATTATAAGCTTCTACCAGTACCTACTTTCTGAATGTGACTACCGTCACATTGCGTGTGTGTGATTACTGTTTTATCATTAAAGTAAAGGAGTTTAATTTTAAAGTTTTTTTTATATTGTATAATGGTTAGTGGTAACAAGGCTCATTACCGATAAAGTAATAGTTAGAACATGTAAGAAACACGCCGTATAGTGACTAGCCAGTTCTACAAGGGCGCTTATGATGTCTCCTCAGGAATGTATTTAATGAGCTCTGCGATAACTTATGCGATACACATTAATTTACGCTTTTTTGGAATTTCATTCAAACTCCCCTCCGTTTGTTGTTAAAATGAAAGTGTAAAATTAATTAGCACCAGAATGCAGGGAGAATGATCTATGACTTCTCGAAAATTTATGCTCACTGAGTTTAATGCTAATGCTAATTAAGAGATCTGGTGTTTCAATTACATCTTGGGTCAGAGTTATTGAATTTTAAATCATAACAGAACTACGGCAACAGTGAGTAACGAAAACATAGTTGCTATACAAAATTATAATATAAAATAGAATAGACCATCAATACACCAAAACCAGAATGTAAAGTTTTTTAAGTAAATTAGTATTCGTTATAATATGAAAATAAAAAATGCGTGTAATTTTTAACACTAACAGATTTGCTTATTTTTTTAAAGAACAAAACGCAATTGGCATAGGTATTCTCTAAGAAAAAACGAATTCTACACGATTTAGAAAAAAACCTTAAAAATCAAAATATAATTACTGAAATTAAACAGTACTGCGATGTAAAGCTAGTGAAGACAGATAGAAATTCAAATGCTTCACCGAATCGAGTCCAGAAAAAGACCTTGTTCCAAGTTGAACGAGAACAAAAATCTTTATGTTAATTCAATTGATCGGTTCGGATCGATGTTCATGCATTTGTAAAATAATGGCGTACACGTATCTAATATTATTTTCAAGATTTCACGTGGCATTCAACGTGTTCCCATCAAATACAAATGTATATCAATCTTATTTTAAATTCATTACTTCATAAACATATTCAATGTTTTGTTTTTGTTGGATTATGTTTTTAATATTTTTAACCCGACACTTATGAATATATTAATAGATAAGGTATTTTTTATTTTGAATGACACTGAATTATTCATGGCCGATCGAAAGTACCAGACTGATCCTGATTTTTGATGCGTTTCAATAAAGTTCAAATGCTAATAACTGAGTTAAAGTTGATGTTTCCTTTAAATAAAATGTACGCCTAATATGTTTTGAAACAAGATTTTTTAGTATATTATGATAATTCGATGGGATATCTGCAAAGCAACTTGGTGGAGACGGTAGGCAGGGTTTTTGGGTTACAGGAGGCGTTTTCTGTGTAAGCAGATTCATGATACTATAAATTTATATAAATATGAGTAGTCGAAATAAAAGCACATAATTTTGAAATGAGAATACCACATAAGATAACTTTTCATAATTTCTTTAGATAGGAAAAATTAAATTGATAGTTCTAAAAATTAAGAAGGCTCTTCTCCACGTTCTCGTTGTCGTTTTTTAATTTGTTTGAGAAATTCCTGCCCTATGATCAAAAATATGTTGATTACATCGACATATGACTATGATGTTTTGTAATGACGTAAACAAGAATTAAATTGCCAGTACTGCCCGCAGTACACGTACGTCCATCCACGGCTTGAATCCTAATGTACTCCATTTCGTCGGCCCATATCCACTAACAAATTCGAGCCTTAACAATTTAATTAGACCTTCCCTGCCTCCCACTCTCAGTGTTACAGAAATACCTATTCGTATAGGTGCAGAAAGGCCTAAGGCTCCGAATATATTGGACGAAGAATTCGTAGGTCTGCGACCGAGTTAACATGACACGCACTAGTTTTATTACCCTCATGTTTCTAAATGGCCCTCATTCTGTTCAAACAAATTATTTATATTTTACTACACGGACAGATCGTTTCCCAATCAACAGTATGTGTGACGCAGTGAAGCGTTTACAAATAATGCAGATAGTATCGGCGCGGCGCAAATCGACATTATTATACACCGAGTGATACCATTTTTAGTCAAGACTTAGGAGGTCATGGAAATTAAGGATGCAGAACAAATATGAACTATATGGAATTGTAATATTGCACTAAGTTTTTTTTAAATTTCAAATAAGCGTTTATCTGGAGTCTGGGCTACGATTGTAGCAAGCGTAACCACTTACTTTTACAAGATTCTCCTTCTTACACAAGAAGATTCTTCTTCTTTTACAAGATTTATTGTGTATGCGCAAAAATTACGATAAACTCTGTCTTTTCAATGAACTTCTAAAACCATTTTTTGCTACCACTAACGCATGAAGTAGTTGCAATGAGCGAACTAATGTACACGTATAAATATTAATTTAAAATCAGAACCTTTCTGTGTTCTAAAAGCTTTGAAATACGAATAATCTTTTTCAAATACATAAACATTATTCCTACGCAATTATGTGTTCATAGCATACAAGTCTTAAGTTTAGATGTATTATCTACACTCCGTTGCTCTTCAGGCAGGTAATTTGAAAACAAAGGCTATTTGAAACATTAAGGATCCCACGCGATTCGAGGCAGGCCTCATCAATATCAATTAAATTAATAAAACGGTTATAAAATACTCCAATGACAATAAATTTCCACTATTATTGGTCGTAATTCGAATTCAATTGATTGTTTGCTTCAAATGCGGTCAAAACTTGCAATCAAGTGAATCATGCTATGAACAGGGCGTTTTTATTTGTACATCCATTATCCGACGATTTATAACCTATTTTTTAATCTTCAATCATTGTTCGCTTAGTCATTGTTTAACGGAGTTTTATCAGTGAGTCTAAAATTTAGCATCGAAGTGGTTTCGTAGGTATTCATACGATTTCCTGGGAAGTGGTGAAAAAAATTGTGACAAATTAATATTTTGATCTCAACTGAAATGAGATAATCTCGTTTGAATGAGATTATTGTACAAAAGTTGTTGTCCTCTCTACTCCACCCTTGGTTGACTAATGCCTTAAGCATTATGGCAAATTCGCCATTGTAGTTACTACTTTTTTGTACATGGAGAATAAATAAATAAAACTATTGTATGTTTGGTTAAGTCTTTAAAAACAGTATGAAAAATAAACTAAATTTTGGAATGAAAATAATGAATCCAATTTTCGAATTTATTTACATAATTTAATCAAAGTCATCGTAGCTTCATGACATTGCAAGGACAAAGGTGCAATTAACACTTGTTGCAGTGGAACAATATTTAACAAATACTTATTTTATTTTTGTGTAATACACGCATATATTTTGTTGGCAACGATCGAGAAAAAACCCCAAAACATAAAACATTCTTTTAATTGGGGGAGCTCATTAACAAATAAATTAATTTGTTTAATGCTCTCATGTTGTAGTTTATTTATTATCTGCATTGTGCTGCTCTATATTTTGATTCAGATATTAATTTTATCTTTGAAGACACAGTAAATTTAAGATTGCAGGGATTTTTCTCTTGAACCTGTAATTCTAAGTACGAATATCTCAATTTGTTAAATATTATTCCTATATTTTAAATCTGCTTAGCTACTTGATCACCGTTCTTATACAGAAACCATAGAATACATTTGAATGATCATATTTTAATATTTTATTTCTAAACTCTATTTACGCACGTCGTACAAAATATGTCAACATCGATGCATCTATTTTCATTCGGAATGAGTAACCGACATTGTTTTAATTTATAATAGGTATTGCGCAGTAAAATCAATAACCTTTTGATACTCTCGAATTACATTCATATGACATTTAATACGAATAACGTAGAAGTAATCATCTAAAATCGCAACAATAAGTTCTAATTACTCCACACTTTAAGTATTGGAATGTGCATTTTAGTTTTCATGCGCCATCTACTAATTTACTACGACTATGCAACAAGATTAACAGGTTAATACCTTGTGTCATAAATCTTGCCTATGTGCCTATACTAGCAAGCTAACCAACGCAATATATCCATCTATCCAACATACAAAATGCTCCGTTGTTACAAAATTATGATGTGTTTTAAAACGATGCATCAGCAACTAGCTTGCATACTCCACAACAGTAAAGTTGTTGATTTACGTGTGTATAGAACACAACCAATTATCGTATTAGTGGCCAATTTATCGTTCGTCACATTAACATATGGACGGTGAATGTGTTAGAGAACCATCATGGACGTCAGCTTCTATTTTCTTTAAGCTTTAAGTTGCCTTCCATTTCTTTAAGAGTTTTCGAAAACAAAGTAATAGATGTATATTCTCCTTGACAACTAAAGTAATGATCCTGATCTGAATTTGGGTTTCCACTACTACCAACAGAGGGTCACTAAAGTGAAAGGCGTAAGATTTTAAGACATTTTTCTCTAATACAATCCTTCTTCAAGAGAAAAAAAAATCGGATTGATCGTTATAATATTTCATCAGGTATCACTAAACTACTATTTCTTAGTTGTTTTAACAAAAAAAGTTTTGTATTTTCAACTCAGATCTGTAATAATACAGCGTACATTTTCCTTTGGTTACTTTGTTTGCTCAGAAAACGCGGTCATGTTCAACAATCTCATTCAATATCCAAATTTACAGTTTACCTTAAAACATTTTCATGAGCGTACATAAATACTTACTGTTTCGGTCACGTAATTATAGTAATTAGCCGTCCATACAATAAAAATGGTTATTTAAAATCGAACATTGTACAAAAATACAAGTGGTTCAGTTTCGCGATGAGTGTCAACAATAATTCGCTTATTCCACTATCTGCGGGTCAATATTTTCTCATGAAGCCCGACATTTTGTCACACAAAATAATGTGTTTTATCGCCGAATGCTGCTCGCTAAATGTTTTACGGCAATAACAATAAAGAAAAACAAAAGCATATTGTCTCTCCTCTTACCGTGCGTATTTTCTTAAGAAAAAGAATGACAATCGCGCTGTTTTATTAATATTTATTGTCTGTGTTCAAAATACTTCAGCCGTTCCGATGCTACCTCGTTCATTTACTACCAAATGAATACAGGGCTTTCATCGGTTCTCATGGTGTTCTTTACAATAAATATTCTACGTACGAGAGTTAGTACGTTGTATATTAACGTTGATAACTTTATTTTGTGGGAAGATCCGACGATTCTTCTGATTACGAATCGTGCATAAACAAATTCTTTGGCTGAGATCTTCATTGAACTCGTCGAATGTTTCAAGGTTACGATGATGAGTAGGTAAGATGGATTGTTGATGTTGTAAATAAGTTTCGTCACTGTTGCTATTTTACAAATACGATTTTATTTCTAGGAGTTAATATGGTTCACCATTGTTGAAGTATTTTAACTTAACTGAAAACTAAATTTAGCTTCTTTAGAATGGGGCTTAGATTTTTATACAGGATCCATTTTTCTTATTTCTATAGATTTTTTTCCCCATCGGCACAATATGATGATAATTTTTTTAAAACTTTTCATATTGCGGTTTTGATTTGATATTTAAATATGTATAGTTTTGACACCAACTCGCCTTCATTCGAAACCCAGTGACATGTGTTTCCAATAATAATTTCATATCGACATCGGACCGCGTTCAGTGACCGTGTCGCTCACAGAGATCTCCTCTGTACACTTCTGTGAAACCCCTGATTACCATCGAGCCGACATAACAAACAGATTCCCTTCATATTTAGCAAATCACTAGGAATGAAGATCCGTGGAATCAGTAGCAATTAAAGCTAATATTGTTGCTATTGCTTTTGAGACTGAAATAAAATAGGACAATTGATAGATATCTAGTATCTTGCAATTTATTTTTGTCAATGTATCTTACAAAGTACTGATGATGTGATACGAATTTATGTTTATAATTCTAGGTTACCTACATTAATTTTAAATTTACTCGTAATATCGCTTTCGGGGATGTTATTTGCGCAACTTAATTAGTTGATTTTGTTAATAAGCTTAGTTCATGCCAAAATCATAACATTTGTAGGTCGTTACATTTTTCTGGTCCAATTTTTTATGACATCCCTGGTACTAACAGAGGTCACCATTTTAATATAAAATTAGTACAAAGAAATTTTACAGAACATACTCATTAACTTAAAGTTACGTTCACATCTGAATGCGTTGACCCTACAAATTATCATATTTCTGTTAGAATTGAATACACGTACAATTAAGGTAAAGGAAGAATATCATAATTGTTGGAATGATATATTGCCGATGTATGTTTGATATTCAAATTGTGGAGGGTGCTTCCGGCGGAGCGCGGACTGGATCCAAGGCTCGGTTCTCAGACACAAACACCCGTATTTTACGGCTACAACCAAACTGAATAATAACACGCTACATTAGTTTCCCATTATGCCTTCGAGACAATAAAATTTGCCCAATTTTACGATCACATTAATAATTTTATGAATGGAAGCAAACGTTTTAAATCTTCGAATGCGATGAAATGAATAAAAATAAGCATTTCCGACGGCCGGATTGATGTCGTACATTTAAATTGAGTGTTAAAAGTTTTCATTTGGCGCATAACAAGGTGTCTTTTAAGTGCTTTTTATTGCATACGGGTAAAAGAGTTTATGTTCTGCATTGATAATGTTCTGGAGCAAAGGAAGCCGAGCACAGGACCTGTTTACTGTCAACACCAATTACATTACTTGCTGTGAACATATAATCAAAGTTTGGTTTTAAATCTATCAGTTACAAAGTAATAAAGCTCGTCATTGAATACTTATGAGGTTCATTTTTAATATTGTCTCATATTTTATTGACTTTCGTTCTCTCCGTATCGTTATTAATACAGATATAATTGAGTGACGGTAACTTCTCTTGTAACATAATCTGCAATATTGTAGCAATAAAAAAATCAACATGCTCTTAAAAACATATCAAATTCGTATACACGACAGCCCCTTATATCTTTCTTAGGGAAAGTTAAAATATACAGTAATGGTAAAGGGGTAAATGTATCGGCGAGGAGTGGCGGAAGGCGCAAGGTTCCCAGGATATCGTTTGCACGGACACCGGACGCGGCGTGATGCCCTGCGCGCTTAGCTCCGATTTAACCGACATTATTACCGATTTCGTACTCACGGAAACAACTAACAATGCTCGCTAGAACAATGAAATACTTTTACTGGGAAATAACAAGACTTTCTAATTTTTACGTTTGAGGTGATCAAATGATGAGGTGCAGAGCAGTGCTGTGAAAAAAAACTTACATTATTATTCTCGGTACAATTTTTAGGTTTATCAGCTGCTAGAATATAAGAGTTTTTCATTTTCGCTTGAGAAGCTCTGAAGTTAAATGGACACAAATAGATCCATTTATTTATTTATTAATCCATACAATATAATATCGCAAGATAATAGGAACATTAAGAATTTTTCTAAAGTTGATTAGCCTTCGGTCATATTTGTACATCAGTAGTTTTATTTCATGTCTCGTCTTGTAAAGCATGTGTAGTTGCTATATCAACTGTTTTTTTTTAACTCTTCTTATTAAATAAGTTTTGCGATATATTTATTTATTACGGTAAGGACCAGTGTTATGAATGGATGACTATAGTGCCCTCAATACAAACAAACATACAACTAATATCTTTAGCAACAATAAGTAAATGTTTATACAATACTGAGTTACAAGGATGTGCAGACTGTCTTTATCGGATTACGCGAAATGAAACCACAAAATCAGCGGTGACCACAGAACAACGGAAGCGGCGTCAAGAACCCTTCGCTCCCACGAAGACCTGTGGCTTACTGACACAATATCAACAACTATAAAAAACATTTACCTATACACACATACATATCTCTAATCTACATGTTGTCTACTACATTCTATTTAATCGACATTGAAATTGGTATATTAGTGGGTGATTTTGCTTAAAAAAAACACATTTTGTGTGTTGCTTAAAAATTCACGCGGTTTTTGTGTAACATGTCATCAGACCTTCCGAATGTGTGCGCTGAGATGCCATCTCTAATGGAACTACGAAATAAAAATAAAAGTATATTTATTGGATACATAATATCTACATACAAATTAAGTATCTATTATTTCTGATACATAAATAAACAAATAAAAATGACTCATAATTCGGTCCGTATGTAACACTACTAAAAACGATCACAATAATACATCTATTAAACCTAGTCTTGCATAAAACAATTATTAATTCCGAATCTGAACCAAATTGCAGCAATAAAAGTGAAGACCATTTATGGCATTATTTGAAGGCATAACGAAACTGCCGCTTTGGATATAGGTTTACACTCCAAGACAAATTATTTGGTCACGACATATTTTATTTTGACTGTTATTTTCATGCTAAAACCCCTATTCGGTTTTTATATGTTTAGTTAGATCAAGAATATTAACGATTTCAAATTGAGGATTAGGTAATTATAAATTCCAACACTGTGTAAGCATAACATTAAACAGTTTTTTATTTTGTTCAAAACTTATTCCAATAAAAGTAATAAAACAGCATAATGTGTGTGAACAGTAAAGGTTATAAGGATTAGCCTTTAGGTAATCCTTTTACTATTGTATTGGATATTTTAAAAGCAAAAATAATACCAATTCGCTTTTCCGTTTACCTACATATACTTTTGTAAGATGGATGATGAATTGATTAAAAGCTCAACAGAAGACGTTGATTGGTTTAATTTTAGTTACAATATTCCTACAACAGAAAATTTTTATTACCTCGTAGGCAGTTGAGCTAAATAAAAACACGAGGATTTGGTTACAATAATAATAAATAGACGAGTTGTGAGGGGGTTCCTTTCTCTTGAGCCCTGACCACTGATGGCTTGTGTCGTAGACCTCGTCTTCAGTGGCCCTTTGTTTTTCATATTGTATTTTTTAATTTTATTTCTTTGTTAATTTTTTTTTTAAATATGATGTAAAAAATAAGTGAAAATAAACGAATAGAGAAATAGACGAGTTAAATTAAATTAAGTTTAACACTTTTAAATGTCCCGAAGTGTATATAAGGAGTTATAGGTTTCATTTGCGGGCGATAGACGACAATTTTCAATTTTCTTGCGCGTGCGTCCCATTTGAATATTTTAATTTGGGGGGCGTCGAGACTATTTCAATTTATTTTATGAGTCCCGGTTACAGAAGGGGTTCGCGCGACGCTCTTACCGTCTCAGATTAACAAATATTTGATAGCTTTATTACTCAGCGTGATATATTTGTGTGTACTTCTAAAATAAGTAACCAAGTCACTATAGGACCCTACTATTATTATTAATGAAGTTTTAGTTAGACTTTTATACTGTGGAATTATAGGCTAGTATTAAAGTTTTAGGACTACAATAGAACATCTTCGGTACAGGTCGTAGAACTAAATTTATGTTTTAAAATATACTATTTAGTTCGATATTTGACGTTAGGCAATTGCTACAAGTTTTTGTAGTTTTTGTAACATACAATTTGAACTTTTACAAATTACAAACTCTGACCTGTTAGATACTTACATTTCCAACGTCTTAGCCCATGGAGAAATCAAAAGCACTTTATTACATCTTGTGCTCAATGTTGTTCTAATTACCTTATTGCTCGTCAAAAACAAACCTAAGCACCTTGTAGGTATAGGTATTTCAAAATTTAATTAACAAATTCTGTTTCAAATTGAAACGTTCAAAGTGTGATTGTGAAATCATAAAGTGGGCATTCCCGATGCAGCTGGGGGACCATCCCGGCCGTGTTTAACCTCACACAGCTATGTTTCATCTAATAGAATTGCGAGCTCGTTATCTGCACAGATTAAAATATTCAGTATTTGAGTGATTTCACGAGCGAGTGAGCGGCAAAGGGTTGACTAGTCGTTTCGGCCGCTTTGAGCGCCTGTGGGGAGGCGTGCTAGGGTTAGGCGGTTACCTATTTTGCATATCCTCATATGCGAATTATCTATTTAGAGTTATTATGCTTTTTTTTTTTTTTTTTTAGTTGGAGGAAATCACCGGATCCCCGCCCGCCCCGCGGGCGGGGTATGTGGGAGTTGAACCGCACTAAAACCTCCAACCGCTCACACTCAGCGTCCGAACCCCGGCTGAGGCCAGAACCCAGCACGGGGTTATGAGGGACGGCGCGACGCGTTACGCCCAAGGCACTCTTTCCCGTCGCGCCGCCCCCAGAGTTATTATGCAATGTTTTCTTCACACTTTGAAGTAATTTTTAATGTATTTTGAAGATGCTGTAGTTTGTTTGGGTTGTTATAAAGTGAACAATAGCTTACAATGTTTATAGAGTGAAGCTATGTTAAGATCGAAATACGAATATAATTCTTGTTTCTATAATTAGTTTTAGATTTGTATTGAATCTCAATATTATTGTTCAAAGTAGACATAATTATTCACAGCAAGAATAAAACACAAAGTAAAATATCACAAATAATAAATAAATAGTAAGTTGCAAAACCAAATGCAAAAATATCATCATTTATATCCCATCAAACATTGAAACCAAATTCAACGTGAAATTTTAATGTGAAATGAATTTCACGCGTACGATATATTCACGTTCAGAACATAATAGACACGATTGATCGTTATTAAATTATTTATAGACAGCTCGAAAAATACGAATTGCAGTTAATTTTGTCTGTCACGTGTCACTAACTTAATTAACAGTGGTAAAAATCTTCTGTGTATTTAATAATTTTGTGGATGTGAAAAAAACAATAAAAAGTGAAATGTTTTTGTCGGTTCAGTAGTGATTGAAATGACTTTTTTTATCTAGCTGTAGGTATTCATCGTTCTTATCAACAATCAAAATTTATCGGACACTGGACGCAAGAGGGTTTCCATAACAGTGGTAGATTTCAAGCCTAAATTTTTCTTTTTTAGTGTAAATTCTCGCACTTGTTTGGCAATTGCAACTTTGAAATTGAGCAAAAAACATTCGAATTGGTATCTCAAAAAACTTAAATCCCATTTTCCCAGTCTGTGTTAATCAAAAATATATTTTAACAAATTTATGATGCAATCCAATTTTTGCATATTTAAATAGCACCAAATCGATGTCCGATGACATTCTGTAACTCGATACTCGCCATTTCTTTGCAGTATCGTTTTCCAATAAAACCGGTTATTTTATTGGAATCGAATTAAATACAAACTGCAACAATTTAATGTTAAGAAAGTTGAATAATCTCTGAAATCTGTGTTGAATTAATTGTGACAATGTTCCTTGCAATGATATCTGTGACTTTAAAGATACCAATCACTCAAGTCTTTATCTCAGTAATAAAACAAATCTTAAATAAAATTGAAATTTTATGAATTTTCTAGTTGGCCCTGTGAACGTAGTATGACTAACTATAAAATAATAGGGCTAAACTAATAAAATATGAATACCACTTATCTTTACCTACTGTTGTTTTAATATGAAAAATAGCTAAATCGGTCCAGCCATATTTAGCTAGTTTTAACAATATTAACGAACAGTCAATCATATTTATGACATAGATTTTTTAAATCCCAGATTCTACTAAACAGCATTCAGTTCAGCTATCTCATGCTTAGTATATAGGTTATACAAATAGGTAAACCGCCTGAGTAACTATCACATTTAAATTATTACTATAAATTCACCGTTAACACCAAAGTTCAAGCATACATAAATCCCTTCTCTTGCGTCAATACAATATCTCGATCCACGGACGTGATATTTACAATCCGATGTATCCAAATCCATTACAAAACTACAATACAACAAAGCCAAAGTATGTTGACATATAAATATTGCACTCCACCCATGTAGAGCTAATTTTATGAGTGAAATTAGTTATTCACCTGCTGTTGCCATTTATAATAGTGAACATACTCGTAACAATGATATAGGCAGCGATGCGAAACCGCCGAGCCCAACATTATTCCAAGATAAATCAAAACTATTTTATGTCGATGCTCGCATGATGTACTTTTGCGTGTTTCGAATATTTTTGGGTATCGTTGTTTCATTGTTTATGGTTTTGGTGAATGTGTTTGTGGAATATTGTTTATTTTAGTTCGCACAATTAAAATTAATTTACTAATGAATAGTGTCTGGATGTTTTAAGTTAATATTTTTAGATTTACATTTTCAGATTTAGTCTTAATGGTTTAATGAAACCTACAAATAGAGAAATAGTGGAAAATCCTTTGAATGAAGATTATGAAGTACCTGGTCTATCTACTATCCTTATGTACATAGACCGCAAGATTACAATAAGTAATAAAATAGAAAATAGTCCATTTTAAAAACATACACCATAACCGTAAATTAATTTAAAGTTTTATAACTTCCAAACACAAAGTTAATCTCACGACCGAACGAGCCCGTCTATTCTCTTTGGTTGTGATGACTTACTTTTTACAATTTTCGAAGTTACCCATTTAACTTGGGCCATATAATTCGTGGTCGACGTGACCATCATTTTTTGTGAATCGCACTTGAACCACCGGCATGATAAAATTTCTGTTACAGGTTCATCTTGAATAATAATCTCGCTGACTCTCACGTAATCAACGATCGAGTAAATTGAATTCTATGACAGCTTAATCGATGACGAGCGATTGATGCACAAATCGATTGCAGCTGAAACGGATCTTTGCTTGGTAACGAAAAAAAAATCCTTTTCTGTTTTCTCGAGAATACTCCGCTTTGAACCAGGTTATAAATATTAGGACCTCAGACCTCACGTTAGAGCGTTTTTAATAAGTAAATAGTCCAAATGGACTAAACAAAGAGGCTCTAGAACTACCCAAAATCAGCACTATAAATAATCAAAAAACTATTACAAGCTAATAGCTCTAACAGTAGTTCGTTCACTCTGTTACCACAAAGTAAAATACTATTATTTAAATTTAAATGTCACATCAACTAAAAACTAAAAAATATGAGGATTTTTGATACAACAGACGATCGTATCTTTTCTTTAACAATGAAATCAATTACATATATTCCCTAATTAAAACTGAAATCTTGAATGTCTCCAGTTTAATAGTACTGACCTAAATTACTGATCATAAAAACGTATAAACTCGACCGACTTTTTATCGTACCAATAAGATGTGATTCGAATTCCTGCAGGATACCGAGGGGAATTTTTAAATTAAAGCAAAATGCATGGCCAGTGACTGTGTCAAACAGAAGCACGTCGCGATGAGGGATGGTTTGACGGACGGATCGAAATCAGGCAATAACATCATCACAATGAAGCTAAATGCCGAACTGTCTCGCGTCGCCACGCACCGTGACCGCTATCTCGTACCCTCAATGAATTTGATACTTGAATCTTTAAAGTTATCTCGAGATTTGAATTCGAAGAAGCTTACGGTAATCAGAAGATACGGGTTTGTAAACTGGCATTCAAGCTAGTGCCACCGATTTCTTTAGTTTATGTGGTAACATGGTAGAAGGAAAAATTGGACGTTCACTGTTTTTCATAGGCCTCCTCCAAATGTCACCATAACTACCGGTCGTACGTTGTTTGAATCCAGTGTTTTTTTTTAATTTTTTTTTATTGCCTTGTAGGCAGACGAGCCAACGGGCCGCCTGATCGTAAGTGGTTACCGTCGCTCATGAACCTCTGCAATGTCAGGGGACATTGAGCGGTCGCTACCTACGACCTAACTTTAAGGACCCTCCTCAAGCCTCGTTTGAAGAAGGACAAGTCATAGCGCTCTGGGAATACCGAAGAGGGGAGCTCATTCCATAGCCGGATGGTGCGTGGCAAAAAAGTGTTCCTGAAACGGCTGAGCTCTGATCAGTTCGTTGATCCACCTTGCAAGTGCTCTGCCTTTGTTACGCCTGTTCTATCGTGGCTGCCACTGCATATCTTTTCGGTCTCATTGGGCATCGGTTCAGCGAACAATGCCTAACAGCCACCACTTCAAAATCGCAATTCTTTGATCTTTGTCGGTTACTTTGCTTATTCTGTGGATCATTGAGTTACTAACCGAAATTAATGCCAAATATTCAAAGCGCTATCAATGTAAAGGGTTCACAATAGTTGCAAAAAAGTAAGGCCGTAGGTTTATTTCTTAAAGATACTAAGTATCAAACTGTTTGGGTCGAAGTTTGTATATTGGTAGTTGGAGAAAAGTTATTATTTTCCGAACTATGGTCATTAAAATTTTTGATTAACAACGTTTGATCCGTGTCGATAAGATGAGTCAGCAAGACCCTCGAGTATTGTCCTTTTTCTTCGAGGCGTATCTAAATGTTTAGTGTATTTTTTATTAGGCCGGTATATTATTAAAACATTATCCTTCGTAGAACTAAGAATGCATAGTTCCTTTATTTGATTCTCTAATAAAAAATAGGGCAATCTTTCGTTAAATATCATTAAAGTTTTAATTCGATAGAACTACGCTGACCATTATAACATAGTGACCTCACCTAACCTAAATGAATGCGTTAGGGAAAACATAACAATTGGACCCACCTCGGCAAGAGTCTGTATAGAAACCGACCATTCGTCATCCATTATTCACGGCCTAAATTGCACAACTTTAGAGCGCCATTTCTAAATGACATCTAAATCTGTTAGTGTATTAACATTGTGAATAAAATTCATACAATCAATCTACATAAATGTCCGTGAGCGTCTGTCCATTAGTCAGCCGGAGCACAAAGGGCACACGCTCGTCTCGTAAATCAGACGAATGTACTTGTATTGAGACTTGCCTAAATTGTACTCGATATTGAGTTCGGACGCGACTGCGCCCGCTCATTCGCACTGCCGGCCACTGAGCGCGCACTACTTTCAAGCCATTACGACCCCTTCAGAATCGGATACATTTATCGATACATTATGCACGTCTTTCGTATTTCTTATAAAACTTTAAATTACTTAACTTGTAACAACAAATTTACTACTGCAGTGTTTCAAGATTGTAAAGCGGCATTTAGGAGTGATAAACAAAACGAGGTGATAAAGAACGCCTTTACAAAATGTGATGGTGAAGATATCTCCTGTAATTGATGAGATTGCATGTTAAACACACTTAACGGTTATTAAGATATTAAATATTAGGTACATAAGCGCATTAGGGCTGGTCGAGGAAGGCGCGTGTCGCTGCGGGGGTCTCAGCGGGCGGTCGCTACCGGGGTCTCTCTCTCAGCCGTGACTGCGTCGTGCCAACTAATTGTTATGCTTGACCCTCGCCACCGTACCTGATATATTACAGGACTATGAAATATTGTTCTCTAACACATATTTTAATCAAATAAAGTCATCTACACCTGGTAAACTGATATCCGTTTGAACCAGTTTAATACACAAAAGCTCTTGCTCTGCCTAACCGTGACTTTTCTAACTCCGTTAAACCTTTTTTATAGCTATGATAATGTGACTCCACTAAAAATCAGATAAAGAAACGAACGATAGAAATACCTACGCAGAAGTATTTTCGCTGTAAATAAAAGCCGTCAACAAAAAACAAATAAACGTTTTCTTAGTTTATTAACACTTACATCCTGTCCATAAAACATAATAGATATAGTTAAGTATCGAGTTACATCAAACAGCTTTAAAGAGAGCCTTATCTCGTTATCTGTTAAATATTGTCGCCACATCTCAAGCCGCGAGCAGCCACGAGAGGTGACGAAGACAACTCTCAACTAAACGTATTAAACTAACGATGGGAATAAAATAAAAGAGTATTTATTTATGCATAATAATGTTTTAGGTTGAATAAAAATGAGGGGATCCGTACAAATATCTAAATAAAAGAGTAGAACATCATAAAGCGGATGGGCCGAGAGCGTCAGATGCCGCGCGGAGATTGTTCCGACTCCGGCCCTGACTATCATTTATATCATTTCATTGCGGCTGGTTACATTTCATTCATAAGTCCGATTGTATTATCGTAAACCGAACATTATACGGATTTTATCATTTTTGTTGCAAATCTCAAGTTTGTGTTCGAGACGTTCCGTTACTTGTTTGCATAATCAACGTCAATTTACTCATTTAATATGCAATTTAAAAATATCTTGGTAATTTAATGGCCGTTGTATTTTATGTCTTGTTAATATTATATTTCATTTGGAATATTCGAAATACCATTCAAATTAATATTTTAATGATCCAAAGAGGTCGTTAAATTATGAATACAAACTGTGTGATGTTTTGAGGAACGTTTGAATTCATTATTTTTTATTTTAATAAGCCCTTGGCGTGTATGTGTCGCCGAAGCTCGCACGTTGCTCCTTATTTATTGACCTATTAGAGATAACATTAAGATCAAGATGCACGGCCAAGGACCTTTGTTATAAAAATGTCTGCTTCATTATTCTTAAAAACGACGATAGTTTAACGTGGATATTAATCTATTTATGGTAAATATTTATTTATTATTAATGCATACACCTATTCTATTTATTTTCGAGCTTCATATATCTTTCTAATTAACTTACATACAATCTTTATTTTGTAATTGTAATTTAAAATTAAAATTTTTAGTAAGTACAGTACAATGTGGTACTATACATTTCATACATACACATCATGAGAGAAGTAGTTATTTATTAAACTATAAGTACTTCTTAATGCTTTTAACATTAATACTTTAAAGCCGTTTCGAGCTATCCTTAAATACGCTGTTTGAGAAATATCATGCCAATACCAGAAATCATTTTTCAATTAGCAATATTACTCGTATGATACTTCTTCTTACTGTTCAGAACTATTTTTCTAATTACAAGTTCATATGTAAACAGAGTAACATCCATGTTATTCCGATCACACCCAGGCAGATGTCGGCATCCTCTCGTTATAATTTTTCCCAGATTTTTAATCCAAGCAATTTAAATCAATACTCATTATGGCCTTTCAAAAGACCGTCATCACGAATTTTTAACACGGGAACAAAGAACGTGTTTTATAATCTGATTTTTGATCATTTCTTTTTATTTTATAGCGTTTTAACTTGATAAATAATCTGTAAGTTTGTGACGCTATATATTTGAATCATACGACAAAGATTGAGATCTTGCATTTTTCAAGCAGTTTGTTATTAACTTTAATTTATAATGTCCGAATGTTTGTGTTAAATTGTGTAGAAATTTTTCTTGAGTTATTTTGATCAAATATTATAACAGAGATGATTTAGTCTATATCGTAGATTATGTAGTCATGTTATGTAGACATAGCATATTATTTCATATGTCTAATTGTAGCATATTGCGTTATATTAATAATTAGAAATCTTCATACTCGCAAGTTTTCTTAAAATAAATAAAAAAGTTGCATTCATTTAAAAACACTGATGAAGATGATTTTATATTGTCTACAACTGTTGAAGACTAAATACCCTAGGACATTCTTCATTCAAAAATATAAACAACGAATCTGCTAATCGAAATTGAACTCCAAAGCTCACCCACCCATGTTCAGCAATAAAAACAAGATAGAACATCAATAAAAAAATCACAAAAACGAATGGTTTCAAACTAAACGTGTCATGATGAAAATCCGTGTTCGTTCGTACCACCGAAGAAAACTAAGAACGGAAGTCAGCAATAACTGAACAACGTTAAACATCACTTTACGACTTGATATTGATCGCAATATAAATGTAAATAAGCCATTATGAATAATTTAGACACACGTTTATGTACGTAATTATTATAACGTCAGTTTATTTGAACGAATCCTGAATACACTGTAATTTTGTGCCAAATATGTGTATTTGCTTCATAAATAAGGCGTGCGTAATGTTTCTTGTATACTTAAAAGCAGTTTATACGCAAAATCTTCCAATATTTGTTTGTAAATGTTTGTTTTATTTGCATGATAAAAACCACTTGACATTAATGGCTTCCGGGGGTTAAAGGCCTTATAAAATTTAATTGTTTTGGGTTTGGCTTTGAAAACTATCAATATTATTAAAGCTTGTACCAAGAAATTCAAGAACTATAAAGTAATAGTTAAACTATCAAACTAAACTCTCTACTTTCTGTGACCTAAACAAGCCTCTGAAATGGTTTAAGTATCCTATCAAAAAACAAAATTAGTAAAACAACAAATAAAGATTACTTGTAACACAAACTTTAAAGTGTACATGAGAATCAATAGCTTTTATTTAATCTTGTCACAACAAAACTTATCACTTTCGCGATACAAGAATAATCTCATTCATTTCGTAGCTGAACTCAATAAAATAATACACTCGGACACAATAACTCAATAATCAGAACTGATAAAATCGTGGCGGGTGGTCTTAAAGCTGTAATTTTATTTTAACCTTATTTTCCTTTCATACTGTGGTCTGATAAAGTGCCAAGGGTATATCAGACTCTCTGTAAATTGTAAATTTAATAAATATTGTAATAAAACTTACATTGTTCCATGTTAGGGTTTTACCAACGGATGACTATTTGTGTGGATAGATCTTTTTTTTTTTTATTGCCATGTAGGCAGACGAGCTAACGGCCCACCTGATAGTAAGTGGTTACCGTCGCTCATGAACCTCTGCAAATTTCAATTATTTCACTTGGAGAACAGTTTGACCGGGGGATACTATTTCATGCCTACGCTACACAGTTTTATATCACATGTTTAGATAATAAGGAATATATGGAAGGTTCGATATTTGTTAGTAGTTACTTTGTGGGATTTGTAGTTACTTTGTGGGGTTACTCCGGCCGGCTTGTACCTCTAAATCTAAATGTGAAAAGATTTATGTGCAATTTTTCACAACACCACTGGCTAAAAACGGTGAAGGAAAACATCGTGAGGAAACCTGCATGTCGAAAAAGGGTTCTAAAAATCCTTTGAAGATATGTGAAGTCCCCAATCCGCACTGGGCAAGCGTGGTGAACTATGCCTAATCCCTCTTCGGAGGAGACCTGAGCCCAACAGTGGGCAGTAATCGGTTGGTACAGTACAGTACTTTGTGGGACTGCTACACAACAGCATTTCAAAGAATAGCGTATAGTGCTGTCTTTATATACCAATCCTTACAATGTCAAAGAGTAAACAGTTAACCAAATTAATAACTGTGTTTCAGTTCTCATTAAACGATTCATGTTTATTTATAACTGATTCCATGCATACTGTCATGTTCAAGGCATAATTTTGATTAAATTTGCAATTGCGTTACATAATGAACTCGTGTAGTAATTACAATTAATTAACATGAATTGATGGTTGATTATTGATGACAGTACGTGGTTAATTATGTACATGCGTTTTTCGATACATTTGGTTCCGGTGTTTTCCTTATTTTGAAACGACTGCTCTAAAGTGGAGCAGATTATGTGTCCATTATAATGTGCAAGTTTTAAATTATAATATTAGACTAGAAGTGAGGTTACATGTAGGTATGTAAGCAGTTACATAGGTTGATAAAACACCTTCACAATCATAGTTACCAACTCACATATAGACTACTATTCTAACCATTAAAATAAGTGTTGCTGATATTGATTTTCTTAATCAATTTTAATTTAGCTTTGTTGCATTGATATCATTTTCAAATGCATACTCCTTATTAATTATTATCGATTAACTGACAAAGTGAATTGAAGCTCATACAACAACAAAACAAATAACATATTTCGACCAGCTGAACTCCGTTTACACATACCTTCATGAATAAATATACATTGATGACTAAATACTGAATGAACGTGGATACTTTTATTTGTATAGATTTGTCTGCCAATCTTTTAGCTATTAGTCACTTAAAAACAAATTATACCATTCCTATTCCGAACTCACTCTTATCATAGAGGTTGAATATAATAGAGGGAACCATCAGATTTTATAACTTCGTATATGTTCGGTGCTTCACACGATTCAACTCTTTATATAAATATTTTTTTGTCTTCAAATACTATATTACATTAGCATACAAATTGCCGGTTACCATTAGATAGGCTGTAAGCTTTCTTAATCACATGAGTTCGTCCTTCTTTTCCGTCTTAACACTGGAACATGAAAGTGTTAAATAATATTTTTTTACTTTCCGTTTGATAAACTTTATGGACAACGAGACGTACTACAATGGTATCTATTCGCAAAATATACCTATACAGGTGGTAGAATAAGATGTAGTTATTACAGTAATTAAATAATTTAAACACTAATGTTCTTAACTATATTAGGTTATGTTTATCACCTAATGTAAGTGGTGAGTGACCACTTTACGATTAATCGTAGTTAGTCGATCAAGGAAACCTTTGTCCACTCTACTTTTCATGCATATTTTAATAGCTACTCTCTTTGAAAAAAAACAAGCAGCCAGGTAACAGAAGTAGCGTAATAAATATCCAAGGAACTCAGTTTAATTTCTTCTTTACACGGGGCTGTAGATTAGGCACCGAGCTCGATTGGCAAAACTTTCCTGTTTTTAATTTTCTTTAAAACATTCGTTTGTTTTATTCATTTTATTTCCTGTGAATGGAAGGTTTCCTAACTTCGAAATGGATATCTTTTGTTAAAGCTTTTGAATGAACTGTTGTGTAAATTGAACTTTAATAACGTTAAATTAAGATTGAGTTTCTAAAAACTTAATATATAATTAACTTCTCTAAGTCGTTAATGTTGAATTTTTTACCCTTTAAGAAGTTATTTGAGTTTTGTAAGTACATTTCGCGATTGTATGAAAGCATTCCTGATTATCCAAAAGTAGTCTTTCACTCTATAATGACTGTATTACATTACACTTATACTTCCATTTTTCAAATCTAGTAAGTTGTATTTATTCTACTGTTATTTGACAATGCAAACCATTGAATTCATAATAGCCTATCTTTTGAAGAAATCGTCATTTCAATAAACGAGTAATATTATTTATCTAATTGATTTACGTTGACATTCAAGCTCAACTATGTATCGGAGTAATGCGTGCTCGATCATGGGAACCTTACGAATCAGAGGACAATCACGAGAAGGCGCGCTACGAGTCCACCTTATCATCACAACCTGCCCATTGTGCGGGCATATTACTTTCACAATATTCACTGCTCTTCGACAAATGCCTCCTAGATGCAGTAGTGCGATAGAAACTTTAGTGCCGACCTTAGGAATTACAAAGGCGAACCGTACTCGAAAACATTGTTTGTATTCAAAGAGGATCAAAACAGACGCGATTGAAATAAAGTAATTATTATCGTTACCACTCTTTTAAAAACTGAATATCTTGATAACAAGGGACTTCTGTTACTTCAAGGATCTCCGTATCTCTGTCAAGAAGCACTGTGAAACACATACTAATGTTTACACTCTAAAATACCTGTTATTGTTAAGAGATAGGGGGAATGAAGTTGAATTGAAAAAATTATAAATTCTTTAATTTAAAAAATGGCTGAGTTGGTCGGTAAGTTGTTAAGTTCAATATTCATTTTATCTTCCCATCACATGATTTTTTTATCATTAATAATTAGTTTAGTACCAAAATGGTACAAGAAATGAGCCCTACAGACCTGCGTAATTTCGTAATCTTTGGTGAGGACATTCCGAACTTTCGCGAAACTTCAACAATATTTCTATATAATAACCGCCGGACACAACAAAGCGGCATCGGACTTTCGAAACATCGCAGGAATTATGACGCAAAAAAGTAAAATATGAATGATTACCAATCGGATTCTCCGGATCGCTTTGTGATCGCATAAAAACTGATATTCTGTTATAGTTTGCGAAAGCTATTAAGTTGTAAAACTTAGTGGTCTCCTCTGTCTTAATGAAATATTCCAGTTTGATTATATTAATGCCGGTCGTTTATTGTCCTGCAATATAATGAGGATGAAATAAATATTGCGATCGTGAAACGAAATTTTATTTTTATAATCCTCTGATAATATCTCTATAAAGCTTGGTTCTTTGTTTAGATTTTTTATATTTATAGCAGCTATAATACAGCACCGATGTTATTTTTATTCAAACATGAGTCACATGGCGATATGTTAAGCATTTAAAATCTAATTAGCACTATGACATAACTCTCTTTTGACGAGCTCCATAGAGAGAACAGCCACTTTTTAAGGTCATCAGAGACGGTAACTAACAACTGGCATGGCATCCACAGGTTCAATAGGTAACACGACCACCATGTCCTTCTATTATGAAAGCAGATTTAATTTTAAAGTGTAAAAGTAAATTTGTGTACCTACGTAGTGTAGGTACATACACTCTAATACGTAGGTACTACTCGTAGATATTAATTTTGTGCTCGAATATTATACTTTTCTATCAAATACCTAATTATTAAGCCTGCTACATTTTTGAAACATATTTTATACTTTTATTACTTTATACGTTTATTACGCTATGGCGGAGCAAATTAGTAAAAATTAAACAAAATTCAAAACAAATATTTATCTAAACGAAAACAACGTTCCAAATTAAGATTATTATTTTTTTTTTTTTTTTTTTTTTTTTAGTTGGAGGAAATCACCGGATCCCCGCCCGCCCCGCGGGCGGGGTATGTGGGAGTTGAACCGCACTAAAACCTCCAACCGCTCACACTCAGCGTCCGAACCCCGGCTGAGGCCAGAACCCAGCACGGGATTATGAGGGACGGCGCGACGCGTTACGCCCGAGGCATTCTTTCCCGTCGCGCCGCCCCCTCCGGACGCCGAACCGGCAGCCGCCGGCGATACGGCCACCGGCTCTCTCGGTCGGCGGGCTATCCGAAGCCCGCCAAGATGGCTGGACCGCGTGTCACCCTCCCACGGAATACCCCGCTGGGTCAGAACCAGCGTGGGTCGGGGAGCGCGGTCCGCCATCCCCCGGATGCTCTAACGCTAAGGGCGTGCTGAGCGAGACACGACACCTTCTTGGGTCCCCGCTCGCACTCGCATGCGTTGGGGACCCGAACCTTTTAAGGGGCCAGAGTCCGGGCGAGATCCCGGTTCTGACCCCCTGCTCGACGGCGGCGTCGTCGGCGGGCAGCCGCTGGGCGGAGGGAGGAATATACCCTCTCTCTGGCCCACGACGCCGCCTGCTTCTGCGAGATGGTGGACTCGCAGAATTCGAGCATCGCCTTCCAGGACTCGTCGCTCTCGAGCATCGACGCCACGACGCCCGGGAGCGACAAGTCCGGTCCTATTTTTTGGACCAGGACACACCGCTGCTGCTCCCACGCGGGGCAGAGCGCGAGCGTATGCTCTGGTGTGTCCCGGTCACATCTTACACAGTGATGGCACCTCGTCGTCGGCTCTGCCCGGTCAGCATCTGCACCATCCAGAAGGTGAGGCGTCCACGTTTGCCACGACCCACCCAATCCTTGAGGACGGGGCGGATCGCCTCGACGGTCCGCAGACCCCAAGTGGGGTTAGCGAGTCGCCGCTCCCACGACTCCATTACGGACCGCCGAGATTGGACCCTCCGGTCCCGGACCGCTTCCGGCAGGATACGCACCACGCCCCGGGCGCGAAGGTCGCATCGCCAACGGTAATCGTCAGCGAGCGCCTCCGCCTCCAGCTCCCAGGGCGGCGTCCCCGCCAGCACGCACGCCGCCTCAAACGCGACGGTGCGGTATCCGCGGATGACCCTGATGGCTACGATGCGCTGTGGCCGACGCAGGCACCGGGCAACAGTTGCCCGAGTGCGAGGCTCGGCCCAAACGGGCGCACCGTACAGGGCCATCGAGCGCACCACCCCCGCGTAGAGGCGGCGCACGGCGTAGCTGGGTCCCCCGATGTTCGGAAGCAGCCGACCGAGATGGCCGGCCGTCCTCACAAGACGGGGAACCAGCGCCTCGAAATGGGTCCGGAAGGTCCAACGGCTGTCCAGCACGAGGCCGAGGTACCTGAGATGCATCCCGACCTCGATTCGGACGCCTCCAACCATGATGTGGGCGTCGACGGGCGGCACCGCCCTTGCCCTGTGAAACCACAGGGCCTGGGACTTATGCAGCGCCACGTCGAGGCCCAGTCTCCTGATTCTGCCGACGACGAGGGCCACCCCCGCTGTGGCAAGACGGGCAGACTCTCCGTGGTCGTCCCCCCGGGCCACGACCAACGTGTCGTCTGCGTAACAAACGACGCTAAGGCCCGGGAGGAGGGCGCCCCTCAGCACCCAGTCGTACCCGATATTCCACAGGAGGGGTCCAAGAACGGACCCCTGTGGAACACCGCGCACGACCTGGAACCGGTGCAAGGTCCCACCGTACCCGGTACATTCGACCGACCTGGCCTCCAGGTAGGAGCCGATCAGCCGGCGGAGATAGAGGGGCACTCCGTGCCTCTCCAGTGCCCCCCCAATCACGGACCAGGGCAGGGTGTTAAAGGCGTTGGCGATGTCGAGCGACACCGCCAAGGCCACCCCACCCTGGGAGACGGCCTCCTCCGAGAGGGCCCGGACGCGCAGAATAGCATCTACGGTCGAACGACCCTCCCGGAAGCCGTACTGCTCCGCCGACAGATCGGGTCCAACCCCGACCAGGTGCTGAACGATGCGGACAGCCAGAACGCGTTCCAGCAATTTGCCCACCTCGTCCAGCAGTACGATGGGACGGTAACCGGCGGCTGAGTCCGCCGGGCGCCCCTCCTTACGTAGGAGGACCAGTCTGCCCGTCCTCCAGAGCGAGGGAAACCGTCCCGACTCCAGGCATGAATTGTACAGCCTCAGGAGTCGGTCCCCCAGGGCATTGAGGGCCAAGGCGAGGACCCGGCCGTGGATGCCGTCCGGGCCGGGCGCCGTGTCTTTCCTGCTCATTTTGACCACGGCTTCTTGGAGCTCATCTTTGGTGATGTGAGGCACCACCTCAGCAGTGGACTCACCGCCGGTGTTATCCGGCGGCTCGCCCATAGCAGGCGGAGTGAATCCGTCCTGCTCCTGCGGGAACAGCGCCGAAACGATGTCCCGCAGCTGCTGAGGCTGGAGACGCTCGGTCAGGGGAGGCGCCCACGGGCGCAGCCTGTCGCGCACCGCTTTATATGGGCGCCCCCACGGATCGTCGTCGAGCGTCCCCAAAAGAGTCTCCATATACCTCTCCTTGGCCTGCTTGATGGCCAGCTGCATGGCACTCCTCGCTTCAGCGTACTCGCCATACAGCCGGGCCTCCTCCTCCGCGAACGCGACGGGATCGTCGCGACGCGCGAGGATACGGCGGCGATGTCTGGCGCACCGGCGCCTCGCCCGGACGCATACAGCACGAAGCTGCGCTATCTCGGGCGACCACCAGTACGCCGACCTGTTAGAAGACCGAGGGCTGACCCGGGGCATCGAAGCATCGCTGATGCGATGCATCGTGTCCCGGAGCCACAGCGCCTCGGCCTCCACATCTACAGGGTGTGGACGCATAGGCGTCCACGCCGCCACCGTGGAGGCTTCCATCAAGCGCTCCTTGTCCAGGAGCTTCAATGCCCATCTGGGGAATGACCGGGGCGCAGTCCCGCGGGCGACCGCGGTTGTCGTGGAGGCGGAAAGATCAAACCGGATGTAACGGTGATCCGACAAGGATTCCGCCCCCACCAGCACTTCCCAACCGCGGATGCGTTGTGCGATGGCAGAGCTCGCGAACGTCACGTCCACGATGGACTCGCCCTGCCACCGCACGCAAGTCGCGACCGACCCTCTGTTCATGACACAGAGTCCGGCCGCGACCGCCCACTCCTCCAGACGCCTACCCCGAGGTTCGGTGCGGGGGCAGCCCCAAGCGACTGACTTCGCATTGAGGTCCCCCGCCAGTATCACCGGGCCGGGAGCGGAGCGCTGAGTAATCGCTCCGATCCCGCCCAGCCACTGTTCGAACTCGAGAGTAGGTCGTCTTGGAGGGAAGTACGCCCCGATCACGACGGTGTCTTCCATCTTTACCGCGACGAACCCTCGTCCCCTGGCCACCATTACCAGGGGCGGGATCGCCGCGGCTCTTCTTACGTGGATGGCCGCCAAGCCGCATTCGTCCCCGAACCAGCAGTCATCTGCCGGGGGAACGAAGTACGGCTCCGCGACCACCGCTACGTCGATTGACCACTCCGCCATGCTCTGGAGCAAGATGTCCTGAGCCCTGGCGGAGCGGTTCAAATTCCCTTGGAGGAAGCGACGGGTGCGATCCATTACGTTTGGACCACATCCATCGCTCCCTCCCCTTCTCCATCGCCCCCGCCTTCGGGCGCACTAGGCGCCACGGCGGGGTCCGAAACGTCGGCCGGTACTCCCCCGGCCGATCTCTTCTGTTGGCGCCGCTTGCTCTTGCGGCGCCTGTTGCGTTCGGTGTTAGCGCCGGACGGGGAGCAGGCTTTGCCCCCCGCCCGGTGATCGGCCCTGCGCCCGGCCGCCGCGCACAACGCACAGTGCGGGGCAGCCGAGCACACGGTCGCCTTGTGCCCGGCCTGACCGCAGCGGAAACACAGTCCGCTGCGGTCTACAGTGCTGGTGCACCTGGCGATACTATGCCCCGTGCCAAAGCACTTGAGGCATCGCCAGGCGCGCGATTCGAGAAGCCGCACGTGGGCCGCAACCCAGCCCACGCGCAGCCTGCCGGGATCCCCTGCTGGCCTTCCGGGCGGAGGAGTAGCCAGGGAGTTGGCGGTCTCAAGCGGGCATCGCACCCACACGGAGCTGGCCCCGGTGTAGCCTCGGCGAAGTTCGCCTACTGCTACGTTCTCCGGGGCACATTTGCCCTGGGTAGCGATGGCCGCCACCACCTCCTCCCTAGTGGTGCAGTCATCCAGGCCGGTCACCCGCAACTCGGCCATCTTGACCGGCCTGTGCACTCTGACCTCCTCCTCCGGCCAAACGACCCGGAGACCCGACGCTAGACGGTCCGCGACAGCACCACTGTCGGCGCCGCCGGGACACTCCAGCAATCGGGCCCCATTGGCCGTGTGCCGGATGCGGAGGCCGTCCTCCGCCCCTATCGCTGCCAAATCGATGGCCGCGCGCGCTTTCGCCATGACGTCGGGGTAATTGAGCCCCTTCGCCTGGCCGGCCGGCAGCAGTGTGACCACCACTGCAGCCCGCCGTGGCGCGCGCGGCTTTTTTTTGGCCTTTTTGGCCTTCTTCTTCCCGGCGGCGGGTGCTCGACCCGGTTGGGGAGCAACCGCGGCCGCCGGAGTCTTGTTCTTGTTTTGGGTAGCGGTCTGCGCCCTCTGCGTTTGAGGGGTCGCCTTGGCCGCTGCCCGCGTCTCAGTTTGTGGTTGGGCCGGGGTGGTATCGACCCTTACCCTCTTTGCACCCCGCTTCACCACCTCCGTCCAGCCCACATCCATATTGGATGGAGGCGGGGGAAGCGGGCGAGGTTGTGGGGGTGGGGTAGCAGTTTTAGCCCCACCACCCCCGTTCTTCTTTTTATTGGTATTGGTCCGGGTCGGACCGGCTGGTGCCGGACCCGGGCGTACGTCCGGTGAGGCGAGAGCGACGGGACGCGGCGCAGGTGTTGTGGCACCGCGCAGGGCCGCAAGTTCGGCCCTGAGTTCGGCAATTTGCTTGCCGAACTCCGCCGTCAGCTCTCGTCTGATGCGAGCAGCCATCTCATCCGGGGATTCGATGGTCTGCTGCACCCTAGCTCGCGGTGACGCGAGTCTCTTCTCCCTCCGCCCCGGCAGCCATTCGCTTTCGGTCTCCTTGGCCCGCGTCGGCGCCTTGGCCGGCGGCGGAGGAGGAGGAGGGAGTCGCGCCTTTCGTGGAGCGCGCGCCGCCTCTCTTTCGGCCTCGGCCTGCGCAAAGACCGCCAGTTTCTCCTTAAGGACGGCGACCTCAGCCGTCGATCGCTCCAATTGAGTTTGGAGCTCTGTGTCCCGGCACACGGCGGCCGCGACGACCGGCATGACCTTTTTGGCCTCGGCCGCTATCTCGCGCCACTCGCGCGCCTGGCTCCTGATACCCTTGGAGGTGTATCTGGCAGCGGCGCTGGTGGCTCGCCTCCTCAGGCTCTCCAGCATGACGACGGGGCTCTCGGAGAGCTCTCCGTCCGTCGTCACAGCCGAGGCAAAGGACGTCACCGACGGCGTCGGGGACATCTTCCGGGGCCTCCCCCGGGGCTTCGCGACCTCTTGTTGCGCGGGCTCTCGCGTCACCTCCTCGTCAGAGGAGGCGGGCGAAGACCCGCTTTCGGAGGTCCGGCGCGCCGCGGACTTCCGCTTGCGCCTTGCTCTCCCACTTTGCTCTCCAGAGCGGGCATCGCTCGCGACGGTGCTCGCGCGCGGTGCCCGCTCCGGCTTTGCGCCAGAGGCATTCGCCGTCACAGGGGCCTGGTCGCCCACCCCTGTGCGGGCTTCAGCGATGGACTCGAAGTCCATCACTCGCCGAGAAGTCGGCGGGAGTAATCGCACTAGTGCGATTACCCCCGGGCACCCAACCTCACGGCCGCTCTCCCGTCACTGTTTGGCACCACCCGGGGACCACGTGTGGGGTTAGCCTTCTAGGAAGGTGGTAGTCCCACGGACGCCAGTGACGGGGGCCCCCTTCCAAATTAAGAATCATAAAGTCATGATCGAAGACATAATAAAATGTCTGAGGAGAACAATTTTGATTACGACCATCGACCTATTATTAATGGTGCTACAATAAAATAATCATAAGCGTTAATTAGGTAAAAAGACAACTTGAAATGTTCAAAAAAAACATCGTCGAGGTGGTCCACTACATAAATAACACTACCACAACTATCGTAGTGAGATAGAAAATACAATTTGAATTATTGAAAGCTATACCAATAAATTTTCCAAGGGTTCTCAACCGAGTATGTTTAATGTATGACGAAGTAACATGACATGTTCGCCGAGTAATTAATGTAAGCAGTGCTCAGGAGTTAATTAATTGTCGGCTACTCGTGTAGAGCGCATGAAACATTTATAAAATTCATAACATGGCTAATTATGAAACATGGTCCCGTCTTTGGTTTGCGCCACCCGCGGGGCGTTCCGTACAACTATTTTTCAATAAAAACTGATACCGCGTCTGTACTTGTATATTAAATAGCTAGTGTACTGATTCTCTAACAAAATTCCCGCCACGTGCTTCGCAACATATTTTCATGGGTAGTTGCTTGGAGTGTTGAAAAAGTTTAATTAGATAAACTTCATTACTAAAGCCGCGATTTCTTGATGAAACTATGCCTGTGATCTTCTCACGGGGATACATTGTCTGTCTCCACTTTATGTGAAACTTTATCGCGTAGGTATATTCAGAGTTTACAAGATTTAATACTTTACATCAGATACAGGTATTGACTTCAATCTGGGAAGAAACGTAGGTGTTAATACAAGATATTCTGCTACGTGTATTAAATATACATTTAATAATTGTTATAAAAAGGCATATTTTCTTTAAATACCATCCCAAGTCCATAGTTTTAGACTAGGCTAGCTTAGATTGTTACGTGGAGGGATTACCTATCATTTAATATTTTCGATTGAAACAGACACAGTCGTACCTCGAACACAAGAAAAGTACAATACTACTGAATCTCATTATTAAAAAGATAATTAAACTAGAGCCCGCATTGTGTTAGCGTAAAAAACCGGAACTATAAAATTTGGTCTTTGTAAAACAAACCTTTACAAGACATCTGCAACATCGGAACGTATATGGTGCTCGTTTAATATTTATCAGCGAATTAGTATGACTAAACTAACGAAATCAATTAAATGGTTTTTTGCCGGCGACTGGTTCAGTTGGCCGAGTTGGTCGCCATTCCAGGATCTGTTGTCGCAGTCGTGTTCCGCCGATAAACGTAACATTAAGAATGTTTATGTTTGTTTATTACAAATCAAATCATGTCATTTAAATTTGTGCGTTTTTTCACGTTTTTCCAATGAACGAAGTGAATCGATATTTGTTTTCTATGGTGATGGTTGATAGACTGCTAGTCATTAACTTTAGTTTGCTGAATGTTATTATTGGCTAATTAGGTTGTAGGCTGTTTTACAACGAGCTTGACGAGTATTTTATTTAAACTTATTAACCGTAACTAAAATATTGATCAGAAACTGTAACTATAAATTTCGATACCAATATTTCGAAAGCAATTTTAAGTCACATAATCAATATTTTGATTCAAATAATCTGACTTAAACCTATATTTATTTAGCATGTTACCGCTTGCAAACATATTTGAAATACTAAATAACCAGTTCGCCAACATTTGATCACAAACAGCCTACTTAATCAACTTGTAACAAGCAGTTTCGAATCCGTAGAATTTAAATTGTTTTCAAATCCTAGATGTCGTCATAAAAGTTAGAAAGTTATACAAGTAATGCGTACGGAGCGAAGACGTGCCGTGATTTCCTTCTGTGTGGGGAAATTCTCTAACGGATCAAGTAATAACAGTTACATTTAGGTAAAATTTCGAAATTTAGAAACCGTAACAGCAAAAAACGATAGACACGTGCCAGGTCAATTCGCACTCTTTGAACAAACATCACGTACATGAACTTACTGATTTCAATAGTTTTTACCGCTCGAAGATTCACAATTTTTTACAATAAATTATTACAACGGTACGCGATTTTTTTTGTTAAATCTCGTAACGCTGTTAGTTGATGGTTTAGTAATTTGTTTTTTGATTGTTCTTTACTTTAATGAGCGAGAAGTTGTCCTATCGTCATAGGTTTTTATTTAAATTACAAAGTTGTAGCAATTGGCATTGGTAAGTACGGATCGAGTTATCTATTTTTCTTGCAAAACTAAAGCTATTTCTTATTTCAAAATATTGGTTCATTCGATGTAGTGTTTACCTATTAGTTCTGTGAATTGGCATACACCAGGTTTAACATAAAGAGATAATATTACTTTAGTTTAAGTATGAAATGCAGTGTTTCTAGTAGGAACTAGGGCAAATCTTCGATTTTGAAATGTAACGTAATCCAAACTTTAATATTGGTTTAACTGTCCCAAATAAGTACTCTTGCATAGGTCCACCAAATCATATCTACCAAATACTATTAAATTTTATTTTGAAAATACTACTAAGTGTAATTGTAATTAGTTTTAAAAATATATAGGTAATAAATAATATAGTGCTATGATAGTAAGCTGTATATCTAAAGCATAAAAAAATTCTCGAAATATACCTAAAATCACAAAGGTTTATGGACAAAGGTGAACACTTAACAACAGCTCAATTGTTTTTTTTACCTAGCTTTATAATAGGCTTCATTTAATCTCCACACAAATAGAATAAAAATGCATCAGAGTTTAAAAATAAAACTGTACTCGAGCCGAGTAAACACCGATAAAAGTTCACCTTACAAGTTACAAGTATGGGAACTTCGCAGGTCTTCGAGTTAGCATAGCCGGCAGTGTCTAGTGGACACCTTACATCAAAACAAGTGAGTGTAGCAGTGGGGAGCGGAGGGGCGGACCGGGGCGGTGCAGCCTGCGGTGACCTCCTTGCAACCAGGGCTGCCAGACACGAATCAAAAATGGCCAGTTTTTCAACATTTTGACACTTTAAAAGAAGAACTAAAATGTTAAGATGAAGCAACGAAAGACTTTATTTCAAATACCTACCTTACAGTGGTCTACTGTCTCCAGATCTCATTACACTTATTGATGAGGTGCCTAATATCCAATTATCTCATGGACTATCTAGGACGCAAAATAAAAATGCCTTCCATAAGGTGATCAACCTTACACCGTACAATAACATTAATAAATGTCATTTCATATACATCAATAAGTACGGTTTATATTTCTACAAACGAACCACAAACCCATACGAACTTTCAAAGAACCAAATGTGATAATTATAATAATATGATCCATCCATAATATGATTAGGAAAAATACCTGCAACGATAAAACGTAAATAAAACCGAATAAACTTTGTAATACTTTCCAGATATTTCAGAAATCTGGTAACCCTGCGTGCACCCTGCATCGGCACTTGCTGTTCTGAATCTAAGAGCCGGCTTTTTGCTTCGTTTCTTCAAAGATCCGATTACTTATGTAAGTACATTCATTTTATGAAATTTAATATATTACACGTGTTATTTTCAATATATTCAACTATTCCTGTACTGATTTGAATGCTTGTGAATAAACACTTAATAAACTTTAGATTTAAAATGGTGAAAAGTTGTATTCGTTACAAACTGTCATTTATGGTATAAGTAGCGCCATCTGTTGCGCAGTAGCTAAACGACTCGAACGTTGTATTGCGTGAGACTTGATACATCCATTCAAGCTGTCTGAATTAATTTACTTAAATCAGTATGAATGAAAAGTAAATATTTTGAGATTAAAAATTCAGATTTTATAAATTTAAATTACAAATAACCGTTCTTGCTAAAATCGAGTGTAAGCTTAAATTCTAAATTTGAATTGCAGTTTATTTAAATAACAAGTTTTGGTGGCTATTTTTTGTTTTAGTCACAATGACGAGGGTCACATTGCAGTTGTTATCAAACTGTATTCTAGCAGAAGCAACATAAAATGCAGTATTATAATGAGACAGTCGCCCTGCAGTTTCCTATGACGCTAAAATTACAAATTGTAATTGTTACATTCACGGATACAAACGCAATTTACATGCAAATTTGACATTATAACTAAAACCGGCATCCTGTCGCTTGCGATTGATTTGCATATTTTTTATTAAAATATCAGGAAAAATAACAAAACGTTTCATTGTGAGAGCGATGCGCCATTGTTGACGTTTCCGGAGCAAATGTTAATTATTCATAAATTTTGGTCATCGCGTCCACATCTATGCTTTGATTATAATATGTGTAATGTATGTTATAATGAACAATGAATGGATTGTCAATGATTAATTACACAGAACGGTGTTTAATGTTTATAATTTTGAAATCGGGGACGTTTTAAAAGCATATTTTTTTATTACCGTGTAGGCAGACGAGTCAACGGGCCACCTGATCTTAAGTGGTTAAAAGCATAATTGATTTCGATAGACCTGTATTTTTAACGAGAAGAAATCCAAAATTACCTACACTCGAATAATTACCACCTCGACTTGACATTGAGACATGTGTGACTAAACTTCATTGTTTATTCATTCCCTATGATAAGATAATAAGTTAAACAAATTCATTCTCTGTTCACACAACAATGCCCCAAAAGTTTATGTAAATTATTATAAACGAACGCGCATTTCCCATGCGTAGTTCTTATCTGCTTAGCTATTAATTTGGAGGCATGACAATAATGTGTAAGGATATTTTTGTAACATTATAATGTCAGGATATTGACAAACTGTGTAGTCGAACAACTGTGTAGATAACATCGCAACTCGTCACCTGAACGGAAGCAAGACGATTTCTGTTACACAAAAACCGCATTAGACACTCAAAATTAAACAAAATTATCATTAAGTTAATCATTTTAGAATAAGGCACAGAATAAGCAAAATGAACGTGAAAATCCTTAGAATAGTTTAGAATTATAAATTTATTTTTTCATGTCTTCTGCTGTGTTTCCAAATTCTTCGAAGTGGGTATTAAAAATCACACCTGCGAGGTTATTATTGAAGTATTGAAATAAATAAATAAGCAGACCTCGTCCAGATGTTTCAACGGCGAATTATTTTTCAAGCATTAAATCTTATTTGAAATAAAGTATTCGTGTATTATAAACATCTGCGTCTGAATAAACATACATACAGGTAAATCAGAATGGTAAATGACTAACTGTAATATAAATATCAGAAATAGTGTAACTAGCAGCGCACGCTCTAGTCAAACAATCTTTCAGCCGCTTCCATACGGCTTACAATTTTAAAATGAATCCGGTGTACATCGTAAAATATTCGATAAACAGGGTGTATATGTTTGCTTTCGCTGAGTTTAACATGCTATTAAACAGTCGTGAAATGGACAGAAATAATCGGGTCGATCCGTTATATCGAATCATTCGTATGACGCTGGCGTCTGCAGACGATCCAACGCACTTAGGGGCCATTGCTATGCCGTGATGCCGGTCCGGCACGCACACTTTGTTGCCGGGACATAGCGTTTACCTTATTTGCTCAAGGTTAGATTGTCGAATTATACAATGTCCAACATTCTCTAGCCTAATCGACTACTGTTCTACACGTGTTGTACATAGACGTGGTATGCATGTTATTGGCATGGCTTTCCAGATTTTTGATGGCGAAGTTAGTGAATAAATGTGTTCTGCTACATGTGCAGTGACCGAACACCAGACGGCTTTGTTTTTGTGAGACACGGCGTACGCCCGCCGTCTGCGGTTTTACGTTCCTTTCGATTATAGTAAATTGCATCATAGTGTACCTGCAAAGCTATTCCTTGCTCATTACAGTTTTATAAGAATGTCTCTTGTCTCTTTATGACGAGTAACATAAAATTGTATTTAAAAAAAATTATAAAATTTCTAAGCATTACTTACGATTTGTAAATGTTCTTTAACAGTAAGTAATACGCTGGACGTGATGCGATTCAAATGCGCAATGCACTGAACATTGCGAGAGTGTCTGCCGACGTCATCGCGGTGCCTCCCGCGGTGCTCCTGTTCTACAACTTTTTACTCATAAATGCTTGGCTCGTGTCTTTTTCGCTCTTCCCGATCGGAATTCGTTGAAGGATCGCCGCGGCCGGTGGCAGACGTCTTGTGACATGTCAACGAGCGAACGTGCCCTGCTTACGACCCGTACGGTCCAATTAAACGTCATCGTAAGCGTAACTGCAACACGGACAAACAATCCGTGATGCAATCGAGATCTTTACTGTTGTACCTTGAACAACCGTGAAAATTCTTCAAGTACGGAAATCGTTAAACGCTCGCTAATTACAGTTTTTTCTTGTAAAAACAACTTGTAATTTTGTTGTAATCAAAATACTGTTGAATTAAGTTGAAACAAGACTTGAATGAAAATAGACATGTCAATGACCGATTTGTCCATTGACGAAATCGAAATAAAGGGAATAAATAAAGATTTCATAAGGGACCACGGAGTGATGATAATTAAAGCTTAGTATATACATTGTTATTTAGAGTAGGTATGATGAGAAGAACGACAGAAACATATTATTAATTAAATCAGTATGCAAAACTATTTCTTTAAACAAAAGATGATATTATTTATGATTTAGTGAAAACAAAACCATCTCTTAGAATGAACAAAAACCCGTAAAACGGAACATTGCAGGCAGTATAGTGATACAATTATGGAAAAGGCCGAGCAAAGGTGTCGCGGAGGCCGGGAGCGTACACGTGTTCTCGTTTGAATTAATGTACACAGGGCTATCTGCTATCACAACCAACCTGTAATGTTCTATATCTATTCGTACATTACTATTATTAATCCTTATATCTAAAGTTTAACGCTAGCTCTTGATAATATTACCATACGTAGGGGTTGTATTGGATTCTAATCAGTGCATAACTCCATAAGCGTCCATACATAACTATTGCTAAGTTATATTATCAAACATGTTCTTACCTTCTTTACGATGTCAATTCTATAAAATGAATTTATTGGAAGGTAGTAGTAGTAGTAGTGTCTACAAAAAAAATCTCAAATGATGGCTAGTAGCTGCCTAAGCCAGTCTGTGTACCCATTCTTGGGGTAAACCTTCAACGTGATGTTTCTAAGGAGACAAAACATTAGACTAACCGTATACTAGAACGAAGTGGCTGTCTAAACCCAATTACCAAAATTATCAAATTAAATTCAGTGATTCAGTATCTATAGTGGGTACAAAAATACGAAGAAATATTTTATTTTCTTCTATTACTTACTATACGTACATTCATACGTATCTACCTGTTCAGTGCTAAGTAGAACAAATCTAACCATCTGTGCATCTCTAATATCTTCACTTCACGTTAAAGTGCAAATAAACCATATCCCACACTTGTCAACTGACACCTATGACACCTATAGACAGCGCTACTAGACATACGCTAATTTTGGTTAGTTCCCAATTGAGTGGATATACCTACCTACAGTATAAAACAAAAGAAGATCCCGATTCATTTTGAAAGTAAAAGTCGTCATTAACAAATTTGAACTAAAAGAAGCTCATAACATACAATTTTACTTATTAGGTATCCGACTAGAAAAAGACTAGATAGACAGTCCATCAGGCTCTAACAAAAAATCACTTTATAAAAATAAACATTTAAAAATGCAGCTACCGCTGAATGCTCCGGTGGTAGCCCTTGGAATAACAGAAAGAAGCCGCTCGCCTTTCCATTGAATCAAATTCATATATTTTGTGATTCAGTCGCCAATTTCATTTGTACCGTTTGAAAAACAATCGTCTTTAAGATTGCTACTAAATTAATAGATAACCTCACCACTTCTTGCTTTGGAATCATAAGTGTAGATCGAATTATAGAAATACAAATAAAAACGTGATAATATTGGATGCAATAATAAAGTGATGATCAGGAAGAGCAGAATCATGATAATATTGCACCCCACGCATCGTTATATTTGAACAACAAGCGTATGAAACCGACACATGAGTATTAGAGGACATCAATAAAGTTTCGATTTAAGAACGCTAACATTGTATTAGCCCACGCGTGTGTTTGTGTTGACGGTACATTCCGCGGATTGTTTTATTGGATTATGCGACGAAGCCACGAAGCAGCTATAACTATTCAGTGTCGTCTTTTGTGTTATGGAAAAACTTGTTCTTGAACCCATGTAGTGTGAAAGTGTTGTTTATTTTTGCAGTTTAATGTTACATATGTACACATATTATCGGTCGAGCGGCGCGGCTGTCATCGAGCCGAGGTGCGACCCGGCTCGGGATTCGTGTCGTTAGCACGGACAATGCCAACACTTCAACTGCACTCACTAGTATTGTTTTCATATTATTATCTCCTTTTTGGAATTATAAACTTGTTTTCATATCTGTTTGTTAGTCTTGAAAGTCTTGTTTTTAAGATTACAACGATAAAAATTAAATTTTATCAGAATTAGTAACTTAACAGTGAACGTAAGATCAGTACTTCTTACGAAATTGCGGTTACACATCTCATAACACAAAATATAATTTAGTGAACAAAATTTACGCTATATTTTTTTTAATAACTTTGATCGGACAGAATCCATCAAAACCCTATTCCGTCGACCGACGACTAATGTTTATTTGGACATATTTATGGCTATAGTTCCGCTTTTTGTGCAGATGGAAATATGTGTGGCGGATCGCACGTCTGCGCGAGATTTCGGACACCTCTCCGCTTACTAAATTTAATATCCTCTGCTTTTATGCCGACGACTTACAAAAAAACTATGAAATCGCCATTGTGTCGGCGACACGAATGGCAGTTCGCGCCTACCGGCCACTCATGAAAATTATTTTGTTTTTATCTCTAAATGTATGTTTATGATAACACCTGTTTCACTGATGCCTCCGCGATCGGTGTCAGCGCAGGCTTGTCTCGATTTTTTGCCAATTTAAAGACTATAAAGAGACCCGCATTGCCAGCTAATTCAACCACTGTTCACTGAATTACGAATACGTTTACTCGCGTCGCCGAGATCTATTCTTCATTCTCGCCTCGTGTTTCATCAAAATACATTACGTACACAAAAAGTCGTATTGTTTAAAACTTTTCTTCCAAAGACTGTTGCGTATTTGTACATCTTACGAAGTAGAATGCCATATGGTGACCGATGTTTTTCCAGTAGCTCGTTACTGATCTTGTCACGATTCATTTATGGTCACGGATAATTCATATTTCTTAATTCATAAATCAATCGTATAAATCTTAGTTCATGTCAACTATAATGATGCGGCTGTCAAAGGAGACCGCGGCCATGGTCCAGCTTTTTGCATAATTACGAGGTAGGAATGCCGTCCGTTTGTCATAACAAAGAAATATAACCAACTGAATTGCCATACGATTTTCGGGAAATGACGTCATGTGTCATCGGACAGGTCACACTAATGCATAGGTTACGTTGACCGTCATTTCAAAATGTAATTTTATAAATTTCAGTGATTATATTTAGCTAAAATATTTACCTAATACCTACTAGGTACCTACTTGTTTTTTTATTTAAATGTTAACTTGCTACTATGAGAATATCGTTAGAGTATAATGACTAATGTGAACCAATCTATGTAAAACACTTAAATCCAAGAGAATATAAATTTAGTGAGTACGGAATATCCTCAATATAACGCCAAATGAATAAACACGAAGAAATTACAGATAGTGCAGTCTTAAAGCAACTTAAAGTTATAGATTTTAGTAACACAATCCATAAGACTACAATAATCGTACATTTCTCTTGACAACGTTCCTTTGAATAAAGAGAGTTAAGCGAACAGATACAATGTCGAAGATTTGTTTACTCAGGGCTAAGAGATCTAACATCGCGTGGTTACTTTGATCATAGTGATCCTTGAAAATTAGACTCTTGTGTGATACAACATAAAGAATAATTCCGCTTATTCCAAAACAATTGTCGTATCTATGTGCAGATAGCGCGCGGACCTCTCGCGGGACTAAATTAGTACGCTCTCAAATGTCATCGTTCACTATGATATCGCAATCAAAACTGACGTGGGAAATATGCTCGTTTGCGTCTAAACTTACAGTCGAAATCGATAAATTCAACAATGAATTATAGTTAGACCAGACGTTGCATAATTCAATCCATATTCGACCATAGATCGTTTTATGAATTTAAATAGCGCAGGCATGCAAGTACCTACTTGTAAGATGCAAAAAGTATTCAGCAAAAACAAACATGTCATAATAAGTGGAAAAGCTAAAGCGTACATGTAGCACAGTATGCAGTGTCCGGGTGCGCATACGGGATGTGAACGGTACCTGCTCAGATACCTTCCTGTTTTGATACCCGGTTTTTATATGCAAGAACTCGCATTCCCTTACGTCGAACTTCAATACTTATCTAGAATAATTATGCACATTCGTAATATTCAATTTCTTAGGAATCGCCTCGGTATGCATACATTAAAAATGAATAATCATTTTAATTATCGTAAAAAGTTGGTTAACGGGACGAGTCGAGCATCATTTAAAATAAGAGTTTTGGAACTGTTATAAAACGTATGTTTGTTTGTAAATCAAATAGAACAAAGCCACGTCTTAAAATACCCTCATCAGAATAATTTCGTATTATACCTACATCAGAAACAGAATATGTAAAATCTCTAAGGGTCCATGATTGTATTCTTTTATAAAGAGCCTGTACTTTCCTTTCCGAATTGACATCCAAATCAGATTAATCCAATCAATGGAAATTTATGACGCACCCGAGCTCGAGCGAGTCTTGCCATTGAGAGATCTGCATACAGACTTACTAATCAGTTCCCGTCCAACAAACCATATCTTGGGATCCACGACTACCTTTACTGACTTCTAAGAAAACTTTAATGCGATTTCATTTTAATAATCTCGGACATTAAGAATGTAGTTGTTTAGATTATCTTCTGAATAATAACACCAGTTTTGCGCTTCTGAAATTATACTCAAATTTGCCAGACTCTTCGAAAATCACACAATGCGTGTTTTTGCGGCAATTACGAAGACGTGGAGAGCGGTCGCCTTCTTTGCAAACATGCCATTGATTTATATGTCTGCTTTCGGCGGGATAAGAGTAAAATATGAGATGACCCATCAAATATTCAACCTTTTTGGGACACAGGAGCGACTCTTTAGCATCATTATAATAAAAATACGACAGTTCATATTGAACTGCGCACAACAAGATTTGAAAATTAACTTATGTTTTTATTTCATCATATAATTTGGCAGATTGATCATTATAATTCTTGACAAATCAATTATTATTCGATAACAACATAATTTAAAGGCAATAACATGTTTAACTTGCCTAGTTCAACCCTATTAGATTATTAGATATTGACCTACATTCAAATCCACACAAAAACGTGTAAATTTTTTTAAAAAACTTGAGTAATTGAAAAAGCAAACAAGACTTTAAAAATTGAGAACAAAAGTATCAAAACGTTTCAATCCATTCACAATAACTCGGATATATTTCATCAGGAGTTGTCACATGATCCGTTCGAGATTCATCTTTAATTGGGTGAACCTGGCCACGTTTTGTTTTTGAATTCGGCCCGTCATTAGTGCGTGACTTCAGTTAAAACTGAGATACCTGCTCGCTGATTTCATTTTGATCAATTTTTAGAGTTCATTGCTAGAGTGGATTTAAAAGGGATTTTAACGTTAACAGATCAAGATGTAATAAAAAGTAAAACCGTAAGTTATAAAATATTTAAACAAAACAAATCCGAAACGATGGACAATAATTGTAACTTGTCATCAAAGAAGTTTTAAATATCCTTATTTTAAGTCACACTTATCATGTCATATTTTCTTAAAATAAAACATATTAAAACTCAGCTAATTTGCCCCAATTACTAAATATAGTCCACAGAACAACACTTTAAACCTAATCTGTAGCTGTTTCACTCAAATATCAATAATTATTTACTTGATATCTTGACAGACTGATTGCACCGTTTTCTGGGTCTCAGGTAAAAACTTATGTCAGAACGTCCTTGAAACTAACTTACTATTAAATTAAAATAGTGATGTATTAACTTTACTAATTTTTAATTGCGTTCTGAGAAAGTGTTGTGATAACTTGTGATATGGTTTTCATGCTTCTAAACTTCATTTTATTAAGTTCTTGATAATCTTTGAAGTAAATCAAATTAGTGATTTACGAGCAAACAGAAAATATACTTATCTATTTGACACTGATTTTACATGTTAATTCTTAAATACTCGCATCAGGTCAAGTCAAGTTCATCAAGTTCAACATTGGGTGGCAGCCACATGTTGTTTTCTATGGGTGCTTATTCCCATTTACCTTAACTACATTCATATTATACGTGGATACTACAATCAAACATAAAAAGGCAAAAGAAAGGCTTCTGGATATATTTGACCCAAAAATATCAAACTCATCGGCTCCATTAAGCTGTTTTGTAATGAAATATCAAGTAGCAAGTTTAACTGCAATACCAGCCCGTCCGCCCAGCGGGGTGTCGATCATTTGTGACGATGTGGTATATTTATCGATTTCTTATTCACAATATCCTAAAAGGTATATTATTTGCTGCATATAGACATACCGCTTTTTCTTCTGCTCATCAACGTTATCTTTCTGAGCTCGAGGAAAGACATCATGAGCATCTAGGATGTTAGTTTTTCTTTGAGTTATGCAAATGACAAAGCAGTTTGCGTAACTGAAGAAAAAAAACTAATTGAAATAAAAAAATTAACTAAAATAATTGCAATAAAGGGTTAAAAAAAATAATTCAAAGTTTTAATAAAGATAATAATGCTAGTATTTATTTTCTACTTTAAGGTAAAAACAACTTCAAATAAATAATACTAACTTGAACTGCAACTATTTTGTTTCTATCTGCATGAGTTACCTTATTCACTTTCAATAAAAACAAAATGAAAAATAAAAAAATAATACATAGTCTTCTTCTTTATTTGTGTAGGGCTCTTCCCATTTCATTAAATATATAGTATTTTTAAGCAATGAAAACATTATCAACAATTAACTAAAATGAACAAGTAAGAATGATCTTATAAGACACTATTATTTAGTACAAAAACATACATTGTCGGTTATCTTTACTCTTGATGATGAAAGTTGTTCCTCGAATCATTAATGTGTTTGTCTTGATGAAAACCAATAAAATACTACTTCTCTACACAGACGTCATCATTGATTTTCAACTAGGACTGGTTAAACGTATGACTGTTGTAAATTTCATGTCGCTTATTCAATTAAGAGTCTTGGATTGGATGACATAAAACTTGTAGATAGGGCAATAAAATACTTAGCAATTACGAGTCAGAAAGGGTAGGGATAAAACATTCTGCGGTACATTTTGTTCCAACATGTTATTGAAATCTCAGGCATTCAATAATTATTCGAAAAATAAATATTACTAATACAACTTTTATTCCAAATCCATCCTAGAAGAGGAAGAAAAAGAAGTACAATAAGCATAGAACTACAACTATTTTGCTTCTATCAAGCAAGTTGAATAGATTTAATTAAAAGTCAGTTATTATTTACGTACGATAAGTGACGCGATGACTTGTCTTCTACATGGCAGCAAAAAAAATATTTCTGATTCTCACGTTTTACAGTAAGATAGAAATCTCTTAATAAAAAAACTAGACTGAAGATGCAAATATATTTTTAACACTTGCCCATAACAATATGAAGATTCTCAGTAAATAAAAACTTCATTGCCATCTCATTACTATCCTTAATTATGACAGTCGTCCTTATATGAATGACTTACTTGCTCGTGCGGTTACGAGACTGCAAAAAACGTGGTGTGGTTCCACAAGAGCAGGCCTATATAGAGCAACTTGACAGCTGATAAAAACCCTTCTGATACATTATCTGGACGTGCTGATGTTAACGACTTTTGATAACAAAGTTAGATACAACATTTTTCTCATTCATCGGAGCTTGGATGCATTCATGTTCAGTTTAATTCATCTTGATTCCAAGTGCACGTTTCTTTTCCTGTTTTGTTCTGAGCTAATCTGCTTTATACTCGTTTATTTGCTGCAGTATATTTAACTGTGATTGCACTTTATTCTGATAGATTGTCTATTTCTCTTCTTAATTGTTTCCAACAATTGTTTTAAGAAATTCGTTGTTACAAATGATTAGGTATAAAAATGTAAAATTTAGTATACTTCAGTGTCTTATTAAGTAGGAAATGGATAAGAAGTGATTAATTTTGTTGTCAGTATTTTTATATTTTTAGGGTTTTAAATTTGTGTAGAGTAGATAAGCTGTTATGCGGGTGCTTCTTTGTTGAAGATCCATAATTTATTTGAACAACCTTAACTCATCTGTTTTATGTGATTTCGATTTAGTTTAGTTATAATTTAATCGTAATGTATTCGAATATTGACCCACCACGTGGTTCTTCAAATTAATTTCTAGATTGATCGTTTGTTACAGAGTATGAATACTTATGTAATTTTTTGGAAGGTCATGGCAATAAAAATTGAAACACACACCTACACAACAATATTGAGAGAACACATAAACTCCTTATAAATAGCATTGATATCTTGAAGTAAAGGTCCGGTCGATGCTCGTACAATGTTTAATTGCAGCTATTAGAACAGATGGCTTATTCATTTGTAGAGCATTCGTTCGTTGTGCTCATGTCGTAAACTAGCGATTCGTTCCCGTTCTGATGTTATTGTAGCATTTTGTCTATGCTCCGCCATTTTATTGACCCATTTTGTTGTACTCCGACTGCTTTTCCGATAGTGCGCACATCGCCATGTATGTATTTGTTAGTTTTTATGTCAAACGATATCGAATAGAACAAAAGGTTTTATTGGTTCATGAAAATAGATCGTATCGTCGTGTTAAAGAAACTCTTATAAACGATTCTAGTCGTATTAACTGAATGGAATTTAAATTTAGTAGGAAAATAAGGTAATAGGAGAAATTTTATCTACCTAAATACAAGTTAGGTCTACCACAATGACAATTTTATTATTATTACGATCATAACTGTAATTGACTAAAATAGGGGACTGACATAATTGAAGCAACTTAAATGTTTTCGGACTTTAGACGATAGTCATGAAGACTACCAGAACTTCATGAGCAAAAATACAAATTAATATACAAAAACATAAATACTCATTAAATACCTTTATCAAGTCTCATTTTAATTACAAATGATTATGCACTTTAATTCTATTACAAAATAAATTATCACGATTTATAACAATGAGCGAATTGAAAATAATTTCGACACAAAGCAAGGGCGAAGTGACGACACGATAAATTTCGTTGTACAAAACAGCTCTATTAGCATTTTCATTGTGGTTAATTGTATCGATAAGAACATGTAAGTGCTGTCACGCCTTGTCACTGTGTTGACTGAAGTCTTCGGGGATGAGCAGGATGGTATTCAACAACACGAACCATTTATTAGAGAAAAATCGCTATTTAACTTTTTTCTTCCCTTCATAATATAACTTTTCTTTGAACCACAATTGGCTGTATGCTGTGAGATCTGTCTTCTATCTCTTGAAAGATGGAATACGTTGTACATGTTATATTATATGCAGTTTAAAATGCAAATATAATATATATAAGACCATTTCTTTTGAGCTAAGAAACGAGTACAGTGAATCAAATTCATTCCTGTTAAGAATTTCAATATAACAATCTATTTTATATACATTATATAAAGTTCAATATAACCTGTTTATAATAACTTAACTGTGAAATAATGTTAAACTTTACGAGCCTTTCAAACTGCGAACTACTCGTCCTTGATAGGATATCTAAAATAACTAGTAACTACAATCTAACCAATTTTGAAATCTGATAATTTAGATAGATTTGTATATTATTATAGTATCGAAAGGAGTACTGGTATATTGTAAATATTTATAACTATGACGTCTATGTAACTTAATGTGCTTCAAGGGAACATTTTTACAGTGTTTTTCAAAAGGAGTTCCTATGTGATAAAAATATAAATATTTTAACGCAAATATACTTTGAAATAAAAAAGAGCAGAAAACTATGCATTTCTTAAAAATAACACTGGCTGGATGAGCGATGTATAAATTTACAAATTTAAAGGTTTATTTATGACCTTGTCAACATGATAAAGAATTCTACGTTTATTCCATAGGTATAAATCTACAGATTATGAATAGATAAAAATACCTATTTAAAAAGTAAAGCATGAAATGATTCTGATTGAGATCACGTAAATGTAATGTAATGTGTCTAAAGAAAAAGAAATGTTGTTAAATTTATAACTAGATATACCAATTGGTCATTGAACCTTAAATATATGCTGTTTGTAAATAACTTTTCAATTATCATTTGTTATAATTTGTTTTTGATAGAAGAAAAAAAAAATTACATTAAACATAAAATATCTTTTTACATATAATAAAAAGTTCCCATCTTCATGACACGATAATATAAAAAATAATTTCCATAAATAAATACTTTCAAAACAAATAAACGACGCAGTTAGACGTAAGTGGTATCCTGTAGTATAAATATTATGTTTTATTAAATAATAAATAAAATTAACGATTGCAATAACAAATTGACGGCATTATAAATTCTACAAGAAAGCGAGACAACGACTAATACTGTCAATTTAAAGTTATAACTATTTCCAAGTACTTTTTCATTCTGCATGAACATGTTCACAAACTATTCGAATTCAATTTTGCTTTCGTGAGTGAAAAATATAAATAAAGTGGAACGAAGGTATGACACGAGTTGGTTGCGAGTTATTGGTCCCCGTGCACCGGCGCGGCGCGGTCGTTCAATTTCTCTAATTAACGAACGATCCCTTAGATAACGCACGCTGACAACCTTATTTGTGGCAAACAAATCTTTAAAACATAAATTTTACCGTACACGCTCAAAGCTTGTAAACTCTATGCACGTCTACATGTACGCGAACTGTTAAAGATAAATTTATAATTCAGTTGGGAACCAAGCTCCTTTACCGCAGAAATTTGCACAAAATATATCAAACAGCCACTAAAATACATCGTTACGGATTACGGAATTAACATGCGGGTATTTCCAGAATCTATGCTAAACTCGGTTCTATGACAGTTTTATTGCTCGAAACAATGTTATCTACGATTAGAAAAGTGAGCAATTGAAAATTCATACGGCGTCTAGTTGTAGCGTTCTCTCACTAAATAACCGGGAAAGATTCACTCTACAATTTACATTTGTCATATAAATAAAAGAAGCAAGCGCCCTCATTAGGCGGACCACGGTCCACGACAGAGAGCACGGAGCGTGTTGCTACCACCGCTTGCTCCTCCGCACCAATAACGTGGATTTGTCAGGAAACATCCACATAATTGCTCACACAACTCCACAGCTTCTTATTATTTTCATTCCTTCCATGGGGTTGCGGAGGTCAGCACGACTGAAGACGGCAATTCTAATTATGCCACTGAATATATTGGAAACTATTTTTTTTCACGTTATCTAAGGGGAATTCTATTTGGTTAAGTTCGAAAGCACGAATTTTGAAATGTAATAAGAGTTAATTTATTGAGGGCCGGTGTTATCTACGATGAAAGTGAGTGGGTAAGATCGACCGCTATCATGTAGTATAAGCATTGGTCAATTTGTCCTGACTGCCGCCGCTGACAATCCTTAACAAACATTTTTTATCCCTATTATTTCTTCTACGTGGGTAGAAAAAAATATGAGGTTCTTAGTAAGGTATACTTTTATTACAGTAATTAAGATATGGCTGTTATATTAAAGCTTTTAACGTTAAAGAAATTTTATCCACATAATGTTTGTCTTGTTAATTGTGCTCATATTTTCAAGAATTGTGATATTAGTTTAATCAAATCAATAAAGCCTTGTACGTAATTTTTTGTACGTTTACAAATACTTAGGCACTATTTTAACAGACATTTATGTTTATGAACCTAAAAAACCGTTTTTGCGATTCTTACATCGATATCAAAACATTTAGTAAGTCGAAACTCGTCAAATCAGAATGCAAAAGGTGAAATTATCGGTTGGTGACCGCTTGTACACATCTGGCACACGCTTACCATGTCATCACGATTTAGTTTACGATCCTGGGAACCGATGGCAACACGTCATACTGCCAGCACCTCCATGAATATTATTATGGAATGTGTTTGTTATTATAATATCATTTTAGTTAGAGTATAGAAAAAAATCTAGTTCTGGTCAATTGTACCTTAATTATAGTCGTGGTGGCCGAGTGGTTGAAGCGCTTGCCTTCCGTACGGGAGGTCGCGGGTTCAAAACCGGCCGGCTTGTACCTCTAAATCTTAATATGAAAAAGATTTATGTGCAATTTTTCACAACACCACTGGCTAAAAACGGTGAAGGAAAACATCGTGAGGAAACCTGCATATCGGAAAAGGGTTCTAAAAATCCTTTGAAGATATGTGAAGTCCCCAATCCGCATTAGGCAAGCGTGGTGGACTATGCCTAACCCCTCTTCGGAGGAGACCTGAGCTCAACAGTGGGCAGTAATGGGTTGTTACAGTACAGTACAGTACAGTACAGTACCTTAATCGTAATTTATTGTACCTACTGATTTTGCTGTAAGTATTCAGAACTAGATACTATAGATAACGGAAATAGATTTGTAGGCTAGATCTTTGCAGCGGTGTCATTGGTGTGCTTCTGTTCATGAGCGATAGTGAGCTCTTTGAAATTAATTGTAGGTTTGTGGATTTTAATCAGGTAAGATGAAAATAAATACACATCGTAGAGAACAATTTAATCAACTTCTTAAAAAATGGCGGTATAATTATCAAATATTATTAGTTTGAAATACAAGTTTCTGACTTCCACTAAACCTACACTGTACCTATGCAATTTACCTACAGTTCATGAAACCCAGTCGGTAAAAAATAAAAAAAATCAGTCAATCAGTGTCGGTACTGCGAGTAGTAGTTACGAGCTAATTAATTTATATTTAATTTTCCTGCACCAAATACATTAGGTATTTTATCAGAATATCGAAAATCAATTTTATACGGAATGATTTATTAAATTCTGGTTGTTTCCAGGAAAATCATCGCAAATACGTTTTTCGAATAAAAATAGTCTTTAATAATTCCAATAGCGGTCGATATGTCATTGCTTAAATAACACGACAAGTAACGAGTTAATAAAATATTCTATAAACATTGTGACGGTCTCGCAATACAGACGCCGATGGCCGATTCTCTGAAGTCGTTTGGAAAGCAGGCTGTGATTTGCAAGGTCACGCGTATAACACGGATGTTCCCGATATTGAAATGTACAGACGTGCTTTATTCACCTACATATCAACATATGCAATTTGAAAAGATCAGAGCCAAGTCGCACGTCAAACAACATTGTGTACCTTGACGCGACCACGGAAGCTATCTTTTCGCGCGGTGAAAGCTCGTAGCCCGGCAGTTGCCCAATGCGACAGTAGTATGAGAATCAAATACTCATATTGAATACGAATCGAAGGAACGGTACGACACTCTGTATGGTAAATACCGTATCGCGAATTATTAAATTATTTATGCCGCATATCGCGGTGCGCCGAGTGCCGAACGCTGAACCACAATATCGGGAATCCCTGTTCGCTACTAATGCAATAATTTGGCGTATTTTACAATTGCGTATTGAATATTAAATAGTTAGTAAATAGTTTATGTTCTGATCGTGGATTTGAGAGTACGTGATCCGGCGCGGTCAGTCGTTGTGAAATTGTGCGACACACGGGTAACATACGTTAACAAGTGCTCGTTACAAATAAAATTTTATGTTCTCGTTGTATTTAGATTTATAACTGATATACGATAGATCGGCTGATCTATTTCTAACAGCACTGCGGTAACATCTCTGCGTATGTTTTTTTCGAAGCGCGAATGAGAATTGATGAAACAAAATATTGCTTTGTTTATTTGATTGTTTTGTTCGTTTTTCATTTAATTGTCTGTTGTTAAAATTATCAATGAATACGAAATCTTACCACACAGAAACCAGTTATTTAAATATTTTAGAATCGTACTCAGATTTACAAATAATCTTTTTTAAATCTTTATTTTTATAAATGGAAAATTATAGGCAACTGAAGACATTGCTCTAATTATGATTGTACTATTTAATTACTGTTTATCCCCTTATCTGAGTGACACAGCAACACAGATTCATATCAACAGAGTGCTTTCTTCTTAATAACATTGGAGTGAGTTTTTTTGACGCTGTTGAGTATTGACACTAATAAAATTACTAAGTACAGATAACCAATAACCCCTGGAAAATGAATGCCTCCTTTAAACAATAATATTACACCTTCATTTTATTATCTTTTACACTATTGTATACAAGTCGCAATTAACTGCTCTAGTGCATGCAAGTCATCCATAACACGCAACATCAGTTATTGTGTTATGACACTCGAGTACATCGCGTGAGTGCAATCGCAACCTAAACAGAAATGATTTAATTTCATAGCACACTGACTCGAAGGGAGTCCCTTAAGTATCTATAGAGTTAACACGATAACAAAGTTAATGTTGGCTTTAATAGAATTTTCTATTGATGTAACCAGACAATTGGTATTTGGATAAACCTCGTATGTGAATCTGGATTCTGGGAATGTGATTAACGAGTATAGAGAAGTATACTTACTTAATAAATGAAAATAACTATGCTAGAATCATGGAAGGTATTATGGTGCCTACTGCTTTGGTTCACATTAAAACTGATTTTTTACATTAGTTAATATATAATCTAATATATAAAATTCTCGTGTCACAGTTTTCGTTGCCATACTCTTCCGAAACGGCTTGACCGATTTTGATGATTTTTTTTGTGCTTATCTGGTATCTATGAGAATCGGCCAACATCTATTTTTTATCCCCCTAAATGTTAGGAGTCAACGCAGACGAAGTTGCGCTGGCAGCTAGTATTATCTAAAATTTTAAAACTATTTCAATCCTATCATGGTATCGAGTGTCTACAAAACGGAAAAAAGTAGATATAAAATATTGTTATTTATTTCGGTGTCTTACAAACTCAAATTTGTAAACTGTTATAAAAATAATAATGGTTATAACATCGTTTATCATAATAAGAGTGCATCGCGTGACCCGCCTCCCTTCCCGCTAGTGTTGACTTAATAGAGTGCTCGAGAACAAATTTAAAACACTGCTTGTTATAACTTGCATGATTAATAGCCGAGGTTTGAACGAGGGTGCTCAATCACGACGCCATAAACGTTACACTTGTTTGCTTTATTGTATATAATTTGTTTATTCAAGAAAATTGAAACACGTTTTTCATTGCAAATAATATGAGGTAAATACAGATTTTTAATTCCAAGTTATAATATAAGTACAATATAAAAATATGTATCCGAATTATAGCAAACAGTGATAATAAACCGTTACACATATTAATATCAGAATAATTTCGTCTCTTCACTTTGTTGATATATTTAGGAGTAGGTACATGTTACCTTGCAAAAGAAGAACAATTTCTGGATCATTAGATAATGTATCAATAATCACTCCTAAATTACAACAATCAGCAAAAAAAGTTATTTTCTTCATAACGAGTTTATGAGATAAATGCATTGTACGAAACAAATATAAAAATGAATATCTCAAGGGTGCAGCTATCCCCGAGGCGACGTCGAGATCGGGGGTTCTCGTAATTGAAAAATAAAAGGCCGTAATAATAGAATTTACATTGCGCGCTTTCGAATGACAAATTTTACCGTCTGTTTTTGTCAGGAGAGCGACATTCGCTCCACATGTACTAATCGCGTTCCCTCTTCTTATTCTGTAGACGTCACAATCATGGGTGATTAAGCTCTGAATATTTATTTTCAAATTAAAAGACGGTTTCCTTCATCCATTTATTTTGTTGGTAAAAACGATGAAGAACAAGATATCAATGAGTTTAATTAGGTAAATGAAATCTAAAAAATAAATCATTTCATTTCTTTGGCGATTATAAACATAGCTATTGGCAACAATAAATACGTTTCCGAAAATGCGCAAAGAAGCACAATTGGAGCATAAACTGAATTCTCATACCAAAGTGACGTTTAGAAACATTTGTATGCAGATATTACAGTAAGGCGAGGATTGTTTCGTGCTCGGCCAACATCTCCGTACAATAGATCGGTCTAGGTTCCCTTAGTTAGCGGTAAAGTGAGATGTAAATTTGCACAGGCGCAGCCACATTAAACTTTTAAACTGATCTGTTCTTGATCAAAATTTATTGCCTTTTGTAAATAAAATAGACTTTCTAACGGATAGATTGTCGGTTTTGTACTTTCTGGATCCAAAAATGTCAAATGCGAAAAGGATTTTGTAATTTTTTCTCTTATTAATTTGTTTTAAACAAACATACTAAACCACCAATTACTGGATGAATGGTTGCACATTTACTAATTTACTAGAAACAAAGTTGATTACAAACACTGACGACGAAATTCATAAAATTAAAAATGATTAAGAGGCAATGTGACAACACTTGGTTATTGATGTGAATGCTATAAACATTGTTAGGTATACCTATAATATATACGTAGTTCTAAACATTAATTACTAGTTAAAGTTATCAGTCTCGGATCAATCAATTCAGATGGTGGACGTCTGGCCGAGTATTTATGCATGCTCTCCCTAAGTTATTTACATATTATCTTAATGATGAAGAACCACCTCTACCGAACTTATCGCTATATTCCAATTAATGTTGGAAATATTCAGCGGCTCGCGACGCCATGTTTTATTAACCTTTCATATTGTACGAGGTTTATCTTGTTGTATTAAATCAGCTTTAATGTGGAACGATTTTGAGAAATATTTATAAGTTAAAATCTCTTTAACATGTTTATGTGAGATAATTTCGTTCTACTTACTTCTGCTGATAATAGCGTAGGAACCTATCGATAGAGCGCGTCCACTTCTGTTGTAATTTTACTTGTAACTAGTTTTGCTTTAGATTGAAAATCAGAATAGCTTAAGCTTAAAATGGAATCAATTCCTCACTAGAAGATATTATATTTAATTTTATCAAATTTAATTCAATAATTTTAATAAGTAGATTGAGGTATATCGTTATTCCGTTTAATTTATACTGTGACATATTATGCATTAATTAGTTATGTTTGCCTTAAAAACAAAAAATCTCAATTTTTATGTTTACGTTACCAATTAAAATCCACTTATTTAATAATTATGCAGAAATTCCATGAAGATCTATTAATTATTGCGAGTACATGTAAGTAAATAAAATAGGATGCGCGAGCGCATACCAACAGCCTCCCGATCCACACCTAATTAACCGAGGACGTGACACGGCCGTGTTATAAATTTTAAATCTCTTCCACTCGAGAAAAATAAATGCAGAAAGCATTGAATAAATACGAACAAAGCAAATAAATCGACCTTACCTACGTGAATTGCTGTTCGTGGCATTTAAAAGTATCTTGCTATTTGTTTTGAAAAGCTCGACAAGAGTGTACGGTTTAATGAATAAGATTGTTATATTATTCACAATTTATTTTTTTGCTTTATTAATAACGTATATTATTATTGACTTGTAAAGATAATATTCTGCTGAATCTGGTAGTTATTGCTATCGATATTCGGGTATTTGCCCACCTCTCACTCCCACCACTGTAACTCCTGTGTAGCCAGGATCCACAGCGGCGAACGCAACGGCGGCGGAATCAATGTCCGTGGTGCTTTTCTCAATTCTGGAGTAATGCTTTTTCAATCTTATTTTATTGTCTCCCGCTTTGCGAGAAGGGAAGTCGAAACTCATGTTTTCCTACTACTTCTATTACCTTCTGATTAAATTCGTTGCGGGGCCCAAGACAAGTTAGAGTTCTTTCTTAGAGTTTCTTAGAGTTCTTTCTTAGAGTTAGACAACTTTCCCTCGAGTTCCTGGGCTTCACTGCTCAGAGTCATTAAGATGGTTGCCGCTGTGGATCCTGCTATCGATATGTAAATCTATGTTTAATAAACATCCATTTAAGTTTTATTCTTCAATGAGTTTAACGATTTTTAGTGTTAGGTACGACTTCCGTTATCAACTTTTCAGATTTTAAAAGTAAACCTCTGACCTACAAGTAAAGAGTATTATCGTCAACACCACCACCCCTTGATGGTGTTGACGATTGTTGACGAATTTTGAGGTTTTTAAGCGTACTTGAAAAATACGAAATAACATGAATTAATTAAAAAAGGTAATACCTAAATAATAATTTACTATCTATCTATATCTATATAACGAAGCAAAACACTTCTTAAGACATTATTGCAATTAAATTGACAAGCGTAAGTGCAATTTTAGCATATATCTTCAGTTTAACGACCACGGCTGGAGTTGGCAGATGTATTGTGAACAGTAGCGACCACCGATCATCGAGTGATATATAAATCGAAGCCTTATCATGTTTGGCGATCACCGCTGGCGAGTGTGGTGGCCAGTGAAACGTGATATAAATATCTATTTCCATACGCGAAAGCGAGAAGTGGAGTAAGAGGGTCGGAATCTCGTGCGACCGCGTCACCTTTTGATCTATAACACCTTATTATTTGAACGAGATCTATTGATCCCGAGGAAAGGAATTCGCGCTTCGATCCGCCGAAGATCATTTTGTTCGACCGGAACGACCGCTTTGGACTAACCTGACGTTACAATGGTGACCGCTGACGGCAATGATTTAAAATCTGTTAACAGGACGATTCTCTTTTTAACGATTGGTATACAATTTCCATAAATGGTTGAACGCTTATCGTTCCACACCGAATACATTTCGCATAATAAGGTATGACGTGTCGCTGATTCAGAGACCAGTCCATCAAGTCAAACAATGTTTTGAGGGATAATAGTACGAATGAAACAGAAATCCCTACAGTAATGAGTTCTGTGTTCATTGCTCCCCGTTTGAAGGTATTACCTCTATCTCGAGTAATTATCTCCTAGTCTATAGCAATTTGTAGATGTATAAGTGTACGTATGGGGTTGATCAATGTGATTGCAATCTATATTAACCTAGACTTACTCGTAGCTGGAATGAACGTTGTATTGGAGCTTTTGTGGTCTCTATAAATCTTTGATTGTATATATTGGTTTACATTGGTTTCAAGATTAGTAACTTAACGTTTTTTAATGGTAAAAATGCGAATGGTTGTAAATGAAAGTTGAAAATCAGATTAAAGTAATGATTTTTGTTAAAATAAGCTGCTACTATGAAGCATTATAGGATAGTAGACTATTAATTTTCTTATTTCAAATTAAAATCACCGTTAGATTCAATCATGTTATTTCCAAATTTGTTATAAAATAAATTGATAATTTCATTAATAATTTGCAAAATTTTGCGTCTTACTTCAACCAGGATGCACTCTCTCAAACATATTGAATTGACCTTCGCACCCGGCGCGTCTAGATGAGCTCTTGAGTCGAGAAGTCGCCAATCATCGATGATAAAATAATGGCACCAGAGCAGGAAACGCAGTTTATTCGCATCCCACCCGCGCCCGCGCATGGGGGCTTTTAATCAACACTTTATTGTTTAATGACCCCTCGTCCAAGTCTAAATTAAAAGGGTGATGGATCAAACCCTATTGACGAACGAATAATATGTGTGCGGATTTATACTGAATATTTGATGTCGCAGAAATGCGCATTCGTTGGATCTTGAATAATTTGACTTGGATTTGAATTATGAGTGTACAATGTGGTAAATCTACTCCAGGTATTCGATTGTTATACTTAAGATAAGACGGCCCTTATTCCTAATTGATGGTTAACATTAACAATTCAAAAAAATTGTTAGCTTTTACAAACATTAGGGACCTACTTTTGAGGTAAATGTAAATTACACTCAACAACCCACTCTTTTTCTCTTTGGTAAATGCAAACCAAGAATATTATGGTTCGGTTGCAAAAATATTTCAAACTAGGACCTTTTTTGGAGACAAACATTGTGATGATATTAGAGAAGAAGACCTTTAAGTATAATTTTACATAATTAATATTGTATAGCTTATAGTGTATTTAGTAAATATGAGTAGAGATTAGTACGGCAGGTAAGTATGTAAGCCGAGGGCGGAAGTCGCGTCGGGTCGCGTGCCCCTCGCCAGTTTAAATGCCTTCGAGCTTTACTCTTCAAAAACTGTAGAGTCGTTTTCTTACTAATTATAATCAAACATAAATTAAAACTTCGATTACTCTAATTTTGTAAATACTTCAGTATTTGGAATATATGTAGGTAAATGTTTTAAATAGTAATATAATGTTCAATAGTATTTTTTATTCCAAACGAATTTGAAGCATTTCACGAAGAAAAACAGTAGGGTAGGATAGATAGAGACATTCGTTAACCCTTGACAGATTTAACTTAACTTAAATAAAAATAAATTAAAAAAAAACACCTACGACAATATGACCAATGACCTACTTTACAATACCACACCTAAATGCCTAAAAGGTAAATTTTCTAATCCGATAAAATATTTTGCATCTACTACAACTACTTACATACCTTTTTGAAAACGATATAGCTAAATAAAACTTAACACAAAAAAAAACACTGACACTCAAAGCAATGGAGTCTCCACTTCGTCTACTAGGAGTATTAAAGGCATTTGATCCCTGACTTTTAATGCTTCGCTCCTGTATTAAAATTATATGTATATTTGTATCACGCTCGCTATTGTATGGCCTCAGTAAGTACTTGTTCGACGGCTAACGAAACATACACCACCTGTCAAGGTCTTCGTATCACACGCTTTGCACCTACTTGTAAACTACTCATTTTCAATGGAACTTTTATTGGAATTTCTTTTTGTATGAAAAGCCCTAAGTGTTTGATAATGTTTCGGGAATTTATAGTAATTTCTGGAAAAGTATAGAAATAAACTGTTTTCTAAAACAATCAAGAGTTATTATCAATTGTATGTATTTGCAAATACCTAAACTAATAAGGACTCACTATATAACATAGGTACTATACATTAAATATCCATTTAACTAAACTGCCCGATCCAGGTCTATTTGTTAATAATAAAAAACTGTCAGTCACAGAACAAGGGCAAAGGGAAATTTAAAATTATTTTGATAACAAAAATAACAATGCGCCCGCGGCCCTAATTACTTGGAACTTGATATCATTCATTAGGAGATCCCTAAATTATTGGTGCTGTGCAAATTCTTAATTATATATCTTGTATTTCTAAGTAAAATTTAGCCGCCAGCAGTACGAGGCAGCGAGATGATATGTTTGTAAACATTTATACCGTTAATTGTTGATTACCCTTTCTCATTTTGCATTCTATCGCTTTAATACATCTAATAACAAAATATATCTTAACGATATAAGCAAGATTTAAAAAAAACAATACAGTAAAATCTTAAATTACGTAGATTACCAACATAATCCAGCTACAGTACACAAACCTACTCAGTAATATAGATATTTTGAAAAAACGAGCAAGCTTTAAACTCAACATTAAAACCAAACCTTGAAAAATACATACAAAACTAGACACGCACAAAATTAGTCAATCTACATAATCTTTACACTATTAACCCCGCACGACTTGACTGAAGAAAATATTAATTACACACTTCATAAAACAGAAGTTAAACGCTTAAGTAACGTGTTAAAAGTGGAACTCATCACCCCTCCAATTAGACGCATAATGACGGTGTTCAAAGTTATTAATTTAATAAGTGGGGGAGGTCGCGATCAGGTGACGAGGCGTCAGGTGTCGGGAACATCGTGACATGTTGACACGTGTCATCCACGCTTCATTCTTTCAAATTTATGATAAATTATGGATATAGCCATTGCTTCTTAAAAATCTAAAATATTATTGTGTTGTTTTTCATACATGAAAATACTTCTAGAAGTTAATGAAAGATAGAATATGAAATAATAATCAAAGTTAATGGCCAAAATTATAGTTCTAATATTTCAAAGTTCCTCATACATAGACTTATAGTATTTCGATACAAACATGATGCAACTAAAGCTCTATAATATAAAATTTTGTTAAGTTAGTTACTTACACTGATGACACTGGCTAATTTTAGAAACGATTCATTATCATAACCAGTAACCAACTCAACGTCGGTCAGGAAATTACAAAAAACTACAAGTTGAAAGTAATTAAAATTCTTGAAAACATATCATCTAACGTTATTCATAAATAAGCTTTTGAGGTGCAGAATTATTTAACATGCGAATGTAAGGAAAAGCGAAGATTTCTTTCATAATGTTTAATTTTCTAATTCACCCCACGGCAACCACTCGCCTACCAAGTAATTACAGTAAAAGGTCTTAAACACGAATGTTATGACGGCGCATATTAAATGTATTTCACTGTCTGAATAAGGAAATGCTCAAATTTTCATTCTCGCCTTTTGAATCTTCCTACTTCGACCACACAATGAGTTTTTGGAGCTATTTTCCATTCAAATGTATCCGTTAGTTAATAAATACATGTTACCTTCCCGGGGGCTTCTAATCTCACGGACACGATAATAATTCGAAGGGAAGAAGTCGAATTTAATAGCAAGTTAAATGATACGTGCTCTGATTGGAAAATGTATGCTTATTCAGGTCGAGCGAAGCCCGTTCCTCCCCGACCTCCCCTCCGCACGGCTGATTTGAAATGAATGGTAATAATGGCCGAGCATCCCGTTCGCATCGTTTTGTATGATTATTCCAGATTAATTATTTGTTGGAATTTTCTTGGTTAATTTTTCGGAACGGGATTTTTCCGCTTTGAGTGACGTTTTAATTCCAACTCATCACCGTGATTGGATACCAAGTTTAAAGGTGTATAAATATAGCTCTAAGTGTGGATTAGCTTTTTGTATAATGACTGCATGATTTAAACTAAGTTTCTTTGTGTGTTAAGATTAGGAATTAGAAGAGTAGGTCAAGTTTAAATGAGTTTCTCACTCTTGTTACAGATACAATCACGTCACATTAAAGTTCAACAGCTCTGAAAGATAATTTACGTCCACGGTACAAAATCATGTTATTTAAATCAAATCTTGATAAAAGGAATGCATCTTTCTATCTTCCATAAATCTATACGCTTATATAATGTTCGTATTTATAAAACTGTCAAACGTATAGTGAGTATCGGTATTGAATCACGTCACATCGGTCCCGTGGGCCGTCGAGTGATGCGAATATCAAATTCCTGCCACCCCTTGACTCCATAATTCTGATCCATTAGACGACACACGAAAACGACACATACGTCTATCATACGTCACTCAATTCAAAATCACAAACAGAACACGTACAGCGTGCAGTAAATTACTCATGTTTATCTGGACACACTAAAAATGGCTCATTAACCGTGCTATTTTCTTCATTTTCCATTGTTTCTGTTTTGTTTCAGGAAGGCCAATATAAAATCAGTTCTATTTATTGACGAAAAGTGTGATTTTTGTGTAGCGCGAGAACAGTGTTTGTTCTCTCGACTGGACTCTCCCAAGGGGCCTTAGCTGGCACATTCTGACGACTGAACTAAGTAGAAAGATAGAACAGAATTAAGCCGGCCAATTATCCCGTATTGGATTTATTGGTAATCTCTGCACGAATGGGCGCGAGGGTGCGAACCGAACCAACTTTTGATGATGCCTCTATCGGCATTATGAACAAAGTTGTTGCAATTTTTATGTTGGAGGATTTATTGTTTACCTTCCTCTCTTGTTTATCCCTTGATTGTGTACAGACAGATAAAAGAGAGCTCAGAAACATTTTATTAGGAGTGAATTAATCTTTTATTTATCAATGCATTCTATCGGATTAGTCGCTTTCATCTATTTGATGTATTTACTATTGTTCTTATTGTAAACGTTATGAAATAAAATTCAAGTATATAAAATATTTATATAATTACTAGCTTCCCGGCGCAACTTCGTCTGCGTCAAAAAAAAACTCCCGGGTATGAATCTAAACCATTCTCGAATCTCCACGAACACACACAAAAAATTTCATCAAAATCGGTCCAGTCGTTTAGGGAGAGTTCAGTCACATACAGACGCACACAAGAAATATATATTAAGATTTTTCAAAACTTAACCTTTTATACTTTCAGTGACGTAGTATCAATAGGAAATATTCTACAGCAAATATCATCGCTTAAAGTTTTATTTATAGTCCATCCCCAACTGACCCATATCGCGCAGTTTCTCAATACACGCCATACAGGAGGGTCATCGCACGATTTATAACTTCAGCCCTCAGTGACAAAGAACCGAAACTATGAGATGTGACGTTTCATTCAATCCCAGAATATTGTTACTTATATCAGTTTTCGGACAATATTTATTGGGGATCAAGCCATATCTTACGGTCGCGTCGTTCAGATGATATACTTCTTTTCTTATTTCGAAGTCAAATGAAAATTATGTTTTGTATTATTTATTAAATGTTTCTACTACCATTCATTGCTAAATTGGTATCTTTATAGAATTGATGTTTTAGGAAAACAACTTGGATACAACTAGAATGTCATCTTATAAAACTCAACCATATTAATGAATCACGATTGAAGTTATTATTTTAAATTTCATCTAACTGCGCAGAAATCCAAAGATACTGACTATAAATAATTCAAGGACTGTACCTTTATCTAAACAAACAAAATCTCTTTTGCATTTTCCTTACGTAAAAATATCCCTATGCATTACAAGTGTCTATAATAGTTTTCCAAACACGTGAAACCGTATAAAGGAAATTGATATATCGATATAAAAGCAAAAATATGTTCACATTGTATCGGTAAAAAAATCACAGTGATACGTCATAGCCGTCACTCAGCCGAATAGTCAGCCTCTTGGGCATTGCATAAAAAGTTTTTCGTTCCCTTGCACACTAGTGACAAAAATGCCACTAAAAGTGTATTTCAAAATAAAAATATTACTTTCTTATACCTACCTACTTTAAAGCATTATTGTGCACAACAAACATTGCATAAAATAGTAAAATATAAAATAAGTGAAATTGTGTTAAAATAAAAACTATGAAATTTATTGCCTTGTTTTAAGGTAACATCAATAATTAAATTATTTATTTTTAAAATATTATCAAATTACATAATCGTGAGATCCTATTTGTTACAGTGTGCTTCAAGAGTGGGGCATAGAAGCAAACAAAATATGAAAAGAAAAATTAACATTCACTCGGTCTTACCCTTTCTTTTTGAGTCCATAAAACTTCTGCTGTGGCAGAGTTGGAAAAAAATGTCTGTATCCATCTATTCCGTTCTTTGTTTGCATTAAAAAATGCTAAAATTCTCATTTACACCAGCCAGAATGTTATCAAAACTGGTCGGCAATATAGGTAATAGACCTAAGTTCAATCGTTGCCAATAATGTCAAAGCAACCTATATTATAATTTCAATTTTTAATCTGCACTCAAGGGAATCCCTGAGGGATAAATTTAAAGAAATTAAAGTTCTCACTCTACCATCCCAATACATTTTTGAAAATTTAATGTATGTTAGAAAGTATATTGAGGAATTTCCTAAAAAGACTGACCTACATAGTAGAAACACCAGGAACAAACATAAACTTGATTTACCGATGAGTCGATTGTATAAAATAAGAAATTCCTTCAGGTGTTTGTACAACAAAATCCCACAAGATGTTCAAAACCTACCTATACATAGGTTTAAGAAAACTATTAAAGAACGTCTGTGCAAGAAAGCTTACTATAAGTTCAATGATTACTTGGACGATTGCACAAAGTGGGAATGAGTTGCTCGCCAAGGTCATTTCATTAACATTATCGATTCTTTTTTATTTTTTATATTTAATGTAAAATTGTATAATACTGTTAAAATACTTTAAAAAAATATATGATCATAAAAGAAAAAAGACATGAGAGAGATGAGAGACTTTGACGTCAACAAGAATGAGTACGTCATCAATGTTGAAAATAAAGTATTTCATTTCATTTCATTTCAATAAATAAAATGGAAGAAAAACATACAATCAAAGTAAAATAAATATAAATAACTTGCTAAGCAAATATTTCAATATTATAGTCCAGTTTATCAGACGGGGAAGTCGACTATCAATATTAAGTATTTATTCAGTACACGGTAGCTATTTCCCTAATTTGGCTATTACCTGAATTAGATATACAGCTGAAATTTATCAATATCTATTAATTGCAAACTTAATGTTTTAGTACTGTATTTCAACCCCCATGGCCAGGTATAGTTATTCAGAGAAGCCTGCTGTTTTAGAGGGGCCTTGTAGCATATAAAATATACCTACACAATCTACTTGAACGCAGATTGAGAGGTTCATTTAGTGGTTGGATTAGAAATCGTAATCTTCCAAGTGGTCCAAGTTCTAACCCCACCTATCAGTGGAAAAAATCGAAATAAAAATTAATGTTTATATTGGTAGACGTAACATGACTACACTTGCTTTTAGGTGGAATCAGGGTACTGTCGCAGTAAAATACTGTAATACGAAATTTGGGGAGATCTATGTCCAGCAGTGGACATATATGTACTGATGATCATAATATTATATTTTTATATTTTTGGTGCACACAAATGATAGTTCAAAATTTAAATAAGCCGCTACATAATGAAAACCATAACGCGTAGATTTGTTAGAATCTGTAAAAAAATAAAATAATATTTTTTATTGCCTCAGACGGCCTAGAAATAAGCGACACTCTGATTTCCTCGCCTCTTACCAACTAACATTTAAGATATTTTTTAACCTCGGTCAATGAAGGATATATTTAACTTAAATCGTGTATGTGAAAAGAGAGGATGATTTTTTTTATTCGTGGATGAAATCAAGTGGACATCGGTAGTAGGCGTTTTTTGACAAAACTTAGTGTATTTTAGATAACTGAGTAATATTAAACTGTATGTGCAAATTTTTGCTCGAATACTCTGTCCCTTTCAAATTTAGACTGCCGGCACGATAAAAAACGTGTTGTTAGTCTAAGTAAATTTTTAACTATTAAAATTTCCATTTTAAATTTACAGTTAATATATACCTAATAAAACGTAATTTGTTAGAATAAAATATCGACCAACTTCTAAATGATTCAGATATTTTGTGTTCCAAATATTATAGTTTTGTAAATCTGAAACTTAGGAAATATTTTGCTTTACTGCATAGTGCACGCATTCTACAATATAGGTACTGGGACAAGAGAGTTATAAAAAATTTTTTTCTTAAAATAATGCTTCAGGGAGGCTCTCGGATGCATATCAAATTATAGAAGTCATGTTTTTGTTTCGCTGCGACAATTAACAAAATAAACTGTACAATCGTAAAACAAATATAGAGTAAAAGTTGAATCAGAACTTACCTGCGCACACCATGAATTAAATAACAAAAACATAAATTAAATCGAATATTTTTATTAAGTGTCGTCATAAACAGTAATTTATTATAATTAGGTAGCGATAGTGGTAGAGTTAGGTTCAACGTCACCTTGTAGAGTCATATTTGAATCCTGAGAAGAATCTATCTTATTCACATTATTTGTTGTGTTGTCCGGTACTTTTTCATTCATAGTACCGTTTTTGTCGTCTTTACCCTCATTTTGTATGTTGGGTTCTTTATTATTATCAATATCTTTCGTTGCGTCTAAAGGAGTGTCGGTTGGTTTATTTTCATTCGTGTCTTCTATAGATTTGTTAGATGGTTTATCTTGGTTGGTTACGTCTGAAGAATTTTTGGATGGTCCATCTTCATTTGTTACATTTAAATTATTTTTGGATGGGTCATCTTCATTTGTTGCATTCAAATTATTTTTGGATGGTTCTTCTTCATTTGTTGCATTCAAATTATTTTTAGATGGTTCTTCTTCATTTGCTACATTTACATTATTTTTGGATGGTTTATCTTCTTTCGTTGCACCTAAAAGATTATTAGATACATTATTTTGATTTGTTGCGTTTAGAGAATTGTTGGATATTTCCTTTTGATTCGTTGTTTCTAAAGATTTGTTAGTTGTTTGAATTACATCGTCAACTTCGTAGTCATTAATTATTGTAATATTATGGTACATCAAAACCCGTACCTTCTGAATCTGGAATATTTTCCGGAATATTGTCTTCTCCAATATTGTCTTTGATCGATTGATCTTGCAAACTTTGTGCCCATGCTGGTTTTGAAGTTGTTGGTGCTCCTAATCTCCATTTAGTAGATTTTCCTATAATAAGTGTACTGTACTTGGCTTTGTCTCGATTTCTATAACATGTACACGCACAATTTTTATCGGCGAACGCAACGTCGTAGGATAAATCTAAACATTTTTGTATACACACATATGATAATTCAAAATTTGAACATGCCTTTACATGATGGAAACCGTAACGTAGTATAGATGTGTTGGTATCTGTAAAAAAACGATTGCTTTTGAATTATTTTTTTCTTCAGAAGGTAAATGAACCAAAAACCAACTTGTGCTAAGTGCCCACCATGGCTCATAGACCTTTGCATTGTTAAGAACTGTGATAGCCATTTAATATTACGATTGAGTAAACGGGAGTTAATTTGAAAGTCTGATTGATGTAAATATGACCGAGCGCTATGACTTGTCCTTCTTCAAACGAGGCTTGAAGAAAGTCCTTAAAAGGTAGGACGTAGGTAGCGGCCCCGCAGTGTCCGCTGACATTGCAGAGGTCCATGAGCAACGGTAACCGCTTACGATCAGGTGGCTCGTTAGCTCGTCTGCCTACAAGACAATAAAAAAAAAATAATAAAACAATACATTTCGTGTAGTATTTAAAAATAAAAACATACATACTTTTTATCACACTATTTGTGACAATACTTTGCAAACTAACTGAAAATTGGAAAAGTACAATAGTTACGATTATAAGCGTCTTCATCTTCAAGTAAACTTGGAATAAGCATTTAACAATTAACCAGATCTCGATTATTTTTTAATGGTTACCGGTTCTTAAATATCAAATCATCTATGAAATTTAATTAATCTTGAATACATTTTCCTTAGCACCACATATTATACAGTTATTTAAGAAACTCATTTCACATAAGAAGTATTGGTATAGTTTAATTCTTCTTAATATTGTCTTATGCTATATACCTACATAAAATTACGAGCGTAAACTTAAATTAGGTGCATTTTGTAAATACTAAAAGAAGACATACCTAGGTGTAGACTGAGAACTTCTTATTGAGGTTAACGATAAAAAACAATCGATCTTAAATTAAATTTATTTATTTGTAATAGGTTGTTTAAGTGCAGTATCGACAGTTTTCATATTTACGACTGTCATCATGCATTTACAATACATAACTTAAGTTCTAATTTGCTAGCCGACAATAGATAGATACATAGCATTCTTGGTTTTATATATATATTTTTTTTTATTGCAAGGTAGATAAACGAGCATACGGCCCACCTGATGGTAAGCGGTCACCGTCGCTCATGAACCTCTGCAATGCCAGGGCAAAGAGAGGCCGTTATCTACCGCCTACCCATACAAGACTTCATATAATTCAAAATTATCTAATAATATACTAGTGTTACAAATAAAATATGGTTAGATCTTTTTTCTACTTACAAAATGAATTAAAACTATAGAAATACTTAATTAAGTTAATTGTGAGAAATCATTTATAAATGAAATTAATTGAAGAAATTGGTTCATAATCCTCATAAATTACACGTAGTTGCATGCCTACCGTTATTTCATAATTGCGATATTCTAAATTTGATCACATAATATAATCATGATAATATCATCATACAAACGTGTGAATTTTACAGAAATCGTCCAATATTATTTATTAGATATAATTATAGAAAGAAGAATTTGATATTTGAAATTGAGTGAAAAGTTTAAAAGGTCGATTTTGTTTATTTAAAACCTACTAGTATAGTTAACCACAGTCATTTTATTATTAGTTATGTTTTATTATTGAAAAAATCCTATAGTTATCATAAAGCAATGACAAACTTAATTCAACCCAAGAAGTTCATCGTACGTGAATACTAAATTTTAAAGATGAGATTGATGAATTTAATGTATTTAATATTTTAAAACAGTTGTTTAATATTTTAAAACTTGATTAAACAAGTTCAAATTATTAAATTTATCAATCATAAATATACAGCTTTGTGTGGAGGTTTTGTATCTTCTTTCTTGTCATTTTTATCACCAGTTTCAGTTTTATTACCAGGCATAGTAGTATTTGTTGAATTAGTGTGGGAGTCGGCACCAGCTGTCGAATTACTAGCAATTGTTGAATTACTAGCAATAGTAGAATTACCAGCAATGGTAGAATTACCAGCAACAGTAGAGTTACCGTGGACTGTTGAATTGGAAACTATTGTTTCGTTTCCAGCAACAGTTGTATTTTGTACTGTTGAGTTATTGAAGGGATATCCTCCAGCTGTACAATTGCATGGATCTATTGTTGTATTAACTGTCACTCTTTCTACTCGTGATCGAGAAAGTGTCCCTACGATAGCATACAGCCTAGGACTGCGTGTTTTAGGCACTTTTCTGGTAGTCCCGTTCGTCCTCCATTTAAAGAATGGAAGTACAGTCGAAGTCTTTAAATCGTGACATGAACACACACATTTGAAGTTTAGTCTGTAGATTTGAAAGCCGATACTTTTGCACGTTGTCATACATTTGAAAGTTTTGATGTAATCTTTACAACTGTTTTGAAAACTCAATCCGTAATGTTTTCTGGAATCGTTTTTATTTTCTGCAATAAAAATAGAATATTGATTATGAAAACGAAACGATATATGTTACATAATGTTTTACAATTAATAATATTTAATAATTTGCACCAGAATCGAGCGGTGAATGTAGCGATATTAAAGAATAACAAACCGGTATATGAATGTACGGTTACATAGAAAAATATAAAAGTAATTAGAATTTTCATACTGCTTCAGAAATAGTTTTGAATATTTTTACCGAACACGTATTTATTACTTGAATATAAGCCTTGTTCACAATAAACAAGAATTTATGATCATTCAATGATTTAACTACCTATGTAAGTTGCCGAGATTAATTAAAACCATTATTACCATCATAAAAATAAATTACAAATCTTTTTCGCACATTTCATTTCGATAACCATTCACAATTACATCATAAGAATTATAACGATTTCGTATCAAAAGTTTTAATGAATGCTAATAAAACTATCACGATAATAATTTACATAATTAGTTTTGAGATCGTTTGCAGGGAATTATTTTGGGATATCGATTTAATGTTTAGAAGGGCATTGGTAATACAGTAGGTATGCATCGACCGACGTCTCACAGCTAATTAATAAATCAGGAATGTGTTAATGACTTTGGTGCACTTTGGCAGAGAACTTCGGAGACAGAATTCTAAGAACTAACTTCTCTATGGCCACCCAAATGATGATTTCATTATCAGTATGATTTTGATTGATGTTACAAAAGAAATTCGCTGTCGACCGAATTCTTTTCATAACAGACGTATTTGCCTTTGTTTATTACTTGGAACTAATTGATCGTTGGCGCCACAGTTTTTCGATCGCGTTTGATTTCGTTATGATCGAATTAATATATGTAATAGAAGAATAAGAGATAATGTTTAATTAAGTGGGTGATAAATAATTATTTACCGTTACAGCATCATAACTTTTTAGACTTTGCAAATACACTTCAATTAAATTAATTATTAGGTATTTTTATTGGTATAATGTGTAAGGAAATTGCAATGTCCAACCATAACAATCATCATCGTCAGTTTTCTAAGTATCTATCTCATATTTTCAAACTGATCCCAAACAATAGGTATTGTTTATTTTGTAAATTTTAAAGCTGGGAAATAGAATTTAATGCTAGGTAGAGTAGAGTTCTGCAAAATAATCTAACTCTATAAACTTATAAATTAAAAAACCGTACCTCCTTTCTTTGTACATATATTTTAATTATCCGAAGTTACAATCACGCTGTGACTTACTGCAGTGTCCCTAATGAATGCGTCGCGTGTCTGCTACAAGACGTCCGCGACCACGACAGGCGACGTCACCCAGAAAAAACCACCCATTATCATGGATGGCATTCGTCGCGGGGAACATTTATGACGGAGACATAATTTTGTCATCGGACGTCACAGAAGCCATAAATCAGACTCAAGTTTCGATTCATAATTGTTCTTTTATTTACAGAAGCCGACGAACCTCGATCTTCATTTAATAATTAGTTTATTACTGTCCGTGACCAATTCCTGAATGTAAAAAACGATCGTAAACTTTTGTTGTTTATGTGTAAGCGAGCAGTAAAATAGGCATCGACGAGCGAAAGACGGCGGGTCCGAGAGTAAAGGTGACAGGACCCCTCGGCTTACGCCAACTACGGTACAAATTGCGATATTAAGCACTGAGCGTGATGAAAAAACACTAGCTGAATATAAATTAGGCGGGAGGAGCTCCATAATCAATATAAACGATGCTAAAGAAGATTAGAAAAATCCTGTAAGAAAACAAATTTCACGAGATCAAAAGAAAGTTAGGAAGCATGTGACCGTTTTAAATAAAATAATACTTTATTCGATTTTAGTCAAATTTATTGAAAGGTACATTTATGATATAAATTATGTTATTCTATACTGGTGAACTACCTAGAACCTCTATCGAAATTCATAGAAGTTATTTTTTGTTTAGCAGTCACGGTGTTTTATGGTACCTACGGTAGTTAATGTTGTTCAACTCAATGCTAAAGATTTCAATTATTGTTGCAAAAATACCTGTAGTAGGAACTTACTGAAAAAAAACTTTTCGAAGAGTTCCACTTCTGATCAAATGACAATTTTTACACGTCGGTGGCCACTTTCGTCGAAAACAGACCTGAAAAAGTATTGAAACTATTACATAATACTTCTTTTATCACAAAAAAATGGATTCTACAATTTTTTAAATATTTTGCTCATTATTTGTAAAGAGTAAAATGTTAAAGTTGCCACATCCATTCCATGTTTTTCATTTCGTAGAGCAATGTAAAACGGTCCTAAAAAATCGTGTAAAAAATGCAAAGACGAAATTGAATTTGATTCCGATACATAAATTTTACTTAGACTATTTGTCTCTCTTGGATCAAGCGGGAAAATAAGGCAATGTTAATTAAATTTGTTTGTTCAAAACAAAGTCGGCAACTGTCTTTTAATTGTTTTTTTTCTCATTTCGTTCAGAAATTTGGAGGCTTTATCTCGAATGTAATTACGATTATAAATAAATAGACTTTGTTGTAATCTATGAAAATGTATTTTGGTAATGTACATCTTTCTATCTTCTTGTAAAACCAAGAAGATAGATCTAATCTTTATTAAAAAAAAGTCAAATTACGGTTTTGTTTTAGGCAGGTGTTTACACACATGAGAATTCTTGTCAGAAAATAACAAATTGGGGAAAATAAAATTAAAATTTTTGACAGATAAAAAACTACTAAGTATATTTGGGTACACTATAATATTTAATGAGTCATGTTTTTTAGAGCAACTTTACTGTACTTCATGTCATTACACATGTGCGTGTTAGTTCAAATAAACAGATATAAACTGTCTCGTACAGAAAGCGACTGCGTTACTTTCCATGAAGGATGCGTTGTTCCTTCCTCTGTATACCTAATAAAATCTTATAATAGTTACAATACAAGCAGAGCAATACAATACATCGTAATGAATGACTTTCGAAATGAGTTAAAACAACAGATATAATGTTTTTTACGTTTGTTATGTTTACATAAAGATTCTTTGTGTGGGGTGTTTTATGGTTTTCTGTTCAACCGATTTGTATACGAATGAAAATAGATTATAGCCAGTTTTTCCCGTTATTAGTAGCAATAAATCATTGTGTATCCGTAGCGACTGATCCTTAAAATTAGATCTGAAGTGATGAAAACCAATCAGGTACACGACTCTTGTTCGCAGCTTCGATTGTCTAAATATCGTTTGGTTTAGACTACAAGTTGCTCAGTGGTTATAATGTGACTGTAACTCTGATGTTAAAGAGTCATATTCTTATTCAGACACTCGCGCTTTTCTCGAGATAACTCAATTATTTAAATATCGTGGTAAGAACCCGTTGAAAATGCATGAAAGAGTCATATTCTTTTTAATCATTAATACGTTTCAAATGATGAAAATACTAAAATGTGGAATGTTATAAAAAGTCTGATTAATGTAATAATGCATTGCCATGCATTTAAAATATCAGTTAAATCTTAGATATCTCAAAAAAAAAATTACATTCACAAAAATTACGTCCGTTTTCTTGATTACCTACAATGTACTACACCGGATAATAGATAAAACTTCTCCGTTAGATTGATCAGGATTTAAAGAGAAACATGAATAGCGAAAGTTATAACTTCTACTTCGGTTTGAAGCTTTTCATTGCTGATGAAGCGAACGAAGCTACGAGTAAAATCATAAAGAGTTTTCATTCAAATACCGTTATTCCATCGAAGTGCCGTCTAGTTTGTTTATGTAAGCGAGCTAGCTGACGCCCCCATCTCGGCAGAATGTACCAATCCAAGTTAATGCTCTGAATTCAAATCTTCCGTATCGCATTAATCCGGCCGGGGGTCGTGCCGTAATAAATTCCGTATTATACGCACGACACGCGTATTAAAATAAACATATAAACATGTTACACCCTCGCGATGTACGCTAACGAGTGAGATTAGAACTCAAGAACGCAAGCAACAATGGTTTGAATCCGAAGAAATATTATTCATAACTTAAAAAGAAATTTGTGATTTAAAATGTTTTCTGAAAATTTAATTTGAAAATCTACGTCGATAATTAAGAAATTTAAGTTACACCAAATAAATTAAAGAACCATAAGCGTATTAGATAAAAAATAGTATTTTTAGCTTAAAATTTTTCAGTACAATAATTTTTCATTTCATTTCATAATCCAAATCAATATAATTATTCTTCTAATCATCTGAAATTAATTAATATTTCACACCATCCAAACTAACATGGACCCGTGCTTCATATTGTGAGATGGCATTTTATTATAACAAAAGGTGGAGCTCCCAGTGGAATCCCCGGATTCAAGGGTGCAAGTGTATAATCTACATGACACATTGTCGCAAAATGCACTCAATTTCTTTCACTACATCAATAATGTAAATCACAGAATCTATTACAGATTAGATAAATGATAAAAAAATATTATTCTTTATTTGAAGGATATATCGACATATACCTACACAAATGTGAAAATGGTTTTTCTAAAATGTTGCGGCTCATTAAAGGTACACACTATACCTACACTTCATAGACTTTAGGAGAACTCTGAAGTATCTTAATAAGTAAGTCTTTCGTAACATCACAAAACGACCAACCGACGAGAAAATGAAATCAGACAAATTATTATTTTTAGAAGCTGCAATAGATACGTTTACACTGCAATAGTATCTAAATGGCTACATTATAACTCTTACGTATCTATATACCAATGTGACAGACGTTATTACTCTGCTCAGCTCTATTGACTTCGTATCTATCTAATGCACGTACTATAACTTTTTACGTGTGAAAAGATGGCTTAAAGGACTCCAGGTTTGATTAAATAACAATAAGGTCTTTATCATTCCTAATGTATATATGTTAAATCGTATTACCAAATGAATATCCTCGTATTCCTTCTATGATTATTAAAATGTATTCGCGCATAATTATAACCATTATATAATTATGTACACTGAATCCGCCCTACTTTCTAAGAACCGTTTAATTGTACAGAATTCCCAAATCGCGCTTATAATTTATAATAACAGGGAGGTCCCTTAACGAAGAGCCCGTTTTGTAGATAGGTATCTATCAAATTACGGCACCTTCCCCTTGAAGCACGCCTATTGTTGTCTAACACGGAAAATATTCATTTGAATATTTACTTAACATGGATAATATTTTAATCTTCCCCTTTGAATTATACATTTTCCAACGTAGACAATTTCACGCTTCGTTTCGCAGAAGGTCGTAAGTCCACAAATAGGTTTAGGCGATAATTTACGTGGGTAAGCGAGCGAAGCACTTTTAGGGTCCATTTTCGTTTGTTAGTTTGCGCAATATCAATTTAACAAGATATTCCTTTTGTTAATATTCGCACACGCTTTATCAAATTCTCTAGCGGGGGTGACAATAAGCCGCTGTAAGTACTCTCTCTGACATATGGATAAAAGCTTTCATTTCACTCTTAGCTCTTTTGAATGTGAATGTGAATGTAGAGTATGAGTGTTTTATTAAACATGTACACATTAATGTTACTTAAGGTTGTGTTCATTATTTAAAATCATAAAATGTAAATCCAGAAAGTATATTTTAAGTAATTGTTATAATGAAAGTAATGGCAACTTAAATATTTGAAAAAAATTGTATCTAGAAACACAAACTTCAATTAATGAGATTCGATAAATAGATTGACTTAAAAACTTTTAAACATCGTCCGATTAACGTTTTGTGTAAATTATATCATAATTCTATTGTGTAAACTGTTAACTGTCTCCGCCCGCCCTCCTCTCAAAAAATAGCTGTCACGGGGTCCTGCCCTCGCCTGTTTAATAACATAATAGCACAATTCCCTCGCCGCATGATTCAATTTGGATTTCCTCCAGCCTCCCCCGTGTAGCCTAAAAAATGACAACTTCATTATATATTGTTCGAGCTCCCTTGGGCGACTTGTTTGCCAGAAGGATTATAATGATTAATTCTGTAAAATATTAATACGCATCACACCCGCGCTTCACACTTGCACATCTTTTATGAAGGGATTATTTATATTTTAACGCAAGTGCGTTCTTTGTTTGCAGCGATTTGTCGGCTTGTTGAAGACACATCAGTTAAATTGAACGCAGGCGGTATATTCGACACAGATGTCGAGTTTCACTAATATAAACTATTCTATACCATACGTGAGTATCATCTAGTAATGCTTGCTTAATAAATATTCTTACCTCTACGTAAAAGGAATAAAGACGCTGAAAAAGCTAATTAATTTCGAAATAAAAGAACCGAGGCGCGCTCTCGAGAAGCGATGGAGTGCAGCAATGCCGTGAGTAGCCAGCATCCCTTATTGCATGGGCAGTTTTTTCCGTTCCTTTGTCTGCGAAGAATAAAAACTTCATCTCTCTCCCCGTGGAATTTAATTTGGAGTAATGGAAGTGTTATATTGACTTAACAGGCCAGAAGCTCCCCTCGCACAGTTACAGTTATTAAAATGGAGAAATTTATTATTAGCATTTCGCCGTCACACTATTTACATTTTAATTTTATTTGTTCTGTGATTCCATTAGTCACGTTCTAATGCATTAATTCAATAAACAGAGCTATGAAATGAACGCGAATTTTAAGATTCGACTTTGAAAAATTACTTAATTTTAATTAATTGCTATTGGACGGGGATTGCGTTCTATCATTTGTGGACTTCGGTTATGTACCTTGTCTACTGAGAGAAAAAATATATTATACTTAAATCAAAAACTTTAAAATAATAAAAAACAATATTGATTTGATTTAAAATAATAGTATATTATTATTTACCATGCATACTCCTCCTACTACTTACCATAGTAACTATTGTGACCTGGAAATTGCAAATATCATTCAAATAGGAAGTGGTTTAAAAAAAGTCCTCATTTCCCAGGCATTGCTGAGGTTCATCGAATGCTGAGTGTGAGAGATAAGCACTCAGTGTCCACTAGATCCTAAACCGATAGCAGATTAAAAGTCCACAACTATAAATTAAAAATATAATCAGTTACGCCAGTCTCGGATATACACTAATAAACAGTGCAAAAAAATACTATCAGTTAATATAAAACAGTGACGAATTTGTAAATCGATAGTTTTCTAATTCGTAACTGTCACATTCCAAACATTAATGCGATCCACCCCTACTGAGGGTGCGGGGAGATAATTTTTAAAACTCGTGTAACAAGAAACGCGACTTGCACCGGTCGACCCTGAGTATATCATTTATAGACCTTTTGTCGCCGAAATTATATTTACAGAAGTGAGCAGACAATTTCACGCTCTCTTCCCAGAGCCCCCACACTTTGGACTCTAATCAGAGAGATGATAACATAACATGGATACTTTATCGATGCTTTTGCAGCGAAATCAATCAGACCAAATTCAACGACTATTGATTTGCCTAGAGTTATTAGAAAAATATAAAATAATAATGTTATGCTTTTGTGTTATACACACAAAAACTAAACAGTTTTTGTATACTTTGAAAATCATGAATAAAATACAAATAAAATACTCAATTTTCAAACGTATTTGCTTCGCAATAAATTCAGGATATCGGTGTGAATTCCAACATTGCTAGACCTCGTGATAAATGGTACTAAAATCTAAAGAGAATATTACTCAAAAAAATATGTGATGATCCATGTTGGTTACTAAACAAATTTATATTTTATAACTGCAAGGTGATATATCTGGTACATCCACTACATTCCCTCTCGTTACCCCTCGGCCAATAAAAGGGTGAGCGCACACATGAGCGTGAAAGATTGTCCACATGTTCGTCGGACGCCCCGCGGAGTTATCAGCCGCCGGCGCTGGTCTGCTCCTGTCTTTCCGCACTCTGCTTATCTGCACAAAACATCTATTACTTTCACACTAATCTGACGTTACAGTGTTATTGACTTGCTTGTAACATTTTTCAGAAAACTGTTTATGATAACGGCCCTTCATTGCCCTGGCATTACAGAGGTTCATGAGGGTAACCGCTTCCCATCAAATGAACCGTAAGCTCGTTTGTCGGCAATAAAATTAAAATGTTGTGTGAAAATATGTTCATCACGTATTCACACGATTACGGTTTTCAAAATTTTCGATTAACGGCAATTCCTTCAATGAAATGCTATCATTATTACTTGCTACCACCACATATGGCTTCTATTTGGTTTCAATTATTTTTTGTACTATTAACCGTATAACAACGAATCCATTTCAGTAAAACGTTTTGATTTCAAAAGTTCTAGTCTCAGATTTGATGTTTGAGTGTTTACTTATCTGGATTCAGTCGATTACGATTAGAATATTATTATTCAATGTAGTATCTAGAATAGCCACTATGACATGAACTCATAGAGAAAAATTTTAATAAAAAAAATAAGAGTACTATACCAAACATTTATTTTCCCAAAAATGACATAATTTTCCCTGGCCATTATTTAATAGGCTCATCTATTATCAATGTTAGCTTAAGATTTATTGAACCGATATGACCCCGGTCATATGAGGCGCGTGGCTTTTTCCTGAAATTGACAACCAAATAAATTGCGAGATCAAAGCTCAGCCCGTAGAAAAATGTCGCATCTAGAGGGGCGGGTATATACGTCATGAGTACGGGAGACATGATCATGCGGAAACGGAAGTGACGACAGTGGGCGAGCGGAAGCGACGCATGGCGCCGGATGTACAGAATCCGGTGTACGCACCGCCTTCACTTATCACAGCGGGGCGTTGAAAATATTCGCTATACACTGTCAAATTTGTTAATTTATTATACTATTTACTGTATTAATGTTTACTGATGTAGTAGCCAAGTATTTTTACTATCAAAGCCATTAACAACAAAGTGTAACATAGCAGGATCGGATCTGGCAGACAGCGTTACACTGAATTATTTTTAAACAAGAAAACTAGCTAGTACACTAAAAAAAAATTAGTAATTAGTCACTAATATCGCAAAAAAAAACAAACCAAACGTATTTTCAGAATGTTAATTCATTTTAAGTCTACTTATGACAGTATCCCCCTAAACACCACTCTGCTTCAGAGCAATAAAACTGAAAAAATACACTACAACGTAAACTCCATTAAAAAAAATCCACAAAAACTATATTTAAATGAATCGTACGAGTCATCTTCCATTCTATTTTTTTCGTACTGAAATTCAAGAAAATAACAAACCCAATTTAATATCGGATACAAAACTAACAACAACGGAGCGTAATAAACAGAAGTTGGTTCGGTTCGTATCATTTTAGAGATATCAATCTTAATAAAGAACGATAACTAGTCCAATAACAAAAACTGACATAAAAACCACGAAACCCGGCGCGGATAGGAAGTGCGGTTTATCAAGAAAGCCGAGTCATTTCTAATACCGAATCGTTTCTACATCGCGTGATACGAAAATTAATTTGTTTTCGAGTCAATTCGACTTTAGGGTTCCTATTCATACATATGTTTGATAATTTGTAACTGACGTTTCATGTTTTATAGAATTTAAAAGGTACTTATTGAAAATTGTGTCGTTTAAGGTATTGGTAACAATATAAAACTTACGAGTAGAAAACTATTGACTTCCGAATAATATTTATAATTGTGATTACGAATTTTAAATATGAAGTGAACATTCCCACAAATGAAAATACCCTAACCCTATTACACACTCACATATAGACATTTTATATATAAAATAATAACGCAGATAATTTGAAAAGAATGTATATTTATTAATACACAAATTTAATTGGAACTAAGAATGTTAACAATTATACACACAAGAAACCTTCATAGTTTCCCCCGAAAATACGTTTTGCAAACGAGCATATAAAGTTAAATTCGAACCCGTACCTTTTAAATACGTTCTTAATTTCTATGAACTCGGGATCTTCGGATATCCTTCTTATAATGGATAAATATTCTTCTGAACTGATAATCTTAAAGAGTTCGGCAATTTCAGGACTTGTTTCCAATTTCTCTTCGAAAAGATCTTTCATTTCTTCAAGAGGTAACGCCATCATCATTTCCTCAAATACTGCGGCCAACCCTTTTTTATTTCTCAATGTTTCATGAGGTTCAAAAGGCGGCATATCCAAAGCTTTGTTAATAAATTCAAATACAAATCCAAAATCATAACCTTTTAACTTCAAATATCCGTATGCCTGAAAAATGCCAATTAGTATTTACTTACGAAACGTTATCATATTACTTTCCTCTAAAACTAAAATACTTACTTCTCTGAATTCTGGTATAGTTTCAATTTCCCAAACAAGTTTCTTAAACTCCGGTCCGTATAGAAAGTCGATGAAGTTCATAACTTCTGGATCGGAAATGTATTTAATCGCAATACTCATTAGTTTCTGGATGTCGATTAATTTTATAAAATCTTTTGCATGAGCCTCCCATTCTGATTCCAAATTCACCATAGAATCGTTAGGAATAAAATCATTTTTAAACGTAACTATGGAACATTCACCAAACACCGTGAATGCTAATAATAACAAGCTCAGATGCTTCAACATTTTAAATTTTTCTAGCACAGTATTCAATATGACACGGAATCACACAAATTATTAATGAATGTCTTCAGATTTGTCCACTTTATATAGTAAATGTATTGAGAAACAACGGATAGTGGATAACTTTTCGAAATAATTAATAGTTTTATGATTATTATCTTCGTTAATCCTTGATAATGGGCCAAAGTTACACAAACCTAATCTGGGGTAAAGTATTGATGTAACAACAAGACTTATTTCATTCACATCATGATGTATCTTATCATTCTACACGCGTATGATTGGGTCATCATATTCAACGTTAATCCAGATTATATCTGTTTACTTAGTAACAACGAACTCTAAGTATTGGTATTTTCCATTATAACCATAGAATATTTCCATATTACGCAATTTATTTCAAGTTTTAAATACATTTTTAAAGTGTTTACTTGGTTTGTCACGACTAAATTTTAGTATTAAGGATAATTGTACTTTGTAGTTTGTAAGCTATTATACCAAAAGTTACACTTCATAATGTTAATAATGTAGTAATTTGAACAACTAGGTCAACAATCCGCACTGGGCAAGCGTGGTGGACTATGCCTAATCCCTCTTCTGAGGAGACCTGAGCCCAACAGTGCACAGTAATGGGTTGGTACAGGAACAACTAAGGTAAGTAACTGTCAATGTAGTTGAGAAGATTTTGAAGTTTAAAAAGTTAACACTATCCTAATATAATTAAATTAAATTAATATTAACCAATTTTGATATAAGTATAGGTCCTATTGAATCAAAATCATTTTATAATATCACGGCATAAGCAACACCACGGATGCCGCTAGTGTAACTCAAATATTAAATAAAACCGTTATAGTATTCCAGATCGAAACGTTGAAATTATAGTTGAGAAGGTGTTGGTTGATGACTGACATGTTGTTAGGATATCGAAAGCCCTGAGGCGATACATTGGATCATGTCTGCAGATGGTTATTTTAATACTTTTTGCATTCAAATCCATTTCGTAGTCGATACCTATCCATCAAAGACGGATCATTTATCACAAGTCGATATATTTTGTAATACATATTTTAATAGTTAAACTGCGTTTATAACTTATGTTTTACAAAATGTAGAAATTAGATTTTGCTTATAAAACTATTAACAGATAATACGTTATTATCACACCACATAATTTCAACACTTATTTTGTGATATCATAGTTAATTAACGACTTCGAGGACGTTTTCGAGTAGGACTAATTTCAGAATTTCAGTTCTAAATTGGAAGACTTTTCAATAATAAGTTAAACTTCATTCACGTGTGGGATGGTAATTTTTGTGGTACCTAAAATTTCGAAAATCAATCAATGCAATTTATTAAGAAAACGTATGTATATGAATAAGGCAAGTCCAAGGTAAACTAGGAATACAACAATACAACAATGTAATAAGTGCAATGAGTAGAACTGACGGACGTGTGATTACGAATGTCGGACGCTGTCCGTCCACTGCTCGAGGACTCGATATTTACCCTATAGCGAAAAACAATGAAAACGATTTCACACTTAAATTTAATATTGTGCATTTGTAATGCAATTTGAGTACCTACATAAAATAGTAAAAATATTTTGTACCTTTTTGTCCGACGAGCTTGTGGGCCACCCAGACCTTATCCCAGACCAGACCCAGATTTACAGGTAGAAAGAAAAAATAACAGTGTACCTAGATCTTACTGTTTTTTTTTCAGTCAATACTTTTACTATCAAATTCGATCATAATTCATTAAGTACTAAATAGTTGATTCTACACTTGCAACCTAAATAATAATATAAGTGCTCGCCTGTCTAGAAGACAACAAATAACTTCATTATAGTACAAACCTGCAATAGACTGTACATAATGCAGATTTATACTAGAAATTAATAAATTTTGGATTATCTTAGTAATATCCAGAAATGAAATTTATAGTAGGTACTTTTGTTGGATCCATTTAAAAATTTATATTTGTTGAAAATATTAAATGAAATATATAATATGACATGTTACAGTGGTCGTGTGTCCATAATTAGCACAATTCAATAGTACCTTCCTAATTAATTTTTTTTCCTTACTTAAAACTCAACGATAATAATTTGTGTTGTATCTTGAGAATAATTTAGTCGTATAACAAAGTGAAAGAAATTGAAGTATCAGCACAAACAAGCGAGAAGCTCATTAATTCTCAGAAACGAACGCTTCCTCAAATGAATGCTGTACCGTTTTCTATTCGGATGATATCAGTTTAAATGTTCGTCACGACTCGAACTATAAAATTAAAGGAAACATTATCACAAGGCACTATCATTGTATTGTTTTATTCGCGAAATTGCTCGCTTCAGTTAATGCCGGGGTCGGTATTCACACGGCTACAGAACATTGACGAGTACTTAGCGACGAGCTTTTGAACGACCAGCCCCACTTCTAATGCGGGTAACTATGTAATTGTTTAATCAATTGCAGATGTTACAATTTGTCCAAATCATCTTTAGAGTTTTGTTTAAGATTTAGGTTTGCATATTATCAACTGCCGCTTGATACAAATTTCTGGACAGAACTGAATCTTTCGAGAGGTCTACGAGTACATGTATGAATGATAGTAAATATTATTAACTGATACGTTTTTTTTCATTCTGCACAAAATATATTTAATATGCCCGTTTCCCACAAACAAGAAAATTAAGCTAAGCTAAAAACTTAAAATGTTAATTTTCTTGTGTTTTATTTCAAAAGCGTTACAAGGAAATTTATCTTTGTTAAAGATTGTTACTAGCTAAGTATTTACCTACTCCGCAAAATTCCTATAAACATCTATCGTCAGCTCCTATTAATTAACTTTAAATACATTCCAATGCTTTCTTAGTCAAACATTATTAGTTGAATTTTTACATTTTAAGATGGAATTTAAATTGCTAAATTCAAAGCATCCTAGACTCGTTTACAAAGAACACTTTCTGCAGTTAAAATGGTCAATTATATTTAATTCGTGACCACTTACGTGGACACTAGGATTGTAATGTGATCCTAAAGGTTTAATCGTTATTAATATTCATTAAGGGCAATGCAGTTTCATTAGGATAAATCGTTGAACCTTTCTTGTAAATTATAGTATTTTTATTTTCATTAATTTTATCACTCTACTGTTCTGTACAAATTATTATGTGGATAGGTAAGCATTGCTTTAACACAAATTTATTATTCAAAACCAATCAAAAACAGTTCGAAAGTCGTATTGGTAATCAACGACGAGAAAAAAAATATATTCAAGTATGTACTGTTTTCATTATAATTCTTTCAAATGAATATTCTTCGTCGGTTCAAAATTAAACCTTCTTAGCTATATAATTCCAGTAAGGTAAACCAATTTCAGTTAAATAGCCAGAAGTGAGGACTTCAAGAAATGTCATCTCGTGTTGATGGCGATATGGAGGAGGAACGGGGATAGATAACAGTGCACGTGCCAGGCAATCAAATGAGCTTCTGAAACGGGTGAAACATTCAAATTGCAAACCGCCCGCGCCCGCCCGTATCAAATGTTGTTTTATAGCTAATTCCCAAATTCGGTTATGGCCTATAAACGATCCGTTGGAATAATTTAAATGCGGACCCGCCTGTATAATGTGCGTACTTCACTACGAAATTAGGTATTTGTATGTGAAATGCGTTTTGAAATAGGATTCACTGCCGACTTTTATATCTTGCGGACAAACTTTCCGTGAGTGTTGGAATTTTTTCACTTAATTCGGTAATGTTTTATCTGTCGCGATGTTTATGTAATGAACATTGTTTACATTCCAATCAAACGCTTGAATTCAATTTAAAAATCCCTCTTTCTTCTTAATCCTACATCAATTTTATAGTAGTTAGTGTATTTTCTTTTCTATTATTTCACAGACATCTGAGCCAAATTTCCCACTTTAAAAATATCCATAAAAATGAGTGCGTATTAAGCACATACATAACCACTAAAGCGATACGATAGCCATTCCGTAATAATTACAAAGAACAAGTGAAACACATTAGTCACGGCTTTCTTCAGTTTTAAAACGCTGTACCTACATATAATAAATGACTCGCTTTTAAAGGTTTTCTCTTGTTTCCGAGCTAATTTCAAGACGGACATTTCCGTCCATTCAATATGAACGATTGTTTATTGACTTCGCTTCGAACAACAATTGAACTGCGCACTTTGTGTAACTGTACTAATAAGCACAAAGTATACATAATTATTTGTAGAAATTATCTTTGTTAGGTATACTTTAGTTTTTAAACAAGACTAAATGTTGTTGTTGTTAAAAATAACTTAATTCAAATTTTCAGCTTAAAGACTTCGAAAAACCGCTGAAGGAAAAAATCTACTTAGTAAAGCTTATTTTAGAACATAAAAATATGTAGTGCAGATCAGTTAGTTACTTACATTTTGTCGAATGTTAGAGAGTTACTAAAGTAGGTACAACACAATAACAATAGTATATCCAACAACTGCGAAAATAATTAAAACATTCGCTTTTTTTAAATATATTTGGTTCATTTGCTGTTGTGTTTCAGATCGGCATCCTTCTCGGCACGTTATAGAATACTACCAAATAATGTTTTTATAAATTTAGATTCGATATTGCAAGAAAGATCAAAACAGGTAAGAACAATAATCAAAAAGAGCATGAAATTTGTAACGTTTCTAGAATTGTTTGAGTTCCCAAAATCCTAAATAACAAATGGTTTATCGAATCAATTCCTGTTATTGGCGAAATCTATTTGCTGGATTATTAGGCACATTAACCGTGTACATTCACCGATCCGCATAACGGTGTCCTAATGGACGAAATTTAATCACGACAAATCGAATGCCACCTATTTATGAAGTCGAATGACTAAACAGTTTTTTAATACGATTCACACGTTAGCAGTTATAGTTAGTTAAGTTTTTGTATCGTCACATTTCACGGTTGGATGTATTGAACTTTTATTATATTAAATACGACGCCACATACCGGCCACTGATGGGATCTATTATTGTTGATCCACGGATGAATATTCAATCATCACGCTGCTCCAGCATCGATCGATACACTCGGTGTTCTCATAAAAAACACAGCATTCGTTACACTGTTTAGTGTTTTAACTATCTTAAAATTGGATTCTAATAATGTAACGTATATCATGAGTACTAACATCGACACAACAAACACGAGTAGCTAAATACATTCAGCAGGTAACAGACTTTGTTTGTTATTTTCTGCTGTAGACTTTGTTTGAGATAAACAGTCTAATTATTAGCTAGAAAGCTTAATAAAAGAGTCTTTGATAAAATTACACAAAATAAAAGAATCAATGAAATTGCAAAGTAGTCAATGAGGCGCTTTTCAAATAGAATGAGTGCAAAGTGCATACAAAATCGTGATGTGGCCTTTTAATCGGTCTCACGCTCGTCCCGTACCAGTTTTTGTACTCGAATTTCTCTTCGACAATCTGCGGGTTTACTCTTATCCAGGATTTTCCTTCTACATTTCATTTAAAATTGGTCCGTATATCTTGCGAATAAAAGTCGTTTTCATGGATGAGTGAGAGGCGTTAGTCGAGCAGCTCAGAGCAAATGCTCGAGTAATAAGATAAAGAATCAGACCTATTTTGTTTTGTAGCAAGCGGTGTCCAATTTACGCGGCGGAGTGGCCATTAGCATAAGTCCAGGCAGTGGCGAGATGTGCGCTCGCGCCGTGACGCGGTCCAGCTCCATCGCTCTTAACGTCCTGGTAATTGTGGATACAGCAGTTTTACTTCACTACTTAGCTGTGAAGATGCCATCTCATTTAAAATAACATTTCATTATATTGATGGTGCATTGTTTTACCAACAATCCCAAAAATAATTATTAATTAATCGATATTTATATTTTACTGTATTTATATTTGACAAATGACACTTGAAGATTTATTTATTAATTTATGCGTTATTCTCATACATATTGGTATTTACATTTGTCAATGTAACATAAATACACAAACACCTGATGGTAAGCGATTTCCTTAGCTTATGTCAGCTAAAGGTTAGGTTAAGTAATCTATCCGTATCTAATTAAATAAAACATTTTTATTGAAGTAATTTCCAAGACGTTCCTATCCTTATTACTTCTATTTTAAATTAATTATTTTAACGCTCCACCGAAGTGCGAATCAAAGTTAATAGCGCTAGTAGATGTACTAGCGGGTTTTTAAACAACCAATACAATAAACAATGTCAATTGTTAACAGGCCCTCAACCGTGAGTAATGGTGGATAAACTTCACGCTATTTAATGTTAAGAATTTTGAGGAAAGACAGGATTTTAAACTTGCGACCTCAAGTTTATAAACACAAGTTCACTATCGCGCCATTGACCATAGACAATGCAGTTTAGATGTTAATCGCTTCTGGAAATATTATGAGTTACTCCTTTAATTAACTTACTACTAACTTCAATGGAAGCCATAGTGCTTGTTCTTAACCTGGACAAACTTACAGACTCTTCTAAATAGTTATCCATGGATTGCTGCTATTCCACTCATCCTCTGATTTTGCCTAACTACAACTTAGGCATCCATTCATCACAAAATTTTACTGAATTAAAATCCTCCATGACTGCCTAACTGCTCAAGGCATTGGTAGATTTTCTGCATTTCAAATAACCTAGAATTAATCAATCCAAACAAACTCAGCTGCAACGAGAATTGTTGAGAATTATGACCAGCTTATTGAGAAAATGTTATCGTTTAAGGGATTCATACTCCATTCAATTCATTTCATAATTTTTCCATGTATTTATGAATTATTCTCGCTAATCTCAGATATGCTATACCTTGAAAAGCCTGTTTGTTATGGACTGCGATCCTAATAAGACGAACTAATTGCGTCTTAGAATATGTATTTGAATGTACTATTTGCAAGTGTAAACAGACATCTAATTACATCTAATTATGAATTAATCGCAGACCTTGTATTGAATTAGGCCTGAATAATTAGAATAATCAGTAAGTTTTTTCGCGATATAATATTATGACAAAATTCTCATATCGTTACCATTTATTTTATTAAAACTTGTTTCTCAGAAAAGATAGAGAAAAGCAGAGATGACTCTTTAAATTTTGAAAAAAAAAATTTGTAAGTTGTAGAAATTTTATGTCGATAGAATTTTCATATTAAGAAATAGTGTTGAAAATCCAAGATTACATAGTTTAATTTGTTATAAATCATTTTGGGTGATAATCCAAAAACGCTTACTAACTCCAATTTCATATTCAAACTATAGAAACAGATTGCAGATTAAAACAATATTTGACTCACCGGACCAATAAATTACAAGAAAATAGGTAGTCATTGAGCCATTTACCAAATGCATTAGTTCATAACTAAATGTAGTTTCTTGAGTTTGAAACGGATTTGCTTACTTACATAAATTCACAACGATTTGCATTAACAACATAGGTACTAGAAGTTCTTAAAAAATTTGTTCTATTTTTAAATTACTGTTGTTTAACTTTTAATTTGATATATTTATTGTCATTCGAATAAAGACGAGAAAGTCGTCTCATTTTTACATACAAGCAGGATGATATTCCTGACCTTTTGTTCCACACTGTTCTGTTGTCCTGCGAGCCGGATTAAAGCTGCAAACGCATCAAAACAAATCATAACTTTTTCCATACTTAGTTTATAGCTATGAACATTATAATATGGATAAGAGCTGTTGTAAATATAATAAGATATTACTAGTTTGTTGAAAAACATCCGATTTATGTCGCTACATTCTCGATACTTAATGTCATTGCAACTAGCTTTATAGGTGTGGTGAATACAGGGCTGTCACTAATAAAACCAGCTTAAAGGGTCATCTTAATTGAGTATTTGTAATGTGGTAAGTGTTCGCAACCGTAAAAACTGCTACTATATTGTAACTCGGGAAATAATGTTATAGTATTTAGCATTTATTTTTATTAAACTTCATAATATGTAGTTATTTGTTTGTATTCTTAATATGTAAATCGCTGAACACACATTATACGTAAAACAACGTTTAATTGCAAATCATCTGCTTGAAATCACAACATTGAAATTTATTGAAAATGATTGTCTATTTTATTAATTTATCCAACATTAATCTAGGCGATTGTTAACCCTAAACAACCAGCAGGTACCGGCGCACGCGCTCGCTCCAAGACATCATTAGAATGTAGCATCCCGAACGATTTTCCAACTTTAGATACGATGATGGCCATAAAAACAACTGCTAAGGAAAAACTTACCGCATAAAAATATTGTATCCTCGCCGCTTATAAGATGTGGCCATTTCTGAAAATCATACGGAGAGCGGCAAGAGCAACTCGATGCGCATATTTTGCCTTACACAGACGCTTTTAACGAATGCAAGAAGGATTTTAATGCTGCTAATGTGATTCTCGCAATCCCACATTTATGTATACGTTTATGCCTATGCATACTCGAGAGCCTTGCATAATTATTATTCAAATGGGTTCTGTATTTGCGCGAGTTTGCAGGCTTTTCAATTTTGGTTATACAAGATTTAATGAAGCTTTCTTAACATCGAAAATACTTTAGACTAGTTAAACGTAAACATTGCGTGAATCAACTTATTTTAAAATAAAAATCGGCCAAAATAATATTTTGAAAAATTGTCGCGTTAGAAGATTTCTTCTAAAATGGTTTGCATTGTACATAGTTCCTATTGTGTGATGTTATTAAAAATGTACATTTTATAACAATGAAATTAGCTATTCAAGTCAGCACTGTTTCAAATGAAACATTCGTATTCAATAGCGTTATAAAATAATATGTATTAAGCAAATTTTAATACATTTTATTATTAGTTTTAAAATAGCTCCTATAATGTTCTGGTTTTGTTAAATACTTGTAGATCTGGCGTGAAATTACAACTGGTACTACGCACTTTAATTATGATTTAGAAGAAATGCCACTTTAGTTCTATCGAATGAAAGATCATTACATAAACGATGTTACCTAGAAAACTAAACATAAATTTATACTGCCTTCGCTCGCATTTATTCACAACGCAACCAAAAAACAATTAAATACCGCTACTCGTCCGAATCTCGCAATTCCCATTCAACAGTTCTCGCATAAAACAGTAATATTGGCACGGAATGTAGTGCCATAGTTTACAATTAAGATGGTTGTCGCCGTTACATTCGTCTTGATAGCGGACGGTCACCTTCGATGCAAGAAAATGTATAAAAAGCTGCACTCTAAAGTAGAACCAAACCTGGAGAGTATCATTAGACCCGGACCATAATCGACACATCCTGAATTGGTAGGTTGTGAAGCGTGTCCTACCGCGGTCGACTGCTCTCCCAGCCCCGTCGCACACACCTGGCCGCTCGGCCTTGTTCATTCACTTTACTACCCATATCTATGCGATTTATTCTAAATTATCACAAGACAAATTGGTCTAAATGTTAAATGGCACATTAATGAGATATTATCGTGAATTTATTTCGTTTTTAAGGTATTAATGCAGTCGTTTATATTCGCATTTATATAAAATGTATAATTATTTATTTTTATTAAAATAATTAAAAAACAATTTTATTAATTAGTTAAATCAGATTAGGAATGATTATAATAAGTTAAGCACTGTTACTTGAGTTCATCCTGTTAGTGATTGTATTTACCAATTGATGTGTTGATTAATGACATATTGGTTATCATGCCAATAACTTAAAGTTAAATTTCGAAACGATTTATGTCTCAATAGTTCACACTTTTTAATAAATGTGAAGGTTGTTGTTTAATTGTACATACACGTATATCAGGAAATAAAAAATAGCGTGACTTTTTCGAGCGAACCAATTGAATGCACATCGCTAATGAAAAATTCGTATGAACGTCACGAGCGAGCGTACGGATTGTTAACAGCCGAACATGTGTCAGCCGTTTAAAAAACTAAAATAATAATTAGTTGAAATGAAGAGGTGGCGTGAGAACGAACGGGGTGGCCGGCTCGGTGGTGGTCGGCATACAAATTGAAACTGTCAGATCAGACGATCGGCGCGCGCTGCCCAACAGCCGCACTCTCACGGAAGCGATTACCCGACATAAGACAATGGCCGACAACACATGCATCTATTACCCTTTTTAAACTTTTCCAATGCCCTTTGAATAACGTTCGATTAATGTTCTTTTTGATTGCACTTACGTTTTTGTGCACGATCAGAATTTTCAATTGAATTTATTAATGACGAAACCCACTTGTATTTGCGTGTCGTGAATGAATATATTATTTGATATTTTAGTAACAATGCAACAGTGTGAGGTTGGTCTCGTGGCGAAGGCGTCGCGGCGTCGCCTGCGTGGGATCGAGGGTGCTGCCGAGACAAACAAATGACGTACATAGAAATGTACTCGCGCACCCCTATACGTTGCGTTAAGCTCTATGCAAAATAAAACACTCGATTGACATCTCTTTGAAATTTATTAAATATTAACATTGCTTAAACTTGAGGGTTAAACGATCAAGAGAAAGGATTGGTTAAATTTAAATGTTTTGCTGCATTCGTCATTTAAATTCTACACATTTTTAATGATATAACTTTGTTTCACTTAAAACTGACTTGTAATCTTTGGCAAAAATTTAAAAATTTTTGCTTTAAACAAAGTATGTAACGAAATTGGAATCTACTTAGCTACAACATAGTAGGTATATGTGTAGGAATGTGAATAGTCGTTTTACAACATGAAATGTCTTTATCAAAGATGGCGGGTATATCTGTTTATGATGATTAGAGCGACGGTCGGTTGCCTAGCAACAGGGTGGCAGTGGTCAGCCGAGGGTGTCCGTTCCTCATACTGGACTCCTCCGGGCCACATACGACCCGCCCTGCCGTCCCTGATAATTATTCTCGTTGTCCCGACCGTGTTAAGTTTAATGTTACTTTATAATACGTCTCAACTATTTCTATCTCTACTTAGTACGAATCTATTCTCCGTTTTATACTCTAGTTTGTATTAGGGTATCTCGTAATAAAATTACTTTGAACAACCCTAAAGCTGCTTCACTAGCTCAATGAATACGAAAAATATACTCAATATCTGTACTTTAACACGTAATAGCAATAACGTTCGTTTTAGATGTTAATATCATGAAGCATTTATGTATGTATTAGTTGCCTCTGCATACAACCAATAAAGTACATCAACTGTAGTACCTATCACTAACAACAACTGAATGAAGAATCCATTCAAATAGAAAAATCCTATTACTTTGATTACACCTACTTATTATTACTTTGATATACTAACTGAACAAGAAATATATAAAGGACACAGTACCGAACCAAAGTACCTGTAAAATAAAGTGAAAATAATTATTTATAAAAAGAACAATGTATTGAAAATATTTTTATCTTCAATCCTATCCTTATTTCGCCAAAATTATTAAAACACTTTTTCTCATACTGGGATTTTAAATTTAAGATTTCTAAAAAGCTAGGCATTCAATTATGAGTAGGTATTCTTGACAAACCTGCCCACTCGGTTACATCCAAATTTTTGTAATTTAGCAACCATTTGTGGAGCAACGGAATGAATCCTGTAGATCTTAATCAGTCTCCACGGTCAAGGGAACTCATCTGATTCTATTCCGAGACTAAACGACACAGTTTATTTTGTGGTGAAGACTTTTAAAAATAGGATAAGATTAACTCGTCAAGTGCGAGAAGAAGAAGAGAGAGTGAAAAGGTTCGTGTTTGGCTTTTAATGGATATTAGGAAATCAGGTAAGTTATATTTTTGTTACCAACTTTTATGAATGGATAGTTATGAGAGAAACGGAGTGTTGTAAAAAATGATTATAGCTATTACAAATACCCAAACTGTGTTTAAAAATTGTAAAAAAACTCTAGATATAAATATTGTGCATAATATTATCAAGTTTTTTTTTTGACATGAATATCACATGTGTTCAGTGAGTTAAATCATTATTATCACCTTTATTCATAACATGTTATTAATCTCCTACGATAAATATATAATTGTTTAAATCTCATTAATATCGACCAAATTCCTATGCCTACACTTCAACAAATTTTTAAAAAAACTAAGATATTGTTTTCAAATTATTAAACGGAACTAAAACGAGCACCTACACAATACACACGTAATTAATTAAAAGCACATTCACGTATAATATGAAACGAAAAAATCCATAATTCAATCAATCGATAGTCAATAAAATATCGTACATTATCAGGAGTGCATTCAACTCGAGCGCGCTACTATTATTAAACGGAATTCGATTTAAAGCCGAACCCTCCTCGTCGTTTGTGAAATTGACATTTATTCTTCGTTTTTCATTGTTGCTGCAGTCGGATTCGATCTATTGTTAATTAGCTTAAACGGCCCATGCGCTGTGCTATGCCAAACAAAACCAACAACGCCACGACAATCGCGATCGACTCGGAAGAACTAAACTAATCTGAATTAACGTACACCTTGTAAACGAGAGAAAATAAATAGCGAATAGATACCGGCTTCTTATTGAACAATAATGTGCATAGCAATTTAATTTAAAATGTACATTTTCTTAGAACGGTGGCGCTGTTCGCGTGGCGAGAGACGGAACTACAGATAGTTTTGTGTTCATTTAGGTGTCAGTAGCGACATCTCTTGTCGAATAGTGAAACTTATATCACAATGCTTTAAGTTGAAGAGTTTTTAAACATACATATTAAGCTTCTTTTAAGCATTGCTGATGCTTCAAAAAATTTGTCAATCTCCAAAGTTTCAGCATTATATTACGAATAACAAAAATATCATTTAGAGATTTGATTGTCGACTAGTTTTATATTGTAGTTTATGGTGGTAACAAAGTGTAGGTTTATTTAATTTGTGTACAATGTATCGACGTTGAACGTTATTACATACGAGAGTTCGCTCCCCATCGAGCGGGAGTGCCTCGATTAAAGCAGTAAATACTTTGAGATTAATTATCTCGTAAACAGTCGCAGCCTCCGCCCGCCCCGCGGCTCAAATCGCTCACCTACGCCGTGAGCGCGATACAAATTCAACTTTTCCAATTAAATTTCGTGAGGCATTAATAATTATTTGGGTACATCAATTTGTTTCGTCGCGAGAAGCTCCACTCAGCTACCATCTCCTTGATAACGGCTCTACACGACGTTCTAATGTATCGATAGATCTTAAGATAGTTTAACAATGAGCTAGCATTACTTCAGTTATTTACTTTTAGAAATGTATAGGTACTGTAAAATTTGTGGCATTATTCATGTATAAAATTCAAACGTCTTTTAAAATTACCTATTACAGAATAAATAGAATTACTATTTGTAAACGAAGTTACCAAACTCTACAGTTGTGTTTTTTTATAGTAGGTACCTACTTACGAAATGTGATTTCAAGCTGAATTTGATTTTTAATTTAGAATTTGTTTTCAGTATTTATCAGTGAAAATACAACAACAACAACAAATAATTGAATATAAAATCCCGTGATAAATCTTCGAATTGTTCGCTCAACACCGCCGTCATTCCGAAGCTCTTAACTTTGGAATTAATTAAATTAAACTTGAAAATGAAATATTAACACTTTAACGTATAAAATTTAATACCGTTAAGTTATAACGTGATTATTCAACTCCTCGGCAATTTCCAAAAACATCTAGAAAATTAAATTCGGTGAACGATGGCAGCGCCGCCTTTGAGGCGAGCTTCCGCTTTTGTAGTCGCGAGTTGCGAGGCGCAGGGACTGAGGCGCGAGGCCACTTCGCACTCTGAAATTAATTTTCTTCGTCTTTATGTAATTTAATTATAAACATTTCAATATGGCGCTCCGGGAATTTCCGCTCGGGAGAGAAGTTAAATAGAAACGTTTGATACTTATCTCCTAATACACTTCTGAAACGATTGCGCGATTTAAATTAAATTCATTACTGTAGCAACGTTTGTATTAATCAGAAAAAAATAATGACATTTTTTTATTAGGTACTATGTATCCTTTTATTATTTCGTTTGTATAGATATAAAAAAGGTTTTTTTGTACTTTAATGAATCAACAATTTCATTGCGGTTTGTTCACACTACAGATACCTGTGTTGTGCCTACTAGGGTACCTAACACTACGTAATAACATTTGTTTTACTGTTTACGAATGTTCCCTTTATTGGAACAATGGAACAGCATCATTCACAATTGATAGATTTCGAATGATTTGACTCGGATGCTTTTACTAAAAATATTTTTGTCATCGTGTTTCCTCTTTGTATATTTTCTATTAAAAGTAATTGAATGGCATTCCATCTGCAAAATTAAAAGTATCTATTTGTGCGGAGTGCACAGTTAACAGATGCCACTAGCGCTCATGCAATTTTGCTCTTAAACCGTTCACGCTTCGACGACGAGAGGCGACATCAAACATACGCAGTGCTTGCAAACCTTTTGCCAGCTTATCTCGCATTCGCTATCAGAATCTTCGCAAAACATCTACAACCCGGCCCATTGTGCGTTGTTTATTAAATTTCATTTTACGTTTATACAACAACACTTTTGTGTGACGTTTTTTGTGACGATTTGGGACATTTTACGGGTGGATTAGCCCGTGACGTCTGCTTTTGTGGAGAGCCGGCAGCGATGTCTTTTTATTTGTTACCGGCATTACGGTCTGGGATTGCGCGTATTATGTCATAACAGACAAGCACTCAACGAACTCCTTCATGTGCTTTTTGTCGGTCCGTTCTCTACTAAATTGAATTCTGTGTTGACAATGTCGCTATAAACATCCGATCTTTTGTGCGATAAATAATAATACCGTAAAATTTAAGCTGCTCATAACTAAATGTAAGTATCTCTTCAAGTTGGCTGTTCATTTACCTATTTTTTATATCAAACAGAATAAGGAACAACACGTAGGTATTATTATTTATATTAATTGTTATTTCATACCCGGAATCCCTAAAGCCAACCGAAAGTTTCACCTTAGATTAAACAATTCAGCTGTATGTCAGTCCTGAAAGCAATAAGACTTACAACTCCGACTATACCAAAACAATCCTGTATCTTGGTGTCTTCACTAATGGCGTAAGTTCGACAGTCGAAGTTAGTTCGAGTGTTCTACGACTGCAATAAAGATAAATCCAGCAATAATATGTTCGGTTGGTCTTACGTATAGGATTGCTTGGGCACGAAATTGAATTTGCATGGCGTCTTAAGCCGGTGCCGATTGAGACCGCCGAACTCGGGTCCCATTCAGTGGACAGTTACGGATACTCCACCACTTAAGATGCTATTCACTTGAGAGCTTGTTGAATCCTTGCTTAATTGTTTAAACTACAATGCCTCTAAATTGCTACAGATCTTATTTAATGAGAAATATATTGAAGACACTGCATAAGAAATAGAATTGACACTAATCAGGAGAGTCAACTGTGCAGTGATGCGATGCGAAATTACAAAGGGTCCATAAATGGAGTACATAAATAAAAGAACCGTGGACGGTATGGACATCTGGGTGAAATGTAGTACGTGAGCGGCAATCTTCGTCAGCGGAAGGCGCACTAATCCAGACGCCGGAGGGCCAGCTACGTATGAAAGGACGTTCCTTATCCCTTGATCCCGTTGTTTACCAGACATTAAACAGATAACAAGTCCGCGCCCTGATACCGTCTGAGCAGATTAAAGCCCCGGTGCCCGTAATCCGAACTTCGATTAATTTCATCCAATACTTAGGAATGCTTAATTGTTCGTGCTGTAAATTGTTATTTGTGGAGGTGTTTTAGTACCTACTCAGAAAATACGGTATAGCAATATCTTTTGTTTTTAATTCTTAAGTGATGTAGTATTATCGACAGTAAAAATATATTTAAAATATTAAAGCAGTTTCTAAATCAATAATCAGTACCTACCTACTCGTACTCGAAATTCAACGACTACGAAACAAAGTTGGGATTGCCTCGCTACTGAACAATAACTAAAAGGCATAGTTATTAGTACTGAAAGTTAAACAAAAAAATAAAACAAAGAAAATAAACAAAAATATTTTACTTCGTTTTATTGTTGCTTGTTTTAATTTGAATATTATAATATTTTGCATCAACAACATAATTTTAAACTTTTCTTTTCGTAACAATTTCGTATCACACTAATTAAATTCAGCTTCGTTATAATGAAACTAATTTATAAATGATACCAACGAATATATTTAGTTGCGTTTACTTATGATGAATTCATTTGATTGTGGGGGAGTGACGATACCATTTGCGATGTCATTTCATGGACGAGTGATCATGTTTGAAATACGTTAATACGAACTTAGCAGGGATACGTTTTGCAAAACATTAGCACAACTGAAGGGGTACTGTAAGCTATGAATACCAGGTTTCAATTCACATAGTTTAATGTACTTAATACCTAAATAAAATAATGGATTGGGGATGCTTATGACGGACGTACCTACACTGCTGCACATAACCTCCCCAAAATTTTGCCACAATTACCGGTTGCCGTACTTGTGCAGTTTACATTCAAAGACTTCCTGCAGCCTTGACCAAATCAAAATTAATGACAGGTTGAAAAGTTCTGAAATGGCGACCACGAAGTAGTAGGCGAAACGTGGACAAACACAAACCTGTATTGTATTGTAGATATTTGACATCTCTTGAGATCTTTTTTACTCATAGTTTAAACATCTGAAATCAAAACTGTTGCTAATTTTTTGGCGAATATTCAATGCAATTTTTGTTTCGTATTGACAAGCTTTAAAATATGTTTTTACAGCAAGTTACAGTAACTCATTGAGCGAATCTAATTAGAAGTTTCGATTCTAACAAGACGGTCATCAAACATTTGTGTTCAACGTCTTAAATCACATTTGCGTACCTCTGTAACGAAGACCAGGTATTTGCTGACCGATAAAATTCAGTTTGGTCTGATCGGATTCAAGTCATGTACGAGCCGTATTCACAACGGTAACCACAGCGTCACCTACCGCAAACAAACTAACGCTTTACCTCACACAATTCTCTTGATACAAATGTTTGCGAATTGAGTTAAGAATTCCGCTTCATGACAATCGCAAACTGAATCCAAACATTCAAATAATTTCAAATTATAAAGTCAGAACGTCCCACGATGTTTAATTATTAATAATACAACTTGGAAACCGCATCGAAATGACTAACTGAAAGTCAAGTCTCAATCCACAAACACAAATATAAAGCTAATTAAAAAGTTTCAAACTAAATTATGAGAGGGGTTGCGACGATGGACTTGCTACCAAGATTGTCGCTAAGATTGAATCAAAGGGGATGGCATCGCGTGGAATGTACATTCGCTGAACCTCTTCGCAGCTTGCGCGAGGGAAACTGACTAGACAAAGTTTCGTAGTACCGAAGCAAATGTTTGTTCATGCGGTTGCGGTGACAAACACCAATGTCACACATTCAGAATTCTCAATTTATGTTAGGTACATATTCATAACAACTAGCAAGTATTGTGTTTGTTGAAATGTGTGATTTTATAAGGTAAATCGTATATAGGTAATACGATATACAATATGAACGTAAAACTTTTGCAAATTATAACTTAGAATTTATTTGTTTTTATCAAATAATACTTCTTGAATAGAACACATTAAACATCCAACAAGATTAGGGTCATAAAAAGAAAAGCACGCGGTCCCTCCGGACTATTAATTCAAGTCAAAGCTGAAATGAGACAAAGGCGAGTCAGCTCATAAAATTTATAGGCGATCGAATGAGATAATATGGTCGACGTTAAGAGCAGCTTAGACAGTTTGGAAATTTAAATGTGAAGTAAGTTTTGCGAGATTGTGCGGAATAAATCAGCGCGAGCGGCGGACGGCGGCGGCGCGGCTCGAGCGCGGCTCGTCAGCCCGCTGCGGCGATAAATCCGCGACTCCCTCGGGCTCCTTAACCGTTCTCCATCTTCATGTACATACTAGCCGCCTATGCCGCCGACATCAAATCTTTTATGCACCAATCTTCAACGTTCCCACACCAAATGTGGTGAGTGAAATATTACCTCACAATGTAAGAACATTACAAGCTGAAACTGCGAAAGTACCTAGAATATATTATTTTAAGCATTACCTTAAACACCAAACAAGTTTTAACATTTCTCGTTTATCCAATCTGTCAACGAATAGCGTCCAAAGTATTTTCCGCGAACTGCGCCCTAATTCTTTTTCACGCTACATTTCAAGAATCTTATTTTTGTAATTACAAAAATGTCTAGTACGCCGACGTTATCCTTAATTGCTGGACATAAAAATTCCATTTAAATTTCCCTTTTAACGATCGGGGAGAGGTGTCTAATTGTATAATACACTCGTTTGCGTATTTTTATTGTCGGTACAATAATTAGAACATAGCGCGTCGCCGTCTTTTTAAGTAAATTTGTAATAAAACTTTTCCAGGGAGTTGTAAAAGAATATTGCAAGATGCGAGCACACCTCTCCGCGTGGGGGGAGGTAAGCAGTGAGGGGGAGGGTCTCTTGTTTAAGAAATGGAAAGAAAAGCAATTTACTGCTTATCAGCTGAAGTAGTGGCCCGGGTCAGTGCGGATAACAAACATTATATCAACTCAAACGGTCACTACACTACTACTTCTCACTCGGAAATAGAAAAGGTGAGATTATTCAGTAAAATTTACACAAATTTGCAAACGCGTTAACGAAATTCAGCCATTAGGTGTTCGGTGAACTATTTAGTCCCAACTTACTCTATTATAAGTTGTTGGAGGAAGCAAAGTGACAAATTCTCTCAGCTCGACGCAACTCCTGCTTTGATTAACTTTAGCTTCGTTCTACGGCTTCGGCTTTACTTCGAAGTAATATATTGTGTTATTTATTTTAGGATCAATAATTATTTGAATAAATTCCTATTCGATAATAATATTAAAAATAAGGAGTACTTAACATAACTAAAGATAATAAGAAAACATATATTATTATTTAATGTTATTTTAGTAAAAAATTGTTAATTTTTAGTTGTATATTATTTGTACATTTCATTATACTTATAAATTTTTCGGTTTTCGATGATTTTTTTTTTTTCAATATATTTAACTATTTATTTTAATTTCTCTTGTATGATTTGATAAATGAATTTGGTGAATGAAAATAACTATTGGTTCTTATGTAAAGAAATATAATACAACTGGTTCATTACTACAGCAGGTAATGAGCATGAGCATCATTAGGCATCATTCTAAATTTAAATAGCAGCAGTACCAATGGGTCTCACAGATAAATATGACAGAATGATAACGATAAACCAAAATATCAAAAGCATTTAAATTTATCCTCCAGATTTAAATAGTTTTTGATCGACAACCATTAGTATGACCAATCAACAGTACTGTGAAAAAATAACACGGCAAAACTATGTTTCAACTGGGGTGAATTTCATTTCATTAAATAACGAATGGGGTTCGTTGCTGACCGGCGACACACTACTAATATTTGTGTATCAATGACACAGCTGGTGTATCAACAATGTAACAAGTTATAATTAAATTCCAAATTAAATCTTTTTCTGGTAATGAAGTAAGTTAAAATATGGAGAAACTAATCACCGTGTTTTTTAACGGTAAACTCTTGTAAATAACCAATCTCTCACTCCTTCCATTGATGCTTTAGTGCATCCAGAACATGTCAAAAAATATTTAGAATGAGGTAAAAATACTATTTTGTTTAACTTATTTTTTTTAGTTGGAGAAAATCACCGGATCCCCATCCCATGGGGTATGTGGGAGTTGAACCGCACTAAAACCTCCAACCGCTCACACTCAGCGTCCGAACCCCGGCTGAGGCCAGAACCCAGCACGGAGTTATGAGGGACGACGCGACGCGTTATGCCCAAGGCACTCTTTACAGATCAATCCATCAAGCGACGATCCAGTCTTCGTAATGTTCAAATGTCTAATAAGAATTTTGCCTCACTAGTCGACAGGTGGCACTCTACCAAAAATCTTATTGAAACCTAAACTCTACTCTCATTAGTGATCGCTCCGTAGTTAATAATTATTTTCTTCTCTAGAAATTATAGGTTTTATACAGGTATTACATTTACCCAGTGGTATTTCGGTACGAGTACTTATGAAGTCCACCTGTTCCAATTATATATGTTCTCTACGTAAAATCTTGGTGCATTTTAAATATTATAATATCTAATATTTTCTTAATCTTAAATAGTACAAGTAAGAGGTTACTATTGCCCACGGGCCTCAGTAATACCACCAAGCACAAGACTGTTCACAAACAAAAAAGTTCACGGATCGATCGTGGGGAGGTCAGAGCTAATGTTTATTAACTGTATAAATTATACAAGAGCGAAATTTACGCTCAATCACTTATACCCAATATAAATTCCGGCGTTGTTCCACGAAACGCTGTGTCAACCTATCCATCAGTGTAAAAATTCCCTGTTGATCCCCTTAATTTAATCAAAAGATCGCTTCGGCCGGTCATGGAAGAAAAAACGCCATGACGTAACCTAACGAGGACAACGATATAAAATTTTCATCGAACCGGATGGGGAGGCAGGTGGGGCGGGTTCTCTTGTAATATCCAAGTCGGGCCGAGCAACCAATAAATTACAATTTGACATAAACAAAACCCCCGCAGTACATGTTGTACGAATTATTTATGGCAACGATACCTTGGCCGGGTCGTTCTATGAACCTCCGTGCACGTCACTATTGCTCAGATTATCGATATTATTTGAAAATGTTTGGGTGGTGTACATAGTACTCATTTGTATTAGTTTGCTAAAATCCTGAAAAAATATTTAATTTTAATAATTTGAGATCAATGCACAAGATTCTTAAGCACACATCTACTGACTAGAACCTAGCCAAGATTTTTTTTACATTTTGAACATGCCAAATCTTATATAGTTTATTCAAGTAATATGATTCAAAAATGTCTTATTATAAATTTTATACATCTTTCATAATTATTACCTACCTACGTGCTATATTAAATATATCTAACTTGTCCAAAGTTAGTATTTGGCTAATATAAATGTATTAGATCGGTTGAAACAGGCAGAGACCACCTCGCGAGCCGAGCCCGACGCATCCTAATAAAATTTGCATACTTTTAATCAAGGACTGTGTTGTGGAGAAGTTTCCCAATAACGGGACCGTGATCGATTCGATGCCCCTCTCGATACCGTGTTTTATATTACGCAGATAATTTGAAACACGATCGTCTGATTTATAAAGAATTTTATTTTAAAATTTAACGGTCATATGACAAATACTATGTCGATACATGGATGTAGGTAATGTATGCACTTAACACTTGGTAATTGGTACTGTAAAAAGTTAATTATTTATTTTGCTGCACCTCTTACCTAGTTGAATTTTATTTTAAACTATAGGATGTTTGAAATTAATACCAACGCCTAGAAATTAAAATGAAACTCTGAGTCCTGTAACTTTGTGTAATCGATGTAAAATAATGTAAATAAATGAATACAAGCTAATTAAGGAAAACAAATTCCACCCGGAAGACCCATTGTTTCCACTTCCTTTAATATTTTACATTCCTTTCCGAAAAACGTGATACAGATTGCAATAAATTAGCCAGTATCTAATATAAAACGACAAAACCGAGACAGAGCGTAACGCCGGAGCCGACGCTCGTTCGACCGTCCGTATTCGCTTCGCATTAATCGTGTTTAGTTAGCGGATATTGGAACTGGAAATTCAAATGCAATCAAACGAAAATAGAATTGGTAAAAAATAAAGGAAACAAACCGACAGGCGTCAGTCTAGCGGGAGCAGATCGCCTCCCTTTCGCCCTCGAACCTCACTCGCTGCTGACCGTACTTACACGATTTTAAATTGTACATATCTGAAATTCCGATCTGTCGCGCACCCGCTCTGCTCTATGAAATGAAACAAAATAAAAGCGGAACGACGCGGTCGCTACAAAAAAATCAAAATGAAAATTAAAAAAAGTCGACGTGGTGAGGGAGGTTGCAATGTTTGCGGCCATCATTCGATGCAGTTCGCAATAAAAACACGTTTCTACATATAAATATGTGCGGTGGGATTGATTGGAATTGAATATGTGGGGTGGAAGAGGGTGGTTCGTTGCAGGAATCGAAGGTGAGCGCTGCTAAGACTGTAATCGGTTTTGCCCGGGGCCGTCGGGCTCCACCGCATACCGCACCGCTCACAATTAAACTTTGTTTGTACATGTGTCGCTTGAGATTAGCCACACTGCTCTTTTTAAGTGAACTAACCGACCAACTGCAGTACATGCTATTTAAGGCTTTAACTATTGTTAAATTCTCAGAACAAGCTTAGAAATTGCATCAATGGATTATGAATGAATAGAAATTCTATACAGAACCATGAAACGTCAGTCCCTCGGATCAATAAGTGAATCTGATTAATAACTTTGTATCGACACCGCGGCAATGTAGCAATCGTGGCAAATGTAGAAAAGATGTAAATGGGAACAGGCAAAGCGGTCGGTGGCACCACGCCGCACCATAAATCATCAGGAGGGGCGCTGATTGCCTTCAATTATGGCATTAGCTTTCATGCTTAATTTTATAACGTTAGTTACGACTGCCCCATCGGATGGTCGAGTACTTTAACATAAATTGCAGTCCTTATCATTAATGATTGGAGATTGTATACTATTTGCACTAACGGAAGATTGTAGATGTTTGTATACGTGTTACGAGTATTTATTGATTAGTTTTATGTCGAGTGGTTTTTTTTATATATTTTCAAATACTCATACAGACAGTAGGTAGGTACAGTAAAACTCCATAAAAGAAATCAAAGATATTTTTTGTAAACCCAAAATTTTACTATTACTCTTCTTCAAATTAAAATAAACTGTAAGGAACTTTATTATGGAAATGTAAAGGAGATAATAGACAATATTCATTATTACGTACATTTCTCCCCTCTCGAGTGGTAAACGCTTAAGTAGGTAGTTATGCAGGCAGTTGAATCGATCAATCACTCTCAGCATAACGGCTACAACCGTGAAATTTTCAGGGGCAAGACAAAGATAATTCCCTTTTAACTTCCGTTTTCAACTTATCGAATAATTTAACTGAACATTTATTTTTGCGCGCTCATCAATCAAGCGAGCTCGCGCCTCGCCGATAAGCCGCGCCTCGACGCCGAGAAATGACTAGGCATTACATAAATCCCCTCGGATGATGAAAAGTGAAGTCTAACAGATAAGAACCTACAAAAAGTTACGATGAGAAATGAATCGCGATTTATATCTGACGTCGGCAATTCCCGCAGTCGCGTCTTCAGATCCTTCAGGGCTGCGGCGATGGGGCGCGAGCGGACTGCGAGTACTGCGACTTGAATCGCTCTGATTCGTATAAAAGAACCGAAATGGAAGCTTTGGGAACGCCTACTGCAGCATTCCAAAAATAAAAATGCTTTGATGCAATATTAAAGAGAGCTGTATAAAATATACAGTTTCTCCTTATTTAGAACAATGAAAGCATTGTAAAAACTCTTAATACATTTATGAAAAAAATACGTCTTAATAATATTGTTGTGTTCGTAAAAGTTAACCTTAATAAAACACGTGCTTGCTTATGCACCTAGTTCAAGTTTCAGATCCAGTTAACAACAATTAAAGATGTTGTCACTCGTGACACACCAACCTGAAATACCTATAGCTTACCATTTCTTCTATTGTGGATATCGAGTCAGCTTCCTAATTCCTATGACCGCGATGGACCACCTAGTCGGATGTTCAAAGCTAGACTGCGCTGCTCTGGCGCATGTAACGAATACTCTTTCAGAACTTTATCGTCTTTTAGACATGACGTATTACGATTCCTTTTTATGATTCTAGCTAACTAAAATGAATCTTTTGAAGAGCGTTAAAATATAACCACATGATAAACCATCACCACCTGTTGGTAAGTAAATTAACGCTGTGAATCTATTTCGATGAAACAGTAAGGTTTGCTTCGCTTTGCGGATAAATTAATAAAACCGAAAATATAAGAAAAACTGTGCTTTTTTGCGACAACACGGATTGTCAAACTCTTGTTTTCTTTCTCTCGTAAAACTAAAGTTCCTTATTTACAAATACTTTAGATACAGCAATTGCCACGATGAGAATGAAAACGCTTGCCCGTTAAAATAAAAACAAGAAAAGAGTTCGCGAAAAGCCAAAGTTTAATCGAAAGTTTTCTCGGAGCGGCCATTATTAAGATAAACAGTACAATACATAAGCCTATCTCGACATTTATTTTATCACGGGTTCACATCACGCGCCGCTATTCCCTGTTATGATACGGCCCGTACCTGAGTGGAGCTGAAAGAAAAGCTATAAACCTGTTCGTTGCGTTTGTTCCGGCGCGCCGAAGCGTCGCGTACGCGCTCCGACTGCCAAGCAGCCCCCACCGACTCTCGCACCCCCCACATCTGCCGACCATATTTTCCACTTTATGTGTGACAGTTGAGGTAATATCGAGACTCTCGCCCTCCTCTGATTGGACGAAAAATACACATTAAAGGAACCTGCCGGCTGCGAGCGATTCGAAGCTGTATTCCCGTGGAAAATGTTGGAAAATATTGTATTATGGGGGTGGAAAATTGCCACCCCACCGCCTCCTCGCTCGACTCCGACAAAAACTGTCGAGTATTTGTTTTTGATGAAAACGATTTATTATTCTACGTGGGTTGGAGGCAATAAAGATAAGCCGGCGAGGTGGCGGAGCCTTATTACGGCTAACCCTCGCCTTTGTTTCCTTATAAAGAATAATAAATGAGGCCGCACGCTTATTTACCAACTTGCTTAATCATTTATTTATGCGGAAACATCTTTGATATTTGTCAAATACTTAAAACATTCGCTCCCGACGAGACCCAAGAAAGTTGTAAACAATTAAAAACGATTTTCCATCCGTGAGAGATCGTAGCGCTCTTAGATAAGAACATAATACTAAGTTAATGTAATCTTTCGTTAATAAATCATGATACAGTAAATCCTAGCAGCGATGCGCCGGCAGATACCAACTAGTCGCCATAACAGTAAAGCCACAATTTGCATTAGCACCCTCGAGCCGGGGCGGACGGCGGACTCACGCCGGTTTCCATCAGATTACTCATTCAGGCTTATGATTACGATTGAGTGTTCACAATATGCTTCCTGTAAAACAAAAGAAATAGTTTAGGGTAAATTACAATTTCTTAATTATTGATAATTAAAAGGAACCGAAAGACATTGAATATAGATTACCTACTTACTATTATTAATCTCTCTGAAGTAAATGTTATGAGAACCTATGGACATGTAGAAAGGATTCAGTAGTTTTTATATTTTAATATAAATTTTATTCCTGTTATTTACATGTAACTGAACTGTTTATTGAAGAACAGAAGCAAAATTACAAAGACGTAGAATATTTAACATAAATTACTTTAGACACAAGAGTAAAGATGGAAACTTCACATTTGATCTCATCAGTTAACTGGATGTTAACTAACTGAGATAATAAAAAACAAACAATGACATGTCGTATAATATCGGTAAGTTACCAGGACATCATTAGCATCCCCAGTGTGGAGTCCCCGCTGTGAGCACGCGCCGCTAAACTAACCGTTTTGTCACATCTATTCATTTTATTACAAACATGTGGCTCTCTTGTCAAATATTCAGCTTGTTTGTATCATATGTCACGATTCGAAGTTGTTTTTATTTCTTTTTTATTTAGATTTTATTGTTTCTTGTTGTTCTTATCAAGAGAGGAAATGTTCTTTTTGAATAATATTACAGAAATATTTAAGGTACACATATTAGTTGTGCAGAAGAAAGATATTAAATAATTTTTAAGTTTGGACGGTATCTCGGTTATTTCCACATAGATAAAATAAAATACTAGAAGGTTAATAAAAATAAAAAAAATAAGTGAAAATAAATGAATATAGTATAAAATTATTACTCAGAACTACATTTATTTTTAAGAAATAAATAATTCATGCGGTTTAATTTAAATTTGTCAAAATTATAAACTTTAAAGTTAAATCTTTAATTGTGACAAGCCAGTAAAGTTACATAAAGATTCTTCTATTTAACAAAAACAAACTCTTTTTGCACGAACAAATTTCTGTTCGTAACGTTATCATCGCTCATCTGGGCAACGTTTAAAAATTTAAATATCGACAAGCCAGACCCCTCCTAAATTAAATGAGCGCACATTTGAAAAATGCCCCGACGATAATGAAAACAAAAGGTACATCTTCCGTACTCGTTACTTCACTCTTGCGACCTTCTGTAGCCGAGGGAAATTGAAACCGGGTGGCTTTATGCAATATCGGTGAGTCAAAAATTTCTTTTTTTGTTTACATTTTTTGAAAACAAACAATTTACATAAATATTCGATAAGTGATACCTATTTTTGAAAGTATTACCTACATACTTCTTCTAAATTACTCAGATGTCACAATTTGCGTTCATGAATTTCCTAAAGTCTCGGATATTCATAATTTTAACACTAGGAACAAACACAAGCTTGCGTTGCCAGCATCTAGATTACATAAAATAAGTAATTCTTTCCAGGGTTTGTCTGTAAAGCTTTATAACAAAATCCCAGTGGCCGTTCAAACATTGCCTATAAATAGGTTTAAGAGAGTTATCAAAGAACGGCTATGCAGTAAAGCATATTATAAACTTAATGATTACATAAATGACTGCACAAAATGGGAATGAGGCGCTCGTCCCGGACCATTTCAATTGATACATTTGTAAAAAACAAAAATATTGTAAAAAAATATTTTAAAAAAATAAAAAAAAAACAATATATTTAAATTTAAAAAAAGACATGCCCGCTGAGTTTCTTGCGCCGGTTCTTCTCAGGACGGAGGCGTAATTTTAGCGAACTGGTGGTAGAACTTTTGATTTTATTTTTGACTTTCAAAATGTATGTGTGTCCACGTCTACTTTGAAAATAAATGATTTGACTTTGACTTTGACAAGTTTCAAATGTGCAAATTAAAGAATTAAGTTACAAACGAATTTATTTTTATAAATTCTCATTTAGTAGTTACACATTTATAACTTCAACTTATATCATTGTATTAAAAATATAACACGATAGGATTTTAACATACTAAAAAAAATAATATATTTATAATTACTGTTATAAGAGATTTACAGTGTAACTTTAGAATCACATCACACATTTTACTTATGTTTATTAAGCTATAGTTGCAATGTTTAATTTTCAACCAAAGAAATCTAATTTGTCTTTCATTTACTATTCTAAAAACATACGTAAATATATCTAAGATTTTTAAATATTAAATTTGTGAGAAATGGTTCTATTTCGTTTAAACTCATCTATAGCACCCCTAAATGGCGCGTAGCGGATGCGGTGTAAGTTAACTCATACTATTTAACCATCCGTTCATACAGTCGCGACGAGCACCCTCGCTGTCCCGGGACAGAGACAACAATATTATATTTCATACAATAAACAGAGATAAAAAGTACTCAACAGCGCATAACTCATAAATAAAATACAATATGGTGAGCAAAACATTGAATTTTGCTGGTATTATGTCACATTTGGCCTTTGTGAATTAGCCGGTGCATAACGCTGGGGGAATCAGATTGCCTATTTTGTCATCGATGTCAAACGACCGTACAGATTTATTAGTATTGTATGAAATTACGTTAATTTAATCAAGACTCGGTGGCTTTTTGTTAATTTGGTTACATAGATTAGAAAGGTTTTTTAGCAATCACAATAAACTGAATGTATTAAAAGATTAACAATTTAAATATCTATTGCTGTAATTTTAAAAATCTCTCACACAAATCAAATGCTTTACCAGCACGCAGTGGTAACCATAGCGGTCCAGGACCTCATCCATGGGGTCTTGCTACGAAGCCACTATTTATGGCTCCTAAAAAGGACGAACTATCATCATTAATTTCCTTTGAATTGACGACAATTATTTAAAACATTGAATTCAGATAATGCATCAACCTCTCGTCAAGAAACATTGAGAACACTTCAATTTCTAAACAAAACCATGCCATAAAGGGGAAAACGATGGCTCGATTCAGCGAAATCATAGAAAAGCACATAAATTGGTGCGCATTAACATTTCCTTTATCCTACGTGTCGGCGTATGACGGGGGCGCCTCTGTGCCAGCACTGGTGCCGCCCAAGACAATAAATTTACATATTTCACCCCTCGAACAGACCTTTTTTGCCATTCCGCAGAATTACGCACATATGGGAATATTCTGTTGAATATATCAGCAGTAAGAAGAGATACACTCGGAATAAAATTATCTCAAATGACTCCGCATTCGCATATAAAGGCGACCACAATTTGACGCCTTTGATACATCTGCGAGTACTATGACGGTATTCGGATCAAACCCCGCCTGACCCTGTCCTGTTTTCGTGTCTTTAATATTATACTGTTTTCCCTATATTCAAAACTGTTTATAACATACGATTCAACACATGCAATTCAATGCATACACAAAATACAGTTAATTATGTAAGAGAGTATAATGAATTAACCACAGAATATCGCAAAATTCGTTATTCAATTATATCCATAAGTTCACTCAAATTAAAACCTTGTATGCCTATGCGCATACTCAAATAGATGGTGTATCTGAGTAAGATGCTGTGCAGAATATTATACTCCATGGTAGTGTACACAGATATTAATGTATAGTATAACTTCGTCACAGAATAACCCGTTAATAATTACCATGTATAAAACATAACAATGCATGACGTCTAATTACTGTGTACAATACGTTTAAAATGTTTAGGTAAAACATAATATTGTTATAATATAATCATTAAAGTTAATGAAAATATGAAACATAACCTACTAGTTTCAGTGATAGGAATAGACGCATTTGTTAATGACATAGGGTGTCGCTACGGTGTATACAGGAAATCCACATATGGAAATGTAATTTTGCGGTAGAGGCACCCTTCAAAGGGTCAAATCAAAATCATTTTCACAGTCCAGTGAAGCAGAGTACAGTCGGCAACGCCACTGCTCTAAATCCCAAATACAAGCTGTTTTACTATTTCAAAACATGATCTTCTGCTTTAAACTGTGTTGGAAATCGAGTTCATTGCAAAAAGCAGTGGTCATCGTTAGTAACGTCAATGAATGATGATAACAATTTTTCATATTTTACGAAGAAAAATCATAAAACATTGAAAACTATGTTCTAGTGAGTTCTAATTTCAAAAAATATTTATTTTACACGTTTCTTTTATTACCTGTCAAAGTGAAGTGTTCGTTCATAGTTATTTAACGTTTCACACGGTAACATCTTACCTATAAACTATAAAGACTTTACCAATAACGAATTTTAAAGTATTTTTCATGTATCTTTTACGAAATGTGAACATTAAAATTTACTATATATGGAACTTCACTACAACTTACTGTTCCTCAAACAAAAACTGACTGCAATATCACAAAATTCAATTCCTCAAATACTTAGAGTATCCAAATGTCCATTAGTGATTTTACCAGCATTACCAAAACAAGTAGCTACCATATAGCACATATCATTGGATAGTGGACGAACGACACTAATGCTCATTAGAATTACATGCCGAAACGGACAGCACACTCACCGAGCCAGTGCGGTCTACAATACTATCGCACTCCGGATCTTGAACCCTCGCCCCTGAAACATCATCTTATCTTATATTAAAAATTAAACCCTGGGAGTCTATTATTATTTTTATTTCAAGTTCAGTCAGAAGAAAATAAATTAGTTTTGTACAAGAAAAGTAATAGAAACAGACCATCTCTAAAGAAAACTGATCAAACACAAAACGAATCTTGATATTTATTTCGTATTTCGATTGTATCTTACGTCGTAAGGTTTGCTGGGAAATATCACATTCTGTGCACGAATTCCACCACAATCGATAAGAGAGATGACCGCTGGCCGCGCGGGGGGCGTAGGGGGCGAGGGGTAGCGATGGGGAGACTGTTATTTGATTAGTCTTACCGAGAATGAGCTCGCCTCTACTTAATGGGGTGAGGGCTTGTAACCGGACCACGCATAATTTTCATCTCTCAAGTCTCAGTTAACAATAGTCAAGTAAGACGAAGAATCTCCCAGAATAGTTTATGTAACAAAAACAATTAAACTATTTACGGCGGAACACAAAGAGCTCATCCGAAAAGCTTTCATCCCATCATCACTTAATAGACACACATTTCGACATAAATGAGTTTCGCTTTAAATTAATTAGTAACACATTTTCCATTATAAGGACAAATGTAAAAGCGACCGCTTAATAGCACGGTGGAAAACTCGCTAGTTTTCGCTCGCGAGAATAGGGCCGGAGAGAAATTGCGGATAGACATAATCAGTCTTCTGGCTTTGAGGCGGCCTCACCACCCCTAATGTGGCACACACCTCTTCACCAGATGAATAGGCTCAACTGTACACACATTACCAACTGATTGAATTTTGAATTAACTTGACTTAAATCATACCCAAGCTAAGCAATTCATCTATTCAAAATTCAGTGTCACCAAAATTCCTGAACTGTTTTCTAAACTTATGTAAAGGTTTCGCAAAACGGTAGGACATCCTGTAAGGATGGTACATAATGACCTCGTCGGATCTTGCAAAAGGCAATTACAATAAAGTTCCATTCGCACATGGTCGTTAACTGGACAATATGTCTCGGATTCCCTCAACGACGGCAGCCTACGCACTTGTTTCATTTCACTGCCGCCACCTATAATGAGATTTTCTGAGAGGGAATATAATTTCTAATCTTAGATGTTATCTATAACTGCTAAATTTAGGAAGTCGTAATTTGGTTAAGTATAACATTTATAAATTGTCTGAAACACACATTGTCACAGTGTAACTTGACTGAAAGTATAATATCTATCAGGTCGTAATATGAATGACGTGATCAGTTGTTTGTGTGAAGGGTGACGTGTGTTGCCACCCCGCGCACCTTAACTGCCACCCAGCGTACACTTTACGACCGGGGGATTAACCCGTGTAACGAGATTCATTAATTCTTGTCGTTAAAATTTGTCGTTCTCGATTAATAAGGAAGTCCCAGGCGGTAGAACGTTATTATCACTCGACCGCAGCCGGGTGTCGCCAGAGGCTTCCTCGCCGCGAAACTTCCCACTCCGCCCGCTTTATTTACACTATCGAGTAAATTAAACTCGTGCTCGAGTGTCGGAGAAAACTTTAACGGAACTTTGTGTGTAATAAGTGGTGCAACAACACGAGTGGAAGAGTAAACGTCGGACGCGGTCTCCGCTCCACACTTCTCTCCCACTTAACTCTTTGAGACATATTTATTCGACCCTCAGGCGACCACTGCGACGCCCGACCTCCCCGAGCCCCAAAGAAATTAACCTAACGAATCCACGGAACCATTAAACGTACCTGAATCTTTCTTAAGCTCAATCTGTGCCCATTACTTTATGAACGCAAGCTCGATCGATCCAGTATGTATAAATTTTTGATTGGTCTCGAAACAAAGGAAAGTACACGGCTACGTTGTTAGTATCCATTTCCTCTATCTGTTTGTATGTAATTTTTAATGCGGGGTCAATCAGGGAACTATATCGTAGATCTCCGTCGGGCCGAGACCGTAACGATAATGAATCGCCCCTGTAAGAGCGCCGGACCGCACTCACGAATTATTAATTGCTCTATACGCACACAACACTCAAGTCATGGTCATCGAAATTTAACCTGTAACGGTTGTCTTGTCTTCATAATATTATGTATTCATTGTTCCAACAACAATCTTAGTCTATTCAAAACTGACCAATTTAATTTATGATGTTCATCGTATTACGGTTTCAATTAGTGGCATTATTAATTCATTGTGGACACGGCGGCTTGTCCGAGTTGACCACATTTCCTTGTCCTTTAAGAAGACCCTCCTCCTGTGATTATAAGTAGTTTGTGCCGTTGTTTGTTTAACTACCTCAGGTTCTCGTGGAATTGTTCATTAACCATTGTAACTTGTGAATTGGTGTATTTACATCACCTGTACTGCAGTAACTATAGTAACTGTATATACCTATTGAAGTGGGTCGGTATATAATGTATTAGTTCGCAAAGATAAAAGCCTACGTCATAAGTTTATTGTGCGATTCGAGTCCCATGCGTGGAAAGAATTGATAAGGCGCGCTCGAACCTTGCGTCTATTGCTTGAAATTTATAGCTGTTTTGGGTTTTTATTGTTCCGTTTTACGGCCTCCTCGTATATAAATCCTATAGATAGAAGATGAATTTGGTTCTACACAGTACTACTATGTATGTAGTATCATTTTGGTCTTCTCATGTATTGTGTTGTGTACCTTTACATTGAATCAAACATGAAGATCAGAGTCATTGTCTTTCAAATAAAATTGCAAATTTAACCTATAAAATCTAATATTGTCTTAGAATATATCCAATATAAATGGAACAAAAACAATATATCAAGCAAAATAGTGGTAAGGCTGCGTTCTTGTGCCAAGGGGGAGAGAGACGGCGTGCTAGACTCACTGACCCTCGGCTCATAATGTACGGTCCGGTTAGGTACACGACTTACGGGAAATAGGTACGTATGTAACCCCTCGGCCCGCGCCCCGCGCCCGCACCCCGTGCATGAAATGCTTATTATACGCGGCACGTCCGCCACCCCGCGCCTTCGCACTGGAGGCTCGCTCACTCGCGCTGACTGACCGCCCGCCCAGACAGGGATGCACGACCGATATTATAGCAAATCGAGGATTGTTATGTCCGGTCCGCCGGAGGTCGACGTAATATATGACCACGGTATTCCGGGCACATATATTAACACAGAACTCGACTCATACGAAAAGATCTCGCGCGATGGAAACAAATGGCAAGGAAAATTTTGTGCGGTAAAATTCATTGAGATGGAAGCAACAAAAACGGAACGAAAAATTACACTCATTTTTCTGAGCGATCTGACAATTGTTACGTGGAAATAGTAACTCTTACGATTGTTCAGGCGCTAGAATATTTCTTACAAAGCGAGTAGGTACAATACATACTAACTAAGCCATTACTTTGGCAAGTTTTCTTTTAAATATATATTTGTCATAAGATTTCAATACGAACAACAAATTCTCTCGCAATATAACATCTACACATATAATGTTCGACATGCTGAATCTTTCATCGTAATTAACTTTGTGATGATACATATACAGGAAACAGATTTAAAGTTTATTTACTACAATACGTATATCGAGACAGGGAGTTGGCAAATGAAGACTGATCACATTGCAGTTTGTATCGCAGTGAGTTGCAGGGTGCAGGGGATCCGACGATCTATGACGTGTCCTTAAGTGAATGATCACTTTACTTACATACCACTGTATCAATGGGAATACATATTATACTGAGATTTTAACATCCCAATAATATACTCACAGTAAAATAGTTAAAGAACGTATACCTTTTAAAAAAATATTTTAACTTATCCTGTGAATAAAGATTTTATATCTCTTTCTGTTTTTCTCCTGTCCCACAAACATTAAAACCTAAATTACAAGTGGAATTAGAAGGAAAAGGAAAATCCTTTTCCACTCATTAGTTTTTCGCGTGATTTTAAATACTATGTGTATTCAAAACTTATGCTGTATTTAAACTTAACTTTAAAATGAACGAAAATCTAAATCCATTTTCTCCATCACATACCTATAACATAATGATACGAAACATTTTATATTGATGGTATTCCTGCATCGAAGTTTTTTATCCCAAAGAGGGTCAAGAGATAATCTCACGTCAATCCAATAAGATGAATGAGCCAAAAAAGTAACGACCAAATGGAAATTTGTGATCATTATTACGACCATAAGTTGAACGTGGGGTTTCTCTTTATTTAATATCTTATTTTTGGACACACTTTCCGTAAAATTGACACTTTCCATAAAATTGCAAATAACAATTCATTTTTATTTTACTATGTTGTTTTTCAATTTAGTCATAGTTATTCGACAATCTGCTCTTACAGCACTTTTCTACTCCTGATCATTATTGTACAAATAAAATATACTATTGATAAAATAAAAGACGAGAGAAACACATTCTCAGGTTTTAACATTTGAAAAGTAGGTATTGAAATAATTCAACGGATCTTCAATAAATTACCTAACTATAAATAGTTCCGAATTCTTGAATCGAGAACAAACATAATTAGGTACACCTTGTGTAATGTTCATAAAATAATCACATTACTAAAACAGCTGTAGGTATTCTACTACGTTTACTAAATGATAAAATAACTGACAACAATAATAGAACACCAGAGTCAAACAGTAGTAGTAACAGATAACAAGGCAGAATCAACAAAACATAAATTGTGTTCAGTAGGAAATATTCTCTGCTTATAAATACAAGCACGCCCTCGCGATAAACGTCTTGGGGGCGCCGTCACCCGCCTAAACGAATTTAAATAAAATCGGGTATTAAAATCTCTGGTCGATCTCACAAAAATATACCTATGTCAGGAGAGATTTGAACGGAACAAAAATTCCTTAGACTCGTCGCATTACCAGAGGGCGAGACGCCTGTTTTCTTTTATAGCTGTCGTAAGGTATAATCTTCAGCAAAAATGCGATATTTAAATGAAGTAAATTCCTCAGCAGGGATTTCCTTGATACCCAAATTTTTCAGTTGCAATTTTATTTATGAATTCGAGAATGGCGAGCTCGGTGGGGACTTACTTTTTGTTCAAGATAAGACAATATTTCAAAGCTTTACTGAAAATACGTTGAGCTTATAAATATATTTTTTACATTTCTTTCATTGTTTTTTAAAATTTTACGACATTGATTTGAAATTTGTCATATTTAGTCACTAGTGACTTTTAGCTATAAATGTAACAAAAAAGGTAATCAAAATTTTATTCAAAAATCATGTGGTAAGTTATCAAAACATATTGTTATCCAGGATAAGCCTCAGGTTCCGCGGAGTATAAACATAAGCGTCAGGCAGTGCGCATGCGCGTGCGCCGCCATCACGCCACCGTCGACGCACATCTACACAGACTCCGAGGCTCCTACGACACGTGCGCGCCACGTGCGACACGTCTCTAATTGCCCTTTCAAAAGATTGTAACAATATTGGACAATCCAGTGAAAATAACACCGAACTGATGTCGAGCTGGCAATAATCTCTCATTTTAATAGATAAGTGTAGGCGGAGTCGGGTCATTTGTTAGTTTTTAGAACACGTTTTCATATCACCCCTCTTGTAATTTATTTGCACTACATGCAATATATCTATTTATCTTGTTCTTTTACCACAAGTTAAACGAAAATAAGAAATCTTACAACGAAAGCATCCTGAAACAGTTTCATTAAAATTAAAAGAAGTTAAGTAGCGACACAAGACAAACTGCCGCCTGGAGAAATAAAGAGAGCAAAGCAAATGAGAAGAACTCATTTGGGCGGCCTCTGAATTGTGTTCGAGAGGATAATAAAAAGGGAAGCCATCAGTGACACGCACAATAAGCATCAACCTCAAGAATATCATAGATAACGGCTCGGAGTCGCCGCCGCAGGGACCTCATTAGGAGGCCGCAGGGAAATTAAAAAGAAAGCAAGATCTCGGACTCGATTGCTACTAGAGAGAAACGGCCCGCCTTCCTCTCATAACATTACATACAGCCTGCGTCGATTTTCCGGACGATTATTATTTTGTGGTGCGTAAGATGGACCCGGAAAAAGTAGTTAATGGCAGAACGGAGGTTAAAGGAGGCGGAGGCGCAGCATAAATCAGTCTGGAGCAGAGATGAATGTAATTACCGTACCGGACGGGACAAATCGGATCTGCGTCGGGTGCAATTCATTTGCCACCTCGCCCGTTGTCTCGCAACTTTCCGATTACCTACAAGGTTCAATATTATTACCTTTTCTATTTATAATTACTTAGTCCTTTAGTTGTCATGAGAATATAGCAACAATATTCACAATGATGCTCATTCTCATATAAATATAGTTTTTTATTTACTTGCTTTGTTTTTTCAATAAGTAAAACAAAAAAGTTGATTTTTATTCGACAGATATGACTTAGTTCCGAAGAAAACATTGGAAAACATCTATACAAAAATATACATTTTGACATAGTAATTAGTAGAAAATTATTATCCATTGATAAATCAGTGGGTTAGGAAGCACTAATTAATGGATATCTGATGAGAAGATGATAGGTATCTCAAAACAATTTATTTATTCTCTAAAACGTATGTCAACATAATTGATTGCCTTTCGTTACTACTATCAAAATAAGTCTTAAGTAGATAAAATCCCAAAACTTCATAACATAAATTAAAAAATGGGACAAAAACGAAAAAAATGAGTTACATTTAGTCAAAACTTCATTTCCTTTGTATTGCAAAACGTTAAACCAATACTTAGCTTATTTCTAAACCTTACTTAAAACTTTCCTTTGTAACACAAAGAACGGAAGGAATCAATTAATTGCCTTTTCCAAGAACAAATTTAAAGACTACCAAGTTGCTCGTTTTTCTAGAAAGGAACCTATAGAAATCTTGCATTTATGCAAAACAAAGGCAATCAAGGCTCGGACGAACAGAAGAAATGAGCTTCATTAAGCGACGGAATGAAAACTTTAATAATGTAAGATGCAAAAAACTCGGAAAAAAATACTTAAGAAAATCTGACGACATAAAGGCTGTTGTAACTGGGGACTCGCCGTAAAATCATTAAGATGCTAATAAAAACTTCCTTTGTACTGCAGAGACGAATCCGGGGAGCGAACCAAAAAAATATTCAAATAAAAACTCGATCGAGACAGAGGAATGGGAAACGGTGGCCATGATTATTCTTCAAAACATAATGAAGAGAATTAATGTAAATATTCTTTTTGCTCGAAACTTTCCTCCCTTCGGAAAAGTTTTATTTTACGGCGCGTCGTTTAACAATCGTCCCCACTTATTGACATTCAATTCGGGGGGAAATTGATTTATGAAGATTGTCGCTTTAATTGTAAAAAGATTTTTTCCTTGAGGACTGCATAAATAAGACGGGAAAACACTTGTTCACTTTAACCTTGTTTTCTCTTACTTGTGCATATTTAATGCAATTTGACAGACAAAGTAAAGTACCTATATTATCAATTACAAGCAAGTTGTTTTTAGTTTTAGAAACAATAAAACTTGCATTACCACTGTATAATTGCTATCAATAGAGTACTAACTAACTAAAATTAGGGAATCTACTCTATAGAGGTGTAATATGCAGATATATCGTGCTGCACTTTTGCATTATTGAGTAGATCATGACAGGATGGGGAGCCGAGTGGTGTTGCAGCTGCAGCCGCGTGATTACCCTGTCACAGCACAGCGGACGACAAGCGGAACAAATGTCCTCGATTCCATGCACTATTTTAATAAAATACTTATGTATTTTACGCTCTGACGATTGACTGACAGGGACAGATGTTATAAAGTTGATGATTATTTCTTCTTAAATTGGTTAATTAAATTTAGGTTTTAAAGTAAATACTGCAAAATTCAAAGTTAAGTAGTAATGTTTTTATAGACAAAAATCGTTGTTAAATTAATTGAGCAAAAACCGTCCCTTAACACAGATATACTTTCAATGTTTCAGAGTAAACAATTTGTATTGAGGCATGATAAAAGTGCCATCCCCTTTCACGGAACAGTATTTTTCGGGATTTGGAATAAAATATCCGTAAATAATTGGAATCTCGAGTCTCCGTCGAAGGGTCCACGCGAGGTCCGGCACCTTTTTACGGTCGATAAAAATAATAAGTCGCTCCCTCCTCGGGCACCCATCCTCCTCACCGACACACGCCTTCATACTCCACACGCCCACGTTCAACCACCACTCATTTTTGTTCGAGAAATATTTCATTAATTCTTACAAAGTAATCTATCGTCTGTGTAATCCATTAATTTATTTTCAGCTATAAAACGTCGCGTCACACGATCTACAAACAGACATTAAGCCCAAGTTAAACACATTAAAGTCCCGAATCGACACCTAATATGCAATCACATACTTTATATAAAATTTATTGTACCTATTACAAGATTCGCATTAAACTACCCAGAAAATCTTTAACCTAAGCTTTAAGCTTATAAAAGCTCGGCGCTAATGGCCGGATACCGGAAATTGCGCTCTCATATATCTCCCAACAGATTTATGAAAGTACCCACACATGAGTCGGTGTCTCTTGGCGCACACACACACGTCGTCCACGTCCCGAGACGTTATGCTAACTCACACCAGCGTCGCAGCCAGCACCGACGGTCGTTCCTAAACTTTGACACTTATTAATTTAAAGGGTCATTAATTTCGGAGCACTAAGTAGAGGGCTGCAACTAAATAACTTTAACTATCGAATCTCACTACATACATTGTGTGTGTTATATGGTTAAACAGTCATTTTATACCAGTAATAAGCCTTATTTATCAGACGATATTGTAATTACGTTTTACATTTCCTTTTATGCACGTCTATGAATGAACATGAACGAGTAAATTAAGTGACTTTTAAAGAATTAAAACAAGACATTAATCAAGTTATTTTTTACTATTTTTTTATTAAATAAAATTAATGAAGGTTGTTAATGAAATTCAACATAATCGCTACACTTGTAGAGGCTCTACGTCGTAGTCTCGTAGCTCCTAATCTACGGGCAGGTTTCATTACAACCGTTCTCGTAGCATCTGTTATGAGTGATGCTCTTTTCTTGTTAAATGTTCTTTTAATGTGTCTGACAGGCGACATACAGTTTAACTGCATTTTAAGTGTGTTTTCAACCCTATTGCAATATTATTTTTTGTAGTAAGTTTACTCGAACATATTTTACAGCTGTGCTTACATGAAAAATTACTTCCACAACATTTATGATTCTATAGTCATTGACAATTTGAATTTTGTACATACTAAACAAATGTGCAATTATTTTGTATTTTTTTTTGTAAAGTATGTCCCATTCAGAATTAATTTTTGCATGACTGATTTAAATTGCTAGATGAGTAAAAAAATGCTTTAAAATAATCAGATAAATTGTACTGACCGCAAAAATAAAAATACATTTCCATAAAAGAGAGTTTCCGTAAAACATCCGATACAATCCGAAGCAATAACGAAATGAAACACAAAACCACTCTTACGACCTAAGTCAATCGTGGAAAGAATATTAGGTATATTCGTAAGTGGTGGCTGTTTTTTTAGGATCGTAATCTTTTCTGTGTATCCCGGTTCGGTCCTCGTCGACACGTACCGGCCATTGTGACGTAGAACGGTTCTTCCTTGCGCCTTCTTATATGAACGTTACAAGTGCTTTCTAAATAATCTAAGTCCAGTCGAAGAGAGCGTATTGTATTGACATAGTGGAGTGGTGACCGGCCGTATAATGCGCGCTGCATGTGTGCGTGTGTACGTGCAGGCGCCTCTCGTGTGTGAGTCCACGCTTGATAGAATAAGCAAGTCGTCCGGCGCCGTGGGGGGTGGCCCACCCCCTTAAGTGTCTTCAAGACTGGACCCCCCCGCCCCCTCGCACTACACGTCTTCTGTAGCACTTCCCGTGGCCGCATCCAATTCTAATGGGCATTTATGTCGTCGTACGAGGAAATTTATAATAACGGTCTCGACACTATACTGCATTGAAAGTTTGTTAATACAATTACCTTATCTTACGTTCTCTCACACCCAAACGTAGCTAATAACTCGAACATATCGAATAAAAAGTAGTTAATGAAGTTGGTGCGGAATATAAAGGAGAGTGCAGAAGCGACCGGCGCCGAGCAAATCATATTAACGAGTACTGCCGTGTGTGCACTGCATTATCTAGTTCACTGTTTCGTACAGAGCTAACTTTACAACTACACGAGAGGCAGGCTCTATTCAATTATTCTCAATGTACAGCTTCGTTACAAGCTATGTCAATATATTTTAGTATTATATAGATATTAAATAATACATGAAACGTAACATTCGTTTCCTATGTAGATTTAGTTTATTTTAATATTTTGTTTATATTTAAATACTAGCCACATGCAAAACGTACCTATATTTTAGAATTTGTACAATAACAAACCAAAAAAAACAGACATTATATCTTGAAATGTGGAAATAAAAATAACATGGTTATTTTTTAGCTTAGCCTAGCCTTTTTAGCTAAGATCCATGCCGCTTACAAAAAAACTTGGGAGGTGTCATGGGACACCCGAATAGAACGAAGTTCCTTTCGATTAAAAGATATCTTATATTTTTTTCGTAACGTAACGCGCGATAAGGAACGTGTATTAAAAGATTTTGATCACAGGGCCATCTAGCGATAATCATCTAAAACAAAAAAAGTGTCGTGACAACTTTTCGTAAGATTTTTTTCCGTCTAGCCCCCTTTCGATAACGCGCGATAAGGAACTTCGTTCCAAAAACTTGTTGGACTAAATAACTTCATCAATTTATTTTAGTATTCAACTAGAGAATAATGTGTACAATCTAAATAATTTGAATTGTCACAACTAGGCCATTCAATAACTGTCTATAATATTATTTTCGTTTTAATAAATCGTGATAAAGATATACTCTTACAAAGTAATTCAAAGCATATCGTTCAGTAAAGGTAAGGACTGTTGTTAGTACAAGTTATGTGAAATACTTCTAACAGTCGTACGGCGAACTACGAGTAGATTTACAATAAATACACCAAACAAAGAAAAAGGAATCTCGCTGCGGGAAAACTTTGGCTTTTGTACTCGACTACATAGTTACGGGGAGTGCTTCCTACATAAATACGCATCAGATGTCTATATCATCTCTATTATTTATTTAATAATTATTTTTAAATATTTTGAAGTATGAAGTATTTGATTTTTTTGTTTGCAGATAACTCCGATGTTTATTAATCATAAACACATCATCGTAAAGTAGATATTTCAAAGATGGCTCCATAATAAGGATAACCAGAGATATTCATGATGATGGCACACTTGATGCGCCGAGGGAAAAAGAAGTTGGTTCACTTTTGAAGATATAACAATTGCCAATTATAGTATTATTATTATAAATTATTTGAAAAACGTATGCTGTGAAACTTTAATAAATCCAAGGCTGTTTATGCCGCAAGCTCACACTAAAACAATAAAATTACTCATGCCAACTCTGAAGACGCTAAAAATATAAATATACATAAAGATATAGAAGGCAATAGATAACATCTGAAACATCAAATAAGTTTGTGTAAATGCAATGTTTTCCTGTTCGATATCGACACTCGGCTCGAGGCTCTACCTGCGATATAATTGGGCTTCAAAACTCGCTTTGCCAGATCCCCAATACTTCCGTGTGGCTGGCTCGCACGACGCCCCCCTATTTATTTCGTCTGGCTTGTCTTTGCTGCTGTCACGACACTGCCTTTTGAACGGATCCAAACCATTATATTGATGGTATCAATTTTCGTGTGCTAGCTGCGTAAAGTTATTGGGGATTTGTCACGGTTCATGTCTGAAAAATTGGTTTACATCTATTTCTGATGTTACTATTACGGATAAATTTCTTTAAACACTCGCGGTTATCTACATCACTTACACTATTACTGACTATTAGGTACCTACGGATGTTAAATATGTAGTATCAGGAAGAGAAGAAAATTCCTGTTTAGTTAGAAATTAAAGGTTCACTGCAACTCTAGATGACATAGTTGCTGATGACAATATGAGTAAGTAAAATGTCTTTACTTTGTAATAAAACATAGTATTATAGATTATACTATAGAATATTTTTTTTCCAAACCTACAACAACAACAACCAAAACGTTCCTAAACCAATTCTGTATCAAAACAAAAACACATATTTTATTCTAAGCTGAAACTAAATCACAAAACCACAACTTGTCCCGCTACCTTCTTAAGATGTAAAACGAGATTCTCGAAATCAGCTCATGCAAATAGGAGTGTCGTTTTCGGCCACTCGAGTACCAAATCAAGAAAGAAACCCCGACCGGCGGCCGAGCGTCGTTCACGCCTCAATCAACTGCCAGTTACCAGCCTTTGTACTACAAGTGCCCCTCAGACTCCACCACACAAACTTCCAATCTTAAAACGTTCGTTCGCTCTCAATACATGCTCAATTTACTGTTATAATACGATAAATAAAAGGTTTTAGATAAACAATTTTGTACATTAATTAGATAGTTAATTTATCTTTGTCTCATATGTTACAATGTGTACCAACCAGTGAATGAGGTTCTTGTTAGTCTTCTCAGTTAAGAAAGAGCTGAGGTGCATAAGCTCCTGCAAACGATTTAAGGTCGACATTCCAAATATGAAAATAAAGAAAATAAGCACTCGGTGATCGCTCCTCCAATCGCGAACCTCGCTTTTATTACATCCATAAATTCATCATATCGCAGCGGCGAGGAGGCTCGCCATTGGCCGCGCGACAGAGACCGCGACCATCTCTCACTCGCACCTCCTTCATATTAATATTGAATTTTTCTCGACCCCCTCCCGCCACCCTCGCGGGAGGCTCTACACTCGCTCGCCCCCGTATTGTTGTTATCTTTAATGTTGTGGAAAACGCGTTTTCTTGTGTCGTTAACTTTTATATTGCACCAGTGATACTGTGGTAGGTTTGATACATAAAAAAATATCAATATTTGCATTTTAAACGTGTTATGTTAGTCCTACTTTAAGTTCCTGCATACCATCCTCTCTTACTATACACCGGGCTACTCATATCGTTGGAATGTTGATACAACATCTACATTTTTATTATTTACATTAATAAGCTAAAAAAACACTTAATAACATTGTGTTGTTTAATAACATATAAAAATGTATACTAATTTAAAACAGCCACCCTTATTATTTAAGTTACCAAAATCAAAACATAAACAAAGAACGTTATAAATTAATCACAACAAAAGGGGTCCGAATTCTCCCCTTTAATGTTTTCCTTTAGTGCAATGTCTGTCTGCCAAAATTAAAAAAGAGGAAGCAGACCGTCTCCTCTTTTAAAACGTCGATGACCTTTTGTACCGTCTCTTTTGTTCCTAAATACTTTCAGTGGAATGTATCACTTTTATGGCCAACATTAACGACATATCGCTTTAAAAGTCACTTAAGTAGACAAAAAGGAAGAACGTTAACTTCAAGAAATGAAAAATGTTAACGATAATTCAGATAATTAAGTATTATAACAACTAGTGACTATCAGATATATGTTATAGCATTATGCTACTGATGATATATTATACATTTCCTATCCAAAATTAACCTACGATATAAAAATTGGAAATTAAGTAAAACTTTTAAAATAACATAGATCCTATTAATCGTTTTGACAATTTAGAATAAATTATTTTTAAAACTAAAATAAGATGTACCTAAACAACATAGCTACTCTTCACGTACTTACTATGTGTAATATATTTACAAACAGAAATCTCAAGATCAGAAATGTAGTTATACGTAAAGAGGAAAACTACGGCAGCCCCTCTAAACCTCCTCCCTTATATTTCAAAGCTAAAAAGAAATCGCTTGCAATATCTGTCTGTAAAATATATCGGATTGCTTTGTCGCAGCTTTGGAAATCGAAATCTATTTTCCTTCAAATCTAAGTGAATCCCGTGCGGATTGCGAATGTACCCTTTACCTACCGCCGGGCGAGGCAATTGATATTCCAACAATACAATGTATGAATAAAATATAAACTTAGTTCCTATCAGCTGTGTTCGTTGCGGATTTTATAGAAATCTACACGGTCTCGTGAATACTGAATTTTGGAAACTGATATGACATGTATTATTGCTTGTGTTCCTGTTTTTCACTATTTTTTGTGACATAAATTGCCGTAATTAATATGATTACACCACTGTATAGTAAATCATTATTGTGTGCTACTTTTTAATTGACTTAGCATTTCAAATTTAATTATAATTACCCATTTGTCTCATACCCTCTCTTCCAAATTTTCCAAATTACTAATTGTAGTGATTATAATAGTTGGATTACTGGTGATTGTAAAATGTTAAACTAAATCTTTTTATATTTTGCATCTTAATGTTTATTATTATTAAAACCACTTTACTGGCTTCTGTCCGATGAATAGAAAAGTTGATATTGTTATTAGAGATTCACATAAACGGGTACTAATCTAGTTCATTTATTTCAGGTAGACCGTAGGCTCGTTTATCTGATATGCAATAAAAAATACTTAATCGAACTGATGCTGGTAAGAAGAAAGGTTACTTTATGGACATATATTTTAAGGACCTTATGTTAGAAAAAAAAATTCAACAAAATTTCAATTAGGTATGTCATCATTTAAATTTCATAATTTAATGATTATAGCAAACGCTTTTGATAGGTATTTTATAAGAGTTTAAACAATGAACATTATGTACGAAATCTACCATGAAAACACTCTTGAAAAGTTGTTAACTAAACTAGGGTCGTTTTTCTTGTAAAAGTACAATCGTGAAGAATAGTCGTGCGGACGTTATACGCGTCCCCTACTCATTTAGCTGTCGGAGAGTTATTTAATACTGCGAGTGACCCCGACCTCTTGCCGCGGACGCTGTAAATGTATTGAACACATCTGCCGGACATTTGACGCACAAAAGTAATAAATTAAGGAATTTAAATGAAATCTACTGCAATAAACTTCTCGGAGAAAATCGGGAGTTTCGTTAATCACATTTTTAACGTGAAGCAATATAATACACTGTTTAATGGAAACAGTTGTGCATTTTCAAAATATATGAAGCAATACTTTTAAATAGCAGGTATATTTTTTGAGTTAATTCAAATCAGTAGTTTTATGAGTTATTCATGATTATTATTATTGCATGGTTGACGGTGTGTCAGAAGTATCTGATACCTATATTTTTAACTGAGTGATCATGTGAAGATATAAATAAGCAATGCATCAATATCTCTGCACGGTCAAACAATACGATGTACATCTGCGTCGATACGCTTAGAAGTTACGCTCTCCGCGTCCGTAATCTTTGAACATCTTAAATAAAATAGTCCGGCGTAGTGCTGTATGGCCGGTATCTTATGAATTAAATATGAGCGCTTTATTCGATTCCCGAGTCCCTCGATATCTGATAATAAAAAAGAAATTTATCGCGCACATACGGCCAGTGGAGGCCGAGCCTCATCGGTCGCTATTTTTTACGGCGACGACGTCCTTCCATCGGCAATCACTTCATACCGACCCCTGTCCGAACGTTCGATGACAGAATTATTTATCAGTTTGAAAAATGACGGGAAATTGAATGTAGTCGCAATGTTTACAACGCATTTTCTGTCCGGAGTCCTCGGGGGCTCCTTCCCTCGCGTTCCGATGTCCACTTTTCAAAGAGACCGCTCGGACGAGGGTCGAAAAAGTGTCCCCAGAGTAAAAAATAAAAATATATATATTGTAACTTCGTTCAACAAAATGTTGCGTACATGTGTTCAAAGACGATACAAGTCGAGCATGATACTCAGAAAGACAGTTAATTAATTTTGCGCGTTTGTTTGATTGTAGGACTCCTTGTGTAACTCAATCAACTTAACTATCTCAGAGTTTGCTTGAACGCTACAAACCTGTTATTTGTACACTAAACTGTAAAAAATTAAGTTGAAGTTTAAATGAAAACTCTAGCGTTTAAAATACTATGTATTATTAACTTAAATGTTGTTGACTCTTGCTAAACTTCATTAAAATGTGTGGCTTTATGCTATTACAGATATCCTAGAGCGCAAATGGCCTAAAAACTTTTTATCTAATGTTTTATTAGTAGTACGACATTAAAATAAAACATTATTGCAATGATTATTATTAAATTTTACAATGGTTTCAACCTTGGGATCAAATCATTAACTTTAACAAAAATAAATATTGTATTCACTTTTAGTGTTACTGAATTGTTTATTGATGTATCTAATTCGGGTTTCACACCTACATTAGCACTAAACTGCTGTGGTTCTGTGGTTATTTGTGGTTATACCTTTATCATAGTAAAAGCATCATCGAGTCGAAAGTATAAATTTTAGTAACAGACGAGACAATCTTACTCTTTTGCTGCGCCATCTATCAGAACAAAATATACTTTGTAACAATTGTAACTTATTCTCGTCCTTTACGAGAATACTCAATTGGTTGATTTCAAAATTCAATAAATAATAAATTAATGATGTTTTACAGTAACCTTTCTTCAAACTTACTCATAATTAGACAACTAAAAAAACGATCAAATTATCTACTGAAAGGACACAACAAAGCATCAAATTTATAAATAGTAAGCATAGTTTATACGTTGTACACGTATGTATCGATAGGTTCATGTATTATAGCAGACATGGCCGGTCGTAAAAATGTTTTATTCACCCCATACGGCGTCGTAAAAGGCGTAATAACGCGAGGAGGTATCGTGGAAGCAATTACCGATCTGTTATAGTTTGTTACAATGGCGGCTCTTTATTATCGTTTTATTATCAACTCATTTAACGAACAAGGACGATCTTTAATACAACAGTTTGATTAGATTGTGTGTACTGCTTAGAGCTTAAAATCAAAAAAATGTTTTCTTATGACGTTAAGATTGGTTTTGTAAAAATTGTGAGAGTATAGAATGGCAATCCTAAAAGGATTTTCACACATGAACTACTTTTAATTAATTACCTATTAATTAACATAAATCTACAAAGCTCTTGAGATTGCTACATAAAAGGTAACAATGTCGTAATACGTATTTTTGACAACCATCTAATCCTTTGATTGAATCTTTATTCAACATACTCACATGATAAATAATATCCTATTATCTACTATTTTATTTGTGACGCAATTTTGAGCTTTAGGCTCTGAAAGTCTTAAATTATTAATGACTTTTAGTTCGTTGCATACGTATCAATTAAAAATATTCCTTAAGCTTCTTGTTAGTAATGAATCTACAAAGAAATGGTTCTCTGTCATAACTACACCTAAGATATAAATCAAAGAAAGTTATCGTCAGGTCGAATGAGCCAAGTGATGAAAGTTGCGCAACAAATCCTTATCCGAGTTTCAGGTCACGATTCTGCAAAATCGACGAAAATAAAATCAAACGTTCCGCCGTTCGCAGGCGAAATGGAAAATGCGATATTGGATAGAAAAGCGCTGAAATGTCATCATAAGAATTGACTCGGTCGGCATTCACGTATCGATTCGCATTCTAGCTACAAACACGGGAGGCATTCATACTCACTTATATGCTGAAATAGAACCTTTACACATGAAACATTTCGTGCATGACATGATTTCAGAACTAGCTTACGTTAAAAGCTTAAGAAAACGTAAACTACATTGTGAGCACATGGCTAAGTAAATAATCTCAATCTCCCCGTTATATTAATAACTGAATATCATAAGCCGCCCGCCCTACACGAAAAACAACCGCATCTTGTCGTTTCCCGCCCGCCTACAATATCATAACGTAACGCCATTGGCCCTTATTACTTGATATAATATCATAACACGCTGGGATTGGCCGAGGGGTTACGGCGGTCTTCGCCCCGCGCGTTTTCTCATTAAAGGTTAGTGCACCGCAGTAGGTGGGCAGCGTCGTTATAATAAGTTTTATGTCGGTGTGTGTCCCGCGCCTCAATAAATATGTCGGGCGTCGGGCGGCGCCCCCGTCCGGTCGAGTATGAACGGTAGGAAATGCCGACCGCCGCCCGAGCCGGATCAATAATAATACTCGGCCATATCTGCAGTGGACTGGATCTGCTTGAGAAAGCGCGCCCACCCCCGCTCGCCGCCCGCCGCTACACAAACAATATAAATCATTTTCCCGGCGCTGAAGCCGCGGGCACACGCAACCCGCATCGCGTCCGGTACGCGCCCGCTTACACTAAAGCCTCGGTCACACCGCTCGAAACAAACATCGCATAGCTTTCAATACGTCTCGGACTAAATAAATTACTTGTTACTCGTTTTAAAAATCCTGTTATTTCGTTGTAATTTAATTGTATGTTGAATTGAATAGAATGCATTTTCATGTCGAATTATAATCCCTACGTTTATTTTTTACCCAATTTCTTTTTTTGTTTGCATCCATTTCGAGACATTTTCATTTTATTATTTTAAAAGTCGAGATCTATATCAAGTCATAATGAACACACAGGGCAGTAATGGGAGCTGTCTTATTACCCCAAAATTCAATAATGATGTCCTTAAACTCGTCTTCCCCAAAACTCTTTAAGATGGAACCTTGGCCTTCATAGTTTCATTTTATCAGTCAAAATAACAGGCACATATTTGTAATATAGGTAAACAGGTATCTTTCTGCCCAATAACAAGATTCCAAGACTACTATATAAAATTGATAGGTATTAGGTACTATAAAAAATCTTTCTCTTCGTTACAATATATATTATCAAACTCAGGGCGATATCATATACGGAATATGTTAGTAGATATATGAGCTTGGATATAAAAAATGATGAAAAGCGCGCACTAACACTCTAAATACCACAATTCGTAATTAATTTTCGTTGCAAGAAATACTACAGTAACTGATTATGGCGTTGATACTATTGAGTTTTAAGGAGTAATAAAGTTATAGTAATAAAGGCATGTTTTGTGAACCTCGTTTGAAATTTTTTATATCTTTAGCCTCGCAGAACATAATTAAATGTTTGTTTAAAGTTCAGTTGCGTACCCCAAACAAAGTAATCGCAACGACGCAAAGGTATTCCTATAAAAGTCCAATACTACTTTTGTTGACCAGAACTCTAAAAAAATGTAAAAGAAGATTAAAAGTCTTAGTTCACAACTTAAAAAGTTTAATGAAGTGAATGATGATGCCGTAACGCGGCCACAAAGTGACATTATAGAACGTGTATCGAACCCATGTCTCTGCGGAGCAAGCGAACTTTGCACAATTTATCAAATTGAGTTAGTGAGGGGCAATATCGCAGAGCGAACGCAATATTGCAGCGCGTGACCGCGTCTGCAATACGCGCTCAATACATCGGCCGGCGCCGAGCCTGGCACGTCCGCCGCCCCGCCCGACTTGTAGCCGCCCGGGCCCCCGCCCGCCCGACTGACCACCTACATATTTAGCTAACAATGCTTCGTCGCGAGCTGCGACTTACCACCGCGCTCCGTCCAGCCGTCCCACTCCTTCCTCTCCGACGAGGACGCAAGCCCGACAAGGACTGCCGCGGCCACTGGTCATCGCTATATTTATTGGCGACGCTCATAAGTACGCGAGTCAGGTTATAAGTTTCTACGAAATGAATGGCCGAGGCACGTAGGAGGCGAGCGCCCGTCGCGCTTAACAAGAAAGCACCTCCACCAGAAACTTGGCAGGGGGTATCACCCCACGGACAGCGGCGTTATAATTAAAAAACAAAAGAATACAGACTCAGCCTCCTGCCCGCTTTCATTGTACATCGTACCTACGTCGACTTTCTTCGAAAAATGCAGCGAGTCAAAAATTATATTTTTCATTAATTTGAGATTTATTACTTACACTAATTAATATCTAATAGGAACTGTTGTATTATATATTAAATCATTCATTAAAATCAGCTCATACGCCAACAATAAGTGCTTAAAAAGTAATTAGTACCATATTATTATTATTTAATAATTACCTACTATTATTTAAAAAGAAACCTGTAATGTCATGACGTGATGACCCATTAAAGCGAAACCCGGCACGAGGTCATCACAGGGCGCTCGGTTCCTATTACAAATACCATTACAGAGTCGGCAGATGACCGCACGGTTTTATAATGCGAAGGCAACGTCGTCCAATACACCCCTCTTCCCGCGGTCCTCTTCTCGTCCCTCGCTCGCTCCCTTGACCATCGACCGACAATTGTAAATGGCACATAAAATAAATGAATGTGCAGCGGGACTCGCCTCTGCAGCAGACAATATAAATTACGACCGGACGATTATATTCCGGCGGGAATGAAGCGTTTGCCTTCAGATGTAGGTCTGGCATCCAATGCAAAGCTAAACTATCTTCAGCGAAAATTAATTGATGTGAAATTGATTAATGATCGAAATGTTTGTTGTTACGTTGAGCTTCACTATCTTTCTTTTCTACGAGTACTTCTTGAGATAACCATTCACACTCGTTTTACTTTCTGTATTCAGGTCTTATAATACCATGATATACCTAAAAAATAAGTAATAAACAAATTACATAGGAGGTTTCAGAAGTTTGATAGAATTAAAAACTAACCATTTTTATCAACGTTGTATTTTGTAATTACAAAAAGCACTAAAAGTCGAGGACGTTTCTTCAAATCCAGTATTCTCTTCGTAATAGAATAGAATCTCATGAACCCAAAACAACACTTAAATATCGTATTAAACCAAAATATTTAAACGCTTTTTTCTCAAAAAGAGATCAAATAAACAAAAAATCACAAATTAATTTTGTATCTCTTGAGGGAGTTATTTACGTTTAACACAGGAGAGTTATTTAAACCAATCTTTATAAAATAAAAACTTTACACAATACATAACGACCATTAATTCCACTCAAAGTTAATATCCGGGCGATTTTGCTTTAGTTCTAATGGTGAATAACCAATAACATCTCATTGATCTTCTTAAGTGAAATTTATTGTATCATTAAGCCGACTATTGCTCCCTGATCTCAGGACGACTCAGGGCGTTCTGAGCTCCCACTCTCGTTCCAAACTTTTCTGCAAATATCGCAAATCACTTGGGAAAATAAAAAATATCTAGAAAATGTGATCAACAACATTAAACCAATCCAGAACAAGTGAATTGTGCTGTTAATCGTTTGTTAACAAATTTTAATCTACAATCACCACTCACGTTTGACAAAGTTTAAAAAAAAAGAAGAAGAAAGATTTAAGAAATTTTAAATAGGAATAGTACCTTTACCAACTTAATTTACGTGGGTAACTTGTTCCACCAGCGTTAATAACCTAAAAGTAAGTATTAACTGTTCAACGTTCTCATCAAGACTATTGCGTAGGACAACAAAGCAGGGTTATAAATTACAACTACGATGTATTTGAATCTTAGATTCTAGTGAAATTGAGTAATATCTGTAGTTACTCTGTACAGACGCTCCAATTACCTGTGGAACGGACGATAGCAACTGCACCCGAGCCGACAAGACCTCCCCGGGTGGACAGCCAACAGACCTTGACTCATTTCTGTGCTATCCAAACCACTCTATTCCTTTCAGTTAAGGTTCAGTTTTGCTTATCACAACTGTAACAACTAAGTTGCTAGTCTGAACACCCCAGTCGTCAGTCCGGCCATCATTATGTGTCATTAGTTTTGCGACACTGACCAAATGACTGGTCTCCTATATCGAATGACTCATTCTAACCTTGATTAGTCTGCGTAGTTTTATTAATGACCAAGCTTAAATCTGTCCCAGATTAGTTTGTTTTAGTATTTTTTAAATAAATAAATGTTTTATTGAAAGAAGAGAAAATAATTCGTGAACTATTTAACAGCAAAAAATATAAAATATTCGGCATTATCTACATACCTGTAATATTTAAAATTGGTGACTTAATTGCATTCACGATTATATATTTTGATCACCACAATAATTTACTGAAAGCTTTTTTTCGAGACTTCTGCTATCCATAAACAATGCGCACTGAAAACAAAATCATACTGATCAAGATAACGGTCGCATCAACCTCATGGATCTGATAACCCACTGCACTGGTTTGACACACACGCTTTCAAGCTCACGTACGCAGAAAATTGCAGTAATAAACCTTTCCGTTTGTACGGTAACATAACATGACTACTGACAAACAAAGGTTTTTCTTTACTCTAGAATGAAAAAAATAATTATTGAACTACCTTACATTATGTGATTCAATTGCTATTTATCAAACGAATGGTAACAGAAGAATATTGAAAAAAAACCAATAGACAGAATTTCTGCTCTAAAGCTAAATTAATTTGGACAAAAATGCATTCTGATTGTTTCGCTTCATTCAACATTAAATAACACACAACTGCGTGCAATTACTTTCACTTAACAATACTTTTCTAATTAAGAAAGCGATAAGTGATATCGGGAAGAAAATTACGTGAGGTATTGACACTCGTTATTACTTACTACTGCTCGTTAATGTTCATACACTGCCCGCACGCACTACACACACACAACTCACAAATAAATTCAAATAATAGATGTTATGGTACTATTGTCAATATTCCAATGGATCATTAACATTTAGTCAGAATCACCGGTATTTTTTTTAAATATTGACAGTAGACGGTAGCTTTGAACAATTGCAGGAATGAAGGTCTACTATAGTAATATTTAGTATAATATTTAAAGTGCCTACCTAAAATATTTTTAAAAAAATTCAACGTTCCGACGAAGATTCTCTCACACACATTTGAAATCAATCTACTACAATTTAGAGATTTTTTATATTATAAAAATAAGTACAATAAATTCAATAATTCTATGATTATATCACATGGAGAGTACGCTAGTATTTACTCTGGATAGAGCTAGCTAAAGGACCATAGAGAACTTACCTATAAATAAAATTGATTAACTTTAGTCGAAGCAATAATGGCTTTGGCACGTACCAGCATAATTCCAGACAAAACTTCCTGGTACCCCCGCGCCATCATAGGGCTGGCAGGAGCAAAACAAAAACAATAATATGAGCTTAAACTAAGACACAAATGTTCTGAAAAAATTGAAAGTATCTACCATAGAGATAACTTTAAAAAACATTTAATCGTCTTTTTTATACACTAGACAACGATCATTATCAGTACCATTATGTGATCGAAAATAATAAACATAATACTTATAAATAAAAATCGACAGAAGCAAATACAAGCAACATTACAAAAGAAAAAAAACCGGACTTCTATCAAAAACAAAAACTATACTCAACACCTCACTATAAAACAAATGAATATAAATAAAATGTTACTAACAACCCTTGCTGGTCAGCGGACGGTGGCGGAGAGCAAGAAGGGAACGTACATCCAATATAAGAAGAGAACAAAATAGGTTTATGTCGGATACTTTGACCATTCGACCGTAAAGTAAGTTCGCTGTACGAGTGACGCCCGCAGCCCGTGACCTCGCATCCACTCTACAAATAGACATTTCGGAACAATAGCGAAAATGCATTAGGATATTAATTTTAATCAAATAACCAGCATTTTTTTGGAGGCTTACTTTTGTCAGGAACACGGAATATATTACAATGTTTGTAACTAGTACCGACAAGTAGTTTAGTTCCAATTATAATTATCTATTCCAAATCAGTAATCTATGGAGACATCACAACATTGGCTTGATTAGAATTGTAGACACACATCAAGTATTGAAGGCCTGCAGATGGCCGTTCGACATTGAATCTGGATAGAAGGCAAGCTCATGGATAATATTAGCTCCTATCAAACACTAGGGGTCTAGCCTCCAGAGACTCAAATGTAACATTGTTGGATTTACTGTGACGTAAATACGTATTATAAGGTGTATACTGTATACCTAATGTTTGGTAAAAACTGTGCTTGAAATAATTTTATGTACCTAATAAATGCGAAAATAGTAGTTAAAAAACCTACTTGTAGTGGTCCATTAATCAAAATAATTCAGCAATTGAAATGTCGATCATGTCAAAGAAAAAGTAGAGAGCAAATGAAGCGACGCATGTTTCAGAAGAAATACATGGAACGGGACCGCTAGCGGACCGCTTAATCAGCGCTAGACCGTCCGCTCTATATTTGCGTATGCAAAGAGAAGCCAGCCACATTAACGATGCCATATAGGCAGCGTACCGTGCAGCGATTGGGCAAACACATATCTGCATTATAAACAGCGTCCGAGCTCACAAACGCGCACTGTGGTCAGCCTTTACCGGCGCACGGCTAATCAACGGACTGACCTTCCGCTGCCGAACAAACGCTACACCGCACCACGCTTTTCCTCACACACGGAAACCTTTTCCATCCATCTAATCACAACAACATAGAAAATGCTTGCATAAGTAGTACACTAAACTTTTGAATTTTATTTACTGATTATAACAACTATTAAAAAACCATAGCTAAAAAAAACGTCACGTAACACGAAGTCTAAGTATCCGTAACACTCTGCTTGGTTAAGCACTTAATCAAGGCAGAAAATATCATAACAAGGTTGGCATGCGCTCTTGTTCGTGCATGCGCGCTCACTCGATGTAAACTTTCTACTTTCCACGTGTGTAGCTGTTGCATTACGGAAAATCTTGACATATTTCTTGGACTGTTCATCAACGAAGTGGAACAAGAAAGTGCAGTTATTCAAAGAACTATTAGTTTTTAATAAAGTCTATTACTTCGGTCCAATAAATGTAGTGTATTGATCATTCATTACTACGAACGCGTCTTTTTTAAGTTGGCATTTAATTATAATGTTTAATGCACGTATTCCTAACTACGGTACAAAACCCTTCAATGAGCAAGGCGTTTCTGCCGGTATAATATGAGTAGTGTAAAGAAAACATGTATAATAATTATATACACTAATCATTTATAAATCCATAATTCACGCTTGATCTATCATGAACTTTAGAGCAGAAAATCAAGAATGTAATTATTCGTATTCTCATCTCTATTAGTGGTGTAATATACCACTTTATTACTTATACATATAAAGTATTTTGACAACCTAGTCATATTTAAGTAAAGCAAACGCACACCATAAATTCCGGAAAGGTCGATTTTTTCATAAGTTTATTAGGTATTTGAGTAATTTTGACCTTTGTTTATTAACTAACTACTTTATGCCCAATCTGCTAAAACCATACCAAAAATATAAAATTCTTATTCGTAGACGGAAAACAACGGTTTCGGGATCTTTGGCTTTGTAGTCTATGAACTACTGTGTACGTAGGCAATAAATGTTACAATAACTAGGGACAATGAAATAATCGTATTATATGTGACAATTTATTTTCATATATCTTACATCACTTCAATAAATTAAATATTATTAATTACATTCGATAGTCACAAATAAATAAATTACATCATAATAATTTATCGACATAGATTTAACGTGTGAAGAGTCATTCGTCGTGGAGTAGTGTCCGCGATGGGTCAATGCTTTGGTATTTGTGTTATTTAATGTGTTTCAGTCGCGGTGGTTGGGTGAGCCAGGCGTAGACCAGCAATATTCGGTTGGTCAGTCGACGAGAAGAACCAATCACACTCTAAGCTTTAGCAAATGTTGATTCGACAAAACGTTAAAGATCCACCGCACTTGTGCTTACTGGCCTCACCACATACAGATTCCGCCTTTGAATTAAATACTAAAATTAAAATAATTGAGATTAAAATAAAATCACTTTTAAAAATTAATTAATCAAATCCAAAACTTTATCTTTTTAGAACTATAAAAAGTATTAGTTTCAAGTATAACCAGAAAAACGTTCATTAATACCTATGGTGTCCGTCGGCATGAACCTGGAAGGTTGTTTCAGAGGGTGTCTCATGGCTGAACAATTTCTTGAGAGCAATGATGCCTGCAATCGTCAAAGCCACCTTACTGGCGATTAGAGCTTTTCCTGCGATAGCGGCTAAGGTCTTCAATGCCATACCTCCGAAAATGCTCATGGTGGAAAAGATACCAAGAAGAAGGTAAGGCAAGACCTTTTTACCTAGAAATGAATAAATTAATAAGTTTTATCTTCTTTATAAATAAAAATGAATTGTTGTTCGTTAGTCTGATCTGATCTAATCTGAAAACTCGAGAACGACTGGGCCTGTTTTAAAATGTTCGTCGTAGTCCAGGGAAGGTTTAAACGATGAGAAAATGCCCGGGAATTTTTTTTTGTGACTCAGCAGAATTTGCGCGGGCCAGCTAGTAAAAAATAAAAATAATGTTCATTATACTGCAATGTGGCAAAAAAAAAACACTAACCTCTGCCTCTGCCTTCAGTTGCAAGATCAAGAGAAACTGTGTGAGTGTTCATTAATTGCTCGAATTTGGTACGCAGCATTGAGTCAATTTTCTCTTCTTTCGACATTCCTGGGAAGAAACGAGGCTCTGCTACTGCTGAGGGAGCATCGCCCTCCTTCACTAACGATAAACCATCAGTGATCTGAATGCTCTCCTGCATGGTGGAAAAATAATATTAAGACCCATTCCACAAAATTTCCTAAAGCAAAAAACTGACTATGAAACATGTACCTGTTCTACGGCTCTCGACAATGCGACTAATGCCTTGCCCTTCAAGCACAACGACATGTGTTTCTGAGAGCTACAGTCATCATAAACTTTTTGTAAAACGGCGAATTCTGCTGAGGGCCACCAGGAAGTCTCTCCAGCTCTACCACTGTCGATTTCGTTCTCTGAGTAATCCTCGGCATCCATCCTGCGGGATCTCCGAGGTCCATGAACGTGACCAGATGCGATGACCACACAAATGATTGACACGACGTATATCCGAAATGCGGTACACATTTTTATTTTTTTTATATTTTTTTCACACACTACACTAAAACCAGATTTCAACGTATGTGAGGGTGGTTCAACGACGACTGACTAACGGTGGTGCTGGTGTGAGCTTATAACTGTGCGCCACTTCACCGTCGAGCACCACCAAACATCCGCTATTCCGCACCAATTCTCCGCACGCGCCTTTATGTAACTGAACTTGAAAATGATCGAGATCCATTTTCCAGGTGAATTTCTCCGATGAAATGTACGGCAAAAAGCAAGACACATATCGTTTGCCAATTCCATCGTTAACGTTTAAGCGAGAGAGCGTTATAAGAATTATCTTGCGTGAGGACAATTTTATTCAACCAACTTTTCACCAGTGGTCCGCTGACTTCAGATTGATTTATGTATTCAGAATTAGTTTTAAAAATTTACGTTAAATTCAGAATTCAGTAACATTAGCTGACGCCTATACAAAATCTTATAGGTATAGGAATGAAAAAGAGAAAATTACATGAATTACTTTTTTATTTAATAAGGAACTGTAAATTAACGTTATCGGGAAAGTGAAAGTTTAATTCGACACGAAACACGACAGTTAAATATTGAACATCCATTTAATTGATAGGCGCATGTTCATGTTGGCAACAATTCACATTCAATAACTGTGTAGTAGATAGCTGGTGTCATCTACACACAGTAGTATCAAGGTAGTATCAAGAACGTTGGTGTTATAGAAATTAAAGATAATCATGATTAATGTATTTATTTTATATATTCCTCTTAGTTTTAGATTTAACCCTAAACATAGAAGCCTGAAGCTCTTTTGAAAAATTCATCTCGTATATTAATAAAAATGCGATAGAGTAAAGGCGGGATAGATGCCCCTTTTTTTGAAATATACTCCTAATTTAAAAAACATGAATTTTATACAAATAATATTTGTTACTGTAGCTAGTTTAACTGTTTATATTTAGCTGTGATTTCTTTTTGGACTTATAGATTTCAGGTTTTGCATTATTTAGCTTTTTGTGGACCTCGATTTTTGAGGATAGATGCCCTGCGGTATGGATAGATGCCCCAGCATGAAAATACTAACGAGGATAGATGCCTGCGGTACTGGATACATGCCCTTCATACTGTAGAATTATAATAATTCATTATTTCTGTCTTATTTTATTATCTTCAGGCTTATGTAGTCTATCTCTTTTAGTTATCTTTACCGCTTTTTGCTTAACTTTGTACTGAAGTGAATTGTCTTCGTCTTCACTATTTTAACTATAACCTAATCTTCGTTTTCGTTGTACGTGATTTTGGTCAACTTTAAAAAAAAAAAAAAAAATTATCATATAAATTAGCTATAGGTTATCATCGTCACTATTGTTGTTACTAAAACAATGTTTTTGTTATTTTTGTTGTACTTTGATACTGATTGCTTTCTTTTCTTTTTAAGGTTTTTTTGTTCTTTGGTAGTTTCAGTCTTGTTTTTCTTGTCTAACTTAATTCAGCCACGTCCTTCTTTGTTAAATATTTTCTTTTTAAGTCAAAATATCTGCACAATGTTTCGTCCTCTGAGAAACAGTCAAATAATTTTTGATATGCTTCTATTGAGAATTTTTTATGTTCAAAGCACATACAATTCAATTTGGTGAATGATGGGATAGAGGTCCTAGGGGCACCTATACCGCAGAAATACGGGGCAACTATCCTTTTTGATATGGATAGATGCCTAAGTAATCAATACATAGTATAAAACAAAGTCGCTTTCGCTGTATGTCTGTATGTATGCTTAGATCTTTAAAACTACGCAACGGATTTTGATGCGGTTTTTTTTAATAGATAGAGTGATTCTTAAGGAAGGTTTGTATGTATAATAAATGCATAATATAGTAGAGAAACACTGATAAATTTAAAGGTTTCTAATGTGATGTCGTAAATAAGCACGTTTTTTTGCGCTTATATTGCAAACGCTGGCTGAACCCTACGAGATAGACCAAAATAATGTACTACAGTATTGTTCACCTTAAAAAGTTCAACAAAAAAGTCCGCGATGGTATATGTCTATCTCTTAGGGATAACCCAGCATAACCATTTTTATTCTTTTACGAAGTGATTTTAGAAGCGCGTAATGGTGCGGCGGGCGCAACTTCGTCTGCGCCACTCGCAATTAACTGTCAATTATTCGATTTTTTCTCTCTGTAAAAACCAACCTTGAACTTCATCGAAATTTAAAAAAATAAACAATTTCTAAAATGAATATAGCATATTAAGTTAGTCTTTATTTCATAAGCTCGGCCGTTGAAAGTCCCATCCAAATCGACCCAGCCAATCATGTTTAGGCTCTAATGAAGCATCCTGATGAGATCTTTACGTAGAGGCTGCATGTCAAGGTCTGATGATGGAGCTGGAAGGTGGCTATGGGAACTCCATCATTAAGCAAGATAACCTCATCGTGTTTAGGCTCTAATGAAGCGTCTTGATGAGATCTTTGTGTAGAACAAAGATTTTAGAAGCGCGTAATGGTGCGGCGGGCGCAACTTCGTCTGCGCCACTCGCAATTAACTGTCAATTATTCGATTTTTTCTCTCTGTAAAAACCAACCTTGAACTTCATCGAAAATTAAAAAAATAAACAATTTCTAAAATGAATATAGCATATTAAGTTAGTCTTTATTTCATAAGCTCGGCCGTTGAAAGTCCCATCCAAATCGACCCAGCCAATCATGTTTAGGCTCTAATGAAGCATCCTGATGAGATCTTTACGTAGAGGATGAATGTCAAGGTCTGATGATGGAACTGGAAGGTGGCTATGGGAACTTTGTCAATAAGCAAGATAACCTCATCGTGTTTAGACTTTAATGAAGCGTCTTGATGAGTTCTTTGCAGAGAGGATGAATGTCAAGGTCTGATGATAGAACTGGAAGGTGGCTATGGGAACTCCGTCAATAAGCAAGATAATCTCATCGTGTTTAGGCTCTAATGAAGCGTCCTGATGAGATCTTTGTGTAGAGGATGAATGTCAAGGTCTGATGATGGAACTGGAAGGTGGCTATGGGAACTCTGTCAATAAGCAAGATAACCTCATCGTGTTTAGACTTTAATGAAGCGTCTTTATGAGTTCTTTGCATAGAGGATAAATATCAAGGTCTGATGATGGAACTGGAAGGTGGCTATGGGAACTCCGTCAATAAGCAAGATAATCTCATCGTGTTTAGGCTCTTATGAAGCGTCCTGATGAGATCTTTGTGTAGAGGATGAATGTCAAGGTCTGATGATGGAACTGGAAGGTGGCTATGGGAACTTTGTCAATAAGCAAGATAACCTCATCGTGTTTAGACTTTAATGAAGCGTCTTTATGAGTTCTTTGCATAGAGGATAAATATCAAGGTCTGATGATGGAACTGGAAGGTGGCTATGGGAACTCCGTCAATAAGCAAGATAATCTCATCGTGTTTAGGCTCTTATGAAGCGTCCTGATGAGATCTTTGTGTAGAGGATGAATGTCAAGGTCTGATGATGGAGCTGGAAGGTGGCTATGGGAACTCCGTCAATAAGCAAGATAATCTCATCGTGTTTAGGCTCTAATGAAGCGTCCTGATGAAATCTTATAACGGGACGGCATTGCGAGTACTGTTTGAACCCCTTTGTAACGCAGACGAAGTTGCGCGGGTCAGCTAGTTTTAGATAAATAAAAGACAAAACAGCCACTATTTTCATTTATATGCATACTTGATATATCAGTTTATTGACGTATTAAAAAGTTGAACGGAATTAATCACTACTTAAAAACTTATGTTGTGTTTATTAAGTTCGTCGCGGAGATCCACATACAAGCGAAACGCCTCTTCACCGCACCACGGCCCCTGGTGTGGAGTACCTGAGGCTCTTAGTTTTAATATTGTTTCTTAGTCACGAATTTAGGAAGTTAGGATTTATGAAACTGAGGCTTCTAATCCCACTGGGGCATCTATCACGACTTTACCCTACGACTTTTTTATTTTAGAAAAAGGGGTCTCTGTGTTTTTCCATTTAATTTTACGAAGATCGTAATAAGTAGTATTTTTTTATTTTACTTTAAATGCATCTGTTTTCTGAGATCAAATCATCATCATCAGATCTTCAAACTTTGCTGTACTAAAAGTAGGTAAATTAAATTTGACATCGACAAAGTTGTGAGGGACCTAATAAGACGACCATCATTGTGTGTGTTCTTATCTTCGAGTTGATTTTTTCAATTTTGCATTAAAAAGTTCCAAAAGTTATTGATTTCTTATGGAAAAAAGTCTTCGGTTGTTCACCATTTCACAAATCGATAGAAATATCAATATATAGAAATTTAAAACCCAGGATATGCTTCTACTATCAGACCCGGCAGAGTTATCAACATACGACTTTTACCACTCAATTATCATAGTGTAAATTTCGTCTAGCATTTTTTATTCTAGGCGTGATTTTAATAATAATTCACCATATTTTGATTGCATAACTGCGTTTAAATAAGAGTTTTAAAAGTAAGAATTTATTTAATTTTATACTTTAGAACACTTTAACAACTGAAAATGTATTAGAGATTGATGCAATCTATAACATTTTCGAACTTTTCTAAAATCACCAATTTGGAAAAAAAAAAGAAAAAAAAAAATAATTTTGTGTTTTATTTTTGTAATCTTAGACTTCATAGAATTTTAAAGAATGAAGAAATGAAGGCTATTCTCATTTGCTGTTAAATAACTGTTTTATTAGAAAGACTACACCCACAGAACTGAATTTTACATTTTACAAATTAGAAGTAGAAATGCGGAATCCAAACATAAATCACGTTCAGACACGCAAATTTAACACGCATTGTGTTTTTAACTGGCATAAGTATAGTGTCGGGCTGTTTAAATTATTCAGTACAATGCTTATTAAAATCTACTTCGAGCATGATTAATAAAAAAATATTCAGCCAAAATTACACTGTATTATAAAATTAATTATTAGATCTTGTAGAGTAGGTCTCGTGGAGATCTTAGTAATACATTAATAATATTATTTTCAATACTGCTGCTGATTTTTATATCTACATACTATAGATAAAAATTGAGAGCAAGAAAATCATAACATCATTTCAAATTGTCGTTTTGTTTGTAGGATTTATTTAGTTTATTAAAACAGCCGCAGTTATTTTATTAAAAACGTTCGGTTACAGTTTAACTCTATCTGTATTCTGTAAGTTGTAACACGACAGTAAGAATAACGCTTTACTCTTCGATCGTAACTTGTCCTATTTGTTAAAAAACAAAATGTAACAGAACATCCAGTACTTGGCAGTCATACATTCAACGTAGATTGCATTGAGTGTATTCATTATATGTCATCTATAAAACGAAACTGTAATTATAATGCTTTATTATATAAAGAGATCTAGACACAGCTTACACGTTTGCGTTGTCTTACGAATATACAGAGTTTTGTTTCTCGACATTTAAAATGTATCTCTAAAATGAAAGCTTGAGTTATTTCATGTTATTTAAAAACAGGTACCAAAATGTAATCACATGTATCACTGAATAGACAGGATCTCTTTACCACACCGATCAACCGAGCACGGGCAACATACTGCTCCGTTTTGTAAAAAAAAATGTTTGAAAATTATTAAAGTAAGATACACATTATTCAAGATTATAAGTAGGTAAAAACATAATCGCTACATAGTTTAAAACAAAGTCGTTTCACTCTGTCTGTCCCTGTGTATCCTGAAATCTTTAAAACGACGCAATGTGGCTTTTTAATAGACAGTCATCCTAGAGGCAGATTCTTGTAGGTAAACATTAATAATAATTTTAGAAGGTTTTTCTGCGCAAATATTTATTTCGCAAACAATATTTGAACTCTCCCTTTGTGACGCGCAGTTGCGCAAGTGACCCGCAGGTCAGGGGGGTGCCACTGGTTACTTAGTTAGCCAGCTGATTTTTAGGTGTCGCTACGGTTGTGCCACGATTTGACGATTTTTTATGATTTTACGTGAGATGGCGCTATTTTGAAATTCTTGTCCACGCTTTTTCCATTTCATTGTTTCCCCGCGAGATGGCGCTAAATTTAAAAAACAATTTTTCCTAAATTTTTATGATCTGCTACTTATTGACGATAATGTACACTTTTCAGTCAGCTATAACCTAAATTTAAAATGTAAATTAATTTTATTGTTATGTGCTGTTATAAGATTTTTTTCGTTATTTTTTTTTCGGTAATCTGGTATCATTCATTCTTTGATCAAAGTTAGGGTAGAACCTATAATTTCGGTAATTGTTTTTTCTCGATTAGCTTTCTTTTTGGGAATCGATTTTCTATTCAGCATTCCAATTGATTAATATTACAAAAACTGTTGTCTACAACAAGTAAATTGGGACAATTTTCAATAACTTATAACTTTTTACAACGCGCTCGGCTTAAAACTATGTTTCATTTGATGTTGTACGCTTTTTAAAAACAACTTTAAAACAAATAATCTTACACACAAAGTACGGGGATGGTAAACCGCGATCCCCGACCCACGCTGGTTCTGACCCAGCGGAATATGCCGTGGAACACGCGGTTGGAAAGCCCGCCAAAATAATAAAATAGATACAGTCGTGGGAATTATAAAACCGTTGGGCACATAAATTTTCTACAATCGTTGTTGTCTTAATTATAATGTAACATTACAAAACAAACATTTTAATCAACGATTGTAGACAATTGACGTGCCCAACGGTATTATAATTCCCAGGACTGTATCTATTTTATTATTTTTTGGTTTTTAGTACATTTATCTTAAACATTGCAATGTATGTTTAACATAAAACCGTTTAACTTAAAAAGTTTTTTACCTATTTTTATTGTTTTATTCCAATCAGATATTTCGTTGAGCAATTATCACGAGTATAAAACGTTGTCCGCTACAAAAAATATCGCGACGACATCGCGAGTGCTGTTTAAACCCCTTTGTGACGCAGACAAAGTTGCGTGGTTCATCCAGTATTTAATTATTTAGTAACTAATAAGTTTGGTACTTTTACTAATTAATCAACAATTTGTTTGTATAAAACAACCATTTTTTATTGCTATCGATCGAGTTATTGACAAATAAAAATTATGTAACATCTCTAGTACGCTTTCCCTGGTGACTGGTGGACGCCGACGCCATTTTAATCACAATTTTAATAATATTCTACGTAGTAATTGTTTATTTAGAAGAGTATCTTCATAATTTTGGATAAATTTCAAAACTCGAAACTGTACTGAAACTCTACTTCTCAATTCCTTGAATGACTTCTCATGTGAAGTGTGGGATAACTGCGAAGATGAAGTGTAAAACCAAGCATGTTAACTGCGGACTGAAACTGAAAAAACTGAGTCAAAATGTTATTTATATGCCACTCGCATGTCTTTGTCAATGATGGTAAGTCTCCTGTATCTGTTCTAATATAAAGATGTAGAGTTTGTTTGTGAAAATACCTAACAGATCCTCGCAACTTCGTCTACATCAAAAAGGAGTTGCACTATTTGATCTTAAGTTACTCAACTGGAAACTGCATCAAAATTGGATTATTTATTTTTAAAAATACATATAAACATACATAATTTTTCGACATTTTAAAGGGGAGGATCAAAATGGATATTATGATATGAAAGTTTTACAATATATCTTTTGCTGTAAAATATTCTTTTTTATTTTAGGAACTAAAGAATAACTATTATTGTAGGTTACAAAATAGTGCAGTTGAGTAAAAGACAGAAGAATGACCTCAAGTTAGACAAAAGGCTAGCTCGTCCCAAACCTCTCCTAGACCATGTAGAAAAATTATCTGAGTAGTCATCTATACTGTGATGCAACTGAAGAGTGAGATAAACGGAGACAATGCAGATATACTAATGAGAAAGAGATGATGACATTAAGCCTATACATATTTGAGCAAAGTCACTGCTTGTTGTGTCTAAAGGTATTTTAACTTTTATAACCATAAACTGGAAAGAACATTTTGGGTGACCAGTAACCATTCAGTAACAAAAATACATGACATGTATTATTAATAAAGATGATAAGGTGAGTTTAATTATTATTGATTCTAATCAACAAAACTCTTTTTTATTTTATTATAAACTTTTTTTTTTGATTAAGAATCTTACTAATGTATATCTTAATAACAGTGATATTACTTTAATAACACAAGTACTATTTATGATAACTATTGAACTTCCATTGTTACATCCAGTGAAAGTTAATATAAAGCTTGTAAAAAATTAGTCCAAATTTATTATGTACTAGCTGCTGCCCGCAACGTCATCTTCATCAATGCTATACAACACTGAAAATACCAACAATTAGACCTTTTAAAATGACATTCATTTACCCGTTTCTTCTTTAAATTTCATATCTACAGAAAGTGCAGTAATAGAGAGAGATTGTCTTTAGTAAAATCGAACTGCAAAAATTGTTTTTTTTCAGCCTGCTTTAAATAAATAACTCTATGGTGTAAATAACTTTGTAGTTTTCAAGTTTATCCCGGACAAGGCTATTTTACCATACTAAATGTATAGATTCTAATTAGCACCACCATAATGTTCAACGGTTGCTTGACTTGGGCGAATGTTTTTTGCAGTTTTGACTTTCCTATCATTTTATTATTTATTGAAGTACTATTTCCTCTGAATGTTGTACATATTACGTTGCTTACGAGCATCACTATTGTAGCGGGTTAATTGTACTCTAGTGATGTTTACTCAACAGGGCTGTAGGTGTAAGGTTGACACATGCTTGTGCTGCGTGCTGTCAGTGCGGCGCTGAGCCCGTGCCCCGCGGTGCCCCACAACAACCCATACTCTTCGAGTGTAACGGCACTTGCACCAGTAATAAGGTAACACAGAATTTTACTTACTCTAACTCTTTGTCGAAATCATAATATAATATTATAAAGGTGAAAGTTTGTATGTATGTTTGTTACTCTTTCACGTAAAAACTACTGAATGGATTTAAATGAAACTTTACCACAATATAGCTTATACATCAGAATAACACATAGGCTACAATTTTTGATAATATGGGACGAACCTGAAGTCCACGCGAACGAAGTCACGGGCAAAAGCTAGTAGAGAATAAAACCAAGTCTTACCAAATTCCTAGTCACGTAACACCTATCTTTAAGCTTTGTTCAAAAGAGTACAGATTAAAGCGCCCGAGAAGGAAAGCTCATTCTCAGGTGGTGTTAGGCAAAAACGAATTTGAATTAGAGTGTAAATACTGTGGTTTTATCTGTTTGTACAATTTCTCCTGTTTGGATTTTTTGAATGATCGGTATTTAGATGAGCGTACCGCACACCTGATGTTTAATGACTACTGCTGCTTAGACTACCTAGATAGACTCCTGCAATGTCTTATGTCACGGAATATACAAAACCGCCAGCTATGGATCCAATTTGAAACTTCCCAATTTATGATTTCAGAAATAGTGAACAATTAAAACAATTGCAAACAATTAATCAGGCTCGTAACTGGAGCGCGGCGCTACGTCCGCTCGGAGCTGTACCGGTGCCGGGGCTACTGCGAGGAGCTGCTCACGTCGCACGCCGACGACCCAGAGCCACCCACCACGACCATGTTCGCGCTCTACTTCAAGATGGACCTGCTCGAGGTACTATGACCCATTACTGCCTATGCTTCTCTTTGTAAAGTGAACGCCCCAACAACTTAGCTTTCATAGGAGTTATATAAACATCGCAAGACTAACAATAGTATTTTGGTTATTAAGCTACGATGATATAGACCCGTATGTTTCGACGCGATTATAAAGACGTTTCACGTCAAAAATAACGCGACGACATTGTGAGTGCTGTTTAAACCCCTTTGTGACATAGACGAAGTTGCGCGGGTTTTCTAGTTTTTTTATAACACTTTCAATAGTATCTGAATGATGTATTTGTTCTTCCACCAAACAAAGACGAGATATATTGTAAAACATTTTTATAGAATTGAGTAACTTGTAATAAAAATGTTATTTTATAGAATGTTACATTTATAGAATAAAATAAACACAAAATTATATTAAAATCCGAAATATTATTTAATATTTATTTATTTATTTAACTTCATGCACAAAAGGTACAATGGCGGACTTAATGCCGAAGGCATTCTCTACCAGTCAACCAAAATATGCAATACGTTTATTATTATTTTTATAACATTAATTGTTTTGATTGATCTAAACTTACAATCATGTCATATGTTAGATATTCTTATATTATAATTGCAAAAGTAACTCTGTCTGTCTGTTGCACTTTCCCGCTTAAACCTCTGATCCGGTTTTGATGATATTTGGCACAGACAATCTTTAGGTTCTAAGAAATAACATAGGCTACCTATTAATTGCTACTACTGCCATTTAATTTCTTAATAAATTAATGCTGTCACACTACTAATACTATTATTTTTCTTCGCAGGACTAGAAAGTCATCAGTGTCAACAAAAATGAAGGAGGAGTTTATCCTGAATGTCAAGACATCAATACTGCTATAAAATTGTTTCAAAGAACTAAACATTGGAATAAAGTTTAGAAGAATTATTATCAATTAATGCTATAAATAACCAATTTGTACCATAGCATTTATACTTTTATGACTGAACATTGTTAAGTCAAAACAGTTTTTAAAGCATTCTTATAAACCTGCTACAAACATTCAACCAATGTTGAATTCTTCGAAATAGTATATTTTAGAATATATAGTATAAATTTGACTAGGCTATTAGACAACTACACAAGTAGAACGAAAATACCATAACATTGAATATTTAGTTTTTGCAATTTGTTTTTATGTAAAGCTAAGTAACTTACTAATTTTCATGCATTTTTAACGGGTTCATACCACGATATTTAATTGAGTTGTCTCGATATTTCAACGTTGTTGCAGAGCCGTTCAAAATGCATGAAAGTATTATAGAAAACCACAAGTGTCTAAATAAGTTTATAACTTACTAATTGTAAATTATCCTCGATAATAACACAAGTTACTGATACTTTAATAACACAACCATTGTTTAATAATTATTTTATAAAAAGCTAGTTTTTGTAAACCTGTTGCGTTTTTACAAATTTGGAAGGAAACTACATGTGAAATTATTTTGTGTACAATTTTATAAATCAGTGATTTTTTATAAATAAGTGTAGTTATAGAATTACTATAGCATCAAAAGGATCTAAATCATCTAAGGGTTTTTAGGTTATTATTATATAAAATTTTACATTTAAAGAATAAAAAATATATGAAGATTATATTCAGCTCCGAAATATTCCTGAATACGCAATTTTTGTTATGCTTGTACATATTTGTATAAGATATTGTTTTGATTGATTTAAACTTTTTTTCAAAATGATGGTTGGGTATACTATATTTTCACAAAAAATGCTTGTAAAAATATTATATTGTTGAATCATTTTCTTTGAATGTTATTCCTTTGTTGTTGCTATTTTTGTACATTTTCTTCTTCTTGGTATTATAATGTTATTGATAAAAATAATATAAATTTGAAATGGAATGTGAAAACAGCAGCTTTTTATTTTGAAAACTGTTCTATTTGAAAGAAAAAATGTTTTGTTAGAAAGCTGAGCAAGTTAATAGATTTCAAATTATAATGAGTTTGTTGTTTTAAATTACGAGTGGATGCATCAGCTATTGTAATGAAACATTTTTTTTTTCAAATAGAAAAACTGAATTCCCCTAGTAAACAAAAAATAAATTTAAATCTAGCGCGCAGCGCATGCACTCAAGCATGTGGCTCCACCTGTGATTCGGCTGTGATAAACTTCAGCTCATATTCCTATCTCCAGTTGCATATCTATCTCATATATATATGTATGGTCTGTGCCGCAGGTCAGCTTGTTAATAAATTAAAAATATTCATGTCATATTCGTTTATGGATTTATTCAATTTATCTTTTATAAATTTAACGTTTCTAAACCAAAATTTCGGTGACTACTCGTACGTCAAGTGTCATCTGTCAATCCAGAAATTGTCATTGTCAAGTTGACACATTCTAGTTCTCCACGTTTGTTGTTTGTTGTTGTTAGTTAAAAATTTTAACATTTTATAGATTAAATTTCATACCAACAATGGGAGAAAGAACTAAAGACTTAGACTATTATGGTAGTGACCCAGGTGCCGTAAAGTTTGGTAATTTCATTAACTACTATTCCTTTCATGACGTGGACGAACGAATAAGAAATTTACACGAAGACATGTTTTCAACACTTCCTGAATCCGATGAATTAGTATGCTTAGACATTGGTTGTAACACTGGAAATCTTACTAGAGAACTTTATAAATATTTCAAGATAAAATATCCACATAAAATCTTACATATTTTGGCTGTTGACATTGATCCAGCACTCATAAATCGAGCTCAAGAATCGAATGATGAACCAAACATAGAATACAGAACAGGAAATGTTATGACAGAAAATGACCGAGTTTTGATCAAGGAATACCTGGAAAAGAGAAATAAGAAAATATTTGATATTACATTTTGTTTTTCTGTTACAATGTGGATACATTTAAACAATGGGGATGATGGTTTAATAGAATTCTTGGAATACATAAAAACCATATCCAATTTCATAATAATTGAACCACAGCCTTGGGACTGTTACAGAAATGCACAAAGACGGATAAAGAAAACTGGCAATACTTTTCAACTGTATGATACACTTCAAATAAGAAGTCATGTTGATATCTCTATAGAGGATATTTTAAAAGACAATACTCATAAAAAAATATATGAATCACCAACTTCTTCATGGAAAAGAAAAATACAAAGTTACAAATTAAGTATAGCATAGACAAGAGTAATAAAAAAACTTTTTTGATTTTTGTATACATCTTATTTATTTTTAAATTAATCTCCCTAAATAAACTAAAAATTAAAAACACATAAATTAAACTTAGAACATTATTACCTTCTATAAATCAGAAAATTAAGTCTTCAATTGGCAATTTCTTCTGAGGCTGGCTCAAACTCTAATTTCACATCACTTTCTAGACCTTCCATCTCTGATTCTTGTGCATTGAGCATATTCAGAGTAACCTGGAAATTATAATAAATAAACTTTAAACAAATGTTTAATATAAATGTTCATTTCCTCATCAATGTATTTTCAATTCATAATTTTTTAATTTCCTTGTAGGCAGATGAGCCAACAGGGCATCAAGTCAAGTCACTTATGGACCTCTACTCCTTCTCTACTCACATATTCTAATATTTATTGATTTAACTAAAAAGTATATTACAAGCAATTAATTTTCTTATTTATTAAACACAACAATTACTATTGAAAAATTAACGAAAGGTGTGTGTTCTGACATTTTAGTGACTGATTTTCAAAAGGAAAATGTGATAAATATTGAAAGCTTGTCCCAAACCTTCCTTTTATTGAAAAGCTAGCTAAACTGTGCATCTTTGCCAGCATTACATAGAGTCCCTTTTTCCTAATATTAATTTTAGAATTATTATGTATGACACTCATAAACCATGTTAATTTTAGTAAAAAAAAAAAATCAGTTCAGTAAATCCAAGGATTACCTACTACAATGTCACAAATGTCACAGCCTCACACCTCTTAATAATATTAGTAAAATATGATGTATGGTAGCTTACTTGTTGTGACATTGGTGTGTGGACAGTGTGTTGACCAGATGTACTTGGTGCGTGTTTGTCATCCGCTGCTTTCCTCTTTACTGGGGTTTTGGCCTGAAAACTAAAATGGAAAAGAGATGTACAAACCCCAGCCCAGGAAAAGCATGAAATAAATTAAAACACCAAACTCTTTTGGGTAGTTACCTAGTAGTAGTTTCAGCTACTGGGTGCAGTAACATGATCATTTCTGCAAGTTTATTAAATGCTGCACCCGCTTCTGTGAATATTTCACCCACCTGGAAATAAATAAAATATACTGGTAGATTTTTTTTCGTTGAATTTTTTTTCTAATTAACTTTTTGAACTCTTTCATAAGATGTTCTTTTTTACTAATATTATTTGCTAAGAAAGTTACTTCTAACATAGTTTCCAAACAACTACAAGTATGCATTACTTTTCTTAATGTAATAGTCAACAAACCTTGGCGGCTGAATTGTTCATTATTAAGAACTTGCAGATATTCTAGAAGATCTGGACCCAAGCTGATATAGGAGTCAGAAAGTCAATACGTCCACATTTGTAAGGTAAATCGTTTTACTTGTTGACGTTTTATCCAATACAGCGTATCCCAGGCAATAGACCTTAAACAAAACCGCATTCAGATAAACAACGGGTAGGTACTTTTTAAATTATTTCATTTGTTTCCAATTGATGAAGTATTAATCGGTGTTTCTGGTGTTTCAACAATCAACATATATAACCATAACAAATGGGCTGCCCGCACACCTACAATACTATTGTCAAAATGTTAACGTCAAATTTAGAGAGTAATCGAGAGAGAGAAAAAAATAACAAAATGTGAAAGAAAGTGTAAATTGTAAGCACATTTTCCAAACAAAACACAGGCATGTTTTAAAATATAACTTGAAACATTTAGTTACATTTTAGGATTAAGCTCCAAAATTGCTTAATGTTAATAATATTGATTTGATGTTAAACATCGTAATTCTATTCAGGTGGCCTTATGTAAATATGTAACTGTTTTAACTTTTTAAATTAATTAATTCAAATACCTTTCATTCTTTTAAAGTTACTGGCTTGATGCCGTCTCAAACTCTTTTTTATTTTTATTTTAGCGCAATGCATAAAACTAAACTCACTTGACGTAACCACCACGGTATATAAAAGTACCAAAATTTAATTTTAGGACATGTTACTCAAATGCTATTATTGCGTTTCTTTTCTTACATTCTTATTAAGTTGTTTTAACTTTTAAATCCCATCTCTGCCTCTGTCACAAGTATTGGCAATACAATTGTAGGTATGCTGCCAGGGACAGATAGCTTGACATTCATGAAAATCTTAAATTGTCATTTGTCCGAAAACAAAAATAGTGTGGTGCTCATAGCGTGCCCGCACACCTAAAAAGGTATTGTCAATACTTGTGTCAGAAGCAGAGATGGGATTTAAAAGTCAAAACAATTTAATTAGAATGTTAGAAAAAAATAGCAATAATAGCATTTGAGTAGCATGCACTAAAAATCTTTTAGATATTGAAATTGTGTTATTTGTATATACCTCCTGGTGCTTACGTCAAGTGAGTTTAGTTCCATGTATTGCACTAAAAGATATGAAAAAAAGTAATTTCAGGCAGCGTAAAGCCTGTAAAAGTATGAAAGAAATTTGAATTACCTCATTGCATATATTATAAATTATAAGACCACCTGAATAGTAGACTTACGATGTTAAAATTAATATTTTTAGCATTATACGATTTTGCAACTTGAACCTAAAATAAAATTAAGTTTTTCAAGTATTATTTATCATAAAAACTGCGCGTGCTATTTTTGAAAATGTGCTTTTAATTAACACTTTCTTTAACATGCTATTTTTTAGTATCTTTTCCCATCCCTCGGTCGAAAGTATTGACAATACTATTGATAAGTGTGCGGGCACTAACTAACTAACTATTATTGCTATTTTTTTCTAACATTCAAAAGAAATTGTTAAGACTTTTAAATCTCATCACTACTTTTGTCACAAGTATTGACAATACTTTTTTAGGTGTGCGGGCACGCTTAATAAAAAAAAAAATCAAATGGGCATAAATAAAAAAACGTGCCAAACACAGCATAAAATGCGAATAAAGTAATTCTGTAAAATAATAGATTAAATAGAAGACTTAATTACATTCCAAAAAATCGATTCGGTTTTGTTCTAGTTTTTGTAAAAGTTGTGGATATCATAAATTATATTGTATCGCAGTAATTCTATTATGTACAGACCGCCACAACCAAAGATGATGAACTATCCTCGATTTTGCCATTCTAACTATCAAGGGAGTTCCAAATTTGCTCCATATGGATCTCAGTTTAGAGCCGTATCCTCACATTTCACGTATCAAAGTGGACATAATCGAATAAGACCTAATTTAAGTTATAATGAAGACTACTGGTGCGAAACTTGTGATAGAGGTTTTCCTACACCCGATATTTTGGAGAAACATAAAAGTCGACACGAAGTAAGTGTGCTTCTTTAAATTAATATAGCTGAATATAGCCTTACATGATTTTGTAGAAAAAAATATTTTATTAACTCTGATGGTAATCACGAAGGTATGAGTGTTCTTCATTTTGGCAATTAATTTTGCAACTTATACAGATAACTGCTTAATAAATATTAAAGCTTAGTAAATTTATGTTTTAATAATGAAAACATGTTTCCAGAAATGCAATATAGATGGATGTGAATTTGTAGCACATCCAAAAATTATAACACGGCACATACAAATGCAGCATTCTTCTGGTCTTTACAAAAAAATCGCCAAATTAAACAATCCTGAAGAAATACAAAAATGGAGAGAAGAACGAAAAAAAAACTATCCAACCCGAGCTAACATTGAAAAAAAAGTTGCTATGATTAAAGAAAAAATTGAGAGAGGGGAAAAAATGGGACTCTCAATAGACAAGAATAAGACCAAATTAGACAACAAAAAATTAGGTTTGTTGTCTCAATTTAACTAATTCTACATAATGTTAACTACTGCTAAATTTAGCTATTTACTGCATTTGTGAGTACTAAAACCTTTCTTAGATAAAAGTTTCACTATAAACTTTTTAACTATTGAATTGAGAAAATTAATAATTATTGTTTTATAGTTTAAGACACCTACAGACTCTTGTACAGTAGTAAATGCCTAACAAAGTTATAAACATTTAATGTACACTATTATATTTTACTTTGTAATTTTCAGGAGTAGGCAGAAAATACAGCAATGAAAACAGACAAACCAAATACAGTTTAAAAAGAAGACAGCCAACATCGCAAGAAGTTGATGATAATAAAAAACATGAAATTAAAGATCTACCCCTAAAAAGAAAACTAAGAACACTTCCAGTTATTGAAGAGCCACGAAAAATAAAACCATTCTGTGGCATTCAGGATATAATAGTAGAAACTTCTGTTGATGAACCAGTAATGGAAACTAACAATATTCTGATAGAAGATGATGATGAAACTGTTCCTGAAACAGCACCTGAAGCAAAAAACATAACAGCAGACTCTATTGTGTGTACTGCTTTATCTTCTCTTATCTGTGACTATGGTTCTTCTGATGAAGAGGAAACTACAGTACCTACTTTAGATACAAAAAACTCAATAGTAAATTCCCAGCCAGACCAAAATACAAACAATACTTTTCAAGTTAAAGATGTCATAAACTATTCAAAAGACTGTAAAGAAGTTCCAACAGAAGATAGCAAAAACTTACTTTCTGATGATGACAGTGGACCGGAGGAAGTAGGAATAGTTAAATCAGATATAACAGAAACTTCAACAACTGAAAATCCATTACCTACAGAAAATAAAGCTCCTATTAAAATAAGTCAAAAATCAAATGTTAAGCCTAAGAATGTAATTACAAAACCAAGATCAATACCCTCAACATTATTGCAAAAACTACTGTCTCAAGAAGTGAGGCAAGAACGTAACATAGTACTGCAATGTATCAGATATATCAGAAGAAATAATTATTTTGATAAGTAAAACCTGTGCCAAATTAATTTTGTTTTTTTTTTTATTTCCCATTAGAACCGGTATTGATATGTTTAAAATACATATTATGCAAATACAGTATTTTTATCAGATGCAATGATTTCTAAGACAAATGAAGACTGGTGTGGGCCCATTAGGATCTCTTTGTGATCCAGATCTCCTTGATTTAAGTTTGCTATATTAATTATGTGTAAAGAATAATGGACTAGCTGGAAGTCATATTAATTTACTACTTGATTCGATTCAATTCGTCTGCGTCACAGAGCGAGCGCGTGTAGCTCGTGATTCGCTGCAGAAAATTTTAACTTTCCAAAAATAGTTTGTATTTGATACTAGAAGGCGCCATTCAGTTTGAACAGAAAAATAATGTACTACTTTTAAAATTGAATATTTAAAAAATTATGGACTAAAAATGTATTCAGAAAAAACATGTTAATTAACGCTAATAAACACGGGTATCAGCCATACAAAAACCGATGCAATTGGATTTTTTTTAATTATATCCATTGTTACACTTTTTACTTTCAATAAACATCTATACACTAGGGCTGTGCGAATATCGTTAGAATCGAATCGAATATTCGAAACTTTTCGAATATTCGTCGAATTTCGATTAGTCACAATAATCACACAAACAAAAAACTCAAAATTTGACATCTAGCCCATTCAAGATATTATCTACAAAATACAAATTCTTGTCCTATTTCCAATGCATCGTCGTAGTCAAATTCAATACTATTCGAAATTCGAACGAATATTCGAAACTTCTCGAATTATTCGAAATTTAGGAAAAATCAAATTAAATTTGTAGTTTATAGTGTTTATTGATGTCTAAAACACTTAAGATTGTGGTGCAGCCGCTGGTGTAGCCGCAGCTTCCTCGCGTATGCGATCTTTTTTGAGCGTTCCCATGAACGCAGCCTTGTCGGCAGGTGTCTGGAAGCGACCGTGTCCAAACTTAGACGAAGTGTCAATGAATTTCAGGTTGATCTTCTCAAGGGCAGCCCTCTTGGTGTGTACACGTAGAGACTGAAAAATTTAACCTTTATAAAAACTGCTTACAAATTCCAAAACTTAACTCCAATATTGTCTGTCCAAAAATAACAGCATTAGAGGTTTATGGATGAAGGCAACTATTTAACATTAAATGGCCATTGCTTATCAGCGGTCTTAGATTGGATTATCCTTTTGTATCCTGTAGCTTTTTTGAAATTTCCAGCTTGAGTAATTTTACCTTTCTAAGAGTGATGACACGCTTCTTAGGTCCCATGCAGCAACCCTTAATCATTACGAAGTCATTGTTCACTTCACCATAGTGGGGGAAACCTCCCATTGGTGTGATGGATTTTTCTGACAGATCATACTCAGTTGAGGCATTGTTTTTTATAACTTTGCCATCCTTTGTGTGGATTCCTGAAAATATGTTTTGTAAATTATCATGTCTTAATCATTATGACCAATAGTTACTTAGTTTGGATCACTTCAATTGTTTACCTTGTCCAAGACGGTAGATTTTCTTGTTCATTTCAGTACGGTGGTGGTACCCCTTCTGACCGGCACGGGCCACGGTGAAGGATACTCTGGAAGGATGCCAAGCTCCAATACAGGCAACTTTCCTAAGACCCTTGTGCGTCTTACGTGGGAGTTTCTTTGTATGCCAACGTGAAGTGACACCTGAAAAATTTTACAACTTATGAGGTATAAGTATAACATAACATATAATTTGTCCACAAAAACAATAATGTATGTTAAGTATAAAATAAGTTACAAATAAAAGACAGAAAATATACTGACCTTTGTATCCTTTACCCTTAGTGACACCAATGCAGTCAATCATTTCATCTTGGGTAAACACAGAGTCTATTGGAATAGGCTTTTCAAGATGTTCCCTGGCCCATTTAACTTTGTCTTCAATGGTACCTCCATTCAGCTGGATTTCCATGATGTGAGCCTTCTTTTGGCGTTGTTTCAACAGCTTCATTTGTGTGTGAGCAATAACTCTGATGACAGTGCAGTAGCGGATCATCTTTTTAAAATCTTTCTCAATAGACTTGCGTCCAAGTTCATCTTGCCATTTCTTGCTGGCTTTAGTGAATGCCTTCTTCTTGCATTTGTACCTGATTGAGGAAATCAAAGTACATGCTGTAAAAGAAACCGAGTAGCCTCATCGTTGAGAGGAGACCACCTGGTGACTATATGCACAAAGCAATATGCTCTAGGCATACACAAAATGCTCTCATCTGTCGAGAGGAGAGCTATAGAACACATTATTAATAAGTTTAATATTGTGTGAAATGACAACTTTCATTTCATAAGATATATTGTTTCTGTAACTGTTATAAATTTCATAAGTAGAATATTTCAAGTGAGGTTATTAAAACCATTACAAGTTTAATGATTAGAAGTAAGAATCTAAACTAACTTACCAATTTTTGTAGAAGCGACGGCGGCAGTCTTCAGACATGTGCTCGGCCCATACGGTAAGGAGGGCGCGGAGTCCATGAGGAGTCTCAATGTATCCGACAACACCCACACATACCATTGGTGGAGTCTCAATGATTGTTACAGCCTCTACAATCTCCTTCTTGTTGATCTCTATAAATGAAAATTATATTCAAGAGTTTCAACATATAAAAACACTATACTATTGGTAATCCAAAGAAGATAAAAGCTATATGTACTTACTTGAACCAGGACGGTCAGGTTCACGAACCACATGGGTCATACCAGCTTTGTAGCCGATAAATGCTGTCAGATGTACAGGTTTGCTAGCGTCATCTTTAGGGAATGCCTTTACTTTACCACGGTGACGACGGGACCTCTTCTTTGGGTAGAATCCCATCGACCCATGACGGGGCGCAGAAAATTTCCTATGCGACTGAAAATCGATATTCAAACATTAAAAAAGAACACGAGGTTAATCAGAAACTTAAATAGGGAATTTGGGTGCCATCAGTCCGCCCTAGTATTAATCTTCACATAAGATTCAGGTTCTAACCGTTTAAATATTGAACTAGTGATCATCATGTGGCTTTAAATTTGATATTAGGATGTTACGAAAATAAGTAAATAAAAACTCCAAAAGATACATTGAATCAAGATAAATAATTTCCGATATCCAAGAGCATGTTTCAATGTACAGGAAAAACGATTTAAATTGATTTAATTGAGAATCAAAGAAGCAAAGCTTACCATACTGCTGTACAGTCGCAACAAAAATGGACGTTTGAAAATGTTTGATTGTCAATCGATGACTCTTGACCAACTGTCAGTGCTGTCATCGGCTGACATTGACTTTCAGAACGTGGGTGAAATGTCCAGATTTCATTAAAAGTACGCCTACTTTTGAGCGGTTTCTAATAATTAAAGACGTAAACTATCCATATAAACCACTTCAAACAACAAGTTTTGCTCTAAAACCGCAAAACAATCGTTTCAAACGGTTGAACACTTAAAAAGAAAAAAAAAAGTATGTTCCGACTTCCCAAGTTATTTTTAGCTGTTTTTGCTTTCCTTAATATGTCTTAGCTATATTGTCTAACTTCATAAACAATAATAAATTATTCACTCTAAGCTTTCAAAATAGTTAGTAGTAGAAAGGTATTTTAGAATTTTGGTAAATTAAGAAAAAATAAAGTAATCAACTCTTTCCAATAACAAGAATTGAATAAAGCGGTTTTAAACCGTTTTTCATTTAAGTAATTTATAGGGTGTTCTATATTATAATATATGGTTTATTCAACTCTTTCGAGATAAAATTCGACAATCTAACACCTACATATACTTACATACTTCCAAATAACTTTTATTTTTTAATGTTTATTCACCATTTTATTTCCGTCAATTAAATCATAGACAAAGTAATTTTTATGTCATTGTTAAGCAATGTAAAAAGGTGTTTATCATTGGATTCAGAGACAAGATCCAGCAATTGCCATCCATCTCTTATTCACAGATAACGACTAAAATTCAATTACTGTTTTCAACAATAACACATATAAGACTTCCAACATTTAAAAAAGCAACCGAAAATTCAGTATCATCCCAACAATTCCCACGAAAATTTGGTTCAAATATGAAACAACAGTTTTATAACTTGTTGAAATTACTTTTGCATCATCTTGCTTTTGGTATTAATTTTTAAATGAGGTATCTTCGCTGAAACTTCGCTAAACCTGAATTACTTATGTTTTAATATAATGCATTCATTGTATAAATACTTTTAAAGTTTCTGCAAAGTTGTTAATAGTTGCACTACACTCCTAATTGGCTCGGATACCCTAAACGCTTAATCCAAGGCACAGATTAGAAAGATATTAGGTATCCAACATTGCAATCAGGGTGCAACAAATTACAAAAGACTCTTTTCAGACCTAAAAGTGAGACCATTTGACTTTCGCCATTTTGACGCTGTTGACAGTACGAAACAAATTGGAACTAAAAATAGAGATAGGAAAGTGTCGATGCCTCATGTTGAGAAAGCAAAAAGCATTGTAGGAAAGAACCTCCACACAAATCTATTTTAGCAATTTTGGATCAAAAACTTGTTTCACTAAGACATAAAACCACGTTACATTGAAATACAGTATAATATTTTCAAATCGTCAATTTATTAATTTATAGGTCTTATAAATAGCATTTTACCAAATACCAAAATATTCTAATGCATAACCATGAAAAGAATTATAAACTGTAATCATATTAATCAGAGCTTATGAGCTCATATCAATAATAATTTATAACAGTCTACATTGCTACAATCCATGTTATCGATGAGAATTATTCACAACTCTAAACATCTCAAACCCATTGTCATCTAAATGTCAATTTTAGTTCCAATTTTTCTGCCCAGCGCTTTAAGCGTGCCCGCACACTTATCAATAGTATTGTCAATACTTTCGACGAGGGATAGGAAAAGATACTAAAAAATAGCATGTTAAAGAAAGTGTTAATTAAAAGCACATTTTCAAAAATAGCACGTGCATGTTTTATGATAAATAATACTTGAAAAACTTAATTATATTTTAGGTTCAAGTTCCAAAATCGTATAATGCTAAAAATATTAATTTTAACATCGCAAGTCGCATTCAGGTGGTCTTATAATTTATAATATATGCAATGAGGTAATTCAAATTTCTTTCATACTTTTACAGGCTTGACGCTGCCTGAAATTACATCTTTTAGTGCAATACATGGAACTAAACTCACTTGACGTAAGCACCAGGAGGTATATATACAAATAACACAATTTCAAAATCTAAAAGATTTTTAGTGCATGCTACTCAAACGCTATTATTGCTATTTTTTTCTAACATTCTAATTAAATTGTTATGACTTTTAAATCCCATCTCTGCTTCTGACACAAGTATTGACAATACTTTTTTAGGTGTGAGGGCACGCTAAAACATTGACAATGATTCATCAGATTAATATCAATGACCAGAATCAAATTTGTTTTGACATTTGATAATAATTTGAATCTGTGGATCTGCAAGAAAATTTCTCTCGTCACAAGATTTTTGATGAAAAGGAAATGAAATAAAAGTAAAATTATTTTCACGTTCCAATTGCTTAAATACCACTATCCTATAACGCCGACATTCAAAACTAAAAACCAAGTACCTTAGTAGTTAGTGTACCTACTACTTACATACATAATGGCAGCACCAATGGAAAGAATCCAAGTCTTAGATGAAATAGAGAAAGATATTATCACCTGTCTACAATGTGCTGGTAAGTATTGCACTCCTATATAGTCTGATATAGTGAACTTCACATATTTACTTTTAAAATTAATTGTATGTTAGAACCACCTCCATCAACCATCAAATATTCGCTTTGTAATGATTCCATGTACAGAACTATTTGCCCAATATAAAACAGATTGAAAATTGAAATTTAGTACCCACTAATTAATTTTCTGTAATTTCAGCTCAAGCACTACTTGAACTCAGTAAAGAAAAGTCTGGTCAGAAACAAGCAGAATCTAACACATCACAATTTTTAAGAACACTCAGCCAAGTAGAGTCCAAACTGAGTGAACAGATCAATTACTTAACTCAAGTATCCACTGGCCAACCTCACGAGGGTTCTGGTTATGCTTCTCAGAAAGTTCTACAAATGGCTTGGCACCGTTTAGAGCATGTCCGATCATGGGTTAATGAATTGGATCGTTTAAAGGCATCACACTTGGCAGCAGCGAGCAAGCCAACATCAGGAAATGTACCAAATGGCAACATGACATCATCTGGCACCAGTACTTGATATTAAATATAACAATAATTGATAATGGACTGGTAGCAACATTTAAAGTGTGTGCTTAATATAATATTATAACCTTGGAACTAAATGTTCAATGTTATTAATAAGTTGGTAGTGAAGTGTAGACATTAATAATTATTATTTAAAATCATTAAGACTAGTTTTTGATATATTGATTAAAATAATTAGCTATAATCTATAATATAATTTATCAGTATAGTATTATTATTAAAATAAGGGGAAGACAGGTATTAAAGACACTGGATCCCTTTCAGTCTATCATATCCTATTTATCATATTGTCTAAATTATTCACAAAAACACAGTAATGGTTGTTAGTGTAAAGTTTTTTCTTTTTTTTTTGTAAAATTTTTACTAAACTAAACTTTGAAATATAATAATTGTTCAAGAAAGTTGTGAGTTTTAGTTTATTTAGATTTAACAACGTTTTTTTTTTTTTTTTTTTTTTTTTTTCAGTTGGAGGAAATCACCGGATCCCCGCCCGCCCCGCGGGCGGGGTATGTGGGAGTTGAACCGCACTAAAACCTCCAACCGCTCACACTCAGCGTCCGAACCCCGGCTGAGGCCAGAACCCAGCACGGGGTTTCGAGGGACGGCGCGACGCGTTACGCCATCGGCACACTTTCCCGTCGCTCCGTCCCCGGACGCCGAACCGGTAGCCGCCGGCGAATACGGCCACCGGCTCTCTCGGTCGACGGGCTATCCGAAGCCCGCCAAGATGGCTGGACCGCGTGTCACCCTCCCACGGAATACCCCGCTGGGTCAGAACCAGCGTGGGTCGGGGAGCGCGGTCCGCCATCCCCCGGATGCTCTGACGCAAGGGCGTGTTGAGCGAGACCAGCCAGCCAGCCATGGGGGTCTTCGTGTTCCCCGAAGGGGGACACGGACGGGCCTTGGGGGCACCCCGCTGCCCGGGAATAATCTCTCCGCCATTCTAGGCGGAGGTGAGGTGGTTTTGTGGCATTGTTTTGTACCCCTTTCTGGGGTTTAACCCATGGTCTGGTCTGCAACGATCGGTTTGACTGTTCATTGGTTATTTTTGAGCGAGACACGACACCTTCTTGGGTCCCCGCTCGCACTCGCATGCGTTGGGGACCCGAAACTCTTAGGGGGCCAGAATCCGGGCGAGATCCCGGTCCCGACCCCCTGCTCGACGGCGGCGGGTTGGCAAGTTGAGAGCGGCGTATAGCCTCTCTCTCGCAGCCCCCGCCACCTGCTTCTGCGAGATGGTGGACTCGCAGAAGTCGAGCATCGCCTTCCAAGACTCGTCGCTCTCGAGCATCGACGCCGCGACACCCGGGAGCGACAAGTCTGGACCTATTTGTTGGACCAGGACACAGCGCTGCCTCTCCCATGCGGGGCAGCGCGCGAGCGTATGCTCCGGCGTGTCCTGGTCACATCCCACGCAATGATGGCACCTCGCCGTCGGCTCGGCCTTGATCCGGTGCAGATACCGACCGAAGCACCCGTGCCCGGTCAGCATCTGCACCATCCAAAAGGTGAGGCGTCCTTCGCCACGACCCACCCAATCATCTAAGATCGGGCGGATCGCCTCGACGGTCCGTAGACCCCATGTGGGGTTAGCGAGACGTCGCTTCCAGATTTAACAACGTAAACTAGTTAGTTTTACCTACTTCGTTAAGTACCTTTTATACATGGTTAAAGTAAAATTTCTGGGAAACTTAATATTTTGATGATCTTATAAAGACAAGTTAACTATTATAGTAAAAGTAAAAAGTAAATATGGACGACATTCATAAAGTTTTAAATGAATCTATTTATGTTACATACTATTGTTACATATAATATTTTATCAAACTGCTGAAAAATTATTATTGACTTGAGACGTTTGCAGTACTTTATGATGTACTCAAATTGCATTAAGCAGTGATGAAATTAAATAACATAAATTAAAACATCATCATTTCAATGTTATAATTAAGTGTATATTTGATTGGGATATAACTTAAAAATAAAAAGTATTTATGTGCTGCACCAAAAAATTTATTAAAATGATATGGATAAATTATAATAATTATCAAAGCAAGTACTATATCAATGGAATGAAGTATGTCTATTTAACACTATTAGCATTGTGGATGTTTAAAGATTTTAAATAAAATGTTACAAAAGTACAATTTACCTTAAATTTTCAGATAAAGCTGAATAAATAACTTTAAAAACAACTTATTGACTATTTAGTTATACTAAAAAAATACATAATACAATACTCATATACATATTAACACAACGCCAATGTAGCACACAAATATGTACAAGAGAGCTATGCCCCACATTATTAGTTTGTCATTTATAAAAAATTGTTTTTTTCATAGGCATTATACTTCTTTGGACAAAACCATTCATGGTATTCAAATTAATTTAATTATGGAAAATGAAGGTTATTAAATATGACACTATGTTTTATACATGAATTGTTAGTGATTGATGAACACTAATGGTCATGATGGACATTAGTGTACTTCTACAGTATATTTTGTAGAGGCATGCTTTTACTCCTTCTTTCAGCTCCTTTGATTAGCATTGGCTTTGGTTAATTTTTCTATATCATCCAGTGTACTTTTTGCCTTAGACGAGATGTCATCCATTGATCTTCTTGCTGATATTGTGATATCATCTATTGATTTCTTTGTTTGTGATAACAATTCATCTGTACTTTTGCATGCAGAACTAGCAAGTTCTTTTATTTCAGAGTCAAATTTTCCTATAACCCATTCTATTGCTTGTCTTCCTTTGCCTGCATTCAGTGATATTTTGTTTGTCAAAAGGTCTTCCATGTAATTACTAAGAGGCACACCCTGAAAAAAAAACCAGTTTAGAGCCATCATTCTTATTTTATTGATTTGACACATTATTTACTTTGTCCCATGTATCCAGTCTCAATATTTTCTAATTTGAAAGCTATAAAGATACATCAAAAACAGCATACATGTAAGGAGGCAAAATTTTGAAACAAAGGATCAGAGACAAAGATATGTCAAAGACAAAACATACTATTTACAAAACAATAAACATTAGATACATATTATGGAGATAAATAAATTCTTACCTGTACAGTGACTACAGCCTCTTGTTTGAGTAACGTTTTTGAGGAATCTGAGGGGTGTGGGGTATACCGTACAGTTTCATCAACAGCAATGTAATGACAGAATGATAAATTCGTCGTTTTTAATGTCATGTGTCGCTGTGAAGGATTTACTTCTGATTTCTCACTAGCATAACATATTTTAGCAGTTCCTATAAGCTGAAAAAAAATTATCAATATTTACATCAGTAAAATTATCAAACAGCAGATAAGTAAATATCAACAAGTTGAACTTTGTACTTGAAATGAAATCTTTCGTAACATACCGCTTGAGCCCATCGAGGAAAAAACCATTTCGAACTGACTAATCTATGTGTATGAAGCACACCATCCACAACTTTTCGCTCCACAACATCAGTTCCTATGACGGCTGGATTCATAGGATTGGGATATTTTCGCCATGCTGCTTGAGCAACTGTCTCCCAAGGATGGCTGTAATCAAACAACGATCAAATTAATTATTGTAGATTTCCAAGTTGCGTCACCGTGAATAAGATTAATAATCATCATTTACTTGAATGTGTGTTCGGATGTCCAAATCTTCATCGTTTTCTTTCGATATCTAGATAAATTACAATTATGAGATAAATATTATCTCTATTTAATTGAATTTTTTTCTTATCACATTACGCCACAATCACGCATTCACCCTCTCACTTCCTCGATAAAAATGACCATTTTGTTTGACTTTTCTGACATTGATCTACTACCTAGGGTGGTGTAAACAATTATTTTTGAAGTGAATTATATGATTTATACGTTCCTTTTTTGTTTTTCTTTCTATTAATAAATTTACCGAATCCGATAAAATCATTCATTGGTAAAACAATCCCTGAAATGAACTTCACTTTCTTAATATTACCTTATATACCCTAGAAAACTACAAGTAGGAAGTCCTTTGCATATATATATGTATGGTCTGTGGTCCTTTGGTCCATAAATATTAGTCAAATATTATAATATGCATGATGCACACTTTTTGATTTGAAACATCACTAAAGCCGCACGTAAAACTGATAAGATTTTGGCCCTTTAACAATCTGTTATTTTTTGCATATTACTTATACAAAGTAATGTCGATGTTTCACATCTGACAGGCGTCTCGTTATGGCTCACATTTTTTATTTGAACCGGTTTCGATGATTCATTTTCGTAATAAAATTATTCTTCTTCATTATGTTTAAATTTTAAATAATAAATATTGAAGGAATCATTGCAGAGCTGAAAAATTGTGCTATTTATTTTATTATCTCCGGAAATAAGGAAATAGTCGCAAATGACAAAAAATTGAAAGTTGAACTGTTATTAATTTTATTGGCCAATGCTTCTAATTGGGTCGGGCACCCTACCGATGTCAAAACCTTAGCGGCCATTTGCATTTAAATGTCTCTTTTAGCGTGCCCGCACACCTACAATAATATTGACAATAGTTGTGACAAACAGAGATGTGATATAAAAGTCACAACAATTTAATTAGAATGTTAGAAAACAATTGAGTAACATGCACCAAAAAACTTTTGGATATTAACCTGTGCATACGTGAACTGAGTTTAGTTCTATGTATTGCACTAAAAGATATGAAAAAAGTAGTTTCAGGCTGCATGAAGCCTGTGAAAGTATGAAATTTGAATCACGCTAAGCTATGAAACTGAAATTAGAGATGGTAATAGGGTCGAATAATTTTGTATAAAAAATTGCGGTTCTTTAAGAATTCTTCATTTAATAGAAATAATTAGAATATATGGGAAATGCCATCTCTGCGAAATTAAAAAAACTTTCTTTTTTCAATTTTCCTTTTTTACCTTTAAATATTTTATTAATTTATCATATTTTCTTACCACTATCCCATATACACCTAAGCTTTTACTTTTTTTTAGATACTTCGCTAAAGCGATAAGACCGCCTGTATCCCCAAAGAACCCCAAAGTTAAATGAGCTCATTGATGATTGACGAGATTGAAACTTGGCATTGGTGGAGACAGCTCGATGTTAACCCCTAAACCCTGAGGATAACTAAGATGCGAGCTTATGAGTAACGACCCTCTTGATGGTAAATGCATAATGTTGACGCTTGATAAAAATGCTGAATTGTGGACCAGTTGAATTTTGGATCATATATAGTGGACCCTGGGTAGTTGATATTTGAGACTGGAATGTTGCTGTTTGTAGAATATAAATAGTTATGACACTTTAATTTTGGTTAGTAAAGAAATAATTTTGTGATCTTGATACAGTATAAATTCATTCCACAACGAATTCACATCACAGTATGAAGAAGAGAATCATTGGCATCCACCACGCATCCACCATTCATTAACGATCATTCACTATAAGATCCATATCAGTCCGAAGTGTAAAATTAAAAGATCCACATTGGTAACATCAGAGCTAGACTCCTAAAAATACTACCAGTACTATTGTATGTATGTGGGGTATTGTAGATAAGTTTTGGCACACGCTCGTGACACAAGTATTGGCAATATTATTGTAGGTGTGCGGGTACACATAATCTGTGTCTTCAATCATATCTGTGAAGTTTGAGTGACAGTGGTTTTTTCGCAATCTTTGGTCAACTTTGAATTTTGAGGTGATTTCTAGTGAAATTCAGCAGAATTATAATTAAAATCTTATTTTATTTAATTAAAACTTTTTATTATAAACCGAAGGGAGTTCCCTTGATTCCACAAGAAGAGAAAGTGATTACTGAAGGATTGAAAAAGGTAACAAAAGGTGCCGATAATTTTACCGGGTTAGTAGAGTTATTTTGTAAATTCATTATTTACTAATCTAGACAGTTTTAATCATATTTTAATCTTCACATTTATATCAGGCCTGTAGGCTTTGTCCACCAAAATACCTTCACAAAACCAATAAATCCTGTAAATTATTTAAATGCATCAAACAAATGTAGTCATTAAAACTTAATATTAGTGTTGAGTGGTCTGCCTTCAAACATTCAATAGAAAAAAATCCTAAGGTCTGGATTGTTTTGTGAAGTTAATTTACGTTGGATTTAGAGCGATGGCAACAGAAGCGGAAGATAAGGCGCTTCGTTATCGAAGAGCGCAAAGTGTCACACGAGCAGAGGAAATAACTGAAAAAGAGAAAAAGGTCCGAAAATCACAACTAGATAAACCGTAAGTAATTTAAAATTTTTTGTTTTTCTGTTAAGTGCAAGAGTGTATCATAGTTAAAATATTTTGTAATTTTTATTACTTTATTTAAGGATTCACAAGCCAAGAGATTCGCTGTTCTCATGGAGTTCAGAATTTGCAAACTTCACGGGCTTGGTGAACTGGGGCTTCTTGATGCTCACGATTGGTGGTGTCAGACTCTGCCTTGAAAACTTTTTGAAGTAAGTGTACAAGCAAAAGTATCATTTAAGCATAAGTAATTGTTGGTATAAGATAATTTGTAAAGAATTTCATTGTATTAAGTTGCCAATATGCTTATTGTGTGTACAAACTGATATGCTGGTGTTCTCATCATGTTTCCTTAAAAATTTTGTCCTGTTTGAGTTTTGTTATAAGTAGTAATTTTATCCAAATTAAGGTTTACAATGGCATGTTGATATATTGGCACTGACATCACTCATATGTAGTTTACATCATCAACCATACTTTTTTTTTAAATTATTTTTTATTTTTAAAATATTCTCATAATTTTTTCTTTTGTTACAGATATGGATTTCGTGTAAACCCTATAGAATGGCTGATTGTTTTAACAGGTTACAATGAAGGTCATTCTCATCAGTACCCTTCAGTTATCTTGTTGATATGTGAGTAACTGAGTATTACGCAAAATTATGAAGTAAGATCATGTTATTAAGGTACCTATAATGTTGATATGTATTATGTATTTTTTTCAGTCAGCATTGTACCAACTGTTGTTTCACTTATGATTGAAAAAGGCATTGCTGTGGTAAGTTATTATGATGAACTTGCTGTTTTGATATGATTAATGTTTGATGTCAAACAATATTTTCCATTTGAATTTGTTTATATTTATGGAATATAGTAACTCAATTATTGTAAGATTCAATTTGATACCAAATACTTTTGTTTTGATACCGAGTATGTATCGCAAGACTGATTTGATACTAAAATTACTTGGTATCAAATCAAAAGTATCGAGTACTTACGACCTACTTGTATTTACTAGTATCGGAATATCCCTAGTTTTGAGAAAACAATATTTTCCATATGAATTTGTTTATATTTATTGAATATAGTAACTCAATTATTGTAATTTTTTCAGAAAATGAAAGAGAAATCAACTAAATTGAAATTTTAAACGAAAAATCAATTACAACAAGAGTTAGTAATTAAAATAAAACCAAAGTTAGTAATGAACAGGAACTGCAGTTATAAAGTATTAATACTGTAGAGCAATCATAAAATATTAATTTTGTATAGAAAGAAAAGTTGAAAGTAAATTATAAACTATAATAATATATAATTTACTTTCTTTTCTTTGTATATCGAGATGAAATAATATTTTAGTTAATGGGAACAGTTATTGTAAAACTGTTGTTTTAGAATAGATGTACAGTTATAATTTTATACTTTTGTATGTACATATTTAGTAATGGATACCAATTTCGTGTACTAAACACATTAAAATAATATTTAATTATGTTGCAGGATAGTATTTTGTTCATAATTAACTTTAATGATCATTATATTGTCATTATTGTATTTGTTATTGCATTGCATCATACTTTAGTCATTTGATATTCATGGAATTATATTTTTATTTTTACAACATTCTTCCATTTCTAATGAAGTTAATATTGTTGTAAAATGATTGACTTTTGTGTTATTGGTTGTATGTTAAGGCTGTTTCAATAAACTCTAGGATATTGGAACAAGAATAGTTTCTCCACCTAGTCAAGATAGATGCATATCTTAGAATTGTGCAATTAGTAGTATGACATCATGCACTTAAACACCCATTTATACTTATGCAATCATAAATTAGTTAATGCTTGTGTATTTTTTTATTTTGAGTGGGACGAAATCGCGAAATATGTAGGAGTTGAACCGCACTAAAATTTCCAACCGCTCACCCTTAGCGCCCGAACGCCGGGTTCGGGCACCCAGCACGGGATTATGCAGGACGGCGCGACGCTCATTCCCGTCGTGCTGTCCCAATTCTTGTGTATATTAATGGTTATTGAGATTTAGCGCCTTTATGAAATAGTATCTAGTATATCTACTATAGTATATTAATTATAATTTCAGGATTTATTAAATGAAACAATTGGTTTATTCCTGCATATAAGTAATATTCTGTTTATTATCTTGCTGCCCGTTGTCGTACTACACTTCAGAGGTGATCAGTTCAGTTTTGGTAAGTTAAAATTTAGAAAACATCATTTTACAGCATTACGTGTACACAGTTAAAAAAAATCTTCATGATCTCAGAATTTTATAAAAAAATCTATATATTTTGTAATTCATTAATTTAATGTTTGAATTATTTTCATAATCTGAACTTTGTTTAATATACAATTTTCATTTCGTAATTTTTCAGTTGGTGCTTCAACAGTATGTATGATATACCTGGTGTTGTTTTTGAAGATTTGGAGCTATTCACAAACTAATCATTGGTGTAGAAATGGCATGAAAAATAAGTTCCCCAAGAGTAAACTGAGAAGACAAAGCTTATCTGCTCCTAATTGGAGTAAGTACACTTTTACCTCTATTCTTATATGACAGGAATTGTTTTAAATCGTACATATTACTTTAGACGACAAAGACAATAAGACATTGATAAAGATAACATTGATAGATGACAAAGTCCTAGATATAAAAACTTCACTTACTATAAGTGAACTTTTTATATCTTACTTTAAATTACGAATTGATTATTATGTTACTTTATTAAATGATGATAAAGATTCGTCATGAGATGGTAAAACTAAATCATGGTGAGGTGATCTCTAAATAGTGTTCGTAGTTCGTACTTACTACACAAAATAAATATAATACATTTATTGAAAAACTTAAATTTTCAGGAAAGCTTGTCAGTGCTGAACAAGATCGTAAGTTTAAGCAAATTTAGTCAAAGCGTTTGTGTTTTTCGTTTGCATTTCCTTTCTACGCATATACTATACTTCAAAATTTAATATTATGTGTAGTTTTGTGTTCCATTTTGCTTTTTCCTATTGGCTTATTCTTCAATTTCTGATTGCGTCTTCAAAATTCGTTTTTCTTTTTCAATTAGAAATTTAATTCTTCGCGTGGCACTTGCAGTAACAATTTTCTGATGCTTGCATGTGCGTTTTGAATGTGGATATCTTTTTATGATATTTTCCTAATTTTGCTTTTGTACCAACATGCGTTAACTTTATCTATAGAAGATATATAGAAGATATTTATCACATTTATTATTTAAATAACCAACCACTAATGAAACATTTACCAGCACAAGATTTTTCATTAAAGAAACGAGTAAGACTTTGATTATAGAGAACGGTCAGAATCTTTGCATATTAAATATTTACTAAAATATCCCAGTGATAACATTTCAATGACAAAATTCCAGCACTCCGTATCTGATTCCAATATTTCAAATTGCTACTTCTAGTTCACTTTACAAGGAAGCTCTTAAAGTAACCTTAAATGCTGTTCATCGGCTTTATGTGTTAACACCAAGTCATAAGTCTTGGACATCAGCTTCTAAATTAACTCATACGCTTTATATGTTGCGTGAGAGTGTAACTAATACAACGGTTCAGAGTGACGTTTGAACTAACAAATGAATTATCTCCAGAGACGTACGAAGAGGAGAGGAACGAGGAGGCGGCGGCGGCCGGGATCGTGAAGTATCCGAATAACTTGACTTTAAAAGATTTGTTCTATTTCCTGTTGGCCCCCACCCTTTGCTATGAGTTGAATTTCCCCCGAACAGCACGGTTAGTCCCGCATGATTTGTGTGGTACTTTTTTATATGAATACAAAATAAGAAAGTCGTATTACGGATTACCTTATAATGCTGCGTATATCTGCAGCTCTGAGATGTGTGATCTTCAGTGTTGATTGACGGTTATTTTATGTTTTATGCATGGTGTGCTCGTTTTAGTTTTCTTTTATAAAATTAATGTAATCGATATAATTAATGAAAATTCTCAAATAATGTTTTATGTATTAGAGTAGTTTCAAGTAGACTTCAACATTTCACAAATTTACTACTACTAGCATCTACACTACCTATTTTTTAGTAGTTCATATTTACTGGCTTTGGGTTAGTTTTCTCTAGTAAATTTCGCTTTTGAATTTTAGCACTATACAGCTTAAGCTTTCAGTTAGGACACTAATTCCACGCCTATCATTTCAAAGCTACGTTACAATTACCATTCCCAAAAACATGATTTAGTTATTAATTTGTATTACAGAATCAGGAAGAGGTTCTTAGTGAAGAGGTTGGTTGAGCTCGCGTTCGGTGTGAACCTAGTACTAGCGTTGTTCCAGCAATGGATGATACCGTCCGTCACCAACTCCGTCGACACGTTCTCCACTATGGACCCCATCAGGATCACCGAGAGACTACTCAAACTCGCTGTGAGTTACATTACTGTTGATTGAGCTCGACACATTACTATACATTTTCGTATTTTTCTATTACTTTTAGTGTACATATTGATAGTTAACGTAGAAAAAAATACAATTCCGTATGAATGAATGAATCCGTATTTGAATATAATTCGTTGCATTCGTTGAACGTTGCAAATGTCGATAGCGCGATTAAGGATCTCGCACGCTATTGGTCGCCACATTTGTATTCGGTTTCTTGGCTAATCTTCATAGGTATCACTAGTACTACTACCACTTTTAGTTTTCGGAAGTACTTTTTTTACATCATGTAATTAATACCCCAACTGTAACTTCTAAAGACTTGCTTTCTTTTCAGGTTCCCAACCATCTCATCTGGCTCTGTTTATTTTACTTGAGTTTCCATTCGTTTCTGAACCTCATGGGAGAGTTGCTGCAGTTCGCCGACCGAAGCTTCTACAACGACTGGTGGAACGCGAACAATATATCGGTGTTCTGGAGCACGTGGAACATGCCGGTGCACATGTGGGCGGTGCGACACGTCTACATACCGATCACTGAGAAAGGACACAGTAAAGCCGTGGCCAGTATTATAGTTTTCTTTATATCGGCCTTCTTCCACGAGTATTTGGTAAGTGTTTTTTTATGTTTGTTTGTTGGAAAATAACTGTTTTACAAGCTTTTGCTGACATAAGATGGAAGACGCTAGGTGCAATTTTGCAATACTATTATTATAGATATTCGTACTTAATTGTATTTGGTTTTTAAGAAGTAGAGTAAGATTTAAACTTATCAATCAATTAAACCGAAGCTAACATACAAACCACAATGTGATACAACAAAGTCGTGTTTTGTAAATAGCGTAGTTTTTTTAATTTTCATTGCCATGTACGCAGACGAGCCAACGGCGCACTTGATAGTAAGTGGTTACCGTCGCTCATGAACCTCTGCAATGTCAGGGGACACTGAGGGGTCGCTACCTACGACCTAACTTTAAGGACCCTCCTCAAGCCTCGTTTGAAGAAGGACAAGTCATAGTGTCTGTCTTATATTTTAAAATCAATTTTGTGTGGAAATATACATATTTATAAAGTATTCACGGTACTTAATTCGATCAGGTAAGCGTGCCACTACAGATGTTCAGGATATGGGCGTTCCTGGGCATGATGGCTCAGCCTCCGCTGTCCGTGATCTCGCGCATCGCCGAGCTCCGCCTCGGGCCGCGCTGGGGGAACATCATGGTGTGGAGCTCGCTCATCCTGGGGCAGCCGCTCGCCATCATGATGTACTATCACGACTATGCCTTGTTAAACTTTGCACCTAAATAAACTAACATACTGCATATTTATAAATGCATGTTAGCCACCAAATAAATGGCAATATAATTCATTTGTTCTTGGGCTATAAAATAAAATACATTCAAAATATTGGAAGCCATCAATAAAAATTTTAGTAAGAGGTAAATATTATTTAATATTCATTTAAAATCAATATTTTGTAAAAAAAAAAACATTATGTAATTTTTTACTCTTATGTAAGGCGAAATGGATTTTTGATAAAGGTATATGAATAAGTAATTAAAAAAATATTCCAAGAACAAGGACTTCCGAAATGTGATTTATTTAAAATTAAAATTGGCTATGATCAAAAATAATGTGAAAATCTATGTTAGAACCTATCATGCATTACTTATCTACTTAAAACTTTTAACCTTACTTACCTTCCTTACTATAATACTAAATATGATTATTATTATATTCTCTTAAAACTAACATTTTTGCTCCATATTACAAGCAGTGTTATAATGGTGGTTATGGTGTTAAATGAATTAATCAATTATCTAATAAGAATACTTCCTATGTAAAATCAGTATTTTATGTATAACATATTAACAATTAAATAAAACATTTAAACAAAATATACTGTTCTAAGAAGGGCCATGTTATGACTTGTGATGTCCTCTTTTGTTATTGCCAATTTTGATTTTTCTGTATTATTGTTTACGATCGCATTTTTCTACTTTGTTTATGTTTTTAATATATTATAAAAATATAATGTGCAGTTTTTTTCTGCTGAAATGAGTTATTTATAATTAATTTTACATTGTTCCAATTAATTATTTTTTATGTTGCATTTGTAATTATGTTTTTTTTATATTTTTATATTCTATGAATGATATTGTGTCTATAAATTGGGAAGTAAGGCATACAGGAAGTTGTACAATAATTATGAAGACTGATTATGAATGTTAAGCGACATTTGTGATGATTTGCCATAGACAATTCCACATTAATTTGTAACTTTTGTATAAAATTGTTCTTACGATTATAATAATCAACGAAAATATTTTTGTTGAAGGAAACTTCTAGATTTAATGTGGAATAAAAAAAGAAGAAATTTTTAGTACTTTGTTATATCATAGTTAAGTGCTTTATTCGTGATGATTCAAATAATAATAATATGTATTTACCTATCACAAGTGTGTTTAACTAAGGGTGAGGTAAAAGTATAAATTTAAAATAATGGTACACAAAATCACAAATAAAAATTATTTGTACCTTACCCCAATGTGAATTGGTGATAAATTGAAAAAAGGTCTTATGAATTAATGCCATAATTATATTCTATTGTTATGTATTTTTTTACGTTTTTTAATAAATGTTTTGGTATTTAAATTGATTTTTATTCTTCGATTAATTTGTTAATAAATTAGAGATAGTGTGGTAAGTTTCTGTACATCGAATCACACCTGGAGTGAGCTATGGAGTAATTTGGAAATAAAATTATAAATAGGACCATGATAAGAAAACTTATTTGTTAACAAAATTACTTGTTAGGAATAATTTCAAAGTTTTAAAAATAGAAGAAGTCTAGCTTAACATGCGCCTTTAGTTAAGTACCTACTGATAAAATACATTTAAAATAAAATAGATTTAATATAGGAACAATTCGTTTCCGATTTAAAAGTTCGATTATTCTTCGATAGTTTTGGCTCATCCTTATCTCTTCCATTTTGAAAGCGAGAGAAAGAGCAAGAGAGAACTCTCGCTCGCTCTTGGCACAGATGAGTGGTTAGTGGAGTTCTAGTACGGAAATACATTTTGTTTATACAAAGTATGCATTTAATCTACAAGCCGAGAGAATAAGTAAACATTGATAAGTGTATTAGCGGTCAAGTTCAATAAGTGGCCACCTTTGACACAGACTAAACATTTGTAAGGAGAGGGTGTTGAACGTTTATCTAATGGCGGGTTACGTAAATAATAAATAATAGTTACACGAGGTAGCGCTATTTGAATTAAATAATTTATTTTAAAGAAAATGTTTTAAATACAAGGTTTTATGATCCTGTATAGCATGTAGCAGTAGAGTGTTAGTTGATACAACTAAAACGAGCCCAAACACGATGGGTCTATCTTGTTTCTGTGCTAAACTAAGTTCCTATTCATCTATCACCTCCACCTATCAACCACCTTCCGAATCCATCATCACGTCAGCGCCATTTTGTCATATAATTGCGTTGTCACGCTATATATATCTGCGTACAAAATGTCAGCTCAATCGGAAACCGGGAATTTTGTCAAATTTAACTTGCCAGATTCCACCCGAACTTACATAGTTACATCCAGTACAAGTTAGTGTAGAACTTGTAATGTAAAATTAGCTATAATTGTAGTAAATAGCATTGTAGAACGAAAAAGTAATTACTTTGAGTAGTTATTTTTTTCTTTAATAAAATAACAGCGAATCGCATCATTGTCCACTTCGAAACAATGACAGGGATCATAGGTAGAAATATGTATAGGTAATAATTGCCTAAACGTCCACCACCTAATTCAAGATTTAGTCACCATCAGGGGAACAACACTCACGAAAATTATAATAGTATTTTGCCAAGTGCCATTGTGGAATCTACGATAGGCTTTCATTATTAATTTACTCATTGTTGTACATATTGTAATTATAACTTCCAGTTTTAAATTAGATAGGTAGGTAGGTACTGTCTCCTACTCTACATGTACAACGTTTGAATACGTATAACTTAAATCTAGGTACATTAACACAGGTGAAGACGTGAAATAAAACCTGTGAGAAAGATATCCCACGGAGTTCATTCAAGATTGTCTATTGAGGTACGTAGGAATATAGATCACCGGCGGCAGGAGTTTAAGGGCGCCAGATCAATTGATGAAGAGACTCTGATAGGCTCGGAACGTGTCGCGCCTCTGGGACCAACCTCTCATCCGTTCACAACATAAAATGTTATCGGGCTCCCCTCCTCTATTCTTAACAGAACAATACATACTAAAATATAAAATATGTAGACTTTGGGCATCTAGAAGTAGGCAAAAGACAGATAAAAAAAAATATTTTGTGGGTTGCCGAGTAGAAAATTGCTACCAACTATCAACCAAACAATTTATTGGTTAATCTTACTTTTATATTTTTTTTTTAATTCCTATTTATTTTAGCTTACAAAACGGTAAGACTAAGAATCAATAGTGTCGATTATTTCGAGTAACTGTTAGATACCTACTTAATTAGGCTAATTGCGTAATACTAAGTGAACGTTGATCGTTAGGTAGCGTTATTCGAAATCAGATTTATTTAGGTACCTACGCAATTCCAATGGGCAATTAACAAAGTTCGTGCAAACAGAACTGAGATACGTGTTAGCAGCGGTTTAATCATGTAATAACATTTGCGGCGTGAGACGAGAGCTCCACGCTAACAATGTTGACCCTCGAGAACAAACAACGAAGGCTGCGTCAGCCCACGGACCGCCGCATCCAGCCGCAACCCTATCGTTTCTGCAAATATATAAAGTTATGCTTAATTTGAGGAGCTTCTGAATCGTAGATGTTGGAAAATCGTAAAATTATATTGTAGAAATTTGTCTGAAATCTCATTGGATTCATATTTAACATAACTACTACTACTAAGCAGGTATTTACGTTCAACAAAAAGCTCACATGTATAGTAGGGTTGTCTAAGCAATGGTACCTACATAAACGTGTAGAAAAAAGTCATTTGAACTTAGATAATTATTATCATCGAATGCTATTATCATAGCTTGTGTGCTTAGTATTAGTACTATAGTTACTAGGTATTTCTTCTATACCTAGGTAGGTACTACACGATTTGACATTTAGGTACAATTCGGAAAAACCATGAAAGTATAGTTTGGAGTAGTAAATTGGATTTAGATTTACTCTCAAGTTAACTTCTTAAGGTTGTTATTGAAAAATGTAACAGGAATTAGTAGTCTGTACTTTAAATGGCTTATCCTATTGTTTCAGACTACACACAATTTAACTACACACATAGTAGGTACCTACCTACATTAATTTTCCTACTTTTAGTTATTGTTAATTAAAATTCCATAAGATCTTATGGTCTTCGAATTCAGTTTATTGAACCAGACTGTACTATGTTATTTTAGTTATAATAACAAGCGTATCATTTCAATTACTTCTCATAATGAGGAAGGGTTAGATGTTTGGAGTTCGAAGCGCGGTCATAGCTCGGTGATTAAATGTAATCGGGATTACGAACTCAACCCTCGTAGCTGGCGACGCGTGAAATCATTCTGTTTCGGTTAGCCTTATGACTGCGAATTATGTTTAATATTTTACAATAATTGACAGAGAAATTTATGTAAAATAATATGGAATGTAGGTACCTACTGTATGAAGAAGGAAAGTTTTACTGTATCGATAGTGTGATAGTGAAATCCTAAATAAAAACTCTAAAAGTAATTGGTAGGTATTACTAGTTATATAGTATACTCGAGATTGGTGTTAGTGAGCATTTAGGTGTTAGGTATTTGAAATTTATTTAACGAATAATAATTCTAACATCTTTACCATATTTAAGATCACCTAATAGCAATATCATTTTTTTATTTATGAGTAAAATCATGATTGTGCACAATACACACAAACTCAGTTCAAAAATTTTGTAAAGGTATATACATGTTAAGTTATAGCTGTATGTTGCGTACATGGGTGCCACTAGGATTATGCGGTCCATTCAAGGGGGTGCATTTTCTTCTACATAATAATGAGAAAATTTTCTTTTCTTCACCTCATCACATAACAACCTGCTATAAAATATATTTTATAGTTGTTATACACGACCTGCACGACCCGTTATATTATAGACCGTTTATTTTTAGGCTATTTTTGGTTGATCTGCTAATAGGTATTAATAATTATGAAGACTTGCCTTCCTTTCCCTAGGTCCCTATACCTGTGATAAATATATGACTACTAGGCAGATAGATTCAGACAGTTCGAATTAAAATATGTGCCTAACACATATTTTTGAAATATAAGAATATGATTGATTAATTTCATTAAATAAATGTTTGTGAAACTTGCCCTGTGTTTGTAAAAGATAGCTTTTAACGCAGCTTATAAGTTTTTATATGAGCTTATGTTTTTTTATGATATTATGACTTATAAATCGTAATAACACAATATTGAATAAGAAGAGAACTTATGTTTATGAGAATAAAGGTTATTAGTAAATGCGCATGGCTTGAGACGTCATTGGGTTGGAGGGCGGAGTCTCGCGCCGCCCTGTGTTGCGGCGGCAGTCCGTTTCAGGCCGGCGTGCGCCCCGCATGGCCCCATGGTGGAGCACGCGGTAGTCGACTGCTCTCAAGCGAGCGCTATGCAAACTCTTCCCTTGCAACCACATCGCGAAGCTGACGATGATCAGCTCGCTGATGAATACGTACAGAATTTTGAATTAGATCATCTTGAAGATCATAATTTAGTGAAACGTGAACCGCTCCGTGGAGGTCCGTATGAATTGATTCAAACACCGCCAGCATGTGCTCGTGCCCTCCGACCGTGGCCGGACGCAGGACCGTATCCTCAACCACACATAGCCATCGCCGTCGATCCCAGTACCCCGCCTGAAACTCCGCCGGCGACCATTGGCCGTAGTCCGTGTCGTGCTGCCTTAGTTGATGATGTTCTTTGGTTGCCTCACATGAGAGAGCCCCTAGATATGCGTACAGTACCGTGTGGAAGTTTTGAAGAGTGGGACAGACGTGAGTGGAGAGAGCAGGATCATTATGGGCAGCAAGTTGCTTTGCGACCGGCTAGTTCTTGTTCGGCTATGTCTCCTCGAAACGGACCACATCCATCCTACCAACCATCGTCGTGTGGAGACGACTTGATAAGCGATGATCTTCTGATGACTTTAAGTGTCCGAGAATTGAACAAACGACTCCACGGTTTTCCTCGTGAAGATGTAACACGTCTAAAACAAAAAAGGCGCACTCTTAAAAATCGTGGATACGCGCAGAACTGTCGCAGTAAAAGACTACAGCAGCGGCAAGAGTTGGAGTTGACGAACAGAACACTGCAGGACGAGCTCCACATGTTGCAGCTGCAGGTGGCCCGCGTGACTCACGAGCGCGACGTGCTGAAACAGCGGTTGGCGCTGATAGGGCGCGAGCACACGGTGCCGCAGCATGCGCCGCCTACACCGCACTCCTCGCCCGAGTTCTTCTCGGAGCTGTGACGGCAGGGCACGGCGCCGCGACCCGGCGCCTCAGCCGCTGCCTCCTCCTCCTGCGCCTGGCAACGATATTGAGGATGCTACGCACAGCACGACACAGCACCCCTTGCCGTGACTACTCTCGTGCTTTTGTTAAGTTTGAAGTTTAATTATCATCAGTTCCAGTTTATACATAGTTTTATAATGAGGTGGAACAATTTGGCCAAAGATTCCGACTCAAATGGCTCAAACACCGTGTTTAAAATATGGTTGTGTCGTAAGATATGCATAGCTTCGTTATAATTACTTATAATTGTATTATTACTTAAACTAAAATTTATGCATAAGTTTAAATGACTCGAAACTAGTAACCACGAAATTGTACATAGAACATAAATTTACGAATTTTACTTATAGGAGAATTTGTGTTTTCCTAATAAAACAATTAAAATAAATTTTGATTTTATTTCAATGATACCAATCTGACTAACATAATTTAAGGTACGTTTTAATTTGTGTTACTAATAATAATTACAATGCTAAATGATCAATAAAATTAATACCAATTCAACTTTACTAGGTCTGACTAGATAAAACTATGCTTACCACATTTATTAGAAACATATTATTTGACTACAAGTAGGATATTTCAGCTTAATTATACCAATTGAAGCATCTCATATTCCAATTACTAATTCAATTCGCCGGTCCAAGCGAATAGAATATATCTCTCTATCTAAGTCGTGTTTAAATGTATCTATTCGTCAAAGTTTTCATACAGGCAATTGATAAATTAAATTTATCAAATAATACAATTTGTATCTTAAATCCGTCGCTATTATATTTTGTCTTAGGATGTAGGTAAGTGATATTTAGAAAAATCTTAACCTAGAAATCTTACAATACTGATTATTACTCGTATATGTTCAACTAACATGAACATACCGCCAACAATTAGAAAAATCTCTTCACCTTATGTATTGTGGAATTGTTTGTACCTACTTTACACTTTCCCTCCAGGGAAAGTATTTTAAATAATGATTTTACAGAATTTAGCTGAAAGAAAACATTCCTTTATTTTTGATAAGAAAAACAACTTCAATCAAAGATTTGTTAAAAATACCGAAAGCTAATGCTCCAGGTAGGAATCGAAACTGAATGAAATTATGATTTCACAAGGATCATTAGAACAAATTAAAGTTGGATAATTATAGAGCAAAACAACAAAACAGCGACAAAAAATAAAATCAGCTCATTGCTGAATGTCAGAACGATCATCGTTGTTAAAAAGCTGTTTTTGGCTTATACACATTTAATTTAGTTGAGTTCAGAACAGAAGCTGTAAGACTGAAACCGGCTACCTAGAGCTTTAACTGTAATGTAGAGACTAGTAGAGACCAAAAGTAATTAAAATGTTGTTTCTGAGTTTTGAGGTATCTTCTGAAGTTAACAACGACGTAAATTGATTTTTAATAGTAGGTATTATTTTACCCTTAAATTTTTTTACCTTTAATATTAAATTTCAAGGATTAAATCGTATCTTTTTCGTCTTAATTTCATTTCTAAATTTCTTTAAATCTAATATTTCTCAACTCTTGTTTGCGTTAACTGAATTGAATGATACTCTTATCATATAATAGGACTCAATTAAATTTTCTTATGTTCCAAGTTAAAAAGACGATTTTGATCTATTCTTGAATAATTCTAGCGTTTTTTGTTTCCACCAGTGTTTAGATTTAGACTTTTTCTAGTGTTTAGGTTCAAACTACGAGTACAATAGGTATTTTTACTATTTGACAGTTTTACCGCTTTTCCAATTATTCTTACTTAGGTTTTTTACTTTTTTTTTGTATTGCCTCGTACGCAGACCAGCTAACGAGCCACCTAATCGTAAGTGGCTACCGTAGCTCATGGAAATTTGCATTGTCAAAAGACCTTGCGGGTTCGCTACCTACGGCCTACCCTTAAAGATATCATTATCATTTTAGTCGCTTTGCGATAAGTTCACTATGAAAGTTAGTCATTATTTGGATACACCTAGGCAAAAGCATACCAGATGGAGAAAAAAAAACTTTACATTTTTTTTACAATTTAAGGTAAGTTGGTAACAACATATTACGTAAATTTTCTCGCCTTTACCATAAAAATGGCTGAAAATATTAGCCCAGGAATATTAGTCGACTATTAATTTTTTAATTTTGCCCTAAAACCTAATGATTGTAAAGTGTGGGAAATAGTTGGTTATGAGTAAGATTACTAAGATTGTAATAAAAAAACTTGAGAGGTATCAAGGGACACCCGGATGGAACGAAGATCCTTTCGATTAAAAGATATCTTATAATTTTTTTTCCTGATGCGAATAAAATTACGCGCGATAAGGAACGTGTTTTAAAAGATTTTGATCACAGCGTCATCTAGCGATAATCATCTAAAACAAATAAGTTATTAATTTAATAATAATAAAAAAGTGCCGTGAGTGTCGTAAGGAATTTCTTATAAATATTTGTTTTTTTTTTAAATATGATGTAAAAAATAAGTAAATAAACGAATATATAATATTTGTATTACTTTTTGGCTGATCTATAATTTCGAAATAAACCCTTATTTTTAAACAGGGTACAGGGACACTCTTATTTTACTGAAAGGAAATATTCAAAGTAACAAAGATGCATTGTAATTAATTATTTTGAAAATACATACAGAGAAAGTATCTACATTCACTGGGAAATGGAATCTGTTAAAATCAAGTCATTTTCGTATTGAGTAAGTTATAAGGGTGAAACGATCTTCCAATGTATAAAATTCTCGTGTCATAGTTGTCGTTGCCATACTCCTTCGAAACGGCTTGACCGATTTTGATGAATTTTTTGTGCTGATCCGGTATCTATGAGATTCGGCCAACATCTATTTTTTATCCCCTTAAATGTTAGGGGTAGTTCACCCCTAAATTTTTATTTTTATTTTTTCGAGATTAAAAGACGTAGCGTAGTAGAGAATACACAGCTGATTATTCGCACAGAGGTTCGTATGAGAGTACCTCCACCTCCAAATCTTAATCTGTAAAGATTTCTGTGAAATTGCAATTAACACCGCAGGTTAAAAAGAAAAGTAATAATTTGTGAAGGTTATTGCATATTCAAAAAGCTTTCTCTTGAGGAACTCTTTGAAGTGTCAAGCGGCAAGCAAAGTGGACTATGCCTGCATCACTATCGAGGGGAGCCGAGCTCCGAAATGTGTTCTATTTCTTAAGCAAGTTGATACGGTAAGATCATCAGTAATTTTTATCCCACCAAAAAAATTCTGAAAAAATCTAGCTAAATCTCGGTGGAGTTGCTGGTTTATCTCCAAAAAGTAATTAAACCTAGACAAAGGTATGCCAAGTCCTTAGTGCGATATCTTTAATATTAGGTATAATATTAAATTTTAGACATTGTTTCATTGTTACTTCAACCTGATACCTCCGGTTCTAAGTACGTGTATATTTACATTGAAAATATAATGTTACACTTTATAGTAGACCAAGCAACATTGTTAATACTGTGGGACATTATCTGCAATTCAAAACTGTTTTGATGCAGTTATGTTTATTTTATTAAGATAACAAATGCGATAAGAAGGGCAAGTTTGATAATGAAATTGAAGCTACTTGCTACGTAATAAAGTAGTTTAGAAGTATGTATTTAAGTATTTTATGATATAGGTATATGGTTAAATAAAAACTTGTACAGAAGAAAAAAGAACTTCTAAAAAAAAATAATGGGCCAGAAATTATAATAAAATAATTCATCTCACACATTTATGATAAACTAGTTGACCTGTGCGGTTTCGTCTGTGTTATAAAGAAAATATTTTTTGGCGTTCTAAAAAATACCCTAAGTTACTTTTTACTACATTAACTATTTGCCAGATAGGTACCTATACCACTTGAAATTCGATCCAAGCATTTCAAAGATAAGCTGGAATAAACGGAACAAACAGGCAAAAGTCATAAAAAATATGGTTTTGGTATTTATGTATACCGCAGTTTTGACCCGAAATATGTGAAGTCCCTACCATGTACTAGAGGTGAGGGTGTTGAAGTTCTGTCTAGTAGCGGGCAGTGATATAATAACCAAGTACAGCGTATGGCTTTAATGTACATCCAAATGTCAGATGGGCCAAGAGATGCAGGATGCATATCGTTACGAAAAAAAAATATTTTATAATATATTTTTTGAAACACACCGCAAAATAAAAAATAAAAACACAACAAACACTAGCTAGGTATCTAATAGTTCAAATACCATATGTAGGTAACGTTAATAAGGCACATTTATTTGTCGTTATGGAAAGTGTTTTATTAGGTTTTTAGTGAGTTCGGTTGATTGGTATTAAGCTGAGGTTGATCTCGTTGTATTTAGTAGGTAATATTTAGGTGAGTATTAACCACTTTTTGAAAAAGATTGAATAACTGTAGAACAATTATCAATTTAAATTAAAACTTTCATTATAATATGTATGCATTTTACAAGCAATAACTGAATTAAAAATAATTATAAAAACTTTATTATACGCACAACTGATTACCAGAGTATAATTTAACATTGCTATTAAAAATATGTTAGTTAAATTCAATTAACTTATTAGAAGAGAGTAGTTATAGCTTTTTGTTGAGGTATACAGTGAGGCTGTGGAGGCAATGTTCGGACTGCGGGAAACGCGACGGGGAGCGAAGGGCGTGCCCTTCACCGCCACGCCCTGTCGGCGCACTACACCACGCGCCGCCTACCCACAGCTGCCTCGCTCAACACGTCCTTTCCATCCACGACTCATAAAATATCCTTTACCACGCAGAGATAAGGACCATTTCAGCACCAACACAGTCGAGACAAAACGAACGGACATCTATGCAGCCTCTTTCACACTACTTTCATCGAGTCCAACCACCTCCATAATATTCTCTGGAACGCTTATTACATGCTATAGATGTATATAAGTAGGAGCTGTCATGCAAATGGAGGCCTGTTAATGAAGTCGACGAGAATTATGGCCATTGTTACTGCGGCCCAGCCAGTAATGGCCCATTTTGTAGGCGTACATCATAATAATATATGGGACAATTATTTTCTACTATGCTATTGGACTGCATTTCTGACCAAACCAAATTTACGATGGGTTTCGTGTAACATATTTTTATTACCTATTTACATTTTTTTTTCTATTTAAGATAGTCTTAGTCGAATAATAAATAATTTTATCTGATAATGTCATTTAGGTCGCCACATTGCAAATTAGATTCACAAAGAAAGAGACATACCCTGAAGCATAGTTATTTACCAGAGAATAACTAAATAATCTGTACTTATACGCGTGGTACATTTTGTCGAAGTCATTAAACAATAAGTAACATTAAATACCTATAAAAACTTATCTACGTGAAATTGATCGTTTACGTCAGTTAATAAAAGCTAAATCCTAAAGGAAAAGAGTCGAAAGGTGTTACAGGAATGAGTAATACTGTGGGCTAGGTGCGATGCAGGGTGCGATGCCCCTGCGGGCGGTGGTGCGCTGGTTCTGATGAGCCAGCGGGCGTCACAGTATGCGACGCAGCACATTTTTCTAGTGGCAAGGTCGGGTTGCCAGCTCTGACGTCACCATTCCATACTTTCCATTTTTAGAGGTAACTAATATTACGTGACTGAAATAAAGTGGATTCCGATCGAGTTTTTCCCACGACGAGAACTTGCGGAGTCAAATGTCGTTGACGATCGTTTTGATGATGCAAGCATATATGCAATCCAGCGTGGTAAGTACTTTATCTTTCGAGTTAACTCTTATTTATTGTTACGGATGTCGTTAGATCACTCTGATTCTGTTCAATCTGTATAGGTATTATAGTAGACTCTACCTGGTAGAGCATGTTGTGTGTTGCTTATTAAACTTATTAATCGAATCAAACCAGAAAATTATTTATAATCAGACATGAAATATACCAAAAGGCCTATCGGATGGATGGATATAAGATAGAAATTTATATTTAAAGAGAATTAGCATTCATCTAATACATACATTATATTAACATTGATCTCATATTAACATTGATCCCCGCACTAGGTCGAACCTGTGTTCGTACCTGTATTCATAACATATTCATAGGCTGGTTGAAAATATCTATAACATAATAATTCTGCGTTGGCAAATAGGTAGGTACCTATCTACTTTAAACCAAATATTTTGACTTGAAAAAGAGACGGTATTTTGTGTTTTTCCGATATTTTTCATACTACGACTAAGATCATACTAAAATATGTTACTTTTACATAAAAACAAAAAACGGAAAAATTTAATAACATCGTGTGAGAAAACGGTAATGCGTATAACGCCGAATGTGCTGGAAGATAAGTGCTTATTCGGAACTGAGGCAGCGCTCCGTCGGCAGGGTCGCCGGTCGATACTCCGAGCTCTCGAGATCAGCTGTGCCACCACACAACTGATGCAACTTACACAATCATACAAACAAAAATATCTATAAAAAGGAGAAATCATCTGGGCTCGTTTGCTACGATACGGTTGTTGTTTAAAATATAACAAGCGTACCTTAGCTTAAACTTACCTTTAATTTGGTATTTTTAAGTAGGACTACTAATGGCAACTTAGACTTAGAATATTGTTACCATTGGCAATAAGGGACGGCGCGACGGGAAAGAGTGCCGAGAGCGTAACGGGTTGCGCCGTCCCTCATAACCCCGTGCTGGGTTCTGGGCTCAGCCGGGGCTCAGCCGGGGCTCAGCCGGGGTTCGGACGCTGAGTGTTGGAGTTTTAGTGAGGTTCAACTCGCACATATTTCCGGGGATCCGGTGATTTCCTCCTACTGAAAAAAAAAACCGTTGGCAATAAAATAGAACTGAATATCACAACCAATTACGAAACTGTGTGTTCGTCTATGTAAAATAACATCTGAGAAAAATAATTGGTGATTTTGATAAGCAAATAAACAGAACAGAACGAAATATATAAGTATGCAAATATGTAATATGAACGAGTTACAGTTGTTACAGCTGAATATCGTTTCAGAATGCTGATGGTGTATCGAGCAGAATGCTTACACAGGCTGAGACAGCGCACCATCGACAGGGTCGCGACGCTCCTCGGTCGATACACCCGACTTATACATTTTCATACAAAACATCTCTTGCATATTTTATTGTATTTTATATCAGTCATTCAAAACTTTAACCAAAAGGCCATTCCTTTTGAGACAACAAATAGAAGACTATTGATGTAGAGAATAGTATCAAGAATAGTATGATTTAAATATTATAATTTTTATTAACCACATTAATGTTTATGATATTAAAATATCACCTTAGTTTAGCTAAAATTCGAGAACGATTCGATAGTATTTTGTACAGTTTAATTAAAACAACCGATTACCATTTTCCAATAATTGCAATCTATTCAAATTAGTACTAGAGGGTGTAAAAATACCCTACCTACCTACCAACACCAAAAAATAAATATCGAAATGAGACATTAAAAATATCATAGACGAATACAGTGTTAACAAACCGTCAATTTTTATTGCTATAAACTAAAACTTCCTCGAAGTACCTGGGAAATAAAATCAGCCCATTCGGGCAATAATTCCTTCCTCTTTAATTTTTGATGTCGGTTAAAAAGTAAAAACATTTCAGTCTATCTTTTGGACTGCTAGTCTATTGCGAGTCCTTAAAGATACCTAATTCGTTGTATAGTAGAAGAATTATTACACTACTAATCAAACGAAAATGAAAAACACAAGATTATAATAACTAAACTGAATTCAGTACGCACGTGTTTTAAAAAATAATAACAATATTTTCTATAAAATAAATTGTAATTGTAAACAGAGAAGCGACCTAGTTGGACTAGAGTATTGCTGACACGACATCAGAATATTAACAATGTTCAGATAGGTATTTACGAAATAATAGTCATTTTGACAATATTACTAATCGAAGTTTTACATTAACATTCTACAGAGTAAAAAAGTAATGTAAGACGTTAATTTATGGAAACTTAAATATGATTTTAAATCTGTGTTTAACAAATTAAAACTTATTTATTGAACGAAATCTTGATATCTCCCTCTAATAAGTTAACACTTAAAAATGCATCACTGTAATTATAAAAAACAAACTGAAGTAGGTACCTATGTGATGCTATAAAACTTCAACTGTTAAAAAGCAATTGTGTGTTAAATTAAAGACGCAGATCAACAAAGAGTTTACAATTTGTAAGTTGTGAAAAGGTTCGTTGGTAGCGAGCGTGCGGACCGGGCGAGGGCGGGCGGTGTGCCGGGGCTCGGGCGGCGCGCGCGATCCGCTAACTAGGCACTATTGCCAATCGATAGGTCGTTACTTGAGCTGGCGACCGTCGACCGTCGCCGCATCCACCGGACAAGCGCGACTCATCACTTTACAGATGCTGCTACGTCAGGTCACTCTCCTTTTCTCGCTGTCCTTCAAATTAGCTTTGTAGGTCAGGTTTTTGTTAGTAAACGTACACGTGGCTATGTTGACAATATCACGCACTGAATCCACAAACATATCAGTCATTTATACATATTAACATATGTGGTACTGATACTGGATCATTAGGAGTTACGCAATTGATAATTTAACAAACTTACAAACTTAGAATAATAATTGTAAACGACCTGTCATGAAGAACTTGAAATATCTAGTCATGTCCACTATTGTCCACCTATATGTGGTGGCTTCATATAAGTTGACTCCGAGAACACGTTGAACATGTAGAAGATGAAGACTTCTATGATTAAATCAAATAGCCAAATATGTAATTTCAAGCTTATTCTGCCGTTTTTCGAAGTTACTATCAATATGCAAACTATACAAGTGAGTTGCAAAAGTAGTGACTGATGACTGGGCCAATTTGTAATTTTATATATTGTTATTGAACAAGCTCCACGAAATGCACGTGTCCAATATTTTGCTTTTCGACACACGGCCCTTATCACCCAGTTCATGGAATAGGGATGGATTATGTTAAATGCATAGAATTATTACCTCATTAAATTATGAAGATGTGTTTATTATTACAGAAATGATTAAGAATGTGTCGTATCAGAAATCCATTGTCACGAAAAAAATCTGTATTCTACGGTTTACACGGGAAATCACCACTAAAAGTACCCGATTTTTGGGGAGATTTAAAAACATGACATCTCCCAGTTTTCCACACATAGACATTTTTCACACAAATACAAAGCTTCGAATACTTCAGTTTGTTGTTCATCATGTAGATTCCAGAGGTAATAATTCCATGGTTAAATGAGAACAAGTAAGGTCTATCGATTTTGATAACTTGATATTCATTAGATTGTACATGGAACTCGATTATAACAATGTTAACCACAATGTCAACTAATGATTTTTAAAATATTTTATACTCAGAAAAGTTTTAAGGAGAATGTAGGTATTCAGTTTTGTTTCATAATAAATAAGAGCTACTGTGCAACCAAGCTAGGTAATACTCGTTATTTAAGTTTCTATAACTGATACACAATATATCTATAACTGATGTTTTAACCATGATACTTCTGCAATTCGTCTTTTCATGGTATATTCAGTTCAATTATTCCTAGAATGAGCATATTAACAGAGATTTCAAATATTGACAGTTGTCAGCGGGTCACGACTCCTGAGCCGCGGATCCGCGAAGGGGTTGTTCATGCTGTTTGCTTATGCAAAATCTTGACGAGTACATTTTAGATTCGTCTTCCCGCATGTGTTTTATATTCGTTTACTTCGGTCCGCCGAGCCTGTAATCGGCGCCGTGTTTGCGAGGGGAACTCTGCTGACTCTGCCCCACAAATATATGTCGTAAGATTTAATAGACATGTAATGGATATCTGGATGACGTTTTAAGGATTTGTGCAAACCGAATATGTCATTTCTTTCCGTGTAATTGGAATTTTATTTGCCCGGATTTGGTATCATGATATGATATTTTATTTGCGATCGGGTAACCATAACGGTTTGACTTCACTGGTTTAGGTGTTGACTTTATAAGAAGGAATAGGTACAGTTACTATGTCCGTCTCACGATAGCATTTTTAAATGCTTTTTGTGGAAGTATTAGTAGAAGTAAAGAACATTTATTTATTTTTGTGTCGTAGAAAGTAGTGGAAACTATGCTTGTGTGTAGCTTGTGTTTTATTTATTTATTTGTAAATAACCGCTCATTTTTGAGCTGTCTACAGTTTCGTCTTTAGGTAAGTTTTGGTTTCAAAGCACAAGACCGACTAACACGTTATTTTTAAACAAATTGATGTGTTATTTACAATTGAGTGAAGTGTACTTACGCAGGCATTATGTGTGCGTGATGGAACACTATTCTGTAAATCAGTTTGAATACGTGCGTGATTTAAGCGTGTATTAAGTGAATTATGCCGCCCTCTGTGCGACGCCGACAGTCGACACCCCGCGTTCCTCAAGCTTAGTTTGACGCGTCGCGGGCATCGCATCAAAGAACCAACTTTTTGAAATGCTAAATAGAGTGGAAACCTTTTTATAGAAAGCTGTTGAATTTAAATAAAAGTTAACTTTAAAAAATATTTAACTAATATTTTTATTCGCCAATGAATCAGATTAGGTTTCTGTTTTGTTATTTGAGAGAAATAAACTTCCATTTATCTATCTTTATGAAATCAACCAATGAACGTATTAAGTAGAAAGTTTTTTTAACATGTTATTCCATTTTGACGACCAATGAGATGAAGAAAGTATTAAGTAGGTATATTACCTACATATTAATATGAACGAGTATTTTAATTTTTGTTTTTCGTAAGTAGGTAGTTACCCTACTCACAACCACCAACAATAAAAGGGAAAACAGACTGTTGAACTTTTTATTGGAAAGTTTCTCTCCACATTTGTGTAGCATTAGAGTGCAAGTGAGCGCCTGTGGGCTGTACACTGCGGGAAATCACCACAAACGCGATTGTGAGCAAACGAACCATCACACTGCTCCATTTGTACACCTGTCTACAATACTGGAGTACGGATTTATGCATAAAATATAGTTAAGATTTCTGCACTTTGAATATAATTGATGGCATTTTTAATGGTTCAACTTTATACACTGAATTTAACAACATTAGTACCTATGTTACCTAAACAAAAGTGGTTAAATTCTATTATTGTATTATTATACTGGTGATGTTTAAGGACATCTATTAAGACGGGTTCGTGGGAACTTCGTGACAATTATTGGCAACATGTGTGTCAGGTTTAGTATTTTTCTCTGCTACTCCTATTAATAGGTAATCACTAAAAGTGCAAAACGAATCTAAAAAATATTATCCAATTTAAAATCACTGGTATAGGGCATATAAAATAATCATATAGATTTTTTTTACAAGTACTCTGAGAAGTCGACATGGGTTTCGTCTATGCAACAATGTAATGTTGCTAATGTTCGTGTTACAAGGTATCGAATAGCCGGCAACATCCTGTTCTACTGAGAAATGAGAGATTAGAACCACAATATAATATTAACTTCAGAGTACTGATATGAACGTCTCATGTAGTTCAAGTCAAAACATTATGGGTGCAGCACATATTTATGCATTGCATGCATTTTATCAGATTATTTCCAGGAGTAATACTAGTCTAAATACCAATGAAAATATTATACGCTCTTCGAATGAACAAGTTGTGAAATGTATACACATTTTAAACGCTAATTAATTTGACACAAAAGTACGTTAGGTTCAAAGTTGGAGGTTTTAGTTATTTCTATTTAAATTACCTACATGCTTTTCGAATAGTCATGTCCTACGAGATCGAAACATGTCTTCGTGACAGTTGCGTCGTCGCACCTTCCGCGATTCACGACCTCGGCCGCTTGCGAAATGAACACAACAATCATTGTTTATTCTTTTAGACGATGACATCACCCTAAATCGGTTTAACAGTAGAAATATCTGGAAGGAGTGAAGATAGTCTAATAATAGTTAGTTTAAATTATTTAATTAGTTACATCATCCAAACTGTAGGTTAGTAGGTAGAGGTATAAAGACAAAGTCCCAAGTTCAGATTTCCATATTATCTAAAACTGTGAGATTCCTTGATCTTTTGTCGACTATCTAGCATTAACAGAAGACTTCATCGTCATAGGAAAGTTTCGGTTGATGATAACCTTCTCGAAATTATGAAAACAATCAATCCTTTATTACTGTTTTATTATAGACATAATAATCTTAAGATTTATTTCGTCTCAAGTGTATCACAACAATAGTCGGCGGCGTCACCTTGCAAAGAGTCGGTTTAAAGTGAATATTTCATAACAATGTGGTACAAGAGCCATCTAAACAATACACACGTGTTGTATTGTGAAACTGTTATTGAATACTTTTTTTTTTGTTTTAATTTGAAGTCATTCGATTTGCCTATCTACGTTACATACCTAAATATATACCTACCTAAATAGGTACCTAACTGTGTCATTCAGCATTAGATTCCAGTTAAAATTTATATTTTATTATGAACAGAAATTAGAATAAAATCAATTAAAAATGATATCTTTTGTGACAATAAAACACTTAATTAAGACCCTTATTACGTGGACGTGCGATTTTTCACATGAAGAAAGGAAAAGCATCGGAACTCAACATTGGACATCAAGGTCTTTAAAAATAATTTTTACGTTTTTCCTCTTTGATTGCATGTCCTAAACGTATAAAACATGATAGACGATAATAATATTATGTAAGTTTATGTAACATACAAAATTACAGTTAAGTGCGTAATTGACGTATCACAATTAAGTGAACAAACGTTCATCAGTGTGCGGTCGGGAGGGTGTGTCCTGTAGAGAGCTAAACGCAGTCACAATGCTATGTCGAAAACAATCGACTCTAATGATCAGATTCGGAGTCTTTTGTTTATGTTAACTTAAATACTTGTATTGCTTTAACTACTTTGTCGATTGATTCCGACGAAGCAGACGTAGCTTTAGTTTTTGTGAATGTGGATGTAATTTGCTTAGGATTATTACCTAGATGTTATCTATGAAATTTTTTTTGATATGTTTTATGAAAAGCTTAAATGAGAATGTCATTGCGGTCTATTTAATAGAGCTACATAGTTATTAGTTACTAGTTTATTCAACAGAAGTAACATGTTATTTTTTAAATTGCGAAAAGTGCTTAGTAGGTAAATAACAACACGTTAAATATTTTATCACTTTTCTGACACCCGTCTAATTCATCTATTAAAACATATTCTAAGAAAGTTGTAAAAATTGTAATCGTCTTATCGTATCTTAATATTTTACTTAGATTTTAATTCAGGTGTCGATCGACTGAATTGCTGACAATTGCATTACTTGGAATTTTATTGCGTTATGTTTATTTTATTTAAGTATTGCAAAACTTTAAAGTAGGTGGCGATTTAAGGTCGGCGACCTGTTTCGCCATTTAATATTGCTGACAATTTAAGTTTGAAACAAATTTTACATTATTTCTTTTTTTTACTTCAGCATATATCATTGTTGTGCCACTTGAATACATTAGTTCTTAAACTTGGCGTTAAGGTATTAATCATATTGCTTCTTCAAAATATTATTTTCATCATCACCATCTTCAACTCATAGCCGTTCACTGGCACTGAACTGACTCACTCCATGCATGAGAAGGGTAAATTGGCTCTAATGTTTATTCGTGTGTTCTTTAAATATTGTAGAGGTAACGCTGAAACGACAAAACTCCTGAAAATTTTGTGTTTTAAAACGTATTATCCGTTAATTACATTTAGAGGTCTTTTAAAGTCCGTTTCACATTAGATCTAGGTTTTCAGAAAATATTACTTTTGCTGCAACGCTCGTTGATTTATTTTTTAGACGTGTACTTATTTTGTAGGTAAATGTAAAATTATGTCAGTAACTACTCATAAAACGGTTATATGCGATAAAGAAAGGCGTTGAACCCACGTTGTAAGCGGATTATCCATTCACGTAATTGGACTTACTGTAATACATTAATCGTGCGAAGGAATAACAACTTTGTATGAAACAATTGTTAAGTAAAATATATGTTTTCGGAAACATAATTTTAAAGTTCTATTTGATTTACGATTGTCATTATAAACAAACCACTAATATTATCATAGTTTTGTTGCCCATTGTGAAAAAGGTCGTGTATTTTGGTGTTAAACTTAGAGCCATTTAGACTATTAAGTTATAAAATCCGGCATGATTTGATATATTAAATTGACTTTGGCTGATAGCGAAGAGATTTACAATTACTTTAATATCCACTAATTAACTTAGTTTATTTAATTACTAACTAAAATAATTATAGATTAGTTATAAGTGCCTACTATAGGAAGTAATATTAGTTTCATTTAATTGTAGATTAAAAAAATTGAGCTGTAAGAATTAAATGGATCATCAATCAATGTTGTAGGAATAGAGTGCCAAAGGTCGTGTCTCGTTCTGGGCGTGGCTGCTCGTGTCTGACTGACATCGAAGACTCATTAGTTTTGTAATACAGTTACAGGGATCATAATAATTGGGATCATTTAGAGTCTTCAAAATCGATTCTTTTGAGGATGATGGTCGTGGATTGGAGGAATTTCTTATTTTAGAAACAAATTGAAGCAAATAAATGTAGGTAGTTCTGTAATAGCAGATTTTTTTTCCAATGTGGTGTTTGAATATCGCTAGTAGTTTTTAAATATGAGTAAAAGTTGCAGTAAAAAAATTGGTTGCCTGTAAAGTCGGTATACGGGCGAAAGTTTTACGTGATAACGACTCGGGCATGGTTAGCCCGCCTAAGAGCGAGAGAGACAGACATAAAAAGTGAAAGGCACGCGTTCCTCTCACTCGCTCTCATTGTGAGCGCATAACGTGAGCGGAGCGTAACGCAGTTTCTTGAAGTGTCACCCGGCAAACCAATTTATAAGACGTTGTCACGACAAAATGTTTCATGTGCCTACGGGTAAATTGAGCATATCTACCTACATAAAATTAATATTATGGATGCAACGACTTACAAAAAGGTGGTCTATTATGACTGAATCCGTTATATTCATGAACTTAATATTATGTTTTTGAGATCCCTCAACAATTGACTTCGTTTTACCACCTCTTATAACATGTGGTACGTTACAATAGTGAGAATTTATGAACTAGATTTCCATTTTTCTGCTTAATTCAAAACCATATTTCATGGAATTTCATATCTTGACTCCACTCAAAAATCGACATGTTGAATTTGAGATTTTCTTTTATTCTAAATTGTTTTTATATTTAAACGTTTACTGTCGAATATAATCAACGTACTACAAAAACAAACAGCACAGTAAAACATATACTACATGTTTTTCTTTGATTCTCGAAACAGAAATACAAAAAAGACTTTAGAGACTTATAGTAACTCGGAAATAATCCAACACATTTCCCACTGACTGCTCTTGTCTTTTATACTCTAGGTGTTCGTATTTTTTACGAAACTCGCAAATCTTCGTTTAGTGCTTTTAATGCTTTACTATATACTAGATGACCCGCGCAACTTCGTCTGCGTTACAAAGGGGTTCAAAAATTGTAGCCTATATAGGCACGCGCCGCCCGGCGCAAACAACTACGACCCTGCATTTTAAATTTGTAATATCTTCGGTAATATTCACTTAAATTACATGCTGTAAAAAGCATATTGATCTATAATAAATGCACAATTTATTTAAGGTACTTAACTGGATAAGGATTAATACTGTATTGTTTAAAATCACTTCGTAAATAACCATTTTTTAGTAAAGAATAAAAATGGTTATGCTGGGTTATCCCTAAGAGATAGACATATACCATCGCGGACTTTTTTGTTGAAATTTTTAAGGTGAACAATACTGTAGTACATTATTTTGGTCTATCTCGTAGGGTTCAGCCAGCGTTTGCAATATAAGCGCAAAAAAACGTGCTTATTTACGACATCACATTAGAAACCTTTAAATTTATCATGTTTCTCTACTATATTATGCATTTATTATACATACAAACCTTCCTTAAGAATCACTTTATCTATTTAAAAAAACCGCATCAAAATCCGTTGCGTAGTTTTAAAGATCTAAGCATACATACAGCGAAAGCGACTTTGTTTTATACTATGTATTGATAAACAACAATATTTTGGTGTACTTAACAATACGTTTGTCTGACATGTAAAGGTATGGAAGCTCTATACTTTAAAAAGATGGTAAAGTACATTGATGTACGATTTGAGTCATAACCCTAATTTGGTTTTATCCAGTTATCTTTGTACTGGACATTCACATTAGACAAAAGAAAGTAATGATCCCAATCCATTACGAAATTATCGTATAAAGGGGACATAATAAATACAAATATCTGTCTGTATTGATGCAGCGAACGGAGACAATATTTAGTGGGCTACTCCCCTGGTCCTGCCGAACGGAAACTTATAGTTTTCTTGAGGCGCCCGCCGAATAAAATACTGCTGGTCCGGGCATAAATCAGATCGTGTCGCGGTCGCAGCCGGCGCGGAGACGCCTCGCCTTCTCCGGCCTCGGTACATTTTAATAACAGGACTCCTCTCCGCCATAAATGGTCACTGACAGATTTTATTTCTGCTCATATATTATGTCCAGTCGCGCACGTGGACTTTTTATTAATGTCTTTCGTTCAGTCCCTTTTAAATTACTTTTTTGTTGCCTCTAAATTCAGTCTGACCTTTACTGAGTTTTTTCAGGATGTATCTCTTTATTTGTATTAATTTTTAAAAATACTGCAGCACGATATCGTTTGCTCTCCAGGTTACTAGTCGTGTGTTTGTATGCCTACTTCAAAAACTACGACACTACTTAAAACAAAAGAGTCGCATTTTTAATTTACTTCAATAATAATTGGGCATAATTGTATTTTAGTTCCTAACATTTCTGATGACTTTTAAATGGCCTAGAAGTAATGATTGTTGTTAAAAACGGTTAACGTAACGTGTATTACCTCATCGTGGAGAACATTGTATCGTTAAAACTTAGCAAGTTTAGATTGTAGAGATATGTATCAAGGCAGGACAGTACGGGTAGTTTATGGGCAGTTTCACAGAGGACGTCGCTAACAATAATGGTGACTGTGAGGGTGTCGCAGGGACGCAGCTGTTTTTTACACGTTCGCGACCAACGTTGCTGTACGAATAAGAAAATACAAGAAGAGGATCTTCTAACGTAACGTTTTTGAGTTAAGTTAACCTTTTGTGCTTATTTTTTAGTTACTATAAGTCACTGTAATTTTCTTTACCTGGTGTACAATAAAGTATTAAATAAATAATAAATAACTTAGTTTTAATTTACGATACAGTAAAATGTGAATAAATTCTACTAGTCTAGAATACCAGGAAATAGCAGGCCAGTTTCTAGAATCTACAATATTATTGGGGTCAATTTAGTTTAGTAAGTATCAGTTTCTTTATACCTTTACAGTTACATTTAAATAATGGCACTGTGGTATCTACTCAGTACAAGGAAACGGTTTATAGAAGATTTTTCATCTTATACAGTTACTGCAAGCGGGAATGCCGTAAAGTGATTTTAGGTGCTTCAGAAGTAAATTAGATTACTGAAGGATGGTTCTTCTTAACAATACCTACCTATGCCTAAAAAAGTATATTGCCTTGTACAAGTGTGGTTGTAACATTCTTTATAAAATATATTTTTTAAATAAGGAAAGTCCATACCTTTTTGTTCCAACACTAAAAACCATTACAATAAAAATATTAAAAACCGCATAAGTAAAGGCCGGAGGTCATCGGCAGTTCGGAGCAAATGTCGCTTCGGACACTTACATTATTCCTTACTGCCCCTGGCCGGTCGTGGGCTGCCCCTGCACACATTATCTCAATACTTTAGATAGTCACCGAGAAATTCCCTGCGTTCACGTCCCTCAAATGACCGGCCATTTGCTGATATCCGATTAGTCTGATTGTGTTTGTGTTCTATTACAAAAATATAATCCCTCCTGGAGTTTAATAAGCGTTATCGGACCGGAAATCTATCCCGGTCCATTCCAAGACGTTCTCTTTCAAAAGGATTGGGACTTATTGAAAGACGTACGAGACGAATGTCCGCGTACTTTGAAGGATTTTGAACGATTTAATCAGATTTGGTAGTTCTTCGGATGCGGATTATTTTACTTCAATTAAATTTTATAATGACATCGTCGTAATTCTGACTATAAATTCAGTCAGCAGTTCTGTATTAGAAAGTAATTATTTTCCGGACTGTGAAGTTCTAAAATATCTAATTAAATACATGAAAGTTTTATTAATATTAAATGGTAGTGGGTAGTTTAAAAATTTAAGCATAAAACATTTTCAATCCACTTTAACATTATATTAAAATCTATTTTCTAGTAATTAACTAGTCCTTGTCTGTATTACTCTGTATGTACCTATGTCCAAAAAGCGCTCGATAATAATGAATTTTTAGAGAGCCTTTACGGTGAGATTTTTTTTTGGGTTTTATTATTTACTATTGTTATTTTGAGTTAAAGCTATTGTGTTTATATAGTTATAAGTCATATACATTTCAACACACTGTTCAATTGAGGGAAAATAGAAATACTTTATAAACAAAAATACATTTAAAACGTATTTTGTAGCAATGTGGATCACATTTTTATATTTCGTAACAAACAATTGAATATCGCAATGTGCAACAGGAAACTTGCGCAGATTGCTGAGTCGCATCATAATACGATACCTTCGCCTGCCAATAAACAATACGATTCACAGTATTCTTATGTACATTGTAAGACCGTTATGTTATCATTGTAATAAAGAAAGCAAAGGTTATTTTTGCATTTATACTTTTAATTTAATGTATTTATAAGAGAGTGTGCAACAATATTTTAGACAGGCGGGTCAGATATGAGGGAGTTAACCCGTACTAAAATCTCCAATAGCTCACACCCAGTGTACGAACTCCGGCTGAGACCAGAACCTAGCACGAGATTATCTCGAGCGGCACGACGCACTACGCACTACGACATTACTTCTTTTGGCTATTTATTTTAGTATCTAACTGTTTATTAATACAGGACATTCATTACCTTTCAAAAGAGCTTACTTAGTTCATGACTTGATTGTGCAGAAATATTTCACGGGCTGTATAAACTAATCATCCAGACATTATGTTTAAAAATTGACAATAGCTATTATATAGTCCGGTCAATTTAGACATCCAAGGTTACAATAATTCGCACTTGGCTGAATTTTGGTAGGATTGTTCAATACACTATTATAAAGGAAATGTGAAAAGTCCTCATCGATCCGGCACGTGCAAAAAAAGTTACTCGGGGTCAAAGGTCTCAAAAACGGGTTTTTCGCGATTTTCAGCAAAATGGTAAGTTTTATCATAAAATTAGCTTAGACAAAAATTGTAGATCAGATAATTATCAATAAAAAATATCTTAATACTAGGGGTGTGCGAATAATTCGAACTTACGAATTATTCTGGAGTGAAAACACGTGTTTAAAACTGTTCTTTCTCGAGTAGAATACGAATACGATTTAGTTGCTGCTGAGGCTAAGTATCATTATGACTGCTTAAATTCTTTCTTAAGACCTAAAACTGGGGTTAAAGTCGGTTGACCGTAAGATGAATCTACGAATCTGGCAATGGAGGAAATATTATATATCTTATAATGATACAATAAGGTACGAAGCAGCTGCAGTTTTTCCTCGTCCTCCTCATGTCCTACGACCAGAAAGTGGCACACTTATTCAATACGTGTAGACAATGCTGATAATAATGTAAATACGCTAGACGGTAATAATACGCTCCACATAATGGGTATTATTCAAATTGTTACTCCAAAAGATTCCGTTTTACTAGAAGAACTTATGCCACGAGTAAGAGAAGCTTTTTCAGCAAAAGATTTTCAGGCAAAAGCTCATGCCGATCCAGATCTATCAAAATGATGATATCTTTCAACTTTTTGAATCGTTATATCTCAAAAACGGTGGCTCTTAGGAAAAAAAGTATTTAGACATTTTTTATTGATAATTATCTGATCTTCATTTTTGTCTCAGCTAATTTTATGATAAAACTTACCATTTTGCTGAAAAACGCGAAAAACCCGTTTTTGGGACCTTAGACCCCGAGTAATTTTTTTTGCACGTGCCGGATCGATGAGGACTTTTCACATTTCCTTTATAATAGTGTATTGAACAATCCTACCAAAATTCAGCCTAGTGCGAATTATTGTAACCTTACCCCTATTTTTTAGTCTAATTTGACCGGACTATATAGTTTGAAAAAGTTTGTTCCTATTTTACAATGATATACAATAGTATTGTACAGGATTGATGTGATAGGGGACATCGTTCCGGTCGGTTGTGCTTATCGGATGAACCGATTGGGGAAGATGCCGTTCTGCTCCATTATACTTGGCAATAATCCTCTGTTACCTCAATCGATTTATAATACACTAAGAAATACTGTGCGAAGTACTAAAATCTAGTAGAACTGAAAAATAAAATATTTCCTAATTCCACAAAAAATAAATTTACCTCCCAGACGAACTAAACGTGCGTACACAGAAATATATTCAAAAATATTCTACCGACGTCAGCATCGATAACTATAACCCAAGATAGTGAAGGTACAAAGAGTTCGCCACGTTTAAAATTACATTAACGTCATACAGAGACGTGAGCTGAGAGGTATGGCTTGAAGCGCCTCTCTGTACGGGCACGCTCCAATGAATCCTGATCCTATCATAACGCAATCGCATATCGCTCCATCTGAACCATGACGAGGTTTCTTCTCAAATTGACATCTCAAATTATGGTTCTTATTCCGAAGCGTTTCAGTACAATATCGAGCTTCATCTGCACGACGTGGAACTCCGCGCTCGTAAGTCGTATGAAATCTTTGGATATTTACGTTGATAGCGTACCAGCAAAGAAGTCGAGTAGATACATGAACTCGATCAGGGACTATAATAATATAAAGCTCACGTTATTCCTTCGATAAACGTAATACATGTTTCCACAGATTGAAAACGATTTTTATCGCGGATCACAACTCTAATCGAATTAACGTTAAAGATGAAATGTTATAAACTTCTTCATAATATCGTTAGGTATTCAGTACCTTTTATGTGAAAATCATAGTCACGATTAAGATTGAACATATGACGAAATAAAGTTAAGTATGGCAATACAATAATATGTCATTTAATTCTCACACTGGATTGCTTTCACACAAATAATAAACGAAACTCACAAAACCCATAAAATTTTCCCCTAAGTTACCGTTTACCAGTAATTCCTTTAGCGAGGGAAAAACTTCAAAAGTTTTTGCGGGCGTGGTGGGGTTCAGAATTTTTGATCTCTATTAAATTGTTTCAAATCGTTTAACTTGTCGCGGCTCAATCAGTGCGGGGCGGGCGGCGACGGGCGGGACTCGACGGTTCGCACCGATACGCAGTGACCGACACTATACTTCTTTTCACGCCTTCTGCGTTGAATACTAAGTTAAGACATGTATTGACTATATTAGATAAAACTTTGGTCTTGTTTTGTCTGGTTTTTTAATGAGGATATATTTTAGATCTAATTTACTTAATCTTATATCTAACCATACAGTGTCTATTCCTAAGTAATCTAAAGAACTGGTATTTTGTGCTAATTATGTAACAGTCTCTGTAATTCCTGATAAAATTGAATTATAAAAGTTGAGATGCGTAATAAATAAATATCTGTATCTGTACCAACCCATTACTGCCCACTGTTGGGCTCAGGTCTCCTCAGAAGAGGGATTAGGCATAGTCCACCACGCTTGCCCAGTGCGGATTGGGGACTTCACATATCTTCAGGATTTTTAGAACCCTTTTCCGACATGCAGGTATCCTCACGATGTTTTCCTTCACCGTTTTTAGCCAAAATAAATAAATAAATTTTAATTATTTGTCAAGTATAAGCTAACATCGTTAAGATATATTATTAATTCTAAACAGTGGTTCTGCTAAATGATATCATATTTTTTAAGAAAATGAAAAGGTTCGAGCAATTAATATTTTATCTGCGACATGATATCGAATGAGCATAAATCAGGAGTAGTTACCGTGGAAGGAGGGGTGCATCACTGGAAAACTGATTTATTTACTGGTGATATTTTATAGCGTAGTTTGTTCCAACCTTTATTGTATTAGGGCGGCTGTTTGTTACAATGTGCCAGCCCTTACACTATTTTAACTTTATGATAATATTTTGAAAATTGTGAAATTGTACTTGTTTAAAACGACAACAAAAAAAAGACATTTAAATAATCAATAATCATTTAAATAATCAAGAAATGAAATAAGTTTACTAGATTATAAAATTAGGTACATAAAATACCTAGTTAATGAAAATAGGCTATAATACTATATTTAAAAATATTTGTTACCTTTGATCAAAAATCATTTTGTAAGAACAAACGTCTTCAGTAATTTAACCTTTAACTTCACTATTAGAATATAATTCGTTGTAATTAAGTAAGTGCTGATGGCTCATTTGTGCGTAGGGGACTCGAAACCGAAACGTTTCCCTTGAGACTGACTACGATCTGTAATACAAGATAACATTCTAATATTGAACATGATATTAACATTGAAAATACTTATTCTTTAATTATGCAATCATAAAAAACAAGTTATTTTCATACACTCCACAACTCAGAAAGAAAGAATCAGAAACGCGATTGTCCCCTAATTTTTTTAAATTGCGTGAAATTAAATTTGGAATAAACTGTATATCCCTCTGAAGTCTGACAAATAGCCGGGAGCGTCGGTACCATTTAGCCACGCTGTAATTGGTTTTTTAATGCGGCACTCGCGAAGTACCACCTTCCGCTTTATCAAGTGAATACATTATCAAATCGTTAGGCTGCGGTCGCTCAGCCCTCGTACTATGAATAAAAATCAAATGCGTTCGTCGTTCACACGACCGAGTCGCATCCGACCGCGGGAGGGTTGCAAATTAGTGATTCCGCTCTACAAGCGCGATTTTAACGGTTAATAAATCTATACTTATAATAAAATCGTAGAGAGGTCAATTCTGTACATTGAAAATATCAAAAAAAAAACTAGCAGGGGGTGTTTGGTTATCGATTCTGATGCCAAAAATGCAATTAGAATTTTTTTTGTCTGTTTGTCTGTTTGTCTGTTTATCTGTTTGTCTGTTTGTCTGTTTGTCTGTTTGTCTGTTTGTCTGTATCTTTGTGCACGCTAATCTCCGAACCGGCTGAACCAATTTAGTTGGGGTTTTTTGTAATGTATTATGGCAAGTCTCACTTAACATTTAGTCGTTGTTTTATCAAAATCGGTTCAGTATTTAAAAAGTTATAAGCGAAATAACGTCGATGGGTATTACGTTCGGAGTGGCCAACATAAAGAGATCTCCAATTTATATGGTGAATCGACGCAACTGGAGCTCTGACTAAAGTGGAACCAGTCATATTGAGTAATTCGTATTTCGACTGGAAAGAGTGCCGAGCGCATAACGCGTCGCGGCGTCCCTACAAACCCCGTGCTGGGTTCTGGCCTCAGCCGGGGTTTGGACGATGAGTGTGAGCGGTTGGAGGTTTTAGTGCGGTTCAACTCCCACATATCCGGTGATTTTCTACAACTGAAAAAAAAAAAGTTAGTCTTCATTACATAAGCTCGGCCATTGAAAGTCCCATCCAAATCGACCCAGCCAATCATGTTTAGGCTCTACTGAAGCGTCCTGATGAGATCTTTGTGTAGAGGATGAATGTCAAGGTTTGATGATGGAGCTGGAAGGTGGCTATGGGAACTCCGTCACTAAGCAAGATAACCTCATCGTGTTTAGGCTCTAATGAAGCGTCTTGATGAGTTCTTTGCATAGAGGATGAATGTCAAGGTCTGATGATGGAGCTGGAAGGTGGCTATGGGAACTCCGTCATTAAGGAAGATAACCACATCGTGTTCAGGCTCTAATGAAGCGTCCTGATGAGATCTTTGCGTAGAGGATGAATGTCAAGGTTTGATGATGGAGCTGGAAGGTGGCTATGGGAACTCCGTCACTAAGCAAGATAACCTCATCGTGTTTAGGCTCTAATGAAGCGTCTTGATGAGTTCTTTGCGTAGAGCATGGATTTCAAGGTCTGATGATGGAACTGGAAGGTGGCTATGGGAACTCCGTCACTAAGCAAGATAACCTCATCGTGTTTAGGCTCTAATGAAGCGTTTTGATGAGTTCTTTGCATAGAGGATGAATGTCAAGGTCTGATGATGGAGCTGGAAGGTGGCTATGGGAACTCCGTCATTAAGAAAGATAACCACATCGTGTTCAGGCTCTAATGAAGCGTCCTGATGAGATCTTTGCGTAGAGGATGAATGTCAAGGTCTGATGATGGAGCTGGTAGGTGGCTATGGGAACTCCGTCATTAAGCAAGATAACCTCATCGTGTTCAGGCTCTAATGAAGCGTCCTGATTAGATCTCTGCGTAGAGGATGAATGTCAAGGTCTGATGATGGAGCTGGTAGGTGGCTATGGGAACTCCGTCATTAAGCAAGATAACCTCATCGTGTTCAGGCTCTAATGAAGCGTCCTGATGAGATCTTTGCGTAGAGGATGAATGTCAAGGTCTGATGATGGAGCTGGTAGGTGGCTATGGGAACTCCGTCATTAAGCAAGATAACCTCATCGTGGTCAGGCTCTAATGAAGCGTCCTGATGAGATCTCTGAGTAGAGGATGAATGTCAAGGTCTGATGATGGAGCTGGTAGGTGGCTATGGGAACTCCGTCATTAAGCAAGATAACCTCATCGTGTTCAGGCTCTAATGAAGCGTCCTGATGAGATCTTTGCGTAGAGGATGAATGTTAAGGTCTGATGATGGAGCTCTAAGATGGCTATGTGAACTCTGTCAATAAGCAAGATAACCTCATCGCGTTTAGACTCTAATGAAGCGTCTTTATGAGTTCTTTGCGTAGAGGATGAATGTCAAGGTCTGATGATGGAGCTGGAAGGTGGCCACTGTCTGTCTGGCTAATCTCTGGAATGGCTAGACCGATTCGGACGGGCTGACTTTCAATGACTGATAGTTTATGTTATAAGGAGTAACTTAGGCTATAATAATTTTAGAAATTGTTGTTTTTTTTTAATTCTCGATGAAGTTCAAGGATGGTATTTACAGTGAGAAAAAAATCGAATAGTTGACATTTAATTGAGATTGGCGCAGACGAAGTTGCGCGGGGCAGCTAGTATGAAATAAATTACAATAGAAGTTAAGATAGAGTTGAGTGTTTTGGTTAGGCCTAGTTTTTTTTTGGAAATTAGCAAAAGCTCTTTTTAATTACTATATTTAAAATCGAAGTCTTATAAAAATATTCGATACTAACACAGATTAGGTACCTATAGGTATTAAGTAAAATAACTTGCCTCCGAAAATAACGTGTGTCACAATTTTACTTTGCTGTTCAACTATATTCCGTTTTTTAAGAAAAAATCTTATCATCATGTTTAGTATAATAGTATAAGAGTAGAAGTACAATTGTCATAGTTGTTTTATTAGACTGTCTGTAGGGGTTTGATATCATTACAAATAATCTGGCTCATCGCGTCATCACCCCGGTCACGTAGCATGTTCGCGAGATCTGTCCATCACTTACCGTTTCCATTGAGGGAGCATCCCCGAACTTATCGACCCATAGTTTTAGCTTGGAAACCATTGACATTTCTAAAAATTGAAGTCTAAATTGAATTAAGAAAAAAAAAATCAAACTTCCATTATTACTATCCTCTTGAAGTTTTTCACAAAAAAAAAATGAAGAGACACAAAAGATATTACTATAATCTCAGGGATACCTACTACAAATCCTATCTTTGATATATGAATTTAGAATTCACTTCTTCGTGCTGCAGTTTCCACTGAAAAAAGTTTTTGATATAGGTAGTTTAAACGAGGATCAATTGTATTAAAAACATTCATAGTTTTACTGTTACTCCTTTTTTACTGGAAACGAACACGGAAAACGCGTGGTGAAACTATTATTGTTGTAATAAACTAAGTTAATGTAGTTAGAACAGGAAATGTACGTGGTACATAGAGATTGGAGAGCGTGTCTCCGTGGTTAAGTGGCCCATTCTCTTGCAAACGAGCGTGCACTTTAAAAATAATAAAACCCCTTTAGAGACTAGATATCCGCAGAGGGAGTGTCTCAATGTGTGTGATATTAGCTCGTTCAGTTTTTTGTTTGCGAATAACAAGAGCACGATTTTACTGGAAGGTTTTGTTGAAGCATGAAATTTAAGTTTCAGATGCTAGAACTTTTGTCGATTTATTTTGTTTTAGAGATTATTATTAATTTTAAATAGGTACTAGTACAAAGAAAAACTAAATCGCTACTAGTTTTAGATGGTTTTCTACATTAGGTAGAATGAAATATTATGAGAACTCCCACGATGTAATCATTCTTTTTCTTTTTAAGGATTTTCAAGATGCACTATTTTCCGGAAATGAACTCCTACAGTTACCATTGACGTAACTTCATAATAAAATAAACTTGGTGTAGGATGTGTACACAGGAGGTGAAGTGACCAGTTGACTCTCCGCAGTGCAAACACAACCTAACTAACCGATCTCTCGCACTTCCCTAATCATATTTCCCTGTTTTTCCGGCGATTGTTGTGTGTCTTGTTCTTTTAAATTGTGTAACCTCATACGTGGTGAGGTATTTGTTTTGATAAAAAAAAAGATTGCAATAAGTGTTTTGTAGGTTACCAATCCCAAATGGTTAGATGGAAGAAAAATACATTGTAGATGACAACGAAATTACAACAGTTGCTTATAGTTTGTTTATCACTACTTATTTTCTGTTATCCTTAATTTTTCATCAAATAGGTTAGAATATGAAATATTTTTTCAAATCTAAAAAAAGCCACAGAATGCAGAGCACCTTTTCCTTTTATCAATCACGTAGTAGAGGCTGTTTGAAAGGAGCCCGTATATTCGTTCAGGTCGCGCTCTGTTCGCGGCGCCGGTATCTAGTTAGCGCGGGACTCACAGGGAAAAATGAAATATAGAGGCAATCCAAATAGATTGTTATCTACCCACGTGTTTACCGGTGGCGCCGCGGCACGTTCGCGCTAACAAGCGACCCTCTCGCCTCTAAAACAGGATGCGCGGTGACAGCGCGACGCCCTTACCGAGGACCCCTGAACAGTTTTACCGATTTAACGACATTGCTCCTGACAGGTGTCCGTCCGACCTTTATTTTCAACAATATGATAAAATTATTTTTTTCTTTTTTGGCCGGATAATTGACTAAAACAGCACTGGTCACTATTGGTCTCCATCTTTTACCTGAATCAGGCGATTTCATCGATTCGTGGTTTTTCATTATAATACGGTTCGTGTTACTTTTAGAAGTACCTACTTGTCTTGTACTTTTTCATATTTTCACAATAATATAGTTTCTTTAGCAATGCTTACCCTTTCCTTTAACTCCTGGTAGAATATGATAATGATGTTACTTGTCAAAGACATTAAACATCCAATAGCATTCTCTTCGATGTTTACATTTGCAGTCAAGTTTTATTTTTCATAATTATTTTTATCTATAACAACATAGATTGCTAGTGATAATTTACGTCCGATTTTATACGAATATAACGTTTATAGTCTCGTATATTGAACCCATAAAATTTATGACATAGATAGGTATCCCCGCAGAATTAATTCATCGGACTGAGCTAAAACTATAAACGGCAGTGAGGCCATGTATCATAGTGGGGCGGTCATTGATTTGCAGTTATCGGCCCGGTTCCGTGACTTATTACCGGTCCCCTCGCGTCTCTGTGTCACCTCGGCTTGTTTAACGTTCCTCATTAGTTCTATCTGGCCGTAGGTATACACATTGTGCCCAATTGAGCGGATATATCGAATTAATCGAAATCCATTCTGTTAAAAAGTGTTTATAGTTTGTTACTACTATGAAATTCAATATATAATAATCAAATGAAGTTAGATTTGTTGTTTGGTATACTGAAATAAATAAATAACAATAAGCTTAGGTAAGGTAATGATAAATGTAGATGTAACTTTTTAAAATAAGCTTAACCATTCAGAGTTACTAACACATACACAAACTGCTTATACACTAAAATGTAAGATAAAGCAATGTTTAATGGAAAGATTTTCTCAGTAAATATTAGTCCATTAAATTATGTCACCTTTAATAAATATTAAGAGGTTGCACTTAATGCCAATTGTCACAATAATACGTTTAGATGTTCAGTATTGTTACTTATAATGATGGTAGACAAAACGTGATAAGAGAATAACAAGTCTTCATTAGCATAATCCACGGCGCGGGCGCAAACCTGATAGCGGTAAGATGCTTAGCTAAATTAACGGGACGGAAGACTCTACCACACAATACTAATACTAAACAGAAGTCAAACTCATCTATTTTCCTCTATTTTAGTTTTTTACTAAGTACTAATATCATTGACCGAATTTACTTCCACAGTTTCCATTTATATTATAATATGAACATATGACTCTAAACACTTCATGGTTACGCTTTTTATGTAGCTTTACTTCTGATAATGCACAGGTTCTGTGTATCTACGGAGGCACTACGGTTGCTCGTAGCGCGTAGCATTCCGTAGACACGCCTCTTCCTTCTATCTCTTTTATTGCATTAAATAAAGCATTAAATTTATATTTTCATCATTTTTAATGTCTTCTTTATATTTTACTGCTGCTAATTAGAACTGGATTTGAACGTGGAACTTTCGGTGGAGTATTTGAATTGTCGTGAATTTTAATTGGCTTTCTTCAAATTTAAAGTCTGTATATTACGCATTAGATTCGATTTATATTCATTTTATAGATATGATATTTAAAGTATATTCAAAATACCGTGTGGTATGTATTAATTGTATTAAAACCTAAGAATTTATTATATTGGGGTATTATAACGTTCAAACATAAAATTAACATGAACACTTCGCTATTGTTTATACTAGTGCGTGTAGAACAGTGTGTGTACATCTCTAGATGTAGGCGTGTGGAGTCACGATTGTCCGTGATTGGATTAGGTTTGTCCTGTGCTGACGAGCCCCCGGAGACCGGCCGCGGCCCACGGCGATGCACTGACCCGACTACGACGCTAATAACACTGACAACTCAATACAAATAAAATCTACACGCCGGTCATTCACTGGAAGACCGTAAAACTTTACTGAATCGCTCCCTTTTTTATTCCTCCTGATTATATTCGCCATAAAAAACAAAACATAATATTGGTACTAAAATAAATACACTTAATCATGGCTTCGATAGATAGTGTCAGCGGTGTCTAAACAGTGGAGCTATTTAAAGAAATTATTAGGTGCAATTACGGAACTTGTTGTGCGTGATTGGAATGTGCGCGGAGTGTGGGGCGAGGGTCCGACGACAAATTCTTACAAATTAATACATCTATCTCGGAACCGAGCCGCGACCGACCACGATACGTGCTGAATACTATATTATTCTTTGTAACGCAATTCGTCTGAGACAGGCTGTTGGGTTCAGTGGTTTGAGCTAATCCCATAATACACCTTACCCTTGCATCCTCTCTGAAGGGCGTGCTTAATTTAAGAAATTTAACATTGTTACTAAAATAAAAATTCGCATCGCATTTGTTTCATCATCAGTATCCGATTTCAACGTTTTGTATTTTATTTTATAATATTTAGTATTTACAACTATGAATTACAGCAACTAATTGCAAAAAAATATGTACAAAATACAGTAGGTACAGGTGATGCTGTCATAGAATGCTAATAATATGTTCACTAGAAACATCTAATCTTTCTGTAATGCATGTTTTCACTGGCTATTATAAATATAAAAGCAATAATTAGGCTGATGTTTTCTTAATAAGGGATCATGAAATGAAATAATAGTCCAAATTTTAGTAAATAAGATTGATAGGTCAATCACTATCATTTCTATCACCGCTCTTAATGTTAAACAAAATTCATATTCTCAGCATGGATTTGTATTTGTTGTGTTATGTTATCAAGGAATATAATCTGCATCGTCAGCGTGATGCAATATGCGTCGGTCGCGCTTCGCACTCCTTGTTTCGAGAGCAATCGAGGCGACAATAAAAAAGGCGATCGTCCCGAGCCCCGCCACCGACTTATTTACAGAACACCCTGCATCGCTATTTATTTTATTGACTGCCATTTGGCCTGACTTTTATCGCTGCCCGCTTTCCGGATAAAACTACGTCAGGTAAGTCCAGTCATTGCGTATAAAAAACGATCATACGTTTACACTGTACCAAATTAGATTAGGTATCTTGTTAAATAAAAGCTAGACCTAAAGTTCCATTGTTCCCTTTTTTATTTACTATAGGTAAATTGGTTCATTATATGCTCATAATTTTATAAAACACAAATAAAAAAAAAACTTACTGTCATTTTCGTTATAAAATAGCAATTTTTACATTAAGTATATAATATGTTTAAGCAATATTACTTAAAGAATTACAAATATATCGTATTTGAGTTACCTATTGGTCAAAGCTATAAATCACTGCATTATTATAGGTGTAACACTAAAGTTTTTCATTACTCATAATTTTTCAATTTAAATTCACTATTCAATAGAATATCGAACTAAAATAATACGTAACAAGAGTTTAACAATAGGGTTGAAAAGAATATCAATTCATACATTTATGGGTTTTATGATGGGAAGGGGAAAATATGATCGCGTCTCAAAACTAATATGATTTTGTGATCGACGACTTAAAAACACTGTAAACTATAATACCTGCCTTATTAAATAAAATAAGTACCTATACCACTTATTTTGTTAATTACTACACAATAATAAACGAAAGCTCACGAATTAGGTACTGTTCATTGTTAAAACCGCACTAACTTGAAAGTTTGAATTAAAGGAATGAATGAAGAATTATAATTTTATTAATTTTTATACACCCCTCCGCATTGCTGACTTCAAAACTACCGAACAGATTCACGAAATGTATTTGAAACAAATTGCGCAGTTTATTTTATTAGTCCAGTAGTCTTTATGTTGCAGGAGCAAGGCCGAGTCAGGAGGGCACCGGTCGCCGGAATACAAGGGGTAAGTCCCATTTTCCACACATCATTGCATCGGGCCGCAGATTTATTTGCATGCGGGCCGCTGACCAGGATCCATTACTGCCATTACAGTCCTATCTGATCAGCCGGCACGAGAGTTATGGCGTTTTTGTTTTTCTTAACTACATAAAAATGCCAATACAGAGAAAAGCGGAATATTAAGGAAACGGGGCTAAAAGAATTATGCGTTGAACGGGTTATGGTTTCCGCCATATTTCTTTTTGTTTAGGGTGATTGCTATGGTCAGGTCGTTTAGTATGTTTTTTTATTTTTCTTAGTTGTGCAATAAGTTAATGTATAAAGCGGAATCTACAGATTCATACACGTGTGCGTGCAAATCTTCTAAAATATTACAATTAATTTTACCATTGCTAAAGTAGAAAGAACATTTATCGCTTTTTGCATGACTAATATCTACCCGAAGACATAGGTAAAGAGAAAATTAGTGAGATCTTAATCTAAACGACTGTACTTACGACAATTGAACCAATCAATTCACTTATCTATTACAACGTACTAATCTTTATTTCGGGGGTCGAAAACTTAGTTCAGTCCAACTCTCAAACTTATGTCAAAGTTGAAGTAAGGTTGTCGGGCGGGAAACTATTTCATTCAGATTTATGCCGCGCGTCCGAATATCGACTGCTACTGCTTCCAGTTCAATACGGATAATGAACGGGGCGGAAACTATAAATCTACTTAGACGCCAAACTTGCTAATAAAAGAACTAACAAAGTTAAATAAACATTTACTGTTAACTCATTTGATAAGTATTCGAATCGAATCGAGTAAAAGTGTATTGCGCTACATTTTGTCAATGTCAGGATTAGTTTTCGATTTATTTATTAGTTACCTGAGTGTAAGTAAATATTACGGGTACCAAGCTATGTATGAAATGTATTACTTAAATTTAAATACAGCATTCCATTTATTTGATTCAGGTTTTCATTTTAAGTTACAAACATTATCTCTGGTAAAAGTTCTAAAATGGCTCCACACGAGCGATGCAGTCGTATTAAGGTAGGTCTTTTCCCTGCCATTTGAACCAGCTTAGTGAGGTTTCCGCTTAAGGGTATTAATCTGAAATTAGGTCGCAGTTAACACCGTCACGACAGGGGTCAATGTTCCGGTTGTGTAATTGATTGAATTTCAACGATATTTTTAAGTGTGTCACGTTTTGAAAACATTTCGTAATTTGTAATCAGAAACGTAATTAACGTAATAATATTTAGATATGTTATTTTATTACACAATTTAAATAATAATATATTAAGTAAGCAATTGATTCAATTCTATAACAAACCATCAACTGTTTATTCATAACATTATCTATTGTGTAAGTTACTGTAATTCTGGAAGCGCCATTCATTAGGTTTTTTAAGTAACTTATCCCCTAAATATTTAAGAATTTGCTGCAAGTTTAAGTAACGCTTAATGTCTTATTACTATTTATGCTATTTATACTGACGGTTAATATCTATACTTATAATAAAATCGTAGAGAGGTCAATTCTGTACATTGAAAATATCAAAAAAAAAACTAGCAGGGGGTGTTTGGTTATCGATTCTGATGCCAAAAATGCAATTAGATTTTTTTTTGTCTGTTTGTCTGTTTGTCTGTTTGTCTGTTTATCTGTTTGTCTGTTTGTCTGTTTGTCTGTATCTTTGTGCACGCTAATCTCCGAACCGGCTGAACCAATTTAGTTGGGGTTTTTTGTAATGTATTATGGCAAGTCTCACTTAACATTTAGTCGTTGTTTTATCAAAATCGGTTCAGTATTAAGAAAGTTATAAGCGAAATAACGTCGATGGGTATTACGTTTTCTTGGCCAACATAAAGAGATCTCCAATTTATATGGTGAATCGTTGCAACTGGAGCTCTGACTAAAGTGGCCAGCGGAACCAGTGATATTGAGTAATTCGTATTTCGACTGGAAAGAGTGCCGAGCGCCTAACGCGTCGCGCCGTCCCTACAAACCCCGTGCTGGGTTCTAGCCTCAGCCGGGGTTTGGACGATGAGTGTGAGCGGTTGGAGGTTTTAGTGCGGTTCAACTCCCACATATCCGGTGATTTCCTACAACTGAAAAAAAAAGAAAGTTAGTCTTTATTACATAAGCTCGGCCATTGAAAGTCCCATCCAAATCGACCCAGCAAATCATGTTTAGGCTCTAATGAAGCGTCTTGATGAGTTCTTTGCGTAGAGGATGAATGTCAAGGTCTGATGATGGGAGCTGGTAGGTGGCTATGGGAACTCCGTCATTAAGCAAGATAACCTCATCGTGTTCAGGCTCTAATGAAGCGTCCTGATGAGATCTTTGCGTAGAGGATGAATGTCAAGGTCTGATGATGGAGCTGGTAGGTGGCTATGGGAACTCCGTCATTAAGCAAGATAACCTCATCGTGTTCAGGCTCTAATGATGCGTCCTGATGAGATCTTTGCGTAGAAGCTGAATGTCAAGGTCTGATGATGGAGCTGGTAGGTGGCTATGGGAACTCCGTCATTAAGCAAGATAACCTCATCGTGTTCAGGCTCTAATGAAGCGTCCTGATGAGATCTTTGCGTAGAGGATGAATGTCAAGGTCTGATGATGGAGCTGGTAGGTGGCTATGGGAACTCCGTCATTAAGCAAGATAACCTCATCGTGTTCAGGCTCTAATGATGCGTCCTGATGAGATCTTTGCGTAGATGCTGAATGTCAAGGTCTGATGATGGAGCTGGTAGGTGGCTATGGTAACTCCGTCATTAAGCAAGATAACCTCATCGTGTTCAGGCTCTAATGAAGCGTCCTGATGAGATCTTTGCGTAGAGGATGAATGTCAAGGTCTGATGATGGAGCTGGTAGGTGGCTATGGGAACTCCGTCATTAAGCAAGATAACCTCATCGTGTTCAGGCTCTAATGATGCGTCCTGATGAGATCTTTGCGTAGAAGCTGAATGTCAAGGTCTGATGATGGAGCTGGTAGGTGGCTATGGGAACTCCGTCATTAAGCAAGATAACCTCATCGTGTTCAGGCTCTAATGAAGCGTCCTGATGAGATCTTTGCGTAGAGGATGAATGTCAAGGTCTGATGATGGAGCTGGTAGGTGGCTATGGGAACTCCGTCATTAAGCAAGATAACCTCATCGTGTTCAGGCTCTAATGAAGCGTCCTGATGAGATCTTTGCGTAGAGGATGAATGTCAAGGTCTGATGATGGAGCTGGTAGGTGGCTATGGGAACTCCGTCATTAAGCAAGATAACCTCATCGTGTTCAGGCTCTAATGATGCGTCCTGATGAGATCTTTGCGTAGAAGCTGAATGTCAAGGTCTGATGATGGAGCTGGTAGGTGGCTATGGTAACTCCGTCATTAAGCAAGATAACCTCATCGTGTTCAGGCTCTAATGAAGCGTCCTGATGAGATCTTTGCGTAGAGGATGAATGTCAAGGTCTGATGATGGAGCTGGTAGGTGGCTATGGGAACTCCGTCATTAAGCAAGATAACCTCATCGTGTTCAGGCTCTAATGAAGCGTCCTGATGAGATCTTTGCGTAGAGGATGAATGTCAAGGTCTGATGATGGAGCTGGTAGGTGGCTATGGAAACTCCGTCATTAAGCAAGATAACCTCATCGTGTTCAGGCTCTAATGAAGCGTCCTGATGAGATCTTTGCGTAGAGGATGAATGTCAAGGTCTGATGATGGAGCTGGTAGGTGGCTATGGGAACTCCGTCATTAAGCAAGATAACCTCATCGTGTTCAGGCTCTAATGAAGCGTCCTGATGAAATCTTTGCGTAGAAGATGAATGTCAAGGTCTGATGATAGAGCTGGAAGGTGGCTATGGAAACTCCGTCATTAAGCAAGATAACCTCATCGTGTTCAGGCTCTAATGAAGCATCCTGATTAGATCTTTTCGTAGAGGATGAATGTCAAGGTCTGATGATGGAGCTGGAAGGTGGCTATGGGAACTCTGTCAATAAGCTAGATAACCTCATCGTGTTCAGGCTCTAATGAAGCGTCCTGATTAGATCTTTTCGTAGAGGATGAATGTCAAGGTCTGATGATGGAGCTGGAAGGTGGCTATGGGAACTCTGTCAATAAGCTAGATAACCTCATCGCGTTTAGACTCTAATGAAGCGTCTTTATGAGTTCTTTGCGTAGAGGATGAATGTCAAGGTCTGATGATAGAGCTGGAAGGTGGCCACTGTCTGTCTGGCTAATCTCTGGAATGGCTAGACCGATTCGGACGAGCTGACTTTCAATGACTGATAGTTTATGTTATAAGGAGTAACTTAGGCTATATTTATTTTAGAAATTGTTGTTTTTTTTAAATTCTCGATGAAGTTGAAGGATGGTATTTACAGCGAGAAAAAAATCGAATAGTTGACATTTAATTGAGATTGGCGCAGACGAAGTTGCGCGGGGCAGCTAGTTTAAAAATAAAATTAGTTAATTAATTAGTTAGTTAATTAAAAATTAATTTTTTAAAGTAAGTTTTGTTCTAACCCTGAAAATGTTTTTGAAGAGCCTATCTCAGTCACCTTTTGTATTTTTTCTGTCACATGATTTTTTAAATATTCAGTAAATTTCGTTTATTTTATAAACACGCAATGGTTCTATTAGTTGGTCATTCGTATGCGATGGTCACAACAAATCAAGGAACCGCTGGAAGAGGGCGGCTCCTATCGACATCCCTGATTTATCGAGCACCGTTATCGTAGCCACGATCAAATCACTACACTTGTTTTGTTTTATTGCTTTGAGCAGAACTTGGAGGAAGAAGAAAAGTAGGTATATTTAACTTTGGAAATAGTTTTACCAGCATTTAACTTAAAAAAGTATAAAACATTTCGTTCCTTCGATACTGCAATAAAAATTAAAGGTATTGATATCCCTACAACTGTCATTCTAGGACATCTTAAAACTCCAATGTACAACATAAGTATTTCTAAAATACCTTAACATAGTTTTCTGATTAACTCAGACCTCATATCTCAGATCATATTCTCAGACCGCCTCTTATAATATATTTAATAGGAAACCGTTATAAAATCGTAAAAATGTAAAAGGTATCACGTGGTAACCATTAAATTTAACTAGACTTTGCAGAGGACGTTTAATCGGTTGTTAATTGCCGTTGACCGTGGTAAATCTCTGTAATCCGGACCAAACAAATATAGTTGAGAGGCAGATAAGGTGCGTCCAGTGTGCCCGAGTCCGGGGATCGGAAGCTAATGTGCCATTTGTATGATGATGTCGGGAGGACCGTGTCCAAGTGGACGCTCCCTCGGGGATACTTAGTAAATGTTCCCACATGGAAGTAATGTCCCTCGATACAATTTCAACCTGAAAACACTGGATTAGGTTTTTGTACTGAATATATGGGTATTTGACGCAAGTAACCGTAAGCGAATTTTGACGATAATTTAAACGTTTTTGTACTTTTATATTTGTACCTATACTTATACCTACTATATGACAGGAGTTTAAACAGGTTGCCTAGAGAAAGAAGAAAAATACTTTATGAACCTATCTATGTAGTAGCTACCAAACCCTAATTTTAATTGCATTTTTAAATACTCTAACCATCTGCCTGCTAATTTATAATTCAATAGTAGGTACCTATTTCTTTTGTCGATATGTACTTCATCTAGTTTATAAGCAAATCAAAGTTGTTATAAATGTAGTGAACCTTAGTAATAAGTTTTATAAATATATGGCTAAGCAAGTTTCATAACTTACAAGTACGAGCTCATTATAAAGGCATGTACCATATTTATGAAGGTGAAAATTAATAAATCAAAAGCGCACGTGAGAGCGAGAGAGGGCTGTTGAAGTTTTTTCATCCGGAATGAAGTGATAACCGCTAATGACACGCTCGAAACGCCGACTCATCCGGTTTCACATTAAAACTTAATTTAACAATTACAAGAGGCTGGAGATTATTGAGTTACTTTACCGTAATCTAGTAGAGCATTTTCATTAACATTACTGTAGTTATTATAAAAATAGTTTTAAAAGCTTATTTCCTGCCATAGACTTAAGAATTTTTCATCCCACAAAAGAATCTGTAATTAAGTTTGCTATTCTGAATTTTGAATCACTTGCAAGGAAAAAATAATTGTAGAAGAGAGTATCAAATTAACTTGGGCGCATCGGACTTTGATAGCTGAAAGGGTGTTGGCTAAGCAATTCTACCAATAACAAATCCTTTATGGACGATTGTTCAGGGTTATCCATCGGACACAGAACTAAACCACATATAGGTACTGAAAGATTCCGGCAATGTGGGTTAGTGAATAGTTTTATGCTCGTGCAGTGAATGAATGGAGCAGTTACAAATGTTGCAAAAAATCAGTTCCTTTTTCAAAATATTGAACAAATATATCTAGAGCAACAATGGATTTCTTCTCTAATAATACAAATTACTAAGTTCTTGAAGATTTCGGCTGTAGAAACGGATTATTATGTTTCTATTCTGTTAATTCCCACTCTACTGCAGTGCAGGACAATAGAAGACGAATTGTAACTTATAACTTAGAATTATTTCGACTACAAAAACAAACAACGTTAATTAAAGGTAACATTTTGGTATGACTCTCAAATCTTATGAGTGACTGGTTGTGCGTGCTGATACATTCTAAGCACACGTTTATGATGCAAATGAACTGGCCGGTGTCGTTCATTTTTTTGCGCAAACACAAACATTGTGGTACAAGTCCCGTGTTTGTTTTGTCTGATTGTAACTCTTGGTTCAGACAGAGGCTTATCCATATACGTAGCTGTCTAACATGCTACATATTTTACTTCGTTTGGAATTAGATAACTACCTACCTAATAGTTTTCCTAGTTTGTTAATAAACCTTACTACTGGTAAGTATTGAAAGTATTAAATCCCACTATGTCCATTGGGATACGCAAAAATGGAGGTAGGTTTTAATTACAATTTCGTACAGAGTTTCAGATGTTAGATATGATTATATGGAAAGCCAGTTCATCTCTTCGAGTTTTCCTTAAAAGTAATTGAAGTATGATTTTGTTTTCACCAAAATACGTAAAGTTACTAGTAATTCTTCCTAACGTGAGGCGAGTAACTAAATCAATTGAAAAAAAACGTGCATGAATATTGTAACGAGGGCAAAGTTCCGAAACGTGCGAGAGTACGAACAGTGTCTGACCCGCGCCACGCTCAGGATTGCAGAGTCAGCAGCCAACGCGATCGATACTCGTTTCGCTTTTGCCTCTCTTCTTCATACTTATTTTCTTTAATATTTTTATAAATAAAGTTTTAAACAACAGGTAATTTGATGTGCTTAGTTATAAAATATATATTATTTAGAAGCAAAGATAACTTGAGATCAGGATCCGGTTGCATCCTCAACTTTAACAGGATCTTCTTAGGATAACCTACATAGTTAACACACAAGATGGCTTCCTAACTAACACACACGCACCCTCAGAGGAGCCAGTATGGTTTCCGCGGATGACCACGGTGACAATGCTCGCTAAGCTTGGCACTAATTCTGGGCAACAGTTTCTAAGAACGAGGCGTAAATGGACGCACCATACAAGACCATGTAACGCACCAACCCAAGATAGAAGCAAGTTTCGGTTCTGTGATATTGACAAGCAGGAACTCAATAGGTAATCGTCCGTCGTCGTCGACCATCTTCATCAATCGGAAAACTAAATCTGAGACTAGTTTAATGCTTACCAAAGCCTTCACCAGGCAACTTCTGTGAATCATATTCTATCAGAGCGAAAATTTATGATAGTTTAGATAGCACAGGTGCAAAATCATTATCTGGTCAATATCTGATCTGGCTACACATGATCTATTTCTATCTACTAACTTCTGCCCTAGTAGAAACTATGTCTAAAGTTATTGTAGGCGACTGAATCAGTATTATTTATTTTATACATTTAAAATGTAAAGAACAGACGACGATGGCGCCCTCTGTAAATAGTTTTAATATTTTTTTTTATTAAAACCTCTTTGTAGAGTATGATATACTCTTTTTAAAATTAAGAAGGAATGTTGGCGCGCTTTTTCGAATTTCGAATTTGTGTGTGAAAAATATTAGTTGTGATTGCGCCATACTTTTCTTCCTTTTAAGTTTTCTTTTAATTAAATGATTGTTTTTATGTTCGTCAATGCACTGGCAGCCTTTGATTTCCTACAATAATTTTGGTCCTTCTCGTCAAATCTGAATCAGTGAACTATGTATCATATTTCATGTGAATGTGAGATGTTAACACAACGCCGTGCTAGAGAGCTAAAACAAGAATCAGCCATCAAGAGTGAAGAACAAATTCGGCGACCTGTTACTCCGGTTACAATGATGACGGCAAACTACCCTGGCACTAACAAGTCGGGACTCTTCGGCGATAAGAATTGTGACCTACTGTTAACTACACCTCATGATTCGACTATATCGTCACCGCCATATTCATCGTTGCAAACACAGCAAGTCGTCACCGCATCGCAACCATTTCTAAAATCATCTGCACACACGAAGAAATATTCAGCTGCATCTATCAACCGGCGTAATCAGCTGAAACAAGAACTCGCCGACGCAATGGCTCTTATAAAACGACTGGAAGCCAAAATCGATGTCAAAAGTAAAAGTAAGTGTGTCACATCGCCGCCTGTACAACAAGATCCTATTCACGCTACTGATACTTCCACTGATCATTCCTTGACGGCACCAATTGAAGATCAAGATGTTCCAGAGCATAATTCTCCTCAACTTTCATCGGATACTTCTTTGCTTTTAGCAAACGCCGCTAAAGACCAAATGACACACCAGACTTCACATTCAGAGGAAGACAAACTACTGAATACCTTAGTAACACCATATCATCTGTCGCTACATGAAAAATATGAATTTTGTTTTAACAATTTGGTAAGCCAAGAACCAATCTATGGCGTCTACAAATGTGGGGCAAATGTTCGCTGTCTTCTGCACTACACAGTACCAACATGGAAGTTACAAGGACCCACATATCGTGATACATCTTATGTACAAACAGATCAATCTTCTAACTGTGACGTCACGCAAAGTGCGATCGAAATGATAGAATGCATTCCGATGCTCCAGAAAGTAGTTACAGTAGAAGCTAGTGTACCAAGTCAACTTGTAAACACGAACGGCAACGCGCTCCTGAACTACGTGGCTTCGAAGTCGACAATACACAGTGATTTAGTGCAACAACTGAGTCGATTCAGTCCCAATAGTGAAGTGTCAAATTCTGTAAAGTTAAAAAACGACTTAGATAGACTATATATGTATCTGCTTGTGTATCAATCGTATACAGACATAGTTCATGTGAACATAACAGGACATTTTTTCAATCTAAATTGTTTTGTTAACCTACGAAATTTGTGTAACATATTACCAATTCAAAATTTACCTTATGTTTATTGTTTAGAATTTAATTGTTTTAAAGAACGTGTGTATAAGGGTCGTTTAATATCTTGTTTACTGTTAGGCGAGGTTAATTATTTACTCATAGAGTTACTACCGATCCTGCATGGAGGACGCACCGAGCCGTATACCAGTCACTGTCGTCTCGGCTGGTCTATACACGGGTACTATGGTGACACTTTTTTGGACTCTCAGGTAAGTGAAACACACACATTTTGTACTTCAAAGCGCAATGAGTCACCTCATGTCACTAATAATAAAAACATTGGCTCGACTTCTACATCAACACGATGTCTAGAAGGACTTCCCCGGGTAAGCTATCCAAGAAAAACTTCTCCGTTGTCTCCCACGGAAACAATGAAAACATTTCTAATTCGCAAGCGTGATCGCTGTGTTTCTTTAGACAAGTGTACTACTACTATTACACTTACTCGTAGTCACCCGCTGATCCTACCCTCGGTACGGAGACCGAATGAGAACGTAAGTGAAAAGGTAGGTGACCACTCTCCTTATTATGTTACAAGAACCAGAATGTGCCGAATGGCACACCGGACTGCGGCTACTAAGTGTGACCCATGCAGGATACGTTGCAGAAATCAGAGTAAATTTACTCGTGCGCTTTGGCATGTGCCGTAGACCAGTCATATGCGTCGCCTTACACACACCAGTTGTATGTTAGTGCTGAGCTATACATTTTTTTTTTGTTAATCTAAGTTTTCTTATTATCACTTGTTATTGTTTTCCTTCAATTGTTATTTTATGTTTTATTAACCTTTTTATGTGTATAACTTTTATTAATCTCAGCACTAAGGGGGGAGATTGTAGGCGACTGAATCAGTATTATTTATTTTATACATTTAAAATGTAAAGAACAGACGACGATGGCGCCCTCTGTAAATAGTTTTAATATTTTTTTTTATTAAAACCTCTTTGTAGAGTATGATATACTCTTTTTAAAATTAAGAAGGAATGTTGGCGCGCTTTTTCGAATTTCGAATTTGTGTGTGAAAAATATTAGTTGTGATTGCGTCATACTTTTCTTCCTTTTAAGTTTTCTTTTAATTAAATGATTGTTTTTATGTTCGTCAATGCACTGGCAGCCTTTGATTTCCTACAATAATAAAACAAATCATCAACACTCACCTTCCAGAGTTTTTGAGAATAGAATTAAAAAGCTCTGATAGAATAGTTACAAATGATTAACGGTGTCTATGCTCAAAAGTTACGTAAAGAAATAACAGAAAGTTTTACGACAATCATAGGCTCATTAACTCTGATTTTTCTATAGCTTTCATCAGATTGATTACTTTTTATTATTACAACAATTAAATTCCACAAATATATATTCCATTAGAAAAACTAAACATTAAAAACGAAAAAAAAATAAGAAGATTTTTGAAAATCTGCTTAGTGCTATAATGTACATAGGAACTTAATTTCACAAGTAATTGCTGAATAATTAACAGTGATATATAAAATCAAAAGAAAACATATATTTTCAGTATTTCATTATCATTTTTCTCAATTTAAACTCGGTTAAACTATTTTTATGATGTTGTTTTAGTCACATACGGGATAATTCGCACAATTTCTTTTCAATTGACGACGAAACACAAATCCTGTATATGCATTTTTGCACATATTGATTTTTTCAGATGCTTATAATACATAAGGTATTTGGCAAAATGGTTTCCCGGTGGAATATGAAAATTAGGATTTTATCAGCACATGGAGAATGAAATGGAGATCACGTTTAGCCAAAAAACGAAAAATCAAAAAAAAACATATATATGGGATTTGGCAGGCGCAACGACGATTTTAGAGTGCTGGAAGAGACTTTTATTTTGGGTCCAATAGATTCCCTCTACACAAACGTAATATACATCCGACTTGATATTGTGTAGAACACTCGCATAATATTCGCACGTTTTTTGCGAATACGAATATTCAAAAACATGCGAATATTTTTTAGTTCTGTACTGTAGGTGCATGTACACCGGTAACCAAGAGTCAAGACCCAGTTTCCCGTCTTGACATAAGTAGGTATAATTTGATCACTTCGTGGTGCAATGGTCAAAGTGGGTAAAGGTAAGAGAAAAAAAGCTTTCAGTACCTACTCAAAATGTTTAAAATGTGGTTGAAAATTAAAATACTTCATGAATTAACTAATGCCACCTATCGTGGAATGGTTCAAACTTATACTTTGTAGTGGTTACAATAACCTATTAAGCTGGTAAATGAGATAACTTCATTTCCGCCATTTTGGCGCTACTAGTAATATGAGAAGACTCATAACGAATTATAGAGATGTTATAGTGTCGATAGGTCACGTCAACAATGACTGACATTAAACATAAAATTATTATTTATGCAAAACGTAGGTCATCGTCATAAAACAGCTGCGTCCATAGGAGTTATCTGTTTCAAAAAATATAAACTACTATTTATTTAACTTACTATTTATTACACGCTAAATTTTATGTTAAAAATATTTGTACAATACTTGAGCTTGAGTCAATAATGTACTATTTTCAAATATTTTCAATGGGTTAGTCGCCGACTTCTCCATACAAAATGAATACTACTTATGTATAATAAAAAAAATGTAAATTAAAGCAGAATCATTAATGAAAAAAATCATCTAAGTAAACGAACTAGTAAGCATCCCATACGCTTATTTACAAGAAAGTAGACATCAATCTTAAAGGCTTGAAAGATTATCACAAATTATATTTAATGCGCATATAATTCATATTTAGACAAAGAAGAAAGTCTTATTTATGTTCCTGGAAGCACTCATGTCGACCATACATATTTTCGATGAGATTTACTCACACGGCACAACTCTATTCATGTCAAAAATTTGGCAGCGTTCAAATGTCAATTTAAGTTTCAAGCCCGGATTCCAGGTGCTTCAAGATGTCTATCGGATAAATATCGTTTCTTTCAGAATTTTCAATCCGGCATTAAAAGTGGAGATTAGAGATAAGTTATAAAAAGGGCGGTATACTAGGTAGTATCTTGCAGATCAAGAGATGATTTCATTCATAATCTGTGGATGTTATCACCATAATCTGTGGTTATCTGGTTATCACAAATGTCAAAATACTGTGATGGTTCTGTGAATTGTTTATTTGTAAAAAGCTCATTAGAAAGTAAGCTAAATGTTTAAAAATCAAAATCCGAATGCCAATAATATTTATAAGTAACAGTCGTTTAAGAAAGTTCGATAGTCCAATAGTAACCCATCATTATTCTATTGTGTCCCCAAGTGGTTAGCCTTGAAGTAGATGTCACCTAATAAGTGTTGTTTATTTTACATTTTAGTGAAATTTATTGTATTTCCAAGATTATATGGCTTTGATATCTGACTTATGTTTCGCGGGAATCCTGAAGAGGCATGTTTCGTCCACGAGTTCGGGAGAAAGGAGTAGGTTTAGTAGTAGTCAGCTGGATCGGTTTGATAGTATTATGCGCCGCGTCCACTTCGCCTTGCGACAAGACTAGGCGCGTATTCACGGCGCAGAGCGGTATCATCACAGATGGACCAAGCACCTCAAATTACACACAGGTAACTCTACTGTCTCCACCTACAGCACTCCACCTTAGAGTAACTACTGGGGATAATAATGTTAATTAACAAAAAGACGTCTGTATTTTATTATAGAGAAATGTAGAGCCTAATTCTTGGTAAATTGTCATTATGACCTTATGATGTTATGATAACTTAATAATCACTATCAATTCAAAACAATATTCATTGATGATAATATTATGCATATTATAAACAATTTAATGTGGACTTAATAGCCAGATACTATTAACCAGTAAAAATAGTTTAACACTACAAATAAAACTGCAGACTTGCAAAACAAGTATTGTCTTCTTTATTTTACTTTAACCAATAATCTTTTAGGACTCTCACTGTGAATGGCTCATCAAGGCATCTAATAAAAGTCAATTTATAACATTAAGCTTCATTCGCATGGGCACAGAATGTTCCTATGACTATGTTTTTGTTTATGATGGAGATTCCTTTGAGGCCCCACTCTTGGGTAGTTTTAGTGGAAAAACAGAACCTCAAAATGTGACAGCATCTAGTGGATTTGTGAGTACATAAAATTAAATTAAAAGTCTTAATTTACTTAGTATTGTTTAACTTTACTCAAGCATCATAACATGTATTTTATGTGCTTATTATTTATATATAAATTATGTTGTGAAATATTTGAGATAGCAATAAACTTTACCAGAAGAAATCTGTATTTTTCATCAGTCATAGATAAAAATGTTTCTTATTATTACTACTATTATAATTTGATAATATACTTACATTCTATTTCAGATGTTGTTACTGTTATACAGTGATACAAATTATGTACTAGATGGATTTCGTGCAGCCTATGCCATACATAATTGCCCCAATAACTGCACTGAGAGAGGGCTCTGTATTTCTAATGAATGTTTTTGTGCCGGCAACTGGGGAGGGATTGACTGCAGTATTGAGATTTGTCCAAACAGCTGCTCGGGCAATGGGGAATGTAAAGGAGGAAGATGTGTGTGTAAAAAGGGGTATGTTTGTAATTTAATTTTGTCGAAACTTCTTAGTTGTACGCAGAAATTGCCAGAAATAAGGAAACTGGCTTTTTTTAAAATTTTGCTTGCTCATGTTAGAAAACTGACTATAAAGTTTCAATTTGGTGATTTTTTTTAGGTATGCTGGTGAATCATGCACCTTAAAGAAAAATGACAAGGAAGGTAATAGTTGGCACTGGCTCTCTCGTACAGAGAGTGGTATGACAAGAAGGGCAGCTCACTCAGCAGTCTACATTAATCACACAGACTCTCTCTATGTGTTTGGAGGATATGATCTGAATAAAGTATTAGGTTCACTTGAAATTTACAAGTAAGTCCTAGTTTAGTTAGTTTAGAATTCAATTTTTGATTTAAAGAAATGATAAGTAGATTGCTAGAAATTAAACTCTGACATAATTTTTAATTACGTACATTGACGTTTCTATGATAATAATAATTTTTCAGATTTTCTACTAGTCAATGGTATGATGAAAATGGAAAGATTTTACGTAGAAATCCTACAGATGAAGATAGAAATAAATATTTGTTGACATTATTTACTAAGGTAATAAATAGTGACAATGTTGCGTGTTACTTTGTCTAACCTTTAATTAACCTTCTGAATAATGTTATTTTAAATTACAGACTAACATGGGTGGAGATTTACTTGTTGGTAATAAAAATTCTATATTAAATACGGTTGTGTCATCATTCATGAAACATGACAAATCAACTTTGCCACTTATGTACTCTCACATGCCGCCGCCGTTTACGGAAACATATTTACATATGACCGAACGACCTGAAACTGTGACGGAATCTAATACAACGCGACCAGAACCAAGATATGGGCACGCGGCCGCCGCCTACGGGAAAGGTTTTGTTTTGTATGGAGGAAAATTATCTGACGGAAGTTTATCTTCAGAGCTGTGGTTGTACGATGCGGTACTAAGTAGCTGGTCACTAAGAGCCGTCAATTCAACATTTACACCACCTGGATTGACTCGTCATACCCTTACAGCTGTTAAAGATGAAATATATTTATTTGGAGGTAGCACTGTTGACGGCGAATTTTCTGCAAGGTGAAGTATTGAGCAGTCTCAAATTTCATAATATTATACCTAACTCAGCTATGTAGAAGTTGAAAATTTGATTTCTGGAGTAAATTATTTACGCAACAAATTTTTGCTCAATATTTTGTTCCTCAAAAATATTTGATATTTATTTTCAGAATGTTTAAAATAAAATTGGACGATGTGTACAAGGAGAGTTGGGAACGGGTTCAAGTGAGAGGGGGTAAAGAGCTAGACGTCCGTGTAGTGGCGCATTCTGCAGTCTACCATCCATATTCTAATTCTATCCTCGTGTACGGAGGCGTGGTGGCGAGCGTCGCCAGGTAAGGATCGATGTCGTGACGCAAGGCCATCGGTACATTTCACTCTAAATTACTATTATTTAAGTGTAGTACTGCAATTTTCCTAATAGAATGTAGCCAAGCAGATAACCTTGTTGTTGTTGACTTGAATGACATTTTTTTTCAGCGACCTTTTGTTGATTAAAACCATAACAGATCACAAAAAAGGCCAAAAAGGTCTTGTGATTTATTTTGTTGACAACTAGAACGTTATTGTTCGACTTACGATAGTATAGTCAGTAAAAACACCGTTTAGTGTTTTCTTAATTATCGCTCACTTTAACACTTGTTCAAGTATCCATGAAGATAAATTTAGGAAATAGTGAAAACCTTGATTTGTGATATTGTTGCAGGTTTTCTAAATTGTCAGACAGGATGTTCGCTTTTGATATAGATTACAAACATTGGAGTGAAATACATTATCCTAGAGCACACCTGCGGGACACGTATGTACCGCGAGAAAGAGCATTCCACACATCTACTATTATAGGTAAAACATAATTTCTTAATCATTTAACAAATTTCAAACTGCATAATTATAAAAATACATTTTTTCTGTAGGTAATTACTTAATTGTCTTTGGCGGCTATTCACATCGACACAACAGAGATGAGATTTGTTACGATAGTCAAATGTACATTTATCACTTGGGCTGTCATTCGTGGATACCTTTAGAAGTATTGGGCAAGACCCGTAAGTTTTATCCGAAGAAGCAAGGCGTATTCGCACACGCAGCTGCTCTGAAACCACCCTCGACCCTTCTGATTGCTGGTGGATATCATGGAAATGTGAATGGTAGGAAACCATAATAATTTGGAATTCTATCTTACTTGTGATATATTTTGTAACTTATTATTTTTGTTTAAAGGTGACCTATTAGCGTTCGTGGTTCCCAGTTGGCAAGCAGGTATATTAAATAAAAATCCCGAGTCCTCATGCCCCCGCCATCATTCACAACCCGAATGTCTCGCCGATCCAGAATGCGGGTGGTGCTCTGCAGACGATGTGAGTGAAAATATACATTACATTTCGTTGAACACACACACATACTCCAATTTATAACAATGTTTTTAAAAGTAAAACTAATAATTCAAATTTTACACACAGATATGTTATGGGCGAACTATCGGTTCAAATTGTACCACGAATCTCCAATCAATCCGTTGTGGGGGCATCTGTCCCGCTCTAGGCGACTGTCATTCCTGTCTTATACACGGACCACCGTTAGAAGTACAGAACACATCGCGCACGCCGCTACCCTCCGTCAGCACGAAACTAGGGCTGCAGCAGTGCAACTGGTGTGTGCAAAATGCACGCTGCCATCATAAAGACGGTACGGAACATAATTTCAACTATAATTAAACAATGCTTAAAGAAACGAGTAAAAGAGTTTGCTTCGTTTTTAGATAATTATGGGGTGTGCGGCGAGGACACACCGTCTGAAAACCCGGGGTGGTGGGGCGCCACTGGTACAGAAGTAACTAGTCCTGATGAATGTAAGGTTCTCGATAAAAGACCGGGTCTTACATTCTTAAGATACCAGCAACCAGCTGATTGGAATCACCCTGACGGTGTGTCGGTTGTGAACGCTACAACTGTGGATTGGGGAACAGGGTCGGGCAGTAATCAACTGTTCATCGGAACAAGCGAAGCACATCTTAAAGGATGGCTCCATATTCCGCAATATTGGAACGGAACTGGTGAAACTCTCCATGTGTGCGCTGGTTACTCGAATATTTCTATTCAACTAGGAGATAACACGGACATTGTAGGAAATATAACGGCTCATCCATCTGCCTGTTCACCTGTGGAGTGGCCTGTATTAAATCCGGGAAAGCTATCAGTGGACATGCACGCGAATGACTCTTTACACACAGGATTGTTTCCTTCGCATCATCATGCTAAAATGGAATTATTACATAATAAATCACAAGAAAGTGCGAAGGTTAGTTTAATAGGAAATTGAAACCATCTTAATGTTATATTTTTCATTTAGGTAATTCATAATATATTCAAAGACTTATACATCAATACTTAAAATTTCAGGTATTCACGTTTGAATTTTTGGAACCGTTTTCGGACGGGAAATGTTCTAACTATGACAACTGCCTCTTGTGCTTATCGGACGCCGCTTGCGGTTGGTGCGAACTGACGAATCGTTGCGAACCTCGGAACTCTGACGAAAAGTCAACATGCGTAGCGGAGGGCGAGTGGCGGTATCTGACGCTGGTGCCGGCCGCCTGCCCCAACTGCTCCAACTACATCAGCTGCGCGCGCTGCGTGTCCGGCCCGCACTGCGAGTGGTGGGCGGAGGAGGCGCGCTGCACGCGGCGGGGGCGCGCGGCCGGCGCCGTGCTCACCGCGCCCGACTGTCCCGCGCCCTGCCGTCTGCGCCGCGACTGCGAGCACTGCCTCGACGAGCGCGGCCGCTGCGTCTGGTGCGAGGCCACGCAGCAGTGCTTTAGTTTCAGCGTCTACACTAGCGAATACCAGTTCGGCTTGTGCAGGGAGTGGCTCGACCGCGCCTCCGTGCCGGCGGAAGAAACCATGAGGAAATCTGGTCAGTGCAAATCTTGCAGACGTCACACCCAATGTTCTACGTGTTTACGTAGTATGGGATGCGGTTGGTGCCATTCTTTTGAGAATCCCATCAATGGTGCTTGCACCGAAGGTGATTTCACAAAATCACACAACGACTGTGCTGCGTTATTAAACGTAACGTCTGAAGACGCTGGTTGGGCGTACGCGCAGTGTCCGGACGTGGACGAGTGCGGCCTCAGGCTTCACGATTGTCACGAGTTTGCAGACTGTACGAATACACACGGCTCCTACACTTGTAAATGTAAGAAAGGTTATATAGGAGATGGCAAGAAAAGCTGTGTTCAGACTTGTTATAATAACTGCATACATGGATACTGTCTCGGTCCACCACAATTTAAATGTTATTGTGAACTAGGATGGACAGGTGCCGATTGCTCTATAAATTGTGGGTGTCATAATCATTCCACATGTAAGGGTGGAGTCGGTCGATGTGACGAATGTCAAGGTTGGACTGAAGGCAAGTTTTGTGAGAGGTGTACGCCCGGCAGTCACGGAAACGCAACAACTGGATACGGATGTCGTCAGTGTGATTGTAATGATCACGGAGACGAAACTCGTGGTTTTTGTGATCACACTACAGGAGAATGTTTTTGTAAAGATAATACCGAGGGGAAGAATTGTGAACGATGTAAACCAAAATTTTATGGAGATCCGCGTCACGGAGGTCGTTGTTATTACCAATGTGAACCAAGAGGAATGATAAACGCTACAGAAATTGAAGGTATTGGGTCATATAAAACCGATCCTAACATTAAGAGTATAGGTCCATCTAAAGAATGTTTATGGATTATATCAGCGGCAGATGTCAAAGATGCCATCATCTTATTCACTATAAACTCGACAACATTCAACGTTCCTTGCGATGAAAACGCAGTGTACGTGTACGATGGTGTAGGTGGAGTACCAGACATGAGTAACAATCAGCAGAGCCAGTTGTTGGGTGTATTTTGTAATGGAGCCTCTTCTGGCGTAGTGGAAGCGAGAAGTGGGAATTTAACAGTCCACTACAAACAAGGACAAGCTGATCAAGGATTTGAAGGGGTTTATAAAATGCTCGCATGTGATGGACATTGCGCTTCACCAAGAGTGTGTGAGAAACGACACTGCACTTGTAGGGAAGGATACGGTGGACCAAACTGTGAAAATGAAATATGTAAAAACAACTGTAGCATGGCAATGAACGCTGGTGTTTGTGATCTTAGCTACGGACGCTGCCTTTGTAACGAAGAATATGGTGGTGAAGACTGTTCCATTAAAATAGACAAAACGCAATTAGTATTCACGGAATTATTTAACTCCGAAAATTTGTCAGATGGGTTGGATCACCTCAGGAAAACTTTACCTAGATTTGGTCACACTTTAGTAGCTGATCGCCGTGGTTTATGGATGTTTGGAGGATATTCACTTTCTCATGGTCCCCTTAACGATATAAGATTCTTTGATACGAAAAACAACACATGGATGCAAGTCACAGTCGAGGCAACACCCGATGCTAAAATGCCTGAAGGCCGATACTTTCATGCAGCTGAAATCTATCATTCCAAACAAAATATTTACATTTATGGCGGATTGAGTTTACAAGAAAAAAGTGGACAGAATAAAACTTTAGGGGATTTCTGGCAGTTCAGCTTGAAAGACCAAAGGTGGGCCAATATAAAAGGTAAAGATGAGAAACCACCACCTTTGGCTGGTCACACACTAACGCTACAGAAATATCAAGATTATGAGAGTTTAGTTTTGATCGGAGGGTTCTCATTAGAAGGTGGATTTATGTCTGACGTCTGGGAGTTCGATCTTGACACAGAGAAATGGATAAAATTAAATTGTGAAGGAGCAAAACCAACTGGCATCATTGGACACAGTAGCGTATACCACGCGCCATCATTAAGTCTCTATGTGTTTGGAGGAATATTGTATTCTTATAATGGGACAAGCTTGTCCAATAAATTGTTTGCATTTCACTATCCAACTAAGAGATGGAGTGAACTACCTATATTTCCTACTCTACATCATTTCAACGATAACTTACCACAAGCCACCTACCTTCACTCTGCAGTTACAACTAATGAGTACATGATAATATTTGGAGGAAGAACTGAACCAGATCATAGATCTGACTCATTGATAGCTTATATTTATAGTTGCAATCAATGGGTGCGTTTAGTAAAAGGTATGTAGATTGTAGAATTTCTTACTGAGTTATTTTAGATACTGGACACAAGCACTAATTTAATAATAACTTGCAGGTGTTAGTATTGTTGGCCATCCCCCTCCGCCAACAATAGCCCACGCAATGGCTATAGATATTGAGAACGAAAACGAAGGGTACATCTACATAATAGGAGGTTGGACAGGCAGCGCTCACTGTCAGGTCACACGGATTTCATTACCAGAAGATCTCTGTTCTCTATGGAGTTCCAGCAAAATGGAGTGTCGAAGTCATATGGGTTGCAGTTTCTGCAGTACAGGAAATTATACGAAGTGTTATTCGGTCGATAAGCCAGGGTGCGAAGGCAGTGAGCGAGTATCTACGAATTCAGGGTCCGCGTGTGATGCCGAACTAGTTTCGAGACGGTCGTGTGAAAATTTCACGACTTGTGCTTCTTGTTTGGGCGCTTGGCCTATGTACCCCGAGGAGAAACCCGCGTGTAGGTGGTGCGAATCATGTGCTGCTGCTGTAGGTAAGGAACTTAGTCATCCAACTCATCGTATTATTATACAGGGTGGATCCACCCTGTATATTTGGTTAAAAATTTTGTGATCAACAATTTGGAGAAAACCTTTAGATTGCAAATAATGTTGTCCTACGAAATGTCTTATTCAAGCTGAAATAAATTTCCTTGTTCGATATGTAATTCTGAAATTGTTAAAACCAACTTGTAGGTGAATGTGTGCCAACGGATGAGTCTTGCACGAGTATGAAATGTAATGCAGGCACCACGTATATCAGTGACGTAGGCCAGTGCCCTGAACTTAGATGTGTCGCCTCCGACTGCGAGCGATGTGTGTCCAACCAATGCACGTGGACGAGGCAGGCGAAACGAGAAGGTACTGTACCACCATACCATATTTTAGTTACCATTTCTTTTTCTTATACATGTACATATTTATATTTTTTTCTGAATCTTACAGGTCAGATAACCAGAATAGTAGAGGATACTCAAGAACTGTTCAATTGGACTTGTGTTATGATCGATGAACCTGGTCGCACCAGTCTTCGGCCCACCACTAAAGAAGAATGCCCCAGCCGTTGTCACTTGTTCGAGGATTGTCAGTCTTGTCTCAGTTCTGAAGGCAGTGAAGGCGGTTACTCCGAATGCCATTGGGCGACTTACCTCGGCAAATGTATATCGCCAGCTTATCAGCCAGTGTATTGTGCCGGCGGAGTCTGTGGCTTGGTTTTAACGAAAGCAGATAAAACCAAATGCCCAGCGCCTTGTGAAACCTTCGACCAATGTTCGGAATGTTTGCATCATTCGCACTGTGGTTGGTGTGCTATAGAGGGTGCCAACGGTGAAGGTGTGTGTACCGAAGGCTCCATAGATTCCCCGCTTCAATACTCTGCGCGTACGACTTGTGCTGCCGTATACGACACCGTGCATCAAACAAATAATACTAATGAAACTTTCTCGTGGCATTATACGCGTTGTCCACCGGAAAATGAATGTGAAAATAACCACCATCAATGTAAAGCTGAATCAGAGGTGAGTATTTTATAGCTAAATGCAAAATGGAATTATTTTGTGTTTTCACATACGGGTATTCGCATTGTATTGTGATGCAGGTGTGTCGCGACCTGCCGTTCGGTTACGAGTGCGCGTGCGGGTCGGGTCACCGGCGCGCGGCGGGCGGCGGGTGCGCGGCGGTGTGCTCGCAGGGCTGCGTGCGCGGCGTGTGCGTGCAGCCCGACCTGTGCCGCTGCGAGTTCGGCTACGTCGGCGCCAACTGCACCATACAGTGCCAGTGCAACGGACACGCCGACTGCGAGGGACCCGACAAACTCGACAAGTGTATCAAGTGCCATAACAACACTACCGTACGTATCACGACATGTGTTTACTGTTCAGGTTAGGCTGTAATTTATGAGTTTCAATTTGCTTCAAATCTTTGAAAGTGCATTATAAAATAATTTTGAGTTTAGTCAAATTATTTTTACGTCACAACTGTATAATTTCACGTTCTTTAAGCTATCTTTTTGTGATTTGTAATCATTATTTATTACCAGAATTCCTCGTATTTTGAATTTTAACATGCAAAATATAATATTACCACAGGGTAATCAATGTGAGAAGTGCATGTCTAACTTCGTGGGCGACCCCGTAAACAACGTCCAGTGCGTACCGTGCTCTTCGTACTGCTACGGACACACGTCCAAGTGTACCAACGAGGCGGAGTCAGCGGCGGCGGGGGCGGGGGCGGAGGGCGAGGAAGTGTTCGCGGGGGCGGGGGCGGGCGGCAGCGCGGGGCGGGCGCGGTGCGTGCGGTGCGCCAACTACACTGACGGACAGCGCTGCGAGCGATGCATCGAGGGATACTTCAGGGGATCGGAGGACTTCCGCAGTCCGTGCAGACCGTAATTATCGCAATTTATTATCATTATTACCATACATTAGATAGGCATACTATACACATTACTATGTAGTACTGAAACCGTTCTTATTTGTTTGAGATATAAGATAAATGTAGTGACAATTCTGAACGTTAATATGCCTAAACATCCTTAAAAATGAGTGACCAACGACTAAATGATTTCCTGTATGTAGTTGCGAGTGTCACGGTCACGGCGACACGTGCGACCCGGTGACCGGCGCCAAGTGCAACTGCGGCAACAACACCGAGAGCGACGGCTCCTGCCTGCCCACCAGCTCCAGCAAGAACTCCGCGCAGGAGTGCTGGCGTTACCAGTGCGTCAAGTGCAAGGACCTCTACATGGGAGACCCCAGGAACGGACACCAGTGCTACAAGACGATCAACATCGAGAATAGACTGTGCTTTGACGGAAAATCTATTGGTAAGCTTCGGACACCTATTATGTTGTAGAGTAGTTGATTTTTTATTTCAGTAGTTATCAGTAGTTGTTTTTTACTTTATATGTTTATTTTGTGTTTCGATAATATTATTGAAATACAATATTGTTAAATTTTTTGTTTGTTTCAGATGAATGCAAACTGAAATCGCGACCTTTATTCCCTGGTCAAACAGTATTCTTTGCTGTAAATCCTAGATTCATGAATGTCGACATCAGAATCATAGTGGACGTAACTCAAGGCGCTGTTGATTTATACATGAGTCCTAACGATAGCTCTTTCGTAGTCTCTGTCAACTCCAGTACGGGAGCGCACAACATACAGCTCGATCCTAAACATGAACCGTTAAGGAAAATGCCCTCGTTCGATGAAGATGAACCCGAAGCTCCAAACATGTTTTGGTACTTCGATAAAGTGGAATATCTAATGGCTGATTACACAGCGAAGGATTTAGCCACATACGTCACAGTCGACAGAAGGAACATTTTATTGCGCATCAAAAATCTTCGCAACAGGCTTGTCTTGACTCTACCCCATAACATTCATGATCTTGCACATACTAAATTTTACATATTGATTCGATCACGGCACACAGAAGATGGCTCCGCAAGTTATGGCATTGTTTATTTCCGTCAAGATCAGCTTCATATCGATCTGTTTGTGTTTTTCTCTGTGTTCTTCTCTTGTTTCTTTCTGTTCTTGGCGGCTTGTGTAGTGGCGTGGAAGGCAAAACAAGCAGCCGACGTCCGCCGCGCTAGGAGAAGACAGGTAGTTGAGGTAAATTATTAACTAACAGGTTTATAATCTCAACTTTGTTTAATCAATGATAAAACAAAATAAATCATATAAATATATCTTAAACCATCTCATTATAATATGTCATAAATTATCTAGTTTGTTTCATAGTGTATTTTACTCAGATGTTGCACATGGCGAAACGTCCGTTCGCGGTTGTGACGGTGGTGCTGAACGGTGGAGTGACGTCATCGGGCGGGAGGCGACGCCGTGGACCAGACCTGAGACCCATCGCTATTGAACCCACGGGAGATGGAAGAGCTGCTGTCACATCTGTACTCGTCAGGTAAATAACATTTCAAATCATTTGGTCTTCATAGCAGAAACTTCTAGTTATTAATAATTAAAGGTTATGAATCGTAATTTGATCACATAAAATAATTAAGTCTATTAAAAGCAATATGTAGATTACTCTTATTACTTATGCCACTTGTATAAGTTGTATATTATGTTTAAAAAAGTTGTTGGGCCTATGCAAAAATTTTCAAATCATGTTCTACTTTAGAAGTGATTCAAAGAACATTCAAAGAAGATTCAAGAACCTTTCATAGTGTGATTTACAGATTTTGTCTGTTATAATATTCTGATATGAATGTAATGTGGTGTAGACTGCCGGGCGGTCCCCTGGCCCCGGTGCGGCTGGCGCTGGCGTCTAGCCTGGTGGTGGTGGGCCGCGCCGGAGCCGCCCGCCCGCGCCGCGCCCCGCCCCTCGCCCGCCTCGCCGCGCACACCTAGCGACACTGCGCCGTCTGCCACCGCCCGGCGCGCCCGCACTGACCGGTGGAACGACGGCCCCGCTCTCCCGCACGCCCGCTCAGACGAATGTATATAATATAGTCAAACCTTGAATATGTACAACAAATGTTAGATGTAAAATAAATTTAAATGGTGTTGTTTTAAGATGTAGACGTACCTGGTGATTAGGTGTCCGCGTAACCCGTGATAGGTGATAGTTTAAACACCTCATAGTTGTTACTCTGTTGCTCGATATGTATTTTCGTATTTTCAGTAATGGAGCCAAAGGGAATATATTTAGGTAATGTGAGGCGCGCTGGTTGTGAAAATACAATTTAGTCGCTTATGCATACTGTTCTGTTGTTTGTTTCTAAATTTTATTGTATATGTTGAGAATGCTTGCTGAAATGTTATTGTCTTTATGTAATACGTAAATAGAATCTCGACAAACCTGTCCAAGGAATCTATATTGTATTTTCGGCATGTGTAAAACAACATGAAAAACTAGAATATACCGTAGCGTCATCAAAAAATGTTTATGTTCCTACAAATCAATGAATCTCTTATAATGTGATTTCTTATAATATGTACGATGATAGGATCGTTAAGCCAATTGATTATAATAAGGCGTTTGGCTGCCCATAGTTTTGCAACTACATACAATTTGTAAGAATTTTACAAACCTAAAATTATGTTTAATCAACAGCTATAATGGCAGCTTCGATGTGTTACTTTCTTGCCTTATTTAAGGAAAAGTTATGTAATGTCCGATTTTATTCGTATGTAAGTATGAATCAGTACCTAATTATTTTAAAGTTATAAGATTTAATTCGCACGACTTCACTATATTCCTGCTGTAACCGTCCTCAGTGGTGTCTTGGTTATATTATGATTTATAGCTTATTTTATTGATAGATTTATTTTGACTTTTTTGAATCAATATTTTTATTTTATGATACGATAGTAAATTTGAATTAATTGGTTGTAATTTCCATGACCTCTAAATTGAAAAAAAAAAAACTTTGTTTAAATCAATTGCTCATTGATTATTTTGAATTTATTTTAATAGCAGTATTTTGTGGAGGAAAAATGACTCAAATTGTAGTATGAATTAAGATTATGAGACTAGATTTTAAAGACAACAAAACAAGTACTGAATATTTTGCTTTTTTTAGTTTTAAATATTTTTATTTTTTGAAAGTCCAAAATTACATTCCATTTATTTTATAGTGTACATATTTTGTAATTTATTAATGTGTAACAGATTTTAAATCAGGTGTCAAAGAGCTTTAAAATAAATATTTGTATAGGAAGTTGCTCATGTTAATTTAATAATTGATTAATCGGGATATTGATGGTATAATATAACATGTTATTTATCTTATAATTATTTACTAAGCATAAAAAAATATTTCATTAATTATTTTACTTTTCTTTGCACTAATCGCCACAATGTAATGTTATGAATTAAGTTAAAGGAAAATATTTATAAATATTTTTTGTGCAGTGATGAAAATGTTTAAAAATGCTTATACCTGACAAGTTGACTTGCATTTAAACATTATGCTACAATATTTTTCAAGTTCTAAAAAATCTACGTGCATTTGTTTATAATACTGAAATTAATCTCAGTTACATATCGATGCAGATTTATTTACACAAATAATTATAAAGTTATGTATCTAGTCATCTACTTATATTTTAAGTTGATATTAAAATGCCCAAAACTATAATTTTGTAAAAATGAAATATTATTTGAGTATACGATAATGGTGCCAAATATATAACCCTACCCTGAAACTTTTTAAAAACATTGCTATTTATAAACTGCATCGATATTCACTAATTTTAAATTTATTATGTACATTGTTTTGCATAAAATAAAAATAATTTCTGATTTTCATTGCCAACAATCAGTTCACTTGCTCAAAAACATTAAATTAAGGTACCGCTCACATTGAGTATAGAAAATTTAACTTTCATACACATGATTGTACATTTTAATAGCTTGAGATTTTTTTTTGAAATCCTTTTCTGATAAATGGCAATTGGTACAAAATTACTATTCATTTTGGATCTGAGATTGAATTTGATTTAATGATATCCTCATGACATTGTAAGACAATAGCAGTATTAAAATTTAAGCAATATTATATTTTGTTTTGATTAACACAAATGTATAAATGTTTATATAAAATAAAATATACTGTTGTTTGTAAAATATGTCTCTTTATTTATATTTAGTCTTACAGATTATTATAATAAAGTCTAAACAAATAAGGCGCAAAGCTTACATTTGATTCAGTCTGAAAATAAAAATAGCACAACACAAATTAATAATTCACATTCACTTTCATTGATCCTTTTGTGTGAGTAAATGTGTTTTTATTTTTTGCAATAGTTCTTTCTTAACTGGATCTGGTACTATAGCTCTAGCGCGAGGCGTTACTTTTGTGACCAGTGAGTCGAATGTGATGTTTCCATTTTCATTCTCTTTGACAGCTTCCCGACACAGTGCCCGGACTTGATCTCTCCAACCACATTCTATTAATCTTCTTCTCAGAAGTTCTTTGAATCTAAAAATTAAAACAATATTGTGAAGTAATCAACACTAATAAAAAGCAATTGATGCAAACATAACCATCAATATTATTTCCAAATAATGTTTTATATTATTGCTCTAATATATTCCTAGTAATGTATCAATATAATTATATTAATTAAATCTCTAGGCTCATTGTTATTTTCAAATTGAAATGTTATTTACCTTTCTCTGTCCCCACTGAGTATCAAACGTTGATGCGCGATTGTATTGTTTACAGTCATGGTTACTTTGTAGGTAAATGCAATTAATTTGAAATAAATAAAATAATATTCGTTATCAATCAATAATACTTTGTTTCCAAATAAGTGCTCCCTTTAGTTTCTTTACTTTTCATGCTATTCATCCATTCGTTGAATAATTCTTTCAGTGGAATCAGGAATTCATTGCGATTCTGGCTGACAGCTGACTCTGATTGTCAGAATTAAAATGTCAATATTTTTTAGATGTCAAAGTCAGATGAATTTAGGGATGTGCTCTCATAGCCACTCAACTGGGATCGGCAACAAAATTGGTTTGTTTACTTTTGCCAAGTCTGTGGCAGGAGCCGAAATTGAGCACAGTTCAAAAATTTGTTTTGTTCTCATATTTTACGGAGAAAATGTATTTTCGCTGAAAATGCAATACAGCGTCATTTAATAATAAAGATTTACAAAAATATAACGTTTAATTAAAAATCGAAATTAAAATTTATTGGAATAAAATGTTTTTAAAAAGAGGCTCAAACAGGGTATTGATTCAGGGTAATCATTGAGAGAGAACGAAGTCCCCAGTTTCGCCATCTAGCGAAAAGTGACGTTCCCAGTTGAGTGGCTAACTATTGTGTAAAATTGTTTTTGAAAAAAAACAAAGAAATTTGAATGATAGAAGATTCAAATTTAAAGCAACCATTAGGGATTGCCGTAGAAAGCATTCATTGCTATTTTCATTCGGAAAGTAATGAATTAATATTTAACATCCTATATATTTATTTACACTTATTTTTTACATTATATTTTTAAAAAAATTAACAAAGGAAATAAATTTAAAAATACAATATAAAAAACAGAGACCCACTGAAGACGAGGTCTACGACCCAAGCCATCAGTGGTCAGGGCTCAAGAGAGAGGAACCTCCTCACAATACGCGCCGTGTCAAGAACGACCGCCTTCTGAATCAAGCCCTTTACCCAGCCGGGGAGCGAAAGCTTCTCTAGATGTCGGTCGAAGCTTTTCGCTATTAGACCGTGCACAGATACAACGATCGGAACAATGATGGTCGATTCAACACGCCACATGTCGGTCACCTCGTGGGCCAGGTCCAAATATTTTAGCAGTTTTTCTTTTTCTGCCTTCACAAGGTTCTCGTCATGTGGAATGGTGACATCGATCAGCACCGCCCGATGCGCATCCCGATCTATTATCACTATGTCAGGCTTATTGGCAGCAATAGTCCTGTCAGTGATAATAGATCGGTCCCAGTAGAGAGTTATATGACCATTATCGAGAACCGGCTGAGGCCAATACTGGTAATAAGGTACGGCGGCTTCAACAAGGTCGTATTTCAGAGCAAGTTGCTGATGAATGATCTTAGCTACTTGGTTATGCCTGTGCAAGTACTCGCCGTTAGCAAGACGGGAACAACCGGAAACGATATGTCTAATAGACTCTCCCGGACGGTGACATGCCCGACAAATGTCGACCGTCCCATCCTTTAGAATATATTTACGGTAGTTGTTCGTCATGATAACTTCGTCCATAATTGCTAAGACAAAACCTTCAGTCTCTCCGAAGAGGTTACTGTATCGTAGCCAGGCCACGGAGGCTAACTGATCTACATCGGGACCCGTAAGGGCCCGGTAGAATCGACCGTGTAGTTCCTTGCTCTTCCATACGTCCGTGCGATCCGCCACACTCATCACCTTCGGCGCTCGCCAATTCCCGTTCGCTAAGGATAGCGGAGTGAGTCCTTTATCGACTGCTGCTACATCACGGTACATACTAGTGCTGTACAATTTGGCCGTTTAAGCCGGCCACAAAGTTTAACCAGGTTAATTAGTTCAGCAGCCAGCTAATTTTTTGAAATTAACCGGTTAAATTAAATTAACCGGTTAAATTAAATTAACCGGTTAAATTAACTGACTGGCTAACCGGTTAATTTGCAAAAGATTCTTAACATTGAATAAATCATTTATTTTTATTTTTATTTTTAAAACTTTAATTTTATTTTTATTTTTAAATTTATTTTTATTTTTATTTTTAATTTTTTTTTTATTTTAAATTTATTTTTATTTTTATTTTTAAATTTATTTTTATTTTTATTCATATTTTAAATTTTTTTTATTTTTAAATTTATTTTTATTTTTAAATTTATTATTATTTTTAATTTTTTTTTTATTTTTATTCATATTTTCAATTTATTTTTAATTAATAAAATTTATTTTAATTTTTTTTATTATTAAAATTTTAATATTAAAATAAAAATAAAAATAAAATTTTTATTTTATTGTTAAAATTTTAATTTAAAAATAAAAAATAAAAATAAAAATAAAATTTTTATTTTAATATTAAAATTTTAATAATAAAAAAAAATTAAATAAAAATAAATTGAAAATAAAAAAAAATTAAAAAAAAAAAAAAAAAATTAAAAATAAAAATAAATTTAAAAATAAAAATAAATTAAAATATGAATAAAAATAAAAATAAATTTTAAATAAAAAAAAAATAAAAATAAGTTTAAAAATATAAATACATTGAAAAATAAAAATAAATTTAAAAATAAAATAAAATTAAAGTTTTAAAAATTAAAATAAAAATAAATGATTTATTCAATGTTAAGAATCTTTTGCAAATTAACCGGTTAGCCAGTCAGTTAATTTAACCGGTTAATTTAATTTAACCGGTTAATTTAATTTAACCGGTTAATTTAATTTAACCGGTTAATTTAATTTAACCGGTTAATTTCAAAAAATTAGCTGGCTGCTGAACTAATTAACCTGGTTAAACTTTGTGGCCGGTTTAAACGGCCAAATTGTACAGCACTAGTACATACCCACATTCACCTTTAGGAAATATTCCCGAAGGTTGTATATCTCTCGGTTGTGCAGATCCTTGGCATTTAACATGCCACGACCCCCACACTTCCGAGGTATATACAGCCTCATAACAGATGAGCGTGGATGGTGCATCCTGTATGCCGTCAGCAGTCGCCGAACTTTTCTATCCAGGGCATCCAGTTCTGATTGCGTCCACTTTAGAATGCCAAAGGAGTACGTCAGTACAGGCATGACCCAACCATTGAAGGCTCGGATTTTGTTTCCGCCAGACAAGAGGCTTTTCAAACCCTTTATCAGGCGGCCGAAGAACCGATCCCTCACCGATTGTTTCATATCTGCATCGACGATACTCAAAGCTTCGAACATTCCAAGGTATTTGTAGGTTTCCGACTCAGACAGAGATCTAAGCACCTCACTCTGGCTAAGTTGCAAACTCTCCGAGTTTACAACTTTACCTCTCTGTATATCTATGACCGCACATTTATCTACTCCAAACTCCATTCCAATAGCTTTACTAAAATTGTCGGTTATTTTGAGTAAAGATATTAAGTCTGGTTTTTTAGTAGCAAATAATTTGAGATCATCCATGTACAAGAGATGTGAAATGGGCTCACCCCCTCTCTTGAGTCGGTAGCCTAGCGTTGAATCTCCAAGTAATGTACTTAGAGGATTAAGCGCCAGACAGAACCACAAAGGACTCAGACTGTCACCCTGGAAGATACCCCGCTTTATCCTTATCAAGCTCGGGGAGGCCGGAGAGCCAACATGTCCTGGTTGACGAAGAAACGTAGACCACTGACCCATGCATGAACTAAGAAAGGAGCGTAGCGTGGAATGTACTTTATAAAGCTCTAAAACTCTCATTAGCCATGAATGGGGCACCGAATCGTACGCTTTCTTATAGTCTATCCAAGCCATGTGTACTCCCTTTCTGCCTCGACGAACTTGTTGCGTAATGGCCATGTCTATGAGGAGCAAATCCTTAGTACCTCGGGATCCTACCTTACATCCATTCTGAGAAGGTGACATTATGTCATTTGCCGAAATATGTATTTGAATTTTGTTTCTCAGGATGGATGTAAGTAGCTTATAGATGGTTGGTAAGCATGTTATTGGTCTATAGTTTTTAGGGTCCGAGGTATTGCCAGATTTGTATATCAGGTGAGTGACTCCCGATGTCATGAAATCTGGGAGGGTTCCCGACTCAAGGGCTTGTTGAAACTGAGCAGCCATACGCCCGTGCGAGTTGCGTATCCATTTCAGCCAGTAGCTGTGCAGCCCATCCGGTCCCGGACTTTTCCAGTTCGGGGCCGAACGTACCGCACAAGCTACGTCAATCGGCGTGATTGTAATGGAGTCCATATCTTTAATAGACTCGCACGCGCGCCCGACCGTCTCAGTCCACTCCCCCTCGGAGTGACCGATGGGCACCGACCAGATATTTTTCCAAAATGAGGTCATCACATCCTCTTCAACTGGTGGGTGTCCATCGGTAACTCTTCCTCGAGAAGCCTCCCAGTCTCTGTAGACACTCTTCTGATTACTCTGGAAGACTCTATTCAAGCGGTACCGCTCCGATCTTATTCGATACCTACGAATACGGTTCGCCCATGCGCAAACCTTCTGCTTCCAGTAGTCAACACGCTCGACGACACGAGCCAGGTAGTCGTTCCTGCTGACACCGGTGTCAGCGAAGGCTCGGTCAACGAATCGCATTACGCGCGGGCGCGTGTTGCCTGCCTGGAAACAAATAAGCTTCGCTATAAGGGTCCTGGCTGCATCTATGCGCCTCTCGATTCTGCACTGCCATTGCGGCTTACCATCATGTCGGCGGTATGTCTGGTTAGGGTTCGGGAATTTTACCCCAGCCACGCGACAGACAGCAACCGCACCGCAGTACAGAACCGAGTGGGTGTCGATAAGGTCTTCAGTCGACTCAAAGTAAGGTTTTAAGATGCAGTCCAGGGCCAATACCAGCGAGACATTACGCTTACACATGGGCAGCCTCGGTAAACGTGGCCGCGAGCATGGATGAACAAACCTAAACTCTTGAATAGAGTCCTCCAGAGCGCTCCTCAAACGCTCATCGTCCTGGATACTTGCACATGCCTGCACCTGAAGCTCCTCCGCTGGTGGTATAGGTTGGGTGACGGTGACATTTACCACATGTGTTGGTTGTGGTTCAGAAGGAGCAGGCAGTGCTTCATTGCGCAATCGGTCAAGTACAGTCTCATCCAGTAACTTTAGTCGCTGAATGGCCCGCACCTGATCCGAGAGTCGTTGCACTGTGACGTCCACAGCTGGGCAAAGAACCTGAAACATAGACAGCAACCTTGAACGGTACGCAGTGAGGTTAGTTCCTCCCTCCGTAGCCCTGTAGTACGCCCGCATGACATTTTTATTTAACTCTGGGGTCCATCTCATGCGTTGGCGCACTGCACCACTGGTAGCGGGGGCCGTAGACGAGCCATGTTGACGCGTTGACCCCAAGCCGACCGGTGGGCGGCCCCGGCGCGCAGATCTTGTTGTCCGGGGTTCGTGGTCGCTCGGTGTTTCGAGGCTCGTCGGGGAGTTACTGCCTTCCCCTAACGACCGCGACGAATCTTCTCTGGATGGTGATTGTGCGCAGGCTAAGGCAACACGCCGGCATTCTCTTATGACGTTTCTTCTCATATTTGTGTTTCTTTGTAATTTTTGTCATTTTCACAAAGGGGCTGATATACTTAGGTTGAATTTTTCCCTGACTTTTATTTCAGTAGTTTTCTACAGGATTGTATCGTTTTATCGTCTGATTATTAAATATTTTATAATTTATTTACATTTATTTATTTTGAAACATTTTTTGACGTCTTGACACGGCGGTTGCCATAGAGAAGATATTAACATTATTTTTATCTTTACTTGTGATGGGAAAATTATTTTAAGAAAATTTTAAGAAAAAACTATGCTAAGATCAAGTTATCCCTCTTATCCCCGAAAATATTTTTAGTACAGACAACAGAGCAATAACTTACAACCTCGCATGAAAAAAATTTTTCATCATAGTATGGAAGTCCGCAAAGGTTGTTGTTTTCCATACAATGTCGGAAAAAAAAGTTTAACCGATCCAAAAAAATAAAAATAGTGCTAAGTTGTATTTCGACAGGTCATTCACCCCACGTCAGATTTTCCGAAGTTACAGATCCACCCTGTATATTATATGTAATTAAAAATTCACTCTGTATATCATTAAGAGAATCAATTTTAATAAGTGGTGGACAATAATAATAAAAATAATCAGTGCAGGATATAATGATTTTTAATTTTACAGGATACTACTACACACTTGATGAGGTTGGTCAATCGTTCACCAGCAAGTTTTTGGACAAGCACACGCAGACGAGTTCAGTGACGACTTATATGTTCCTCGAATTTTCATAATATTAGAATCGTTCTCCAAGATTTCATTTATTAAAGACGATTCTTGGGTCAATTAATTAATTATGTGTAAATAAAAATATGTTTTTTAATTGTAATAATAATAATAGCCTATTTATTAGAGAAAGAATAATATTCCATGGCGAGGCAATTGTCGCCCAAGGTAACGAACGAGAAGAGTGAATGTTTAGACGTAGGAAATATTTTATATTCTTTCGTTAATCGTATCTTCGAGGAGAGAAAATGTCACCTTATAAATTACGCTTAAACTGAGAACAAAATTCTGGCAAAGCATAGGCCTCCTGCAACTGCTTCCACTGCTTTAATTGTAATAAGTCAATTCTAAAGAAAAATAGTGGTTAATGTTCAGTCTTGGATTAACAGTCATTTATACCATAACCGAACCGTATGTTGCCTGTCCCAAGGGATGTAGATAATTAGTTAAGAAATATTTGAAATACTTAACATTGACTTATAGCTATACTATTGATTTTTGCTTAAAATGGGGACAATGATAAACTGTTACAGAAACCATAATCGCGCGGGGCACGACTTGCACGAAATGCTCGTTAAACATCAATTCATCACATATCTACATATCACAGTAGGTAGGTTTAAAAAGGATGTTTTAATTTAATTATAACGTTTTTTTTCCTATTAATAAGTTCACGTTGTAACTAATTTTGATACAATCAATTAATATAAAAGTAGACTATCATCAAATTCTAAAGAAAGAAAAAACTTTATTGACAACGTAATTTAAAAACGTAAACATTCATAAAACATACTAATTATAATTTCGGGGTAATTTAGATCAGCATCAAGCCTGTTTAGGGCTTAGGTAGGTAGGTACCTACGATCTACCTGCTCACATATGTATGGCTTCTTACGTTCAGGTATCCGTGTTCATTTAATTATATTCCATTGCCCGCATTAACAAAGTCAGTTAGAAACAGACCGTAAACGAAAATTCATTAACTTTATAATGAATATCTTACCTGTCCTACAAGTTTTGTACACAGTAATATTATATTTTTCGTTACTTTTAAATAGTGCTGAGGTGAATTTGGTGTTAACTAGATTTTTATTTTGTCAGAAGATGCTGCAAGATGATTTAATAACATTTGTCTCTTGCATATAGGGACGTCAATTTCGCGTTACTGATGAGGTATATTTCGACGTTAAAAATGAAGGAAAAGAACTAGGAAGAATTGTGGTAGGTCTGTTCGGAGATCTAGCCCCAAAAGCAGTTAAAAATTTCAAAGTTCTTGCTTCTAAAGGTATCAATGGTAAAACATACAAAGGAACTCGGTTTAACCGCATTATCAAAAGATTTATGATACAAGGTATGGTAAAGTGTTAAATTGTTGACGTTTGTACAGTCCTGACTTATTTTTTGTGATAACCGAATAAAAAACGATGCATACTATTTGATTTCCATTTAGTAGGTATAAAACTGTTCCAATAATAATAGGACATAAATTTTTATTTTATTTTATTTATTTATTTACTTGCACCGAGATCTGCTATCTAAGACAAAACTAAGGTATATTTTGTGTATTTTAGGGGGTGACATAGTTTCCGACGATGGCACTGGAAGTATAAGCATTTATGGAGAAAGATTCGATGATGAAAATTTAGAAACACAGCACAGTACTGGAGGTTTTGTTTCAATGGCAAATAAAGGTAAATTTTATGTGTAAGTTATAATTAGCTTAATTTTATTACTATTTAGATTATAATTTAAACATTTTCAGGCAAAAATACAAACGGCTGTCAGTTTTTGATAACGACAACAGGCGCACCATGGTTGGATCAGTTACACACCGTAATTGGAAAGGTAAGATAAGTTGTATTTCGTAGGCGATACACACCTGTCACAGAGTCCTGTCATCTAAAGAGAGCCAACTCAAAAATCGACCGAAGCACACCATCGCATTCCTGAGCCGAAATCCTATAGACCACTAAAATAGAGTTGAAAATATCACTGATACTCGATACTACGTCATAATTTCAAATCAGAACATACTTTAGCGTACATAGAAATCAGTATTTTAAGTTTTCTGGAAGTGTTTTTTTAGTTGACTGAAGACTCCCTGAAGAACTAGATTATTGGAGTAAGGCTAGTAATATAATTATTATTTTATACGTTGTCTTATCGTCAGGTGGTGGACGGTCAGAAAGTAGTGCATTTGATTGAACACACGCCTACTGATGTTGACGACAGACCGCTAGAACACGTCTACATATCCGACTGTGGTCTGATATCGACGCAACCATATTATGTGTCGGATGATCCTTACGAGTAAGTTCAATTGAAAATAGTTGTAAAAGTAACAAAACAACTATTAATTGTACAATACATTAATCAAAAAAAGGATGTAGGTAGCTAGAAATAGTTTTACAGTTTTATTATAATTAAATTCTACTTAATTATTAATTGTTCAAAATATTATTTTTTTCTAGTTTGTGGGCGTGGATCAAGGCCTCTGCGGTACCACTCACGATGTCTTTTTCAATTCTTGGTTTCTTTCATTGGATGATAAGAAAAATGGAAATATAAGGGATGGGAGGATTTTAAAAATGATTTTGGAGTACCTACTTCATAAATTAAACAATAAAATTTTCTGTTTTAGTCTTTATTTCTTTGTTATTTACATCGTGACCCTTTATAAGAGCAGTTTAACTAGTTTATCTTACGTCAGGTAAATTAATGTTCTAAAATTGTATAAAAAGCTTAATTAAACGTTTTTTGATATAATAAATAATAATTCTGATTTCAACATTTTCCAGTAGTACAGCATATACGTTCAATGTACGTTGATAAGGATATATTCTTATTATAATCCAATAGGAAGATATATATTTTAATAACATATCTAAAACAAGTTCATTCGAGTGACTAGGTAGTACAATAAATATTTTGTAAATTTAACCGAATACATTTTGAAGCTGTTTAATATTTTATTCTTGTTAATTTTCGTGTCTATGATATTCTATTTGATATTCCTTAAAATTACAATTTACAAATGTTTTTTCAAATCATACCCTAAGGGCTTTTGATTATGGCGTAACGACATTAGCCGACACACGGCTATTAGCAACATATTTTAAACGTTATCTCGGTTAACACCTAGAACAATGTTAGTAACATTTTGAGCGTTTACTATGAAGTTTCCGGAAATCACAGATACAAGTACAGGACGAGTGCAGTGAGTAGTGTGAGTGTAGCCGGCGTGTGCGCGTGCGCGGCGTCGGGAGCGGGCGGCGGGCGCGGCGGGCGCGGCGGGTCGGCTCGCTGTGACGCAGCGGCGCCGCACGTGCGGCTACACGACTCCCACGCGCTGCACACCGAGCACGCGCTGCTCGGGACCGCCTCGTAGAACACACGCGCGCGGTGACCTGCACGTACCACATACAGTTGTAATCATACGCGCAGTTGTAGATTTAAAGGAAAATAAGAGCAAATAGAAATAAACGAATTTATCAGTGGTTCGTAATAAAAAACCGTAATATGAAAAAGTAGGTTTACAATTAAGTATTCGGGCTTACAAATATTGTTAATTACAAGAATAAACATTATAAAATTAAACTTTTTAAAACCACGTTTTTAAGATCCTGGATATCACGCAGCAGTACTAGAGTGTTAGCTAATTCAATTAAAACGAGCCCAAACACGTTGTATATCTCAAGAGTTCCAATGACCACCTTCCGAATCAATCATCAGATCAGGGCCATTTTATCATATTATTGCATTGTCGCGCGATGTAAAATGTCAGCTCAATCGGAAACCGGGAAGCTTATCAAATTTAACTTGCAAGATTTAACCCGAACTTACATAGTTACGTCCAGTGCAAGTTAATATATAGCATTTTAGAAATATTAGAATAGTAAATAAATACAGACTGGAGTCGTATAGGTCGGTGAGTGTGACCCAGGCGGGTCGTTGGTGCGCGACGGGCAGCACGCGCGGCGCCGACAGCGTGGCGCACCGCTCCCCGCGCGACGCTCGCACCCAGCCCAGCACGCGCGCTCCCTCGCTCGACAGACGCGCGCTCACCACGTGAGACGCTGACTACAACAACAACACACAATTTACTACTTTATTGAAATGTGGTATTTTAGAGGAAGAGTGGTAAAATAGACTTACGGTCAGTTCCGAAATGGTGTTTATGTCGGCCAAATATCCAGATGGTAGTTGAACGGTCATTAACACGAGACCGCTCTCTGTGTCATTACTCTGGGAGACATACCTGTAAAAGTATAAATAATCGTAAATAACCGAACGCACAACAAAATGATAAGATTTGTGATAGATGTAAGTATGTACCCATAGCAGACGGAGAGCTGCAGCCTGTGTTGCGTGGAGCGCATGTCTCGTCGCGGGTCGAGCGTGTAGCGCGGCCAGGGCGCAGTGACGCGCGTCACGCCGCTCGCCCGCACGCCCACCGCGCACACGCCGCGACCCTCCGACACCGCGCTCGCGTTCACAGGACCCTTGCCACTCACACGGATCTAAAACATCCCAAAACAATATAAAATTAACCAATTACAATACCTAACCACTTTGTAATAAATATTTATTTTATTTTAATAATTCATTTGAAATGTAACTCACCGATTGTGTTTGGATATTAAGCGCATTATTTTCACCAATCTGGAATTGTCGAGTTTCTTCTGAACCAGTAACGTTTACTGAGATCCGTAATTTGGAAGATGACCTAATAGTTTCAGCAAATTGAGCTATAGCGTCCACCTGAGCAAAAATAGTTTTTCGTTATCTGCATGCACTTCTAATTTATTATTTTAAATCAATATTAAATACATACAACGTCAGGATCAGGATCGGTCGGGGAGTACTGCAGTAGATAGTTGACTACTGGAACGGATTCGTCGACGAGTCTTGCAGCGAGCATGCTGCGGAGAGTCCACGCAGCCGTCGTTAGCGATACACTGTTGAACTTCAACCAGGGGTTACGGAGCTCACTGGTCGGAGGTCTACGACTCCAATACATGAATCCGTCTGAAACAAAATCATTATTGTATACTATTATATAAACTAAATAATTTAATAGGAATGATTATAAATTTTACCTTTAACAACGGAATATTTGTTAATGTCCTGTAGTGCGAGTGTAGCGTACGAATGTTGCACCGCAGCGAGCGCCGCGCTCGACAGCGCTAGTGTGTACGCGTTTGACGCCGAAGTTACTTCACTCGCTACGTAGTTTACTGCTTTGTTAATGTTGTTTTTGTACAAAGTTTCGCTTCCCTATGTAACACAATAAAAATATAATTTAGATTTGTTGGCTTATTATTACGGAAAGTGTAGTATTTTGTACGGCTACTTGGTAATTGGAATATACCGAAATTGACTTCATACCTTAGTCTGTTGCAACGCTAGTAGTGCATACGCCGTGAGTGGCAAGGAGTCCTGCGCTCTCGGATCGTTCCGCGTGTCAGAGTGCCACGAGCCGTCCCCGAGCTGCTCCTGTGCGAGCCACCGCGCCGCACCTGCGGCCGCGCCGCTCGACGTCGACACGTACTTGCCGCACCGAGACAACCAGCGCAGGGATACTGCTGTCATCCTGATATAATGATGTGTTTTACTAAATAGATTCTTGAGGTATCTCAATAAAGTTCAGTTCTTTAGATAAGATAGCTATGAATAAAATTAGCAACAAGTAGGTGCAAGTCAGATACCTAGTCATTGAAGCCTAATGATATTAAAACGTCGGCGGTGAGTGCTAATAAAAGTGTCAATTCATAGTTATGTAAATTACAACTTTACGGGTACCTAAGCAATAAAATACATACCAAGGATCACCTTCAGCCTCACTATCAGTTTCTGGTGCAAACGATCCGTCTGCACGTCTGTACGCCATCAAACGCTGATATCCAATCGACGCTAATGCTCCCATTTCTTTTACAAGACTTGCTTCTTCTTGACCGGTAGTCTAAGAATACAAAATAATATGTTAAAAGTAAAACTAAATTAGTCATTATATTAATTAATGAAATACAAAAGTAGGTAATAAAAAAGTCTACATCAACATGTGAGAGTGTAAGCAACACGTGGCTTACCTTCAAATAGTCAAGCAACACACAAGCTAACGCGAGCGGTCTGACCGCGTGCGGCGGGTCAGCGGCGGGCGGCGGCGAGCGACGAGCGGCCTGCACCGCGCTCGCGAGCAGATCGCCGGTGGTCTGCAGCGCCACGCTGGACAGGCGCACGCCAGGCGCCGCCTCCAGCGACACGTTCGCACGACCCACGCCGCGACGCGCGTCCACTATACTCCATATCCACACGTCCTCTTCGTAACCATCCTATGTATTATGAAGATTTTAGTATTATTCTTTTCTCAAACTAAGGACTATTACAATTTAGGGTATTGTACCGACAAGAAAATATGACATTTTTGTACATGCTATGATTAAAAACAAGATATTATGATTTTGAGTGATCTTTTATTAATAAAGTATTCAGAGGGACATTTTTTCAAATTAATTTATTTTTACTCAAGAGCTCAACCATTCAAGAGGTAAAGAATAAAATTTACAAGTGCTACCGTGATAAGCCATGTTTAAGTAAAATAGATTATTGACAAGCAGCACCGTGTGTAATATTAAATTCGAAGCTGCTTCTGCATGAAAAAGTAACTAAAATCCTTACATTAACATGTATAGTCCTGAAGAGCGAGTCGGACACTCCGTTCCCGGTGGCTTCGACGATGATGGGTGCGTCTCCGGTGCGGACGGCGCGCACGAGGAAGGCCGTGCTCGCCGAGCCGCGCGCCGGGACCGTCACGCGCTCGCGACGGTATAACTCTATCCCTAACAAAGAATAAAATGATTTTTTTTTGTTGTGATCACTGTGACTTATGAGAACCTTACAAGCAAGTTTGGAGATTTGGGCCAAATTAGTTATTTGAGGTCTCTCCATAATTTAACATATTTTGATAAAGTAGATTTAAATAGAAGATTGTCAAAGTTTTAACTGAAGCCAAAACTAAAATTTAAGGAATTTCTCTTCTAAAAAATTTGGCGTAACTACTTTAGTGGTTTTATTTTACTGGTAGTATTCGGGTATAAAAGTTATACGATGCTGGTTTTGTTTAAACCATACTTACTTTTACCAGCATCGACGTCATTCTCCAATGGTTCGAATTCGAAGTACTGGTCAGTGTTGTAGAATGTGACTTCCACTGAAGTGTCGACTGCCAATGAAGTCTTCAATATAACGACTGCGGCGATCGCTTCACCCTTTTGTAGAGTAGCCGGAAGTTCCGCAGTTATAGACAACGGGACGGAAGTGACGAATTTCTTAGGTTCAGCGATACCCAGACCTAGGGTTGGGTGGACAGCGAAAGCACCAACTACAAACTCTCCTGGAGTTTTTGGAGTTCGTCGTTCCTTTTTGCCTTGACCGTCATTTCTAAGAAACAAGTAAAACAGAATTAGATAATAGTCAATAATTATTCCTATCAAATAGTTTTTTTATTTTCTCGTAGATAAAAAAGCTTGTGGTCTTTACAGACAGTGCAGGATCGGTCGTTGTGGCGAGGTTTAGAGGAGGTCTATGTCCAGCAGTGGACGTTTTAGGCTGGTGATGATGATGAGGTAGAGATTGTTAGAGACAAAGGTAATAAACGACTGTTTCTACCCAATATTGAAGTTATCGACAGCCCAAGTAGGTTGCGGTGTGACGGTGAGGTAGTACCGCGGCGAGGGGGGCGGGGGGACGCGACTGAACGCGTACGGACCCGCCAGCGGCGCGCGCGTTCCTGTCTCTATGCTAGGATCTGATGCTGGACCTGGTACAATACAACACCGCAATTATTACAAAAATATGTCGCTTTTGAAAGATATTAATAGTATAAACTGGTTTGATACCTAAAACACTACACAACGCACTAAAAACATTAAAACTACCACCTACCACATACATACCAATACAGAAGTCTGTCGTATTAGACACATGCTCCATAGTACGAAGATTCCTTAATCCTACGACTCTTTCATTTCAAAACAGTATACCACTAAATACAGATACTTCTTCTGCTTAACACACTAAAAAACACATTACATTGGAACCAGCAAACTTGGCGTATTTCTGACATAGTTCCTTATTTCAGTAGGTATAGTAATTTAGTTGTTCATGATGTTTTTATTTCAAACAATGAAATTGAAATTCCTACTATTGATCGACATCACATAGAGCCTATGGCCGAACTGATGAAAAACACATTTATTGAAAATCATGTAAGTATCACACAATTTTATTATCTCAATTGCACCATTGATTTCAAAGCACAAGTATATTGACACAAGTGGACATTTTTGTAAAACAAATAGTTTTTTATGACTCACCATCATTGCTGTTTGGTACAATAATACCATCCGTTAGAATGACTAATCCCGAATTCTGTAATAAAAATATCGCTATTATTTCAACATTCCTTAAATAATAAGAACAGAAAAGATTTAAAAACTTACTTTGAACACGTCTGAGGCTGAATATCCTCCCAGATCGATTCCCATTCCCGGTAGATGATCTTCATTTTTAAACACTGAATGTTTTAAACCATTGAAACTCTCTACTTGTCGTTCGATCTGAAATATTATACTAATGAGACTAAGAAACCTCTAAGAAACGCAAACGTAGATACTTAGAGTTTTTTGTCACAACATTCCTAAATGATCTTAACTTTTTTGTAACAGAATTCCTAAAATTGGATGATCCCAACTTCAACATTCGCAACAAAAACGAAGGAAACAAAAACGTGAGATCTTACGAATACTTTACCTACTTATTTATTAGAAACTTTAGATTTATGATAAAGAAAATTCCTAAAATTGGATGATCTCAACTTCAACATTTGTAACAAAAACGAAGGAAACAAAAACGTGAGATCTTACGAATAGTTTACCTACTTATTTATTAGAAACTTTAGATTTATGATAAACACTTCCTACATTGTATTCAACTATGCAACCTTTACTATCCTTACTTCTTCATTGTCTTAGTTTTAATCCTTTATCTATCACTCTACTGTACTGTAAAGACGGACTACTTATCTGGGTTCAGATCTCCTCAGTAGTTTTATAATGTAAGACCATTCAGATTATACTATATTATTTCAAAAAATAATAAACAAACTTAAAGCAAACTAAATAACAAAAATATTATCGTAATGTATGCGTCGAAAACAAATTTGCCTCAGCATATTTTGTATTTAATTCAACGCTGGTTTTCAGACGGAGCTGAACTATAGGTATTCAGTAGCATTTACTTAAAAATAAAGAGACAATCAGTAAAGGCAATTCAAATCTACATGACAATTATAAATTGAATAATAAATAGATATGCTGTTCAAATGTTACATAAATAACTTTTGTTTATCTATATTACGTGTATAGTGTATAATATATAGAGTTAATTGCATACCGTATACATATCAAGTCCGTTCCCCCTTCCATCGTTCCCGCTGAGTCCCGCGACCACAGCGCTGGTGTCCTCCCCCAGCACCGCGACGAGCGAGCCGGTCTCCCCCGTCACTCGGAGGTCCACTGAAGTGTTGGGCTTCAGGGACGCCCCCGACGACGATATTGATGATAGAGATACCTAGTTACATTACATTTTAAGTTATATTAGGTAACAGTAGATTTGATTTAACTAAGTTGTTAATGCAGGGTAGATATGTAATCTATTCCGAACTGTAGTGAGGCGAATATTATATGAAAAACAACATGTAATATTTTTTTTTCACAATTGTTAGAACTTTCTTCATTGCGGGCTACCATGCTTTTATGTTATTCAAAAGTTGTATTTCGACAGGATATCCCACTTCGACTTGTAGAAGATTAAACAATGTCTACCTTGTTTAATTGACATAATATAAAAAATACAAAATAGGAATATTTCTGTCAAAGTAGTACAAGATTTATGGGATTAGATAGTTTATGATTAAGATTTATGAACTGTAATGAAAATAGAAGAAACTCACAAGTGTATTATTCAATTTAAACTCTACGTATAACCATTTCTTCGGTAAAGCTTTGGACAAAGATACGACACTTGTAATTAGTTACCTAAATTACCAAGAATTATTGAGAAATATAAATAAAAATATACAAAATAGTAGCGTAGAATACTTTACCTTGTGTTGTAGTAGATCTTTAAGTGGAGCATAAATAGCAGCGGATAGTACGTTGTTCCCGGCGTCCAGCGCGGGGTACCACGCCGACAACACACAGCCCGGACTCATCGCAGGAGATACGGGCACTTTTATATCTACACTACGACGGGGTGGACTTAACTACAAAGAATAAAAAATAATCTAAAGTGTATGGCTCTAGGAGTCGTTAAAGTCGTAGGATTTAAGAAAAAAGCTTTGCTTTTTGTTAGGATTTGTTATATATAGGTAGATTTTGGAAAACTTTTGTATAAAAAGACCCTAAACACCATTATAAGAAGCCAAACGTCTAGAGAAAACTCTACACGAATGTGTTACTGTAGTCAATTCATTAAACATCAGTATATTTTGAACAGTAGCTGCAATACACAAACTACAAAAAGAAATGGTTTTATTCCCCATCTACCTGTAGCTATGTTTTAAATAATTACAGTTACAGGTTAATATTCACTTACCTCTAAAGTTTTAGCTAAAACAATTTCCCCTCGTCCCACAACTACATAATGTAGGAGGTCCATAGCCTCAGTGGAAGTGATGCGCGCTCGCATCTCTCCTCCGGGAGATGTGGCTTCAGTCAACATTTCAATATTCAAGAATTTACCTCCAGAGTAATCATTTCGTTGTACATTCACTACTCTTTCGGTAACATCTTTGTATTTTACCTGGAAAATAATCTTTATTATACTATACATACTTAATTATCATAATCAATGTATTTAGAAGAAGTTTGAAAGTGGAGGATGGGATTATTAAACCTCCCCTCCAAAGGAAGTACTCTAAATAATGATTTTAGCGAATTTTGCTGAAAGGATACAATCCTTTATATTTGAAAAAAAAAAAAACAACTGCATTCAAAAAACGTCAAATCTCAATGAAATCAGCAGATGTGCTACCTTTTATAATCAGATTTTCCAAAAAAGTAGGAGCTTTTTAAAATTACACCCTGTATAAAATCTGTTTCAGTTTACTCACGACTAAATTAAGCGTAGAGTTGACATGTGCGGCGTCGGACATGAGAGTGTAAGTAGCGAGTCCGTCTCTGAGCGCTAGTGTTGTAACATTGACCGGAGCGCCGTCGTCCCACAGCCTCTCTACTGATACCTCGTCATCTAGCTTCATAATATGTCCTGAAGTATCTACTACTTCTATCTGTAAGAAAATTGAAACTTTTTGATTTTATCTAAACTCATTTTGTTTTCATTCAGTGAATTTCACTACATAGTAAAAAACAAAGTCATGTTTCGATGTTTTTCCCTATGTATGCCTAATGGATATCAATATTATTGAAGAGTAAACTTTACGTCTATAATATGCATAATGAGTAAGGAACGCTCAAAGTAGGCATAAAAAAATCTGAGCTCTTTGTTTTGCAGACGAAGAAACAGTCAGTTATATATCGAGTAGGGATTTTCTTACCTTAATGAACAATTAACTATCGGTTGATTTATAGTTATTTTCATCAATAAAAAAAGCAACGTAATTTATCTAGAATAGGTTATCTCTATAACAAACCTGAACAATATAAGGCAGTGTAGGCTTGAAATACTCCGGAGCTGTCACTTTCAATCTATAAGGAGTCCTCAGTAACAATATTCTCGAGGATATATTCTGTTTAATCAATGTATCTTTTTCTTCCAAGATAGCTTCTACTACAAGTGGTCTAGCAGCATCCTCTGCTAGATCCAGATCAGTTTTGAGATCGTAAGTGACCTGTACTTGTCCGTTAATGTCGACTACTTTTCTAGCTGGTGGACCGACGGACGGTTGCAGTAGTCCAGAGAAGAACACTGGGTATGCTGAGAATGTTACCTCACCACGGACTGGTAGACCGTTGAAATGTCTGCGCAAAATATGTTTTATGGTTAAAACTTGATTCCATTATACATAGACCCAATTCACTGGTTAATTTACATAGTTCAATAAATTCACGAGAATATTACGTGACTAGAGTGTGTGATAAAGTACGTAATAATCATCAATTTATTTTAAAACTATATCAACTTTTAGATGTTTGATTTATATAAAAATAAGTTGTTCGTATCTAAAATAGCGTGTTAAATCATCCATTAAGCAGCTACAGTGACATAACAATTTGCATTTATTTGCGTAAGAACTCAAAACATTTTTCAAGAAGCGCAGGCTCTCAGCTATTTATTGATTATGCTAATATAAACTGACAAGTAATCACGCCTTCGTGCCTTCACTGGCAATCACTTTACTGAACGGAAATTGTACATGTTTTTCCTTTTGTTCTTCAACAATCAAAAGAACATTTGCTTTATCAAAGAAATTCGATGAAAAATTAAAAATAAATTATATTGGCAGAACAAAGCATTCTAGAAAAACTTTTCTTTTATCCTTCATCATTCCGGTTGTGGTGATTACAACTTTCATTTTTCAAATCAATATACATTTTGTATGGACCGATTACTCACTTAGCCGTAACATTTATGTTAAATTTGCCGTCGCTGAAGAGCACCTCCTTCGGCATATTCATCTCCATCTGGAACTTGGGCAGCACATAGTCTGCCACCAGAATGCTCCTCGAATATTTCTGCCCACGTACTTCCACCTAATTGTTGATTACTCAATGTTATTATATGAATATTCGAAATGTTTGTGCTGAGGTCATCCGTTAGTGGGCGGCTCGGCTTAGACGATTTTGGAGGCCGTAATCCGTGGACTGTATCGCATAGACGTAATGATTGATGTTTTGCCTTATAATAACAACGCGAAATACATGTAAGATGGTCAAGATTTAAATGAAAAGGTGAGTTATCATTCATTCGAAAAAAAATATGATACATGATCAAAGTCACACATTGTGGATCTTCAAAATGCAACTATATATAACTATAATCTATAAAAACTTCCTCATTACTATTTTAAGTTAAATATGTATGATGTTCAACATTAAACTTAGTAAATACCTGTATCGTCCATTCTCCTAAAGCAGGTTCATCGGCTAATATCAACTCTTCACTGATAACACCTCTATCTAGGGCAAGTCCGGCCCATTCCCTTATAGATGAGCCGCCGGCGTCCAGAATACTTATGTCTATTGTACCTGACAGAGGTATTAGATGCCTAAAACGTAATTTCAGTCTTAAAATAACCAAGTATTAAAGAAATTAATTTATAAGTAGCTCTATGTAATTAATGTTAATAAATCACATCACTTAATATAGCAGTAGCAAACAACCTTCTGAGTATATTCATTTTTATGTAAATAAAAAGTAGTTTCTATTATATTCGACCTCGATAAAAAGTAAAAGTATACATGTGTGTAATTGTTATTTGATTTTACCTACAAAATTTTCATCTAGAATATACAGAATGAGAAATTTTGTGCGAGAAGAAAGCCATCATAACTTGAAAAATGAATAATTTAGTTAAAAATAAAGCAAGCAAAGTTAGTGCAAGTAATGTTTTTAAATGTGTAGCGAGATAGTTAATTTGTTTGTGAGGTTGTTTGTTTCATTGTTCGTGATCGTCTTATAGTGATTGAGGTTCTGGTTGTGCTCATCGAGGTTGACGACCGCTTTGTAATCACACGTAATCTCACGCACACAAACTTTCTTGTATCGATGATGGTATCGAAAACGAAAGTAAGTTTTGCTTCATTGACAATTAAAACGAAGTCAGGAAAACGTTTATTTTCTATTAGAAGATCCATAGTGGTTAGAGATTACTTTATGACGCTAACATTACAAAGTAACAAGTTACAATTACTTTTAATTGCGAGTACACCGGCTACATATGGTAATGTTACTTCACTAACCAAGCACCTTACATAACACTTACTTGTCCAAGGCGACAGCCCTAAAGTTAATGGTGTCACCGGGCTTGTAGACTCGTTTGTCTGTTTGTATAAAAACGCAGAAACTTCTCGGTTGGTAGGTTAGTGGCGCGGAGGAAGAGAATAGCGGTCCTGAGGTGGAGCGCGCTATCAATGAGTACCGACCCGGCCCTGGGTCGCCGATCTACAAAACCATTGTCACACTAATCACATCTTGCGGTTATATTTTTTTTCAATTGAGGCTTTTCTTGGACTATTTTAGGCTGTGACGTTTTACACGAGGTTAAAGCAGTGGCCACAGTGCAGAGTGTAACATCAGGAGAATAGGATCTACCTATCTATCTATAATCTATGTATGTTTAAGGAAAACATTTAAAGGAAAACTCGTGTAATAATACACCTAGTTAGCAGCATCGAGTTCTCGATCACAACCTTACCTAAGTTTAATTTTGTTTAAATTTTCAAATAACACAGATATGATTGGCTTAACTTACGGATAAATCTATAAGTCTAGATGCAGCGGCTGGAACTTGCACTTCTCGACCCTGGGAAAACTGCTCCCCATTTTCTTTTCTTCCTTCCACCGCTACGTATAATGTGTACGGTTGCGATCCTCCGCCTATCGCTACACTGTATGAACCGAATGGCCGTAAAATTTGCGGGCCAACTACCGATATACTAGAAAAGAAATACCAATATTAGAATAGGTAGATTTTAGCTCGGAAAAATCTAGTAAAAAAATAAATTGTGTAACTCTACCTACCATTGTACTAAAGCTGGTATGCTTAGAACTAATAAAATAATGCTCTTGAATTTTTCAGCCATTGTGGGTTCTGAAACAGTAACATATGAAAAAATTAAAATTAGTTGAGACTTTTATGGTAAAGGTAAACACGTAACTTTGATAAAACTCTATCAGATTATCATTTGATTTCGGTTCGACATTTTTGTTCTACATGGCCTTTATCAATAAAAATCGTGACCATCAGTAATGGACTGAGTGTTGAATCTCCTATTTATAGTAATAACATAACTACATACGTTTACATCTTATCGAATTCCTTATGATTATAATTTTATTATTAAGACACAGACTATTTTTAAGACAGACTATTTTTAATCGTTTTATTTAGTAGTAGAGTAATAATATGCCAGTAAAGTAAGTATACTGTGTAGGGTACGACCAGGATGCACCGGAGCATACGCTTGCTGTCTGCCCCGCATGGGAGCAGCAGCGTTGTGCCCCGGTTCAACAAATAGAACAGGACTTGTCGCTCCCGGGCGCCGTAGCATCGATGCTTGGAAGCGACGAGTCCTACTACTACGGACTTATATTACAAAAACATTCATTAAACGTTGCTTCTTAGTAATCTAACTATTACATTTATTGCAGAGTAAAAACTGCATATTCTCAACGAGGAACTTAAATCAGTACCCACCTAGAACTCTAATAGAGAATGAGCAAATAGTTATTATATTAAAATTGCGAGTTATCTTAGCACAAATAATAAATGAAAGAAACAGAATTAATTTTACGACATAATATTTTGAATAATAAAAGATCGATACATGCACTTTCCTTGAAAGCCTGCTTCTGGTCATGCTCTGAATATCGGTGAATGCATCCTATATTTCGCAACTCGCAGTAAACTACACAAGATTGAAATCAATGTTCTCGTGCTTATTTCATTTCATTCATATACTTACGAATCTATGATATGTTTCAGGTAAGTGTGAATTAATACTTTTAGGAAGTTATGTATGTTTGACCTTCTCTTTCAAAGTACGCAAAAAATGCAAATATTAATAATCATATGATTTTATCTATGACGCATTCCATTTCCAACCTAGTACAGTATTTTTTCGAATGCACTGCGCTATTTGTAGTGCATACAACTATATCTATGTTTTGACTATCAATTAACACATAGATTCAGGAACCTGTAGAAATTAATAATTATATGTACTTCTTTTATTAAGAAACAATAGTGGTGGAATTATAAGTAACACATTCAATTGATGTATTATGTTTACAATGTTCTGTCCTTGCGGCCCAGTATGTGACTCAGTATTTATATGTCAACATTTGCATGGGCGGAACAGCCTTCCTCAACTTCTAATGAAAATGTTGTGAATATAATTGAAACACTCAGTATTTAGTATTTTAGAGGTCAAAAATATGAGACTAGTTATTGGAGTAATGAAATATAACGAAGAAATGAAAAGAAATATAGAAATTAGAAGCTAAAAACTAAATTTGATGATATATTTACTAGCTTAAAGTATTGTAAACAAAGCTAGAAAAGGTGTAACTTGAGAAAATGAACTTTCTCCTAAAAGTACAAACAGAGCAAATAGCAATGTACTACAACCAGTGTTTACCTCCACCACAACAAAACAATCACTCGCAGCACTCAGAAGCATAACTTGCTTTACTTCTTTTCATCTAATACTCGACGAAATCAAATGGATCTTTAAAATTTTGTATTATTAAAATAAAGATGCAAAATGCATCGACTGCATTACAATTTATAGCCATTTATGTCCGTAGCTGAGAATCTGCTTGAGTCACATAAGAGCAAGTTTTAAATTATAAAAATAGAGATTACGTAGCTATACATAACTTAAGATTGGCGCTTTAGTAAACTTACCTCACTGAAAATATATTGTACACTAACACTTAACTTATACTTAAAATATGTAACTTAACACTATAATATCACAGATCGTTTCATTCGGATGCACATAGTTCGTAATAAGTGTGAAGGTGCGACGGAACCGGTCGCAGTGCAATGTTACAACTGACTGTATATTGCGAGTGACGAGGCGCCCACGCAGGCCGCAGGTGGGGCGCCGAGAAGCCTTGCGAAAACCCATCGGTACAAATCCGTATGTACCAGCTGCCTAGCTACCTGTACTACTTCCAATACTGAGAACGAGAAACCGCTATGAGAAGTCATCTAAATTGCATTAACTGGAACCTTTTGAAAAATCTTATGTGCATTTACAAAAAATGTCCTTACTAGTATATTTTATTCGAGAAGATCTCAGGCTATTGATAAAATGAAAACTTGATTTTTACGTCACTACTTACTTGATTTTACTTCATTATAGGTAATATGGCCATATAAGTTTGCATAAACGATATATCGCCGACGTTACAACTTATACTTACATAATATAAAGTAGATCAAATATTATTTAACATCTTTGACATAATTACATTCCAGTCGTGATCAAAAACTAAAAGATTTTGTACAGTTTGGTATTTTCTGGATTCGCGGTCTGATGTGGAGCTCACACATTCTTAAGAACCAGTTTCTATACCATGCATGTAACATCAACAACAAGTGGTTTATCACAAACAAGTCTTTCAACTATACGTTGTGTAAAAAGTAGACAAATAAAATATGACATACAGATTGATCTGATAAAACCACAATTTAGTCTGTTTTTGCATCTGGAACAAAGCTTGGTAAACCAGTTTTGGTTATAAAAACTGTTCAAACCATACAGGTAACTCCCACGGCATTGTTTCCTAATGATACTCCATGCCATATACGTACACCTCAAAGATGTATTATTGACTCATGTGGGCTTAACAATTATGACGCGGTTGTTTACGTTGTTTGATTTGGAAAAAAAAGGAAATAAAATCTTGTGAGCACTCTGAAACTTTATTCAAAATATTATATAACTAATATTACGTGACTAATCTAATCAGCCAGAAAAATGTCTATCGGACAAACATTTGAACTGGTATTGGCCGGAGGAGGCGTCAAACTGAGCTTGGTCGGAGTACCGTTATTGTCATTCGCGTGCACTTTTGCAGCGAGCACTGCGTTATCTGATAGAGCTGCGGCCAATGCTCTCTCTAACTTTTCGTTACCAGCTCGTTCAGCTTCCAAGGCACTTCTAAGTTCTTGTACAGTTTCTTCATCGTACTCCATTTTAGCAAATATTGTATTGGTATTTGACAATCGATGTTGCAATTCAGCAACTAAGGTTTTTAATTTGGCGATTTCAACTGTAATAAAATTAAACATTAATTAGAATGTGAGATTAGGCATTTACTTTAAAAGAATAAGATTATCGAAGTGTTTACTATTAGCAGTATAGAGTTCTCTAGTAGTATGTTGTAACTCGGCCGCAGTGAGTCGCCTCTCCCGTGCGTGCGCGGCGGCGGCTAATCTCGCTCGCTCTCGTATCTCGGAGCCGCCCGCAGCTGATCGCTCTACTCGACGCAATTCGTTTTCTAATTGACTTGCTTCTCTAAAATGGATTTTCGAAGTAATATCAATTTCTAATGTTATTGAAATTCTAATGACTGTTCAATCAATCATACTTGATGATGATAGTAATAGCATCAAATACAAAGTGTGCCAGAACAAACCAGTCATTGAAGATTTTATGAAAGTTTACTTTAGTAGAATTGGTAATAGGTAATACAACGGTCAATACCTACCTCCGAGCATCCTCTGTGGCGCCGTTAATCCTTTCTTGTAACTCTGTATATTGCCGTTGCAATGTGGTATGACATGACTGTAAAGGCCTAAGTTGTTGTACTTCTCGTTCCAAAGAACTCACTTGTTCCAACAACTCCGAATGGCGTTCTTCTAGAAGCTTTCGTTGACGTTCCTGTGTTGCATTTTTAGCTTGTTTGGATATTAACGGATAAAATACAAAGGAAACTTGGAGTGAATGTGGAACCCAAACAAATAAAACAGAAGCACTTCAAAAATCAATTGTCGTTCCAACATGTGCAATTCGTATTAAACCTACTTCAATATTTTTAAAATACTTAATGAAACTGTAAATATACTGTACGGTGTTTTATTAAAATGTCTGTTATTATATTTTATACCAAAATTGTTTAAGATACAAACAGCCAGATCTAAGTGCAGTTTGAGTCCAGCGATCTGTTCATGAGCAGCGGCGAGTGCGGCGGCGGCCTGCGTGGCGCCGGCAGATGTCGCCGCGGCGCTGTTCCTAGCCTCCACAGCGGCACGATCTGCCGCATCACGAGCACACTCTGCAGCTTCCGCTCGCGTAGACTCAGAGCGAACAGCTTCGCGAAGACGCACTTCCGATGACTACGATGGTTATTATTTGGTTAGTCAAGTTTTATAAATGTATCTTAAGTCGAAAGAAACTAGATTTCAGCGATATTAATTAATTATTATAAACAAAAACCCCTACCTTTAAAAAGCTTACTATAAAAACCTGTAACCTATTTTAAAAGTTCTATCTAACGATCTTCGGGATCTTCCACTCGATGGAGAACGCGAAAAAAAGTTTAATTCTGACTTCAAATCAATTTTTTTTTTAATTATACAATACTAGATGACCCGCGCAACTTCGTCTGCGTTACAAAGGGGTTCAAAAATTGTAGCCTATATAGGCACGCGCCGCCCGGCGCAAACAACTACGACCCTGCATTTTACATTTGTAATATCTTCAGTAATATTCACTTAAATTACATGCTGTAAAAAGCATATTGATCTATAATAAATGCACAATTTATTTAAGGTACTTAATTGGATAAGGATTAATGCTGTATTGTTTAAAATCACTTCGTAAATAACCATTTTTTGGTAAAGAATAAAAATGGTTATGCTGGGTTATCCCTAAGAGATAGACATATACCATCGCGGACTTTTTTGTTGAACTTTTTAAGGTGAACAATACTGTAGTACATTATTTTGGTCTATCTCGTGGGGTTCAGCCAGCGTTTGCAATATAAGCGCAAAAAAACGTGCTTATTTACGACATCACATTAGAAACCTTTAAATTTATCAGTGTTTCTCTACTATATTATGCATTTATTATACATACAAACCTTCCTTAAGAATCACTCTATCTATTAAAAAAACCGCATTAAAATCCGTTGCGTAGTTTTAAAGATCTAAGTATACATACAGACATACAGCGAAAGCGACTTTGTTTTATACTATGTATTGATATTAATATAATGTACAATTTTTATTTAAAATTATACATTATAAAAATTACATAAATATTTATACAACGTTTCTAGTGTTCATAGTTTAGGTACCCAAAACACGGGTGTTTATTTACGGCAGTAAAATTACTTCATGATGACGATTTTATCGTAGCGTTATCAGAATGTAAAATATTAAGCAAGTTGAATGTACCTACTTAGTATTGTAACTAAGTAGGTACATTTAAGTACAGATTTTTATCAGTTCCAATCAATAGACAAACGGAGTACGAATAGTTGTAGAGCGAATTTAAGGCCAACACAGCTGTTTATTTTAGTTATTTTCACTACCTGCATGGTATGGTATGTATAATGTATGTATACCAATGTTCTACTTCCCTTTATGGGATCAATAATAAATACGTTAGATATGTAATGCTCAAAGGTGTTAGAATATATAAACGTCATTAGTAATTAAGAAATATCACAATTATTTTTGGTTACTCACATGTACTATTCGGAATTCTCCTATGAGCTCAATGAATTGTTGCTCTAACGATTCAAATTCAGGTGCGCTTCCGCCCATATTAAATTAATACATACAATCTTAATACTTTGATTACGTACTTTTAAATGTAAATTCACAAAAACCGCTTTATTTCAATTAATTTAATAATAAATAAAATACTAAAAATGTAACATTTAGATTTTAGAACTAGTTTTCTAAATAAACTCAATATTTCAAAAAGCGCGGGATACAATAATTTAAATTTAGAATATAGTTTTAATTTTATTTTGGCAAAGGTATCCTATGATAGAAAAGTGTAATATAAAAATGATTACCTATAAGTCGCAGGATTTTTTTGTGTATTTTTTTAAGAATATATTTTTAGGAATTATAAATTAATATAAGTATTTAATTTTGTAAACATAAATGACTATCGAAGTTGAATAAAAATAAAACGACTAATGCGACGCGACCTCTAGCTATTTCTTTTTTCATTCTTTTATACTGACCCGTTTATTACTGAAATCAACAATTCATCATCAAGACAAGATTTTATGAAACTTTAAAAAATAGATATTAGTACGAAAAAAAAACGTACAATTTCAGTTTACTATCTTTTTGGCTAGAAGTAGCAAAATAAGGATGCCAACTTCAACAATAATATTTTTGTTATTGCAAATATTGTTTATCCTTAATCAAATTCCCATTTTTTAATAAACACTAATCTGAAGAACTTCAAAGAAAATAATATTTCAGAAATAATAACTTGTAGCGTAGCATAAAACCGTAACAATTTTCAGTTGCTTTAACTGAAATAATATGTCAATTTTCATAGTGGTTAACAGGAGCAGACAGCGTGTGAGGGGAATATTAAAGAAGAGGGAAGGTTGTTATCGTCATGCTTAGAAACGGATAAAAGTATATAAAGGATGGCTTGCGGGAAATTATTCCACTTTGACGCCGTCTCCAGATCCATCGGGACGTCAGTAGGTATCTGGACATTTTCATTTTCTAGCGATAGCAGCTGCTGTTGCTTGTTTACCTAATTTATTAACAAGTAGTTTATTTACGATTTCAACGTAATAATATTAAGTCCGTACTTTTTTCAGATAAAAACACCACCAAAATGCGGATCGCAGCAGTGGTAATGTTGGCTGTAACAGTCGCTCTGACATTCTGCATGTACAGCTGTGATGGGGCCAATCTTCACAGGCTCCAACCCGACGACGATGAAGACTTCCGTTCGCATTCCCTGTATCGCGACTACGGTCTAATTAGAAGCAGAGTGATTAGAGGAGATGATGCTTTTGACGACTACGGACATCTGCGGTTCGGTCGCTCTGATGAATGACACGCACGCTCTGCCGGTCGGCACAAGCACAGGCAACGATCGTCAGCCAAAATATGTCCCTAAACAATTTATTATTAACCTAAAATTTTCTTAGCTACTCTATCTAGAACGGATTAGTACGACTGAACGTGGAATATGGCTGGTAAATTTTACGTTCGGTTGTATCTTTCTGACTAATGTTAGTAATCTTATTTCTCTTAAACAATAAAGGTAAACTTATTCAAGTTAAATGCATTGTAATTATTGTTTTATTTCAATTGACTGATTTAATCTGCTTCCTTTACACATGTATGAATATCGCTCATGAACCTATTTTTCAATATAAATTTATTACATCCAACAATTTTTTATGGCCCTGATACTTCTAAGGTTCATTAGGGACTGTTACTAGCCATTACTACTACTAACCATTACATGGATCCCGAGCTAGTACGCCTACTCAGGCAATAAAAAACACCGTAGTCACTTCCTATCATTGGATCAAAGGATGATTTGTGTTAAAATTTCGTTGTGTTATAACACATTAAAAGTTGAGTTTCTTAGAACCATATCGGTATCTAAAGTAATGTTAGGTATATCTACAAAAGGTTGGACTTCTTATTTTGAATTAAAATAACAGTACCCAAATTACTAAATTGTTAGCAAAACTATTTTAGATCCTCCCCAGCCCTGTTTTATGTATCTTTTTATTAGTAGTTTTGATGTCTACCGATTAATACCTACTTGGTGTAATTCTGAAATGCCCGGGAAAGTACTGCAAGTAGTAATTTGAATTTTGCAGAAAGGAAATATTTCACTATTCTTTGAAAGAAACAAAACTGCAAACTATTTACTAGAGAAGTACTCTCGTCGCAGTATTATTTGTAATGTTGACTACATTACACGACGAGAGTCCTTAAAATAGAAATTATTGTCAATATTTCAAAATGTACTGAAATTGCCAGTAATTCTTATTCTGTAGTATTCATAGAGCCAGCAACAATTTAAATATAAAACTGCACTAATCTCTGAGGTACAAAAATAGTAAAGGTTGATTTAAGGAAGGTTTTAATAAAACAAACGAGTGTTTTAATAAATGTAATATTAAATAATAAATACATTTGAAGACAGTTACACAATGAAATATAGTACTAATTCCAATTTCATTTCATAAACTGGGTGACATAATCGTGATGGTATGAGCTGATTCCTCGAATACTATTCTCCAAAAAATGTTGACTATTTTATTAATATTTCCCCATGTAATAAAAACCGTAATAAAATAAAACTATAATAAATATTTGTAATAAAAGTGTACGTCACTATTATGGAATTTAATATTATTAAAGTTATTGTAACGAATTGTACTGTTGGTTGTATTCGTTGTACTAGTTCTAATTATTTTAATATCACTACTGCGGCGACATTTATACTCAAACGACGGTAAAAATATTCTGGAAATAGTTATTTTTGTATTTTGTACTTCGGGTTTTTTCACACTTATTAAAACTACCATGAGTGAAATTTGTGTTTACTGTTTTGTTTAATTTAGTTTTTTATAAGTAAGAGTACTTATTTATCAATGTATAGAAGCTCTCATACATACTACTGTAGTCTACGTTCAGTTAACGTTTTTTTGTTTCATCATTATTATTGGAGTAAAAAGTCATGGTAGTTTTATAAATTTGCAGATCTTCGGGTATGCTTATTTACTTACAATACAGAACAATCGACAAAAAAATATTAATCGAATTACAATATTCACATTTATAATATTAGGCACATATAATATCACTACGTCTATATTAAATTAATATGAGACTAGTTAGTTGCTCGCCTATTTCTAAGATTATATTATAATATAATGTATTATAGTTATATTAAAACATAACATCGTTAATTGTACTTGGTGAAAACGAAGCGTATTTGAAAAGAAAATCTTTGAAATTCATTATCATTTTATCTAAAACGATTATATGTATAAGCATAAATATATAATTTATGTACTTAGTAAACAAGTTAATTCATAAGAATATAAATATATTATGTTTATTTTAACAACGTTTTTTGATAACTATTCAATCGTTTATTCTTCTCGTAATATTCAAGTTCAAAAATCACTTCTAGAAGAAACTGTTTACAAGATGTCCCTTTTTTGAACGTTGCCGAGTAGAGCCTGAAAACATGAAAGTTAAATTGTAATTTTAAAATTATTTATAATAAAATAGAATAAGTAATAATAAAATATTGTTGTTTCTGTACCTTGTTAACAAAGTTGACGATGGCGGTGGCGGGTTGTTCTGGTTCTAGTTCAGCGAACACGTGGCACTGGTTGTCGGCGCCCGATACTGAACGAGCCACGAACGCGAATATACGCCTGAAATAAACAGTACGTAAATGGACAATTGTCTAAATATTTATTAAACTAGATGACCCTCGCAACTTCGTCTGCGTCACAAAGGGGTAAAAACAGTACTCTTAATGCTGTTGCGATATTATTTGCGCGGCCCGGGGAGAATTCATGTTTTATACTCGTAATAACTTATAAACGAAAAGTCCGATTGGAATAAAACAAAAAGTAATTTACTTCTACATTAATACTCTTGATAACATAATACTTTATTTGGATAAGGATTAATATAACAATACTAATTTAACGTTAAATTCATTCTTCGGACGATTTTTTTTTTTAACATAAAAGCAGTTGTTGTGACTAAACTATGATAGTTAGATATATGCTGTCGCGGACTTTTTTGTTTGTCTTCAATAGACCTAGAAACCCGTAGTACATCATTTTGTTATATTGTCAATAGTTTTTGCAGCGTACGCATAAATAGGTTTTCAATTATTCACTTGTGTTACATATTCGATATTTTCATACGGATCCCTAATTTTTTTGAAAATAAAATATAGCCTATAACCTTCCTCGATAAATGGACATTCCAACAGTGAAAGAATTTTTGAAATCGGACCAGTAGATCCTGAGATTAGCGTTACAAAGGGGTTCAAAAATTGTAGCGTATGTGTTATTCTGATGTATATATAAGCTATATTGTGGTAAAGTTTCATTCAAATCCATTGAGTAGTTTTTACGTGAAAGAGTAACAAACATACATCCATACATCCATACTTACAAACTTTCGCCTTTATAATATATATTAGATTGTAATGCAATACTAACTTGTCAGTAACATTTCCATTATCGTTATGGTTGTATCTCCTCTCGTCGGGGTCGATCCCGGCGTAGGAGACGGCGGCGGCGGGGTAGTGGCGCCGGAAGAACAGCTTGCGAGCCGCGTCCGTCAGCGTGATGCCGCCGCCGAACACCTTGAAGTGGACCACGTGACCACCGCCCTGAACACACACACACAAAATATTATAGTAAAATGCAGATTAAGAGTGATCAAAATATTAAAAAAATGAACAGCTTCATTCTTTGTCATTGATTTTTCGATTGAATATTTAAGTTGAACCCGAAGAGAATCGAGTTGTATATTGCATACGCCCTAGCTAATTTGCACTGGTTAGGAACTTATGTGTTACCATTCTGTAGAAAATGAGAGTAGATAATCATACGATAATATATGGTCTTGATTCCGAAATTTATTCTTTACAAATAACATTTTAACTTTCCTTATAGGAACGATGTCGAAGATAGCATATAAAGCCTTCGTTATTTACCTTCTTGTTGAGTATATTTCCGACGGCCCTCTTGACGGCGGCGGGTCCGGTGAGCGCCTCCGTGTTCTCGGCGCCGAGCAGCAGCACGTGGCACGCCGCGCCCGTCGCCAGCAGAGCGCGTGCTGCCGCGTTAGGATTTCCGCCTGACCATGGATCCCTGATAACACACACGTACATTAATATTACTTGAACCTAATTTCAACTTAGAACAGAAAAATAAATAAAAAATTGTTTTTTAACAATGTAGTTCAATGTCCGGCTCGAAGGACCAAGAAATCCATAATCGCATCTAAATGTTGATTTATTAAATTATTATTGCTTGCTAAGTTATTAGTAAGCTTGCATGAGTAAAATATCGTTTAATACCACGCTGAAAGTTTGTAGTTTAGACTTTAGAGAATATGGCAGTAATTGGATTTGTTTACATTTTATAACTTCTGAATATGTGTCATTAATTGGGCCACTTTAAAGATATTTAAGGCCTGTCGACAATATTCTCACCTGTCAGGCAATCGTAACGGCACGGGCAAGGCCAGCGGTGTCACCGAGTGTTGGTACACGAGCGCAGACAAAGAACTGAAGACAGGTTCATCAGGCGACCCCCTCAGTCGGACCCCCCTTGGCGCCCCCTCTATGAGGAAGTGTCGGACCCCGCCCCCCGCGCGCACCGCCAGACCAAACGCACCCGGGAACGAGTTCGAGTCACGCACTATGAATGATCCTTCTTCTAACGTTTGTAGAGCTGCCACCGCTGTGTAAAGAACAAGTATTTTAATGAATTTTCTTTGAGACAATCAAAATAACCTACTGTAGGTTCATAAAAAGTTCTCCAAGTAAAGAGTTAATGATATCTAATGTTTTTGCATTACGAGATGACTTAAAGAGTTTAAGGTTACCTACTCCAAAATTAAATTAACCTCAAAATGTTTAGTTGAGTCACACCTAATCAATTATTTGTAGTGTTGTGGAGGTAGTATAATTCACAAATTAAGATATGGAATCGTAACGTGTACTAACCATCATCCCTGGATATGTTGGGTTTGTACCAGTAGTGGCTGGTGTCTCTAGCGAAGCGCACGCGGTCGGGTGCGACGTGCTGCGGCTCGCTGACGCTGGAGCGGCGGGAGCCGACGCTGCCGCCGCCGTTGTACACGCGGTACTCGCTCTCAGGACTGCCTTCACGCTCTTTCCTAAAAACACAGATGTAAAAGATTGTAAAAAGCGATTATCAGAAGCTACACTTCAGTGAAAAAGTAAAAAAAATGTCAAAAACTCAATGTTTTTTTTCCAACCTATGATAAAATTCTAACACCTAGGGTGTTTTATAATGTACAAAAATTAAAAAGAAGCCGGTCAGGATCGGATTCAATAGACACTACGCTATTGCTGTCTTTTTACTAGTCTGTTATTTTATGAACCAGTCTTCTCTAAATCCAAACAGTTCCAACTAGATTTATCCTAAAGAAGGCTCATTTCTACAACACTTTCAGATAGATGACATTTTCGGTACTTTTCATATCGGCTTAATGTATAGCATGTATGATATAGTATATTTGCAGTAGCGTGTGTTACCTGGTGACGGTGGGCGAGCGCGGCGGGCGGGCGCTCAGCGAGGGGGTGGGGGTGGGCGGGTAGGGGGTGCGGGGGTGCGTCGGGAACAGCGGGGTGCCGGCGCGGGAACCACTCTCTCGACGATCCTGGAACATGCACATACACTTATACAGGAACAGATTTGGAAGAGAGTCATTTGTGAAATTACTAATATTTATACCCTCTTTTATCTTGAAGGTAAGAAGGAAAAGGTAGTGTTACAAGTGTACTAAACAGAGTAGACCAGAGGGATTTCTATTTAACAAACTAGCAAACTGCAGCAGTCATTCACAATTCAAATATCCCTGATAATTTTGGGGGCACTATCAATATAGTATAAGAACCTCATCGACCTTAACATGGTTTTATGGTTATGTACATTGAGTAGACTCACGATAGTATCGCTGTTGGTAGTGTCGGCGAGTGACAGTAGGCCGGGCGCGGCGCCCGGTGACGTCGTGGACGAGCTCCACTCGCGCATCGTCATCTTCTCGTACATGAACTTCCTAGATGAGGTCCTGTCAACAACAACAAACAAACCATCATTACTAGTTCTGGAGTGGGGATTACGTCAGTCCTTCCAATTGGTGGACCAAAGACTTAATGTCGACTGCAGGAAATCACTGGTTGTAGATAGTGTAGAATTGTTATGGCGAATTTTGGAGGAGGTCCAGCAGTGGACATCTATGGACTGATGATGATAATTCAGTTCTTTTAATCGACTGAATTGAAGAGTTTTCAGAAGTAGGTTGTAGGTGACGACCTTGTATTCTCTCCTGAATCTTATGAGTGACTGTAACCACTTACGATCAGGTGGCCCGTTGAATCATCTATCTACATAGAAATTAAACAACATTCACCTATTACTATAAACAGAAAATAGAATTAAATAAAATAAATGATGTAAATATGAGATAATGTATGAATAGTTAACCTGTCAGGTGCCTGTGGGCTGATGCTGTCGGTCCTGTGCGCGGTGCGCGTGTTCACGTGCAGAGGAACGCTGAAGTCCTCGTCGTCGTCAGCAAACGCTGTAGTGTCGCTGGTGTAACCATCGATCCTGAATAATTCATATTTTCAAATATTTAATATCAGAATAACATCGTCCGTACTCGTACGTATTCTGGTAAAAAAAAATAGCAAATGATCTAAAAGTCGCTTACTTATTAATTTACACGATTCGCATTAGTTTCTGCCTAGGCAATTGCTTATTTTATTAGGTTTATTTTAAAAGGTCATACGCTGATATACTGCAATATAATTGTCCTAAGAAATCCATATTATTATAATATTAGTGTGCGAACGTACCGATGGCTGGCTGACCGTCGCACGTGTCGGGAAGTAGCAGTGTCCCACTCGAGCGGTAGTCGAGCGACTCTCTCCCGCGCCTCCTTCTTCTCCCGCAGTCTCTGTTGTTGTCGCTGCAGCCAGGTCAGCCCGGAGCTGGGTTCCACGCTGCCCTCGGAGCGTCTCCCCTCCCGCCCCTCCCGCACCCGCGTGCTCTCGTGCCATCCTATCGTACTGTTCGATCTCCATGTTCCATTTTCAGGCAAAGTTTTCCTCGCACTACTTGGTGGCCGTTCTACCCATTCCGTGTCACCATTCAACCATCTGTCAAAAGTTACATTTGGTAAAAAAAATGGTATACGTAGAATTTAAGTGCTGTTTTAGTTAAGTGCGTAGGAGACTTGCTTTGAACACAGCCTGGTATGGCGATGTCAATAATATAATCATAAATAATGCACGTCCATAAATATCATCTCGTTGGTGTAGAACTTATGCTAATCAATAGTTTGTCTTCCGCTGATCTTGGAATGTACTTTAATCTACGTTTTATGTTAAACGAAATCGATTCTATAAAATTTGAATAAAACCTGTCGATTTTGTAACGTCCTTGAGTGACATTACGAAACGTTTATTGGACGTTGAAAGGGTTAACAAAGCTGCTTCTATTAGAAAGTAAGTCAAACATATGTAGTTAGGGACAACACGAGGCGTCACTGAGACGTGACCCGGTTGAGAGCCGCCGTTTATGGCCACATTTATCTCAAAATAGTAACTTGTTTGGGTCATGGCGGCAACGCAATCACACACCATCACACGAAATCAATGAACACAATTACTCGTTAGTCAACTAGACTTTATAACTGCACTGACACATGAGCATAGTTTTACCACCAATATAAAATATTCTACGTATGGATCACAACAGCTGTTGCTGTAATCGGAGTCAGTAATGATCAAGTTTTGATTTATCCTGAATCTTATCAGAAGCTTCTTCGAAAACTTTAAATAACAACTATCAGGTTTAAATAGGACGATAAAGTTTAGCGACCGAGACATAATTTAAGCAATATGAAAGCTGATATGTCTGGCATTCGTAAGCATCATCTTTACTACTTAGCTATTTATAATGCTAAGTAGGTAGCTGTTATCTGAAGTAGAAACACCATGTGCGTGGCTAATCTTGCGGAACGACCGGACGAATAGACTCGTTTTGCTATGCAAGATGTTAAATTTTAAAGTATTCGAAGAACAATGACTAAATACGTTATTGTAAGCAAATGTTCCTACTATGAGTACATCACTGATATTTGTAAGCTTATCATGAATGGGAAGCTTCAACTAAGTGCTCCAATGCATTACAAATTGATTGACAGACATTGATATCTATAACGCTCCATTTATCTGTCGATCAGCAGAGCCTATCCACCTACTCACAGCGACATGTGGTATTGTTTACCTTACAATGAATCACTGTCTTTATATTATTGAGTACTTACTGTTCAAAAAAATACAAAGCCGTCTTAACATCTGGTTGTTTAAACGATTCACATTCGATTAGAATTCGTACAAGAGTGGCCTTCATCGACATTATCTACGCTATCAAAGAGGTTTTTGTGAACTTTATCATGGGTATTTCTTGAAAGATAACATTATTATTGAAGAAGGGGTGTCGTGGTCTATATTAGACTTTTTAATTACTGTGGGTATATTAATCGTAGTCATAACAGTTTTTGTTTGTAGTTTGAGCATTATTCGGCATAAATAAATAGTGCAATATTTATGTGGTACTACGTGATCCAGTACGAGCAACGAGCAAGTCAATTAAACAATACTGAGTTTTAAGCTCTATTCTTATGGCGAGGTCACAATGGAGGTCGTAGTATCTGTGTTGTACTATAAATCAATCATCGTAATAATAATATGGTTAAGGATAGTTTTTAGAATTTCCGATTTAGATTGAATACCCCGAATCAGACTATTTGTATTACAAAATGTTTTCGATCTAACTTACATACAATTATACATAAAATTACTTAATTAATTGATTATAATACGTTTTTTAGTTTTTTGTGTAATAGAAAAAAGGAATGTAAGAGTATCTTGCGCCTTTATTAATTTTAAATAAATTAATTTTATTTCTTGATAAAATATAACGATTATTAATTTCCTTTGTTTAAGATCGTAAAAACTGATTGATATTCAAGTTTTTATTCTGCACAGGTCGTGTGGAAATGTCGTAACGTTTTTTTTGTTATAATTGTTTACAATTTATTCAATTAGTTACACCCACGGGATTCTTTGCTCCCACGTTAAGCGAATAGGAGATCAATTAAACAATAAAACAAAGCAACTGTGGAAACGACTAGTCGATTCATTTTTGTAAAGGACGGTAAGAGCCAAAAGCGTTCTAAATGATTACTACAAGTACAAAACTAAAAGAGCTGGACCTGTTTTTTTTGGTGGAAGATTGATCATATTTATTTATTTAATACTTTATGGTACACCACAGAGAAAACAAGTTATATTAAAAAGAAAAGTTGACAAAAGGTGAGCTTTACTCGATACTGAGTTTTCTTACAGCAAACCCAAATAGAAATTACCTACTATTTTCTTAATTAGTTGGTTTTTTTCCTCAGGTGATCTATTTCGCTTGCATATTTATGTTGAAGAAGATGGAAGCAATCGAATTATATAGCAGATTTTTTTTGTCCATTTATGTAAGTTCTGATAAAATACAGAAATTTTGTTGGAACCTCTTTATAATCTTAATATGTTATAAACGATAATGTTAACAAGATGAAGAGTAAAATAAATAAAAATAGTTTTAAAACACTTACTATACAATTCTAGTTAAAGTTAGTGATGAGCAATGCAAGACCAAGACCAATTTTGCTCATCACTAGTAAAAGTAAAGTAACAATTCGACATGCCAACTAATATTGTTCTGCTGTTAATAATATTTTATGTCATTTATCTCATTTGGTCTTGCAGTCTTGTTCTTGCATTGCTCATCACTAGTTAAAGTTTCAAAATTACGATATTTAATACGTTTCATTTTACATTCAGCGAGATAAATAGAGTAAAAGCTTGCAGATATTAAACAATGTTCGACAGGTACTCTTGTAAGCTTTCATCAGTCGTTTCCATTAGATATTTATGATATCGAAACTGGAATAGATTTTGCTAAAATATCGTTAACATCGAGAAGTTGTTTGTGGACGTATGTAAACAAGTACGTGACGTGGGCGGCTCGAGGTCTCGCCTACATTATCCATAATACTACCGATATTATAAGTTGAATTAGTCGAATTTGGTATCAAATGACTTTTTAATAACACAGTAGTTTTTAAAGTTGCGTGTGTTCATTATCTTTTATTTCATGGGATCTAGTAATGTGTTTATAATAAGTGTGATTAAATTAGTGTACATAATAAAAAAGGTAAGATCTAACCTGCCGTTTCGTGCTGGCGAAGTAGATGATGGTAGCGTCGAAGTAGTGGTGGTGGTGACGTCCTGGTGCGAGTACTTGCGCAGACTGAGCGGAGAGAGAGGAGCTCGCGGCGAGGGCTCCGGGGTGACGGTGCGCTCGTCGTCGTCGTCCTCGATGGGGCGGTAGTTGGGGTCGGAGCCGAGCGCCCGCCGCACCAGGTCGGGGCTGGCGAGCCGGTTGGAGGCCCGCAACATGCCTGGCTTGAGGCCGGGCGCGCCGTACGTGAAGGGCGCGGAGTCAGCGCGCGCGTGGTACGGTATGTCAGGCGGGCGGTCGGCGTGCGAGTGTGTGGAGTGTGTCGAGTGCGCTGAGTGCGGTGAGTGCGGCGAGTGCGGCGGCAGGTCGGGCAGCGCGCTCACCGTCCGCAGCATGTCGCCGAGCAGCGCGTCCAGCTCGTCGGGCGGGCTGGGGGCCGCGCGCCGCCCCGCTGACGAGATGCCGGAGTCCATGGACGCGCTCAGAGGAGGCGACGGCCCTCCGCTCGCTCCTCGCACTACGCGCGCGTATATGGACCCGTCTAAAGGACCGAATGTGTGTGCACCCTCCGCGCTATCGCCCGCTTCTCCTCCCGATCCTGAACCCTCGGCGCTCCCGTTTATCTCACCTATAGGATTTAAACATTCTATTACAAACGTTTACGCTAATCTAAAAAGTGGCTAACTTAGTTTTTTTAACAAAGCATTACCTTATTATAAAAAGTAGTTATCATATATACTCCTTCCTCTTTAAGTTGGTCAATGAAGCGACATTAAGACAATGATTAAATTAGAAATACTAGTTAAATTGAATTCGATTCGCTCTAATAACGCACAGAGAGCTTCATATGTTCGTTATGACGATGATACTTGAAATAAGTACACACATACCTACAAATTACAAATGTGTGTAACTGTTTAATATGCAACCTTTTCTGAGGTTAACATTAACAAATGCATGTAACTTACTATTTACAGTGAGTACATAAACGGAACCTTAATGAAACGTGTGTACACTGTCCAGTCTGTGTAATAGACGTAATGCAGTTAGTTAGGATCTAGGTTGTCTGGACGCATCCTTGAAAGGAAGTTTCCCTTCCCGTTATCTGTTACGAACTGAATACCGTACTACGATGGAATATCGGAGATTCAATCTGGTTTAGTTAGCGACATGTAACAATGCTACTGTTTACAATGAATTGTACAATAACAAGAGTTTCGATAAGATCATAGTGTATTGATTAAAGTCAAACGAAAGCATTGTAGGGTTCATAGATTTATTTAGCGGTACTAAAAGTTGTTACAGCTTAATTTTACAGTTTTTGTACTTGTAACATTTCTTTCAGTTTTGAAACTATCACTGTGGCCACATTAAAAGAATTTAAGTACGCACTGCATAGGTACTTAAGAATTTGGAAGTCGTCTGTCTGCTTCGAAACAGCATTGCAATGTATTGTGATGTTGTCAATAACGCAATTAGTGTTAAGATATCAACGTCAGCGAGTGTTTGTCGTGTTGTAAGGGACGTGTGGTTATTTTTGTGATGTCAACGAAAATAACGCGAGTCGGGCGTCGGGCGAGGGCTAGTGTTACGAAACGTGCAGGTGTCGGCAGGAAGAGGATGTGCGCCCCAGCGTGCCGCATCCAACTCGCGGCTAGTTTCGACGCACCAGATACAACGCCACGAACCACATTGTCGCTTTCTTAATTAATTTATTTCGTGATGATAGCCACATCTTTATTAACATGTAAAGAATGCCACTCCGACAATTTAAAACAATACTGAAACATATTGTATGTAGTGACGATGTTGGCTAAGGAGAGCTATCTACATCAGTAGCAGACATTTTACATAAAATTAGTTTTGATAATTATGAACGATTGTTTTAGTTACCAAAGAACGTTTTGAAATAATTACGATTCCTATTCTAAAATGTAAAATTTATAAAATGTTTGAATATGTTACAACGCAATACGCAAATGTTAACATGTCGACCTATATGTATATTTAAGAATAACATAATACGAGTTGATCTGTTAACTTCATTAGCAAAGGAAAATGAGCGTGACCGGGAGTCAACACACGTCATACATAGGACTCTTCTTTTGCTTTGAAAAAGTATAAAACGGTATCAGATGATACAAACAAATGCACATCTGGAACCAGACGAATGTTTATCATGGGAATCACGATTATAATTAAATTCTTTCGTCTATTTTTATAAAATTCATTTGAACTGTAGATGTTTTATCGATGATTTATTGAGCTTTCAGAACCTTCAATAAACGATTTAGTTATACGTCGAAGCTTTACTATAAATAAGACGTTTACTAAATAACTCAAAAACGAAATTCAAAATCTTCTTCTTATATGATACACAAATATTTGTACAAACATTGAAACAAAATGTTCTCGGAAAGTCTCTACCACCTAAGTCACCCTTTTTAAACGAGTTGTAATATTAAAAGAAAATATAAAAGCTCAAAAAGGTTTTTAACGATGATCTCTCTTGTGGTTTGAAGGTGGCAGCGAGGCCGGTGTGATGTCATCGCGACCGCTCTACCTCATGTTTCGCAGAAACTACACATTATTATTCAACACCGCTAGTTTGGCTATCGTTCGTTAAACTAAATTCGCATACGCAACCAGTTTTGGTCTTTTATCTCTTTTAGGAATTTGGTTTTATTTTCATCTTTCTTAAAACTTGTTTAGGCAATTACTAAAGTTACCTTCATCCGAAGCTCCAAAAAAGCTCAAGGGATTATTTTAACGATGTATAATATTTGGTACACTTTTGAACACACTTTGTTTACGATATTGAAACCAAAGTAGCAGCACGTCTGCGATGTATATGACCGGCGTGTTGACTGTCCATCAGTAGGTAATGAAAGTATAGCCTCGATAAAGTACACTGTATAAAGTCACATTGCAGATGCAAGATTGCACGCACAGCTTACGTTTGATAACGGCTTTTACGAGAGCCACTTTATTAATCAACAGTAAGTACTTATCTACCGTGTTCCAGGAATTTCAAATTGTATTACCGTCGAATACAATTTTTGAACACAACGTCGTGCCAATTTTGTAATACTTTTTTATTAGAAGTATCTAAGTATAATTGAAAAATAGCCTATATTTTAAAATAATCTTAATTAAATTGATTAATTAATTATGATTTTGATTAGCCAAACAAACAGATGAAGTGATTCAGATAATTAAATTTAATATGTAACTTTGCAGACCACCCATACTCTTTGATTGATTGACCGGTAGGGACGGATCTGTTATTCGCAAAATTAATTTGAAAGGCGTATCATTGTTCTAGTTTTTTCTCTACGCATTTCAATCAGTAGTATAGTTGTCTGTAATTGTTTAATCAAGGCGAGTCTGTTGCGATCGCATCCCATGTTTTATGTGTAGATGACGTCATTGAAAGCTTGACTTTGCTTCGCGTGAGAAACAGCGAGTAAATAATTGCAAACACTACAGATTATAAGTATGTATTACACTCTCCTCGACCCTCGTCGGACGATACAGAGGAATGTGGTACGAATTCGTGGTCCGAGATAATCGTGTTACAATTTCATAATTAAGATTTCGAAGAAATAATATTAAGACGTCAACCATAAAATGAAATGTATGAGGTGAGTCGTGTTTTCGGTTAATAACATTATTAAGTATAATTTATGTTCATACTATGTAATACTATGGTTATATTAATACTGTTATCATTTAAAGTGGTTTCAAGTTTTTTTTTATTTTAGCGTTTGATTGTTGTTGTATTTTATTGTAGGTACAAAAAATAAGATGGTTCAAAGATGTCATTAAATACGGTCATTATTAGCGTATGGATTAAGTGTAGGTACACATGCGTTTTTGTAGACTAACTCTTGAAAATTGATAAAGAACCATTTTGTGTGTGCTTAATTGTATCATCAAATTGCTTTAAAGTAAAGCATTTATACACGCGTATAATTGAAGAGTGGGTAAAGAATAAAACTACAAAGCAGAATTTGTAATAACTATCATTGTACTATGCAAGATAATAAACCATGATTTAATGTGATATGGAGTTCGTCAAACATTTTCATATTTTTTTAAACAACTAATGGCAATCCCATAGTTTGTGTAAATACATCTAAGATTGGAAACTCAGAAGATGGACGGACATACATAACGAATGAAAGCATGACGAATCTTGAAGACCCTAGGGCAGGGTTGTCATTCAAACCCTAGCGGTCATGCATCACAATTCGACACGCTACTCAATTAAGAGTCAGGCGCCGCGAATGACCAAATCGGACCTCAAACGTCATTAGTACTAATGCAACGCATTGTTTAAACGAACCGAGGCTGGAACCAATGAGAATTACTACAAATTATCCCGACTTTTACATTGATACAAGGGGATCTCTTGGTGAACTACCGAAGCTATCGTTCACGTGTTTTAAACAACGTTATGATTAAATCAACGTACGAATCGAGTTGAAATAGTAAGATTTTTCTACATTTTAAAGTTAATTCCTTAGTTTTGAGTTAAATAGTAACGTCTTATGATGTATATGTGTCGGGCGCGGGACGTTAGCGCCGCAGAACTAGGTTAATGACTCTGAGTACTTCCAAATTAAATTTGGTTGTACGCTAAATAATGACCTAGTGATACGTTCTGAAGATAAATACATAGTATTATAGACATTTCGCAGTAGTTACTTACATTTTTTTATAAATCAACATTTTTTTTCCAACAGTTATAACAATTTAATTTTTTTTATTTTCAAACGCTAGAAATATCAAAAATCACTGCAACACATTGACAAAATCAACACAAAATTACATTACCATTATCTGCTTGACAACTTACTTTTATTTCACTATAAATTTTTCGGCATTCCTCAAAACACTGTTGAATCACAACTAATTTCTACGTCACTCATAATACTTTTAAGTTTATAGTTAGTTTATTCCGGTATGTGATAAGGAAGCGCGTGTCTGTCCGAGCGGCGGCCGGCGACTGGGCGGGCGGCGCGACTCCACACAGAAATAGAATAGCACCTGCGACTCACCACGACCCGCCTGCAGTGTAACGCAGGTCACCAAACGATTATAGGATTCGTGGTCACACTTTACTAATCAAAGAATACAGTCTTGCGTATGGTGTTGGCAATGTGGACAATGGACATGCATGAGTTTCATCTACTTACAGAGAGATTACCGTGACCTATCAGTACTATCCGCCTACCTCATTATCAGATGCTTTTTTGGTAGTGAAATTTTACAGCCAAACTTTGTGACTACATAACTTAACGGATAGGCACCAATCTCTGACAGAAGAGCCTATTTCTCAACTAACAGTAAATGCGAGTAAGAGCTACCCTGCTAGTCTTAGGAGCTGTGTGATATTAACTACGTAAATTTATTATGGTAATCCGTATAACTATTATAATTGTTTTTATAGTATTTTTGTTAATTTAATTTACCTACCTTCTATATTTAGTTCAAATCCGATAAATGACAGTTTAATATAATTTAATAAATATTTTATTTCAGGAATAATTCATATTTTTTTTGGGGTTTTACCATATTTTCCTTTGATCGAGTCTAAATGAAATTATTTAAAATTCGCATCCATTCAAGTAAAAACTTGTAGTTAAATAAATTAGTTACGTGACTTAAATAAATAAATAGCGAATTTAAGAAAATCTTTATCATTAATCACATCGACATTTATTTTAATTAAAAACTTGTTTGTCTAAATGGTTTGGTAACGGCTTTCTTTAGAATATAAAATGAAACGGTACGTTTAATATCCAGTTCTGGGTTGAAACGATGGACTTGTTTTTAAATTTTAAATGGTTTTACATATTAATATATTTCGGTAGTGGTGTTCTTTGGTCGTTGGGAAATAGGGAATAATGAGGATCGAATTTTGTTCATAGGTGAATAGCGATACCATGTACGGGAACATCATGACGTATTCAAATACGCATTGAGTAAGTAGGTACTAAATAGTAAGGAGACTAAATGGTCAATCTTAATAAAAAAAATTGTTTTAAATGACACGTTTCGAATTTTAGGTCTCTATCATCCATGTATGAAAACTTTCCACCTAATTCTGTTTCAATTATAATTATAATTTTCATAAAACATTTCCGCTAAATCAGTTCTGTTCTCAAAACTCTTAATAGGTGATTATAATATTGTCATTATTATTTAGTTTTTTGTCATACATTTTTTTTATAAAGAATACGTCTATTGCAGAAACATCATATCGAAGATAATATTATATTACAAGTAAGTAAGCTGTAATAGATTCTGTCAAACTCCTTTGTACGCTCACCAGGAACCTATTAGAAACACTCTTTCATTAAACCTGGTTATAATGACCTGGGTATGATAAACTGCTCCAGCACATACGCCACACCTTATACCCACTCAACTAGGAAGCAAACTAAAATTGATTCTGTTTATTTATGCCAAGTGTGACAGTGGACAAATTTCGTCGCGACTTGACTTTAGTACGTTGTACAGAGTTGGTATGTCTTCTTCTAATTTACTATCGCCTCATATTAGGTTTATTGAGACTCCAGGCATGCGCCACTGTTGCGCCATCTAGTGACATTTGACATCCACAGATGTTTTTCTATTCCTATCATCTTCTGATTAAATTCGGTTCATTGCTCATTCATTACGATGGTCATCATCATCATCGTCATCAGCTTATAGACGTCCACTGCTGGACATAGGCCTCCCCCAAACCTCGCCACATCGACCGGTCCTGCGCCATCTGCATCCAGTGACCTCCCGCGATCTTGACCAGATTACGATGGTCACGGCTATGGATCCCGACTACACAGGAGTTACAGTTACCCGAATCCACAGCCGACATTGTGCTAGAAGGAAGAGACTAAGTAGGTCCGAGTACTGACCTGTATCGTCATCGGTGAGCGCGGAGAGCGGCCGCAGGTGCAGCAGCGAGTCGGCGCGGGCGAGCGCGTCGGGTGCAGCGCGGAGCGGGGCCGCGGGGGTGGGGGCGGGGGGAGCACCCCCACCCTCGCCGCGAGCGAACACCAGCTCCACCGCACCGTCGCATGGAAACGATGGATCTGTTTAACAAATTGGAAATTAAATAAACAAATAAATGAAATTCATAACATTTATGTCAGTGCAACAATATCTCTTGGATATAAAAATGTCCCAACTTACTTTTAAAAGGATTATAATAATGCTATACTATGCTGAGATGCAATAATAACGTCATTTGTGTTTTTAATCAAAAGCAATCTTTATACTATGAAACTCCATTCAATCATACATTCAGTAGTTCATTCATTCAACTACCCGTACTTATTATTATTAAAGTATAATTACCGTGTGCAGCATAATCTAGATGTTGTTTGGTAAAGGAGAGCGTGTGATCGGCGACGGCGCACGTGTGGAACTGGCACGCGAACACGAGCTGTCTGTGTGCATGCGTGTTGGTGTGCGCGCCGCCGTGCGTGCTGGCGTGCGTATGTGCGGGTCTCCGGTACGCACGCACGAGTACGTCGCCTCGAAGTGATAGTCGACCCACGCCTACTGTCCAACCACCGCCGTTCACCATGTACAGACCTAGAACAAATGCATCATATTTAGCATTTTAAAGAACAACATGATGTAAACAGGTTAGCAGCTTAGGTACGGGGACGGAGCGACGGGAAAGCATGCCGATGGCGTAACGCGTTGCGCCGTCCCTCCAAAACCCGTGCTGGGTTCTGGCCTCAGCCGGGGTTCGGACGCTGAGTGTGAGCGGTTGGAGGTTTTAGTGAGGTTCAACTCCCACATACCCCGCCCGCGGGGCGGGCGGGGATCCGGTGATTTCCTCCAACTGAAAAAAAAAAAAAAAAAAAAGCAGCTTAGGTAATGCACAAGAAAGAAATCATACACGTGTGCAAGTTACACCCTTTCCAGTTCTTTATCAAACCCAAAACCAGTAGGTATTAGGCCTCTTTAATTTATGGAGCAACTTTGGAAACATTCGATCTATTGTTTCTAACCCTAATCAAGATAAATTGTAGAGCTAATTATAATCCATTCTCCAAGACTGTGAATGTGCTAGTAAATATTCAAGTGTGGACGATATTGAGCCGAGCACAAAGCAGAAATAAAATAACCAGATAATTGAACGGCATACTCTAGGTATTATGCTGAAATGAATGAAATATAATGTAGTTTATATACTGTAAAATGTTAGTAACCTGATGTATAAACGCAGACGAAGTTCTCGTATATCTTGAGGAAGGCGATGGTGGGCGAGGCGGCGGCGGCGAGCGAGCCCGCCACGCTCACGTGCGTCAGCTGCAGCGGCGCCGCGTTCACACGGATCTGACCCGCCAGCAGACCCGCGAACGTGTCTATGTACCTGATAATTGTACAACATATTATTATATAATACTGGGTATTGCAGAAACATTTAAATCTTAAAGAAATTAAATCACCATTGGAAATCATTGTTACGGTTTTTTTTGTATGCAAAACATTATTCAAAAAGATTATATCGAATAGTGGTAGTCAAGAGTACTGAAATTTAGTAGAAGATTACGTATTCATTATTATTCAATTGTTATATTATGACGAGTGAACGTAAACACATTTATTTGGCAAAACACTTGCATTCGCTCTTAAGGTGTATGTATAATTAAAAAAATATATATGTGGCACGGCAAGCAGATAATAAATAAATATCGTTTTTTTTATTAAAAAAATATGTTATTAAAACTTCAAGGAAATAGGAAATCGTACAATACTTAATTGTTCTCAATAGTCTATAGGATATTAACCTTTTATTGGATGGCAGGTGGAAGGCGGGCACGCGGTCGTCGAGGTACCTCCTCATGGCGTATCTGTCGAGCGCGTGTTCGGGCGCGCCGCATATCGCGGAGTAGTGCATGTACGCCGCCACCAGCACGCCCAGCCGCTCGCGGTTACCCCTGCACAATACAATATATCTACTTTATAATATGTGGGGATAACATTCATAACCCAAAGCAGATAATATAAAACCAAATCTTTTATGAAAGATCAAATGAAAAAACTCACCTACCAACTATCGTTTATCTTTAGCATCCATCTTTCAACTCCCCCTAAATTACACAGTCCTTCTCTCGATCCATTTAGGAATTGATAAATTCGTTTCATAAAAAAGTAGTACCTAACTATTAAGGGGAACAATGTACCTATGTAAAACAAGTGGGTCGCGTGGAAAGTCTGGACCTTGACGTATTCCATCCAGAGTTACTTCTCTCTATTAAACAAACACTTAAATATGACGTTAACAACTCTTAATAATCCAAGAAATAACACTTTAAAGGCACTGCATGCTAGTAATTCAGCACCGGACGTTCTCCCAATTATAATCAGTCCAGTAGACGTTCAAAGGTACAAATAACGTACCAAGCAAGTAATATAGCAACATTCTTGGGATGTGCAGCGAGCCAGCTCTCGATGTGTTTGCAGGCGGCGCAGAGTCGTTCAAGCGGAGGAGCCAGGTCGCCCGCCCAGCCCAGCGAGCGAGCGCGACCGAACACAGAGCGAGCCGTGCGACCCTCGTCCGCGCCCTCACCGCCGCTCACTTCGAACACCTGGAACGTAATGAATCATTACGTATATCATTAGATGATCGATTAGATCGGTTATCAAAACTCATTTACTACCTACATTTCATTGGCTCGGTTATATCAATTCCGTGGGTCAAAAATAAATGGATGACCTTACTAAGTAGGATTTCAACTATGAAGCAGTTCCAACATACCACTCTTAAACTTTTTAAATCTCTCTTAGCATCTTAGATAAATAATCACATTAGAAAAAAAAATCAAAAATATCCTTTTTATTTTGATTCTAATATAATATTTTACGATTTTCATTTTCTACAAGTCATTTCGTTCGGTACCTACTAGCTACTTACGAAGTACAGTTACCGTATAAAGGAGTATCAATAAAACCGAGTAAATTGGAATAAAATGATTTTTTTATTAGACCACCTCGAAAGCTTCTCCTACGTAATAAAAGAAGAGCGTAAATCAATACACACAAATCGTAGGCGTACTACATAAAATACGAATCTTAACTTTTTATATATTGTATTAAATTGGTTAAAATTTTAAAAGATACTTTAACTTATGACCTATACTTAAAAATAAAGTTCTCTACCAACTTTCATCCTAATTATAACCTAATAATTTACATACAGTTACTAATATCATTATCTTGTATTTCTACTAAAACAATTAATATGAAAATATAATCATAAAATCTAAAATTCATACCATGAAATGTTCTCCATGTTTATTGTTAAGCATATGCGCGGCCTGAGCCTCTGCATGCGCGTCTCGACCAGGCAGGTGTAGTGCGAGCATTCGTTCTGCCACGTAGCACAGGTCCAGCCTGGAGCCGGCCGCGCCGCCGGGGTAACTCGCAGACCGGGTACCATTCTGAAATATAAAATAAATAATTATAAATCACAATCGGTAATGTCTAGTTTCTGTGTAACTAGCGCTGGTAGTTCTATATAAACTGTCACCAAACGAAATAGTGATTTTAATTTGACAGATATTCCATCATCAATTTCTTTAACTTGGGTCTCAAAACTCAAAACATAAATGAAATAGCTACTTAGTCAAAATGTATAGATTGTACATTTCTGGAAAATTTTCCAATCACGACACCGCACTATATTTGTAATGAAAGTACTCCATTACTGGGCTAATATTCTACTATTAACTACGTAATAGGTTCCATAAACTTGCAAAATACCTATTAGATAGAACTGAGTTTCTGTACTTAGACCAAAGCCGGCAAATGGCAAGATACTTAGTCAAAACTAATGACTAAATATTACCTACTGACCTATGCCCAGTTTCTAATTGACTGCGATTACTATTATCATTTATTACTAGTATTTATTGCTATTATAAATATGAAATTGCTAGGTCACATTTGTTATCTATTCATTGTCATTGAACGTGACTTAAAATTCCATAAAGAGGCGGAAGCGATATTACAAATTCATACTTTCGATAGGCTTATGTAAATATGAGCGATTTCGACCTTCGCGTGCGAACGAATATAAATCATGCATAAATCAGTAATGTACCTTCTCACTTATTAGTAGTAATGCGAATTAGGGGTGTGCGAATATCGTTCGAATCGAATCGAATCGAATATTAAAATTCGATTCGAAATTCGAACCGAATAATTCGAATCTTCGAATTATTCGAAGTTCGACGAATATTCGAAAAAAAATCGAATAATTCGAAAAGTTTCGAATATTCGTTGAATTTCGAATAGTATCGAATTTGACTACGACGATGCATCGGAAATAGGACAAGAATTTGTATTTAGCAGATAATATCTTTAATGGGCTAGATGTCTACAAAATAGTCATAGTCGTCGTAGTCGAATTCCATTTTCGAATTATTCGAAATTTTTCGAATATTCGGCGCATTTCGAATAATTCGAAGATTCGAATTATTCGATTCGAGTTTCGAATCGAATATTCGTATTCGATTCGGAACGAATAATTCGTGAGTTCGAATTATTCGCACACCCCTAATGCGAATATTAGAATGGGGCACAATTTTTTTTATTATTGCTGGCATTATTGAAGATGACAATCAATAGAGAGGTAGATGGTGCCTTAATCTAATTTTTTTCACTTTACTTACACTTTACAATATCGCATAGGTAACTCTAATATGAAAATCATATTAGTTTTAGATTAGGTACTAACATAAAAAAATGCATTTAGTTAGGTATTACGTTTAGTAAAGTTCGTACACCAATAAAATCAAACAACACGAGTATTACTAACGATTACGTATCTATTTCGGTACCTCTCATAGATAAAGAATTGATGTATTACACTGGTAGTCTGGTGTAAGGCTAGTAAATATTTATATCATCATTGTACGTAACTACGCGGTACTTGAAACTGAACGAACACTTCTCAATCCAGGAATGCGATTGCGGCGCAAACTCAAATATTTTCTTTAGCATACGCAGGTAACTCGTTTTAAAATGAACTAACCGAGAGTTAATTTGAGAGTTTAGAAGTTAACGCCGCAGATTTGGTTGTAGTTTATGACAGAACAAATAGTATTGTAGGCGTGTTGTTATTGTGAAAGTGTCACGAGCAGCGCGTGGGCGCCCACAGAGTAAAGTAAATCTCGGTAAAGGCTTTGTCCGTAAATGTAATCCGATTAGTATAGTTCAAGTAAATTCGTGCTTCATTTCTATGACTTACAATATAAACTCTAAATATACAGTTTTACTTGATGACAGCTATAATGGAAAATGTTATGGAGCTTTATGTCTACTTAACTATGATAAGAAGTGAAGAAGAAGAAGTGATTATATATGAAGAGAATAAAAAAACGAAGACAATTATTAACGTGGTGTTAAAATAAGATCAATATATAAAATATACGTAGGTATAGCAATAACAATAACTATATTACTACTGCATTAACTATAGCTTTACAGAACACGATTAGATACTATATTTTTATAGTCCATCGTAGCTCAAAACATCATTTATAAAAACGTGACAGTTTTGAGCTTTATTGAATTCAATTATACACTGAATGTGTATGTATTCTTACCTGATCTTTGCCAAAGGTCAAGGCTGCAGGGGTCGCTGGAGCGCTCACGGCTCTCGTCTGGAACAAAACATAACACAATTACTATAGCTTATTCATTTTATTCATAAAGTCAATAGCATTTCACGAAGGTGTGGAATTTACAACTTTTAAAGTGAACTGCGAGTGTGACACGCGCGTCCATTAAAATCAACTGAAAAACAACGTTATGTTCTAGGAGGTATTTTTATTGAGGTATACAAGTTTTATTATCATGTTATGCTATTTTAGAAGTATGTATGAGAATCTCAGGGAACTTTATTAGTTTTTCTGAAAAGCGCATCTCTAGAATTTACATTAATTTATTTTTATTGTGACTATGAAAATATTTATTAAATTAGTTATTCAGTATAAAATAAATATTTAAACGTCTAATAAAATGACGGAAAAAAATGTTCATCTATCTCTACGTCAAACTTTTATCCTAGATCTCAGGGTACTCGACAGTGTGTGTCAGATTTGTAGAGTGCTGTTTGTTTTTACACATGTAGGTAAGTATTCAATGTTTCACGTACAAGTTGTTCCCACATTTCTATTAGGGTTCGCCTAGTATCCGCCTCACTAGATCTAGCTATCCGATATGGAATGTGATGGACGGATCGGGTTCAATAAATCTGATATACGCGATACACGCAGCCCTTAGGTGCGGTTTAAGTGATTAATGCAGTTGCCAAGTCCATGTTACGCCTATTACATTCAATTATCTGCTCTGAGGAAACTTAATTGATTTTAAATCAACTTTCGGCAACGTGAAATGGTGTAAAAGGATGTCCATTTAATTAACTTCCTAAAATATTCTTGGCACTCTTTCAGTATTTATTTTGCTTTTATTTTTCACTACCGAATTTAGACACGAAATGAGAATATTGTTAAACGTGAAGAAAAATAATAATTATTGTAATTGGAGTGAAAATTTAATTTAAATTGTCTTGGTCGATAATAACTGTTAATTTGTCATAAAACAGATCATGCCTACCTATCTCATAAAATTACTACATTAAATATTGATAGTAATATAGTATACACAATTATCATATCATTGAATGTAAGAATGTATCCCACCGTATTCCTTCTCTGTTCCCGCGGGCACAGACTCCGCGAGCGCGTGTGCACATGTCTGAGCCGTCCGCGCTGCAAGTAGAACACGGCGCGCCACAACGCGAACGCGAGCCGGTGCAGCGCGCGCGCCGCTTCCGACACACTTCCGCACCGAGACCCACCGCGCATCCTCCCCTACTTACACTCACTCCACAGACACATACCGTTTCATTCATTGATTGCTATCATGTTTTTACGAACAAAAATTTTTGAATCTGTTATATTTCTCGTGATACGATGATCTCATGTTTTTGAAGAGCTCTATTGTCAATCGTACAACATAACAATTGATTGATTTTACAGTAATTATTGATATTGTACATCATTCGATTATTCACAGTTTCATTTATAAAAAACTGTAAATCGCTCTTTTTAATTTACTAACCAGAATTTGTATTACCTAACATCGAGCAATAATTACACGTGTATCCAGACTCCAGACATATTTTTTGCTATCGAAGAAGCTTCTCGTACGATACGAAGCATTATAAAAATGAAAAACAAAAACCATACTGTAAACAAAAGCTATTCTTAAAAGTCCTTGTAAATCTGCGAGAAACTGCCGGTCGTGTAGATGTAGAGTGGCCGGCGCCCGAGGGCATGCGCCTATATTCCTGCACTGCGACATCACAATTCACACACGACATGTTAAACTGAGTACTTAAAAGTAATATTCAACTGTAAACACTTGTAAAGTCAATTGAATGTTAAGTTATTACGTCGTTGTCACTTGTCGAATGCAAGTTCACATTTAATTTGCAAGAGTGTTTACGTTTGCGCGGGTGTCGTTAATAGAGCAGATTTAACCCTGACCTCTTGTGGCGCGTGCTCGACGGTCGCGAGGGTGAATAACCGAGAGGGTGAGACCTGTTTAAATAAAAAGCCGTAACATATGAGAAGCAAAGATCACAGAGAGTTGGCAGCCGGCGACCGTCCTTTCATTACTTCGTTTCTTTTCTGGCTTTCAATGCGCGTTATTGTAAACACTGTAACTACGACGGCACCGTCTAGCCGTTTCGAAAAGTACTCTATTATTTTTATCAGACTACCGTGAAATAACTAAACTAGAAAATACTACACTAAAAATTGTAATTACCACGTAGTTACTACATTTTTCATAATAAATAATATGCACCTCTGAAGCGTTATCTTTGTATTCCAGAGTAACATCTTTATCAGATAGTGTACAGGTAATATTTATGCACTTACGTACAATTTTATCTTATCGTGTTATGCATGTTTACCATACCGGTCCGCTGATTTAAATGCACGTTGATTTCTGCGTACTTAGTTTGTGAACTTTATGATGTCTACGGTAAAATATTATAGTATGAATATGTAATTGAAATTGTGTTTGAGATTTTAAATTATTGTGGTGTATCTGTAGTTTTTATAAATATATTAAAATTACCAACGTTATAGAAACACCATTAAAACACTCTGCTAAATTTTTCACTTCTCACTATCACATTTTTTTCTTTTTTCTACATATTTCATTGCGGATTTTTCCCGTATGCATGTATTTTTTGTGATTGCAGTAGACAGTCGGTGCAGACGCCGGGAGCACACTGGCGCCCGCAGCGTCCCAGCGCTCGACGCTCTGGCGACGCGCGGTTGCTAGGCAACGCTCTCACTATCTCTGCAGTTTTGCGCTGCTACTATACTACTACTACAATAGCGCATAATATGTATTACGTGACACATCAGACTATTTATTGCATGTCCTATTTTCATACGAAAATATTAGCTTTTAGTTTTAAAACATCCTTTACTCCTTATATTTTTCTACTAAAGGATAATTAACGCAATCAGATTAATTAGTAGGATTTTTTTTATTCGCGAAGACATCTCTGTCTTTATAAAACTAAAATGTAGATAGATAGATAGAAAATTCTTTATTGCACACGAAAATAAATGTCCATGGGCGAACTTAATGCTAAACAGCATTATCTACCAGCTTATCCTGGTGTTATATGGATAGTATAAATGTAGCTTCAATTTTACCTGATTTTTCTACATAAAGAAATGAGATTATGATTGTTTTAAACATTGTAAAAGTGTGTGTGAAACTATAAATGCCAGCGTGGGTTTTCTCGTTAAAAGATCAATCAAAAACGAGATTTGCGGTATCGACTCGTAGCAACAATGTGCACGTACTTCAAAGAAAATGAATTATGGATACTGTCTCTGGTTTGTATCACGACGCGATAAAATATGTTCGTTTGTTGTAATTTATAATCTTGTAACAGATGTGTGGCGCGAATCAAATAAAATGGACAAGATGTCCGGTTTGATAACCAACAGATTCTGATTCGAGTTTTAATTTATAAGAAAAGTAAGTTATCACTAGGTACTTATCACAGAAAACTAAATAGGTGAATTGCAACATTTAGAATGAAGCATAAAAAGTAAAACAGATAGATATAATATATGTAAACTTGAAGATTAAAAAACAGGTTTACACAGCAAAATTAGACATTTTGTACTAGATTTTAATTGTATCAGAAGAAAGATAAGTTGACTAATAAATCTGTAAGTAGATCTTTACGGTATTATCAGCTCGAGTATCATGTCTTTTGAAAGTGGCTTCCAAAGTCAATAGTAAGTTTTAAAGTAAGTAAACCTGCGTAACATCTAACTAGCCAGTACCCAAATATTTACACGAAGATTATTTACTCAACATTTATTTTCATTTCCACTACTTTCTATTTCGGCCATCTGTTTCAATACATTAACAAACATAAAAATATCCCCCATTCCCAGTTGCTGATAAAGTTAAGTTATGTTATATACGATGAAAATACCAGCATTCTATCTTGAGATTAACGTAAATTAAATTTCATTTTCTTCAAAGAACAAGACAATGGATGTTGTTATAAACCTTCCGTTATCTCGAACAAATTTAATCGGAAGTATAAAGTATTTTCTGCGTCTTATCTTTTACCTGTTTAAGGAAGTATATTTTATTAGTAGCCCTTTAAACTGGGAGATAACGCCTCGGGGTCCTAAGCACCGGCGATATCGCAACATCTATCGTGAGAAAGTTTCGCGATCGCCGTCCAATCACTTATCTAGCATTAATCCCGACCCCGCGGTCTCTTTGACAGCCATTTAAAGCCTCCAGCAATTTGTATTAATTACACTTTATCGTTCAGGGCGACCTGTATTTTGGTGTATATTTTATATTCCAAAATTGTGGATATTCGTGTGAGCTACGACTTTTAATAACAGCGTGGGCACAAATTGGGGGTTAATTAGTCACTGTTGTATGGGTTTGATTTACCTACTATAACAGTGTCAGTCGCACTGATATCGTTAGATCTCTTGTGTCCTAAGGTTTAGTTTGAGATCCATTGTTTAGATGTCGAATCTTATTTATAGCGGTGCGAGCTGTACCCCGACACCTGACGCCGATGATCCCTATCACACATAGTCAGCGGGTGGTCTCTATATCACCGACATTCATTATACAATAAAAATACATATTGATATACAGATAGATATGTTCATTTTAAATATACAGGTCAAGTAGTTATGAGTGACACTGTCAGTTTCGTTTTTATACCGGTTATGCACCTAAATGATTGTATCTAAGATATTATATTGATAAACATGTAATTGTTAAATTTTTTTCATAAAATAAGGAGTAGTATTTCTGGTTTTATTATTTCGCAGAAGTGACTTCGACAAATTACACCGATAAACAACGTTTTATAATATCTTAATATGTAATATCAAATCAAACCATGTCATTAATTTCATGTTAGTAAGAATAACTTAATAACTGCTGTCCTTATTTTGTTACCAACCATTTCCATTCTGTGTGAGAGTTCCAACTGTAATAAATAGGTACGACATCATCGACATTAATGTTGAAATTCAAACGTGACAAGTAAGTTAATTAAAAAGTAACAGATAAGTATTTCATTACAAAAGTAGTCACAGAACTATTTTGCAATCCTTAGTATCACTATGAGTTGAGTAGATAACTACACTTATTTTTTTTTTGTTTTTAAGGAGTAATTGTGTTAAATGAAAGTAATTGTTGTATAAACAACGCTAACTCGGAATGATGTTCCCTTTATAAACACAAAATTCTACCAGATTAAAACAATAACGTAAAATTTATCTCTTAAAATTCTATAAAATAGAATGGGTTTCAACGAATCCAGAACACAAAAATGTGCTCGCTCGAAAGAAGGCCGATAGGCAATAAACAGAGACGAATCGTTCATAAATAATATTTATACGAAACGAATGGATCCAATCCAACGTACGTTTGTTATGAAAATCGGTTTCACATTTCACTCAAAATAACATGTCTTTATTTAGCTTATTGGAGAAATGGTTCGCTCTTCATTACGCTTTCAACCTGGCTTTTCTGAAATTAATTAAGTTATCAAACTCCAAAATTAATATACATAAAATATGTGGTAAAAGTTAAGATAGGCATAAGATCATCCATTTTATTTAAATCTGCATTTATGTACATTCCAAAACTTTAAAATATACATCTTTTACGTATTAATATATTTTACTAGCAGTAGATTAATGACCCCATTCTCTAACATTGATCCGGCTTCCTTGGTCCTTAGTATTACAACACTCTTATAAGATTTACTATTGTCTCTTGACTGACTGCCTATTATTCTAGTCGCAATGCACAGTGTGACTTCACCAGGCGTTAAAATTCCAATACAACACGTTATGTACAACCACATTCACGACAAACTTGACAAACAACTTAGCAAATCGTGGCATACCAATAAGATGTCAAAACTCAAAACTTAAGTAATTGTTTAGTCTAAATATATGTGTTCGTATGTTGTTCTATAAATAAGACATAGGTATTCATGTTCCATATCAAATCCTTAAACGAATTAAAAGCTAGCAGTAAGTTCTTCTGTATGATGTAATTCTTATAAGATTTTTTACCTTAAGTAACTGTAATAGAATATTTTTCTCTCCGTTTATAATACCTTTGAAAAAAAACTTTGAATAAATAAATAAAAAGTTATTTTATTGACCATTTATTAAAAAAAAGATAAGCTTTGTAATACATATATCTAATCTGAAACAGTTTGAAACAGTCAATATTAATAAGTCAATATCTATTTATTACAAACTTATATTATTAAAAAAATGACACATTCAAAATAAATAATCAACATAAATGCGAGTAAAACTGGGCAGAGCTTGTTACGGGAAAATATACATGAACGTGGTCGATGTATCTTGTAATTTGGGAAACCGTAAAGAAAAGGGTCTTATCATGAATAGTATCTATTCAGCACCAACCACGTGTAGGGCTGCCCTGAAAATTTATTACTTTTTTAATATTTTGAATTTACTGAACAACAAATAGACATATTTTTTGCTCAAGGCTTTTTACCTTAGGTATGATGACGGAAAGTCACCCTTCATCACTAAATTGTGTAACCACAAGTATAAAAAGAGTTTTTTTCTTTTAAACAACCCTACCTCGCTGATCTAAATTATTCATCTCAACTTCGGGAGCTGAAATACGGTCTCATCGTTGTATCCTTTTCTTTGAACGTTTGCATAATTCATGAGACCCGGTGTGATTTTGTTTGCCATTTAATGTACAGTCGCATCATGTAAAGGTAATTTTTCTTCAAGAAATCAGCCTTACTTACGAAATAAAGGTTCGTTTGAGATACATTTAAAGTCCTTCAGAATAGTAGACTATAGGAAATGCAGTTAATATTAAACTGGTTTTTGTATTACCTAATTTTTCGTTTTATAAAAATGGTAGAATGTAGAAAATCATACTACAGGTTCGAATTCTGAACTGACATTGATATTACAACATCTCAGTCTAATCTCAGAAAAAATATTTCATCGTTATCAACACCTTCAAGTAATCGATTACGCAAATATGATACTGCTATTAAATGAACAAGTAATAAGGATGACTACGAACTTTATTCGCTATAGTTTTAAGCTCCCTTCCTGAAATATCAGGGTATTAGCAAATCGGATATAGGTGACACGAGGGTCATCAGTTACACGCAGGTACAATGACGCCATTACGGTGAACGGGAGCTCTTCCGCCACTTGGCTTCAACGGAAATTGTCAAAACGACCTTAGGGACTGCTCCGATGCCCTTTACCCCGATAATGTCAATCAATCTTGAACGATTTTGGAATATCGGATTGTAAGTAAAGCGTTAAGAGTAGGTGTGATTTATTGGAAAATTACTAAATAAATACATTCATAATAGGTATTAATTGTAAGTTAAAAATGCTCTTAATTATTTAAAAGACAATACTTCAAAAACCTTAATATTGATGTCCTTTGAAGTGTTTTACATATCGAGCTCTATCCATATTCTACATAACATAACCATTAAGATAGCGATAGAGTATCTACTATCTACGTGAATATTTATAATACGCACGAACAGTGAAACTTAATAGGCACGGAGACAAATTACCTATAATTGTACTCTTCTGAACTAATGGGTCAGGTAAATAAATAGCTAAAACGCAACTTCCACGCTTAATCACCCATCAGATAGACCTACAGAATTATAGGTTGTGTATCCTAGAAATACGTATAAATCAGCACTCACTGAGGCTGGCTTTGCTTAATGATGTCATTGATTTATCTGAACGAAGAGCAAAGGTTATTTGAGAAACATCAGATTGCTTGTTTTATCATATATTATTGTTTATTTGTTATGATGATTTTAAAGTTGTAAATAGTTTTGAGTTATTTTTATGTTGCTGTTTTACGTTTTACTGATTTGAAACTCCTGACTGAGTACTGTGCATTCGTTGGCATTTTTAAAAGGATAACCCTAATTTATAAATAGATAAAGTATTTCGTGCAGTACGCAATACGAATACGTGGGTGCTTTACGTTGGGAAACAAATTGTTTCTGATGCCTCGAGCTATGTTAAAACGATACCAATTTCCGGCCTGATTCATATTTTCGACCCTTCAATATAAAATATCTTTATAGTCTACGTCAATCAAACGATTCCGTAATAAAAAAATTACAACCTCACTTTACTTGGAACTTCCCTTGGGAATGACCTGATTGATTGGGTATTGAATGGAGCAGTATTAAATTGTAACAGAGTTAAAGTTTTCACATGATTTTAGGATTGTAAAATAAGAATGTTACTTCTTTTTTAATTATTATTCAATTTTAATGGTGATAATAATATCCAACTCGAGTAATGATTGGTTGGGTTCCTTTAAATTAGTTTTTACATTTGATGGGATTTCATTTATATAAGTTAATATCAATTGTGATCTGCAAATAAATGCTAACAACAAAAGTATGATTTGATTTGTTGAAACTGTGGGTAAAGTGCAACGTTGTCTGCGACATTATTGTCAATGGGCAGTCAACGAACAACCCTCGCGGCACAAGCGTGCGTGCACAAAGGTACATTAGCTGAACAGGAACCGACGAGCATTCTAGTTTGAGAGCTCTAACCCGTCCGACTATGATTTACGACCCGTTAATGCAAATCTATGGCTTTAAACGTAAGGTTTAGTTCCTACATAGCCTTCCCAGGTATAAAAGCGAGCCGTTAAACAGCCGCAACGTTGTGTATTATTTAAAACAATCCCTCAAATACAGTGCCTTGGAACCAGAACCACAGACCATCTACCTACTGGGGTCAATGTGTAAATACTCGTATTTTCTACTTCATGGTATTCAATTGTCACGATTTATCCTTGTGAAGTCAATTAAAGCAACATGTACCTATTGCAGTTGTTCTTTGGTATTCATTAATTTTAATCAAAATCGTTAACTTCAATTCATTGAACACTGTTAATAAACATCTAAGAGTTATTTAATTTATACGCAGACCTTATCTCTCCAATGAATTTCAATACGATACAAACGAACCTTATCTTTAAAATAATATGATTATTAAACTATTTTCGATAAAACAATCATTAATCCAACGATACAAATGTAGTATGATAAAAGCGACATAGAAGATTAATCCGGTCAAACCGGTACATAGTCCAGAATTAAGTTATCGGCTTCTAATACTTCTCAGAAGTTCTAATGAAGTTTTGAACTCTATGATATTGATATCTAAAATAAACCGTAAATAAATTTATATTTTCGAGTCCCAGGTGGCGTTCGACAGAAGCTGGTAAAACTTTGTAGTAACTTATTGCTTATTCCTTATAAACTTTTTGGTCGTGGCTTTACGTAGTCCAGATTGAGACGGGCATCCTACCTAGACTTCTATAAGTTTTTATATTTACCCTAGTTTTCCCTACGAGTACTACAAAAGATTATTACAGTTCTATGTACTTACGGTGATTGTGTCGTAGATGCCATTCTGTTCTGAACGAAGAGTGACGTTCTCCGGCAGTGGCTGTGAGGCGAGCGGAGCAGGCGTAGCGCGTGTGGGAGGAGGCGACAGCTGTAATGGGTCCCCGTTCCTGGTCCATGTTCTGTGAATTTGCCAACTCGTGTCCGAAAATCTCGCTTTGTCCTGAAACCAAAGGATCAGTGAAGTGACTTCAAGTTACTTATTGACTTGATGTTTTTATTATTTTTGTATAGGTATAGGTACCTACATCAAAATCTGAAATCGGAAAATCTGCCACAAGCAAATTCGCACGTTATTTAATATTTTTAATTTTTAACAGTTAATTTTTCTTTAAAGCTTTTAATATCCCAGAAAAATAAGTCATAATGAAATGGAATTTAACAATGTTATATTGTTTTATTCTAGGTTCAACAGAGTAGTTGCGTAGGCACCTTAGAAATGAGTTTCGTTTCTCAATGTTTCCTTATTACAATATATTCTAAAAAAATCTCGAGTGTTGCATTATTTAACAATTTTAGAATATAATCTTAGCCACAAGAGTAACCTTTATTTTAAGTTTCTATATCTTTGTCGTACACAACAAACAAATGGTACTCAACAAATGGTTAAGTAAGAAAAGGTTTGACAAAAATTAAAATTTAATAACAATACAGAAAATGATATTCTATTCATGAGCATCAAACACCGTCTAAGGTAGGACACCGGTAATTGGTAGATTAGTAATTGTACAAGTAGTAGAGTTTAGTCGGCATGATCTAGCTATTAACTGTAATATGTGTCAAGGAATAATAACCGTAACAAATGAAGTTTGAGTTACAAGTGGAATATGTCATTAGTTACACTATTAACATCTATGGAATGACAATATGTAGAACAAAATGAAACATTTATGTAACTGATTCTAAAATGTATAATATGTAGCTACAAAATAATGTGTAGGTACGCATAGGTGATATAATTATTAATTAATTATATTACGAACGACAATTTAGTTTTCTAATTTTTTTTCATTGGATGTGATTTTACAAACCTCGTAGGAAAATATGCAAAGTTCATACCTTTTTATAATATTAATAAGCTATGTTAACGGTACTCTCATTATTACTTGTGTAATAAAAACTTACTAATTAGGTACTTTGCTTTAGGTGCTACGATTTAACACAAACTTAACAAATGGTCAAAATATGCAAACTTCTATTCTTAATCTTATTGTTGTACCTACTGTTCTATATAATAAAAAAGTAATCTTAACACAAGACTAAATGTAGATGTATATCATTATTCATTGTTATGCTTATCACACATTGGATGACACGGATTGTTTTATGATGCATACATATGCAGGATATTGGTTACAAACTAATTGGAAAAGGAAGCTATGGACGTAGACAAATGACATAGTTGCAAATTCAATGGTTTGACATAATATAGTTGGGTTTACTGTTAACTTCCACGAGGACTAGGTGGATGAATAATCAGTTTCTAATAGTAACTGGGACTGATGAGGAAGTATTATATTTATGTCTTATCCAACTTTATTTTCGTATAGTGTAGGTATTTATCTAATATATAAAATTCTCGTGTCACAGTTTTCGTTGCTATACTCCTCCGAAACGGCTTGACCGATTTTGATCAAATTTTTTGTGCTTATCCAGTATCTATGAGAATCGATCAACATCTATTTTTCATCCCCCTAAACGTTAGGGGTAGTCCACACCTAAATGGCAAAACAACGTTTGCCAGGTCAGCTAGTTTCTTATAAAATAATCATGTTCATGTTGTTCATTAATTATAGTGATTATATTGGTCAAGACGTACAGCACTGCAGCTTTTTAGTTATTTTATCTCAACTGTTCATAGAACTAATAACGTTTAAGGAAATGTTACAGGTCATGTTAAACACAATGAGTCACATGTACTTCTTGGTTTAACCCAATTTTATATCATAAATCTCGTTTAATAAATATTTGGGTCACGATTTGTGCACGTGCACCTTTTATCAATTTGTGTTGAGAGAATCTGATTAATGTGGTAAACGTACGAGATCGTATCAAATTCGGAGGCGAAATTGAATTATGATCGGCTCGATAGCTTTGTGGCCTACGCATGTATATGAAACGAAATCGTTTACTTTGGTAATTTGGATTACGGCAAAGAAATTGTTCGGGGAATAAAAAAATTGGATTCATGGATGCTTTTAAAAAGAAGTGTATCGATTTTTGAATACATATACAATCATCTATTACGCAAAAAGATTTTCAATTAATTTAAGTACATTTGGTACCTAAGTAAGAAAAGCTAAATATACATCACGTACAGTCTAATAGGAGTACTGCTACAATTTCAAATTCCAATAGAATGACGATGTTCAACTGATGCACATCACACACAAGATACTGAACTCTTTAATGTTTTCACACTACATCAACTATTTGGCTTTCAGTTCGGCAGTCGATTTTGTAATACGCTCTAGATTCGGTTAAAATAGCATAGTCGGTAAGCCAGCGTATAGATAAGATAATAAATATCCCGCGTGGTTATTTCAATCGACGTTGCACTTATTAGTAAATTAACCTAAATTGGGTAAGAATTATGTTTTAATAAGTTTCCGCATAAAATTTGTACAATATGTACTATTATTATAGGGTACAAAGCTACTAAAATACCGCTGTTCTGAGTAACCTTTTGTACTTAAAAATTTCTTGGAAGAGATCGTTATTAGCGATAAGACTTCACTGTTACTCCAATTTAATTCGTAATGTTTTGTACTTGCTTTGTTACGAACTGAAAACTCCATTTACAATTTATGATATTAATCCATTGATCAGTTAGGATTCCTTAGCTTTTCAGTTAAGAAATAGGCCTCTAAAATATATGACAGCAAAAATCATACTAGATAGTTTTAAGACCACAAAATGGTACAAACAAGCAAGTATGAAGTAATGCGGTCTCAGAGTTGAAATATTTTTATGATGACACCACAGCTGCTGCAAAATGTGGTACAAATAGTTTTATGTATGTGCAACATGAATACCATTTTATATTTTTTGTAGGCAAATCCAAAGATGTACAATACCTACTTGTTTATAAGTTATTCACTCAGTTTAAAACAGAGACGATCAAAATAAAAATACTTAAAACTTCATATTATTGGTGGTTTTACTTTTACTTCCAAAGTTGGATGATAGACATCGCGTCATGATAATAATATGTTAGCATGAGGCACCGTACAATAGAGAGCGGCAATGCGTGTGCGTGGGTGGATAGGATAATAACTGCAACTCGTACTTTCAATTAAGGCTACCGTGCAACTTATCATAACAATGTCTATAATATAAATTACGAAATATTGCCCATTCTTTAAAGGTGATGAATGTTGATATATTGCTGTCAAAGATTTTATTGTTATTGGTGTTAAAGGAAGGGAATTTTAAGGTAGTAATTTTGAATCTCACCCCAAGTTATCGAGCTCATATTTTAAATGATATTTATGATCGCCTAGAAAGCAATGTGCATGATTTATTTTTAAATGTGCTTCACATTCGATGAAAACAGGATATACTATAAAACAGACTACTAAAATTAATAAAATTGTATTACTTTTTGCGAAAAATTACTTCGTCATCATAAACTTGTACAGGAAGAGTATGATGGAATAATTAAGCAAACTAAATCATAATGGCTAAAACAATGTTTCCTGATTTAACTTCTATAGAAAACTATTTAGTAAACAAAAACTTCATCAAAACAGTTAATTAAGCAGTAATGAGACGAATCAAATTAGTCACGGCTTGTGTCATTCTTGTAACTGAAAATCGAAAAATTAATTCAACTATCCTGTTTGAATGTACATTATGTTGAATAAATTATCATTTAAGTTACAACATATAATAAAAACTACAACAATGCTGAAAAATTGGAATAATTATAACATTTTAGAATAAATTTAATATTTAATGTTCCTTTTATATCTAATATTTGGTAGAGTAACTTTGACACTAAATTTAACACTTTCTGAATTACCAGTGATAATAACAATAGCGGATAATAAAATTACGTACGTGTGTAGGTAATTAGGTCGTTTAAGCAATAATTCTAAATTATGCACCAAAAGTTTAAATGAGCATACCTACATATTTTTATGGTACATGATTTAAAAAAAATGTACTATAATTCTAACATATATAATATTATAGACGCTAGCTAAACCTCACTGTACCAACCACTTAGAACCTCTTATCGCAATAATTATTAAACCTTTCATGGCTTCCATTAAAAGTTATAACGTTTTATATTAATAACTAAGTATTATATTAATACATTTAAAGAAAGTACTTAAAGCATTAAAGTATTAAAGATCGACTAATCTTTATTAATATCTTTGATCTGTATCGTCTCACGATTCTCACAACTCAAGGGGCTCTACGTTCAATTTAAAATATGAGAAATAATATTTGTATTGCAAAATACAGCTAACATCTTTGTTTCTGCGTTTTACGTCATATTCATAAATAGAAATCGATTAAGTTTGTTTACGTACGACCTAGGATTCTTCTGTAATGCACTTATTTCAATTCAATAAACATTAACACTTGGTAGTAGTAAAAATATTATTATTTTATATCATGACTATGTAATCCTTTAAGAAAGTGAATCCATTAGAAAATTAGCCATGATTTGTTGAAGTTGAAAAAAAAATAGTTAGGTGTTCGATAAAGGGGTAGGTACTGGGTATTTGTGTTTTTGCTTAGTAAATTCAGCATTATCATATTCAACAAAACCAGCAGCATACTTAACTATAAATAATTGCTGTCTCACTTTAAAACATCTGTACACACAGCAGCTCCTGTTAGTATGCAAGTCTCGTATCTGTGAGATCATAAATGGCTAATATATGCCATTAGCATAACAATGATGAGATAAGTAGATTTATGTAGACCAGAAACTGAGACCAACATTGTAAAGTATTTTGTGAGAACACTCAAGGTCATAACCATTATTATTATGTCCGTAATTACAATGTTATTGTTCGTTCCACACGCTGAGTACATAAAATACGTAGTTTTAGTGGCAAAATAAAATTATTACTTCAAATAGGTATGTATATACTTTTTCGTATAGGTATTTAATATATTTTTTAAAATGTAATATAAATTTAACAAATTACACAAAATTTTAAATTAATAACAATGACATGAAGAAGAAAACACGTAGATTAAATTCTCAGAAATGATTGATAAGTGAGTATATGGGAGCAAAGCGTGGCTCTACGAAGCGGCCTCCGTCTGATAAGATAACCTTGCTTTTAATTTGCTTTGCTAAACACCACGGTATCTACGTGTCTATCTAGTCTAGAAATACTACTGGAATTGTTATCATTCACCTTCATTAAATACCCAGATGCCCCATATAGAATAAGTAAATAAACATTTAAATTTTATCTGAATTCCGAGACGTTGTGATATTGATAATTAAATATTTATATTTCCATGATTTCAGTTAAGTTAGCCTAGATTGTAAAAAAAATCAGTCAATCAATAATCAAACAATATTCTCGAATCTTTTTTCAAATAAGCTTAGCGAAAACGACATTGTTATCTCTTATCAGTTATCATATATGTAATTATTAAGGGCAGGTACCTCATTTTCAAAAGGATCATCTACGCGGGAAACTCGTTTTGGTTTATCCGAGCTGAACGAAAATCTCCTCTTGAAGAGCTTCATCGTGTTGTTGTCATTGACAACGACGTGCGAACATCACCTTTAGCGTCAAACGTGTAACCAATTCATTACACAATCGACTCTTGCACAAACAACAAATAATTCAAATCTTCTTTGAACGTGCAAAGAAAACGGTTGTTCGATGCAATGTTTATAGTTTAAACAGTGGCGCGTAAGTTATTTAGCGACGTGTGTGTCATACACGTGCGTCGGGGTCGTAGGTGCAAGCGACGCATGCTCGCGATACGTGCGGTGTGCGGACCGATCGCAGGCGCGACGCACACTGCGCGCTGCTGTCGACGCTCACCGTCCACCGTCCACCGGCCGCCACCGACGACAGCGCGTCACCTTCACTCTGAAGACGCTATCAAACACGCCCCATAATGTTTGTACGTTCGCCTTCACTCCATTCATTAATTTCCAATACCCCTGCATTAATCAATCAACACGTCAAACTTTTTCATTACGGTATTTTGCGCTTCCAACGCAACTTATTCGACGTGCTAAGTAATAAAGTGTAGAATTATGGTATCTTTTTTATTAAGGCCCATGTCTATAGTGAATTTAAATATATTTTTAACACTTAATTCATGCGCCGACCATTAAATTTGAAATGTGCATAGATAGGTAACTTTCGAAATCAAACTGCGCACGCGTATAGAAATACAACATCCGCTGTTTCCATAAACACAGCGTCAAAACTGGAGTAACTCTGATCTTGTTTGACATAAATGTCAATTACGAAGTCAAAGCGTATTCTTAATTTAAATGAAAACGGGAAACTGCTTTTAATCGAATAACATTTTACACTAGTTTGATTTATAACGGATAATCGTTTAAAGTCAAATAAATTTAGGGTTATTATATTACAAAATTTAAACTCTCCAAAGAACTTGTAAGTTCAGACATTACCAAAGAGTAATGTAACCTAAAAGTACTCGTGACAATTTATTTGACCCTCTGAAATATTTAGGTTCTGCAATAATATGCAATTTACTGTGACTGATAACCGCTACTCCGGTGAATGTTTACCTAATACGTTCAATTTTGTTAACCTAACTGTCATTCATCAATATGCAAATACGCGAATTACCAACGTCAAAAAAATATTAAACTATTAAACAGTTTAATATGTATCCAAGTATCTACTTAAATAAATCTTTTGATTTTTACATCTCGTTACTTACTGAATTTATTATTTCTTGTTAACTTAGATTGTTTTCACCATTAGCAGGTTTTTTGCCCAAGCTTCTTAAATAGTAAACAAGTAAAACCCCAAGTAACAAATCTTCAAAGTTTAATCTGTATCTGTAAACAATACTGTACTCTGTAACCTTTCCATGAATACAAAGAGCGGGGTCGATTCCCACATGAATATTTTAGTATTTGACGTTACAAACGTAGAGCGTCCTAAACTCTAAACGGTCATTAGTGTTTGTTTGTACAAAAATCAAACAGGAATGGGAACGTGGAGCTCGGAATGTAGAGTCATGGTCACAAAAACCTGTCGATGTTTGATTTATAGTTAGACCTTTCCAAATCCTTGCACTGAGCCGCGAGCATAGTTTTTATTTGTGCAGGATATTTGATTTGAGAAGTTATAAAACAGGACCATAAGAATTTGGTTTAATGTTGGGATTTTTCAAGATTTTTGTTCAATAGTTTGAAAGATATCATGAAAAATTCATCATCCTAAAAACGGTAACATCAGATCCATTTTAACCACGAATTATTATTGAAATAGATTATGATAGATAAGACACTTAGTTTTCGGTAATCTCCTAATACTCTATGACTTGAAGACAATCTGGCTATTAATCAGGAAAACAAATTACTATTCCAAACTGATTCCCGCAAAGAGAACAACAAAACGAGAACAAAAAATAATAAACCATTCTGAGTATACAAGACGCGGCGTGCCGAAATTTTCTCAAAGGGCGTGAAAATGAAGCCGGCACCGTGACCCAACCGCCCCACTTTCTTGTACTCGTCCCATAATCATAATGGAAGTAATATCAGCAATTTCCGACAAACAGCCCTTTATATCAGCCATATCTCGAGCCGAGCCAACGCAGAGCCCGTGTTCGCTATCGATCGTCGGTATCGACACCTTTACCACAATAACACTGACGATATTGGAGGCTATTTTATAAGTAATTGGCGGTGCAAACTTGACAACTTTGAAGTGGTTAAATTTTATTACGTGCTAACTTTGCTCCGTGACTTTACCATTTACTTTGGTATTTAGGTTCTAAGATTTATCTTTAAAATTATTTAAGTGCATCCACTTATATCCTCGTCAGACAGAACTCCGCATTTCGTAAAGGTTTGATATTACTAATATCATAATATTATTTTAGTACTTCATGGGTTGAGTTCAGGAAATCTATTTTTAACATTTATACTCGCCGATTAGAATTTAAAGTAGATAAATTTATTTATTACTCTGTCTCTTACAATACCACTTAGTATTTTATTCAAAGTTGATTGTAATATATTTGCAAGTCATTCATATATTAAAAAGTCTACTAAACCGTACGCATACCGACAGCTTCGTGATTAAGTTTCCGTTTTAGGCATAGCGAATCTCTTATCATAAATTCTGTCAAGGAAAGTTTAAAACGCAAATACGCTCCAAATGTGGATCACGGTAGAAGCATTCTATTTCTATAAGTTGTTAATAATATTATGTATATACTATGACACAGCGGAGCTAAAAGGTATTTGATTTTACAATCATCTTAGAAAAATTTACGACTATTTCAGATTTGAAAATCGATCAAGAATTTTAACAATCATAAAACTAGGTCGTATACTCAAAATAGTTGATAGCCTAAAACAGATGTGGTTTAAATCATTGTCGTTCAGGGTCAGTACTTACGGTGTTCTGTAGCTGCGTCAGGAGCGCCGCGTTCGCTGGGTCGGCGAGCTCCACGGCGCCCGCCACCTGAAACAATTCCACATTGCATTAAATGGGTCAATTGTGCCCGCCGGACACCGTACAATCACGGTCATACGTTTTTATTTGCCGTCTGTATCGCTCCTGGAGGTATAGTTTGCTTTTATAACTTTGTTAGCAATGGTCACGTTTTATAGACCTAATTATATTAGGGTTGCTAATGATCTTAAGGTAGATCGATTTTGGATCGACTTTATTATCATTTAATAAATAGAAAAGTACCTACTACGTTTCGTACTAGTTCCTGATTCTTAAAATTTTCTAAGAAAATGGTCTTAGTTAACTAATGCCTTATAGCAAAAAGGATTCAGGAATAAATCAATACTATTATGGAACGTATCTCGAGTTACTAAGCACTTTAAAATCAATAAATAATACCTAAGTAGACTTCGTTTTTGTTGAAAAAATATGACAAAATTTCGTAAGAGTCAAAAGTGAAATAGACCAGAAGCCTGACACAAGCAACCCTAAATGTTAATAAAACGAAATAAAAGCGATAACGCCTAACTTTGTGAATATTGTCGAGGTTTATCTCGCATCTGGAATCAGCGCTGTCTTCCATATTGCGATACTAGAGATCATTCTCGCCGCGTATCATCCGGCCCTAGAATAACATTCCCTTTTAGTAAAGTAGCTGATTTAGCTGTATAATATAATGTTTGTTTATATTTTAACCTTTAAATAAATTCTATCATAAGTTTTAAATAGTACAAAGGAATACCAAGGACTTACCAAGGAAAGACAATAAAAGATAAAAGTATCTAGATAAAAGTACCTAGTGAGGTGTGCTATTAGACTAAACCTATAAAGCGATCTATTATAATCGATCACATCTAACCTAGACATTTCAATTTAACTATACCTATTACCTATATCTTGACATAGTTTAAGTTATAGTTCATTTGATTTTTCTTATCGTTTATCTTAGTTTTGTGTCATGAAAAATATATTTATTTAATGAAAGGAGGTTGCTATTTTATGTTTGCCTAGTTTTTAATATTTTGATTTATTCCCTTGTATTAAACATAATACATACTAGTTGTAAATTGAGTATGCGGCACACCAAACTTTTGCGACGTTCAAGTATAACGACGTAAGATTATAAAATGATAAAATAGAACCTGAAGCAAGGACTCTTATAAATTATACTTATGTAGTATGCACGTCTTCTTTCAAACGTCAACGTCGTCTCTTTTTAGTATGACCACTTCTTTAGATTACAAATTAGATTCGCAATGAACGTTACAAACATCCTAATTACTAGGAAAACATAAGATGTAAATAGTTAATTTACAACGAGAACAAGGTTTCTGTGTTGTTTCGAATAAAAGCGAAACACAAACTCTTACAACGAGAACAAGGGTGCTTTGGATTCTGAATGGCCTTATGGTACACATCACGTTTTAGCGATATAAAAGTGCAAGTACCACGGGTAAGCCGACCTCGGACCAGCATCTGGTTTATAATCGCGAGTTCTCCTTGCCTTGCCGAAATATCTAACTTGTATAACAGAACATTTTATTTAAGAACGTTTCACAAACACTTCATTCTTCGCAGAATAAGTGAACAACGCTTGTCGTTTTATTGTAAGTTGGGTAGTAACATTTACAACAACATAGTATTGCCCTGTAGGTATATTTAGTTGTGTAACACAACTATTCTAATTTGTAAGGAAAAGGTCTGAGCCCTTTAGGGCAGCTTTACCTACCTACTTACCGAAAGTAAAATGTCACTTCATTTCAAATTGTTTATGTTGTAGATGTTTTAAAAGGATCATCGTCCTCATTAGGTTGTAGCAGTAGATATGTAAATGAATATGTAAGGAAAAACTCCATTTTGAACCACAATGATTTGGTAACGTAAATTATAGGTGTATTTAGATTAACATTAATTTGAAATATGCCTAATAATAACTTTTTCCAATACGTACTCGGTATCTGAAATACTGTAATCAAATATGATTAGTAAAACAATTAAATAAAACAATAGTATATTTTTTGTACATATATTTAATCTTATAATTGTTATTGTTATCACTAAAATTCCCACGTATTTTCGCGTTTAAGTTATTCTGTGAGTTATGGAACTTAACTTATTTAGTTTGTTCTCTCTCATCTTTACTTTCTCGCGGAACGAAAGAAGAACGTGACAAAAATAAATATTTTTGCAAATACCAACTGTTTCACGTTACTTTCCAAGTGCTTGTACGTGTTTTAACAAATTTAATTCTTTCCTCGCCCACAAAAGATGAAACAAACGCACCTAAATACTAAAAGTAAATACACATTGAGCTACTACATTGCAAATCGGACACAAAACTAACTAAAAGTGCGAAGCTTCCGCCCAACTAAATTGCTTTTTGTATTGTTTAGTTGTGATAAGACTAATTTCCGACGAAGCCACGGCAAGCCCACAGCCCATTACTTTCGATTAGTTAAGGAAATCCATCAGGCGTGGTAAGTAATGTGGAAAGAGGCCCACGTCCGGCTGCTGTTTCCCTGTTACAGATTGTCCGACATCGGTCAATATCCGACTTCTAAGTGGGCTACGCGTTCATTCAAGAGAACTAATGAGCTTCTGCTATCAAAGTTCATCACGCGGTCTAATTTGTATGACACGGTGAATAAATTACCATTTTATAGTACATTATGAGTTAGGTATGTATAATATAACTGATGCTATTATTGGATTGTATCTTTGTAATCGTACATTTATTATTCACAAAAATAATGTTAAATTTTAAGAGTCAAAATCATAACAAATAACTTAAAATTATTCAGCAAATAAGACGCTTAATGTCGAAAATCTCATAAACATCCAGATCCAATTCAGTTTCATCCCAACACAATTAAGTTCAGAAATAAACTTAAGCTATAAAAAGTCAACGAAATAGCTGTTTGGTAACAATCTGAGAAATGCTTCAATCTTCTTACATGTGTTAGCCACTTTGGATACCGCATTGCCGTAAAAATAGCTCCAAAGCACCACTCCTAAGCTCGAGGAGACTGCAATCGCCCTCATTCGTGTTAGCTGATCGAGTCCAGAACCTCACTTAAACATGTTTATTAGGTCGATCAGGAAATAGCAAAGTTATAATACATAGTTTATTTTCATTCGTTACTCTTGCATCTGCTACGTTGCTCTGTATTCAAATTTAGAAATAATCGACGAATGATGATTCAAAGGCTAAGTGGAGGAGGTATTTCAAAAGAATTACTTTCAAAGATAAATTGTTTTAAAGTAACTAATAACTGATGTAAATTATAGTAAACTAGGTGACCCGCGCAACTTCGTCTGCGTCACAGAGGGATACAACATAGTCCTTCTTAGTCATAGTCTTGCCTTCCTCGACAAATGGACTTTCCAACACTGAAAGAATTTTTCAAATCGGACCAGTAGTTTCTGAGATTAGCGCGTTTAAACAAACAAACAAACTCTGCAGCTTTATAATATTAGTATAGATTACTCATTGAACTCTTTTAATAACCAAACATTTACTGATAAAAAAGACAAGCCGAAATATTCTTGAATAGCTAGCTACCTACTTAAAAGATATTTAGTTACTACACTTGAATACTTATTTATAAAATAAAAAAAATCAGTTTTATTAACCTTATAAACAATAATATAATAACCGGTTTCATCTTAATCAAGTCGGCATGTATGAAACAAAGAGCAATTTTGAGCATTTTAAGTTAAAAATCGTTCTCATTCGGTGTGGGCGAGGTAGAAATTGCGGTTTGATTTCAAAGGAAACCCGTGAAATTAAATGAACGTGTAATTTATTTCCGTAAGCGTTCAGACACGAATTTCGAACATCTCAATCCAGCTGGGTGACATCGGCTGTCGCAACAAATTGAGGTGCGAAACTTGAAATGAAACCGAGATATGCACTTTCCACATTCACTTATGTCTTAATTTTAAAGGATCTGTCATTTTTGAGAAAAGGTTTACCAAATTGACACATAAAGGCGTTAAATATTATAATTCAGTCAATTTTGCAGTTTTAAACGAGTTATGTTATTTGATGCGGAAAAGGGAACAGCGCTGAAACATATCGTAAATTTTAAACATTTATTCGTGGATACATGAGAACAGCAACTTTTGTGAAAGTTTTGTGCATATATCTAATTACACACAAGTTTGGGTAATTCTATTGTCATTGCCGTTATTTACAAAGATTAGCTTCGCTCTGTTGCTCCGGCTAATGTTTTATGAGCGTCATCAAGTAAAGTACTGGTGTAGTTAAGTCGATGCCGAGAAACACTGTTATCTCATAGAATCTTTGTAACAAATTATACTTAAATTACGATGCAAATGTTGTATGAAATTCTTGCAGTTCCGGACATTGCCAAGTTATTTTTTTTTGACAATTTAAGAATTTTAATATTGTACGCTAATAGGAAAAGGAGGGAAAATTTATTTAAATGAAGATAGACTATAGACATTATGTAATAAAAAAATTGATCTGTTATGATCAAAAGTTCTTTAATAGTTTATTAATACGTTAACACATAACATTATTTTAATGAATTGTTAATGAGGGCAATAACAACTTGAAAACATAATCTCTAGTTTTAAATGATCTAAGTAACGAACATAAAATGCCCCTGCTAAAATCATCATGACACTACTAACAAGAAATCAATTACAACTTTACAGTTTTATCGGATTAGAATCAACGTCGGAAGAGCAAAAAAATTGCGCGATTAACTAGCCTCAGAGCTAGTTATTTGATCCTTTTTAGATAAAGTCTTGTTACAATTAAAATAGAGTTTATATTAGTTCAAAATATTCTAACAATTCGAACAATCCAAAACTCACTAGAGTTTTAATTCGATTCTATCTCAAGTGGAATTTATCGAGTCACAATTAATTGACTGCCAGTTCCGGGTGATTTGGTGTTTAAAGTTTTTTTAAGTAAGTTTTTTTTTTGATAAACTAGCTGTAAGTGATAATTACTATAAAATAATAACATATGTATTTAAATTAGAATACACAGCAGTAAAGTTAAAAATAACTGTATCATTATAACGAATGACAAGAACACCCGATAAATATTTAAAAGTTTAGTAAATACATACATTCTATCCATTAACCATTATCAGTAAAGTAGTGCGTGCATGAATTAGTTTAATACATAAAGGAAGTCACCATAGTATAATACCTTCAAACATAATAAATAACAATAATATGTTTAGTCTCTCATAAGACGAGCATGGTTACAATGCCTGATTCCTTTACGAGTCTATCATTGTTCGCACTCCAAGGACAACATATTCGTGATTCGAGTAAATTTATTTCTTACTGTCTTAAAATTTAAGAATCAACAAATTATTATTAGTGTTATTACGTCTTTTCTGACGAAAACACAACAAAGGCACGATTCAAAATACCGCATTTGTTACGTGATGTGCAAAAAGTTAAGTTCAATGAACCATCCAAACTTTGTGTCGTTTTAAATTCCGTGAAACTAACAAGTTTTGCTTTATCTTAAGTGCCACGGAATATTCTAGACTAAAAACAAATTTATTTCAGTGTATTTTAGGTAATGGAAATATAAACGTTAAATAAAGTAAAATTTACCTTTTCGATAAAAATGTAGTTTGTCGGTCTGAACGACATGTGAATAAAACTGTGTTATAGATAATTATTTGTTAGGTACAATTATTACGCTGTTAAAAACTACTAAAATCTTTGGATGTCGTAAGTTTACTTTTTAACACACTCTGTATAGGTAGTCATTAAACACACAAACAAACAACCACAATCCGCGAATACCACAGACATCCAAGAACCGAAGCCGATAATATAAATAAATGTGACTGTCCCTTCGATCTCGAGGATTTATCTCGAAATAATTCAAACATTCCCTCTGACTTTCTTATTTGTGAAAGACGCTATATTTATTAAAATAATATGGGCTGTGTCTCGTGAATACTCGTGATTCACTCGTGTTAAATCAGAATATGTCCCATATTCTTATTGGCAAAGCTTTTGTTGTTTGTTTTAAAAGAAAGCCTTGAGCAATAATAAATAAGAAGCTTAAAAAATGTATTGGCTTAAGCGAAAATTTCATGGACAGATATTGATCTTTTTAAACTTTCTAGGTATTTTAAGATTCAGATAGGGCTATTAGCAATTACTGAAACCGTTAAGTTTACTTCAATGTCAACATTTTATATTAAAGATCTTAATCATTTAATATATTTTTCTTATTTATAATTCGTTAGTTTCGTCATTTCCTAAAATAACCATAGTTTATAAATTACATTATTATCATTTTGTATAGTTGCTAAGTGTATTTTATGTATGGAAATTTTATTTATTACTTCTGTATTCATTTATTTACACTTATTTTTTACATTATGTTTTTAAAAAAATAACAAAGGAATAAAATTTAAAAATACTATATAAAAAACATTATTTATTATATTATTATATATATTTTATAGTATGTAGCTATAATTTAGCATCTACCATAGTTTTCTCCGCACCACCTTTGGTTGACTGGTAGAGAATGCCTTAGGGATTAAGTCCGCTATTGTACCATTTATGTGCGTAAAGTTTAATAAATAAATAAATGTCCTTAACTCTAAGTAACAAAATCAGGTATCTATGAGTACTAATACTATTTTAAATACTGTACTCTTACAAATTTTTACGGGGCTCTCCTTAGTTGAAGTTGAACACACTGAATTTTGGTTGCATTTTGTGTTCAAGACTGCAATAGTAATTTTTCGTGAACACAATTAGCTGGTAACCAATATCAGCAAACGGACCGAGACGGCCTTGCATTGTTGCTTCGTGTTTTGGCATGAGTTATTGCCCGCGCCAGATTAAAGATTGGCGTGTTGTATAAGATTTTCACACGAGCATGTAAATGGATCTTACATTCCGGATGGCGGATATTGTATTACAACGCGACATGGCAGAAAATTACTTTAAATGATTTAATTTTATAACGGATTGTTTAACTATTTGAGATAATAATGTTCACTAAATTAACATTTATTAATAATTAACTTACCTAAATAACCGATCCAATTTATTTAAATATTTTGGTTCTCTTTTTTTACCAAAATACTAAGAAACAAACAAAGTAAACGAACCTAATCAACGAACTAGAAACATCGCATCAAGGTCTACATCTCTTTCAAATTAAGAGGCAACATCCTTCGAAAATATTTATGTGACATAAAACTCATCCATCGAACAAATTGTTCGAACCCACCTTCGATCTATCATGACAGTCTCCTCGATCCGTGATCGATTGCTTTTTAAATAGGACGAATAACAGAAATTTTATACTGCTATTTCAAAGGTATTTTGGTCATCACGCTTATTTAATATTTGTCTTTAGGTTTATATTTTTTACTTTGCCCAGAAGTTACAGTGGTGGGAGTGAGAGGTGGGCAAATACCCGAAAAATTACTTTGCTTACAGCCATAAAGTCATACACAAAAATAGCACCCATTTTACAAGCAATTTTCTGTCGTTCTCGTAGAATATAAATTAATCTATGAAATGGACTGTGTCGGATCCAGTTGAAACTGATGTCATCTACTGATGTCTTATAAGAAACATTGTTTCATTTAATGTTATTATTTTTAATTAGTTACTTGACTAAACATTAGACAACAGCAATACATTTTTGAAGGTGCATGCATGTATAAATTTCAGGTTTAGAATTTGATTTTAGTCACAGTCACAGTTGTGTTATAGAGGCGAAACTAAGCTTGAGGAGGTCCGTAAGCATCTACATCTAACCGATTTCTACCAAAAGACTCGAACAAAGTTTATTTAAATACCCAAGCAATTCAAGTAAATGTTTCTAAGTTATCGTATTATCTCCTAAAGTAATTTCAGTGCTATTTATTTGGTTTCCTTCGCACATTTCAATGCATGTATCGATAGGAATAATGGCTTTTCCGTATGCAGTTTAACGGGTTCCTGTACTATCGGACATCGCACCAGTAAGGTACGGACTCGCATAGGAAAGCTACTGTACCACATAGCACATGCATTGGCCTTCTAAGAATCCATTACGTAAAGACGCCAACCGCCAAGCTGTAATCTGTGGCACTTTGGAATTCTACGCAAATATTCTTTTGTTGAAACTAAATTTCACAAGGTGTACTGGAAGACTTTTTAACAACGTGGTACGAATTTTCGTTGCACGATTTTTGTAGAATATCGTAATATCTAAGGAAAACTTTAGATTTCCACCATGCAAGTTTTGCGTTTCAGAAGTCGCCATAGCTTCTTTGAAAAAGTACCTATTTCGACATGTATAAATATATTAGGAACACAAATATAAAAGTCATATCCTATAATCGTTGTAGCAAGGAAATTGTTACTTTAAATTTGAGAGACGGAAATAATCCATTTAATGCAAAATAAGCCGTGATTACTTTTGGCAAATTGACGCAGCATCAGTTCGTTGGGCGAGCCTGTTTAATACGAATATGTTTGGAACGGTCTCAACGACCCGGGGTCAGCAGTACACAATAAACAAACATGGTTTAAAGTATTAAACTTTACCCTCTCTTTATAAAGACCAATTTATTTATATATATAAAGTAGACAAAGGTGTATTAATACGGATAGTAATTGAGTGTTTAACAAAACCTTTTTGAAATATACAGAGGTCTTAACAAATTTAAAATAAATGATATATAATGAAATATATATAATAAAAGTTAGAATGTGCAGTGTATTTTAAAACAAACTTATTGAGTAGATTTAAGTGTCGAAATGTAAACACACCTATAGGTATTTAGTTAGATACTCAAAAAATAAGATGCAACTAAGTATCAAGATTGGGTAGGTACTTTTTTTATTTCAAGATAGATAGATAGATAAACTTAATACTTTTTTTATGATATGATTGGACAACTTTTTTCTCATCATATAATCGATCACTAATCGTCATTGCGTATTCAAATATTTTTTGCCGAAGCTTATTAGATGATTATGTCTCAACTCAAATCATCAAGCGTCTAATAAGATCAGTAATGACTACATCAGCTCACTAACTAGAAACATCAAATGTCAACTAAACTAAAATAACTGTGATTATTAATGCCGGCAATTTTAAATGTTTTCCTTGAATATATTTTGTAGTTTAAATAATAAATCTTTAAGCAATAAATCTCTTGTCAATACTATTATCAAAAACCTTGATATTTCTAGTAACTATACAGCAAAAATGTAATATAACTGGTTAAATGATGTCAGATGTCGTTGGAGACGTAATATACATTATTAATTCGGTACTAATTATAATTAAACTAAGGTCCGGGGTTATAATATGAAAAATAACATTTAAAAATTTGAATATGTTTTTGATAATAATCTATACTAATATTATAAAGCTGCAGAGTTTGTTTGTTTGTTTGTTTGAACGCGCTAATCTCAGAAACTACCAGTCCGATTTCAAAAATTCTTTCACTGTTGGAATGTCCATTTATCGATGAAGGTTATAGGCTATTTTATTTTGAAAAAATTAGGGATCCGTATGAAAATATCGAATTTGTAAGACGAGGCGAAATATCGAAAACCTATTTATGCGTACGCTGCAAAAACTATTGACAATAGAACAAAATGATGTACTACGGGTTTTTAGGTGTTAGTAAGACCTACAAAAAAGTCCGCGAGAGCATATACCTAACTATCATAGTTTAGTCACAATAACCGTTTTTATGTTTATAAAAATAAAAAAAATGTCCGAAAAATTAATTTAACGTTACATGAGTATCGATATATTAACCCTTATCCATATTAAGTATTATATTATCAAGAGTATTAATGTAGAAGTAAATTACTTTTAGTTTTATTCCAATCGGACTTTTCGTTTAGAAGTTATCACGCGTATAAAAGGCAATGAATATGCCGCGCAAATAATAACGCGACGGCATTGCGAGTACTGTTTGAACCCCTTTGTAACGCAGACGAAGTTGCGCGAGTCAGCTAGTTATATGATAATTAAGTAGGTACTTGTACATAATTCTATCGTTAAATTATAAAGTGTTCTTGTTAAAACGTATTTGTAGGTTGTGATTCAGTCTAAAAGCGACTAAACTTATGATCAAGTGATCCATTTTCAAAGCTGCTCGTAAAAAAAAAACCATAATGAATCATTACATAATAATTGATTGATCTCGTTTACTTCAACTTTTAGAAGCATTGTAGTAAATACATTGGATTCACAAACTAGAGCTGTAAGTTTTCCTAAAAATGTAAAACAATATAAGCATTTATTAAATGATAATTGAATAGAAAATTGAACGCTTAATCTATGAAGATATCATCGTCGTCGGAATTTTTCGTCACCAAGTACGCAGATCGGAATTTAAAGGGAATATTTCTTGATCACCTAAAAAAAAAAAACATAGCTTACAATATTTTTTTGAATTTTCATGCCTAACTAGAGGGTGGTATTGAAAATTATAAAGTTTTCCTGATTTTTTATTGCTATATTAGGAACTATGAAAATAGATTAACACGAGCAATCCATTTAGTATGTTAAAAAGAAATATTTGCAAAAAGCAAAGTAAGTCATAGTATATTATGTTTAGATATTACACATTGGCCCTATACGGTGCGCCCGTCTGGGCCGAGCCTCGCGTTCCGGCAAATCTTGCCCGACGCCTGCGCCGGCCACAGCGCATCGTAGCCATTAGGGTCATCCGTGGATACCGCACCGTCGCTTTTGAGGCGGCGTGTGTGCTGGCGGGGACGCCGCCCTGGGATTTGGAGGCGGAGGCGATCACCGGCGATTATCGCTGGCGATGCGACCTCCGCGCCCGGGGCGTAGTGCGTCCCCTGCGGGAAGCGGTCCGCGATCGGAAGGTCCAATCTCGGCGGTCCGTAATGGAGTCGTGGGAGAGACGGCTGGCCAACCCCAACTGGGGTCTACGGACCGTCGAGGCGATCCGCCCCGTCCTAAAGGATTGGGTGGGTTGTGGCAAGGGACGCCTCACCTTTTGGATGGTGCAGATGCTGACCGGGCACGGGTGTTTCGGTCGGTATCTGCACCGGATTCAGGTGGAGCCGACGACGAGGTGCCATCACTGTGTAGAGTGTGACCAGGACACACCAGAGCATACGCTCGCGCTGTGCCCCGCTTGGGAGCGGCAGCGTTGTGTCCTGGTCATGCAAATAGGACCGGACTTGTCGCTCCCGGGCGTCGTGGCGTCGATGCTCGAGAGCGACGAGTCCTGGAAGGCGATGCTCGACTTCTGCGAGTCCACCATCTCGCAGAAGCAGGCGGCGGGGCGTGTGAGAGAAAGCTCTTCTCTCTACGCAGAAACCCGCCGCCGTCGAGCAGGGGGTCGGGACCGGGGTCTGGCCCGGATTCTGGCCCCCTAAGAGTTTCAGGTCCCCAACGCATGCGAGTGCGAGCGGGGACCCAAGAAGGTGCCGTGTCTCGCTCAGAGCAACCGGGGGATGGTAGACCGCGTACTCCCCGACCCGCGCTGGTTCTGACCCAGCAGGGTATTCCGTGGGAGGGTGACATGCGGTCCCATCTTGGCGGGCTTCGGAAAGCCCGCCGACCGAGAGAGCCGGTGGCCGTATCGCCGGCGGCCGCCGGTTCAGCGTCCGGGCGCGACGCGACGGGAAAGAATGCCGATGGCGTAACGCGTCGCGTCGTCCCTCATAACCCCGTGCTGGGTTCTGGCCTCAGCCGGGGTTCGGACGCTGAGTGTGAGCGGTTGGAGGTTTTAGTGAGGTTCAACTCCCATATAACCCGCCCGCGGGGCGGGCGGGGATCCGGTGATTTCCTCCAACTAAAAAAAAAAAAAAAAAAAGATATTACACATGAAACAATAAATATATGAGAAATATACTTTTATAGAATTCAAAATTACCCCTTTAATTTGTAAATTCATTAGTTCATCTATGCACAGTAGATTTATTATTGTAAGAATGTCGATTATTAATTATGTTTTAGAAACTAGAAAACAGCGCAACTAGCTATAAATAAGACCGTAAGACCGTATTTATTTTCGTATTAATCATATCATAGTTTTATGACGCGTGTGTACAAAATGTAAATATGAAAGTAGGTCGTCTCGATTAACCGTACCTACATACCAGGAGATACAACTCCTTACTTTGTTCTTACTAATTGTTATCGCGGTTAGAGGAAGCAATAAAACCAATTCGTAATGTCGTATGAATGAATACAAACAACTTTAAACAGCTGCTGTTCACTGAACCAAACGTTCATAGTTTCAACAATGAAACTTCAGTTGTTAATTTATTCTGTAACTTTTCGGTCCCTCTGTGTCTCGTTATTCATAGTCACACATAGGATATTGCTGAACCTGATTGTAGTTTAGAATAAGCGCACAGGAATAATTTTCCTTTTTGTAAGCAGTTCGTATCTAATGAGACTTTCTTCAAACAAGACATAAAAGAGCTAAGTTGAATAGGTAACGACTTTGAGATGCCCAAACGATACAGAGGTTCATGGGCAACGGTAATCACTTAACATATGGTGAGCCATAATAATGTACTCGTTTATCTATAGAAGTAATGAAAAGAATCTATAAAGTAAAAAAGAATCAACCACATATTTAAAATATACAATTGAAATGAGGGCAATATACTAACTCTATGATTAACCAAGACTGAATACGTGTTTCAAGGCAATAAATTTATTAGAAATTATGTTTATATTTACCCGTAAATCAGAGCTTCCAGACGACGTTGATGTACTGCTACTCCCGATCCTTCCATTACGATACATTCTTCTGCACTTTATCTCAGTAAACACTTACAACTGTCGCGCGTAACAACGTATTGTCTCAGAGACGCTATTTGTTCACTTCTCTTCTGTTAGTGCTCATTAGCGGTGTTGTAGGCACACATTGTTCCAACTGACCGCATAAAACGAACTGCCTTCATCTTAATAAGCACATGACACGACATTACCGACGGACAGCTACAACGAAACAATTTGTACTAGTTCAAACAACTGTTCGACAAACGGGTTATTTAATCATTATTATTGGTTTGCTCTGAATAATTCACGAGTTATTAAATTATATAAAATGTAAACAAATATTTAATAAATATTATAGAATAGTAAATATTATAATGTTCTATGGACAAGCCCGTGCCGTGTTCACCTGAAACTAGGACTGGCATACGTGACACAAGAAGTAGTTTTATCGATAAATTGAAACATAACATTGTTATCGCACGCGATTGGCATTGTCGGTATCGGTTATATTTTGGCTGATAAAAAATCGCTGTCACCTTGAATGCCGATTTCTTGATACACATACACATATTGTGTATGTAAATGAAGACGCATAGACAAATGTTAGATAAAGTTAGTGTATATGTTTGACTATGTTGTAATAACATGCAATTAGGTAGGTACTTGAGACGTTCGTTATTACATAGATATGTGAAAATATTAACGTTCATGGCCCTTACTGCACCAATTTTTCGTCAGTTGTAATGATAAGTTCTTTCACTATCCGATATTTTAATACATCTCTAATATTGCAATTTTGCGCAATTTTGTCTCTATAAAATCTGAAAATGTTTACCTATATGTAATAGACATGTTTTTAAATAAAGGATACTTTATATAAAACAATAATTACCTATCTATTAATTAAGACGTTCATTACCTACAAGTACAAAATACTTTAAAATCAGAATAAGACAAAGAAAACTCGCTCGAATTATTTCGTAGACGTGTAATATATTACAGTAGATATTACGTAAACTACCAGTCCAGTACTGTATCGTAGTTAAGATTACAAGTTCAAGTACATTTATTTAACCTTTGTACGAGCCTAGTTAATGCAAACACAAGCTATAGGATATATTTTGTCTACCACTGGTTGGAAATATTTTATAGGTGGTATTTAATAACAATATGCACTTTATTTAATTTAAATAAATTACAACAAAATGAAAATAAATTATTATAAGCTCTGATTGCTATAAAAAATTAAATCAGAAAACACATGATTATTGAAATTGCTTATAAAAGCATGAGAGACCAATAAGAATACGCCAAGAAGCCATAAAAGAGGCTCGACTATGCCCAAGCGTGAGTTATTCGCTATGTTATGGTTATTTAAATCTACAATAAACATTTAACTAAAATCCAACTAGATTTTATTGAATAGCACAATACCAAACGACGAAAAGATTTGCAATCCCGCACAGATTTCACGAGCCCGCTACACCGCAACGGCCCACTCAAGTTATTTATAGAGCGGATATGCGACTATAAAAGGATTTTGTCTCGAAATGGTTATTCCGTTTGCGAATATGTATCGCGAAAAGGCGAATTCGCGTGCGCGTGAGTCAGGCGAGGCGCGCCGCGGCACTGGTGGTGTCGCCCGTCCCCGTCCACCGTCGCCGAGAGCTCGCGACCGTTGCACCTGACTCGGCCCGCGCCCTCGCCTTCAGCATCCAGCCTCTACTTCCAGGTACTCGCACTGAGATCACTAATACAATCACGACACCTCGTTTCGACATTAGCATATTTTACTGATTATGCTCTCTTTGTAAGACCGATTATAATATGACCAACAGTAAATTAAAAAAAAATGTCAGCAAAATGGAATGGAAACAAATTAAAAACAAATACATGATGTAATTCATAGAAAAAATAATTACAATAGGTAATAGCAAATCGTATTCTTAGTAAGAAAAAAATTAACAAAAATGGAAAACATAGGTAAGTAAAAAGGGAAAATAAGTTGTCACAGACGCATTTCAAAATAATAACTAAGCCAGTTAGTTATGTAAGAAACATTACAGAAATGAAATAATCAACTTTTAGGTGTAGAAAATGGAGAAGAATACAAACCCAGAGACTTTAGGGCTGATAGTCTTCAAAGGGCCTTACGATCAAAGTTGGGAATAAATGTTTCCACTGCATGTTAAGTGTTGAATGAAGTTTGGACGTTGAAGGAAATAGGTACTTCTAAGTGGAAAACTTACTTACGGAAACAGCTTACTTTCATCGGAGGAGAAGCAAAACATCCAAACTTTAAAAATTATGTTTGTAGAAGTTTTCTTCGATTTCCTTTTCCTTTTTGTTTGATTTCGTATATTAAATGTATTTTATGGACATAATATCCATTTAGAATAAACTTCCCGGTTCGTCATAATTCGTAACATATTAATATTTCCGTATTTCAATACTTTTTTCATCATTATGTATTTAAACAAAACAAATAAATTAAGATGACGTCACTACTCGTCGAATTCAAAATAACATCGTTCACACAAGGGCACCCTTATGCCCGTCATTTTGAAATATGACCGTCTGTTTATATTGCAAATTCCATCGCAATAATAAACGTACATTTCCTCTTGAACATAAACCTGAGCGTCGTAAAGCCAGCGAGAAGGTAAGAAACCATTATTGGAATTGGATTCATAAACAATTAAAATATTAAAATTACTATAGAAAATATGGAAAAGGTTTTTGGGTTATTATTTATCTACGCGATATTTATAAGGCACTCGTTTTCTCGATGAGTATGTAGTAGATTATGAAATTAGATAAATAATCAGTCATTACAGTGAGATCTTTTCTCGTAAAGCAGTTGTCACGGACACACAACATTGGAATATTGGTTTCAACAACGAAAGGAAATTGTCCGATTTCCACCCACGAAGTTGAGGTAGGGGATCTCGGATTAAATAACCTACCAGAGGTTTTATAAGGATCAAGAATTAGAAAAAATAAGATACTTGAAACTTTGCGACTGTAAAGTAAGATGATCCGAAGTGTCTTTAAAGACTTGATAAGATAAAATATAGGATCCACCTTTTTCGATCTGTCCTACACAGAAACAATAGTACGAGTATAATTCTATGATCAACGCCCATAGGCATGTAGATATACTATTAATCAAGGCAATGCGGGTACTGGGAAGCACAGCTCTGTAATACGCAGATGTCTAATAAGAATCTCATTTCATCAACATGTAGTTACGTTATAACCCCTTTATCTAAGACGTCGTGTTATTTAAGTTGTTCTTCAAAGTGAACTTGTTTTATGTCTTTCCGTATTGCAAGTACAAGTGTTTTCACTTACGTGTGTCTCTGTGTTGTTTTATCTGGGTTCTGTTACTGGTTCGTTAAAATGTATCGCACGTAAAATCAATGTTCCGCCGGGCGCTGGGACTATACGAGAAATGCTTTCATCGTGTTTTGTGCAGAAAAAGAGTAATGGTTGATTGTTTTTGGCAGGATAATATTTTACATACGATATATATTTTATTTGATATTCCATTCAACAAAGGCTTTGAAGATGAATCTTCGCCGTCAAATCCATGAATCATTGGAGAAATTTAAGCTTGAAATCACAATATATGATTGTATTTATTTTATATTATAAGTTCTCGCGTTCCAAAACCTACTCACCTACTTGATAGCGTTTCACACTTTAATAGGACATATATTCCTTAAGAAATACATAATAGTAGTCCACGGATAGATTTATATTCTGAAAGCCGATTACAGATATAGCGAAGTACTATGGAGATTATTGGAATATTAATTTTTATAAAATAGACGAAATTCTAAATTTTACTTTACAACTAAATTTTGCTCCACCACTACGATTACTATTTTAAACTATAATAATAACAGTACTAGGCATCAACTATTTTTATACTAAGAGAGTCATTGTCTAAACTGCTAAGGAAGTTTTTACGCTAAAACATACAAAATATTATATATAGTTACCATAAATAGTGTTACTAGAGTACATTCTCCTATTATCAGTTTAAACAGTGAACACACATAGTTCCAGCATTAGAGAAGTATCCAATAGTATCCATTCGCATGTCGAGTACAACTCGTACTCCTACGCCGGCCACTAAAATTTACGAGCACTTTACGATTCAATTTACATTCAAAAAGCACAAGTAACGGTTCTCGTGTGATCTCTGTTTCCGTAACAACGGCGCAATGTTCAACAATTACCGTGGGTGCCACACCTAAACCTTCTTTTACTGAACTACCATCTCTAGATTAAGTGCTATTCGTACTTCATATTTGAAATGCTAACAAATTTTGATAAAACTTATTCGAAAAGTCGTTAGTCAGGCGATTATACTGAACGCTAAAATTCATAATTTATTTTATATACAGAAATATTTAATGAGATAAAATGTTTAATTTGCTTTCATCATAAAAATACTGTTTCGCATTCATATTGATTATTATTGTCGTATATCGTCGATACACTTTGATCGTATTTTCACGATGGGGATTTTTGCCGTTGTGTTGTGTCGATTGATAATGGTACTCGTTTGATGTTTTTTAATTAACATGTGTATTCAACTGAATTTGCTGCAGATTGCAGCGGCAACAAATCACGCACTTGAAAATACGACCCTATACAACTTTTGCAATAGATATAAAATTATGTATTAAATAATGTATTAGTAATATGTAAGATTATTTTGGCTATACATAAACCTTACAATTGGGAGACTGGTGAACTTTCTGAGAGAAGTGACAGCAGAAATAATCCTGTTTAAAGTAGATTAAGGGGAAAACTCCTAGTCAGATGAAATAAAAGATCCATTAATACTGCAAATTAGAGAAAAGCGAAGAAGTGTTTAATTTGTAGATGTTGAAAATTCCTGCAAAATTATTAAATGGAACTCTAAGTTACAAAGTTATTAAACAACGAGGAAGTTCTTCTCGTTGTAATATAACAAAGGTGTCGGAGGCAAATTAAGTCCTCAGCTTTTGAAAGCATTACCTTGCAATATTATTTAATATAATATTCTATGGAAGCAACAAGTGAATCCGCTTCATCTTAGTTTGATACAGTCGATCGCCCCGTCATAACAACTTAAGATAACACATGACAGATTCGTCTTCACATTAATATTGATCGGTACGAAACTGATTTGGTAATCTGAAAGCCATAGATAAAGAGATCTAGAGTTAGTTTTTTAGGGTAATTTAATATTCTGTTAAAATCAAATGATGTCGTATTCAATAGATTATAATCTATCTGTTCGCTTTGGTAGAAAACTGTTTAATGCCTCTTAAATTACTGAGGTCTATGGCCGGCAGAACATTTACCTTCGAAATGTAAAAAACCGTACTGTTTCAATTTTCTCATTTGACGTATCACAACATCACCCGTTTAGATACTATAAATAAATACATTTGTCTAAATAGGATGCTAGAACTAAGCACATTGAGTGAAACAGTATCGACATCCAGTCGTAAATGTTAGTACGGCGGTGTCAGGCGGTGTCTCCGCTTAGCAATGCAAATGAAACAGCGAGGAAACGTTACACTCCACAAAATAGTCTCACAATAATTCCTTACAATGTTCTGCGTACAATTTGCATGAAATTCATGACGGAACTTATTTAAATTTCACAAAAGCACGCGTCAATGCCGTGTTATTCACGAAGTGCGCAGTCTTTACAAGCAAAGATTTGTCAAGAGTAAAAAGTCAAAACTGCTTGTATCGTCTTTGTAAATTATATCGGCTACGTTCTTTTACGATGAAAAATAAATTCTTCAATAATTTTTGGGGCTATTTATCTAACTTTAATAAAGATCAAAAACCACAAAGACTCTACAGAAGTACTAAAGAATATTTATTTTTTATATATTTTGCATGTTTATAAAATAAATTTGAATGTTTATTTTCACCAGAGGAATGTATAGAACTGGTTTTTATCACATGAACGAGCTATCGAATTCAAAGACCTTTGAAACTCATTAATGAGCAATCGATTAATGAACTTTAAATCTATTGTATTTTTTTCTTTTATTCAGTCTGATAAACGTATTGGCTCGTTTATCTGATAGCCCACCTGATGGTTAGTGGTTACCGTCGTGCATGAGCCTGCGTCGTGAGGATTCATTGCCTATGAGCATAGATATGGGATTTCATTATATGTAATATAATATGTAAAAATTGCTACTTTAACGAAAAAAATATTAGTATTTCATAAATTTAAAGGATATAAACAGATGTTAGTTTTATACTAACGACAACGAAATTATTGATTTCATACATATGTAATTAATTAAATTCGTTAAATACTTTTATCTATGTATTACATACATACCTATGTATACATAGAGTACAGACCAATTCTATATAATAGTAAAACGAACACCAAATATATTGAAGGAAAAAACTGATTTGATAATGATATAATAAAAATCTCGAAGAAAACAATTCACCTCTTTCTTAGTAACTAGTTCCTCTGACTAAGTTTCAACAGTTTCATTAATGAGTAGGATTTAGGTTCGTCTACTAAGTATTGCACTTATACTCAAATTAACTTGAAAAATAAAAAAATGTCAACTAAAAGATTTTAATCGAATACTCGAGAACGATCAAAAAAGATAAAACAAAATCTTAATTTAAATATGGCGCCAAAACGTCGACGATTTACGAGATACAACTAACAAATTTTTGGATTCGAAATTTAAAATTAAAGAATAAAAAAGGTTTTAAATTAAATTAATTTTAAACCTTTTTTTATTGGTCTTCTATCTTGGTTGTTGGGGTGGTGCCTGTAATCACCTGACACTTCGACCCAATCGGATCTTTTGTATCACAACATTTTTTTATTGGTACTCGTAATAATACCTATTTATTTTGTTAATTTTATAGTTTTAAAGTGAAAATAATATATTAATTCCACCATTTCAGTTGTTTTTGTATTAAATAAACGATAGAAAAAGTATCTAAGTAAATGACACTTCGATAAAAAAATAAAGAAAAAATAAAATTGAATTGGAATAAAATAAACAAGTACTCAAATAGTTTAAAAGTACATATCCTCGTTATTCTGAACTTTTATTTTAATATTCTGAAAAAATATCGTATTTTAACAAATAAAACTGCTAATTAGTGGTCAATTAAGGGTTATCGAAAGTTTTTGCTCTTAATTCGAGATAACTTCAGCGTTACTAACTTCAACATAGCAACTATTAATTTTATCAGCCGATTTTTACAAGTAGGTATATGGACTAAAGACTCTTTTGTCAACAGTATTTAGATTAAAAACAAAAACAGTGACTTGTATTGTGTATATTTATTCTTGAATTTGTTATCTGTTTTCGTTAATACAACTAGTGGCTCACTCTAATGAACGTATGATAAAATTACTAAAATAATATTTAAATTTATGTTGTTTTTTAGTTGAAATCATGCTGGATAAATAGATTAGAGTTCACCTTAAATCTATCCAGCACTTATCTAGAGGACTATAATAATACTATTATTGTACTAAAAGTAAAGAATATCTTCCTCGTCCTCGTCTCTCTCGTAAATCATTTTTACGTTCCTTTTTGAAGGGTACGACATTTGAAGACAGCTCATACATTACAGTTCAGAGATCATCCTCATTTCTCAAAATTCGTCATGATATATTATAGTTGAGCTGGATGAATGAACCAAGAAGAGGTAAATAAACCGAACCCTACTCAGAAAACCATTGGACGAATTAGATTTTTTAAATATCAACCGATTTTGTATGTAGGTACTTCACAAGCACTATAGGAGGTGAACATAAATTAAACTAGTGAAAGTGAGCATTAAATACAAAATTAATGTTTAATTTTAGCGAAGGCTGCGAGGGTTGCCGGCTCATCGCGACGTAATTACCAACGCGGGAACGACGTTCTGGAAGATGCTGCTAGATTAGATTGTAATTTTTTTTAGGTCGGCCTTAATAACTCGAAGGGATCCACAAAATAACGGTAATGGAATTTTCTCCTTATTTATGATGCTTGAGCCGAAGTCTAATAAAAATAAATGAGATTAACAAAAAAATTAATGTAGAAAATAAAGATATCCACTTGATAATGCGATAAGAATAATTTAGGATGCATTCAAAAGTTGTATTTTATCTTGGACATTCAATACGCAATTTTAAAACAGGTTATAACCGTTACATTTTAAAAACACACTTACATTCAAGAAAATCTATAAAAATATGAAATGTTTTTAAACCCGTACATAATTATGCGCGGTCGAAATTTATGTCTCCAAATTTAAACAATAAAAATGTTAGGTTACCAAAACCGCACTTTATTATTACTTAACTATGACATGATCTGAACAATAAAAGTAATCATATAATTCTTATACTAGTATGACTTTCAGTTATACTTTCAGCCAAAACTTAGGTAAAGGTTTGTGCTCACTTGTTGTTACTTTAGCTTTTTGCTCGTTTTTATGTTCAACATAATGTGTTTAAAAAAGTATTTAGTATTAAGTTCGTAATAAATACAAACTTTTCGACGCATACTATCATATAAATGTAATCCTGTGAAGTCCTGACATTACAAAGGTTCACGAGCTACGTATACTACTTGCCTATTAGATATTTTGCTCGTTTACCTATAAAATTATTCAAAACCGTTCATATGAGACCCAGAACAACACTATCGAATTGGCTAACGCTAAGTAATTCGTTGTATTATAATTACATTGTAATACAACTACAACAGTACAAAAATATTAAATAATGCATGAATATGATCTCAGTTGCGCAGTAGGTACCTACTACTTGCATGGAATAATATCTAATTAACATCTTACGTCAGGCAGGATAGTGTGACATCATAGGTTTCTATGATGTATGCAATAGCTCTTCTAGTCAATGAAGTATACAAAAAAGTAATATCCGGCCACACAGATTCGGATGGTCACCACACAAATGATGAGACAAATTGACCACAAGAACTTATTTGCAAAGAATTATTATTTCTGACCATAGAATTAGCATCCAACGCAATCTATATTACAGAATCATTTTTAAAAAAACATTTCCACATACACACACTGATGCACTGTCCACACAACAACACATAGACTTCAATTCACACTCTTTGTCGTTTTATAATTGGAACATTTGTAATATTTTTATTTTTACATTTTTTAAATTGTTCCATAATCATCTCTTGTTAAAATAACAAAACCTGTTTTTTGCTACTAATAAGTTTTAAGTTTAATTTTTAAGTATAATTTTAAGTGCTATTTCTTATTTACAGTTTTCATTGTCTTTGTAAACAGGGGTGGTGATCTGTAACACAGGTTTATCTTTCACAGACACCAGCTCTTCACAAACTGTAAGGTAATATTTATTTTTTGTAAAACAATGGTTACTGTGTGAAGAGAAAATAAATTATTATTATTATCATGAAGACCTTGTGGTACTCACTATCTACTGTATAAAATTTACTTTAACAATTGTACAGGACAACTTCAGTTGTAAAACTAATGCTTGGTGTTCAGCGCCATCTATCGAGAACAGTAGTAAATAATGTTAATGCCCATAACTTTATTGTCTGCGTAAGCGACTCTCCGCGGCCTCGCTCTACACGACCCGACTCTACATCGTTATGACTAATCACTTCGGCTCACTTTAGTTACACTTATAGTGTAACAGAGGGCGCCAGAATACATTATATAACTTGATAAGTTGACTATAAAGTTAATTGTGTTTTTTTTTTCAAATGAGGTTGTAATTAATTCTATTGTATCTAATCCAATTGAAACACAACAATTTCAGAGTTTACAATTAAGTAGGTACATGCCATTCGGAAACTCTCCTTGCCTGCTAGTTTTTAAAAAGTATATTTTATAACGTACCGAGGCAACACACCTCAGTCATAATAAACTTTAAAAAATATTATTATAAAATTTCATATCAGTTCCATACTAAACATTCTATAGTTTATTAAATCATGTTTTATTTAAGTATAACAATCTTTATAACAATATTGTAATTTATACATACCTTGCTCTCGCAGGCTGTGTGACATACATATTTGCAAACTGAAACAACAAAAAATACTTTAGGTATATACTATATAGCATTTAAGAAAAAAATTAAGTGAGAAGTAGTAGGCTCTTTTTCTATCTTTATATTTGAGATCTTTCTTCTCATTGATCTTTTTTCTTGGTCTTATAGGAAGGTAAACCATGAACTACTAACCTCTACAGCAGGACCCTTGATTATGAACGGGTTGGTGACACCAGTGGCAGGGCCGAGGCTTCCGGAACGATTTGCTTCGGAATGCATGTGACTGGGCAGTACCTTCCTTCTGCAAAAAAAAATTCTGCTCATTAAATTTATTCGACTTCCTGCATGTCTTAAAAAGTATTGTGTGTATTCAATTTATCTACGTTTGAAAAAACTGTGAACTGAATACAAGAGAAGGAACCGTTTGACACTAGCGCGTGAAATGACGGATGCATTGTTAGGTTTGAAGAATGCACACGTCTGACTGATATTTATTGCGGGCCCAAATATCCCGTATACCTGCCCAGAGCTCTTCGTTATCCCGGCTTAAACGAATGACGGTGGGAAGGCAAACCCATTGAAGATGAGAGAGAGCACGCGCTCGCCAATTATGAAAACGTGTTCAGCTAGTAGACGTGAGTTTTTTCGTAAAATAATACAAAATAGTTTATACCTTCACACTTTTTCACTAAAATACCTACTTACTTTTTTTGAATATACATATTTGACACTTATATTGGGTCGATCGTTTATCCTAAATCTAAATACTTAATTTGCAATACAAAACAAACATGATGGACAGGACAAAAAGCAAAGTAACAAGATCGTACATTTGGTTTTCAAAGTTCAACTCTGAATGACTGTAAAATGTAGGTACAATTTATGCTGCACATCAACTGATCTTATCTCTTTAACCCTGACATCTTAACACTCGTTAGCAAATTGCAACTGACAACTGCAAATCAAATCACTCAGGTGAGTTATTCCGCAATAAGTATCTTACACGCTCATGTAATAGAAATATACCAATCTATTCCATAAAAAAGCCACAAAACTAACTTCTCCTACCATTTAAAGTTATTAGGTACATGTAATAATACCAAGTGGTAAATTTATTCAATTCAGAAATGTGATCACGATTGAAATTACATTTGCTATAAAGCAATTACGACGCATATAAATGTTCTTTGTGCTTCGATAGTGTAAGTTATTATAGCAGCTGACGTCACGGGATCTGCGCAGACGCCGGCTCCGTGGATCCTGGCGCCACATTTGCACCGCACATGAGAAATACGACTGGACGTTGTACTCAAAATCACTGTTTAAAATAAATCATTTGTTACGCTTCGTTATCTACGAAGTCTTGACTCCTGGATCGTTCTCAAGTGGTTATTGTTAAGGGTTTATAATGCCTTTTGTGTTCTTTGTCTACCAAATACAAGCCAGCTAAAATAATATAACCTAGTTAATGTTACTTATTTCTCATTATTTCGTTTTTGATTAATATAGGGACTATTTACAAGTAATAGCACTTAAAGCATTAATAATTATGCAATGATAAAACGAGTTCTTATATGTAAGCATATTTTATACTGAAATATTTGGAGAATTTCCTATCCATGATAAGCTACGATAGCAACATATCTCACAAATCTACGTAAAACGAGCGCACCCATAACACAACATACACGCATGCGTGTATCAACGCACACAGATGTTAAGACACGTGGGATCATACACCTGCCCTGTACCTACTATGTGAAGACTGAATAGCGCCGGGACACTCGTGCCAACCGATGCTCTACAAAAAACACAATACAATCCAATTTTACAATGAAACTTACACACGCGCTCCATTAACTGGCCGAATCTGATTTCATTAAACAGCTGGTAACACGATTTCAAACAATGAGATAACCAACTGCCTAAACTAATGTTTATACTCTTAAACGTAATTTAAGTTGGTAGATACATTTTAGTAGTATAAAAACAATAAATTTCGTGAAACTGTACGAAAATGAAATACGAAATCTACGGTAGGTACTACTACATTACGATAAAGAACTTCTAAAGTTGAGTGTTTAGTTTAGTTATTTAAATTATTCCTAAACTATGTTTTTAAAGTGTCAGTAATGTACAGGAAACGAAAGAAACTCCCAACGCTTATTGTTTTTTAAAACGAACATAGAGATGACAATTATCGAGCTTCCTGTCGGGGCTTGTAACAACAGCCTTATTTCTAAATATTGTTTTGCCTTTGAGTTATTTCTTCCGATTAATCTTAAGCTGGGGTAAAAAACATCTCAGGGTAGACGTTTGTTTTGATTGGGATCACAGGGTGGTCTCCCACCTTCACGATGGAATGTGAGTCAAGAATTAAACATTAAGTTCTTAGCATACAGATTTAAGGGTTAAGAATGTTAAGCTGCTTAGGACCCTTAGAATATTTTATTTAAAGTGATATCTACTCTCCAGTCCTTATACTTTCTTTCATTTATTTGATTTCATCTTCGTATCGTAATTAATATTTACTGTCTGTAAACTTAGAGTACTTTTAATTACTTACCTTTATTGATTTTAGAATTTTAAATCACTCATTGTATCATACACTCAATATAAATTCAGTTGAAATAACAATTTATTCCAAATGTGGTCAATGGTAGTTACTTCAATGAATTCCCGAAATGTAAGTGCTATTTCAAAATCACAAACTGACAATACACTTTTATTTGTATAGATAGACCTGTTTCAATAAATACGATCAATCCCCAAGATAGTTGGTCATTGGTTTGATCCCGGGACACATTAGTTTGATTGAACCTCTGAGAGAGAAGACAAAGGGCCCACTGTCGGATCAACTATAAATCAACGAAAGCGGTGCTCTTTTAATATTCACTTCCATTGTTTTGTAATGAGTACTTGATGTTGACCGAAACTATAAGATAAATTTACTTTCGGGGTAATGCCCTGTGATGGACTTGTAAGTTAATTGAAAAGTGTGTACGATAATTTTTGTTAAACAATATTATTTGTTGTAATGTTACGATTGTACGGTTTATATGGTTTTCGTTTTCTTTCTTTGAGTTATCTCTACTTTTAGGTTGGTAAATAAAATAAAATTAGTTTAAAATAAGTAAATAAGTTATGAAATCCAGGTTTCTCGTTGAATTTCGGATAGCATTCTTATAAAACCTATAATATATTAGCAATCAACCTCATTATTGTTTCTAATCTGGATTCACTACCATGAAAATTTATTAGACCCTTAAAACACTGAGATAAACTTCAGGATTGTCACATCGTTAGTATAATGTTCCATTTTCATTCTTATCTGTTTGCGTGCGGTTTTGTAACTTCATTGCCTAGATTAGTTCTGTAAAGTTTACTTCAAGAATCTACGTAATTACCAACGAAGAGGACTTGCTTCAGCTTTTCGAAATAGTTTAATTATCATAAATAATGTATTGCCTTAAATTATTCACTGTGTTTACTGCCTGTAATTATAAATTATTTCGATAAAACAATCACATACGAGTATGATCAACTATTTAAATTACATATAAGGATCGATATTCAATGCAAAGCATATCATTACGAATTTCAGTCTTTAATTTAACGAGAGACTTATAGATAATACATATAACCTACCTGAATTCAACTAAAAGATTGATAATTATACCGTTTTCGTAGATTGTAAAGGTAATTGGATAATGAAGACACGATTGCCATCTATCACATGGAGCGGCTTTCTTTAAGCCTTTTGTACGTGACATCCGTCCGATATCGAAGTATCACCCGTATGAGTAAAACTGGGTACAACTTGTTTAAAGAACATGATTCTTGAAAGTTTCATTATTAAATCAGAAGCATGAATAGTATTTCTAGGTTTCTTTTAATCAACAGCAAACTTATAACAATGTCTTAATTCAGTATTAATTATCAAGAATACCTAAACCATTGAAATCATCATAATCTCTTTAGACTTCGCTTAAGATGAATAGAGAAAAAAGTTAAATACTAGGGTTGTGCGAATAATTCGAACTTATTATTTACGATTCGAAATTCGAACGATATTCGCACACCCCTATTAAATACTTAAACTTGTTATAAATTTCAAATCTCAAAAGTCGCTGCTCTTTCTGAAACTGACTCAACCATCACACGAAGATGGAGTCTCTAAAGATTCTGTTAATGTAATCAAATACGGACAGCATTGAAATCTATGGATCATACTTACTCCCTATTGAAAATGACTCTCACACATGAACAGTGTTTACCAAGGCTCAGCAGTTGGCACATGCACCAACTATAACATTATGTTTCTCAGTATTTACCGATGTTCATTAATTCTCCGATCGTGAACACAATACGATATGCACTTGATCGATTAACTCATTAAAATTGCTAAATCGAAATGACATCATCGTCAGACGCGAGCGGCTTTCTATGAATAAATTGTCGTGAATCTAACTGTTTTTCTAATATATTGCTGTTTTTTATTTATTACTAGTGAAGTAGTCTCTCTCTCTCAGTACTTCAGTACTGTTGCAGTCGTTATCCTATTGACTTAAATATTAAATGGCTATTTACAGCAACAAAAATATACTTTCCATTTCCTACTTACTTACTTCTAAATTTAATAAAATTGTTAATGTCGTGAAATACCTTAAATTAAATATGTGCCTCGCAAAAAATCCAGAATATACTGAACATAATTAAAAAATAACCTACATACTACTTACTGAAATTTATTATACTCTTTATCATTATTTTTCTGAACGTATGATCATGTCTTACTTGACCCTATTTAAAGTATTCTTCTAGTGTCATGCCAGAAAACTCCTGAAAGAATTTCCAGGTAAAAGACCAGACTAATAGTTACTATGAGATAAAATGTATCTAGTAAATTAAATGACGCGCTATTATTACAATGCATTTGTTTAAAGCGATGTCTAGCTAAAGGTAAATGGCCGACTTAATATCAAAAACTATGACATCAACATGACTAGAACATTCTAGTAAATATTATAAAAATAACGCAATAAAATGCAACCTTCATACCGTTATCTTTATAGTTATTGAAATCGTGTTCTGCTTTTTGATAACAGCTATTTAAATAGCAAAAGCAATAACTAAAAAACGAAGTAGTTAACAAATAATATAGAAGTAGGTATATATATGAGCATTGCAAATACTCACAAAAACGACAGAAGAAAAATACATTTTATTGAACCCAATTTTTCCAAGACGTGACGTCACGTCTTGCGCGTGTCACATACGCTGTACGCACGACAACGAAGCATCAATAAGGGAACAGATTATTTTTAGAAAATCTACACATACTATACTCGTAAGTTACTTATTTTATGTCCAAAATTTCTATATGAATGTTTTTATATATTTTAGCTATATGAAAACATTTGTTTATCAACAGAACAAGAGAAGGGAAACCCTCTTATATTTAGTTACGGCCATGAGTTCGACAAACAAGACTAAATCTTAGGTCAATGACTTTAATTAATAAGTAACAATTAAAGCGGGCCCTTTGGACCGTTTGTTTGGAACGTTACGGCCCGAACTTCAGATTGAATGGAGCACCAAATTGATGATCTTAACTTAAAAAGTGATTTTGTTCCTGACAATAGAATTAAACTCTTAGCTTGGTCAGAAATGATTTATTTTCTTGTTTCTTTTCAGTGGTATTTTCCTTTTCAAAAATATTATATTTACATTCATAGCTATTGAATTTTCTAACATAATAATATCACATAAATGTAAGCTAGTACGCAACGGCTAATTTCAGTAAAGCTTAGGAAGAGCAGAGTGGCGCAGTGGAAGCGTGCTGGGCCCATAACCCAGAGGTCCGTGGATCGAAACCACGCTCTGCTAACAATATTTTTTACTTTTTCACATTTTTTTCTTGTCTATTTTCATTAATAAATTCTGTAATGAAAGTTAAGAATGTTGTAATTAAAGTACAGAATTATCAAAGCATGTGCATGTGTTCCGCATTAAAATGATAGGATCGTCTTCGACCCCAAGTGAGTGATGATGATGACCGGACACTCCCTTACTTTACGGCGTTATTGTGGGGACGAACCCTCGCGGAGGGGTTGCTAAGTAATGGCTCGGTCAAAGGTGAAACTATTAAATTAATGTAACATTTACGCTGTTATTCAAAGTAACTCTCAATTATTACTTACGTATTATTTTCAAAACAGCCTGAAGTGATATTCTTTTAATAAAAAAAATCTATACAATTGACGTTGATAGTATAAAAATACTTTAAGGAAAATAAAGATTTAACAGTGCAATATGAAGTATGAATCTCAATCTAATACTCAACTTCAAATATGTTGAGTTTGAATCATGTCTGTAATTCCTGGAAAACCTAATAATTTAACCTAATTTATTAATTGATAACCAAACAAGCTGTCTCTATAAAGTTTTGGGACAAGAGCTAAATGATGAAATGCACTTTAATTTCATTAAATATTACAATAACCATCCACATTCACACATTTCACAACAGTTATTGATGATAACTTTTTTAACTTTGAACTATTAACCGCTATGTATTGTCTTTGATAAGCAGGTAAACGAGTCGAATTCGATAAAAGACACTCTCTCATTGCATTGCGATATATAACTAACGTCATAATGCTATCACGAACTTATAAAAGTTATCTGTACAATTATTTCTGTTTTATTCTTCTTTTTATACCTTGAGGTTAATTAACAGTCTTCAGAATAAGATTATGAGAGATATTTTGATTATATTAGTAAATAAAATATATTCTTTCAATTGGTTACCTAACTCAACGAGAACCTCAATCAGTAATTATCTAAACTATACTTGTGTTAAAGTTCTTAAAACAAATAATCTGACCGAAACGAAAAATATGCCTTAGGGAATATTTTTGGTTATTGAAAAAAAAACTTTCTTAGACATTTTACAAACAAATATTTTACACGTGTCACGGAGAGTGAAAGTGCATTCAAAGTAATAAAAAGGACATGGAATAGTTAAGAACGATTGATGTGTATTGACTACCAATTGATAAAAATAAACTTCTGAGAAAGTTCATGACCGCTAACTTACGCTGTAAGTGTTCGATAATTAACTGGAAGCTATAAACGTTTTATGAGAGTATATTTTCACACAAATTACTTCCAAAATATGATGCCATAAGAAAATGTTATAAATTATGTTTGATTCCTACATTTTTCCTTGAAAATAATAAAACATACTATAATGATATAATAACTACAGTAAATTTATTCAGACACTCGCGGTTTTCTATAATACTTTCACGCATTTTCAACGGGTTCTTACCACGATATTTAATCGAGTATGTGGAATCCAGTGCTAAACACAACAGTCACTAAGGGTTCATGCTCAGAGAGTCTTGTAGATACAGTGAGTGTGGTGTGTCGAGAAGTGAGTTCGAGTTCCAGTGGTACGACCCAAAAGCGAACGAGAAAGAGGGTAGACAGATTTGTTTGCTCTTAAATCGACCCGCAGTATCCAGTCTTCTCGTGATCATGACGTTTGCAACAACGTTGAAATATCGAGACAACTCAATTAATTAAATATCGTGGTAAGAACCCGTTGAAAATACATGAAAGAACTACAGTAAAGTTTAATAATACAATATTTTTATTGGTCGAGTAAGAAAGCGTTAGTTAAGATGCTCAAACGAACTCTACTCTCTATCTTAACACGCTAACTGAAACTATTCCACTATAACTTAAATAAGTATACTTCACATGGCTTAGTATTTAATATTCCAAATTTATCATAACAATGAAACCCCAATTAAAATCTTACAATGAAAATTTCGAAATATACACGAGGTTCACCTACAATTTAGGTTTATGTTCTATCTATGTAAGGAAAACTATGTGGCTTTCATTGTGAGTTACTGACAGTTACAGTCGTTACAACCGTATACGGAATTCAGAGAGAAAGCGAACATCACGCATTAGCTATGCAGGGAATAGTCAAATTTTCATTTAAGGTGCTGCTAGACCAAGATGGCATAATGTTGCAATCAGTCGCTCAGGAGAGTAGGTAGGTATAAGGTATTGCTGCATAAGCACTTATCATCTACCACGACAATAATAAATATAAAATAGACAAGACAGCTATTTTGGTACTAAAATCTATATCTAATTCATTTAGTTAACAGTAGTTCCTAATAAGTACGAATTTATTTTCCTTAGGAATCGTTATATAGGTACTTAATCGAAATCTCAACCAAAACAAACTCAAATAGTTAACTTGATTACTTTAACAATAAGTCTATTTGACTCTCAAACACAAGGACAATTAATATTCTCTTAATGAAGGTGTAATGACGAAACTTAAACTGTAAAAAATAAAATTACTTATAATTCTCAAAATAAAATATCTCACAAATATCGAAATTGAATGTAATAGTTAGGTTATTTAAGTTTATTAGGTAGAGTTAGAAACTTATCGTTATTGTAATGTGATTACTGTGTTATGCGGCCCGCACTTACTTGTGGTCAACTGCTGGTCATTGAAAATGTTCAATGAACTAAAATATTCTTACGCTTACATCACAATAATGATACCACAGCTGTATGTTACATCTTATTTTTAACTTAGTGGCAATAACAAAAGTAAACAATCACTTATTACGATTATTTTTAAACACAAAACATATTAAGGCATATTGTAAGTAGGTTCGAATTGTATAGTAATAGTAGTATAACACGTAGGTAAGAATTTTAGAATAGTATAAAAACTATTATTTTTGCTTGCCAACATACTTATGCACGTGTTTTATTTAGGTAATAATAGCCCTTATTCAAAAAGTAAAAAAGAATTTCCTTGTTCCATCAATCAATTAATTCCAACACTTTTTTTAACGGCCACCCACATCGTTATCCAGATTTAGACGTGAAATCAATTTACCTCATTTGTTCACTGACAAATAATTGTACAATTACGACATGTCACACGATGAAACGTGTCGGATTAGTGACCTACGATCTGTCACCTTACACCTCGAAATAATTTCTAAAACCACTGGTGACTGTGACGAATGCCTACACCGCATTCTTAACTGAACAATATCCAATTTAAACAAGGTAACAGTTACTTTTTGTAAGAACTGACCCTACATTAATAATATCCGAAAACAGAAATCTTAAAATAATAGTTTCGTCTAATGTACACACAAGCAACATTATTAAAATTCCATTCTATTTCATTCAATAACTAATACGATCGTACTTTTACCTACAACTACATACATCGAAAATATGACGAACACAACACTAACTACTACACTGAAACCTTAACTTTCCCGTAACTAACAAAGTAAAAACTAACTATTACACAAAAGGCAGTTTACGAACATGTAATGAAATTTTATCGACTTCAAAATCTTAACAGTTTGAACATTTGTCTTCATTTAAACGTGCTTATCACAATACGCTTCAATTAAATTAAATCTTGACTATGCGGGCTAAGCAGCCAATGAGAATTACAATATTTTCTTTACAATAATACTGGTGCCAATAATATTCATAAAATTCAAATGTTAAGTTCATTTAGGTAATTTTAATATTGGTTTCACTAGAAAAGGTACCAATGAGGTTTAATAGGTACTAAATTATACAGAATATGAATTTGGTAGGTTTATATTTATTTTAAAATTATAGAAAGTTTTGAGTAAAACAGTAAAATGATTTCTGCGTTCTTTTGTTTAAATTCCACTTATAAGTGAAGTCTAACAAACTAATAGTAGGCTTCAGCGACCCAATATCGACAGAAAGTTGGTAGAGATTCGCGCAAGATGTAAACTTATACTAGTACCTTATAACTTACCTACTCAAAGTCTGAATCTATACCATTCTAATTTCAGACTTTTCACCTGAAAAAGGTTAATTACCTTAATGATTCACTGTGAATTTAATTCATTGTTTGTCGTCAAAATGAGAACAGTATACGGGAGTCTGGCCTGTGCCGCGGCTTTGTTTGCACGATGTTGAAACTACGACTATCTGACGTCATGTGTGCCTCACACTTGTTTTGCGCAACTCGTATATTTATCAGAAAAATGTGTTTGATGAAGGAATGAGAGCACAGAAAAAATCTGCAGTCTTAAAAGGTATATTTCCAACGAGCGATTTTTTGCTTAAAATATTTCTGGATTATATTTAATACGGTCTATAATGGCAAAATTTTAAGATTTTCAAATAACTTATTCTCGGGATATAAATAAAACTTACTCAACAAATATATATAATTGTCTTAGATAAAATATGTTTAGTTCCAAAACACATCCCAACACTGTAAAGAACAACAAAGTAGATTTTTGAAAGTTCTAAGATCTATTAAAAGATAACTTCTTTACATTTAAAAAGAGTCAAACAATAAATAATACCCAAAAAATATTGAACGATCAAAAAGCACAATAACTGCAATGATTTTAACGCACTTTCTTTCATATTGAACTACGACATCATGTCGTTTAAATCAGGTCAATTACTTAACCTCAATCTTGAAACCTCTCTAGACATTAAAACATGTTTAATGCTTTTATTAAAATGAAACAAAAGTAACCATGAGTCACGGTTACAGCCACAGCATTCCAGTTGGTAAATACATTAATCCATTATTTATATACAAGTACCGGGTGCTCTGAGGGTCGATTCCACATACATTTTGCTTCCCAATTTAAACTATAAGGAAAACATACGGGATAAAATTTTATAATTAGCGATGTTGAGGCAAACTGTACATATGTAACTTTTTGGATTTAGTTACTAGTGTTAGTTTTATTACCGCGTTTCTTTCTGTAATACCTATATATTTCAACAATATTTTTAGAAACCACTCATATCAAGAGTGCAGCAGCTTTGATCCTAATTGATTTGAATCGTTCAGGGTTTACTAAGAGGGATCCATATTCTCAACCCATATTACTCATACATTGTAGAACATGTTTGATCCACGGCTATGTTTTAGGATGACAACTTAATTGCTTTGTGTCAACGCGTGAAGAGAGTGAAAGGAATGGGCCGCAGGGATGACGCTTGTTACCTCGCATGTCACGACCTCACATGACAGCTGTCACTACGCACATACATACTCAACAAATAGTCTTCACTTAACAACACCGCTGTTGTTACAGATATATTTTGGTTGTTCAAAGGTTATGAGTGATCTATGACGCGTCATAATTTAAAAATCTCAGTTATCTTCGTCGTAAAAAAGTCGTTTATTAGGAGTATTATGTACCTAACTATCAGGCAATTTATGCACTGAACTCGAATTAAAACAGATTCATTAATTTCAATAAAAAATACATCCGCATTTCGATTTGTCAAGCTCCAATCACAAACGTGCAAGAATTTGAATGAGTCCGATTAATAAATACCACATTCTCCGCTCTCACGGATAGAATGCATTCTTAAAAGGAATTTTATTCTATCCTTTAATATCACTTATATGTATAAAAGCTGCTACAAACTCTACACATGTGTTCCGTGTTTAGCAGAAGCCGATAAAAGTATTTAGAACACGCAATTTAACAGAAGTTTAGATAAACAGAGTTGACGTCGATAATTTTAATAAGACAAGTTCTGTATCAGTCCAGGACCTCCCGCAGAGGTTGTTTAGAACTAAATGCCTTACGTAAATAGAATAGATAAGAATTATTACAATTTTATGTGTTGAATGAATGAATGAATGAATGAATTTATTTATTTAAACATCACTTTACACATTTTATCAGTAACCAGTGAGTCCCGTAATAAGCAGAGCTTGTGCTACGGAACCCGGATGTGTTATGCTATAATTTTTACTTTTTCATTAAAATAATAATTTTATAATAATTTAAATAATAATTTAAAATAAATAAAAATTGTGCTTTAAAAAAATCACTATTTGGAGAATATGTACATACAATTCGTAAAAGAAACTAAAGTCTACAATTGTAGAGATCACTTCCATTAAAAATTAACGACACCACAATTTAAAAATAATAAATTAAAAATTCCATAAGGTATAAATAAATTCTAAAGCTCGCCCATTACAAATAAAATTTAACGTTGTGACTTTTAAATAACTAGAAATATATCTACAAGGACAATTTGGTCACTAAGAAAAGCAGTGAAGGGTTTATATTTGCGGTCGCATTGTGTTCGAGGAATAGCTATAAATCAAGTTCCCGGAGCCACTTGAAACTTGAAAGTTTCGAGTGCACCAGGTGGTCGACACTATTTTTAGTTGTTTGCGTACCCAATAAGGGTGTAAAAATTATTTTATTACTTCCATTCATACGCGTAGATGACATGATATATGAGCAACTGAACCATTACAGTTAAATCACTTTCATTTATCCAGTTTATCAGTATAGTTTACAACAAAAGCTTATCGAACCCGTTCAGAGTTTGTTTGAATAAAAGTGTGTAATGTAAGCAATGAAGTTTTTTTTAATCCAAAAGTCGACGGGTGTCCGGCAGCTGGCGGCCATGTTTCGCGAAGCGTGATATTTTTTGCGAGGCAATATGTTTTTCTGTTTGAATTTCAGTAAGTAATCTTATACGAGTAACATTATACTCAAAACAACTTTTATAGCCTCACGATGACCTCTACATTAGATAGGAATGTTTCAGTAAAACTAGTTGTGAATGTTAGTTTTTAAGGTCAGCGCAGACCAAAGAGTGCTTTTATTAATCTACATAAACCCGCAATGCAATAAATACATGACAACTTTGATAAAATTTAAGTAGGTACCTACCTACTTTTTTGAGGAGTTTTGCATATACTAGTCTCTGTTTTACTCCGGATACTCCCGAATGTAATGTTTACTACTGTTGTTTTAATGCTTATTATACTTAGTAGGTACTATTTCGGTACAAATTGTCACCTACTAGGCGTAATTTCGGTTGAAAGTGTTATCGATCTTAAGTTTCTATTCCAAAAATTTTGGTATTAATGAAAAAAAAATCGTATTGAATAAAAACCTACGGTATTTGACCCGTACGTGTTCATTTATTTAAGGTGTACTCTGTGTACCAACTCGTGAGGTAAAACTCCCGCGGGGATCCACTTCCGGTCAAATGGTTAACTTCCATAAGTACCGTGTTACGCAACATCCGTAGCATTCTGTAGTCAGTTCAGTAGTGTATAATTAAGGTACAGAATGTGTAGCGTACCATCGAATAATGTTTGTAGTATAAAACGACAGAAAAATTACTCAAACTGACTCAATGAGAGAGAAAGATTTTAAGTTTTAAAATAATGTGATGTGCTACATTAAAAAACTATTATAGTTTAATTAAGAAAATAAACGAATGCCCGCACCTAGCATACCATTCGCATTTTACTTGTGTTTTCTAGTTCTCGAAGTTAATTAGTCTGTTAACGTAGCAGGCGACAGGGAGCCTGCTGTAGGTTGTAAGTGTGAGAAATGACCTTATCATCAGAGAGCGAAGCCCTGTGCGATGCAGCGTGCATTGTAAATACTACTAGGGACGTCACTTGTGCGCTTTCTTTCAATCATCTACTTCCTTTTAATTAAGAGCATAGGAGAAAATTCGGAAAAATAATGTGTCATTTCCACTTATTGACCTTCACTCCGATGAATTCCAAATTTTCCGTTTAAAATGTAACTTTGTTTATTGCGCACTTATTAAATTGTGTGAAATTATTAGTGTGAAACTTTTCCGTATATCATTGTCCGGATGTTATTAAAAGCAATGATAAGGTCTTATTATACATTAAGAGAGTATAATTATATTACTGAAGTGGTTTTCCGATATGGTTTTGTTTAAAAAGTATTAAAACCAACGAGTAGGTATCATCTTTCGTAAGTTTCACATTATTTTAAAATAGCATGAAATGTACATTACGAAGTGGATCGTGTTATTATTTTATCGTCAGGTATTATATTACTCAATGTGTTAACGTGTTACTAGTTGTCATGTTAAATCCATTAAAACATTGTTCACTGGCGAATACCTCCGGTTAGTTTGAGAGATAACTCCAGAAACTTGCTGGACTCTTTTAATACTATATTTTAAACGTAGTTTTTAACATTGGACTCTTTGCGCAAAATACTAAAACGTTTCCCTAATATAAGGCTCTCTTTAAGGCTAATTAAATAAGAAAAAAATAATAATTTAAAAACAATGTATGAAATTTTGTAATTACCTAATACATATGATCTTTGATTGAAATAAATAAATTACCTACTAGTATCAAATTAGTTTTACGAATCAAAACCAAAACCTTCAAATAATCGAGAGCATTACTAATCTTTAATTTCTAACAATACTTGGTGTATTTTAGGGTCATGTCATCCCTCTTGCTTGTCTCGAAGCATTCATGCGTTTCACGTTTGATCAATAACATTGTGTAAACTCATTAAAATCGAGATTTGGATGTCTCAAGATAAAAACACATTAGGAGATTCTCTGAGTTACTTTAATATTTTAAAGAGTAAATCAATGGATGGCGGTTCTCTAAGTACATCATTCCGTCAGTTTCGAGTACAATATTTCTACTACTATTTAAGAATACCTATGTATCAGGAAATCAAATCAACACCTAGTCGGAAATCACTGGCATCCCGCTTTTTCCTGAAAATTTAATGCTTACCTTATTACCTACATTGTATCTAATTTTATAATCGTCATTTCTCAGTTCTAGTCAAGCGTTTTTCTATAAAAGAACGGTACTTGTAAATGCAAATGAAAGATTAACAGTTACTGTATCTGTTTAACAAAGTCAAATTAATGAAAAACCCCTCATTTTTCCGTCCTCCAATAAAACGGTCCACTGCTCGTCAGTTCGAATTACACGCAGTGGCGCGAAACGGTTTCTCTCTAAAGTCAAAACAACAATTTGTGGACCGTTTCGAATTCATTCACACGAATAGTACTCATGTTACATAACTAATTGCATAGAAAACTTAGTTATTATGACAGGCTTCTTTTATAAACCATAACTAATATGTTTGTCTTTGAAAATGACCTATTCAGAGACAATTAGCTTTGTTACAATGACCCATTTAACTAGTTTTGTGTAAGAGACTTTCAGCGACTTTCACAATTTAGTTCCCTTCGTAATCGCGCAATCTTAGAACAATATTATCATTTCAAAACACATTAACAATCACATAAATATGTTTAAAATGTAACATTTCATTAACTGCATTTGTCTGAATATTAAGGCAAAAATATTATTATGTAAAACGACTCTAGGTAAGCTGGAGAGGTACTCGATAGCTGGTGACGAACTGACGCATCTCAAAGTTCTTAAAGCCAGTACCGCCCAGCATGCCGTCCTAATCTACTATTTAAAATACCATTACATATGTAGAAAAGATGAATCATAAAACTATTTTATATTCCACAACTATCATCACTATGCTCTAATTGACAAGTCGTAAAATGATAATTTGTGTTTTTTAACTATATCAGAACATAATACGTCAATATATTAATGGAACTCATCGTAAACGAGTAAATAGTTTTAATCTTTTTGACGAAGGTGGACGATACTTTTACTACGTCGTAAATTAAAGGCGGTTGACCAAATTTTTATCTAAACAGGTATAAATTTGTCTAGGAGAGAACTCTTTTGTCGAACAATAAACAGCTGATACATACATAATCGGGTTAATTATATGAAGACGTCAAAAGCGCCGCCTCTGAAATATTTTATTGTCTGGCGCCGTCGTACCTCCACATGGTTCTAATTAACTTATAAATACAGTGCAGAGATGAAATCCAATAGATAGTCGAATAACAGCGGCATTGTTACTAGTTAAACATGTTGTGTATTATTTACATTTCTATTAACACGAACAAAAAGTTTCACTTCGCACTTACAGTTATTTTGATAAGTTATCTTGATTTAAGAATAATATCTTCCTATAATGAGGTTCTAATTACGATTTTTTTTTGGATTACTAACCTAAAACAGTAAGAGGCCACCACTTACAACAATTGTGTCCTTGTATGGTTGTCCTTCAATAAACTTTCAATAGATATTACAGTGCCATTCAATAGATTATGTTTGCCTTATTCGATATTACGTTGATTGCGATTACATCTCGAAAACAATTCTCTTATTATTGTAATAAAAAGGCTAGTTTAGAACAACAGCTAAGTGTGCAGCAAATTCACACTCCGCAAAAGTGTGAATTGTCAAAAAACCTAAACAAAAACTTGTTAAAACTGAACTGCAAGAGAACAAAAACAAATACAAACAGAGGACTAAGTTTGTCGAAAAAACATTCAGTAGGTAGTCATTTCCGTCGAACATTCATTATTATGTATCTATCTCGTTTCGTTACATTCGAAGTAAAACTACAACAAGGTTTAATTCAAAAATACTTTAACTGCATTACCTACATACATGATAATGATGATATCTTATTTTTCTTAAAAAATACTGAATCTATTACGGTTGTTATTATAAAAACCAATACTCTATCCGGTTGCTTATTTTACAAAGCTCATAGAACTTTATTGTATGAATTATTAGAATCACCTACGGAACAGAAACGTGACTGTAACATTATGGTTGCGAGAGCTCTGCGCCGAGAGTAAGACTCGCTTTTATCTATTCATGAGGTTAAATAATGAATAAAGCAGTTTTACCGAAGCAACACAAAAAGTCGACTCAAGCAGGTATGTACAGACTGTAAGCCACGTTTAACAAATACATCAGTAGAAATAAATGACAAGTCTAATTTTTATTGTAGTCGATATTGAGCTGATTATGTGCTTAAAGTCTTTTAAATCGTTAATTTGATATGTCGAGAGTAGAGCCACTGGACTCTTGAGTAATATCAACTGTAGGCAAACCGGCCACACGGCCAACTACAGAGGATGCCCGGTGGCACCCAAGCCCAATAAGCGTGTCGCACGCCAAAACAATATTAGGGCTCCCCCGACTGAAACCTTCATCGCGGCGCCGTTACCCGCCACTAACGCGTGGCCCCTCCCCGGCGGTAACACTCAAGTGCCCGTTGGGCAACCATTAACTCGCATCCTCCCTGCTCAGTCGGCGTCTCACGCTCCTTCAACCCCACCGGCGTATCGTGCTCCTGGTCCACAGAGGCCCGCGAACTCCTCCGTCGTTCAGGACGATAACGCTGCACTCCTGCACGTTTTCGATACCATCTCAACGGAGCGTCTCGATGAATTTTTCGATTCATATCGCGTCGCTGGTGACAAAGGCACTCGTGCTAAACTCTTTCTTGCGTACCGCGACGTCTGGCATGCATTTTCTTACGGGTTAGATGACTCTATCACCACCAGCGCATCCGCTTGCGTGCCACACATAAAATAATTAATTATGGGTAGTGCACCACAAAGGATTAGACCCCGCTCCCTGACCGTTGGATTTTTCAACGCCAACGGTATCTATAATCAACGCGATCAAATTGCTGACTTCTTACGAAGTCATCAAGTTGATATTTTTTTAGTGCAGGAAACTTTCCTGAAGCCCTCGACACGTGATCCTAGGATTGCGAATTACATCATGGTTAGGAACGACAGACTCACCTCCCGCGGGGGTGGGACTGCCATTTACTATAGGAGAGTCTTGCACTGCGTCCCTCTCGATCCCCCCACTCTTGTTAATATCGAAGCATCAGTGTGCCGCATCGCACTGACGGGACACGCGCCCATCGTCATCGCGTCCGTTTATCTTCCACCTGACAAGCCCGTATTGAGAAGCGACGTTGAGGCGCTTCTTGGTATGGGAGGCACTGTTATTCTAGCAGGTGACCTCAATTGTAAGCATGCGAGGTGGAATTGTGTCACCACGACCCCGAACGGTAGACGTCTCGACAATCTAATAGACGATTTAGAGTTCGATATCATCGCCCCTCTTAGTCCGACTCACTATCCGGTCAATGTCGCTCATCGACCGGATATTTTAGATATGGCCCTTCTTAAGAATGTGACACTGCGCTTGCATTCTTTAGAGGTGCATTCCGAACTAGACTCGGATCACCGTCCGGTAATCATGCAATTAGGTCCCCCGCCTTCAGCGGAACCCATTATGAAAACTGTCGTCGATTGGCACGTCTTAGGCGCCAGCCTGGCAGATGCTACTCCTCCGTCTCTTCCTGTAGGCTCGGATTTATTTCTTCCGTCCCCTCAGGACACCATTGACGCGCTTAACGCCTTCTCGTCTGACATCAAGTCCCGTGTAGATAGGGCATCGAGACAGGTTGAAGCTGATGCTTTTCTTCGTTTTAAGCTGCCTGATGATATCAGGGAGCTCATGCGAGCCAAAAATGCCTCGATCCGGGCCTACGACTCGTATCCTACCGTAGCAAACCGGTTTCGTATGCGAGCTTTGCAGCGCGATGTGAAGCGTCGTATTGCGGAGCATCGGAATGAGAGGTGGGGTTCTTTCTTGGAAGGAATCAAACCATCTCACTTAGCTTATTGGCAGCTAGCTCGAACTCTAAAATCCGATTCAACGTCCACATTACCTCCTCTCAACCACCCCGATGGCAGTCGCGTTGCTTTCGATGACGGTGAAAAGGCCGAGTTGCTGGCCGACACACTGGAAGATCAGTGTACGCTCAGCGCTCACTCCGCGGACTCCACTCACGTCGAAATGGTGGACAGGGAAGTCGAGCGCAGAGCGTCCCTGCCACCCACGGTCACGTTACCCCCCGTTACGTCTGACGAGGTAAAAGACCTCATCAAGTTTTCGAAGTCGCGTAAAGCACCCGGCTCCGACGGCATCTCGAACAGAGTACTCAAACTCTTCCCCGCCCAACTAATCTGCTTCTTAGTCACCATCTTTAATGCCGCTATGACACACTGCATCTTTCCCGACGCGTGGAAAGAAGCAGAAGTTATCGGTATACCTAAGATCGGTAAACCCCGTGATGACCCGCGTAGTTATCGACCCATCAGTCTTCTTCAGTCCCTAGGCAAATTGTATGAGCGCGTGCTTTACAAACGTCTCTGGGACTTTGTCTCGTCCGAAAATCTCTTACCTGACGAACAGTTTGGATTCCGCGCCAGACATTCGTGTACCAATCAAGTGCACCGCCTCACGGAGCACATCCTCTCCGGTCTGAATAGACCCGCTAGGCCCGTCTATACGGGCGCTCTCTTCTTCGATATCGCGAAAGCGTTCGACAGAGTCTGGCATAACGGTTTGCTTTACAAACTTTATGAATTGGGATTGCCAGATCGTCTCGTGCTCATCATCCGAGACTACCTGTCAAATCGTTCGTTCCGATATCGATTGGAGGGCGTTCGCTCCTCGTCTCGTCCTATTAACGCCGGCGTCCCTCAGGGCTCCGTGCTGGCCCCTCTTCTCTTTAGTTTATTTACGAGCGATATTCCTCGTACGTTACCCACCTCACTCGCTCTGTTTGCCGATGATACTGCCGTGTTCTATTCAGATAGAAACAAGGTATTCATCGCCGAACAACTTCAGGCAGCTGCCACAGCGTTAGGTCATTGGTTCCGGAAGTGGCGTATTGAGGTTAACCCCGAGAAAAGTACGGCTGTACTCTTTCAAAGGGGTTCCTCAAGACGTCTCCCGACGCTGGACTCCCATCGTCGTACTCTCCGGAGGAATGAGACCCCTCCGATCACTCTCTTCGGACATACCATCCCTTGGGTTAAACAGGTGAAATACCTGGGTATTATCTTCGATAGTGCTATGACCTTTCGTCAGCACATCAGAACCGTCCGCAATCGTGCCGCGTTCATCCTCGGCAGACTCAACCCCATGATCTGCAAGCGTAGTAAGCTGTCACTTCGTAATAAGTTGACACTTTACAAAACGTGCGTTAGGCCCATTATGACATATGGTAGTGCGGCGTTCGCTCATGCGGCTCGCACTCATATCAACTCCCTTCAGATCTTGCAGAATAGATTTCTGCGTAAAGCCGTCGGCGCTCCGTGGTATATGCGTAACGTCGATCTTCATGACGATTTCGATCTCGTCCCTATCACACAATTTTTGAAGGATACTTCCGAGCGTTACTTCAAAAAAGCAGAGGACCATCCCAACCCTCTCATCGTAGCCGCCGCCGACTACGAACCCGATCCCGCGCACGCCGAGAAATGGTGCCGTCGTCGTCCGCGGCACGTCCTCACGGACCCTCCCGACAAGTTATCGGCGCAGCTCGCTGTCAGCGCTAGCGCTAACAGCTCGAGACGACGCGTTGGCTATCTCGTTCGCCGTCGTCGAACTCGACGCAGAGTTCGGCGTTCTACTTGAACCATCATCATCATCATCAATTAATCCTCTTTGTCATGTTTAATTCTTACTTGTTATGTTTGATAATAAGTAAATTTAGATCCTTTGTTTTATTCTCGCCAACCCTCTGAGTTTCTTGCTGGTTCTTCTCAGTTGGGTCGCGTTCCGAACCAGTAGTAAATTCATGATGCGCTAATAAGTTTGTTTCGGGCAACTGTTAGTATTCTCATCCTATCATATACTCAGCCGAGCCCCTCTTGAGCTCGCACCCCATCATGGTGAAGCTGTAAAGGCCCCCAAGGGCCAACAGCGATTCCTCCATCAAAAAAAAAAAAAAAAAAAAAAACTCTTGAGTAATAAACTAAATTGATATCTTCCTCCGACTATGCGGGGTGCTATCGTAGATATTTTCAGTGTAACCCCATTGCGTATAGTTATTTTAAAATTCGTTAAATACATCAAGGAACTATAAAAACCTTATTCTATTTGTCACCTTTTCTTTTATGTCGAATATTGATGTTGGCTGCTAATGTAGCAATGATTCCTAATTTGAATATCGCTAAGTAATCGTGTTTATCTTTGAACTGTGACAATGAACTTGTATTTGGTTTGGAATCGAGGCGTCCGAGACTCCGGTGTCCGTCGAGCTTTGCCGGTCCGTGGGCGGTGCATGCCCTTGCGCAATCACATGGGAAGCTAGGGCCCTCACGTCACACGTGTGACAATGCTACGAACTCGCCACTACACATTAATATTCTACCGTTAGCGTTCTTCCTTCCAAGGTAAGCTGTGTCACTATTATATTTTATTGAGATGCGTGCAACAATAACAAGTGACAATCAAGTACTCAATTGTGCCGCGAAGATTTATTACATGCCTAATTAGAATAGGAATATTAATTAATGATTGTGTGAGTAAGAAACGTAAATATTACAGTTTATAAATTGTTAAAGCATATATGTCATGTATATTGAACAGTTCTAGTCGACCCAGTTTGAAACACTTGAAACTGATGAAGCCTTTGAATTCATCTTGATTAAGTAACATGCACATACTTGCATTTACGGCAATTGGATTAGCTTCTATTAGATGAACTAAGTATCATTGTAGGAAACAGCGAGTGTTTGAATAAGTTTAAAAGTACAGTTAAGTTTCAATCTGATCTCTTTAGATCTACTGTACCTTACCTACTTATTCTTTAATTTTCCACATAAGCCGTCAGTCCAACAGTTGTTTCGTAAACCTTTACAACATTATTGATTGCCAATAACAAAATTAAAGCACCTAAAATATTTTATTCAAAAAACAAAAACCTAATATGAAAGATCATGTAATATCTTTTAAAATATAATAGTAAAATAATTAAGATATGATCACTATATTTTAATATTATTATTTTCCTACATAGCGATAACAATATAATAAAAGTCAAATTTCTAAAATATCATTAATTTTAATTAAATTATTATAACCGTTACCTTTTCCGAAATAGGTTTTTCTATGTGACAATTTTCAATGGGCATATTTCCGTTGTTTATATTTAAGCAACATAAGATTTGGAAAACCTTATAAAATACTTTAAAACAGAAAAGTTTTGGTGAAAAACATATTTTGAAGTTTTCATGTAATTTACCTGAAGTGCGAGATGAATAGGTCCACTCACTCTGCAAGGCGGGGGAGGTTCGTATCCCCAGAGGCAGTTCCAAGGCATTCTAAAAATACCTTATTATCTCTAGCTAGCATAATAACACGTCACAGCCCGATATTTAAAGTTAATGCACTATGTAGGCCCGTGTTTACATCGGAGCTGTGATCTGTGCCGGGTACACGAGCGTCTCTATGCACAGGCGCTCCGCTACTGAGCACTCCAGTGAGCAGTCGCGCACCCAGCTGCCCAGCAGCTGATCTCGACCGGGCTTCCTCACTTATCTCAAATCATGAAATCAGCCACTATTGTGGAAAGTTAAGTAAACCATGCTTTTTCTTTGTTTCTAGATTTTTCAGGAAAATTACCGTTGCAAGTGAGAATTCCAGCAAAAAAGATTATTCTAATTTTACAAAATTTTAGTTTAATGTATTTTTTTTTCTAAATACTAGAAGATTGCTAAGCGTTGTTATTTACCAGAACAAGCTCTAGATGGACTGAATTTTATCGATTCCACAAAATACGGAATGTATTTTTTTCCATAACACATAATACCATCGCACATCGCGGGTGGGTTTAATGTCAGGGTGTTGGAGAGCAGTTACCCATCCTCTATCAAATCTTATTTAATTGTTAGGTAGCCGGTAGGTATGTCTTTAAGCGATTATATCTACTTACCTTTAAGAAAGCCTCAAGCATATTGTATACATTATATCTTGATAATCAATATTTAAAAAATCTAGAGCTCTTTCTAAATAGTGTTAAATAAAAAACTTACGTTGAGTAAGTCTTGGCATGAAGTATTGTTAGTAATTATTACAAATATATTTAAAACTCTTCAATAAGTCAGACACATGGGAACCTTTTGGATCCACCGCAGTCATATTGCGTGACACATCCATTTGAAATAACTGTAACAATCTTCGTAAAGCTGTGTTATCTGGGCCATTAAACAAGGACTACGCATCGAACTGTTATTGAGAAAGCCTCCCAGCTTAAGTGATACATTCATATCATATCACGCGGACGTTATGGCCACGAAAATGACATTAACACAGAGATCACTTTGAGTCCATTAAAGCACATATCGGGGATTATGTGCCCGCCAACGTGCTCTTACAAACACTACGATTGTTAATAAGCATACTCTGAAGCACACTTAAAATATAATGAACAATTTATATGAACTTAATATGTCGTATACGGCCTTTTGTGAGTTAATTAACTTATGATAATTAGATTATGAACTAACACATCGTAAGTACACTGAATGTGAAATATAGCAAGCACTTTATCTTGTGTTCTGGTCTGAAAATTTGGGGTTTTAGTCAAAATTTTTGTTGATAAATAATTGGATTGGATTTTATATAAATTATAATAATATAAATTTAAATTATCAGTTTTCATAATTATTATTCTGAACGGGAGTCAAAATATTGAATAATATAATATTTTTATAAGCAGACTTAGCTATATTTTATTTATTAAAAGTTTTAAGGAAACGAAAACTAGAGATTGTTATTTGGTAGGTAGGTGCTTTCTGTAGTTAGATATTTTTGAGATGGATTGTTATGCTTAGAAATTAAATTTTAGTTTTTACAAACGATTTTGCAAAGTGTACAAAAGTTTTTTTAAAAAATCAGCATTTAATTAAAATTATTACCTTAGTCAACAATTGAAGTGGAGGACTGACGACTAACGGCTGCAGACGATCACGAGACCATGGACAGCTCCAAGGCATTGTAATAATAAAATATTTGACATAAATCAAATATTAAATACAAGCCTAAAACACAATATTCGAAAAACCCCGGGAAAATTCTCACTGTATGTTATTTGTTAACGCGCGCACGTAGATACTTCCCAAACATAATAAAATACAATACGCATCGTGTGACGCATGCGCGCAAACATGAGACCGCACGGCTCGGGACTGAGACCACATAATACTGTACACGCCAGGAATTGATACATTCAAATGAAACCCAAGTATTCCCGAATTTCGGGCACACACCCCCGCTGCGAACGCGATTCGCTGAACGATAGAGCGAGTAACGAATATTAAACATTAGGCTGGCACTTACATATTGCTTTTTTTTTTAAAGTTGTATAATACTTAGTTACCTAGTATTAACTATTTCATGAGCTAATTCTAAAAATTTTAGAACTAAGAACAATGCTTGCGTTGGTTCTGTCATTAAAATTTTTTTTATGTTAATATAAACCACATTTTTATCAGATGTAGGTAATAGATCAAAAATTGTAGGTAAATTTTAATAGTTGAACAATATTGTTTTTGTTTTTAATTCGTCGGTAACCTTTCAGTTGCTTTTTGCGTAACCTATTTGATTGATTACCGACAATGCTAATTGGTCTATATTAGCAAATGTGAAGTAGGCATACTCTATATTGCAGGAAATGAGGTCAAAATGAGATCATTCCTGTTAAACAGATCTGATCAATGTAAAATCGCGCATTACAGAAGTACCTACCTACCTAACTAATGCTGGCCAAACACGCTAGGGTATGCTTTATACCTGATAGGTTTATCTGCAATGTTCTAATAAATAATTTAAAAGTATAATTCATAAAATTTCGAAAATATACCTATAGTATAGCTGTACCTACCAGACTCTTCGTGAGAATACGGGTTGATTATTATCTAGAAATAACACAGTAAAACAGATCTCAGTATACCAACTTTTTATATAATAATTCATTTTTTTTAATTCTATGCAGTTGTATAGAATTTAATGTGTTACTTCAAAATAATAACTTATCAATTCTATATAATTTACTGATAAATATAATACATTCAATTAATCACAAATTATCCAATCAATTGTGATATTAGGGGATAAAAAATATACACAACTAATTCTAGTCTGCTTTATAAATAAACACTAAAATTATAAGTACTATTACTACATACTAAACTTACCGGCAAAGTTTCCAGCACAAGTTCCTCAGTTTTCCAGCACATCAATGATGGGAGTTTCATAATTTTAACTATAACGCTAATGAATACGACTGCAATGGTTACAAGGATAATTATCAAATTGTACTCTTTTAATAAGTACATAATTCGTTTTTCGAAACATAGATGAACGTTTATAACACCTAGGTACAGCCGTATGAACCCCGAGCTATACCACAACGTAATGCATTACCTACTCGTACCACGTACCTCGCTCCCGCTCCGATCATATAAGCGAGCTATTAACGTAAATTAGGCCTAATTAACGACTTCCATCTATTACATTTTCGATTAACTAAATAAACGCAGTTCGTCAGGTACAAAAAATAGCGCCGGTGAGCTCTTTGACTTAGAAAACCTGGCTAAACCGTGATGGGATCGGTTTTTCGGTGCACTTCGAATCTTTCTATTTTCATGCATAGAAATTCTAGAAATGCTTTACAAGAATTTAAATTGATAGTGACCAGTGATAAGTGGTTGATTAATACTTCTCACATAATCACCTTTGACAGGGAAGTTACTAATCAGGAAGCTTTACGAAAAATGAAAAAGTTAAATGATAGCGATGTTACGATTGACGGTTTTTAGCCATTTTTTTTTTTATTTTTTTTTATTGCGAGGTAGATAAACGAGCATACGGCCCACCTGATGGTAAGCGGCATTTGCGAATGCCAAAGCTGAAGGTCTACATAGACTCACGAATATGAACTCATTTGCATGGGCAGGAAAATGGGTTTATTTTAGTTCTACCAGATGGCCACTACATCCTTTTTTTTTGCACTTTTTCGCACATTTTTTTGCAAACGCGAATATTCAAAAACTTGCGTATGCGAATATTCGTTACATCAGCATAGTCAGCGTTATCATCTTAGTACCGTTAGCGTTAAATTTAGTGGTAAAACGGTGCTTGTTTTGCGATTTTAGGGTTATTTTTAGGCGTCATTTACATCATGTATTATTTCGATGGTAAACGGTTCAAAAGTAGTAAAAGTAAAACCATTGAATTATAAATACGTGTGAAAAAGAGCTACATGAGAGTTTAATTAATCTTATACTTACTAGGCTGTATCGATATGGACTAGTGAGAATACCTTTATAAAATACTGTTAAGAACGAAGGTGACGTTCCATTTCATCATGGTTGATTGGGTTTTGTGAAGCTCTGAATGTCATCACACATTTTTAGGTGAAGTTTAACGCTTCCTTTCGCCTCTATCATACGTGAACCTACAAGCCATTGAGAAAGGACTCCAAGCTTCATTAGCAGCACTCATTGCTATGAGACGCAGCAATAGCAACGAAGATAAGTTCTAATTTTTTCGTCATAGAAATTTTACAAAACGTGAGAATATTCATATTTAACGCTATGATAATGTAATTAATACTAGTTGTGTTGTGCCACTAACTAGAAGGTAAAGTACGTACGGTATCTTTGAAACTTAGTTTTTGACGAAATAACTAATTTTTTGTATGACTACTTTGAACCTCATAATATTCAGCTTGCAAAAAAATCTGATGCCCTTATACGCGAAACCGTTTCTGTGCGAGGGTTGAATTTTAATGTGTTAACATTGTATTAATTAGAAAAAAGCGGATGAAACATACAGAAACGTGACAATGCATTTCCTCTATCGAAGCGCCTTATTAGTTAGAAACTACATTTTCCCTCCTTGGTAAATCAAGTTTTGATGGTTTTTATAACTTTATACCTAGAAATGTGCTAATTTACTTCGATGGTAAATACATTGAAAAAATTGTATTGAATGAGTTAAATGGAATATTCAGAAAAGGTGTACTTGCTACCTCAAATAGGTACCATTCGATGTAGGGGTTCAAGGAAAAACTTTTACTAATTATTATTGTACTTAACTAACTAATAGGTAATAAAAGACTGTTTATTTAGATATTAATATATTTTCGAATCTAAAATGTACAAAAAATACAACTTAAATTTAATGTACTCGTAATCACTGCTTTAAAGAATCACAATATTAACGATTCGAATCGTTATTATTGTATTAAATTGGAAAAAAAAATGTAACCAGGCGGTACATCTTATGGCTTGTTTAATTGACAATAAATACCAAGTACATGAACCGGAGTAATCTACTAGGAACGTAAGGAGAGTAAGCCACAAATACTCCTTAAAACAATATAATTAATATATTTTGCCAACTTTTCGTTTATTTTAAATTCAAATTACAAAGTCGATTTTTCAAAAGTCGTATATTTCGAAAAAAAAATGTGAACCTATGGTACAGCTGTACAGTTTTGTATAATCTAAAATAAACATAACGATCTAATTAAAAATTATTGTTTAATCAACCATCACTTTTATAACAACTTTGGTTGTGTATGCTAATCGTAAAAATATAGGTATTTAAATATTTACAATTTTTATAAACATACATACATAAGTAAAATGCACAGCAACACAAAATGACCTTAACTAATAAAAGAACTAAATAACACAGACTTAACGTCACTTACTTAAATGATTTATTTGAAGAAGAGGACTAGCTTTGTTTTCATCACACTAAGTATTTGTCTTGCTCACTATTTCCTACACGGGTAAAAAAAGTACGCTTCTCAAAAAATCTTTTAAGTAAATGACAGATGTTTAAATCACTTTGCAGTGCTTTAGGAAAACATAAATAGCATTATAGGTAATAATAATAATATAAAATAATTATCAACCTATTTATTTTAATATTCACAATACAAAAATACCCTTTTCTCAGACGACAGGCCAAGACAAAAGACACGATTTTATACAAAAAATAAAATCGAACTCGTACGGGAGTGTCTTTATTGTGTTAGCGACTGTCATCCTTTCTAATAAATATTTTATCACACGTAACTTATCCTATAATGAGGAATTTTATTTTAATTATTATTCACAAACAGCACAAAACGGATTACAAAACTATTTATATGAAATAATATTAAACGTAGTTGTAACTAATTACATTTTCCCTCAGAAACAAAGATTCCCGTACGCATCTATGTTTCTTTACACCGAATGCAAAGTGATCACCTGTCCCACGCCACAGAGTCAATTTATGAACTATAAAAATATTTCTATTATACATCAACAGTATCACAATTGTCAATGCAGTCCAATTGTAATTTTCCTGCAAAATTGGATGGAATTTTGGACCCTTACAATTTATTTTTAAGAAAATTTTCCCTGTGGCAGTGGTGCAGCTACCAAAACTTCATAACCCTTCTTTTTTTTTAATTTTTCTTATAATTTCAAGTTAGTCGTAACAATTTATATAATAATATAATTATCATGCCAATATTTTTTCGTAAACTCTAATATTCCTATGTTTTGTCCTTACAATAATATCGTTTGTAACATTTAATTTCGAATGATTAAGCTGTAAAGTTAAAGTACGCGTTGTATTGAAACAACGCAACGTCACCGAGTGTCGTATCAACATTCGTACACTCTCATTACTGTTTGTACGATTACACTAATATCTAGAACCGATTCATTACATATTATGAGGTACGCAAAATCCTTAACATCAGACCGATACAAATAACACTTGATTTACATACTTTTATATTCGTAATCTTAACATTAACATCTATGCTGAAACCAAACATCAACGCCAAATATAATTTTATTAAAATATTTTGATTTCACTATTTGATTTGATTTTTATAATTTAAAAATAATTTGCCTTATTTTTTGTAGTTGGTTTTATTTTCATATTATTTAGTGAACTCATTGTATAAACAAAAGTTTTATGAAAATTTTATCATGGTGTAACGAAGAACAATCGTGAACACTACACGTTATTATTATGAAAATGTATAAAACGGTGCACGACTCAAATACGAGTAAAAAATGTAACATTTTTTAATATAGACATCTCAAACATGACTATGAAAGAATTAATGAGAAGTTTATATTTTCGGAATATTACTTTGGAAGACTGAAATGTAATTGGATTTCGGTTCGCCCTTGTATAATTAACAGTTCTAATTATCAAGCACTCACTCACTGTAACTAAATCTATTTTTAACCGGCTTATTTTAAATCTATATATGGTGCATATAAACCACTATTTCCGAGTAATCCCTACGTTTTACTTTCAACAAAGCCGTGTTGAAAAACTATTTAGTCTATTAGTTCAGGCACAATGTTTAATGCATATTATTATTATATTGGTATCATCTTTGTTTGTAGATTAGAATAATAATTTATTAACGTGATGTGGACGTTCTATCGTTCTTGTTAGACTAATTTAACTATGGTACGATATCGTAAATCTGATCAAAAATATATAACATTATACTATACTTTATTTTTGTCAAGACGCAAATAATATATAGCATTTGATGCTCTTTTCTTTCTTTCTTTGTTAAATATATTTATATTGATTATTGCTATTATTACATGTATTCTTTATCTTATAAAAACTACATTCTTTGTATGAAGGCGTTTTGTTGTACTTTACTTGTTTTCATTGCATATTCTCTCGTCGCGCTCACGTTTTAAAATTAAGATCGCTTCACACTACAATAGGCTAACATTACTTACTGCGAGGTTCGAGACTGCGACTTAGTTGCGTATTTAATGTTTCACTTTTGAACTTAAAATATTCAAAAACTTTTAATAATAACAAATTTATTATTTTCGATTCTGATATTAATTATTATAGGGCAGTGTATTGCGATCTTAACTTCAAGTTAGCGAGTCTTTTTGATCGATGTTCTAACACGATAATGGTGTTACTGGGTTGTTTAATATTAAATGTTATAAAAATATCTGTATTTTATACTTAAATTATTTCGTTATTTTTATAGAAACTCTTACACAATTGTACGTTCATTGGTTTGATAGTAACACAGCACAAATTCAATGTACGCATATACGTTTAAAAATAGATATTCATCAAAATAGAACTGTATGAGTAAGTTAGGATCTACGATTATACAAATGACCCAAATACAACAAGTTTCTTAAGTACTTGACGACCAGTTGTTACATAATTCAAATATCATTCCACTCGTAACTATCAGCACTATATTGTTCAATTCCTGACACCTTGAGCTTCAGTGTGTGTCGAATGAAAAGGAATCTTAATTTTTTTATAGATACTTAATTAGTTAGATTTTAAGTGCAAAAAATAAAAAGTATAATTATATTATTACTATAAGCATTAATGGTGCGAGCCAACTTCTTTATTGTTTTTACATTACATTCAGGCATTAACGTGGTCCCGACATGTAAACGTTGGTAGCAAAGGTGCCAATATTGTGTAATGTCGGACCATCCTTTGGAATATTTGTACAGACATTGGACGTATCTTGCACAAGCACAATGTTGGTTGCACAGTTAACAGATACTATGACCAAACGTTTGTACAATTAGACCAAGTCAGTCACCAACATAATGTCAAAGTATTTTAACATGCATACATATTAAACTGACACTTGACACACATCACATTCAACATGTACTAACATCGACAGTAACTTTACACATCAATATATTTAACACGTGCATTTATAGAACTAATCTTAAAACGCCTAACTATAAGCTAGAGAAAAATTAACATCTTGTGTTAAAATTTCATTTAAAATTTCGTAAAGTTGATACATTATATTGATGTCTCGTTACTGTCAGAGTCGCTTAGATTTCTTCGATTGCGGACATCGTAACAAGTTAACGTTACATCCATTAATTATATTTGTAGTATACGCTTACAATCTGTCATGACATCAATAAAGACAAGACGAATAAGCAATAATTACAGCTGAGCCGATAAGCGAGATCGTCATCTGTCAAAGATCAATTAATAAATTGATAACACAATTGAAATGCTTCAAAATGTAACTCTTATTTTTCAATTTCTCGCTCGTTTCACAATCGAAACATGAGAGTCACTGCGAGTGGAGAATAGATAACGATTTCAGATTAACAAGATCCGCTGTTTAGTGTCGTCAGTTGGTCGCAATCCTATCTGTCGACTGAGTCGGGTCTAAGCCAGATGTTTCATGTTATAGAACGTGTTTTAATTCACTCCTTGATCACGCCGGCTTCTTAAGTTTTTATCGTATAATTTTCGCACAAACATAATATGAAGCGCAATATTTTATTTTAATTCTATTTTAACAAACGATCGATTTAAAACAAATAAGTAATTATATTTTTGGATCATTTGGGTTTGGATTTTATTTATCACTTAATAGGCACATTTGTATTTTGAACTTTAAGTCATTCTGTATCAAGATTAAATTTGTTCACAAAACTACGTTTTTTTAACTTTTATTAAATGTAAAAGGTTTTTCAGCTAGACAAAAACTCTTAAATACGCTGAATATTGTAACCACAGATCAAATCGTTGTACATATCACATGTCACCATTTAATAAGAACAAAATTATCAAAAATTATATGAAATATAAAAAATAAAATATATAGACAAATAAGATTTAATAAAAACAAAGGCATCATGTTATGAACAATGAAACTTTGAAACAGATAGTTACTTGAGATCATGACAATAAAACAACTTTAAAATAGAAAATAATATCAAGAGGGTTTTAAAAAGCGAATAAGGAAAAACATAAAAAAGCTTTGAAATGATTTAATCAATATCAATACGAAATAAATTTGTTTTAAATGAAACGAAGACGGTGTCATTAAATGTGAAACACAATATTATAATTAACAAAAATATTTACAATAAAGCAACAGCTATAACTTAACAACTTATAATATATACACATAAAACAAAATTCTCCAAGAGAGAAACCACCTCACTCTCTACCTCATACGAACTATAATACAAATTACTTTGTCATAACAGGTAACATCTGACTTTCATATTATAATACAAATAACGTTCACAACGCCAAAATATTTGTTTAAATCTATACAATATTGCACGCGGTATATTACTATTGTACATGTTTTCTGTCAACGTATCCAATTTTCATTCATTTAGTTTTATTTCCGTCACAGGAAGCTACCCAAACAAAATTTCGCATCGAAATGTGCATTTCAAAAATATAGTACCCGTACACGAATACGGCAGATTAAACTTGTAACATTACAGCATTAGACGAGGACAATAGCAAGAGGTTGGAGGCGCGAGGCTCTGTAAATGCAGGCGACGCGCGGTCACTGCGACAACAGCTTCTGCAGCAACGACGCCTTACTGTCCGCCCCCGCCGCCCCCGCGCCCGCCGCATCACCGCCCGCCCCCGCCGCCCCCGACGCCGCCCCCGCCCCCGCCGCCGAGACCGCCTCCGTAGTATTCTGGACCACACACAAACTACATTCACATCTGCAATACTATGCAACACAAATACAGGGTGAACCTTAAAAGATGATACATATTGAAAAAGGGCGATAGGTACTCGAATCTATACGAGAAATAAAAATTGGTACTTAAATTAGTCAAATTACTAAAAAAACAAATTAAAGAAAGGGAAACATTGCAGCAGCGGACAGTGGTTAGCAAAGTTACGTGACCTCGCACACCTAACACTTCAGTCACCGGTATCATTGTGCGAGCGACAATCTTTTGTAAGGATTTTAGAAATATTTAAGTGAAGTTAATTATGTTAATTAGCAATTTTCTTCTATTATCACATTTTTAATGGTTTTTCATAAACATGTCCTTCAATAAGTATCATATTTTGAAGTTTACCCTGTGTAGGTGGCTCTACACACTTTAGTGCAAACACTAAGAAAACTCGCTAGTAGATCACCGCAAAATTTCTATTGATGAACTTGATAAAACTGAAGTACTGGGTAACCATTTCATCATTGTGTTTCTTTACTATGAATATTCATTTCGCTTGACATTATCGAGTTACAAATTATGTCAAAGTTTTATTAGTAACTTGATGTAATAATATTTTAATATCTTTTTATTTTAGTTTTCTTTATGTATTAATTAACAAATGAAATCGACAGTGGGTGATAAATATATTAAATTGAGATTTAACTGATTATGGAATTAATGCATGTTGATTGAAATAAGATTGAAATTCTCATTAAAGTAATTGTCATTTTTTACACATAAATGATAGAAAATTCAAGTTTACTGCAGACGATGGAGAAAGCATAGAAGGATAATAATCTTTAATAAACAAGAAACGATCAAAACACACGAACAACTTACATACTTGAATTTTATTCAATTGTTTGTTCTATGATAATGTTTTCTTATTTCCAGTATACTATTTCCGACCCCATTTGAATAGGATATGATTGAGCTAAAGAAGATTATTTTACTACTTTATTGGAATGTTACTATTGTAAACATAATAGGCAATTACTTAAAAACTTGAGATTAATAAGATTTTTAATGAATTAAAATATTACAATCGGCCATTTTGGCTGAAACGCCAACAACATCTCATGATGTCACTACTAAGTAAACAATATGAAATTGGCGTTCTCTATTGGTTGCGCCATGACACTTTTGCGTTTATTTACTTAGGTTTGAATCAAACGCGACGCCATGACACTACGGGTTGTTTTCGCCTACTATTTGAAATGAAATTAAAAAATAGCTTGAAACCTAGTTAAACTTTACATTGTTACTGAAATAAAGTTGTTTTCGTAAATAGTAAACCTGTACCTATAATATGGAAAAGGATTTCAAAATTATCCGTCATGCCTATTGCACAAAGTTATCTTGTAATTATTTCCTAAAATTTGGTAAATTATTGCAATATTACAACTTAGGACACATATTTTATTTCAGTTAGTAGAAGACAGAATTATTGATCATTATAATAATGTATTATTCTACATAGTATATTTAACTTTCTAGCTAATAAAAAAATGATCGAAGATTAAACATAATATATATAGAGTAGAAATTAAACTCGTTTTGATCGCTGCTTGATTTCATCAATTTCTTCAAAGTTAACCAACCATGCAAAATTACATTGGAAAACTACGATAATATTTTTTTAAATCAAATAAGACGCCTACCTAATCATTGTAAGCAAACAATAAGCGGGATAACTATGGCAAAATCAATATCATAATCCTCACTATTTCGAAAACTACGTCACAAATCCTTCACCAGTTTTGTCGACACATGCGTTAGAGCCCCGTTTCAAATAAATCACCTACAATAACAAACGCCTAAAAGCGAAGAGATCTCTGTATAGCCTAAATAAATACTGTGTACAGAGCATCTAAAGATCTAACAGTTACTAATAGGACATATTTAGACATCACATCACAAAAGCTTGTTCTCAGGAATGTACCAGTTTAGTCGCACATGGACGGTTCAATCAGTTGATTGCCAATCATTATTTTTTTAAATTCCGATTATATTACATTAGATTCGCGAACTCGGGTACATTTCTTAGCGCGTCTATAACTGTTTGATGATCGCATCGAGAGCACACGCAGCACGCATCACGCAGCACGCAGCAGAGCAGACTGAGTCAGACAGGAGACAGATAGAGCGGGTGCGGATGCGGGTGTGTGTGTGTGGGTAATGCGATGTGCGTCTTACCGCGGTGCAGTGAGGCGGGTCCCACGAGCCCGCCGGCGCCGCGCCGCGCCCCCCCGCGACGCCACCTACACGCACACACACGTACAGACACGCTACCGACCACATGCGCGGCCCGACTCTCTCCGATCGAGAACCCTACGTCCTAACGTGACGTGACGTCCTCCAATAAAACGGAATTAGGATTTGCATCAATATCACTTTAAAGGGAACACATTCGATGAAAAACATAAGGAATTTCTTACCAAGATTCGAGATCGCGGACTACGTATACAAATTTCCCAAAGATCAATTCCTAAGCCTTACCATTTCTATTAGTTTCCAAATATTTTTTTTTTGATGTTTAATAGTTTTGGAACGTTTACGTGTATTTTAACATCGTATTTTTCGTTTTGGTGCTATACTCTAGCTTCATATCAATTTGCGATAAAATATATGAGCAACGTCTTAAAGGGTTCTTTCACTGGGTCACTTCAATACTGTATTTTATAAATTACGTGAATTCTGTCATTGGCTATACTTTCTTTATGAAATCAGAGATGCATTGTATGTGTTGTTTTGTGTCCTTTTGTTTGTTGTGTGTGTGTTTGTTTGTTTGTTGTGGTGTTGTTTGTTTTTGAGGTGTTTAGCGTATGTATATTGTGTCCTGATGCGTTTGTTTTCGTGTACTTATTAATTTCGTGTTTATTGTAGTGTAGGTATTAAAGAGGTGTGTGTGTGTACATGCGCGTGCGTACCTGGTGCGGACATGTCGAAGGAGACGAGCGGGTCGAGGTCGGGCGGTTGCAGCGTGTGCAGGTCGGGTCGCGCGGAGCGGGCGCCCACCACGGCGCGCAGCTCGTTGCGGACGTACGCGGAGGTGCCGCCCGCGCCCGTCGCGCCGCCCCCCCCACCGCCGCCGGCCCCGCTGCCTGCACCTGTACATGTGAACTGCTCTTAACAACCAAACTATGTCCTGTGGAGCGACTGCTAACAAAGTGCAACTGAACGATTCATGTTTATAACCTTGGTGGAAGAAAATTAAAAATATTTAGATTAAATTTTTATTTACACAGTGTCAAATTTTACTACTCACTTTGTGTAACAAAATATTTTTAAAGAAAACTAGTGAGCAATGCTCTGTCAAAAACAATGAGGAGGAGAGAGCAGGACGATGTTGAAGTGAAGTCTGTTTTGTATGATGTTGTAATAGGATTTTATTCACTTTGTCTGTGGGAGGAGTGCGATGAGATTATTTACAACATGATATCACAACAATTAATGGTTTTTAAGTATGTATTGGACAGTTTAAATAATGAGTTATTTTTATAATTAGTTGAACTAATGTCTTTCGATTATTTTACAATTAAGACACTTTCGTGTGTCAATGCTTTGACTTTTTTATACTAATACTTATAATAATAGAAAATTAATTTCACATAACCGGACCTTTATTTAAATTTATTTCATAATAAAGTAGAAGCTCAAGATGCGAAGATTATTATTCATGCAGAGCGATAGATTAAAAGGCAAAAGATAGAGATAAGGTCGCGGACGACGCAGAGACAACTCGGTGTATGTGTGTACTCACATGGCAGCTCGTGGGGCGGATGGGGCGGGTGCGGCGGATGGGGCGGGTGGGGCGGATGGGGCGGGTGCGGCACGTGCGGCGGCGGCGGGCAGCGCGCGTACTCCGCGCAGTACCCGCCCGCGCCCTCGTCGTAGTAGCCGCCCACTGACACACACGCCGCTACATTAGCCTAGCTACTGTACCCACCTCCTACCTACGTCCTAGTACGTACTCGTGTACTCTCGTTCGCAAACCTGCACGCGGACGCGGGGGACGGTGCCGAGAGCCCTTTCACTTAATTATTTTACTTCGACCATCTTTTATAAAAGCTCATGCACTTAGTTCGAAAAATGTTATTGAAGAATCTATAGTTTTTAATTTAGCAGGGCACTATATCTATAGTCTACGGGGCATGCTGAAGACGAGATCAAGAACGTCATGCTTCAAATAATCGATCTGCAATTACTCATCTACTCTAGATAATTCTTATACTTCACCCTACATAATAGAAGCTAATAAATCCAAACTCTATCGAAAAAAATCCAGAAAGTTCGTAGAGTCACGTCTGATAGTTGTCAGGAAGGTAGCGGGTGTGTAAGTACCTGGATGCGGTCGCGGCGGGCGGTGGTAGGGTTGCGGCGACATGGGCGTGTGCAGCGCGGCCGCGTGCGCGTACCCGCCCGAACCCGGCACCTGCAACCACACAACATTTACACATTATACATACTTTTATTGTTAAACATCATGTGTGTGATCTCATGACAAATAGTGAAAACTTGTTCAAGGGTGTTTGTGTTTAGCCTCTTTGAATGCTGATTTCAGGTACATGTATTTTTATTGCTATGTATTCAGCACATTTTGTGGTGTTAATTACGCAACACTTTCATTAAAAACTTTTTAAAATACTGATTATATTAGTGGAATTTGAGTATTGTTAGTTATTAAAGCTAATAAAAAAAAACTTACGCTAATCTGTCTGTTTAGCATGGGGTTCTGATTTGATGTGGTTAATTTATTTGTACCATAATTAGACCCTATTTGACCTGAAATAAAGAAATTATTTCAATAAAATTTATAAACTTAAAAATTGATTAGTTTTTTTTTTAATTCAATTTGACTCACTCGTTTGGTATAGATTATGGTGATAATCAGCTCGAGTCAGAGCCACGTTGGGAGGGGTCGCAGAGACGAGAGCGTTTATAGTCGAACCCAAGTCCTGCTGAGGTTGTTCCGCCGCCTGTAATATTCAAGACATACTCTTATATCTAACAATTCACACTTTTCCGACAACCGCACTTCCATAGTACAGTTGAAACACTATTAGATTTAAATTAATTTTACCTCTTACGACGTAGATATTTCGGTATACGACCAGCCGAACTGATGTGTTCAGGTAAGTTCATATGTAAAGTAATAGTTAGTGTACCTCAGGCGAGACGAGCATCTGTTGCGATCGTTGCAGCTGCAGCAGGCGAGCTCGTTGGTCGGCGATGTGCGAGCGCGCGGTGGTCGCCACGGGACTGCCGCCGCCCACGTACATACTGCACACCTGGACACACACAAAAGGTTTTCATGCATAATTAACGGGATCTTACCACTACTAAAAACTACTTAACGCAAAAATGAACGAGAAAGAGGGTAGACAGATTTGTTTAAGAAGAGGAACCCGTAAGAACCCGTCAATTATACATGAAAGTTATGTAGATAACTGCGAGTGTTTGAACAAGTTTACACCAACGGTTTGTTCCGATCAAGTACCGCGCGCATCACCCATTATCCCAATGGGCGGTAGGACCATGGATTGGTGGAAGGTTTATTCGATCGTAGTTCACTGATATTCCTATGCTCTCTACAGCAACTCATTACTGCCTATTGCTGGGCTCTTTGGAGAAGGATCTAGTCCTTCGTGTTTGCTTAATGTAGCGTAGTGACCAACCTTGGAAGGAGTTCCCAGTCTTTTCTAATCTACAAGTTTCCTCTCAATATTTATGTTCAGTGTATCCGTCCCATATAAAAATGAATTGCTGTTCGTTAGTCTCGCTAAAACTCGAGAACGACTGAACCGATTTGGCTTATTTTAATCTTGAAATATTCGTAGAAGTCCAAGGAAGGTTTAAACGGTGAGAAAATTTCCTTATGTGACGCAGACGAAGTTGTGTAGGCCAGCTAGTACATTTCAAAATATCATTGTAGGTATTAAATGACGTATGTTCTGTACATGTTAAGGTACTTACCGGACTCTGTACTGAGAATGGTGGCAGTGCACTGGGACTTGTCACGCTTGGGTTTTTAGTAACAGTTTCGCATTCGTGCATTAAACTCTGTCGAATTGCGTTAACTATCGCATTCTTCTCTTTCATGCCCTGTAACATGGAAAATCAGGAAGTGTCGTCAATTAATGATTCAGTACAATTTTTTTTGTAATAAATTTAAGCTTGGTCTATTTTAACGGATTAATATTAATAAACAATAAGGAAGTTAGGAATAAAATAAAGTCTGTATAACCTAACCTAACTGCATCAAGATAGAAATACAAAATAATAATTACCAATATCCAGCGATACAACAGTGACAACAAAGACAAAAGAAAACTCAAAATTATAATGGTGCATATTATAATGTTGTGTTTATTTTCGTTTGGGTTACCTGTCGTTGTCGCATGCTGACGTCGGCTGCGTTCCGGTCCGCGTCCGGCATGCTCTCGATGAACTCGTCCAGGATGTCGGACAGCGACAGGTCGCTCGGCACCTCGCTGTCGCCCGACATGCCTTGACTTCGACTGCTGCTACTCCTGACACAATACATCACATGTACAATATACGTAACGACCTTTTATATTATACTACGGCAGATGCTTACTCGTGTTACGAGTATAGGAAATAGAAAATAGATAAGGACAAGTATACTAAGATATCGAAAAATAATATCTCATGATAAAAACTAAAAAGCTTAATCCTTACTAGAAATGAGTTCAAAAATTTTGAATAGTTTTAAAAAGAACCGTGAATATAAGGCGGTGGATTGCAGATCTTGCAGTGTTATTGACAATGCTGTGCCGTCTTCATGATGAAGCTAAAAATGGTATCTTACGATGGTGGGTGATTGTTGTAGTTGTGATGCGTGTTGGCGTAGTGCAGAGGCGCGGGCGGGGCGGAGGCGGGGGCGGGCGCCGCGGGGGGCGGGTACCGCGTGCCGCCCTGCAGCACCATCTGCAGGTGACTCTGGGCGGACGAACACTCTGCGCCGGTACCGTTGCCTCCGCCGCCACTACCACCGTTCACATTGCCCGCTCGACTGTGCAACAAAAACCAAAATTGTAAAACACATTTCCTAATGCTCCACTCAATAGATATTATCAGACAAACGATTAAAAATACAAATGATGGCAAGAAAGAGTAAGAACTGAAAGGCGGACAAGTTTGGGTGTTTTAAAATGAGTTAAAGGCAACATAAATTGTTCGTTCACGGAGTTTGGCAAAAAAAATGGTAACCACATTTGTCTCCAAAACCGGCCATGTTACTAATATCCCTCTTGAGGGACAAAGAACAGTTAATACAGAATGGTATGCTAGTATTTGTTTGCCACATGTTGTTTCTAAACTTCGTAAAGAGAACTGCAACCGCCGCATCATCCTCCATCACGACAATGCGATTTCTCACACCGCGCACAGAACAAAAGAGTTTTTAGAGCAATAAAGCATATAATTATTAGACCATCCGCCGTACAGCCCCGACCTAAGCTCTCATGATTTCTATACTTTCCCTAAAATGAAAAATAAATTGCGTGGACAGAGATTTTCATCATCTGAAGAAGCTGTGGACGCCTACAAAACGGCCATTTTGGAGACCCCAACTTCCGAATGCAATGGTTGCTTCAACGATTGGTTCCATTGTATGGAAAAATGTGTCAAATCTCGAGGGGAATGCTTCAATAGTAATGTTGTGTCAATTCGGTAATTCCCGAAATTTTCAGTGCCACCCTCGTAAATGTTAAAAATAACTAACTGATTAATTCCGGTGAGTATATTGGAGAGCGTGGAGTGATGTCGCTGGTGGTGCTGCAAGGCGTGGTGGTGGCCGGGCGGCGCGGGGCGGTGCGGGCGCGCGGCGGGGGACGCGGGGGGCGGCCCGTAAGGACGCTGTCCCGGGGCCGGCAGCGGCATGGGCGGCGTGGGCGTGGACTGTTGCCGCGCCAGCAGAGACACGAGGATCTTGTTCTTCTGGCAGAGCTGACTCATGCCGGCGCTGCTGGTGGCTGGACTACCCGCACTTGATGTCGCGCTCGACGACGAAGACGACGCGACCGAAGCCGCGCTCGACGACACCTGAACAAGACAAATAAATTAAACAACACTTAGGTAAAAAATTATCTAAAATCAGTATAGAACTAAGAAAGTATGAGACTTTAGAATTTAGATAAGCCAAAAGACACGAACCTGTTGATTGTCTGGTGTGGCTCTTTTTACGTTGCCACTCATTGCTTTGGCGTCTTCAAATTTACGTTTCATCCCCGCCATTCCTATCCTGTCCAGATAATCGTTTCCATCTTGTGACCGCCCGTTACCGGACGAACTGTTGTTTGCTAACAACTGCGACAGAAGCGCACTAGACTGAGACATGCCGCGGTTGCTATCCGCATTTCTTCTTCCTTCTTCTGTATCTTCATCAGATTTATCATTTAATATCTAGAAAAGAAATCGCGTCATTATTAAAACTTCATAGATGCGCGCGACACGTTCACACAAAAAACACCTTTAAAATATACTGACCTTTAATAGTACATCAGAATTATTGTGATGAACCTGATGTAGCGAGTGATGTCCGGCGGGATGCGAGCGGCCGGCGTGCGCGGTGGGTTGCGGCGCGGCGTGCGAGGAGGCGTGCGCGGCGGCGTGCGGCGCGTGCGAGGAGGCGGAGTGCAGCGGCGAGAGCGCGGAGCCGGGCGTGTGCGGGGTGTGAGGCGTGTGCGGCGTCAGCGGCGTGTGCGGTGTGTGCGGCGCGGAGGTCTCGCTGCCCGTTGCCTCTTCGTCTTCTTGTTTCAACAAGTCTTTCAAGATACGATTGTTCGAGTTCGTGTTTGCATCGGAAGACGTGTTAGGTTTCTTGCTCAGCAATGACCGTAGCCTGTTCGGCTCTTCAGGTGGTTGTACGGCGACAGGATTTTCGCCGGGCGTGGAAGGCGCTCGAGGTGTGAGCGGTGTCGAAGGCTGACCTTCGACAGACCCATCCTTGCGATCTTTCGAATCTTCGTTTGATATTTCATCGAGTAGAGAGGAAGCCCACGGTTCAAATTCAAAGTCGTTAATAGAAAATTGATTAGCGACAGGATTGACGGGAGACCGATATCGCGATTCGCACAGGGAAGATTCACCGTTGGTCACCGCTGGCAACATCGGACCACCGATCGCGGGCCGAGGGCTTTCAGACTCAAGCATATCAATCTCCTCGTCGCAAAGAACGTTATGCGTTGACATTATGAAATCAGGTTCGCCAGACGTAGCCTGGGACCTGAATAGTCGCGACCGAGCGCTGACCCGTACCCAGGGATGGTCCGGGGTGACGCGCAATCGAAACGGTTCACTAACCGCGGGAGGCGCAGGAGCTGTTGCCGCCTCTAATAAATGTGTAGCTACACGTATCCTATCGACACTTTCAACCAAGTCCAAATATCGAGTACCCACGAGGGTAACTGGAGATTTCACTATAGTGTCCACTGCACTCAAGTCACAAGCTGAAAAAAAATGGATCGCAGGTTAATTTGGATGAAGGCAAGTTCGACATCACATTATTACTGTAATTAATATCTTGATATGAATACGCACACAAAATATTAAATTGGCAGTCTAATCTGAAGACGATGTTATGGGGCTTCTTGGCGGTGATGGCGGGCGGGCCGCCGTCGTCGGGAATGAGAACGGCCGACGCGTCGTCGCAGCGCCGGATGACGCACATGACGGAGCCGGCCTCCTCTGAAGAAGAGCCGCGCACTGGCGCAGCGTGGATCACTGTCTCCACGTAACTGGAACGACCAACAATATATCAACAACTAGTAATTACATTATGCGTATTACCCATCTGCGGTATCCATGCATCAAATATCAACCACGGTTGTTTTTCAAATCGCTAATCTTATTTTTTTTGGTGGATTTTACAAACTTTAAAATAAATCAAGGAATATTAAAGAGAAAATAAACAGCAATACCGCTGTTTGAACATGGTATTATCTAGTAATTTACTATGTAATAAATATAATTTTGATTTACTTTTAAATGGATCGTCCGTCCGTCAAGAAGTCTAATCGTGGGCGGAGGGATGATCGTTACGTTTATAGGCTCCGATAACCTTTTAATATCATTCAACTGTGAGTTAACATGTCCATACCTATATCTTAACAAATATGATTTTCCTGCCACAGTTATAAAATAATCTAATGTTTTGAGATCATCTTGATCAAACTGAAGTAATATGAATGCATTATTTATGAATTGAAGGTTGTATACAAAAGTTGTTCCGGTAAACTTCGATTACTTTTCAACACTAAATTAAATTATTTAATACCCTTTCACTTTTGATTGTGAAATTACTAGATAACCCGCGTAACTTCGTCTGTGTTGGAAAAAAATGGTTACCGTTAAAAAGTTCATTACTTCCTAGTACAATTGTCGTTTACAACAAAACTAGTAAAAAATGTAAACCCATATTATCCATGTTAAATCCGGCAAATTTACAGTTCACTCTTATTTCACTGTTTAGATTGTAAATAAAATGTGCTTACAGGCCGCAGTCAGTCCCATTTGTATTTTTAACTAGGAGTCTTGCTTCTATAACATGGAATTTTTCAGTATCCGCTGAATCCCAATTGAAAGTTTGTATGCTCCTGAGTAACGGTCGTAATTTCGGGTGATCTTTCACATGTAAGATTGAAAAGATCGATTTTCTATAGAGTTCCGTCCTTTCATGAAGTAGAAACTCCTTGACGTTATCCGATATACATTCTATTTCACCCTTTGCGTTAATTTCCAGTAGTATCCATTCAAGATTATTGGTGTAGTGTTTAAGTGCCTGAAATATAAATAACCGCTTTAATATATCAGCGTCAGTCAGTCTTTATAAGATTCGTCAATTATGTTTAGTTGACAGCAACGACAGGCGATTAATGAACACTAACCTCAATTAAAGTAGTGACTTCTGTATAATGTAATCCAGCGCAAGGCAACTGCGGCTGTGTGGAGCTGACCTCTCCGGCCTGAACTGGTGACAGACACTGCGGCGAGCGCAGAGGACACTCGGTAGGGCACTCGCGTCGTCGTTTCAATACGTCCTGGATCTGACGGGTGGCCTCTCGGACAATACCGTTCTTATCCGGTTGTTTTACTTCAGCAAGACAAGTTCCCAGAAGTTCCTCGAGTTGATTTATAGTCTCGTTTTCAAGCTTACGTCGCTCTTTCTCATTCTGGCACTTATTACTGGAAAGAACAAGACGAATACCTCTTTATTGATGCAACAAACATAAAAAACATCTCGACTAGGACACAGATGAGACAAAAGTTAACATGAATCACTAGTTATTCAGCGTACAAGAGATACTTGATCCGTCAAAGATCGTAGTATCTTATTCAAAAGAAGCCAAATAGTCATGTAGAAATGTGATCAGTTACTTATATGTAGGTCCAGCCATCAACTCGTTATCAAAAACCGCGCCGAAAAATATATACTGTTTTGTTCTACCCCGTTTTTTGTTTGTTTTTTTTTAGCTTGGACTAAAAGTCAATTAGATTGAACTGAAGTATAATCCGTCTTCTACGTACTTCATCATACACCGCACCAATCACATGGACATAAGATAAAAGAATTTCGATCACTCAGAAAAAAGGCATACGTGTAACAGTGGCAAAGGGAGTTTCTGGAAAGGGAAGCCGATAGAAATAATTCCTAAAAAAACCTCATTGAATTGTAAGCTATCTTACGTAATGTAAGAGAATTGAAAGGAATCTGGTAGGAATAGGCAAGAAACATGAACACTGAAATGTAGGGTACAAGCATAAATGCAAAAATAGTGAACAAAAGACTGGAAACAATCTATACCTACTGATATTATAAAGCTGAAGAGTTTGTTTGTTTGAACGCGCTAATCTCAGGATCTACTGGTCTAACTATCATAGTTTAGTCACAATAACCGCATTTATGTTTATGAAAAATAATATTTCGTGCCAATATTGAATTTAACGTTAAATGAGTATCGTTACATTAAACCTTATCCAAATTTAGTATCATGTTATCAAGAGTACTAATGAAGAAGTAAAGAAGACGAAGTTGCGCGGGTCAGCTAGTCTTAACATAATCTGAGCAAGTGATGAAAAAAATATTAATTGTAAAGAGAAGAATAGAAAGTGGAAATACAAATAATGTTTTTGAAAGTATTAGTAGTATCTTCAAACTACAGAGGGTACTTTTATTGCTCACTGTTTTTTTATTCAATTTAAAATTGTGTTTTTAACAAAGGTACCCAATATGTTCTGTGAAAAAAGGCATAACAAGGCAGACATTTATTTTTATATCGACCACAATCTGATACGAAATTACAACATTTATTAGACATCACAATTAGCCGCGATACGGTATACAGTTAAATGAAATAATATTATGGTTACATTGATAAACGTAAATAATAACTTTAGATTCCTATCAATAATTTTAATAACCACAACACGGTGTGGTGGTAGCTTTGCAACGAACTGATAACGAGTGGTTAACAATACCGAGACGAGAATAGGTGTGTATTACCAATTTTATTTAGTAGTATTCCACCGCGTCGTCACTACCAATTGTAGATAATTATAAGTTACAATAAAAATATACTAATAAAACAATTATTCACAATTATTTCTTAACGATTTAACATCTCAATAACAGTTTCTTACACCTAAAATAGAAAAATTTCTATAAAATATCAAAGTTTAGTAATCTATACTTTATTCATTCATCAAATACAAATTCACTCACATTCACATATAAACTATACAACAGTCAACATAATCACCAAATTACATTTATAATAAATATGAAAATATGAAATAAATAATCGATATATATTATGTAGCTAATTAAATAAGATTTCGAAAGGTTTTATATATAACAGACTTGAAAAAAGGAGGTTTCTCAAATCCAAGATAATTTAACCGTTAAGTAATAAGTTTATAAACCGATTTTATTGATTACTAGCTGGCCCACACAACTTCGTCTGCGTCACATAAGGAAATTTTCTCACCGTTTAAACCTTCCCTCAACTTCTACGAATATTTCAAGATTAAAATAAGCCAAATCGGTTCAGTCGTTGTCGAGTTTTAGCGGGACTAACGAACAGTAATTCATTTTTATTTATATAGATTTTCTTTCTTGAATAGAAGATACTTCAAAGATAGTCTCACCACAAGAAAATCGGAGTTTCATAAAGGCAGATTAAAGAAATCGATTGAAACTGGAAAAAGGAAATCGATATCTTTAACTTTTCTTTATTCTAGTCAAGACTAAACTAAACTAACTTACTTCATTAGAAACAATGTTTAGAAAAAAAGTTTAAATAGAAGAAAATCAGTAACGATAATTTTCGTAAATTTGCCTCCTTATTCATCATGCATAAAGTTTAGGAACTTTACACAAAAGCGTATAAATGTAGCTATCGTGTATCATAATTTGTGTTAAATGCAATACAAATTACATTCATATCATGAATATAGAAAAATGGACATGTTAATTGTGGTATTTAATAATGATTAATAATTTTTTTTTATGTTTGTTCCTCGATAACTTTAGTTTGGGTGCACCGATTTGACTCTGGTGGTAATGGTTCTGGTGTCAGATGAAAGGTGATGGTCAAACTTAGGGCCCATACTTTTTTTTGAGATCGTACAAATACTTTAGGATCTGTTTAAAAATGTGTTTTTAACGGAACAAAATTTAACAATTTCCTATGCGTTTTTGCGTGTATTTCTTTTTTACATGAACCGATTTTGATGATCATTTTTTATTTATTATTGCTAAAAAGCAGACATTTTGAGCATTATCTCATATAAATATAAAAAATATATGACTGGTAATTTTTGTGCTATGCTTGAGAAATGAGAGTCGATCGTTTTCATTATTGTAATAAAAATATTTACATCGTCGTATAGTTCCATTGAGTTCGCGAATATTATACCTACGTTGGGTTTAACAGTTTGCATTACTTTGTATTTAAGTAACACCTACCTAAGTACGTAATTGTGATTACAATTATGTTAATAATTTATTGCCACTGCAATGTTGTTAAGTCAATAAATATTTTATGGCTTTATACGTTAAGTGGTAACGTAAAAATATAAATTATAGTAGGTACCTAAACAATCCTTAGCCTAGGGTAGGTATAATATATACCCTGTACTGATTACTATAAGCAAACTGTACGAGATGCAACATCGAGATGGAAAGCAGAATTGTATCAAAGCAATATGACAAACAATAACATGTGATAATGACGTATTTCCGTGAAACAAAAAGATTATCCAATTGATGATAATAACATGAAGCAGATTTACATTATCTATAACGAGACGATCTGGGCAGGATCGCGGGAGGTGGCTGGATGCGGATAGCGCAGGACCGGTCGATGTGGCGAGGTTTGGGGAAGGTCTATAGGCTGATGATGATAAAGAGACGAATTCTACAAATAATATCTACAAATGTAAAATTTGTTTGTATAGGTGTTTGTGACTCAAACACGCAAAACGACTTAACGGATTTCTGTGTAACATTAACTGCAAAATAATGAAAAAATATTTATTAACTGAATTAACATAGAAGTTACTTTTTATGCTGAGATAAATTATAAGCCTCTGTCGTACACATACTTCAGAATAACCTACTAAAACTTCTAGTATTAAATACATAACGTCGTGGATATACTTGATGTAAAAAGAAAACGAGTAGGTAAAAAAACCGCGAAATCAATGCATCCAAATATTATGCAATCAATATATTAAGTTTATTTAATAAACTCCAGCCTTATTAAAAAAACAAAACGTCTTCAAAATAAATCTGAAGCCACCAAAACTAAACCTAGATACTACAAGAACTGTTAAACTCTTGACAGAGACGAGCAAAAATTATAATCGTATGCTTTGTGTATTTTTCATCACGAATAAAAACCTATCAAATAGGAAATAACTAGCGAAAATAATCGCAAAATTGACTCCGCATTAACAATCTGTATGTTGACGCGCACGTAACTGGTACTCAGTACTTTATCATGGGTACGGTCGCTCTACCGTGAAAAATAGTACCTCATGAGCCATTATGACACACGGCACGGACACCATGTTGTTAAATGGCGCATTTTCGACACACCGACTATTCCATACGAATAGGACCGACACCTACCTACTATTTGATGGTTGTCCTTTAGGAAATGTACCGGAGTTTGTATGTCACAACTGATTTTTAACATTTTACTTTATGTAATATTGCGCATACTTTTAGTTCATTGTTACTGAAGCCAATAAAACCGTTGCAAGTGAAAGTCACGAGTATTACTATCGAATTTCAATTATCACCATAGCGTCAAAGATGACGTGTTAATTTGTACTTTTGATCGTAAGAATTTCTTTTTTCAGTCTTTTGAAAATTAAGTTCTGAAATCAGAAATTGTAATTTATTGTCAAAAGATCTAAACTATAAAAACAGCTCCTTCAGCTTTAACACATAGAAAATTACATTTATAGTTTTAAAGCCCTAAATAGCCCTAATAACGGTAGGTACCTAATACTTATAGCTTACAATGTTACGATTGATGGACATTACATTTTCTGTGATGAAATAACACTTACCGTACGTTAACGGTGCCAGAGACTTTTACTTAAATATCAAGATTCAAGGTACTATCAAGGAAAAAGTTTCTATTACATACTTATCTTTATCCGCCCGTGTCGTCTTACTCATCGTTAATCTACTGCATGTAAATAAAAAGGAAATCAAATTTACTACATGCTGTAGGTACATTTTCCAAAATCTATTGGCATTTCCCTGCCCTTTTGTAATAACTTCAATGAAAGAGTTTGCTTTATTAATAATAACAAAATATATTAAACATACTTATGTATAATAATGATCCCTATTTTTTGTGAAATGTTAGTAAAGCTTGTGTCACAAACATCGCATTAAATATTAGTATATATATTTTTTATCTTATCTCCCTGCTGCGACGGAAGCCGCATCATATAACAACAACAGATTTTCACAACTAATGTAAGGGAGGTCTTACATTGGAAGTACATAATACAGAATCTGTTATTCATTCAGACGATCGAATCACGGATGTTTATAATTTATATTATTATAAAAATCTTAGAATAAAATAACAGCTTATTGATATAATGCCATGATATCTATAATTAATTCTAAATATATGTTACCTTAAATCCAAATTTATTTAAAATTTCTATAGTTCCGTTGTTATTGTTGAATCAAAGTATTTTACAACACACATAATGCTTTAAGGTTGTTGTTTTTATCCTTTGTATAGTGTTTTATTCGATAGCCCACCAGACGTTAATTTTTTTTGGCTTCGCTGTTTTTGTCTACAATTCGCCATATTGAATCGGTCGTGACGTAACATCCACCCATTATAACAGGCGAGTCGCCAAAACAAATCGTAACATTCAACGTTTGTCCAAATCTGTTCAACAAGCTGTGAACGAGCTCAAGAACATCAACATATGAAAAGTATTACTCAGACTACTAAAATCATGAACATTTCCTATTTTGCTTTACACGTAATCAAAAACCACTGACTGCATTTTTATTAAAACCAGTTTTTAAATGCACATTTTACGTATACATTTTTACTTGCCGCCAATGTAGAAGTCGAAAATTATTACATAGTATTACGTAGATTTGTAAATAAGACAAACTCATTGCATTATGTGATACGTAAACAATATACCTAAGCATTCAAGCAACATCTATCACTGAATGCGCTAAAATTTTATTTTCATTACGATTAAATTAGTGACTCTGGCGAACTTCGCATTGATGCTATAGCGGTTTATTTTAAAAATTTGTTCAAAGTAAATAAAACTGCACAAAGACTGTCTACGAAATCACGTATGTCTTTCAACAAATTCCAAAACGCATGTATGTATACGTACATTTGAGTTTGTTGCGTATTGTCTGACTTTTTTCTTATCTTCTTAACCGGCGCTGTCACGCTCATCTTGCCTTGCATTCCCCTCCATGTGTCTCCCAGTTGGAGGTCACAGGACTCAACTCTACAGAAGCAGCAAAGAAAAAATAAACTTTTATTAAGATACTATGATTTTGTAATATGTATGAATAAAATAAGAAATGAACATGATTATGATCTCACTAATGTCAATGATTCAAAATTCTTGTAAGAACTATTTTTAGTACGTTTGATGAATAATGTGGAATAAATTATTATTAATGAATTTTAATCCCTCTTAAGTAAAGAATAAAAAGGAAGCATTGCTCTAAACACTAAAGACGATCCCCAATTACATACTGTGGTGCAAGCTCATGAGTCACGTTATCTACTACATTAAAACATAATGGTATTATGTTTATTCAGGTTTTCAAACGAGTATACAGTATTGTACACATTACATCCATGGTTAAAACATTTTCTTTACTACATACAGCCAGGTGAAGAGTTATTTTTTGAATAACGCCAGACTATCAGGGACGATATTATAATATAGACACGGATTGTATCAAAACACTAGGTACAAAGCAAGCTGAACCTTAATGCAAAAGTGAGACAGAGATACCAGTCGAACGACGCCTACCGAGGAGCCCCACTACGCAACCTCACTGCGACGGCCGCGCAACCTTGAAATAATAATGTTCGGAATAACAACAACGCGCCACAAGCGTGACCAGAAATACTATAATAAATAATTCTCGAAAAGTTTCAAACCTTTGTCCAGTTCCTAGTGCAAACATCCTGTAGAAAGGCACATCTCGTTATCGATCAAATTTCATAATAATACTGCTAAAATAAATGAAAACCTAAAGATGTACGTACATGAGGTTGTGTGTGTACATAATTCACTATTGAATTATAATAATGGGCAACACCAATTTTCGCGGTATACAATAATTATTAGCACTGATACTTAAACTTGAAATGGTGAAAGTTTGCGAGCATTGTCACCAATCCATCGTTGAAGGTTTCGCTTTTTCACTGGTTACTCAATAAGTATTCGTCATCGCGACAACCGTTTTTATTAAATACCAGAAAAGTGATTTACATTGAAATAATAACAAACATTATGTTTTAGGTAAATATATTGGTATGATACCCAAGACATAGATAGTAGTAACATTCAATGTTTTTAAAATGATTGGGTTCCATCGATGTCGAAATACAGATGAATTAAACATTATTTTTGGCGACCGCATAGGATCGTGTAGTTTTTTGTTCCAACAATCGTTGTGAATTTTTCTTTGGAATCGAATTTTAAGTTCAAGTATGCCATATATTCTTTGCTAATAAATGCGCATACACTAAAATGGAGGTTCATACTTCAGCTGTTATTTAGCAGCCCGTATCTATTATATTTTCTTATACTGTTTTAAGTTCACTACTATCTTTAAAAAAATATCTGTTGTTATTGTTATGTCGTGCTATATTTAGTATAAATATAAATAAGTAGTTACCGTCGGTAGTACCAGTTTCACTAATATAATTGGAATACATTTGATCACCTGTTTTTAAAAATTACGAAATAATGTGGAGCAAGCAATATTATAATTTTTACTACTTTACCTATTTCGAAAGTCATGCAAATTCTGTAAATAAATGTCAGAAGCAGTGTGATTTTTGTAGTTATCAATAAGAAAAAGCTTTTAAAAACGTGAACTCGTCAATAGCTTCTGTCATTGATTCTAAATTTGACTTCTAAAATATTAATGATGCATTTTAAACTTAATTACATATTTGAAGATTTCCGCTGAAATACTAAAATTTCGAGGAATATTATTTATTTATAACGTATATTTTTATGTATCAAGGTAGGTAAGTACTTATGCTGCAAAAAAGATTGTGTGAAATATTTTAATTAACAGAATACACACAATTACGTAACCAAATTAAGATACTAACCCTGCTAAGTTACCTCAAACACATTACATACTTGAATAAAAAAAATCTAACATTTTAAAAACGTAGGGATTCGTTTAGCCCCGCTATTCAGCAGCCAGATCTGAATTTCCGAGTTGCGGTATAGCAATAGAACTCGGAAGTACCAAGTTTTCAGATTGCCTCAAATACCTGCTGCTCAATTTGCCACTAGCTCTCGGGATAATATCCTTGACAATGAAATCAATTTGGATAAGGATTAATATTACGCTACACATTTAACGTCCTTTCATTCTTCAGACAATTTAATATTTTCCATTAACATAAAAGTGGTTATTGTGACAGAACTATGATAGTTAGATAGATGCTCTCGCGGACTTTTTTTAGATCTTACTAAGACTTAAAAACCCGTAGTACATCATTTTGTGCTATTGTCAATAGTATTTGCAATGTACGCATAAGTAGGTTATCAATTTTACACCTTGTATAATAAATTCGATATTCTCGTACGACTCCTTAATATTTTAAAAATAAAATAAAGCAACACTTAGGAATAGTGTAGCTTTCAAACTGTGAAAGAATTTTTCAAATCGGTGCAGTAGTTTCGGAGCCTATTCGAGACTAATAAACAATCTAACCTTTCCTCTTTATAATATTATTATAGATATAGATATTAGTATAGATGACAACGATAGACTTTCATTAATAATTGCAATAATACTAATTATGTGATTTTTATCAAATTAATACAAGACGATGTAAAAATTATAATCTTTGAAACAAAAAAAAACACGTAAAATATTAATATTATCTGGCTCTATAATAGAACATTTTTTTCATAAATTACTCTTAGTAGGTACCTATTTTATAACAAAAACCTGTAGTCAGCTAAAAAGTTCCGATCTTAGATAAATAAAATCAAGATCGCATGTTTAATTTAGGCGCAAACTGTCAGAAAATGCAAATACATGTCACGGGTGTTTCAACGTTCAGCTCATGTTGTTGATCTATTCATGTATATTTTACTTATAATGTACGTTTTTTTGCTCAGATACTATCAAAATGAGGAAATATAAACTTAAAGAATCTAAACCTGATTTTTGAAATGGACACTACACTGCTACAGAAATATTTATGGACGGAATTAAAATGCAATACCACGGCTTTAATTTACTAACTATATTTTATTGCTTAATATTTAGTACATTGTAGTTGAGTTTTGTGTTACGTACACAAGACTTCTTTTTTCAAAATGTATTTTCTTTTAAAGTTAACAGTTTATACAGAATCATTCTACTTTGAGAAATATTTTTCATGTTTGAGTTAAAAATATTCGTAATTAAATATGCATTGATGTTTCAACATGCTTCGTTCCGTTTTTATTTATTTATTCTAATTTACGAGGAGATTAAGATCAGGCAAACACTTTCACTAAAACATACAAAATATGGCCTTAGTAAATTTTGCACGCACATTCCGTACAAGCATTGTTTCAATAACAGTAATTGGAATTTTGTTCTTGGTTTGAAAATTCACAACCAATTACATTTACTTGTTTTCGAAAATTAAAGAATTAAAAATCTAATTATAAAATAATTACATTGTTGTCCGATACGGAAAGGGTTAAGCGTCTTAGATTAAAATTAGAATCTATCTATAATATAATCCTATTCATATAATATACGGAATACGTCGCAGATATAGACTAGATACATACTGATGAAATAGGTATAATGAAAAAATAAAACGTTCAAACATGAGGGAGAAATGCATACTATGTAGGTTTTGTAAAATTACTATATATTTTTTAACTAGCTGACCCGCGCAATTTCGTCTGCGACACAAAGGTTATTATTTTTTTTTATCGAAGGCTAACGCCAACAAACACATTAACGCAATATATTTTTATGCAGAGTTTCATCCGATACTCTTACTCTCCATCGTTCTTTTAACTCTGTTGGGTAAAACCAGTCAAATAATCTGATGCAAAAAAATGTAAAAAATAAGTGAAAATAAATGAATATACTGTAGTATCTACAGTACAGTATAATACTGTGTTTGTGGACTTCATATATTAAATTTGTTTCCAAATACTTTTTAATTGGAATATGTGGACTTGTTTGTATCTTGTTCTAGCGCAGCAGCAGCTCCTAGAAACAGGAGCGTGTAGCCTTGATGCAAGTCGATAAGGCGTCACGGATTACTGACTCTATCAACCTTTCCGTTGGATTAGTAAATTTTAACAGACACGACGTTGGTTTAAATTCATATCAGTTATAATTACAACTTATCTGCATATGTGTGTGACCCGCTATCATACTGGGTCGCAACGCTTCATGTCATTGGTTTTATTTTGTGACTTCACTTTAATGCAATAAATCAAACACATTATTATGTGTCTTTTTATCCAAGATCTCAGAAAAATAAATATTTTAAAAAACCAGTTCATATTTCTTGAGACGCTTAATTTATCAAAGCCATAATATAGAGCTACACTATCATGTGTGGTTTAATATGCCATGTTATCTAATGACTTTTTGTATAGATTTAGTTCTAAAAATGAAAAATAAAATCTCTCAATAAATCAAATGTTTTTCTACAATTATCGTATCAGATTAACTACACGTATTTTATCTACTAGATAAATTAAACATAATTCAGACCGATTTTAACACATTAACTTAATATGTGTTAGTAGGTGTAAATAATGTTGCTACTTTGAACTGATAACAAAACAAGATAACTGGATCAGTTTGTTTAACATCTCTTTCATATATTTCAAGTTAAGCATGAAAAAACGATTTTTTTCTTAGCGAAATAATATCAATAAAATTATTATGTAAAATACTGATTACTGATTTATTTTGGAGTTCGCTGTAACTGCTTTTCTTCAAACCCTTTTATTTATCAGTACTAACAATTACAACGATTAAATAAGACTGATAAAATTGTTACTCGGTCTCAGACCCGCACATCACATAAATTATAGCGTTGCGTAATCGTTGCCAAAATTTAGTTTTCACTGTAAACGGCAACGCGTGTTGCCATGTTCGTTGCCTGGCAACACACGCGCGTGCGATTGCGAATATCTTAGTCTACTTTCACATGCTAAAAGCGAGCGTATCTCGTTTGCAGTAAAAGTGATGACGATAACTTGCGTGTCCATCATGTAACTGCTTTAAATAAGCAAACAAGCCCACTAGACCTTCTGGGGCTAATCACAAGTATTTTATCAACTTTGCTTAGCCTTTCATATTTTAGATTAATATTAACTACAAATACTACGAAGTAAATAACTAGATGGATTCAAGATGCCCAGCAGTATTTAGTAACTATATGACATCTATACTAACATTATAAAGAGGAAAGATTGTAAGGAGGAAAGAGAAAGATAGAGTAGTATTTTTGGATTTTTGAATGCAACGAATAAACTCAAAAAGTACTGGACCGGTTTTAAAAAATATTTCCGAATGCTACATTATCCACGAGTAACATAGGCTATATTTTATTTTCACAAAAATTAGGGGTCTGTATGAAAATATCGAATTTGTAACACAAGGTAAAAAGGCTGCGAGAGTATTTATCTAACTATCATAGTTTAGTCACAATGTAGAAGTAAATTACTTTTTGTTTTATTACAATCGAACTTTTCATTGAGAAGTTTTCAGTATAAAACGCAATTAATACACCCACTGCAGGCCGCGCAAAAAATCTCGTGACAGCATTGCGAGTCCTGTTTGAACCCCTTTGTAACGCAGACGAAGTTGAGCGGGTCAGCTAGTATTTAATATTTTATTTATTCAAAAATAAGGATATAAAATCAATTGGCCACTGAAGGTGAGTTAGGTTATGTATAACTATTATTAATTTATTAAAAATAAGTTTACTGTTCGGTTTTGTGCTCATTTTACAAAATAATGGAAAACTTACAAGATAAGAACTATAATATTGTAAAAATATTACACAGTAAATTCATACTAGTGAATATAAGACTGCTTGTGATGCCCCGACATTACACAGATTCGTAATCGGCGGTAACCACTTAACATGAGGTGGCCTGTATGCTCGTGTAATTATTGAGGCAAGAAAATAAATAACCAATTGGAAAGATACCTAAAACTCCTATATTTTTTTTACAAAAAACCTGAATTTTATAGTGTCCAATATTCATAGACAAAGTTCAATTATAAACGATTCTACGCTTAAAATGAACTATAGTTTCTTTTAGCTATCGTGTCTATATCACAGCTCTTCCGTTTATGTATCTGCGTTTTGTTGTTACATAATTGCGAATTTCGATAATCCAATCGTTTTATTAATTTTACTACGTTGTTTTTTAAAACACTTCTATTTCAGATGCGGCACCAGAAGAATCAGCCAAAAGCACTACTTATCTAAGGTTTCATTTACAGATTATGGTTCCTTTACCTACCACTAAGTTGCATTTGCCATTGTCTAAATATTTATACATTTTTCCCACAAACTTGTGGCAAAAACCCATACATCCTCCTCGACAGAAATATAAAGGCAGGATGGCGGCAAGTTGTTGGGCTCCTTGAGCTCCACTGCAGTAACACACCGGATGTTTCTACATTTTACGATTTTTATTACATAACAATATTATTTCATCATCGTGAAAGTCATTTGTGAATACGTATTAGGTTTAGGTAAGAAAAATTTAAACAGCAATCAATCTTTCGTGTTCACTAGATCCTGCATCCCATTTCATTACTTTCATAGCTTCGATGTGTACGAGTATTCTATTATTAGTAGATAATTTAAGTAAAATAAATTCATCATTCATAATAAAATAAAAATAGGTTTTTTGACCTTAAGTACGACGACATCATTGTTTTTACACATCCTACCAATAGAGTCGTAAAGATATCTGTTAGTAATAACAATCAAGAATTTCACAGTTCTTTTTAACGTTCACACTACACATAAGACAGGTGGGTTAAAAGCATGAGCTCATTTCCTGTAAGTATTGTTGGGACTTGAGTACCGGCGGTGACCGAACCTGAGAATTTCCGGACCTCAAAAACCAATTCAGTTCTTGTTGTTAGAGATTTGCATCCATATTCCATGTATATTCATTATTCATTGATTGAGAAATTTGATAGTAGAAAGTTTTGTTGAATTTCGAACATTTGTTCTTTGTGGAGACTATCAAAGAATTTGATTCCTGAATTTCTAAATTATACAATTATTCATTTAGAGTAACAAATAACAAACAATAATTAACATGCAAAATGCATTGATTACTGCATTCATTTCGCAGATAAACATTTTAGTAGCGATCGAGTATATGACCATGAACACAAAATAATAAATTAAAATAATAATAACTAGCTTTGCAGAGGCTCATAAGTGACGGTAACCACTTACAAGCAGACCTTCTTGTGAGTTTTCCGTGTCCACCACACATATCCACAAGTCCAGGTCTACATTTCAATGTTGGTACTGATAAACATTTTATCTATCTTATATATATTATATCCCTATGATATAGTTTTTATTTATTTAATTATAATAGAGACATTAGATTTAATTATAGAGAGCTATAGATATTATAATTTATCCAAAATATGTTGCCCCTGAAACATTTCCCACTTTAGGACTGAAGGCTTTTTGGCCTTATGAGAAATCCGCTACTAATGGTAAAAGATATGTCGTGTAAAATCGGAGACGTAAGTAATAGTAACAATTAAGGTAGGTAGGTAACAACTAACTAAGAAAGCGATATTTAAATACGGAAAGTTATTATATAACTACAATACTCCTAATAATTTTAAGTTTAGTCAAAGAAAATTAGACGATAAAATCAAACTAGTATAAAATTCAGACGCTAACCAACTAATTAACTTATTCATAAGTTCAAATGTTAAACAGGGACATTGCGCTGAGGTATAACTGACAATCACGTTGCCGCGCATTACTATGTTGCTATTAATGGCAATTACATTCGCTACAATTCGAGCTTCTTAAATATTTCATCGCACTTTTGAGTAGCAGGTATCAAACCATAAGAATATGTGTGCTCAGATAGGCTAATTCTTTTACATGTATAATTTAACATAAGGATTTATTTCGTTTGCTTTATTTTATACCAATTTAAACTATCCGATAGGATAAAAATTAAACACTTTTCCAATTAATGAAAGATTTGCGACAAAGTAAATCGATTTCACAACACTGATAGCAACCACGAAAAAGACAAATTAAAAAGTGTGACCACCAGGACATTCCAATCATTGAAAGTGGTTTTTGCCACATTGCAAAATACTTTAAGGCTGACTCGTATTCTTCGTAAGATTTGTTACAGCATATATCCTCAACGGAATCTCAAAAGACAGTAACTTTATTTTGGTAGAAAAAGTCGTTTGATATCCAAATTAAAACACAAATTTAAACTAGGTGTATATTAATTAAATATGTATTAATTTATAGGATAACAAGGCATATAAATGTGTAATAATATGTGTTAGTCAGTTTTCACAGTAGTACGTAATGTATGGTATTAAAAATTTTGATAATGATATGGAGCCAAATAGTTGGGACGAAGAAAATATACTTTTTTGAGCTCCAACATTTTGGATATTCAGGTACATATAAGTATTCGATAATTGTATTTTTTTTACATTTCGAATATAACAAAGCTTTAATTATTTTTATTTATTTTTTTTCTTTTTTTAATGTTTTCCTATTGTCAAGTCGACAGTCGAACCAACAGACCACCTGATCGTAACTGGTTATTGTCGCTCATGGACCACTGCAGTGTCAGGGAGACACAGCAGACCTTCTGATAAGAGCTATTTTAAAGCCTAAACAAGGACCAATCAACTTGCACAGGGAACACCGGGTGCGCAATCCATTTTATTTTGTTGCTACTTGCGTGGCAAAAATATTTCCAGCGGTTCTATATGGTATGAATAAACTCCACAATTTATAAACCAGTAGGTAATCGTTTTATAAAAATAAAAATAATATGACAATGATTTTTTAATTTATCAGTCTCTTTTAAACATTCCCATTTCTTAATCGGATTCTTATTAGTCTCCCTACTCTTAAATATGGATTAACAATGTTTAAATAATAATGGCAGGACTAGATAGTAACGATGATTAAATATTATAACATTGTTGAAATGGTTAAGTATTTTTCTATCCTATTACGGTGAACGGAATAAATTGGATACAACATATTTTATTTTAAATCGAGTTAATAACGCTTTATACAAAAATATTACACGGGCGAGCTAACTTAATTTAAAAAGTATAAAACAATGCTCACGACAGAACACGAAGAGAAATGGATTTCTCTATACATATTTCGTAAAAAATGTTAAGAATCTCATAATCTAAGCAAATGTTGAAACAAGTAATCAAATAGATATTTTAAAGAAAATAAATTCTTGACATTTGACTATTAGTTTCGTATATCATTAAAATGTATTTTATTTATTTTAAAGGAATTAATAGGAAATATATGTATAATGTATGAGGTCTAAAACGCGAAAACGACTGAAAATTGTATGGATAATAGGAGTGAGATTCTTAATAGTTAAATAAGAATTACGACGCAATAAAAAACTGTAATTACGCCCCAACTGATCTCCTGAACTGGACACTGCTGCTTATAAGACCCAAGCTCAGACCCATTGGGCAGATATAGATCAGTACAATATTGCACACGTTACTCTTCACGAAAAATTATATTTTATATTGAAATATAATTTTTCGTGACCTTTTGAAGTTTATTTACAATTTTCGAACATAAGTACCTACTCCATAGAATAATAGACACCGGCTCTCTGCTACACCGTCTTCATACATATCATCATAACCAATTGAATAATAGTCGATATGTAGAATCGTGGATCCCATGTAAAGCTGGCTAATAAGAAAAAAGCTTTTTAACTATTTCAAATATATAATTTCTTCTTCAATTCGATAATTTTTTATCTAAATAATACACAGATTAAATTGTTTTTTCAATAAATGATATTGGTTGTCGCGGGGTTCCGTTTAATTTCATCAAATTTGTGCTATGCTTTAAAGAATACATCTTTGCGAATAAAAACTCATGATTTATTATACGCTTTTTCTTGATTTGACAAATTTTGATGCTAAAATACTTGTTTGCTCTAGCAAGTTTCAATTATATTATTACAATTATAAATTATTTTCACTACATCAAATTTAGATGAATTTTATTATTATTTTATGACGAAGTTCAAAGCATCTTGTAATCTAAAATGTACACTTTTGAGTTTTCATCTTTATTACCTACCATGGATTTATAAAAAACGCAAATGTTGTATCTTTTATCATAAAACAAACATAAATACGAATATACATTGTTTTATCGCACTGCGTGATAACAGATAATATGTCAGATCAGAATGTGTCAGAACTATCATAATTAAAATAAGTAAAAAGCACATGTTTTCACAATCCCGCTTTGTTAAATTTACTATAAGATTCCCTATCTAGCCTCTCCAAAGGAACTTTGCTCTCCCTGAACCCTCTAATTATAGATATTAATAAAAATAAATAATAAAATATCCATATTTTCGTAGAAGATCGAAAAGGAATTTAATATGGGAAAAAAACATCATTCTTTAAGTTACCAAATAACTTGTTATATAATCTAAATTCATATTCGGTACTTTTAGATTTTTTAAATAGTTTCGATGTCGAGTCTCAAGTTCTGTTTTTTTATGATACTGTGTAATTTCATAATTACGCAATTGATTTACTGTGAAATTTTTGATAGTAGTCACGTTTTCAACGTCTAAATCCAAAATTACCTTGAATGATCGTTAACTGCAACATCAACATCAAAGAAGATGTCAACCAGTTCGTCAATGTCAGACTCTGGCGTCAACGATGGTGGCAATGATACTGAAGGAGTTGCGGCGCCATTGACAGAGTGAGCACCGCAGTTAAACAGAACGGGCTCAGACTGAACTACAGGCAGCATGTTTACAACAAAATCCACTGTTCACAAACACTGTTCTTGAAATCAAAGTCACAAATTAACTCAAAACAACACACTTCATATACACATCTGAACGTACACTGCATTGCGCCACAATTGCCGCGACGTGTTTTTATGACAGAGATTACTAGACAGTAACACTTTCAAAATAAAAATTCTTAAACATTGAACTGTTTTGATTTATCCTTCATCAACGCGTGATGTATCTGTACTACATGCAATAACTTCATTACGTAGTGATAGTGCAATTTCCTATCGATAGCCGAGCGAAACGTTCGCTACAAAACGACGATGAAAGTCAACTGAAAGACGAGACGTAGATATACATACATCCTTTTCGTTCGCGGCTTTACAAATAATTATCAACACGACGAAGTTCGGGCTGCGCGGAGCTACGTATAACGTCGGAGACGATGATGACGGCAGCTGTGGCATGGCGCGCGACGGTGCGGCGCGGTGGAGGCGGCGAGCGGGAAAAGCCGGACTGAGAGACTGAACTGACTGACTGAATACTATTGCTCGTACAGTCACACCCACGTCATTTTCGATTACCAAACTCTGCGATCTCGCTCACTAAACTGATACGATTTTTTGCCGAACAGGATCCGAAAGCGAACGATTTAACGCGTTCGATAGAATTACATTATTTATTTTGTAAAAGTTGCTTACTAAACAATTTGAATAATGCTATAAACATCAAGGAAAAACTAAGACTATTTTCAACGTTAGAAAAATCAAATTTTAACATTTCACAGAAAATATTTTATTTAGTGACATATTCAATTAATAATTCCATTCGTATGTCACGGTTCTACAATACGTTATCTTAAGAAATTAATGTTAAATTAAATATGGATATTTTCCGAAGCTCTTCTCATTTACAATGGAATTTTATGATTTATATTTTACTAGTTACATACCTATTTCGAAGGTTATTTGCTACGATATTTGGATAGAAATCTTTAACTTGTTCAAATATTCTTGCTCGTAAATTATACGAACATTTTTCATATACTATGCTTTTTCATATAATGTCATTGCTATATACCTTATCCCATTTAGATGGGGGTCGACGCAATATTTTAGGTACTAATATGTAGGAATATATTTCCCGTGCTTAATAATAAAAGTATTAAAAGGAATGGAATGCAGTCAGACAAGCACGTTATAGTTCATATTAAATGCGCGTATAAAATCTCGACGATCGCGAACAATGATAAATGTGTGTTAGACATCATATTATTTATTATTATATACATATAACAGGAAGTGACGTCATATAGTCGGATTTATAATAATATTGTACAGGACTAACTAAATAAAACTTAGAAAATTTTAGATAGGTATTTCATATTTAATAAGACTATTTGTGTGTGTAATTTCAAAAATTTTGGAACAATAGATTATTTGTTTATAATATAATATACTTAAATTGAATATTAAGAAAAAATAAAATATAAAAGCAGAATAATTCATTAAATAAGAAAACCGTAAAAAACAGGTTACAGTCATTGTACTATTATAATTAATATAAAATCAGTTTATTATAAACAAAAAATTGATTAGTCGTAATTAGGTTGAAATTAGGCGTAGTTCTAAAAATCATCCGAGGAAAACGAAATAATATGTCAACTTCAATTTTACCTCAAACAGTAACAAACCACTGTAATTAAATTCATTTGGGACATTTTATTCTTCATGTGAACCACTTTACACAGAACTGTGCATCATTCACAAATGAATCATTTTAGTAGGTCATTGTCAGGTTGATACACAGTGACGCCGCGATGGTTACGATTTTAACGTGTCACTTCGTCGTAAAATAGTTTTAGAAGAATTAAATATGAATAACAGTTCCAAGGGCCATATAAAGGGTACTCGTTGACGTAACGTACGATGATAGCAGGGTAGCGGTCGAACGATGATATTAAAGCAGTGGAATTGGAATGAAGTGTGCGCCGCAACTCGCGACGGCCGTGTGCCACGTCATTGCCGTGACCCACTGACATAGATCTGCGGGGCCGCGCGGCCGCCTGCACCGATATCTGCACGCGCCGCGCTCTTCCTCTCTATTGCCTCTTTACTAACTACCTACGAACTCACCTGTTTTGCATAATATCTTATCCCTTTTATTATTTTAATTTTAAAAACATTGTCAAAATACTTATTTTGCGTACGGTTCGGTTTCTTATATCAATTCTTTATAACTTTACTCATTGTCGAGCCTTACAATAGCTTTAGCTAATAGTTTTAACGTTTTATTGTTTTACGGACTATTGCAAAACTAAATAAAGTCATTATATTTCCTTTAATTCTAGGTTAATTTCTTAAATTCTAAAAACACGAATTTGTATATTTTGTCTGAATTAAGCACCAAATGGCCTTGTTATCTAAATTCTGCACTTGACACTAATTCTGTTCCATTTTACTTTCATGTCTGTGGTCTATGTATTACAGTTCATTTCGCAGTCTATCGTAATGTTTGAACGCACAAACCATTCATATTGTTATTAGGTAGAAGCGAGTGAAGAAGAGTGTATAACAGTGGTCACAATGTAACATAACGATTAAGTCTTTCGGTTCATCGTTTAACTTTTTTTTTTCTATAGTGTATCTTTACATAATAATTCAATATCATTAAGCTCCGTTTTAGAGAACTCTGATTTTATAAAACTATTGGAAACGTTTCGATTACTGATTTTAAAAAAAAAACAAAAAACGATGATCAATCATTGATCGATCCGCAGGATGGCCAAAATAACCGACATAGTCTGAATAATGAATGGCCGATGGGGCAGTAAAGATCTGAAGTGGCGGCCACGAACTGGTAGACAACGTGGGTAGACTTCCCACAACATGATCCAACGACCTAGTCAGAGTCGCGGAAAGTCACTGGATGCAAACAGTTCAGGACCAATCGTTATGGCGAGGTTTGAGGAGAAGAGGTAGAGGAGAAATTTTATTAACCTCAAAACATAGAGGCTGTCCAAGTGAATGTTACTAGAATTTATTCTTTTTATACATGATTTGTTGCTTTGGTTTAGATTTGCTCTTTAAACATATATTATGCTCCACAAATATTATGATATTTCATCTTTGCCAAGAAAGAAGAAGGAAAGATTTTTTGTTTGTTTGCTTCAATTAGACTCCAAAACTACAGAACCCATTTGAAAAATTATTTCACTATTAAGAAACGAAACTATAAACGGATGTCATATGGTTTTTTTTTTTGACCTGGCAGGTGCCATTAAATCAGACAGAACAACAATGACGGAGAGAAAAAAAATCATTAACCTTTTTAATTTTATTGTTATGTAGGAGGCACGAGGATTTTATCAAAAATAAAAATACAACCTATTTACTTCAGCCCTTTACAAACAATTGATAAAGGAATAATAAGCTCATAAAGATAAAATATAGGCAAATAGAATGTCACATTTTTATATTTCCATGTATGTAGGTAAAATTCTAACAGTTATATGATATTGGCTACGATAATAATATTTTATTTGGTCGGAATTCAGAGAAACTTGCAATTATATAATATATTTTATTATGTAATGTGTTTGAAAATTTTATATAGAGATTTAAAATACGAAGGTGAAAATATATTTATTTATAATCTATTTCCAAGGCAAGCCATGTCCATAACAATTACATAGTTTTAAATCTACAAATAAAAAGATTATCGTATAACAAATAATGTTATTTGAAACAATGTAGGTAACATCAACAAGCATCATAAAGCATTAGGAAAATTTACAAATAAATCAATCAAATTAAAAAGTTATTTAGTATTTTTTTAGATTCGCACTTTTTTGCTTGATTATTTTATAAAAAAGAATGAATAATATAATATTATCAATGGAGCATAATAAAATATAACGCATCTATTATCGCGTGGTTTTTATGTGCATCGTCTGTTGATTTTTACTTACACAAGACCGAGATGTCTGCACAAATATTGTGCTTCACTTATTCAAACAATTTCACGCTCAACAAACTTAAATGAACCTTAACTTATATTTACAAGGAGCGATGAGGTACAATCTCGTGAGAATTTAACTAATATGATCAAATGAAACAACTAATGAGAATATAAATGGCATAATATATTGGATGGGGACTGAGCGGACGAACTGATAATTACTAGAAACACATCAAGAGTTATGTTGGTCAAAAATTACAACGTTATTATGCTTTAACATGAGTCTGGATCTACGTAAGATTTCTCGTGTCCCTGAATAATAAAAAGGTGAGTTGATATAATCACACCTGTGCTAACGTTTTTATTTAGGTTTTATCAGTCATAAATAGATATGTATGCCAGATTAAATCTATAATATTAGAAATCAGAACAGCTACCTTGTAATAATAAAATCATAGTTTAGTTTTGTGTCAGTTTGATTTTTTTTGCTTATACCCGATCTTAACGTTTAATTTGCCAATTCAAGACCTATCGATGTAGATTTCCCGAAATTCTAAGCAACTGTCATAAACACATGTAATCTAAATGAGTTGAGCGACAAAATGTTATCCCTATCAACATTATATAGATTTCAATGTCTACTTGTTTTATCACGACAACGTCGTTTAAGTTTTTTTCCAATTTTGTATACGCGATACTAACACACCTATCATAATTTTTCAGTAATGTCCATGTCCATATTATAAAATAATGAGGTTTATTCTGTGGTTCACACCACAATAAAATTTATAAGTAACTATAGTTTAAAATAATATTTATTTAACAGCATAGTTACAATTAAAAATATTATCATAATGTTATTGGGTAATATTACCCTACCCGTTAAATAGAAAATTACGGTATTACATACAAAAAAGGTAATATTATCCGCAAAGAATACCCGCAAATGCTTCAGAGCGTCACGTGGGCGAGCAGATCGATTGGATGAACAGAAAGTGCGACGCCTGCGCGAACAGAGCCTGTCATATATCGACCGCCAACTTTAACCGGACGCTTTTGGGGCAGGTTAGGCCTATGCTCTAGGGTCAAGGTCACGTTCCTGGCCGTTGAAATATTGTTATATCTTCATGAACTACAGATTCGTTTTACTTTCACTATCAAATTATGGCGCGTGAGTTATGTGTAACCTTTTAGTGAATGGTTATTATTTAAGTTTACACTGTAGGTACTGATTTAGTTCGTTGTCGTAATTCACAGATGAGTTCTCTGGCTTACAATAGAACCTTTAAAGTATTACGATATGTACATGTGTATCATTAAATGTAACAACCCCTAGAAGATAGGTAGAATATGTGTAAGGACTACGAAGCTCTGGTGTACTTTGTAGATCCGTGTTATGGACTATGTACTCAAACATTTATTACCTATTAATATTTAGTTTTACTTGCCTGTCGTATAGCCAGGCCCACGACATGTTAACCAAGAGAGATTTGTGTAATTTACAGCCATAATAATATTTGATCAAAGTTTGGTAACTTAAACGAATATATTGACCAACCACTACAAATTACACGGTGACTCAAAAACTCTGATTGACCCTTCATTTCTAAATAAACAATATTTGATATCGATACTTTTCGTATATATCGTAAATTAATGACATAGAAAAGGTCTTGGCATGGTAAAATCGTTCTCGCACAAAATTGATCGCGGTACGCGGAGCCTTCAGAGTTGTCATGGAAACCGCCTGACTTTGATGCCGCCGTGGCGACGCCTTCGTTGTATTATTAATATAATAACATTATATTCTAGTATGTAATACATAGATATGTTATTAAAATATTATGTAATTTGAGTAGTACTGTAACTTGTTCTTCAAACGAGCCTTGAAAAAACCTTTAAAGGGATCCATCAGCGACGGTAACTGTTTAAGTTCAAGTGTCCGGCCATTACGTCTAAATGGCAATAAATATTGCAAGTAGAAGGAATATACACAGTTATAACCTAACAAAAAGTGACTCAATACAAAATTATTCATTTTTTCATAGGGATAACAACTAAACGACAAAAACTAAGTGCGTGGTATTGTTAAATATATATGGGTTTACGTTAAATCATTACAAAGTCTGTACTTCCTTAGCTCCTGTTAAATTTAGAGCAATTATGACAGCCATTGATAATGATATTTGTTAAATTAATAAGGTAATTAATTGTTCATGCTTGCTATGTAATATAAAAATTATGTAAAATGATGAACGAAAATATTATATTAAGATCTTACACTATGTAATACCTGGCATTTTAATACCTGTAAATAAATATAGAAACTATGTCTTTACTACATACCTAGCATCTTCAATACCCAAAACTGGCATATATGGTTCATTTATTGAATTGGCGCAATGGTGCGCCGATCTATATTCTTCTCGGATGGTTTTCAGATTTCAAGATAATGTCAGAAAATACCTGAAACAAAAATCTTATTAATAAACTTGATAAGTAATATTTTTTATTTCATATTAAGTTAAGGACAATCGTTTAGATTTTGCTTTTATTTACAATTTTTTAACAAAATGTATTTTATGACTTAAATAGAACTAAAAGAGATGTCCAAGTATCTTTTGAAATAAATATGACCAAAATTTCGTTAATTTATAACAGGGGTTGACAACCACTATTTAAACAGTTTTCTAAACAATAGCAGTTATTGTTATAGGGAATTCGACAGTGATTAGCCATTTCTTTTTTTGGATGTAAGTAACGAATATTCGCATTCGCAGAAATTCATGCGAATGTTTGACACAAACGTAGCGTGTAGAGTGTGTTGTATTGTGTAGATGTAGGGGGAATCTAATGAAGCCACAATAAAGGCCTCTACTTGCCCTTTGAAATGAGCTCAAACTCGATGGGTCTACGACCCTCCGTTCTTAAGATAATTTGCGGGGGGTTCCAATTATTAGGTGGGGGGAGAAAATTACCCCCTCCCTTCCTAGTAGATTTAGTATAGACTTAAAAAAGGTACCTATTTTAAAATAATCACATATTATAATGACTCTAGAAAGTTATTGTTGACTTGTCAATAAAAAAAACCTTGAACTTTTTGGGGAAAAGGTCAACATTCGTATCCGCATTCACATTCGCGATGTCAAAATTGAATATTCGCATTCGCGAATGTCCAAATATCGACATTCGCAACATCCCCATTACATACCATTATGGAATTACCATAGACCATGAATACGTAGAATATAGATTGCTATGAATTTACATTAACCACTCTAAAGTACATTTTACGAGTTCATAATTTAAAGCTAAATTTGTTTATATTTTTTTGATTTTCTGAATGTTTTTCAGTTTTTTATTATAAATAAAGATTCGATTCAATCACCACCTGGGTAAATGGGTAATCACTATAGGGTTTACAACTATCTATATACACAGGGTCGAATTTTTAAACGCCCCGTTCTGGGGAAGTTGTCGAAATAATGATTTTAGGGAATTTTGCTGAAAGGAAACATTCTTTTATTTTTGAAAAGAAACAACTGCATTCACACATTTTTTTAAAAACTCTTGGTTTACCCGGGAATCGATCCTGGTACAATTCGAAACAATCACACCCTGTATTTTTATTGCACCAATCGATCCTTATAAGTCACTCTGACTTATAAGGATCTCTCAAAGAAACATGATAGACTAAATGAAAGGAAAACTACGAATCATGTTTAGTTTTTATAACTCGTAAACGACTGAAACAATTTGGCAAATTTTAGTCTACTATTATTCGTAGAAGTTCAGGGAAGTTCTGTACATAAAAAGTTTTGTTTTTTTTTTAAGTGCTATATCAACATATTTGCGAAAAATCGAAGACAAAAAAGGAAACATTCACAGAGAAAGCGAAGGTTATGGTTAACTTTTGTAGTTGGGAATTCCAATCAAATATTACTTTTTAGGTACTTCACCTGATGAATACCTATCTATCAAAAACGAACCACTGACTTCGAGCTTATTCTGAAAACTAATAAGGCATGCATTATTTTTCTAGATTATTAATAAAAGAAAATACAGCCGACGTAGATACATACTCGTTTTAGGAGTCCGTCAATTATTCTCGTATTATTATTGTTTAACTTAGATGAAAATGAGAATACATCATTTGTCAGCGTTCGATTAACAAGATGAGGTCACATCATGCTTGCGGAAATACGAGCCTTAAAATTAACAAGGTTTCTAATGAAAGCCTTGTGTGCATATATTCAGGACAATATTAAATAAAATTTCTTAGAATAAATGTTAATATGCTGGCATAATATTATTGTATGATGATGATTAATTCGATATTGATGTTTTTATTAATGTCCGAAACTGGTATTTTCACAGAAGCCAAACCAGAAATTGAAAAATTACGGGAATGAGGATTGGGGTTTGTTTGTTTGTTTGTTTCGGAAAAAAGAAATAGCCACCGTCTTGATAAGAACTGGCAAGAAGCGCAGTCAAGAACTCAGTCAGAAACTCACTTAATAAATTTTTGTTAATTATTGCTCGTTTGATGAAATTTGATGAATACAACTTGAATTTCGTGGTTTTCCTTTCGTCTAATCTATCATGTTTCTTAGAGAGATTTGATCATTGCACAAATTGATGCAATAAAAGTATATAATATTTTCCCTGGGCGTTTCAAATTCAACTCTGTATAATTCTATATATTTAGAGCCTTTTGTGTTACATTATTATTCTAGTTACTTCATGATAACTATTGTCCTTCCCTGTCAAAATAAAATTAATTGTTATTGTGTCCATCCTCTTCTTTATTAATTACTTAGTTTAAAAATAGTTTATTCCTAAAATGCAAATGGGAAAAATCTAGTTTGTTATAACGCAAGCCAGCTACTTTTTGGTCAGTCATTTCCTCTCGCGGGAAACTCTGTGGAAATGGTTAATGGCATTTTATAGTATTTTTTTAAGTTTGAAAAATATATTTTTTTCTGTGTTTTCCTCATAAAATCTAGGTCAGATGATAGTGAGAACAATGCAATCAAAGAGTCAAATCATCAGCCGGTCTCATCTGGGACAAAACCATTCAGCTGGTAGCAGCAGCTGGTGGCTGGAAAAATTTAATGCAGAAAGCAGTAGTACCTTTTTAAATATATCAACTGATGACCTTTGCACTGGAATATATCCACCTGATGATTTTCACCATTTACAGAACTATATTAATCACAAGTTTATAATGATGCAATTAAAAGACATTGTTTTCAAAGGATTTGATTCAATGCAGATTTTTTACAGTTCCAGCATTAATCATTGGCAAGCAAAGCATCTACTACTGAAAATATTTATTGGATATCAATATTTTAAAAAACAATAGTGTATATTTAATTTTTAATATTACAAAATACAAACTAAGTAATTGTTTCTTTCAAACCAAATTATGATTCATTCAAAATAATACAAATGATACACTCAAATTGTACTGATGAAAAAGAAAACTAATACTCATTAGTGTATATTTGGTGTTCTTTTCTACTCACATTACTTTAATAAATTGCTAATTTCTCATTGGCTATCTCATTTTCATCTATTAAGTATTTAATGTATGTTTAAGGTATGGACTCTGGAGTTAGGGCAATTGCATGAATAACGCTAATTTATAAAAGAAAACAAAGAAGTCCTTCCACACAAAAAAACAATCATTAATTCCAATCTGCTTCCACAAAAGTACTCAACACAATTGACAAGACTGTATTCAGATAAGAAAAAACTGTCAGATTAGGACCTAAATAAATTGTGAATGTAAGTAAATACAACTTAATTGGCCAAAAATAAACTAAAATTATGGCACACAAGAGTCATTATTACACAAAGGCATATTAAAAATATTATTTGATATCCCTAAATACTATACGCATGAGAATCTTTTTAGGACTAATTATGAATATAATCAAAAGATCAAAGTGAAAGGAAACTCTTAAAGGAAGGATTAAAAGAAATACATTTTACACAAAAAGGGCTCATAAATTAGTTCAGTCAGAAAAATGAAAATCATCTAAAAATTACTGTCAATTATTATTTATGTGCACGGAATAACTGTACTTGTTAGTACTTGTCAGATCTTGATATCTTTATATTTGGCATTATCTCTGTTATTCAGCAAAAAAAAATCTATACTAATATTATAAAGCTGAAGAGTTTGTTTGTTTGTTTGAACGCGCTAATCTCAGGATCTACTGGTCCGATTTCAAAAATTCTTTCACTGTTGGAAAGTCCATTTATCGAGGAAGGTTATAGGCTATATTTTATTTTCAAAAAAATTAGGGATCCGCATAAAAATATCGAATATGTAACAAAAGGTGAAAAATCAAAAACCTATTTATGCGTACGCTGCAAAAACTATTGACAATAGAACAAAATGATGTACTACGGGTTTTTAGATCTTTTGAAGACAAACAAAAAAGTGCGCGACAGCATATATCTAACTATCATACTTTAGACACAATAACCACTTTTATGTTAAAAAAAAGTATTTTTTCGTCCCAAGATTGAATTTAACGTTAAATGAGTATCGTTATATTAACCCTTATCCAAATTAAGTATTTTGTTATCAAGAGTATTAATGTAGAAGTAATAATTACTTTTTGTTTTATTCCAATCGGACTTTTCGTTTAGAAGTTATTACGAGTATGAAACGCAATGAATACGTGAGGCACAGCGAGCCGCGAAAATAATAACTCGACGGTATTGCGAGTACTGTTTGAACCCCTTTGTAACGCAGACGGAGTTGCGCGGGTCAGCTAGTACAGTATAATTGGGTAATGTACAAGTACATATAATAAATACACAATTTGGTATATATACTCAACTGGGACGACAGAAACTCAAGGAACCAAAATTGGTTTGTTTGTTTATTTATGTCAAGTATGAGGCAGTAGCCATAATTGAGTATAACATGATGTTAGTACTAAAACTTGTTATGTTTCCATTGTATTACATTTTGGTGCCAAATTTAATACTGTTGTCTAAATAATAATACTGAATAGCTAAATAAATAATACAGAATTAGAAAAAGTGACATTTTACATGAAAGTGGATATTTAGATCAAATACCTTGGCAGTGTAATAGATTGCTTGGTGCACCAATTGTATCGAGACATTTGAGATTGGAGCTTTTACTGAGGTTCAACTCCTACATACACCACATGTCTTTTAACTGATCTTTTATAGTCAACTATTTACTTTGTTTTACATGTAAATCACAAGTTATTGTTAATTGTTGCATAAGTTTATTTTTCTTCTTTTCTATCTATACTTTTTACAAGATATGAAATTGGTTTACTTACAAAATATGTAATTCTATCAAAATTAGACATTTCATTCTTATCAATACTGGTCAAGGTTAAAACTAGCATTGAAAGAACATTTAAGTGTGGCAAACAAACACATTACAATATAAAAATTACGAATATTTTATCCATTTAATTATGATAGTATGAATTATAGAACTTAATTATTATGTGATTCTTTATAAACTTTATTGTTTGGAATAGACCTACATAACCATACTTCCAATTATGACGTCATTACATTGACAGTCAAATTGAGACAGTAAACATAACAGTCCTTTAGAAACGTACAGTTTAATGGCAACTATACCCAATAAGAATACACTAAAGCGAAGCTTTTAAGTTAATTACTTACAATATCGAAAGTACAGTTTAGTCTTCCAAGATAACAGGGTTAGCTGCGTCCAGTGCTTGACAGCTTTACTGCGAAATCTAAATAACATGGCGGCATCTTGTCGCAGCCGGTTAATTGAAGTTCTTGTTTAATTCAACAGTTTCACACCGATAAACTTAAAGGTATTACCATAAAACAATGCACTAATAAAGTAGCCACAGTACCAAACCAAAATAAATAAGTTTATATCACACACTAAAAGCAAAATGACGTAACATTCTCAACCTTCACGGTCGCAGTGAGATACATTCGTTTATAGTAGCATTAACTCGTTATTTTTTGCACAACATTCGCTTCTATCACTGTTTTCAATTCACTATTCACTAGATAAAGTTAAAATGTTTAAACACACAGTGGCTCACAATTTTTCGAAACAAAATAGTCATACGCGATAGTTTTGATGCCAAGGAGCAAACGTGACACGCAGTCAAGCAAGTTTGCGAACTCTTTCTTTCTTTTTTTTATGTAATGTTGCCATATCTTTGTTTATGTCAAATAAATTATAAGAACTGTCAACTTGCAGCTTATGAATTTTGAATTTTTAACATTTGATGAAAGAACCAAATGTCCAATATTTTTTATAGTGTTAACCATTTTTAAATTCGTTTTTCTTTTAAGATTGCTAAAGCCCAAATGCTAAGAAGGAAGATTTTCGACAATAATCCTATTGTTATCTCCGACACGCTCGCAGATGCGTAAATTGTATAGCTATCTAAAATATTGCCAATACTATTGAAGGTATACGGGCATATTATCAATATCGACAATAATGTTTAAAATATTTTATCCACTCAACTGGAAATGAATGACGCTGTATTGCATTTTCAGCGAAAATATATTTTCTCTGTAAAATATGAGACGATTAAAAATGAAAAAAAAATAAGTTTTTGAACTGTGCTCAATTTTGGTTCCTGCCACATACTTGGCAAAAGTAAACAAACCAATTTTGTTACCGATTCCAGTTGAGTGGTTAAGTATTGACAAGACTTAGGTATTGCCATATTTTAGAACACTTTTACCCCTATATTAAACAAGGTGATTTGTTAATGACGGTACATATTTAAGGAGGATGATGAGTACTCTGTTCTATTACAAGATATTAAAAAAAGTTAAAATTACTTTAAAAACTTCGACAAAACTATCCCAAACAAAAATCATTTCGGACAACAGTTTGTTGACTAACAACCTCCAGTGATCTAATCAACATAATTATAAAATGAGAACCGTCAAATACTTAAGGTTAAGAACTTGTGAAGGCTAAAATTAGCCAAGACCGACCTTAGGCTATAACATTATTTTAGGTTCATCATCATTGAACTTGGCACCCATTTAGATCTCACTTCTTTTGTCGTTGAAGTCATTTATCATAATATTAAACTTGGCTCTCATTTCACATTTATGTTTTTGATTAATTGTAACGCCTTGGGTCCTTTTAAAAGGACTAATTGAAAACTAAAAGTAGACTTTATAAATATAAAAAAAAATATTGAGTTACTGTATTTTCCTACTATACAAAGGAATAAATAAAAACTGTAAATTGTAAATAATTAAATTTTATTATGAACGCTTAACATAAATACAGGCACTAATTAGGTATTTATGTTAAGCGGTCATAATAGAATCTATATTAAAAAAAATTGTCAGTTTTTGATTTTTTCCTTTGTATTCAGCTAATAAACTATCTGCATACCAAATTTTAACTCTCTAGGTCATCTGGCACTGGGCTAAAACTTTGATCTATGGGTCAGTCAGTCAGTCAATGATAAAAATAAGGATTTTTGAACATTGATAACTAAATAATAATTTGAGATAAGCTTATAAAATTAAGAACATTTATGTATCTCGCAAGTCTCAATATATGAGCCAAATTTGATATGTTTATGTGAAATAGTTTTTAATTTATGAGGGGGTCAGAAGTCGCTCTAAATGGTTCGGGTAATATTACACACGGCGGTGCTTGCCAGTTCTCTGTCTTAAAGTTGGCTTGTTACCCTGTCGCGTGTCTAGATAGCTAAAATGAATGGGAATTAACGTGTTTCTGAAATTTTGTTATAACTTTGAGATAGATTATAATCTGCTGTTCTAAATGCCAAATGCATGGTGCTACTTATTTTAAAATTCGTAAAAATATATTATTTTATTAAGTTGATATTTAATAATTAATTCAGTGCATAAGTTTTTATCTAGGCCGACGCCTACAAAATAGAGGGATCACTAATCAATATGTATCACAATAATACTTTTTCAACAATTTGAAAACTATATTTTTAAAACTAATAAATTTAAATCAATCAATTAATGACGTCTAATTTTCGCATTTCATTTGTAAACAAGTTTATGTTGTTTTTATATTTTAATGCACATCTTTATATTTTAATATTTACATCCAGAATATTAATGACTTCCCTACCTTGGCACATTCCTTTAAATGCCTGTTTTAAAGAAAAACCCAATTCAACGGAACCAACACTGTTAAGACACTTTTGTAATATAAAGGTGCATGATAATCCTTGTGAAGAACTGCAAACAGGATTAATGTGTGATATAGGTTTAGAAAACAGAGAACCTGCTACCATCCAGAGACTAATAGCCGCAGGTATGACGGTAGCTCGATTAAATATGCGAGACTTAGAACCAGAAGCATGTGCTCAACTTATCCAAAGCGTTCGGCAAGCTGTATATAATTATAGCTTAGAGTTAGACTTTGTTTATCCTCTTGCTGTTATGGTGGATGTCAAAGGACCAGATATTGTTACTGGAGCATTGAAAAATGGCCCAAAAGCTACTATCGAACTCGTACAAAATGAGACTATTCGTTTAACTATAGACCCTAGTTGGCGTGAATGTGGCACATCAGAATGTCTTTATGTAGCTTATGATCACCTTACCGATCTAAATCCTTCTGATCTAATTTATATAGATAGTTTACTACCTGGTAAAGTACAATTATCCGTTGTAGAAGTTGGGGACGATTCATTAGATTGTACAATTGTTAGTGGCGGTACTATCGGAGCTAATATGGCTGTCCGGATTTCATCCGTACCTATAGAAATACAAAATACTCGAAAAGATGCAAGCATGGATTCCATTTCTGATAGCATGTATTCAGGTCAAGTATTTGAACTTTTAAATGAGCAAGTAAATTGGGCTACAGCTTCGGACGTAGATGCCTTATTAGTACCCAATTCACAAGGATCCCAAGATATCAAACAAGTAAAAGAAATACTCTCGGATAAAGGAAAACATATCTTAATTTTTGCTTCTATAGACACTATACAAGGACTTGATAACATTGATGAGCTACTTGAAGAAGCTGATGGGATTTATGTTGACCGATGTATTTTGAGTACAGATTTACCTGTAGAAAAAATATTTTTGGCTCAAAAACAGATTCTTGCTAAATGTAATGCTGTGGGAAAGCCTTGTTTGTGCAAAGCAGTTCTTAATGAACAAATGCCTACTCTGTGTGTAACAGATTTAGCTAATCTTGTTCTAGATGGGGCAGATGTTCTCTCGCTAGAACTTCATTACGACTCACCTTTAAAGAAATTTGCTCCACTTTATGATGCCATACGAATGGCTGAACATTGCTTGGCAGCAGCCGGAGTAATTTGCAGACAAGCAGAGAGAATAGCATGGAAACCAAATATCAACATAAATCAAGATTTTTCAAAAAACGATGATCCAACGAAATCTATTTGTGTAGCTGCAGTAAATTTAGCAAAGTTATCCCAAGCAGTTGTTATCATATGTTTAACTAACTCTGGTCGTACTGCCAAAATTTTGTCATATGTAAAACCAACATGCCCCATAATTGCTGTAACCAGAACTTGCCATACCGCTCGGCAACTGCGATTTTGGCGTGGAATACGTGCTGTACATTATTTTGAATCTCCAAAAGCAAATTGGTTGAACGAAGTAGAATGTAGAATCTTCGCTGCTTTAAACTATTGTAAAGCAAAGAGAATGCTACGCACAGGTGACGCATATGTTATTATATCTGGATCTCGTCGTGGAGTTGGCTACTGCGACTCAGTTAAACTGTTATTTGCAAGTGTTCGCGAGGCAACATTTGTAGAATAGTAAACATAAAAAAATATTTTTCCTGCAATTGTTATACATTATTTTATATTTTTATGTGTGAAAGTGAATGATGGTATAAATTGATATTCAAAAATATATTTGTAATAAATAAATGCAGGCGGAACGCACACAACGAAAGACGTGAGCGTGGTGACTATCTACTAGCCTACTAAGTGACTAGCTATACACAATATTATTGGCCATACTTATGAATTTAGTATAATAGTTAGACTTAAATTTTAATAAATGCGTTTAATAAAATTAACAATATAATGCTAAAATAAAAAAAACCCTTAAAAGCTTTCATGTTAGGGTCGTGTTATTTGTATATCTCTTGAAGATTGCACTAAATGAGTTCAGTCTCTGTCACAGAACATACATTTATCTCTGTTATCATGCAAAAAAAAGTTTGTCAGTCCTAAGCTTGATGAAATATCACGGTTAATTTTTATTAGCAAACTCATTGCAAACGTTTTATGCGCGTATGGTAACGCGCGACAGCATCTGGACCGAATATATGTACGCGCGTAAATCGCGCTTTCTGGGCAGGCTCTTAAATACCTACACGAAAATTGGCACTTTCTGATAGCAAGACACTATTTGTTTTTGTCGTATACCACTAATCTCTATAATTAATTTTAAAATCAGTGTCTTACACCTAAATCTATGGTTAAAAAAATATTTTTATTACCAAAATTAAATTACTAAGATCGATATGTAGACAAAATTGAGAATTACCTATTACGACTGTTACGCGGAGTTGCATCTGACTTAGTTGGAGATCGGTTAAAAATAGATCTAACACACGCTTTGAAAACATACTCAAAATATGACGAATGTCCCCAAAAGAGGCTACTATCTCGCATCAATATTTCGGCTTAATAGAGAGCTTTCAGCTCTAGCTCTTGCAGTTTATAAAAAGGTATGTGTGAATCACAACCGCAAACTGTGACCATCATCTTTTTAAGGGTCATTTTTAGTCTAGGGCATTGCTTTGCTGCTGAACCAAGACCATCTAAATTACTTACTGAGCGCTTCCGATTGTCATACAGAATTCTTTTTTGTAGCGCGTTACATTTCGATTGAAAAATATTTTTTTTTTACCTTTTAAGCAGCACGAAGCAGATGTCGACGCTTAAATTGCGCTGGCGATTAGCTTCGAAGACCGTGGGGTACCACAAACCATACATGATATAATATGAAGTGGGGCACCTGTCCATCAAACTTTTCGTAATTGATTGGATTAATATTGTTTTCGATGAAAATTAGCTTTAGATTGAGGATCGTCAACTTTCACCAATTCATTTTCCTAGAACAGAATTGAGAATGCCAATAACGGGTTTGGTGTACAGTTCGGCTGCCGGTGCTTAGGTACATTAAATTCATTACATTGCATCGAAGGTGTGAATGAAACACGAAAACATTATTTTTTATTTATTCGCTCTAACGTGATGTAAGCGAAAACGATTATTTTGCACTGGCTCATATAAACACATTTTGCACATAAAATGGCGGCAGGAGCACGGTAGTTTTTTGATTGTGACGTCAAACCAAAAGGTTTTCCAAAACATGTATTCAAAGAGCACTATGTATCTTTTTTTGCTTACCTAGCTGTCAAATGGGAAGAAAGAGATAAACGTTCGTTTGTCGCGGTCGTCGTGATTTTTATTTGCACAACAACACAACAACATTTTGGATCCTCAAAAAATCACATTTACACACCGTGGAAAAAGGAAATGAAAGTGAATTGAACTGTTTCATCAAATAACTTACATAAAAATATTTCTTTAGATCAACCCTAAAGTATGATATAAATATATTACTATATTCTTCTGTAAATATAAAATACTTGGACCATCTAATATATACATTCGAGATTAAGGAGAGATTTATTTCTTGCTCAATGTACTCAAGATCTATAATAAAATAATTTATATGGCTACAATTCGTATTAAGTTTTACACTTTGGTCATTTAGCATTATTATTTACTAGTTACATTACGGATATACAGAGTTGTTACTGAAATTTAGTTATTCAAAAAATGGGTACGGTTAGTTTTAATTAAATTTGAATTATTTTATTAAAAAATTAAAACATGCATTGTTTTCTTTTCAGAGTTTACTGTCACCATAGCAAAACCATTGGTTGATAGCATTCACAGATGAGAAAGTAAAAGCATTTTTTGATTCTCAATATGTATAATAAGAAAAAAAAGTAATGGTTATTTGGTATAGTAATCAAATAACCAAGTTTACTTGGAATAATTTATAAATTTCATTGTATTTAGATATAGTCAAAATGGATTTAGAATCTACTTTTCGCTTAGTTTGTGATGGACTAAGGTTCAATAGAAACAGCGATAGAAAGAAAAATGCTGAAGCTCTGAAAGAGTATCTCACAAGAAATGCAGTCCCGAGCATGCTTACACACAATACTCATAATAAAAATGGATACTCTTGGAGTAATCTTTTTGACGATATAAATGAATATATATTAAAGGTAAGCTGAAAAATCTGAGTTATTATCATCATTTGTTTTCCTACCAACCAATAAATACACAATAATATATTGACAGGAAATGGAAAAATTTGAAACATCAAAAACATTTGAGACAGTCACTGTACCTCTTTGTACTTCTTTGCTACATTTGTGTGTTGCTGGTTCAAATAAAGGTATGTAAAATAAGTATATTTAATTTTGTATTAAAACTTAAATATAAAAGTAAAATTATTTATTGTGTAATAATTATTCCTGATGAACAAATTGTGGATGGGGTTCCGTCCATTTAAACTAAAAGTTAGTTATATTTTAGGTAGAGCTTATGTAAAATGTGAGAAGATTATGGAGGCATGTTTTATTGTTCTAAAAGATGGACGACTTGCTACTGCAATTGGAGATGCCTTCCTGAATTTGCTTTATAAATATGTTTTACCTTTGGATCATTATCTTGGTTTTATAAAACCATCTGATTGGGAAGGTAAGGATTTTATTTCATAAAAGCTATGACATTTTTTTTATTTTTTGTATCATAACATATTTAATATACATATTTTGTTAAGTAAGGAGTAAAAATAGTATCAATTTATCATTTTTCATTTGAAACAAAAAATGAGCCATCTCTCTCAAAAACAATTTAGATTTGAATTAAATTATCCTGTAGCTGGTTTTTGTTTATTGGTTTAAAATATTGTTCACATAAGATTGTAGATAAGATAAATATGGTTTAAAATGATGGAATGTGTGTCAGATGGACCCAAAATTTCCCTAAAATTACATTATTTAATTTGCTAAGATGTTTACAGTAAAGGTCCAATATTCATAAAAATGAGTTGCAGTTACTATTTTCATTTTATTTTACAGCTGGTGTAGAATTTGAAAGACTAAGAAGCATTGCTATTCCTCTCTCTTTCACTCATTTTATATCCATTTATGGTTCCTCAATGCCTTGTATACTTGGTTATTTATTCATGATAAACACAGATATTAGCAGTTGACCCTAAATACATGTAGTTCCTTTCATTAAAAAAGAGGAAAACTTGAATGCCCATGGATACTACTTTTATTGCTACAAATACAAGTTATGCATGACAATTAAAACAAAAAAATCTTACAGATCTATTAAATATCAGCATATCCAATTGCTTGAAGCCATATTCCAAACTTGATGATTTTACCAAACTGAGATTCATTTTCATAGTCACAACAAAGGGAAGTGAATACTGTCAATTTGTAGTCTCATTAAAAGAAGCTCTTTCACAAATCAAACGATGTTTTCTTAGGCTTGGACAGGATCAGAAACTACAATCAGTTATAGTGGATACATCAATAGTTTTGGTGCAAATGGTACACATCAATTTTATAATTTTGAAAATTAATGCTAGTCTTTGTATTATTCATTTATTGCTTGTAAATTACTAAAATTTATTGGTGTGGTGATAATACATATAATAGTTTTCAATCTAGTTGAGGTACATAAATTGTGATAGTTCAATGTTTTTTCAGCTGTCTAAAGAATGTCGGCTTACTACATGCCAATTTACTGAAAATATTTTGTCTACCATACTGAAGTTCTATGATCCAAATCAAGACTCCTTAAAAAAGGTACAAAAATTAACTTGTCATTTTATTATAAAAATGCTAATCACATTTTTAATTATAACTTAACAAATGAGAAAAGTCTTAAATGGTTTTGGAGATAGCTGTTTAAATTCAGCAATGAGTTGATGAACTTTGATGGGAGTAGTCTAAAACTCATGATCAAATTATGGTCTTCCGCGCGACGCAGGTGGCGGTGGGGTGTTGGGTGAGTGAGGTGAGGCGAGACTATTAGTCAAAAATAACTTATTTATATTTAAAAAAACTTTTAATATATAAAATTATGTTATTTAACATATTATGCCAACCCCATTTAAAATGGGACAAAGGAATACGAAAGAACGATGATATTTTAATACAAACATTGAGCTCATTTTTATTATGATATTTCCCAGGCTTCTCTGTTTGAATTGCTAAATCTCATTATGATGGTTCATCATCCTTATGGAAAAACACAATCACAAGACAGTAGTTTGGCCTCAGACTGGATTCTGTGGAATAAGCATCTTCAAAATATAATTGAAGTAATATATCTAGAAATAAATTATATACAGAAAAACCCAAAACATAGTATGATGAAACACAGCAGACACTTTAGCAATTTGGTTGCAGCAATATATTTTCAAGTAAGTAGTTTTTATTTAATTATGGCGATTAAATATTTGCTATAATTCCTAAAATTTTACATATTTAAAGTAATTGAACTTATGTTTAATTATAAAAGTGGAGGAGTCCTTAAAATTTATGCCACCTTTTGATTCTGAGCTCTTCCCTCAAGTTTTTTTATTTTTTTTCAGTTGGATGAAATCACCGGATCCTCACCCGCCCCGCAGGTGGGTTATGTGGGAGTTGAACCGCACTAAAACCTCCAACCGCTCACATTCAGCGTCCGAACCCCGGGCTGAGGCCAGAACCCAGCACGGGGTTTGGAGGGACGGCGCGACGCGTTACGCGCTCGGCACTCTTTCCCGTCACGCCGCCCCCACAAGTTTAAGTGCAAATAATACACAAAAACCACCTAGTTCACTTCCCTTCGAACTTGTACCTATAGGTTCACCGCCCACGGAACTACAAGTTGAATGTTTGTTCGAACGGCTATAAAATTTGGATCCTTTGTTATAGATTTTCAAAGGGCTAGAATCTGAAGAGAATGATCCAGGGCCATCCAGCAAAAAACAAAAGACAAGTTTTAATAAAATGAAAACATTTCGGGACCTTCTAGATCAATTACGCGTAAATAATTTACCTTGGTTAGTAAATGCTTTTTATTGTTCTGACGTACGTGACGAAACAAAATTTATTTTATGTTGTGTTTCTAATCTTGAAGGTTGGAGGTTGTACAAGTTTTTACTAAAAAATATGGCGATCAAATTGGAATAGATGATTACCTCATATTAATAAATATTATGGATTCAATAATAACTAGTAATAAATCGGATGTGAATTGGAACATTTTTGAAGAATTGGCTTGTTGTATTTTAAATATATTTATAGGACAATCAGCTTGCACTAAGGATTATAGTATTTCTTTAATTTTACTTTGGAACTCTTGTGTGAGGTATGTTTTTCGAAACTCTAATACTGTAGTACAGAATCTATGTTCTCTGTAATGGTTGAATGGTCTATGTTGAATGACTAGTATACAACTATGTACGTTTTTTTCAGAAACTCGTCATCAAACAATTTCTCTCATAAAACAATACATAGAATAATACAGTTGTTGTTGGATTTAAATGTTCTGACATTTCAAAACGTACAGGGTGTTGTTAAATTATATACAGATAAGAGTATGCCGGTAACAGATGCTGCTGTCACAACGCTTAATAGTATTATACAAAGGTTTTTCACAAAATGCATCAGTCACGAAAGCAAAATAAGTTTTTTCACGTGGTTCATCAGTGGCGAAAATCATTGCATTGATATTTCGAAAACACAGGAACTCATCTCCAGATTATTGACACACGAGAATGTAAATATTACAAGAGAAAAAGTTATCGCCGATGATTGTTATTTTAATTTAATATTTAACAATATTGATGACTGTATCTTATACAGCGAGTTTGAAATCGATGTTCACGAAAAACTAGAGCCTAGTGTATTTAACATTGACTCGTTCGAAATACAAGCAGACCTAATGACTCACATGAATAGAACTTTTATTTCTACAATAACCGAATACATTGAAAACCTGAAACGGAAAGAAATTGAACTATTACCCTATATGGAACATTTAACAATTGCAATAGTATTCCTGGAACGTGTCTTAAAGAATAAAAATAATGAATGCCAAGTAGACAAAGACCTATGTGAATTGCTTAAAACAGCCATGACGCACATGTTTAGACGATTACAGGTCGTTTTGGCTAGTAACACGCAAATTCCAGTCAAAATCAAATTGTTAGTACACCTTGAAAAAATACTGTCTGCTGATTTTAATTCTGCACTCAACTCGTTGATTCGCAATTGCATCAATGATGATTTCTTCCATTGCATTAACAACATATTGTATATTGACGCCAAGAATGAAAATGATGATATAGTTTGCGTTGAAGATGATGATCTCGACGTGGATGCACTGAGGCATCACTGTATCTATGTACTCGCGTCCTTCTGTAAGGTATGCGGACCTTGTCGAGATGAGCTTCTAGATTTGATATTAGATCCGAAGACATACAAATATAGCACAGACGTTCAATGCGCTCTCAGATGTATTGAAATACTTAGTGATGTAGCAGTACAGCAACCACCTTCAGGTAATTGTAATTAGTTTACAATAATTCTAATCAAGATGAAATTAGTAGGCTGAGTGAAACATTTGTAAAAATCGTGTGAGGTTTAATCATTAATTGTTTAATCACAATTGTATTTTTTATTTTCAGTTCTAATGTTTCAGTTGATTGCTAATATTTGTAAAGAATTATACAGAAATCCCAAGGCGTCATTGGGAATATTAAAAACGATTTATAATATGATGGAAAGTATATGGTCTCAAAACGAAATCATGAAACAGAATTGTTGTATAATGATTAAGAGTTATTTGCAACGTTGTCAGCAATTGTTTTATCCCCCGAACGTGGCAGCTCTGATTTACAAATGTGCAGCAAAAATAGTTTATTTAAATCACGAACACAAGTTTACCAATGAAGAAATGTTTGTAGATAGTATAAAAAATCAGATTGCAGGAGACATACACTGCATTCGACTTTACTGTTGCCATTTGCTACAACATGTCTTCACTAACATCTCGAGTGACGTGGCTTCGTTCTTGACGGGATTATTAAACATATTTTTAGTTAATGTAAGTTGCTGTTACTTCAATGAAATTGTGAAAAATTAGATAAATATTAAATTTAAATCCAAATTTACAGGTTTCACAGAAGAAAGACGTTGTATTGAAGGATGAAGCGAATAATAGAACATACACAATTTTAAAAGCGTATTTGTCATTAGTACAAATAAAGAAATCTCTGGTCCACCAAGTTATATTAGAAATTTTACGTTTTCAAAAAGAGAAAAACTTACACAAATCATTAGTTGAGAAAATTCTTGATAAATTGTGTAAAGTTGCTGATATCAAGGACGTCTCTAGTTATTTGGACGAAAATATTCTTTCCATATTGCATTTTTGGTTCACGAATAATTTGAAAGTTGAAACATTACCTTTTGTTATCTTTAAGTGTAATGATATAAATATGTTTCTTCAAAAATATAAAAACTGGTTAATACCGTCGGACATATTGTGGAATAACAATGGAAACATTAAAGACAGCACTGTTTTAAATCTGCTGAAAGAAAATGAATCAGGGAAATCCGTTGAAGATATTGTCGAGGTGCCTTTAAATTTTCGTATAAAATGTTTTTGTAATAAAGTTTTCAATTTTATTACTGTTATTAAATTATATTTTCAGGATTCTTTTTGTTATATCCTAGCATTGTCGATACCCCATATAGTAATCGACAAATACAAACTTCAATGTCTATCGGAATTACCGTCTAGCTTTAAAGAATCATTGAAAAGTGGAGAGAAAATGTTCCATCAAACAGGACTGATGATTCCTCGCGATAAATGGACTAATCTCTTCGTTGAAAATGTCGGAGAAATATTGATGTTGATTGCAGTGCATCTTTGTGATCAAAGTGATGCTAACGATATGTTTCAAACCAATATCCCGAATGAAAGCAGAAGTTTTTATTATTGTAAACAAGTATATTTGTCTGTTTTACAATTTATTGGGGTAATGTGAACTTAATTATTAATATTTTTATTTTAAGATTTTAAAAGGCAAAAGAGCTTGTTTTGGCCGGTTAATGAGATAACCAGCTTTTATTCTCTAAACACAATTTTTAATTATTTCGAATGTTTTAGGAGCTGTCTGACTGTGACATAATGCAGTATCTCTGTAGCAATCAACCATTAGCAATATTTAACATATTATTCAAAATGTGGAGTCAGGTCTTGAATGAAAAATGCCCAGAATCTAAAATGACAGCTTTGTATTCCTACATAACTATCATAGAAAGCATACCACAAGATCAGTCCTCAGATGCTTTCGTATACAATTTTGCTTGTAAAGGTTTTGCGCACGCCATTAATGATAGTAAAGAGAGAAAAGATGTTGAAATCTACACGAAGGGCTTAAAAATTATATTTGACAAAATATTTGTACGTAAACCGGATATAATTAAAACGTCGGTTTCTCAACTTTTACCGATTTTGATGATAAAGAAAGAGGAGGGTTTCGTAAAAGAATGCGATACGTTAATAAGTTACTTGACAGTCGATATGAAGGATTGCTTGAATGGGAGTGAAGATGTCATTGATTTTATGAGTTCAGTATCTCAAGGTATAGTGGATGACGTGGAATGTACCACCATTAAGTCGTTTACTGAGAAACTTAAAACTTATAAATTAAGTTTAGTTTATCCTGGGTAAGTGTTTTTACTTTTCGTTGTAAACATACAAACTCAAAATCGACCTTAACGAATTCAATATATCTTGAATTAAATTGTTTTTTTCTATATTTGTTCAAAATTATTTTCAGTTACGAAACGTTATTAAATTTACGAAAATGTTTGTGCACTAACAAACAATTTATTGATCAGTGTCTGAACAATTTAGATGCAAAAGGTTTCTCGGAAGATTGTGCAACTAGCATTATACATCAAATTATAAATTCTTTGCACAAGATATTAAAAACAAGTAGTGATAACAAGGTAGATTATTATTCCGCTTTTTTTAACAAAAAATCAATCTGGGAAATACAACAAATGTTTATTTTCCAGACAATTATCGAAACATGCAACTGTTTAGCGGAAATTGGTACTTATGATTTAAAAACTTTGGTAACTGTACCTCCGCCTGATACAAATAAAATAACCGGCATGGACCCTGCCAAGTGTTTTGTGGAGACAGTTTTAAAATCCTTATCTGAAACACTAATGGATGAAAATCCCACCGTTACTGCTAAAGTAGCCGATACGCTAAACAATGTCTTGAAGTGCTTTGAAGATATTGATAGAATAGGTAATAATCAAATAATATTATACGATTTTGACAGATAAAAAACACCTTGATTTTTTAAAGTTTACTTCTGATTAGAATAAAAATTCAAATGGTATTGAAAACAACGTATTCGCATTGTTACACGAATCAATGGCTATCGAAAAAGGGCTATAATTAAAAGTGCCATATATATATTTTTTACAGACGTAGACGCGCAATGCAAGGCAATATTAAAACCTTTGATGTCATCAAATAGTTCTGTTCCTATGACTATTAAACTCAACATTGACATTTTCACGGACTACAGTATTGAATATGTCGATGGAATATTCTTGAGGGCATTGACTACAAATTGGAACGACAACAGCAAAGACATGCATCATGGATGGTTGCAACAAGTCACTTGCATTCTGCTAAAACTTATTAAACCTACGTGTGAATATGTAGATTCATTGTATCAAGTTTGTCAGCTAAAGGTAACTTGCAATTTTGTTTGATTACATATTTGATAAACTAAGCTGAACAATGTGTTTGTATACTTTATCTTGTATTTCAGGCTAACGTTTGCAAATCGATTCTAGCCCCTTTGTTTGGTGCAATTCTCTATTCCAGTAAGACAGAGGGTAAAATAAAAATGTTTGGAAATCAAATTAATGCTTTCTTCAATTATATCTGGGAACAAACTTTTGAAGATACAGTAGACAGCAGCAATGGAAGCCCTAACCCTAAGCCTACGTCAAACAATAGACTAGATTATGGACAAAAAATGGTTATACAATACATGCTGCATATTGTTGAATTCGTTCGTCTACAAAGATCTTATTATCTAAAGTGAGTATATGCAATATTGTATAACATCATTAAAATTCATCAAGTCAAAATAATTTTATTTTCACGATATTTTTTTATTTGTCCTGTCGAGTGTGAGTTAGTTTCAAAAGTTAAAGGTTGTTTATGAACTTTCAAAGCAAATATTTTATTGTCAATATAAAAACTTAAATTAAGTACTTATCCATTAGCTGAGCTGAGATAATAATATAATTATCATAGTCATAGACATTAATTTTCAGGATAAACACTGGCATTGAGTTACTGAACTACTTGAATTTAGAATACGACAAAGTTGCATGGGCAGCGACAATATCTGACCAACACTTGATAGCGATTTATTACGGAGAACTTTGGGCCACCGGGAAAAACGACAGCGTACCGCCGGCTTCACCTGAACAAGCTGCAAACTTAGATGGAGGCGAAAATATTCAACGGATCTTAAGAAAGGTTTGAACAAAAATATTAGCATTTTAAACTTGTAGTAAACTTTGATATGCGCAACCGGTATTTTGCTGCCGTAGGCAAGTTGATTGACATCTGTTTACGGGGCACCGTTGACTGTAGAAATACAATGTAACATAGATTGATTCCAGTTTAGTTATCAATCTAGTACCTACAATATTTTATACTCTCGGAACTTGATTTTACTCTATATTGTATTGTATCCAGTGTTACGTATGCATCGGGGAAACGGACGCCATCGAGGGTTGCGGCACCGCGCACCTCACCATCGAGAAGGAGAAGCGCAAGTACCTGATGGACAGCGCGCAGTACGCCGACGCACTGCTGCTGCACGACCTCGCGCTCTCCTGCGCGCCGCCCGCCGCGTCCGCCGGCCCCGCCGGTCCCACCGCCGCCGCCGCCCGCGACCTGCGCGCCGGGCTCGTGTCGTCGCTGCACAACTCCGGGATGCACCACCTCGCGCTACAGTACATCAAGTCGCTGCCCGACGACTACCACTTCAATGAAGTTAAATACGAGTGCATGTCGTATTTAGGTAGCAATCGTTTTTATACATTAAAATTGTAATCAAAACTAGATTAGAGTGAAATCTAACAAGTGAAACTCGATACATTCGGTTTCTGATTACTAAAATGTGCCTGAGTATAAAATGTGAAAATTAAAAGTTCGTACATATTGATGGTCATTAAAAACTATAAGATCAATCAAACATATAAGAAAATACTTTCATGCATTTTGAACGGGTTCTTACCACGATATTTAATTAACTGTCTCGATATTTCAACGTTGTTGCAAACGTCATGATCACGAGAAGACTGAATACTGCCGGTCGATTTACGAGCAAACAAATCTGTATACCCTCTTTCTCGTTCGCTTTTGGATAGTACCACTGGAACTCGAACTCACCTCACGACATACCACACTCACTGTATCTACAAGACTCTCTGAGCATAATAACTATAACCTGGTAAGAACTCGTTCAAAATGCATGAAAGTATTTTAGAAAACCGCGACTGTCTAAATAAGTTTATAAGAAAATAAATTTACTACCTTTGCTAATGTCATTAAATTATGTCTAAATTTTCTGTTTAATATTATAAGTGTTCTACATGTTCTATGTAAATTATTATCATAAGATTTACATTGATGGTTCTTATTTAAAACATTTTATTTGTAGGTGACTGGAGTGAGTTTGTTGACACGCAATATATGAACGAAAAGTTAAAAGATGGTGAATTAAATCCAAATTCGGTTTTAAGAGCTTTTCAATATGCTTGTCTCAAAATATGTATCGGAGACCAAACGCAACTTAATCTAGACAAAATAATGATACCCTTGAACTCTGCGAAAACGGCTGTGACTCATTTGTGTCGAAACCTAAACATGGAAACCAGTCAGAGCGTATACAAAATAGTGAGAGAACTTCACATATTTAAAGATATCGAAGACTATTATTCAGTTCGGTCATCAAATATGTCGATAAGAGATTTACTTCAACACTGGCGAATTGAGAACCTACCGAAATTTAATAACTTTAAATATGTTGAGACTTTAATTTCTCAACGTGTGATGATATTAGAACACGCCGCTAGATGTTCGTATGATCTGGTAAAAGATATCGTATCACTGCAGGTGCAATATGCTGGTATGATTTATTTTTGTTCTAAATTCTGACATAGTTGTTCAATACAAAATATCGTATTACATGTTCTTCCACTCTTACAGAATTATCTCTAGCTCACAGTAGAATACAAATGTCTCAGCGGTTAATAGCAACAGTTAAAAAACTTCAGTTACCGGACGAAGTAGCTCTAGTTGAAAGTGAAATATCTTGGGCGAAAGGACACAATGAAATCGCTATATCTTTGCTAAAGAACGTTATCACCAATCCTGACATAGAGGATAGAATGAGCGCGGCTGCGTTGAGGTAAACTTTTGGTAATTTAACTGAATAAAAAAACATTTCGTTTACATTTAGAAATTGTACTATAATATGTAAAATAGAATGAAGTATGTCTATGTCCATAATTTCGAACATTGATGATGAATTAATTATTAATGATATTTAAGTGTACTACTATTCTGTTCTAGGCAATACGGACTGTGGATGGCTGAATCAAAACGCGACAATGTACGAGATATTATAGAAAAATACTTATTGAAAAGTCTGGACGTGATGAAAGCCAGTGATCACAAACAGACGAGATTTAAAGTGTACTACGACATTGCTAAGTTTGCCGACGCAGAATATAAACAAGTAAGTACATCACTAACAGATATAATAAGTAATTGGATATAGTAAGTTTACATATTATTATTCTATTTACTTATAACTTCACCTTCCACGCAGCCCTTATTACATTTCATATTATGGCAAATCTAAATTCGCTAAACATAAATCGCATATTACAAAGAAATAGAATTTAATTTTTTTGTCATTGAAATTAATATAGCGTCGTAACACATTTTGCATTTGTTACTTACAATTTCGTTTCATTTAATTGGACAATGTATTGTATAATATGTATAGTTTCTGATGGTAAGCACTCTATTACACGTTTCAAAACATTTTTTCGGCATTTAGAACTAACTATTTATCAATCTTATTCAGACACTCGCGGTTTTCTATAATACTTTCATGCATTTTCAACGGGTTCTTACCACGATACTACCAAAACTACTACCCAAAAGCGAACGAGAAAGAGGGTAAGCAGATTTGTTTGCTCTTAAATCAACCCGCAGTATTCAGTCTTCTCGTGATCATGACGTTTGCAACAACGTTGAAATATCGAGACAACTCAATTAATTAAATATCGTGGTAAGAACCCGTTAAAAATGCATGATAGTATTTATAAAACACTAACCAATGTTTATTTGACTACTTGTCAAATAAATACTACTACTTTATTATACTAGACTACTTTATTTATATTACTGACTTTGCCCTTTTATATGATTGCAAATAAAAACCGCTGTATTTAATTTAGGTAGAGGCTTATATGAATTCTTCTGTATTCGAAAATAAAGTAAAATGTTTGGAAAACATCAGAGATACAACATCTTCATTACGTTCTACACAGCAATCATTAACCAGGTGAGTTATGAAGTTATCAGTTTGGATCTTCGAAAGACGAATAAACTCACTATTATAAATTATTTAATAAGTTTGTAAATAAAATGTTTGTATATTTCAGAGACGAGCAGAGAGCTTTAATTGTGAATGATAGGTTTAGAAAAATTGATGAAACTGAAATTGCGAATACAAAAGCAGTAAAGGAAAACTTTTTACATTTGGCTATGAAGTAAGTTTGTTAATTTTTATTATAATTTAATCATTAAAGTTTAAAATAAGATACAAATAAAACTAATGACTTTCGTAATAAATTTTATTACAATGACATTCTATAATATGCCTTAAAAAATCTTTTTATTTTTATTTTTACTGCTATAAAGAAATCTCAGCATCGTTTATTAAAATTTTAAATAACTAAATAATTATTTTCCTTTCAAGGTTTTACTTACGATCTTTGAAACAGTGCGAACTTAACAATCTATCAGTGTTCAGAGTCATATCGCTATGGCTCGACAATCCTAATTTTAATTTCGAAGAGTCGAACGGAGAAAACTTTATTAATCTACTCCATTCTATACCGTCGAGGAAATTCATAACAGTACTACCACAGTTAGTGCCTAGACTGACCAATGAGAGAACTATATTCGCTGACAATTTAAAGAAAATCATAAGTATGTTGATTTTTTTATGTATGTATGTTATACCTGTAATAACACTGACGCTTATTGCGTGACAATGCACGTTTTGCGTATACGTGTCCATATTGACACGCACAAACGCGAGTGTCATTTGATTTTTATCATCAAATCTTTCATTGATTGATAAAAAAAGCTTTATTTCTTGTGCAAACAAAATTTACATTCTATTTTATATTGAACTAGTGGGCCCACGCAACTTCGTCTGCGTCACTTTCAATTAAAAGATAGTCTATGTTCTTTCATAGGGTCTAAAGATTGTCTTTGCCAATTTCATCAAAATCGGTTGAGAGGTTTAAGCGGGAAAGCGTAACAGACAGACAGACAGACAGACAGTTATTTTCTCATTTATAATATAGTAAGGATAGATACTTAAATTAGACTAACTTTTATTTACAGAAAGATGTGCAGTCGATCATCCTCATCACACTCTTCCCATACTCTTTAGTTTGAAAAATTCAGACAAGGACAAAACAATTTCAAATAAAAAAGCATCGAACACACAAAATCGAAACCAAGAGCCGAGGGTCATCGCGGCTCAGAGATTGAGCTCTGAATTGAGTAACGGGTGTGAATCATTGGCACGTATTATGTCGCAGATGGAAAAAATGTGCGACGGTGAGTTAATTTTATTATCTTCTTTTGAAAGCGTTTTAAAAGAATCGTTTTATTACATGTGTCTTCAGCAAAATGTAATTTAAATGTGAGACTAAAATCATTAGTAACCTTCTTTATTTCAGTATTATCTTTGATGTACTAATAGAGATTGCCTTAGGCTTTAAGTTCGCCATTATACTTTAATTGTACATGAAATAAGTAACTTTTGATTTTGTAGCAATGATTGCATTTGCGAACTATGAACCCGTGTCGAAGGAAGTGAAACAGGCGATCCCGCTAACAGAGCCCATACTGCGGCTGGATCACTTAGACGCGATACCCGTACCGACCGTCACGATTCCTATTCGATTTGACTGCACGTACACTGTTTTTCCGAGTAAGTCTTTTTCAAAATTTTTATTGTTCGTCGCCTCAGTGCTTGTTTGGCCAACTCGAACATTTTTTACGAAAATTACTTTTTAATGCAGTATTATAAAGAATAAAATTTCCATCCGACTGGTAAAATAAGTTTTTAAATTATTCAATTCTAAAAACAATAAAAATCTCATTTCAATTTTTCAATTTTTTCTCAACACGGCACTTAACGAAAATTCTGTGCTTGTTTGCTGTCTCCTGTAAAATTTGCTCGAGTGCAGATTGGCCAAACAAGCACTGAGGCGATTGTTAACCTTCATTAATTAATTTGTAATGCAAATCTTCTTTTTATTTCAGCTATTAAATTGTTTGACAGTTACTTTGAATTGGTGGGGGGCATTAACTTCCCCAAAAAAGTAACATGTATTGATTCCACTGGAAAAAAAAGGATTCTTCTTATTAAGGTATATCCATGCATATTTATGAATAATTTGTAAAAAAAAAAACAATAATAGCATTGTTTATTTTAACAGGGCAAAGATGATTTAAGACAGGATGCGGTAATGCAACAAGTTTTTAACATTGTCAACACATTATTGGAGAGTAACCCAGTGACAAATAGAATTAAATTACTTATCCGAACATACAAGGTAAAACACATTTGAATTACTATTTATTATTAATTAAACTATTATTTATTAGCTGGGTGACGTTAAATTAGGATAGTACTACACTGTCTTATACCGTGGTTGTCATTGGAAACAACTATTGTAATTAAAAGATCTGCGTGGTCAAAAGCGCTCTACGATAACACCTTACAGCGATCGGCAACTCGTATGCCATGGGTACTCCTCATAACTACCTCTAAAAACTGGTCCTTAATCCCAGGTTGTGGGACAGTGCTGAACTTAGATATTATAGAAAGAAGTAAGATAAAAGTCAAGAGGGGGAGGGGGCGACTCGAAAGAAAGTCCTTTAGATCCTCTAGGCTCTGCAGAAACTGTTCGATTCCGTCATACTCGAGCGGAGAACGCCACGAACCTAGATCAAGAGTGTCGTAGCTGTATTCTTTAAAAAGGATGACAATGCTCTTTTGAAGAATTATTGAACCGTCATACTCTTTGGCTATGTCTACTAGGGGCGAGGATTTGTGGTAATTTTACAAGGGTTTCGCGCTCAGATAAAACGACTGGTTGGATCTGACCAACGACTCAGTTTCCGAAAAGATTATTGTTCATCAATTGAAGGTTTTTTAATCGTCCTTTAAACTTTTAGGTAGTGCCACTGTCCCGGCAGTCCGGTGTGCTGGAGTGGTGCGTGGGTACGGTGCCGCTGGGAGGGTACCTGGTGGGCACGAGGAGGGCGCCCGGAGCGCACGCACGGTACAGACCCAAGGTACGTATACTTGTAGGTGGAGCCACTGTCCCGGCAGTCCGGTGTGCTGGAGTGGTGCGTGGGTACGGTGCCGCTGGGAGGGTACCTGGTGGGCACGAGGAAGGCGCCCGGAGCGCACGCACGGTACAGACCCAAGGTACGTATACTTGTAGGTGGAGCCACTGTCCCGGCAGTCCGGTGTGCTGGAGTGGTGCGTGGGTACGGTGCCGCTGGGAGGGTACCTGGTGGGCACGAGGAGGGCGCCCGGAGCGCACGCACGGTACAGACCCAAGGTACGTATACTTGTAGGTGGAGCCACTGTCCCGGCAGTCCGGTGTGCTGGAGTGGTGCGTGGGTACGGTGCCGCTGGGAGGGTACCTGGTGGGCACGAGGAAGGCGCCCGGAGCGCACGCACGGTACAGACCCAAGGTACGTATACTTGTAGGTGGAGCCACTGTCCCGGCAGTCCGGTGTGCTGGAGTGGTGCGTGGGTACGGTGCCGCTGGGAGGGTACCTGGTGGGCACGAGGAGGGCGCCCGGAGCGCACGCACGGTACAGACCCAAGGTACGTATACTTGTAGGTGGAGCCACTGTCCCGGCAGTCCGGTGTGCTGGAGTGGTGCGTGGGTACGGTGCCGCTGGGAGGGTACCTGGTGGGCACGAGGAGGGCGCCCGGAGCGCACGCACGGTACAGACCCAAGGTACGTATACTTGTAGGTGGAGCCACTGTCCCGGCAGTCCGGTGTGCTGGAGTGGTGCGTGGGTACGGTGCCGCTGGGAGGGTACCTGGTGGGCACGAGGAAGGCGCCCGGAGCGCACGCACGGTACAGACCCAAGGTACGTATACTTGTAGGTAGTGCCTCTGTCCCGGCAGAAATGTGTGTTTTAAGTTGACATCAGTAGTTTAAGTCGTTTAAGATATGATATCTCAATTCTCAACTACTATTTTTTTTTAAAATGTGACCTTTACAGGAATGATAAAGAGGAAAAGCTTTTGGCAAAACTTCCGAGTTAGCGCAGTCTTAAAATTGCTGGTGTCGTAATATTTCTGTTAAGTAAATCGTATAATAGTTATCTATAACTTAAATGTGATAATTTTTTATCAGGATATGTCCTGCGCTGACGCTCGTAAGAAAATGGACACGTTTCGAGAATTAAACAACAAAGATAAATTACAGAGTTTTTTAAATATTTTAAGAGATTTGAAACCAGTCTTTCACTATTTCTTTACGGAACATTATCACAATCCGGTCTCGTGGTATGAAAGAAGGTTGGCGTATACAAAAAGGTAAGAATGAAACTGTTAGAATCGAGAAAGAAAAATATATCATATCAAAGTTTATCCTATCCAATTAGCCATTGTAAAAATAATTGTTTCTTCTTGATGATATCTATTAATCGATAATAATTTAAATGTATGAACTTATATAATTAAAAAAAATATACATTTTAGCGTTGCGGCTTCGTCAATGGTTGGATATATACTTGGATTAGGCGATAGACACGTACAGAATATTCTGATTGATACACACACTGCTGAAGTTATTCACATCGATTTCGGTAACTAACCTTTAAGTAGTCAAAAACTATTACTTAAAACAAAATAGAACATTACTCTATAAAATATTTTTTTAATAGGTATTGCATTTGACCAAGGCAAAGCTTTAACCACTCCAGAAACAATTCCATTCCGACTTACTCAGGATATCATTGCCGGATTTGGGTGCAGCGGAGTAGAAGGGATATTTAGGAGGTCTGAAAAACTTTTATAAATTAACTTAATGTTACTAAATATGTTTAACATATAAGGATTTGTATGTTAATTTAACATTTCACGGTTTGCAGATCTTGTGAAAAAACAATGCAGCTTTTAAGAGATAATCAAGAGACATTGCTAACAATTCTGGAAGTTCTTCTTTGTGATCCATTGTACACCTGGATTACACCTAAACAACAGAATAGTCATAGTGGCAGTCTCAATTGTGAGTACCTTCCTCATTGAAGCAAGAATCTATACTAATATTATAAAGCTGCAGAGTTTGTTTGTATGTTTGAACGCTAATCACAGGAACTACTGGTCCGATTTGAAACATTCTTTCACTGTTGGAAATTCCATTTATCGAGGAGAAGTTGCGCGGGTCACCTAGTAAAATATAAAAATAATAAAATTCGTACTTGTATATTACAACAACTACAGTTTTGTTTTTTGCGTTGCCTAATTCCATGTGTAATGTTTTTAGGTGGTAGTTCCAAAAGCAGTCTAGCCGAGAGAGCTCTGTTGACTGTGAACAGTAAGCTAAGTGGTACTGAAGGGGGCGTGGCGGGTGGAGTTGCAGTCCCTGGACAAGTAGCAAGACTCATTCAAACAGCAATGGATCCAAATAACTTAAGCAGACTTTTCCCGGGCTGGCAGCCTTATTTGTAGGACAATAAATGAATGTGCCATACTAATTTTAATCAAAATAAATGTGATTTTATCAACGAATAATAGATATTTTATTTCGTCGAAAACAGTTGTTAATTCTGTTGAAAAAACTACTAATATCTACTGACATTTTGCGCAAGTTTTCTGAGAATTAGATTTGCGCGCAAAAACTTATGTAATTTAACATACTTGTTGGATGGTAGGAATAATATTTTTATTACAAAAAAGAAAAATGACCGATCCATTTCTCAAGCATAGCACTAGAACGACCAATCAGATCTTTATCAAATTTATATGAGATGATATCCAGTGTCTGCTTCTTAAAAAAACTTCATCGAAATCGGTTCATATGTGTACGAAAATGTGTTAAAAAGTATCAATACATATTTATCAAATATGAGGCAGCAAGATTGTATAATTTACGCAAAAGTAAAAAAAAAACATTGTGCGTTTGACACTGACGTTTCTGTTTTTGTGACAACTGACACAGAAATTGCTTGTTGTTGTTTTGTTACCATGGATACCATTGTTGTTCAATGTGGTTACGATCAAGCTTTTTACGAATATTAACTTTGCTTCTTGTTAGCCTTAAAAAAGATGAAACGATATTGAGAATAAAATATTATCTGTAAATTTGAATAAAGTAATCTGATGGCAGAGTTGCATATCTTAGGTGAAATTAAAGGCACAAAAGATTTTCAAGAAACCTGCACTCTATTCTGTCGATATTCTTTTCACGCCGGTAAGATAGTTTAAATCAAAGTAAAATAAATTGAGGTATGTTTACTATCTCGTTACACAATAATAATTTAAAATTTTGATGTAATTTTTAATTAATAAAACTGAATAAATTACTGACTGCAATTGATTTAAAGGATGTAACTGGACTGTGATATCAGGAGCTACTGAAGGGCAGACAATAGCCGCTGAGCCAGACGAGACAAAATCAGTGGCATGGTCACATTCACTTGATGTACATTATGTTTCTAGAGGAATGCAAGGTATGGTAGAAAATTGTTTTAACCTGCCTAGTGTTCAAATTACATAATCTTTATTGGAATAATTATTGATTCCAGGTTGGCCTAAACTAGTTCTTCAAGTCAGTTGTGTAGATTCCATTGGCAGGTCATGGATAGTGGGATATGCACATTGCAATATACCTACAGTTCCAGGGTTGCATCAACTTGAAATCCCTTCCTGGGTTCCGACAGGAACTACTCTGACTGATAGGCTTAAGGAGTATTTCATTGGAGGATCTCATCAATTAATAAATCTTGATATTTTAAGTCTAGGGAGTGATAGGTAAACATTATGAAATTCATTTAATTTTTTGGTATAAATGAACAATCTACTATTACTAATTGGTATAATATAGACCTATTAATGATTTTTTTAGGTTTAAGTTAAAAACTCAATCAAAGGGCACAATAAAACTAAATATTGATATTATTTTAAGAAACTTTAGTAAGTTTGGAGTTGAATATAAGTAAGCAAAATGAAGATTGTCACATATTTAGCATTTACGTTACTGTCTATACTCATACAGTTCTGTATGATGGATTTTACTCAGAACAAAATGAAAATAGACAATAAACGATTGGATCTCAACAGCTCTATCCCAAAGCAACTAGCCAAAGAGAAATTGCATTACTTTTCTGATGAACCACATGCTTTGTATTATCGCATGGATTTACAACAAAGAGCTTTACCAAAGAGGATCATATTCAACAATAGTTCATTGTCAGATTTCTCTACTACAGACAATCCAACAACTATGATAGATATATTTTATGATGAAAACGGAACTATTTTTGATAATGTGTCGACAACGGAATCATTTTTTACAAGTACAGATTCTGAAATAGTTACTGAATTAACATTATTTGGAATTAAAAATGAAACAGTACCCAAACACGATGGTAAAATCTCTAATGAAAAAGAATGTTTCTGTAATTTTTTGGTAAGTTACAAAAAAAAACAGATAAGTATAAAAAAATCACCCTGTATATGTTTAATATATTTCGTTATATTTGATTTTTGATTAAATACAAGAAAGAGGATAATATTTTCACAACAATATTTATTTCTATGAAAAATTTCAGTACAAGGTATGTGATATTAATTGCTGCTGTGATGCGGATTGTTCAGAACAAGAGAAAAATCTGTTTAATTGTACTGAAGGAATTTCCAGTATAGATTCCGATAACAAGTGCAAACTACACTTGTTTCATGATCATTCCCTTGGGTACTTCGTTGACAACATGTTTTGTATAGTTAAAACAAATTTGCCAGATTCTCGGAAGATTATTCAGAACAATGTAGGTATTCTGTTGAGAAAATATATTTTTAAATATTTACATGGCTAAAGTTACATTGAATTTTTCGTTTTCAGCGGAAAATACAGAACTCTAATCATTATTTTAAATGGATTCACCATGAAAATTCAAACAAACTGCAGGAATTTAATAAAACTACTTATAAGAGGGGAGATTATGTCTGGATATTGAAAAACGGGCAAATTATTGCCTTAGGTAACGTATTGGCGATAATTACAATAAATAAATTGACTGGTCTACAATAAATTGAACTTGGAATAAATACTACATACTATAGACATTCAACATCGACTATAATAAATTAAAACCGATATACAGGGTGTCCCAGGGGTGTGCTACTTGTCTGGGAAGTATCTTAAACATTGGGAGATAGAATGTTTTGTTGATTGATGATGACAATCGGAAGAACATTTGATTATGAATAACCTTTTCTAACAAACAATGTGTTAAAGCACACACATTTTAAACAAAAGGAACAATGTGAATCGCGAAATTCATGAGTAATAGCACTTAGGACTAAAGTAAATAATAGGAGAATTTAGAATATAGGAAATAGAATATGCATACAGAAGTCGTTCTGGGACACCCTTTTTATACTTTAATTTCTTTGAATAAATAATAACTTTATGGTTTACAGACATGCCACACGCAAATATTAATAATTACTGCACAAATAGAAAGCCCATTCAATTTTTATACAACGAGGAAGTTAAATGCAATGTAAAATTGAGTGACATTGAAATGTTTTATGTTAAGAAAATGTCTGAAAAGACATCAGTAATTAGTGCCTTGAACTCGACTGTGAACAGTACAAAATTGGTAAGTTTAAAAGGAGAACACGTTAAGGAGTTATCTATATATTAGGTCACGTTTTAAGAGGGGGGTGGGAGGGGTCAAGAAGCCATGAAATTCGTATTGTGACCTAATTTATGGATAGCACCAAAGTTTCTGTGTTAGTGGGACCACCTTTTTTAACATTCTTTTTATTCCAGAATTGTACTACTCTTTATTGCGCTAATTGGACAGTGCTAGTTTGCAATGAATTATCCTGCACTCATTACGACAACCGTTATCATGAGCCTACATGCATTGACAACTTTTGCACTAATTTGGTATTGAAACAAGACTATATATTTAATTATTACAACTATAAAATTATAAACGCAACTATCAAGTTTTACATACAAAATATGTCGGTCGTTTTGCCGTTTTTCACGCAAACAGTGAATGTCAAGTTTGTTATGGCTAACTATTCCCTTGAAAATGTTACAAGTTTGAGTGGATCACCAGGATATATGAATGGTCTACCTGTATTAATTTCACGTGCAGCAGGTAACCAATCTCAAGATTTCCGCGATTCTTTAGAAGCACAAGCTTTAAAATACTTCTGGCTTCCTGACAACGCACAAGGAAAGTGTACATATGCAAATAAAACAAGAAATCCCATACTTTTTGGATACAATAAGAGATCAAAATGTAGACACTTGCATAACTTTAATATAAATGAAAAAGATATGAATAGCTGCAAGTATATACAATCAAATTTAACAAAGATGTTAAATTTACCTGGAACAGTTTTTGTTTCTCCTCTTGGAAACCCTGAAGGCTTAAAGGATGAACAATGGATTTTTTTGAATACAAACATTACAGACTCAACCATGGTTTATGGGTTATATGACAGAAAAACTAAGATGTTGCACTGTTATAATTTAATAGCTAGATTTATGTTCCAATTTGCATATATTTTGATTGATGAAGGAAAAACTTATCGAATTATATCTAGTACTATTGATGTAACTAGAAAAAATATAAGTTTGAGTATGGAACCGATCACGTTTTTGATAACATTAGATATAAGTTTTATAGATGTTACGAAACCGGCGGCGCTTGAATATGCGTACGGCCCTCATTTGGACATACATTTACCTGACAACTTTTTCTACCCTTATCGTGCTAGTGCAATAAAAATATTTTGTAATTATTTCGCTATTCTAGTATTACATGTATGCGTTTTTATCACAAATAAAATAACTTTTCATTAACTTATAATTTTTATTTGAAATAATTTAAATACTTTGTTAATTCTATCACTTCTAACACGACATTCCCCGCGCGAAGACTCAATCAATCTCGAACAGTAACGGGCCTGAAAATAAAACCCGTTGAAGAGAAACCGGCACTCGTTCGCTCGCACGTCACAGGTACGGAGAACATAATAAAACATAACGATTACAAAACATATTTTTTTAATTAACGTAGCTCGATCACGACTCGGGCACAGGCTCGGTCGCGGCACATCATTCGAGGATCAAGTTACACAGGTATTTACAATAACTCCGTAATATAAATGAGCATTCGGTTCGGTTCGGGCGGTCGGCGTCGGTGCTCACCTATCCCCCTATGCGACGTAGGTGTAGACCTTGCGGTCGTCGGGCGTGCGCGCCAGGTACTCGCGCTCGATGAGGCCCTCGATGCGCTTCTTGATGATGACGGGCGACGGCAGGAACCGCACGCGCAGCTGCTCCGTCACCTCCGCCACCAGCAGCGTGTGCTACACACACATACGCACACGTTACTCAAACAAACTCTACAACTTGTATCTGTAGGTAAAGTTTTAACTTAAACCATACTAATGACTGAAAAAAAACACTTGATCCAAAGTAATTTTTCATTAAACTCAACTTTCGTGCATAAATTTGTGTCGAAAACCACATGTAAAGTTTTCTTCAACATAAAACACTTCTAAAAAATATTAAAATACGCACCGCCATCTTCTTTCTGGCTTTCATGATGCGCACAATAGCTGCTTCAATTTCATGTTTGCGATCTTCGTCCACCTTGTTGCGAGTCTCGCGGCGTTCGGGCTCCGACTCGCCTTTGGCGGCTACCGTCTGTATCTTAACTCTGGCAATAAAACAATGAGTCAGTACAATACATAATGCATATTTGTATTACGAACTAATATTGTATTAAGATTAGATTTAGATTAGTAGTCTAGCTTAAAATGGCACTATTTTGATAAAAGTAATTGTTGCCATGGACATACGTCTGTTACACCCCTTCAAAGGAGCAGATCTCAACTTAAAATAATACTAACTGAATTACATGTTATATTAATATTTCTAATAACAATTAAAACTTCATATGCCATTATTTACCAATATTATTTTAGTGTGTTGGATTTACCTATGTAACTTGGATGTGAAGGCATCATTAACATAGAATTGATGTGATGGTTCTATTTCTTTTGTTTTCGGATGTTTGATGAGGATTCTTTGAGTCGGTTTTCCCATTGCCAACGATTGTAGCGCTCGAACTAAATCCTTCTCTGGTACATCAGTCTCATTGAGTAATTCCTGGAATTAAATTATTTGAATTTACATGTGTTTTTTAAAAAAAATAACGAAAATTTATAGTAACGACCAAGCGTTCATTTACACCACAACCTGACCTATATATAATACAAATTTATTCTGCTTGGACATGTTTCGGATAGGCTCGTTTAAATCTTGTAATTGTAATGAATTAAAAAACCGTTTTAAAAATCGTACGTGGTGGGTACGCGTCTGTTTATGTGCGTGAGTGCGTGTTACCTCGTAGGTGAGCCGGTCCCGCTGGTTGAAGAGCAGCAGCACGCACATCTGGAAGGTGGAGACCTGTATGATGTGTCGGCGCGGCGCGGGCGGGGCGGGCGGCGAGGCGGGCGCGGCGCCGAACGTCGCGTGCAGGTCCGCGCTGCCCAGCTGCGGCTGCAGGGTCAGCTGACGACCCGAGTGCTTCGCCAGGTAGAAACTGCGCACAACAAACATATTAATAACCGAGTAAAGATAACAATAAGAAAAACCTTCTATATAGTCAATGCCTTAATGCAAGACAATTCGCCGTCATTTTGTGACAGTCGCCATCTTAACGGATTTTAATCAAACTTAACTAAGAACATTATAGACACATGCAGACAAAGACCATTAATATCTACCTTCTGAAGACATCGAATGCATTTCTAGGAGCGGCCGGTATGTTGCACTTGGGAGTGGCGCTCTGCGTCGGCCAGAACCCGGTCGTGAGCACGCGCACTGACAGATCCACACCGTGCAGGTTAACCTGTACACAAACAAACACTCATGTTTACAATAACCAATGTTTATAGCAATAGAATTTTGGTTTATTTAATTTATACTACACTAAGCCATTAAAATAAAAATCTGTTAACAAAAATTTGTTAAAATACGCAACATCTATTTTGAGCGAACGCTTGTGATTGAGACTTTATTTTAAATGTTTTAAAAACTGTATTTTTGGTTGTATTTTTTCATGAATACAAAAATTTATAATGTCGCAAAACAACGTACACCAGTAACTCAGTATACAACTTACCCCAGTAGAGAGAACGTGTTCCTTGAATTCATCCATAATAGTGTTAGAAACTGTCATATCTTTGAACATACCCTCTAATTTCGATGTGAACTGACAACCACACTCAGTCTAAAACAAAAGAAAAAAATAGTTTAACATAAACATCCTTATATTTTATATGAGAAATAAATATGTTTCTACTATTTACTGACAATTCTACTGCAGCTAAACTCACCTGCTTAAAGTCTGAACATTTACTTCTGCAATATTCTTTATACTTAAATGTGGATTTTATTTTACAATTAATCCAATGTTTAACTTTTTTATAAAGAAGACTTTAAGCAAGTTTATTTTTGAAAATATTAAATGTTTGACTCACAAGTAAACATCCACACATTAAAGAATTTTGCAGAAATATACTGGACACAGAACAGATCATTTTGGTTACAATATTATCTAGTGATCGTCGTTAATGCTTTCAATTTGAGAAAAATCACCAATAATGCAATTATAATCACATTCCACATTCTTTAGCAAACCTTCTCTCTGGTCAAGGAATAAAATTGTTTATTGTGATAAAGTGCAATTTCTAGTTTATTTTACTATGAAAAAAAAAACTTTATAAATATTGATTTGTGAAAGAATTATACAATGATATAGTACTTTAACAAGTTGCACTAAATTTAACTATACTTTATCTATTTATTATAGGTTTTGATGATAACATGCACAAATTTATGTGGTTAAACAATTTTTTTTTAATCTGATGAGTGTTTATTCCTATTCAGATTATTATTGTATTTTGATCTTGATTGTTTGATGTAGGTTGTCTCAGCAAAATGTAACATTTTAAGGAAGGAGTTTTGTTTTTCTGAAAGTATTACAACTAACCTTAAGTTTGGAGATCATATTCTTCTCACTGTCATCAGATACAGATTTATTGAGTAAAAGTCGTTTTGCTAGATGCTGTTTATAATAACGTTCAAAAACATCTTTTTCTTGTAAAAATCTGAACAGCACCATTGTTTTGTCCAATACGGCCTCAATTTCTTGCTCACTCATCTGTAACGATACAAAAAAATATTCATAACTGATTTTAGGTTAGTTGACTTAAATTAGCACAATAATTACGATTTAATCCGAATGAATTAAGAAAGTGGTCCAACTTACCCCTTTTTCACCTTTCTTTAATTTCCCATCAATGAACAATGACAAAAATTCTGGCGATTTATTATTCAGATTTAGGAAGAATTCGAAATCAGATGCGATCATGTGCTTGAATAGTTTATCGTTATTGAATGAATTTTGTAGGAAGTGGTCAAACCGGTCCTTTAGATCGAGCAAGTTCTGGAAAGGTAAAAGAGGTACATAATTATTTTGGAGTTGAAATAATCAATTTAAGAAAATATAAAAATCCTCTCTGTATTCCCTGAACACTGTATAAAGACTTCTTTCATCTATGGGCTGTGGAATAGTTGGTTGGAGTAATTTTACAAATCAGAGTAATAATCTTATTCAAATACTCGCGGTTTTCTATATTACTTTCATGCAATATAACATGAAACTACACAATTAATTATAATGCATGAAAGTAATCAGATTAATGTTTTGGGTGTCTGCACAACATCCACTATTTATTATCAATTCACCAATTTATCTTAAAGCATCATTGAATATCTCATTGTAATAGTCAAAATCAGTTTAAATATAAGATTGTATTACCTGCACATATGCGATGGCGTTGGTGTTGTGCGCGGTGTCCATGACGAGCGCGCGGCCCTGCTCCCGCAGATGCGCGGACACGGCGTCGGCCACGGTGCGCAGCCCCTCGCCCACGCGGCCCAGCAGCTTGTACACGCAGCCCAGCTCCGACGTGCGCGTGTGCGTCAACATGTGCACCACGCCAGAGTTCTCCATCTACAAACAAACGATGCATCGTTACACGAAATATAATTCACAAAATAAAATGTTTTTTCTAAAACGCGAAAAACCTGATTGCTGTACCTATGCATTATAGAAGTGTTTTGAGTAGAAATTATGATTTGACATAGAGTATCAGTAATATTTTTAAATGTATTGCACTAGCGTGATTAAATTGATTTGGTTGGTTTTTGAATCTTTTTAGATCTAGATGTGCGATACGTTGTGTATGCCCAACTTCAGTATTTCTACAACTTTTTATTAATAGATTGTCACTGCTAATTTGGAACCTAAAGCCTAAAATGGGTTCTTATTAACTTCATGATACCTCAACAATAGTTTTCATGTGTCGTTCAATGAGTTCGTGTTCGAGCACGGCGACGACCCTGGGCTCGGTGGACTCGTCGAGGTAGTGCCGCGCGCGCTCCGCCTCCTCCGAGATGCGAGCCTCCACGCGGTTTATATACACCGCCGCACTGTTCTCTGCCAGGAACTTTTGAGATTCCATCTACACAAATATAGTTCATGCAATTATTATAACAAAATATAATTCAATAAAACCAATAAATTGAAATAAAAAATGTTTGAAATTGTGGAAAGAAGGTGATTAAACACAAATTTTAATTAAATAGTTTTAACTTCAATTCAAGAATCTATGTCAAACTCATTAATGTTCGATTGCATTGTAACAATAAGTCCTCATTAAGTTTATTGTAAAAATAATAACAGAGAAAACAAACAAAGAATTATTCATATTATGCACAGAAAACGAAATCAGACATACTCTATAAAATTCAGAAGACTGATGTAGAAAGGGTTTTTCAAAATCTTCTTCATAAACAGCCCGTGAGTTGATTCCAAGCACCATGAGCATCTGACAGGCATTACGTATCGCCAAACGATCTACTACTTCACCTCGACGCTCTCGCGCGACGAGTTCTAACAATGTTTGACGTAAGTGATCTCTAATGCATCCATAGCGGACCACCTGAAAATTAAGTATACATCCAATTTGATTAACACAGGTAGAAAAATTTAAAAAACCGCATCAAAAACGAATGCATGTCAGGAGATTTGAACCTAAATCTGAATATATTAGGTGGATTTTTATGGAAGTCGTCAGGAAATTTGAAATCATCAGGAATTTCAATAAATGCTAAAGGTATGATTACAACTATTAAATAAACTTAAACTGCATCATTCGAATTATGAAGTGTCTAGAAGCAGTTGAAAAATTAATAATTACCTGATCCCGAAATATTATAAGTCCAAGATTGTAAACATTATCAACTTCATTTTGTTGTACAAAGACTCGGTCCATGTACATGAGAATGTCCCTTATCATTACCATGCTGGTTTGATGATCAGTCCACGCATTGTTGAGAGTCTGGAGGAAGCCATTGTGTAATGAATGCAATACATCTTCTCGAACCTGCAATGTTTAAACTGCAATTATACTCTTGCAAACTTTATGTATTTTACAGAAGGATTAGTTTTTGCAAGGAAACAAGGTTTCTGTTTTTAATAATCCATCAATATTACCTCAATTTGATTTGCATTTATATTGCTTTATATGATCTTTGCCCATTACACAAGATACCTAATTACAAATATAACCATTTCAGAGTAAGTATTCTAATCAATAAAGAACTTCAAACCTTAGTTTCAAGATGCTGTGTTACTACTTCCTTGAGCCCAGTATACAGTCTTTCCCCATATTTGTGCAATACCATTGTGTATGCATTGCGATAGAGCTCTTCAAATGACAGTCCAGAATTGTTTTTCTTCTGAATTTCTTGTATTGCATTTTTTAACAAGCTCCATATGCGCTCCACATACTTCTCATCCATAGTCATCTGTAACAATGTTATATGTAACTACATTGTTGGTTTGCTAAATAATAAATAAATAATCACTATCCACAAATTTTTCTTATATCATCTCAAAGTTCCTACCTAAACACTAAATATCTCAATAGATCAAATAAATTTTGTTGTGAAATGAAAAAATGTAATCACTAACATATTGTCTATTTTATAACAAAACATGTTAGATAAACCAATTTTAATAATAGTATTGAACACCTTACCAAAAATAATAATATGTATTAAATGTATGCAGATATGTGGCAATTTTAAGACAAAACTAATAGTTATATCATCAATAAATAATGTTATCTTGTATAAATTTGTCCATGATGTATATGTCTAATACAAACAGGGCTGCCAGATGTAATTATCATCTCTACATTTTCGACGTTATTATCAATCTTTTTCTAAGTTTCATTTTACTTATTTAGAAAAAAAAATCATTGAAACGTATTTAAATGTTTTTTTGGTTAGTGATGATCTACACATAATAATAATCCTTCATGCCGGTTTCGGCTATGTTGACTGATTATTTTCATTTTTTCTCTTATTATGATCTACACATTTTAAATATTTAATGACCGATGGTGGAGCATCATCAGGATGCTGCATTTAATTATGTTTATAATAATGGAGCATAAGGTTACTTTGATTTTGATGAAATATAACATCAAACATTAGTGCTACTAACTAAATTACTTTATATTATATTTATTTATTTTTAATTTGGAGATATAACAAAAACCAGAGCACAAAAACTAGAATTAATTATTTTGTAACACATACCCATGTGTCCGGATACATTTGATAGTAGGGCTCTGAGTAATTCCAAACTTTAAATTTTCTAATCATTTTTATTTTTCAAAAGTACATCATTTAGAACACTTGATAATTTAAAAGTTACCTATTTCTATACAATATAAAAGTAAGAAATGTATAAATAATTTAGTAAAAATTGAGTTGTGTGTTTGTCACTTTTATGTCAAAAATATACTTGACATAAATAATTGTAATTTGAAGAGTTTCAATTTGGAACCTCATTACAAAGGTTGGCTCAACCTATTTCTTTTATAATGAAGAAGAAACACTAATAGATATAACATTAACAATGAGAATATTATATTGCGTTAAAATAACCAAAATCATGTTTTACTAATACTGATAATCAGTACATACAATTTTACAATTTTAGTATCCCTTTTTTGACTAAAGCCCAGCAATGGGAATCATACAATACTAAAATATTATCGAAATTTACTAAATTTGTTTGTGACTTTTTTCTGATCTGGAATTTCTCAACAAAAGTACATTTGTGTAGTTTCAAATCGGGCACTGCAGGTAGTGAATGTGATCATAGTAGTTTTATATAAAGATACCGAAGGAAAGACATATAAATACTTACAGGAAAAGCTCTGATCCTCATTTTGCCAGGCATTTTATCTTTTGGCAGTGTACTTTTCATAATGAGAGCTACTGTGGTAATTCAGCAACAAAACAATATATAATTATAATCCAATGCCGTTCATTTATTTTTCACGATGATACATCGTTACTATCATTTACACCTGAAATTAGAAAATAGTAAACACTGCAGCAAAGGGTAGGATATTGTCAAATATAAATGGTTTGATTTCGTTATCATTGGTTTCGTACTCCAGAGTTTTTGAGTCTTACCAAGCAATAGGTTGTTATTTAACAATTTTAAATAGAACAAAGCACAAACTAGAGTATTTTAAAGAAAATAACACTTGATTCACAAAAAATAGAATACGAATTAATGAAATAATGGCTTTGACAGCTATTGCATCTGTCTCTTTTGCTCGCGTTACAAATCTCGTATACTTAGCGCACAGTTCATGTCTTCTCTTTCGTTGTTCCTTTCTTTTATGACTGCTGTTTTGTACCCAATTAATGTAAATTGGAAATATGTACTTTTATATTTCTTTAGCTAATTTCCTTATCTTAATAATTCATATCTCATTTAAGAAAAATGTAATTGGTTTATTGTTTATTTCGTGCGTACCTATTTTAATTCAATTGTTTCTGCTTTGTCGTCTCTATTACACACAGTGTTACCGTATATTTTTTAAATAATCTACTAACAAAATGGAACGTGTAAAATAAATTGAAATTATATTATTACTTTTCAATAAGCGTAAGTTTAAATATAATTTGTTTGAAATACCTTCATCTTCATTAAAAAAAATAATACCAAATATCGTAATACCAAAATTTTAATTTAGTCTATCCGTACAATAGTATTGACAATACTTTCGAGCGAGGGATGGGAAAAGATACTAAAAAAATAGCATGTTAAAGAAAGTGTTAATTAAAAGAACATTTTCAAAAATAGCACGTGCATGTTTTAGGATAAATAATACTTGAAAAACTTAATTATATTTTAGGATCAAGTTCCAAAATCGTATAATGCTAGAAATATTAATTTTAACATCGAAAGTTTACTATTCAGGTGGTCTTATATTTTATAATATATGCAATGAGTTAATTCAAATTTCTTTCATACTTTTACAGGCTTGACGCTGCCTGAAACTAATTTTTTTCATGTCTTTTAACGCAATACATGGCACTAAACTTACTTGACCTAAGCACCAGGATGTGTATCGCGACGCATGCGTAGGATTGAATGAACCAATAGAAACAATTTTAGGTTGCTTAGTAACGGTTATTCAGGAATCTAGGATTTTCTCTTTTCCCCTCGACAAATCTCTTTTAGTTTGTTTTTAGACCAACTTTCCATGTATACTAAGTTGTGTTTTATATTTTTTCTTTCTCTGTTTACCTTCTATTAACTGTGTTAATAAACTGTGTGTGTACTGTGTACGGAGTTGCATCATTTATACAACCACCAAACTACCACGGGCCAAGACGGTATTCAAATGATTAGCTGAGCTAACTCTACAATGGCTAAAACACAATTTCAATATCTACAAGTTTTGGAACGAAGTTCCTTATCGCGCGTTATCGAAAGGGGGCTAGACGGAAAAAAATATATTAGGAAAAGTTGTCACGACACTTTTTTGTCTTACATGATTATCGCTAGATGGCGCCGTGATCAAAATCTTTTAAAACACGTTCCTTATCGCAAAAATCTTAAAAAAAATTATAAGATATCTTTTAATCGAAAGAAATTCGTTCTATTCGGGTGTCCCATGACACCTCTCAAGTTTTTTTTAGTGCATGCTACTCAAACGCTATTATTGCTATTTTTTTCTAACATTCTAATAAAATTGTTATGACTTTTAAATCTCATCTCTGCTCTGACACAATTTATTGACAATACTATTTTAGGTGTGCGGGCACGCTATGGTCATTGTGAAAACTACAAAAAAAAAAAACTAACCATAGTCAACTTAACTTGACAGCTGACAAGTACGTTACGTCAGATGAATGATATCAGTCTAAACTGAAGTACCCATTTAACCGACCCATTTAAGAGCAAGGTCCAATTATTGGCAACTTTGTAGAAATCATCAGGTGGGCCGTATGCTCGTTTATCTGCCTTGCAATAAAAAAAAAAAAATATAAAAAAAAGGTGTAAAATATGAATCCATTTGCTACGATTATCTTATTTCTAAGTAAACTGATAAATAGAGCATTTCTTCAGCTTTACGATGATACTGTCATGCATCGGTTACCTGGAAATTACATCAAATTTTTATGGGAATCGTTAGAATGATACTGATCTTAAATAACTAATTTTCAATTATTTCTAATTAGTTAAAATTCTATGAAGGTTTCTAATTTATCTGTTATTGTTGAAGAAACTCATAGATTTTTAGTTTTTACCGGTGAATTAAGGGTGCTAACATCTGGACCAGTTTTTTCTCCAAATCACTACAATTTTTTTTTTTTTTTAAATATTTCATTGTCGTCACTAGAAAAATTACATTATTTATTATACTTTATTAAAAGTCGTACGTTAGTGTATTAGTTCAGGGCACCAGATGGTGTGTTTTTTTTTAGTTGGAGGAAATGTTTGGAATGGGAAATACATAGGGATATTCGGGAGTTGAACCGTACTAAAATGTCTTATCGCTCACCCTGTCTTCGAACCCGGGCGAGGTCAGAATCCAACACGGAATTATATGACGTGGCATGACGCGTTACGCACTACGACATTCTTTACCGAAGTAGCAAGGATTTTTTTTTGGATTCCTAATTTGTCGCTTAGTAACTTTATGTTATTTGATTTAATAAAGAATGATCATTGTGTTTTTGTAATTACTTGACTAAGGTGACGTACCCGATCTTATGTGATCACCACGCTATTATCTTTTATATATTTTCAAGAACAACAAGCTATTTAGAATTATAATTTACTAGATGACCTGCACAATTTCGTCTGCGTCACAAAGTGGTTTAAACAGCACTTGCGATGTCGTTGCGATATTTTTTGTAGCCGACAGAGTTTTATACCTACTCGTGATTATTTCTCAACGAAATGTCTGATTGGAATAAAACAAAAAGAATTTTACTTCTACACAAATACTCTTGATAATATAATGCTTAATTTGAATAGGGATTAATATTACGATGCACAATTAACGTCGTTTCAATCTTCAAACGATATATTTTTTTTATGAACATAAAAGCGGTTATTGTGACAAAACTATGATAGTTAGATATAGACTTTCGCGGACTTTTTTCAGATCTTGTTAAGACCTACAAACCCGTACTATATCATTTTGTTCTATTGTCAATAGTTTTTGCAGCGTACGCAAAAATGTTTTCGATTTTACACCTTGTGTTACAAATTCGATGTGTACCTAATAATAGTTTAGAAATAGAATATTTCCCATTTTGGATTTTTAATGTTATCCACTCATAAATATAACATTCTCGACATCCATTCTCTTGAAAATATTAAAAATCATCTTGATGCATTATAAATTTGAAAAATTAACAAACGTAAACACTTTCAGAAAATATTCATGGCATCAATATGATTAATACTACCAATAAAAGTCATAGACAATACTCGTAAAAACTTCGAAGAAAAGTCGTCATTAATTGGACAAACCTGTGTCATAATCAGTCATAATCTAGGCTCAAGGTTGCACATTACTGGGCCTGGGGTCACTTTTCAAACAAACGTGAATTTATCTTTAATAAACGTAAATTTCCATAAAATATATATGCAATTAGATACTTGATTAAACAACGATTCTACACATATAATCATCATGTAATTCATACTCGTAATTAATATAGAAAAACTAAGTTGAAAATGGAAATCACACTATAACACGAGCATCTAAGTCTGCCACCCTAAACTTGAGTGAAACCGAAACCGGACTGACTTTAACTGACAACAACAGTTGGTCAAATGACGAAAAGATGGCATTAATAAAATTATTATGTTACAACAAATTTAATCGCCTACACTTCTACGCTCGACTTCTGCGAGTCCACCATCTCGCAGAAGCAGGTGGCGGGGGCTGAGAGAGAGAGGCTATATGCCACTCTCAACTTACCAACCCGCCGCCGTCGAGCAGGGGGCTGGGACCGGGATCTCGCCCGGATTCTGGCCCCCTAAGAGTTTCGGGTCCCCAACGCATGTGAGTGCGAGCGGGGACCCAAGAAGGTGCCGTGTCTCGCTCAGCACGCCCTTAGCGTTAGAGCATCCGGGGGATGGTAGACCGCGCTCCCCGACCCACGCTGGTTCTGACCCAGCGGGGTATTCCGCGGGAGGCTGACACGCGGTCCCATCTTGGCGGGCTTCGGAAAGCCGAGAGAGCCGGTGGCCGTATTCGCCGGCGGCTACCGGTTCGGCGTCCGGGGACGGAGCGACGGGAAAGAGTGCCGATGGCGTAACGCGTCGCGCCGTCCCTCCAAACCCCGTGCTGGGTTCTGGCCTCAGCGGACGCTGAGTGTGAGCGGTTGGAGGTTTTAGTGCGGTTCAACCCCCACATACCGGCCGGGATCCGGGGATTACCCCCAACTGAAAAAAAAAAAAAACACTTCTACGCAGTCTTTCTACGCTACACTGCATGTACCAAAAATCCATCGTAAGCGTATTTAAATTGTATCAAAGGGTTTGTCAAGATTTGGCTAAATCCCAGCTTGTGAACGCTTGTTCAACCTCCGCAAGCATGTCAATGTAGCATTATTGTCTGCATTACACAGATATGGGGAAGCATATAGGCCGGTCGTACACCTACAATAATCTTCCCACTACACACTGAAGGGGCTGATATGATAATATCGACTAAAATGTTTAAAATAATATACAAGGTGATTTTTAATGATGGTACCTAGTACCTACATAGTGAAGGTCATACGACCAGTTACAATATCATAACTAAAGAATATGGTGTTAATGCCACTTAGAATTATTTCGCTTTTACCCCTAGGTATATTTTTTTATTAAACATCGTAAATTCCTGATACCGGGTACTATTTCCAGAATTTTAGATGTTGGATGATGTGTTAGATAGTGGATATTAGATCCTGGACCTGGATGCTGCTAGATCTTTGTTCTGGATGTTTGATGCTCCAATGCTGGATTCTAGTATAACTTAGTACCGATTGCTGAAACCAACAACCATGTAGGATCCCAGATCCACCATGGCATAATACGACCTTGTCAAAAAGAAAGAGGAGCGGAGGCAAAATTACCGCTGGATAAATATCATGTGTTTATTATATAACAAGAAGGTACTTATTACCCTGGAAACACATTATCGACAATATCCAAAATATCAATTATCTATTGTCCTTGCCAAGCATAATATAATACGTCGTCTTTGTTTCCACACTCTTCTTCATTGCCCTTGGAGTTCAATCATAATAATATTATGAATATTATCTCGGAACATGTTGGTTAGCAAAGATTATTCGTAATTAACTGTTCTTTCGATTGGAATCATAAAAAAACAGGGTATTGTATTTTTTCCGATTTTGTTACTTCGATTTTCAGACAAACCAAACAATTTAGGAAAAATCTGTGAATGCATATTTAACATCATAAATGAAATAATGTCCTATCAGGAAGACATCCTACCTCTGATATTTAAGGTAGGTACTTCTCTTTCATGTCGCATAGTTTTGGTACACCCTGTATAATATAATACAGTAGGACCTCGATAACTCAAACCTCGGTAACTTAAAAACCTCTATAACTTCAAAAAATAATATGTTTGCTTCTTATCAGAGCCCTAAGATAGACTATTGATAACTTAAAACCTCTATAACTTAAAATATTTTGTGTTTCTTGGACTTTAAGTTATCGAGGTTTGACTGTATTATAAATCTGAAGAGTTTGTTTGTTTGAACGCGCTAATCTTAGGCACCACTGCACTGGTCCGTTTTGAAAAAATCTTTCAGTGTTGAATAGTCCATTTATCGAGGAAGCTATATTTTATCCCTCTGTGGAGGTCAACTAATGTCAAAATACATCTATTCTTTGGCTTGACAGACGTGATCACATGCGTTAAAAAGTTAGGTAATTTAATGCACAATACAACAGCACTGTAAAGTTAATCCAATCCAAAACAGTGTGAAATGAGAGCCAAGTTCAATATTATGATAAATGACTTCGACGATTATAACCTATAGGCAAACTAACAAAATTTTGGAAAAAAAATATATAAAAGATCTACGAATGTAATAAAATAAAATCCCCATTTATAAATAATTTATTTATTTTTGTAGATGGTATTTGGATCAAAACAAGCTAACCTACAAACTATAGGTAGGTAATAGATAGGTACAATACTTACTGAATTTTCACATAGATAACGTTCAAGAGGATAGTTACGTAGGAACGTAAACGTAGAATATTACAATATTTTTGACAAAATATCAAATCAACAGACTGCTATCTTTGAACAATAGCACAAAAAGTACCATTAAGATTTTTCTCAAATTAATTATAGGTACCTATATGAGTTTACAAAGAAACATCGGTTGATCCAGAAAACAAGTTTGTCCATTAGTAAGCTATGTTTTTAAAAATCGCTTCAAAAGTTGTTGTACTCGATTTTGACAAAACATGCACCCATAATTTTTCATAAAAAACAAGAATTATCCGAATCGGCCCACTCAAACTAGAAGCTATGCAGGGACAAACCTAAAATATATCCTACTTTTGGAAAGTCGGTTAAAAATACCTAAAATCTAGCGTTCTTCTGTTTCTGCTAAAAACAGTCGATATTTTTTACACATTAATATTCTACTATTTTAATTAGTTATATGACTATTTCATTTTAGGAAGGTATTATCCTCTACATCACCACATGGAAAAAAACATAATACTTTGTACTTACTTAGTAAAGTTCCTTAAACTATTTTGTGCCCATATAATATTCCAATAAATTAAGTATCCACATTATTAATAACACGATCATTATTAATTAACGTGACTAAAGATGGCGGATATAACAGCATCCAATCTGACAGTGATTAAACATAGATTAATTAATTTAAAGTTTACACATTTCTATTAACAAAAGCCGGAATTGTTTGCTAGGGGAAAGGCAAGATTAAATAAATTTAGTTACAAGTTTGAATATTAATTTACGGCGAAGTAAGAGTTCCAATTTATATTTATATCGAAGCTGAAGAGTTTGGTTAGGTAGTCCGTGATAAAAATTGAAAAAACAAATAAATAAATAATAAAAAAAAACAACGTTCAGGCACCAAAATATTATCATGTCCATAAGTTTCTTTTTACACATTCAATATAGATTCTTCTCTCTTCATTTCAGATTCAATAGGACATGCTATTAAATTTGTCAATACATAATGTTAGCAAGACATCGCTGCAAATTTTTAAGGAATCTGAATTTACTGAACTTTAAAAGCTTTTGACCGCTTTTTTAAATAATCTTATTCCAAAAGTTACACAAATTAATAGTAAAAATGCACATCCTGAAATAAATTAATTTATGTATCATTATATGTTTGGTTATTATGTAAAAGCCACCGGAACAGCAATAACGTCAGGAAGGTCACTGCGAAGAATCCGATCATAAACCGCAAATTCTTCTCTGACGTGTGGTCGCGCTCGCTAGCTCGCAGACGATCTATTAACCCGTTCTGTGAAAATGAAAAAGAACGTTTTTAACATCATTTTTAATTACAATTATTCGAACCTCTTGCGATATTACTTGGAAAAGGTTTGAATTCTTTGTATTTATTATATTTGAATTGAACTAGAGTAGTTATTTACTTTAATTCACTGTTCTAATCAGGAAAAATATTATGTGATACATTTGTTACTAAATTAGTATTTGGGAATAAAATAAATCAAAAGATGATTTAAAGCTAGATACTTTCTAAAAAATTATATTTTCAAAATCGTTAAAAAAGCTGTTGTTATATACTAAACTTGTGGGAAAAAAGATACAAAGATAAAGAAACATCTAAGTATCAGTTGGGTCGTTTGGGCCGGACCGGGAAACCGGACAGCAACTGTTGTCCGGATCCTGTACCGGCCGCAGCGCGTCGTAGCTATCAGGGTCATCCGCGGATACCGCACCGTCTCCTTTGAGGCGGCGTGCGTGCTGGCGGGGACGCCACCATGGGATCTGGAGGCGGAGGCGCTCGCCGACGACTATCGTTGGCGCTGCGACCTCCGTGCTCTGGGTGTGGTGCGTCCCATCAGAGCCGCGGTACGGGACCGGAAGGCCCAATCTCGACGGTCCGTGCTGGAGGCGTGGTCAAGACGCTTGGCCAACCCCAGCTGGGGTCTAAGGACCGTCGAGGCGATTCGCCCTGTCCTGGAGGACTGGGTGAGTCGTGGCGAGGGACGTCTCGTCTGGTGCAGGTGCTGACCGGGCATGGTTGCTTCGGGAAGTACCTGCACCGGATACAGGTCGAGCCGACGACGAGGTGCCATTATTGCACAAGCGACCTGGACACGGCAGAGCATACGCTCGCTGTCTGCCCCGCATGGGAGGAGCAGTGCCGTGTCCTGGTCGCACAAGTAGGGCAGGACTTGTCGTTGCCGGGCGTCGTGGCATCGATGCTCGGCGACGACGAGTCCTGGAAAGCTATGCTCGACTTCTGCGAGTCCACCATCTCGCAGAAGGAGGCGGCGGGGCGGGAGAGGGAGAGCTCTTCCCTCCCCGGCCAACCCCGTCGCCGCCGACGTCGAGCGGGGGGCCGGCCTCGGGAGTTGTCCCGGGATCTGGCCCCCTAAGAGTACCGGGTCCATCAACATCGGACCCGAGGGGTGCTGCGCTAGGCGTCAGCGCGCACCCTCCGTGCCATCTGTACGGGGGATGGCAAGCCGTGCTCCCCGACCCGGGCTGGCCCTGGGCCGGCCTGGGCCGAGGGAGACCCTACATCACACGGCCCCATCTTGGCGGGCTTTAATTGGCCCGTCCACCGAGTGAGCCGGTGGTCGTTTCACCGACGGCTGCCGGTTCGACGTCCGGGGGTGACGGGGCGATACGTAAGCGACAATCGCGAACGCGTCCTGTCACCCCTACCACATCGGATGTCGAGCGTGAGAGGCGGGAGGTTTTGGTGCGGTTCGACACCCACATACCCCACTCGCGGGGCGAGTGGAAGTCCGGCGATTTCCTCCCGTCCAAAAAAAAAAAAAAAAAAAGTATCAGTGGGGTAAGCATCGATCAAATAACGTGTGATCGAGGGGAGGTAGACAAAGCTATTTGGGTAAGCGGGGGGGGGGTTCGTCCATAAATTACATGAAAGGTGTTTTTTAAAATTTTTGATACCACCAGCGTACATACTTCAGGGATCCAACTCGACCCATCTCTATTACACGACTCACTCCAGGAGTCCTTCACGAATGATCCCAACACGATTGAATCACGAATGCATGAATCTCTACGAATGATTTTTTCAACAACTTTCCAACGCATTAAATAAAGATGGCTCTTAGACCCCACTCAAACTATGCGCTCTGCTATGTGACTAGTACAGTAAAAACTCTTAAAGGTTATTAGAAGCTTTTACAAATTCAATGATCATTAAATATCGCGAACCACGCGTAAAATCACTTGACAATAGTTAATACTAATGACTTCCGACTTTGTCTTTAACCACAAGTTTGTTTCCGGAAGTAGTTTCTAGGCTTTAAACAATAATAATTCTAATTAAATTAAATTAAGAGTTCTTCTTCAATTGCTTTCTCCGACATATATTTTTTGAGCATATTATGTATTTCTAAGTACCTACCTAAATTTTTTATAATGAATGTTAACGAGCCCAATCTTATTATAGCCAACTCGATATTGGTTTTCGTAACTGCAGCCATTACGAGAGCCCTTAATGACGCGATCGGAATTCGTAAAAATGTGACAAGAATATTATTCATTTTTAAACATTTCTCATGTCGTTCCCCATTTGTTTTTTAATGTTTTCATGGTGAAAACGTGTTTTGTGTACGGGAAATGAAAATATCCTTTGTTGACACAACTTATTTTTAGTCCGTACGTTTCCTTCCTCAAACAAACTCTTTTTCTAAACGTGTCCATCGGAGGTTCTTTATCTCTAGCAAACTTTTTATAATCTTTGTTTTTGTATTCTGTAATACTCTGGCTTTCTTTTCTCTAAGCCAATTTATCTACTTTATCTTATTCTTGTATTGTTATATTAGGTAGATATTGTACTTATGTGTGGGTTGGTGGACTAATGTTCATCTCGCAAGGACTAATTTAATAATTAAACTTCATTGATATAAAATCATCTTAGCATAAAATCATATAGTAACGTAGGTTAAAACAAAATTGCTTATTAGTCGGAATTAGACTAGATTGTAATAATTATAATAGTGTGCGTTATAAAATTACGTAAACTAGGAAATTACGTAAATTACGTGTCAGTGTCCCCTGACATTGCAGAGGTTCATGAGCGACGGTAACCACTTACTATCAGGTGGGCCGTTGGCTCGTCTGCCTACATGCCAATAAAAAAAAAAGGAAAACAAAAAAAAAAAACTTCTTAATAGTCAACTCACAAAGCATCTACTTTTTATCCATAATGAACTTTATTTTATAGTATTGGACTCGCGCAACTTCTTCTGCGTCACTTTCAATTAAAATGTAGCCTATGTTCTTTCTCAGGGTCAAAGATTGCCTATGCCAAATTTCATGAAAATCGATTGAGAGATTTAAATGGGACAGCGTAACAGATAGACAAACAGACAGACAGAAAGAGAGGCAGACAGAGCTACTTTTACTCGAGGCTAACCCTTAGGCAAGGGACCAAATTACGATAATACTTTTGTTTAAGATTTACGGCAGCTACCTTAATTTTAGTATACGAAAAGGGTTCTATATACAAACATGAACAGATGTCATGTAGGGGTCGTGGATCGATTTTAAGAACCTCCCCCTTAATCCGATTACACTTAGAGCTGTGAAAACTTTGAATAGGTATCAACTGAGATATAAGTATTTTAGTTAAAATTAATACGATTGAAACCTTTTAAAAGCTCTTGTTTCGTTGAGCTCTTGTTGAATATTTCATTATTCTCTTTTGATAAACACCTGAGAGTTGTTTGTTGCACACTAATGTATTTTAATTTGTATGGATGAAACAAACCAAAACAGTTTTGAATTGTGTGACAGACGAGTGTACATTGAATGGCCATGCGTGACTTCTATAACAAAAGATATTGTTGCTAACGTTATTGATGTTATGGATCGTATTGAAACGTTAGTACACTCATTATAGTCGTAAATGACCAGTACTGTTGAGATAAAACAAGTTTCCTTTTATTTACGTATGTCCAATATTTAGTTAGAAATACTAAATTTTGAATTAGTACCCATCCTCCATTAGATGCGATCCATGATCCAGGGTCCTCATGTAGTACGTCGGCGATTGCTGCTGCCGGCGCCGTGATGAGCTCCAGTGATGGTTCTCCGTCTGCCGCCTCAGCTGCCTCTCTAGCTAACGCTCCACATATACAATACACAGCTGCTATCTAAAAAACAGATAGTCGAATAAACAAGTGACATTTTTACAAAAAAAAAAGAAAATGACCAACAAACTCACATTATGTAATTAAATCATCAAAGTAAACAGTAGTGTTCCTGTTATAATTGCCTTAAAGTTTAGTGCACACATTATTTTGATGTAACTAAAGTATGATTTGATTTTATAGACCCTCTAGACACGACACTGCAAAGAATTTTTGCCGGATCGGAGTAAATTGCCAAACCTAATTTCACTGTTTGGTTGGGTTTTACGTACGCGACCAATGACATTCACGAAATATGTTTAATTTTTTTGAAATATATTTATAATCCAGTTTTTTTTTCAAGGCAGATAAGTTAAAATAGGTTCCTACTTCCTAGTAATAAAAAAAATCTAAAACTAAGAGGATGTGTTCAAGGTCCCTGCAGCATTGTGTATGCTTGCTTGATCATGTAGCTATTTGTTTATGTGTGAACTGAAGTACCCATGTGCGTTAGCAGATGTGGAAACTTAGTGAAAACTTTATGATTAAATATCCAAGGGTACCTCTCGGTGTTTGTTTAACAACAGTTTGAAACTGATAAACAGATTACCATAAGCACCTACTCACTCGTTAGTAACGGAGAGTACTTAAGTCTGTTTAGTTAATTGGTACATGGATAGTCGTTTACCTGCTTTCAAGTACGCAAACAGTTCTAAGATTTCTAATTTAATGTTCACTTTTTAGGTGTAATCCGAAAAGTTAAATTACTTAATCTTACGGCGCGGAAACATGAAATATTCATCAGAAGTTTGTGAAAAACCTGTTGAATGGGTTTTAAAAAGTTTGACACCTTAATTGAATGCATATTGGCGCTTAAAAAAAGGTTTTTTACATTTTCCTGGAATATAAAGTTTTCTTTGTGATACTGTGGCAATAATTTATTATTAGAATAATGTAGTCCATTATCTATTTCAATTTTGTAGTTAAAACAATAGGTGACTAGACACAAGTAGTTGACAGTTCCGGCTGGCGAAGATTTTTTTAGAAAAGGTGGCGTTTAAAATGAATAAAACATAAAATTACCTTTGACCAAGTAATGTTTTCCCTAGTAACGCGTCTGGCGAGTGCAAGTGCCAGTTCAGCAAGCGCAGTGTCTGACTTCAGCATAGCTGAAGGAGCCCTGGTGGCTTGGCGCGCGACGTGCCGAAACGCATCGGGTCGTTTCCTCTCCAGAGCTGCACAGAGTGCTCGCAGGCCTGACAGCACGCCTGTTTCTATATTACTATTAGCCTCTTCACCGCATTCAGTCTCTATCATTCTTTGTAGTCTCTTCATCACTATTTGCTGTAATGATGAAATAAAATCTTATTCTTTTGGGGATATGTGCTAGTGAAGACTGCTGATCCATGCTGAGACGTAGTTCAGTTGAGGAGCGGTAAGGCAGAATAAAACTGTCTACAGTTACCCAATAGTAAAGCAAATTGTTAAAACTTCCTATCACGTTATTAACATACCTAAATTATTTTCTGACACAAAGCTTAGAAATTTATCATGATTTAACAGAAGCTCACTATTATAATAAAGTTCTGAACTTGATAGTCTTAGACGTTTCTTAAATTACCTTTTTAACGCATGTAGTTGATCGTCGTATTTGTGTCTTAATATATTGAAGACAGAGTGCTCGACCCTGGCGGACTATCTGTGGTTTGACTTGCGTGTGGTTGGTGAGGCACCAGCCTATGGTGGCGGACAAGCGACGGGTCACAGCAGCCGCCGCCGCACTCGTCACCATGGTGCTGAAGCGACGCTTGGTGCGGTCGAGGGGAGAAAGCGAATGAGAGTGGGAAGTCCTTAAACCTGAATTGTAAAATGAAACTGTGTTAAACGACCAAATTTCGAAGTTTTTGATGGAGATATTAAAGTGAAGTTAGTTAATGATTAAGATGTTAAATATCTTTGTATATTTGCCTTTTTCTTCGAGTAATTATGTTTACTGTAAGACACGACCGCATTCAAAACGTAAAAATGCGAATGCTATTTTGCGAATTTCCTTGATAAACCTCTTTATTTGTTTGTTAAGCGAAAATGTAAAATACACTTGCTGTTCAGTTGGGAAATGACGATCAAATAAGGAAAATGCTTTAAATAATATTATTTTTTGTTCATTATAATGCGTGTATGTCTATTTGTGAGATGTTTATTTTTCATATTTACTTTAAGATAAAAATCGGTTGAGAGGTTTAAGTGGGAAAGCGTAACAGACAGACAGACAGAGTTACTTTCGCACTTATAATATGTATATTATAGTAGGGAATAGGTATATAGGGATATAGCTGGTATAAAATCCAGATCATAATAAGCGAATATCTATTTCATTTAACAATAAAGTTAAGTAGCTTGCTAAAGACTAAAATGTACCTTCCTACCTAACTAAAATGTACCTATTTTCGGGATGAATAACTAGCAACTCAAATAAGCGTAAGGTCTCAGGTTTTTCTCAGGTTTGCTAATTTCTTAGACACGAGATGTTGATCACATTAGCTTCTCCAATATTCTCCATATCATCGGTGAATGCGACGCCGACTTTACCCTTAACACAAGATAAAGCTCATTGTATAAAATACCAGGTAATTGGTCGGACACTCCGGGCAGTGCTGTCAGAGGAGTGCTGAGTTTCCGCCTCACCCGCACCGTGGTCGGTACGAACACGTCATCTTCTTCGCCATCTGGTGGAGTCACGTGTATAGCGATGTTGTTGTTCTCTTGAGCCTGAACTCCTTTCATCTTCCATCTTGCTTGCACCACTGGATCTATCTGTAGAATCTGTGCACAAAGGAAAGCATTAGCCATATTTACCTACAACAAGAAACTCATAAGAAGATTTGATGATCATTATTATTGCTGTTTGTAAATACTTTTTAAATTTTGTTAATAGCTATTATGATATCCAATAGGTATAGTCCAACAGGTCATAGCTATAATGGAAGATACCGCATTACTGCAAGATTGATAGATAGCGGAGAATATAGTAACAATAAAAATCTTCAAATATAAAACCAATATGGACTTCGTGAAGTACAGTTGTTCTAATACCTAATAGTATAGGTACGTGGGTTTTGTAATATTCAAAATCAGTAATCAAACATAAGGAATATTATATAATAAATAAGTGCTTTGTGTTTATTATTGGTAACGAATTAGTCGTTAATTGGAAATTCTCTTGAATACCGAATCCTTTCGATTTTCGATGTTCTCAGAACGTCGCTTTACAATTTCAGAGAAATATTAATATCTTTTAGTCAATACCCGTGAACAAAAGTACCTAAATAATTATCTAAAAGTCAATTGCCTGGAAATGATTTGATTTCGAACAAATACTGTCTCAAGTAACGAGTCTTTGAAGGAGTTTTATTTCACTTTAACTTTAACAAACACTAAGAATATGAATCTGAATCTAAATTTCTATTAGGTTTATCTTTATAACGAACTGTACAGTTATTAATTAAATAAAGTTTGTATTCTTGAATGTAAAGATAGTAAAAACTATGAAAATAATAATAAATTGTCTGCAATAACAGTCTGAATCTAAACTTATTCATTTCATAAAATTAAAGGTTTTAAGGGTTTTCAAGAGGTTTAAAATTTCATCTACTTTAAGTAAGTGTCGAACACATTAAAATGCTTTGTTTTCTAAATGTAATTCATTTTTGAGGCAGCCGAAAGCTTTAATGATTAAACTTGCTATTACATTAATGAGGCCTTTTGGGTTATTAATATTCATTAATTTTATAGATGTTGAGTTTATCGCACTTCCAGGGTATTTAACAAAGTGTGTGGGCAGTAAGTATCGTGTAACAACTGAAGACGTTATAAATACCTTAGATATTATTCACGGGGAAATTACTTCAAGCTTAAGTTATGTAGTACCTGATATTCTGATGGAACTATGTGTATGATTTTATATAAAAGTATGTATGAAAAATATGTCGTATAGGTAAATGAAATAAATGTATAGGTAAGTAGATAAACATCAAAGTATTCTTTAATACTAAAATAGCGTAGTTTTTCTAAGTGATTACAATATTATAATATATTATAATACTAAGTAGGTACTTATACAACATAAAAAGTAAAATAACGATGTAGTACTGAAGTTCTTAGTGGTATAACGAACACACTGAACGTTAAGTAGGTAAACCTACATATAACATTCTCTCTAATACTAATTCTCAAAACTCAAACCAGTAACGATCCCTAAATGTTTTTTTATTGTAATTTAAAAATAAATCTAAAAATAAATTTTATAATGAACTAAAATATTCATCTCAAACAAATTTCGAATCAAGAGCAAGTAGAGGATCTTTAGTTTGAAACGTGACAGAAACTTTGCGATATCCAATTAAAGTGCAGCGTAACTTTGGAACTTACACGCTTGTTTCAAATACCACTTCTTGAGCTGAGTCTCGAGTGTGTAGTGGGACTGGTGTGGTTGAACTTTTAGTTTTAAACATTTTTCTTACTCTTGATTAAGATTGGAACGTTCATGCTTTGATTGAAAGAGGTCATTTTAAATTATACACGTACAAAATGACTCAATTTGTAGTTCTTTTAAATTATATGTTAGGTGGCAAATGTCAACCCGTGTTATTTTTTTGGTGTTTCCATTTTTGTACCCCGATTTTTATTTAATTTCAATTTCACTCACTGCTTCATGTTAAAAGAAATGTTTGAGTTATTTTTATATTCAAATTTCATAATAAATAATCACGTATATTTTATAAGTGTAAATCTCGTACCCTATCGATTTTTTTACAAGAAGTCTGTTCAAAGTCTCATTAAAGTTTCGCCATTACAGTTTGTAATACAAGGTAGGTATATTTCAATTATTTGTTTCAGCTGTAAGCAGCGCTTCAAGCGTTGTTATTTGTTTTTTAATTAACATAGACAACAACAAACTTACTATACATAAATTAAAAATAATGTTAAAATAAAACGCTTTATTGCTAAATAATGTAAATTTAAGTTTGGAACATATTTTACGTCTGAAATCCCACTGGCCCATTTACACGTGCAGAGTTATCCGACGGATCGATCCGTGACGGACCAATCATACAGATTTATCTGTGTGTGTAGACGTAGGGTCGGATCGCGGAGAAAACCGTTAGAAGAATACGTCGGTTTTGCTCGCGGACGGATCCGTCGGATAAATCTGCACGTGTAAAAGGGCCATATATACTTAGACCTAATATGGTCAATTGTGTACTAAAACCCCAGTTGTTGATTACTATTATAAGTTATTGTAAACGTATATCCATGATACTGAATTGACAGTGCATACTGTAGTTGTAGTATCTATCCTGCCAAGAAGTCTTTGAACCTCGTTTTGTAATTTAAAATTATAGAGGTAATTTCAAAATGTTTAGAACGTAGCTAGATTTTAGGTATAGTTCACGAACCCTTTTGAAGTCAATGAAGTCAAAGGAATAGCAGAAATGCCATCCAATATCCATTTACCTACGAAATAACTTAAACGAAAAATAAAAGGTAGGTAATACTTATTTTGATTACAATTCCTAATTGTAAGAAACAACTTCATTTCACAATATTACTATACATATTCGTTATTAATACTTTGCATTAAAATGCGATTCGAGAGGCAAAAATAAATCTTGTTGACAATCTAATTTCAATAAGCGATGGGAATGAAGAGTTTGCGACTACGTAAAAAATATTTGAACAATTCACGGCGATAACGTGACTAGCTAAGCGTGAGATATTTAAATTGAATTTGTCTGCCAGTCTGCCTTCAATATGGATTGTAGTCTGGATCAACATTATATTCGTGTAGGCTCATCTTTTGTCGCGTCTATTAATTTTAGTGCTTTCAGAATGTTACACTTTATGAAAAAATACGAGCCACATAAATATAAACTTAGGAATCAGTTTCTATATAAATTTCCAATTTGCATTTATGGAACGATCCCCATAAATTTTCGCTTAGGGCTAGACACTGACTTACGAGTAAATGCCATTTTAACGTGAGGACTTGGTGCTACAGAGAAAGGAGAGATGAATACGATGTTTTCATCATGGCTTTTGACCTGTTATAATAATATTTAACTTGTAATTAATTAAATTATATAATAATGCAAATAAATATATTTTTTAAGTAAGTGGTGGTGTTTTACCAACAAATAATTTTTAAGTTAAAATATGAAAATGATTTAAAAAAGTAATAAAAACGATGTAGTAGTATTCAACTGTATTTTATTTACATTTTCAGCTCTGTAAACTAAGAGGCTCCAAATGTTTTTATTCATTATACTGAAACTCGTCAATTATTAGTATTAAGTAAAATGAAAAGAAAATTGACAAACACAGGATAAAAAGATCTTGGCCTGTCTGTCTCGTAGGTATTTTTTGATTTATTAATAGATGTATTGGCTTTATACTGATGTTTATTTGAAAAGGTATATTTGTAGATAAATAAGTTTTCTTAAATATAAAATACTTACATATTGTTTTGCTGTGAAGTATCTCTATTCTGTCCTTTATATGTTTACAGATCATCTGGGACATTTTTAATGCTTGCGATTCAGGAATAGTACACTCGTATAAATTAAAAAAGTGTATTCATTCAAAGTTCGTGTGAATGGATATGACGATATACGGAAAGTTGTACTTACTCTTTACAGTTGTATAAGTTATAAATCATAATATTAAGTTATTGGTTTTATTGGTACTCTGCTAGTGACTTCGTTGAGTAACGTCTACTGGGATCAACAGTATGTAAAGTTTAATTTACTTTATTTGATAGAAACTGCTGAAGCAATTATTCATTTCAAATCTCATTTGTGGAATGATACGTCAACTTGCTCTGAAAACATCGAAATAGAATCGTGCGAGAAGCAAGGTAGTATGATATTGCGACATTTTGTCCCGCGGGACATCAGGCTGACGTAGTAGGATTGGCCGACAACTGAACTGAAACACGATTGTTGATCCTTTCAGCTTTTCGTAACCCAGCTTGTTTGTGTTTTATTTAGATATGTATAGGCTTCCTTTAATTAAATATATCAAGTCCCCAAAACCAGAAACATGTACCTAAGTAGTCTTAAATTAAGCAAAATAATTTTTCCAACGACAATTCCATATTATTAGAATGTATTACATACCTGATCCTGATAATAAATGCCTATATATTCATTTCACCTAGGTCTACCTATAATTTGAAAATCTTGTGAAAGATCTATTAGTTCTAAATATAGCTCACCGATAAATTAGTCGGTGGTCTGTTGCTTCTATTAAAATTGGCAGGCATGAAACCAAAATTCAATGTCACACGATATTCTGGTAGATTTTATCGAGTAGGTACACGGAGCCGGCGACGCATAAACATCTCTTCATTGAAGTAGGTATATTTGGTTTTCGAAGCAACGCCAGTTGTACGCTTCGGGCTGTCTCTGAGATAAATTCGGTGTAGAGCCAAGGCTCGATTAAATTTACTAATATTTTTTTGTAAATAAGATATTATAGCGTTATCCATTAGGAAGTACAAAATAATTATAATTATAATATTGAGTTCGCCATAATCTAATATAATATATTATAAAGGCGAAAGTTTGTAAGTATGGATGTATGTTTGTTACTCTTTCACGTAAAAACTACTGAATGGATTTGAATGAAACTTTACCACAATATAGCTTATACATCAGAATAACACATAGGCTACAATTTTTGAACCCCTTTGTAACGCAGACGAACTGTTATTATTGACACAAACCGGAATAGTTAAGTTATGATATAATCTGGATTTAGATAGTGTCAAATAATCTACAAGCAATAGTTATAGAAAAAAACCTTACAATTAAAGTTTTAATTCATTACAAAGAAGTTAAATACTCGGTCAGATGTACCTAAATGGGATCAAGTTCAGTGTTGTAAAAGTTATTGTTACTGTTCTAACTAAAATAAATGAATTATAAATGAAGTAATATACGCAATATTCGGTAAATTTGGTTGGTAAGTAAAAAAGGAGGTGATTTCTTCGAAACCTGTTAAAATCCCCATCAATCTCTGGTACATATTTATGGATAAACTCAATTTCATAGACAAGATTTTATGACTAAAAGTATTTTAGTCGCCCTCTGTAATCAACCGATAATGAAAAAGCTGTTGACTAGAAGTATTTTACATTCTATAAATACTTTACCTTAAACAAAGTAAATCACGCGAAAATATATTATAAGATCAGGCTATGAAACGATAGATTTGGGTAACGAGAAATGTCACGATAGGCTGGCTCCGAAATTGAATAAATTCCTATGATTATTCTGTATCTAGTTAATCCAGGGATGAAACATTCAAGCGTTCTTACTCGCGTGCCTAAGTAACTTCACTCGAAATAATAATAGATGTGTACCCTCGATGTAATATGCAAATTTTAATTTTATTAATAAACTCGGATCATAATTTTATCCTTCGGTCACGTTACAGAATTAGTTATATAGGTCTTTGAGATATTAATGCAATATTTAGTGGGAATTTATTTATTGTTTTTTTTTACTCTACCTAGCAGACATAATTATGATCTCACCAATTACTTTTAACCAAAACTTGGTTATTGATATCTAGTTATGTCTACAATAGTCTAAGTACCGTTTACTACATCCCACAAACCAAAAATATGAAATTTTAAAATTCATACTACTACTAAATGTTCCTTTCTCCATAGCTTTACGTTCCTAAGTGGATATTATTAAAATTTAGTTTAGGTAAATAATAAGATTTGACGATTCCAACTGGCCACGTCTCACGCTCATTTCTCAGGTAAAGAAAACAAAATTAAAACCAATCCATTTAAAGTACGCTCAAAGAGATACTTTGTAATTTCGTTAAACAACAAATCTGAGTTACAAATTAAGCGAAGAGTATCAAAAGTTTACCTTCGTGTGAAAATGTAACTTGATTCTTATTGTTAACTCCGATAGCATAATGTTGTTATAAATTATAATAGCGAAGAATATTTTTTGGAGTTCTTATGGTTTTGATTAGGTATTATATATATATTATTTTTAATTGATTAATATTTAAGCAATACTTTCTTTTTTACCCTTATATTACTTTTATAACTCAACACCATCTTCCAATGACAACTCAAATTGAACTGATTATTTTAGTTATTACGAAAGTGTTGCAAATCAAGACTAATTAAAAGTAAACATTTATTTTTTTAAATGAAAAACGTTTTATATACAGGCTTTTAAGATCAAGGATATCATGCAGGAGTAAAGTGGTAGCTAAGACAAATAAAACGAGCTTAAACACGACGGGTCTATCTTGTTTAGTACCTACTGGAGTTCCTGTAGTTACCTTCCGAATTCATCATCAGATCAGCTCCAGATCGTAAGATTCTGTCCAAACTCCCATACATACACGTATACATCGCTCAAAGGTACACAGTTACAACCAGTGCAAGTAAGTATAAAGCTTGTAAAAAGTAGAACGAACGACGAAAAATTAATAAAGATCTGAATTAAATATGTATTTTAATATTTTCTAATGACCTAGAAAACAAAAATATCCTAAACTTTACTTATTGAAAAGTTGAAGGAAATAATAATAATGCTTACAATTCCGCATGACGAGAACCTTGTGAAGGCAGAAAAAGAAAAACAGCTGAAATATTTGGACTTGGCCTACGAGGAGACCGACATGTGGCGTGTTGAATCGACCATCATTGTTCCGATCGTTGTATCTGTGCACGGTCTAATAGCGAAAAGCTTCGACCATCATCTTGAGAAGCTTTTGCTCCCCGGCTGGGTAAAGGGCTTGATTCAGAAGGCGGTCGTTCGTGACACGACACGTATTGTGAGAAGATTCCTCTCTCTTGAGCCCTGACCACTGATGGCTTGGGTCTAAACCACGTCTTCAGTGGCCCTCTGTTTTTAAAAAATGAGCAAAAAAAATTAATATGGAAAAATAATACTTAAGCTTAGCAGTAAGTAACTGTAACAGTCATAGTTCGGGTTGAAAATATTCGAAATTCGAAATAGGTGATTCGGATACCTTAGGAGGTGCTTTGTCTCTGGACCTCCGCTTATCCATACTTCCTGGAACACCCTGTATAGTAATAATACTTTAACTTTCCAAAAGCAATCAACAGAGATTGTTTGATAAATTATTGTAGACAAGAGTACACTGAATACATTGAGTTTAATTATACATTTGCAACTTTGGAAGTAAATATCGCGGTTTTACTGAAATTAATAAGGTTGTGGTACTTACCTATTTTACTTTATGGCTAAATGGATATTTCAAACTGAGTTGTTATCCTTTTATTGTAAAAAAACATAGGTATGGTATTGCAGTAGTATGGTTCTCATATAATACTATTTATACAGTTATATAAAGTAAAGTAACTAAATTAAGTAGAGTATTGTGATTACTATTTGAATGAACTTCACGAGAAATGGCTATTTATTTGATATACCTATAATTATATTCTTGAAATATGCAGTAAGTGGTTATCTGTGAAATGGCTGGACGAATTTTGACGGTACTTTTATACGCAATTATTATTTTTAGCTGGGCCAGCTAGTAGTCACATAAACCTGCTAGAAAACTACACTCGGATATTAACAGAGCTAATTTTCATCGCCTTTGAGGTCATAATTCGGCCAGAATAAATTATCATGATATTAGTACATTAATTGCTAATAAAACGAAAGAAATCTTATTTATATTCCTTGACTGTACTAACCTCCTACACGTAACTTTATTATCATTATTATAATTAAGTAATCTCGTAATAGTTCTTAGTGCTGACGAGTTACTTTTACTTCGTTAAACAGTTCAGTTTGTTTTCATACCTATAATATGGGAAATTATGTTTGGCTTCGTTAAAATGCATTTTGTTGTAATTCACCTTTAGGTTGTTAGGTTAAATTCTGCTAGTACATAAATAAAAAGAAAATCAATGTATTTAGCTTTCATTCAATATCGCGATAGCGATAAACGGGTTTTGCCCACCTCTCACTCCCACCACTGTAACTCCTGTGTAGCCAGGATCCACAGCGGCGACCATCGTAATGACTCTGAGCAGTGAAGCCCAGGAACCCGAGGGAAAGCTAACTTGTCTTGGGCCACGCAACGAATTTAATCAGAAGATAATAGAAGGAGTAGGAAAACATGAGTTTCGACTTCCCTTCTCGCAAAGCGGGAGACAATAAAATAAGATTGAAAAAGCATTACGCCAGAATTGAGAAAAGCACCACGGACATTGATTTTATTAAATTGATTGGACCTATGCGGTGAGCTGTTGTACTATTTTGGATGCCAATAGTAGTTATGGCAAAAACGTCTGAATGCACGAAAATTTGCTACAAGATCTGTGTAATAAACGACTTTAGACTCAACGTGTAAGTAGTTTAACATAGTGACGCGTTTCATATGCCATAGATTGCACTCCCAGAGGATGTGATGGGCTGTCTGTTCATACTTGTATTGATCAGTTGAACAATCGCAAAACGGTGAATCTACTAATTTAAAAGAAAATAACTAAGTATCTTAGTAATTTATAACTTACTAGCGATAGCGATAAATGAATTTTTAAAAACTTAAAGGATTTTAGTCCTACTTTTAGAATAACAGAATACAATAGATGAACTTTTTAGCTAGACCATCCCAAAACAAGCTTAGTCTGTGTTGTTGAAAACAAATTTACTTAAGAAAAACTTTGAGCAATCGATTACCTTTCTAAGTTTTTAAAGTAAAACAGTCATTCATGGTTAAGATAATTGATAATTGTCTTGGTAGATACGAAAAGTTGGTTTAAAACAATAAATAAGTGATTTTATTATAATTTCAGACGATTGGAGTCGTATTTAATTAATCAGAATTCTACTGAAATTGAAATAAAACTTTTCTTATGCAAAGTAGGTAAGTAATGAATACAGTAATATTATTCTGTCGACTAAAAATAACGCAATTTCCAAGTCAGTAGTTTACGGGTCGTTAGCTCTTTTACAGTAAGTTTGTTATTGACGTCAGTGAAGATATACCTACCTAATATTACACAACGACATATTATGTAGGTGTGTGATAGCGAAGTCCTATGGACATTGAAAACACTTCAGAATAAAAGTAAGAAAAAATAATAGAATAGAAGTTAGCATAAAAGGGGATTAGAAAAAAAAACTATTTTTTAGGAAAGTTAAGCAGATTAACGTTACAGATAGAACGCATATCTCTCTTTTTAAAATACTGCAGAGTTTGACATACTTAATTAAAATTCTGTTTACGGGTTGGATTAACGTTGCCGGCCGAGCACGGGTTACCATATTTACGAGAGGTTGAATGAGTGAGGTCGTGGTTTCAAAAATTTGTTACGCTTTACTTTGCAGCTAAAATGGATTAGATATTAAACTTTTTTGCAGAGTTAAATGGAATGACCAAATGACTGTTGAGTTTTCGCATTATATTTTAAACAGGGTGAAGTCTTCTAAATAAAAGAGGGTTCTCACTAGTGCCCGACCGAAACTGGTTTTTTGGCCGAAACCGAAACCGAAACCGAACCTTCGGCTTGGCTCTTAGTTTCGGCCGAAACCGAAACCGAAACCGAAACTCGCAAATTACAAAGAAAAAGTTTTATTTTGAAGATGTCCTTGACTTAAGTGCATATTATCATTTCTTCCCAAAATTTATTCTTCATTAAAAAATGAGGTCATCAAAAAATTGTGTCACACGTAAGGGAAACGGGGAGGGGGAGGGTATTTCAAAATGTGACTAAGTCTGTCAAGGGGTAGAATATTTTTAGCACCATCTGAGTTTTTCAAAACATGACAAGTTGTAACAATAGCGAGGAAAGAGGTTTTCAAAAATGTGATCAAGTATGACGAGGGAGAGAGAAAATGTAACCTAGTGTGACAAAGGTTTGGAAAGGGTGTGTTAAAAATGCCCTCTTCTTCTGAGGAGACCTGAGCCCAACAGTGGGCAGTAATGGGTTGGTACGGGGGGGGGGGTGTTAAAAATAAGACCAATTGTGACAAAGGGAGGGAGTGGTATCTAAAAAATACGGTACCTAATCGACGATAGTCTGCTTGTTTGGCGGGCTATCCGGAGTATTGTGAGGGTGTCGCGACGGGGACGTGACACCCTCGCGCTGAATACCCACTGGGTCAGAACCAACCTAGGTAAGGTAGTGCGGTTTACCATTCCCCGGTTGCTCTTACGAAATGTGCGTTGAGCTCTGGTACAACACCCTCTCGCGTCTTCGTACACCCCGGTATTCTTAGGGGACCAGATCTCGGGGCAGATCCCGAACCTGTTCCCTCTCCCGACGACGGCACGTTCATGCGCGAAGAGAAGAGCTTACATGTCTTACTTACACGCTTCCTTCTGCGAGATGGTGGACTTGTACTCGCACTTAAAAAGCAGAAGTTATTATATACCATAATTTAAAAGATTTTTATTAAATCTCGTTTGAAAAAGGTCAAATTATAGCCCACGAGCAAGACCTAGAATTCTTGAGATTGGGTTCATCGACTTTCCAAACAACTCACCATTGTATGAAATCAAATGGAAGTAACCGAGATCACTCTCCCAGAGGTGGAAACAGGACTCCGTGTCAGACCTGAGCCTGAGAGTCAAACTAAATTCTTTCCAAACGGAGACCTGCTCTAGAGTTTTTCCAATTTGGACATAAGTTTTAATCGACTATACTGAACCCAATTGCGAAGAGTGGTGGCCGGTATAAGTCGCATCCCCAGTGCTGTTTTCATAAATATGCATACCATGCAATGGTTGTTATTGATCAAGCAAGCTCAAGCGTAAGGGGGAGCACCGTGCCTTATGGAACGCCAGTGTTAATATTCATGGTATCGGTTTGCAACGACTGCCCAAAATATATGACCAGTTGTGACAAGGAAGAAGGGGTCAAAAATCATGAAATGTGTCGACGTAGTTTGTGAATAACCCTGAGCAACATTAATTCTGTAGTAATAAATTGTATATGACTCTTATTTTAGAATATTAGATGCTTAAAATCTTCATTTCAGAACCATATTTATCCGTTATAACTCTGTTATCAAAAGTTTCGGTTTAGCCGAAACTTTCGGCCGTTTTTTGGCCGAAACCGAAACTAAGGCCGAAACTCGAATTTTGGCCGAAACTGGCCGAAACCGAAACCGAAACCGAAACTTTCGGTCGGGCACTAGTTCTCACATTCAAGGCTCGATTCCGGCTGGTTCTGAATTCTGTTAAAGTTATGTTACTAGGGCTAACTTATCTTTTTTGTCATTTTTATATATTTATTTTTTAATATTACAAAGAAACTTACAGCTAACATATTTTGCCTAATCACTTTTTATAATAACGACAATAAAAATATTAAATCAAGCTACATGCCTGATATTATTAGCCATTAGATAATTAATGCAATTTTGAAAACGTGTTGGTTCATAAATAAATATAAAAGCATGAATATGGAATACTAGCTGACCCGCGCAACTTCGTCTGCGTTACAAAGGGATTCAAACAGTACTCGCAATGCCGTCGCGTTATTATTTGCTGCGGCCCGAAGTGCATCCACATATTCATTGCGTTTTATACTTGTGATAACTTCTAAACGGAAAGTCCGATTGGAATGAAACAAAAAGTAATTTACTTCTACATTAATTCTCTTGATAACATAATACTTAATTTGGATAAGGGTTAATATAACGATACTCATTTAACGTTAAATTCAATCTTGGGAAGAAATACTATATTTCATAATCATAAAAACGGTTATTGTGACTAAACTATTATAGTTAGATACATGCATTGTTGGTCTTAATAAGACCTAAAAACCCGTAGTCCATCATTTTGTTCTATTGTCAATAGTTTTTGCAGCGTACGCACAAATAGGTTTTCGATTTTTCACCTTGTGTTACATATTCGATATTTTCATACGGATCCCTAATTTTTTTGAAAATAAAAAATAGCCTATAACCTTCCTCGATAAATGGACTTTCCAACAGATTTTTTGAGAGAAACTTTTTGAAAGAAATTTTGCAATTGGACCAGTAGTTCCTGAGATTAGCGCGTTCAAACAAACAAACAAACAAACCAACTCTTCAGCTTTATAATATTAGTATAGATATAGAAAACAATGGTACCTAATTCTAAATAAAATAAATTGAGATTGATCAGAGGGAAAATATTGATATGTCTTAGTCAATTCCCAAGAGTATTTTCCGTGAAAAAAACGCCATACAATACAAAGAGTCGGTAAAGTCTCTCCGAAGGGTCGGAGTATTCAAATGATCTCACGGATTTGGGTTTATCAACAATCCCAGCGATTCCTTACTGAATAGACCGTACTATTGTCATTATCAATTCGACATCGTGTGTAAATTCCTATGTTATATATTGTATCATTATTGTTATTGAAGATACTGCTTATAATATCAAAATGAACCAATCGTCAATCGACTCATATACTTAAAAAAATCAAATTTTGTTATTGCTATGATCAAGAGTTTTTGATTGATTCTCCAAAGTATCTCTTACAGTTGTAAGCTAAACAGCCTATGGGTTCTTTTCAAATTTGTGGCGCCGATTGATTTATTTTTCACTTTTTTAAAAAAGTTTTATTTTCGGACTTTTTTTGATGTAATTCTATTGACATTATCATAATTATAGGGAATTTATGGAAGGGAACGAGATTTAGACAAAAAAGAATGAAATACAGCGTTTCAAAAAAATGCTCTCACAGGTTAAAGTGAAAGTATGCAGGTAAATGAGAAAACCTTATTAGAATACATAGAAACATACTATTTTCTGAAAGAATAAACAATGTAATCGTAAAAGTCATCGCTTAGTATACAGGTTGTTGTGTTAACAATGGAATTTCGGGACGTTTTTCGCTATTTACCTGCAATTTCTTCAAATTGAGAAGTTTAAAGAAAGAAAAAATAATAATTTCAGTTACTTTTGGTAGCACTCCTGAATACCTTTTTATTATTATCATCATTATTTTTTTATAGACGTTCACTGTTGGACATATGCTTCCCTTAAATTTCACCATAACGACTGATCTTGCCCCATTTTGTGCCCAACCAACTCCAAGATTTTCCGGCTCCATTCAGCATCAGCTGCCACACTACCACTTCAGAGTTAGGATCTTAATGTTATAAACTTATTCAAATACTTGCGGTTTTCTTCATATTATTTCAATTGTTTTGATTCTTCAGCAGATCTTTTAATTTCTGATGCGATCTCGCAGTTAAACTAGAAGCTTAACCCATTCCATTGCATTCCATTCCATTTTAGAGTGACTCGAAGCCACTCGGTTAGATTCAGTGTGAGCGTGAAGTCTTACGTAATATGTAAGTCATCACTGTGAACACACATTAGTCTTGAATTGCGGTATTGAATTTAAAAAAATCCCAAACGAGTGAGAACAGATAAGAAGGAAACAAAAAGGCGACATAAACATTTCAAATGAGTTTCTTCTTTTCCTCGTTATTTTAAGGCCCACTTCCAAATAAATTTTGTTGATATCATTGAGTACTGAGAGAGAGAGAGAGATTATGCCTGGCCATTGTAGAGAACTTAAAGCACAAGTTCACCAAATTGACAACAACATCCGCAAATCAATATTGAAATTTAAACTCGCTGTTTATTTTGATGTAACATTACCTTATCTCACGCTTTACGCGGATTGGTTTTGGGTCTAACTCTGAAAGTAGATTGACATGGTGGCTTTTTCGTACAGACACTTTGCCTTATTAGCTTAGCACTGTTGAAGGTACTGCAATACAGCCCAACCTTCGACCTAATCAAGACCTTTTCGTAGTTTTCAAAACTATATAAAGTGGCAAGTCCTCGATCTACTGTATGATGTATTGCAGCGTATGAGTTTTATCTACGACAATATAGTCTTTTTAGAAACCAGCTTGATAGAACTAGATATCGTCAACCGTGAATGTGAGACGATTCTTAGGACGCTAGAAAACATAGCTTCAAGACATGGCTCAGAAGCCTAATGGGTGTACGTCAGTGTTCAGAAGGGTATTATCACCCTATTTCAGACATAATACGACTGAAATTCTTTTCCTGCTTTGCTTTCAGCATTATACTGACACTGGAGTTTCAGAGGTAGTCCATTTCAGACAGGGTTAATTTTGTACACAATGTATGAGGAATACATACAAATTCATTTGGGTACTACTATAATCTTTGATAACAATAAGTACATAATAAAGAACAAGAAAACTATTGTCATCAGGACTAAAGTAACTCAAAATATCAAGCTATAGCCACAGAGTATTAAAGACACTCTTCATTTAGATAACTGGATTTTGTTGATTCTCCTTCTAGTTCTCTTATAAATATTATAAATTTATTGTTTTTCTACATTTCTTCTTAGAAGTTAAAGCAGAAGTAGGTCAAACATTACCTTAAAAGTTTAAGTGGGTATGATTAGTTCCATAGCTTTAGCTATCTTTTTAGTTTTATTAATGCAAATTTTAGTATTTGTTCTAGATATTGAAGCCTAATTATATCTTTATTCCCTTAGTAACAATGTTTTTTTTCTATAATTAAGAGGAAAATAACTTTAACCTGGCAAAGATCTCTTTAACCTGTGCATTTTAACAGGAGAAAGAGAGACAGGTTAATGAGAAAACGTGGGAAAATATTGAATAACATTTAAATGGGTCGGTTGTTTAATATACTACTTAAGGGATCATAAATAGATACTAAATGTCACATTTCTACGTATGAATTGTTAAATATTTCCATACACAAACTAAAAAAAAATGCGCCAGGACATAGATAACATACCGGTTACAAAATCCGATTTTGATGTCTGGATGTATATGGTAGGAAAACGGTCAGGATTATAGCACTTCTTTCTTTACAAACGTTTAACTAGATACTGTAACTATATTTTGCACTGAAACGGGATATCATAAACATAATAGTTTTATCATAAAATTCATTAGTTTGCGAGAACAGAAAATAGAGAAAAAGTCCCCGGACAAAATTTGATCATGAATAGCTCCAAAACTATTTAAACTTACAAGCCGTACTCAAAACAGTCTAAACTATCATGTTATCAAGAGTTGAATTTATTTTTTTTAACTGCCTATTGGAAGTATTGATTTTTTTATTTCAGTTCAAAGTCAGACACATAGCGTTCGGACACGACAAGTTACTGAGAAAACGACCTTACAATGTTGTTTTGTACAAAACCTATCACTTTAAACTTCTTGTTATTACCAGGCCTCCCTTAGAAAAGTCTCTTTAAATACAATCACGCTCAGAACTGTACGAGCTACCTTAAAAAAAATTGTAATATCGACCAAAAACTGCCTGACAGGTTACGGCGCCACAAATATGAAAAATGGTCCTATACGTATTACTGTTTTGTTATATATCTTAAACTGTATAATATGGGTGGGCCAATCTAACGTTTGCTCAAATGTCATTCAATATGTGTTCATAATTTAGTTAAAGGTTTGACATTTACGAAATGGGACGTTTTCGGTTCGCCCAATAGGCAGAAGATCGTTTGGCCGAAGATGAGCATTTTTACCGAAAAATCGTCTTTTCAGATGAAGCCCATTTTCACCTCGGAGGCTATGTCAATAAGCAAAATTGTCGCATCTGGGGGTCGGAAAATCCACACGTCACCATTGAGAAGCCAATGCACCCACAAAGAGGGTTTGGTATGGGTTTTGGTCCGGCGGCATCATTGGGCCATTTTTCTTCGAAAATGAGCAAGGAGCCGCCGTTACAGTCAATGGCGAGTGTTACCGTGCCATGCTCAACGAATTTTTGTTTCCAAAAGTTGAAGAGTATGACATGGACGACATTTGATTTCAACAGGATGGCGCAACATGCCACACAGCCAACATGACAGTCGAACTTTTGGAAAATGCAAACTTTAGGTATATGGCCCACCCCTATATTGATTTAAATGCCATTTTATAATATGTTTTCAAAAAAATGATAAAATAACACAACTCTAAGAATACAATTTACTAAAATAGGAACATACTGATAGCAGGTCTATGACCTGATCTACCAGATAAGTATTAGTATAATTGTATTAAAATCATAAATTTGGATAAATGTTGAAAATATTTAATTTTAGAACAAGGCTATTTTGTGTTGAGTTTGTTTTATTTTTTTACACGTGTGTACACAGATTTCTCATGACAAGCTAAAGTTCAATTTATTTCATTTGAATTATTTTTACAAGTAAATTGTCTATGTACAGATTTGGAGATTCTAGTAAAAGGGAGCATTAACACTAAAAGCAATTAGAAGTCAACTGAGTTTACAGTTTCATTTTACAAAGGTTTAATTGCTTTTTGAACTGGCAACTAAATGTTAACATTTTAGTTTGGAATAAATAAGAAATGTCGTTCCATTTACCAAATTGGTAGCTGGCTATAGTCACTGAATGACATCCCCTGTGGGTTTTCTTCAAACAGAAATAGAATTACTTTGTTCGTTGAAAAGGTATGTGGTTAAAGCCGTAGTATTCTACGAGACCTCATTAATGCAGGCCAGAGCACCATGACTTAACTCGATCGTTCACCGACCGTGAGTGTACTCGCGTTTGTAATGTTAATTTAACAACTCAATGTTATTGATAAAATTGAATGCGCGAGGAATACTGATTTCTGTTTTGAATCAATGCTGTTATGCAGTAATATTAATGCAAATACAAAAATGTACAAAACTAAATAAGAAAGGTTCATCATTTTTAGCATATTATATTTATCATAATAATAAATCCGACGCTTTTTACAATTGACTTCAGTTATTGAAAGGGTTATTATAGTTATACTGCTTCTTTGTATGTACAAAGTTGAGTTTCGTTACAAAAAACTAGACAATTTAAATAAGCGCGATTTGTGATAGGATTCAGAGCATTTATGAACTCTGATTATCGTTTTGCCGAAATTCATAAAGTTCGGGTGTTATCAGCACTGATAACGCTATCTTTATAATCTACAGTTTCACAATTATGCGTCAATATTTTGCTTTCATGGGTAATTCGATAAAACTAAACGTTTCACACCCAGATCCTTGAGGCATGAATGTCGAATTTCATAACGGAATAATAAATTGGACACAAAGGGGACTATAGAAAGGTTTAGGCAGAAGATATGCAAAGCTCGTCAATAATGTTATATTATTGTTAGGCTGCCCGCACACATGCCATATTATGTACAATATTATGTCAATATGTGTTGGGGGTATATTGTTGTAATTAGCTTTTTACTCGAGTTCCCAAAAGGAGCAGATTATCAAGTTTACCATTCTAATTTATTGATTCTTATGCTTTCCTCGCATAGTTTGGACTTTGGACATAATCTCATTTAAAGTTGATATCTAAAGATCTGGCTGGTAGTTTTACCTATTATTAAAAATGTAAGTTGATCGTTTTCAGTCTTGTGAATAATATTAGTCTATACTAATATTATAAAGAGGAAAGATTTGTTTGTTTGTTTGTTTGTATGTTTGTTTGTTTGTAATGAATAGGCTCCGAAACTACTGGACCGATTTCAAAAATTCTTTCACCTTTGGAAAGCTACGTTATCCCCGAGTAACATAGGCTATATTTTATTTTAAAAAAAATTAGGGATAGGGATATGAAAATATCGAATATGTAACACAAGGCGAATAATCGAAAACCTATTTATGCGTACGCTGCAAAAACTATTGACAGTAGAACAAAATGATGTAAAGGTTTTTAGGTATTTGTAAGACAAACAAAAAAGTCCGCGACAGCATATATCTAACTATCATAGTTTAGTCACAATAACCGCTTTTATGTTTATAAAAAAAATATTTCGTCCCCAGACTGAATTTAACGTTAAATGAGTATCGTTATATTAATCCTTATCCAAATTAAGTATTATATTATTAAGAATATTAATGTAGAAGTGAATTACTTTTTGTTTAATTCCAATAGGACATTTCGTTTAGAAGTTATCACGAGTAGAAAACGCAATGAATATGTGGGAGCACTTCGGGCACATAATAACGCGACGGCATTGCGAGTACTGTTTGAACCCCTTTGTAACGCAGACGAAGTTGCGCGGGTCAGCTAGTTATTTATATATAGATAGGTTATGGAATTGTAATACTCGAATATTGTCAATATTTTCAGTATTTCTAAAAACAATACTATTCTGGTATGCATTAATATATTTGAAACATTGTTATTAACATCACGTGTGTATGGGGCAGCCATAGTATAATAAAATATTTTGCCAGAGTATTTCATGATTAAAAATAAGTAAAGAGTTCCTTAGACCTCGGGCCGGCTTGTTAGTCCCTCAAGAATTGCGCAGTATTTAAAGGAATTTAGCGGTATTTCATATGCCATTTTTCGTCCTTTTATGTTGAAAATGAAACCCCGAAACCCTTTTTGAAGCATAAAAGTTTCATAAACTAAATTATTAAAACTTTTATAATCATCCAAATAAAACAAAACCTCAAAATATTATAATTTCACATTATAATGTTTTAAAAGTTTGTTGGAATCTCTACGTCATAAAATCGAATTATAACTATAAAAGTTAACAATGAGAAAGAATGAGCAAAAGATAAGAAAATTTAAATCATAAAAATGTAAAAAGTTAAGTTCTATTGAGAATCTGCTCCGACGTTGAACTCAATAATTGAACTTTGGTGTGAAGTTGTCGCAATGCAACTTTCCCAAATAACTCATATTAATGTAGCTCCTTAAAAATTTGCCATTTTTATTACGTGCTTAATGCGACTTCTTTTCTCAGTACGTGAGTACAATGTACATGATTTATTATGACTTCTTTTTAGCATCATAAGTAAACATCAACAATCAGTAATAATAAGTTTTTTTAAAGTAAGCATCAAGTAACATTTACAGCCCAATTTGAAATGAGTTTTTTTTAAAGAAAAATTTAAATACAAGCTTTGAGATGCTGGATGTCACGTATCAGTAAATTATTAAGTAACAGTAAGTTATTAAGTACAGGAACCTATGAACACCTTCCGAAAACATCATCAGATCAGCGCCCTTTTGATATTGTTGCATTGTCACGCGATATACATCTGCGTGCAAAATGTCATCTCAATCGGAAACCGGGAAGTTTGTGCAATTGAGCTTGTAAGATTCCACCCGAATTTACATAGTTACATCCAGTGCAAGTTAATATAAAGCTTGTAATAAAAGCGTTTGACTTTGAAAATTGTGGAATAATTGTTTCGAAGTTATAAACGTCCACGGATGTACGTCATAACTCTACATACACTTACCATAATCACCATCACATAGACTAGGTAAAATTATTATTGTATTAAATAGTACTGTATCTACTGTACTGTAACAACCCATTACTGCGCACAGCTGAGCTCAAGTCTCCTCAGAAGAGGGATTTGGCATAGTCCACCACGCTTGCCTAATGCGGATTGAGGACTTCACATAATATCTTCAAAGGATTTTTAGAATCCTTTTCCAATATGCAGGTTTCCTCACGATGTTTTCCTTCACCGTTTTTAGTCAGTGTCAAATCTTATGCAAATTAAGATATAGAGCTACTTACAAGCCGGCCGGTTTTGAACCCGTGACCTCCCCTACGGAAAGTAAGCGCTAAAACCACTCGGCTACCATGACCGTCCTAATAATGTAAAAGATTTTTGCAATGATCATATTTTTTGCTTACAACGGGATTTCACTTTAAATAACAGGCGATCTTGTATTTTTTATAAAATTTAATGTTTATTTAGGATACCTCTGCGTACAGATTCAGTTTCTCAAAATATATTAGTTACATTCATAAATACTGCGAAATATGGAGATGCTGTTTAAAATCCTGATTGTTATGATTTAGGATAGGTGCCTTTTGCGTAGTTAAGTTTATGTCTGCTTCAGTTCTTTAGGAATGTGCCAGTCGTTAATCGCCCGAGCGCCCCACACCGTTAATAACACTCAGGTATTTAAGCATTGATAAGCCCCTCGGTTGACTAATGGTTAAAGCGTAGGTTTATCTCGTCATTACTCGAACACGACGCGGTAAATGCACGGATAGGTTTTACGATAATATGGGCGTCCTCGCTATATCCTATAGGATTTATATTTTTGTTTTTCCTTTCATTTGTTTGGTTACATAGTAACATATAATCCGCCCAAGATGCAGTGCAAATTACATTTTCTAACGGCCAACTCTGAATGTTTTGTAAAGACAGAAATAAGATAAGTATAAGTACCTACCTAGTTTTAGAGAATGTTTCATATTACTTTGCAAGTTGATAGTCGATGTTAGTGATACTGATTTTAAAACAGTCATTATATATTCCGTGTAGCACAATTCATGTTTTAAGCGGTATTATGCAACTCTGTATCAACGACGTGTACTGTCCGAGACTGGTGCATTGCGGCGGCAAGCAGCTGTTATTTTTTCAATAGTATTTCTTTTGTCAGTGTATTTTAGGTCATAATAGGCTTTTTTTTTGTTACGGGAGGAAATCGCCGGACTTCCACTCGCGGGTATGTGGGAGTTGAACTGCACCAAAACCACCCGCCGCTCGCGCTCGAACTCTGATTTGGTAGGGGTGACAGGACGCTCACGTATCGCCCCGGCACCCCCTCATAATAGGCTTTGCTCCGATTTTGTAATTTACTTAGCTTTAAACCACTCCATTGTTAGATTTTCCATGAAAGTAAGATTAATCAATTGAAGACCTTCAGACATCAAAAGATGGTCTTATTACAAGAAAATTTAATATCGTAATTGGACTTTTTGAATGAATAAGACATGTACTATACTGTAACAACCCATTACTGCCACTGCTGGGCTCAGGTCTCCTCAAAAGAGGGATGGAGTTTGACAAGTAGTGATAGAGGATAGGTATGTTTTGTAAATAATTATTAATAAACAGCAAAAAAAGTTTTCTTTCTGATGACAAATAAACTTTGGTGATCTGATGTTTATCAGATGGTAAGTTATGCAGGATACTCAACTATTAACAGTAGTGGAATTTAAGGTCAATTTAATGTTAAGCCGATACTGAACTTCATACAGATACCTGCACCTTGGTATACAATTTTTGTTGTTTGATAAATAAACGACTTATTTTATTATTATACACATGGCATTACATTGATAAAACAGGTTTTTTCCTAGAAAAAGATGGTCTAACCATAATAACTTGATGATGATCACTTTTAGTACCAGGTACCGGCAGGCAGGTAAGGGTATCTTATTTACTTTGTTAAATTATGTTCCTCTTGGGGTAAGTTTATTTCGGGTCTGATTAAAAACAAGAGGTTTAATTTTACTCCGTAAAAAAGAGAAATCCCAGCATTCTTCATTTCCTTCATAAAAATATTTTCTCTTAGGTAATTGTTTTTTTTTGCCACACATTTAACTATGTACAAAAAATCTAGTAAATAATTACAGAAATTATACAAATAATTTTCGAATCTTATTAAATTGTAGCAGTAACTTTATCTATTGTTAATAATTCGTTAGGAGATGTGAAACGACCCTGAACTTGCAAATAGTTATTTAGTTAATCGTTTCAATTAGAACGAGCGATAATCACTTCTCCACGAAACGCCAACGGCACGATACTACTAATTAATTTAAACTTCAAGTACTCACCTTTATTATGAAGTGGATAACGTAATCCACTGATCCAATCATTGCTTGTGTCAATTTTAATTTGCCAACATTCAATTTACAAGCAAGCAAATAGAAAACCATCGTATTTCATATGCAAGGTCATCAACTAAACAAATAATGATAAATCAATTATTGAACAAATCAAGACGTCACGTAATAAAATCGTACTTTTATTTATACACGAGATACATGTATGTAACGTAATACAATTGTACGGAGACTGTCCAACCGATACACGAAACATCACTGAAAATATTCAAGTACTTTTATTACATTTCCATTTTCCATATGAAAAGAGGTCGAGAGTGTATCAGTATATCTTTCTGTAACATTCCTTTTGTGTATATTATTAGAAGAATTCTGAAGTAATATGGTTTGAAAGCAATTTATGTTACACATCAGGATTTTATTGAATGATTCTATGAGGTTCTGCCCACGTATCGATGTAACATACATTGAGAGGATAAACATCAGTTTCCTATCTTTAATATTGATTTTATTTTAGTTGTGTTTAGTAAACACCTATACTAAATAATCTTTTAGAAGCTTTTGCTGTTATCGTAATATATTTTTAATGTTAATAATACGAATGATTTTACCATTATAGAGAATCTTTCTTATAGTAAGTTACAATCACTCATGAACTAGATACTCGATACGAAATCAGCAGAAAGTAACCATCGCTACGTATTATCATGTACTCCTTTTTTACTGAACAGCTAGTTTGGTCACTTCGTTGTAATTTTATGCTCACGTAAACATAATAATATAGGTATTTCACAATTGACGTAAAATTTTATCACCTGGGAGACATGATATTAGATATTTGTGAAATTTCGGGTTGCCTTATGTAAGAGTTTTATTAAGGCAAGGGCTCGTCTCTGTGGGTGTAAATTTCACCGTATCAGTCAAGTTACGACTCTGTTCATTGTGTTTCTCGTGAAGACAAAAGTTGATGATAACGTGTCGAAATAAAGGGAAACAGTTTATCTGAACTTAAGCTACAAGGAAACAAGTTTTCTCTCGTAACTTGTTACAATAAACATAAAGCAGTCATTAATTTAGCAAATAAGGGTATCTAAGGAAATTTGAAAAGTTTTGGTGATTACGTATCACAAGACTATCATAGAATCAGTTATTGTACAGTAGTGCTCAAAGCAAAATGTACCAACATAATCTTTTATCAACCTCTTTATGTCTTAAGATATATAATTACTAGAACATTTATGTGGAATATCTTGCTAAAGAAAGTTTATTTAGTAGATTGTTTCTCATATACAGTTAGGTAGTAGGTACACGTGCTAGCTGTGAACGATTATTTTATGTTCTTTTAATGAATTTATGGCATACCTATATATAGATAGGTAGATCGTTAAATAAATAAATTATAATGGCAATAAGTTACAATGTTAGTAAAAACAATTTTGACACAATGTATTTAAATTGAATATATTTTGAATAATAGTAGGTATGTTTTATCTTAGGCACAACGGTTTTTTGTAAAGGTGCAGTTATTTTCACAATAACATGCAAATTAAGCAATTTTAAGTTACCTGTTTTCTTCTGCTATAGACTCGATGCAACAAACGCATTTCGTCTTCACTGTCACTCGACTCACTAGACACATTTTGCAAATTGCTTTTTGGACCCATGTGGGCACAAAACAAGTATACCGTTTAAACTCACAATGTAAACTGAATCAATCAAAAACAAACATTACCAAATATTGCAATGACGTCAGCTAAATAGTTAACGACCATTATGGTTTATGCATTTTTAATGTATTCTCAATTAATTAATTTCTGTAATAGAAATAACCTCATTATGGAACAGGCAATAATCAACTCGGTACGGTTTTGTTATAGTACTATCGATTAGGTATTTGTACTTTATAATGCATTAAGATAATTGATCATAGTATTATGTAATATCGATATATTCCTCACGCGGTCAACCAGCTTCCTCCCTTGGGATAATCGAGACGGATTTAAGCAATCATATCCATATTTGGTTCGATTGGGTTATTTTACATTTGTAAGGGTCAGTTATCAGCTGTTACCCCATGGGGGAGTAGGGTTTCTTCAAATTTGTAAATGGAATTGCAATACATAATTACTTAAAAGTAATTACAATGTGCTATTTCCATTTCTTTTGTCCTAAATACTGTATCAGATCTACTCAAACATGGTCCGGCAAATTAGCTTTTTTTTACACATTACACATCCTAGAGTAAATTCTCTGAAACGCCTAAGAATTTTTGTAATCATACCTATCATCCGTTACATAGTTCGTTCAACTTCATTACTTTACCTCGTTCTTTAAATCCACAATCTATCAAATTCAACTAATTCAACAATCGATTAGTAGTATGGTCCTCATCTCATCCCTTTTAGGTATCTATATGTCCAAAAGCCGGTTGGTGAATTAGACACTTCTACTGTAACTGCATTTCATTGTTCTAATTCATGTATTTGCAAAACTGAATAGCATATGAATATGTCGGCTAAACGTGCTATTATTGACAATTATAGAAACTATGTTCAAGCAGTACCTTTTATTATTGCGTTCCACTGTCAGTCAGGATAATGATATTTGATTTACGACAGCAAACGTGTAGAACTATAGGTACATACATACATACAATTGTAATAAATGTCACATCAATTTCCGTTTAAAGTTCTATTTGAAATAACGACATTAATTTTATAAATTATAGTTTAAATGATTTAAATACTGTTTTTGTCTTATCGTCAAAACAAAGGCAACTTTTTCTCAGCACTCTTTTGATTTACTGAATAAGCATATTGTGTAAGATCTTGTTGTTTTAAGTTAAATTAAACATGAAAACACTGTATTCAACGTAGGCCAAACCGTTCAGTAAAATTGAATTATTCAAGAGTACTTAAGGCGGTAGAGTCAAAATCCAAAAAATTCTATGAATAGGTAAGAACGTTGTATCTTTTATTAAAATTTAAATGAAATATCAAATTGCAAAAAGCCAAAAAATATTGAAGAATGGAAAAGAATGGTCTCTCATAAAGTCATAATGTATTTAGATCTCAATGTTGCAGTTACTCAGAATGGTAAAATTATGAATTGCTAAATTTATGTTTTTTTTATAATATTGTTAACCATAATTAGGTAGAAACTACGTAATATACAATGAACGAAAACTGTAAATCAGATATTGTATCCAATCACATGCCTAGTGGTCAAAATTATTTTTAGTGGTACACACAAACCTCACACTGTACCTATGGTTTTTATCTAACTGGGTGTTTATTAGATAAATGTATAAAATGTGTAATTATTAACATTTTTTTATTAAACAATTCAGGTTACGGTGGTGTTAGAACAGTCATCGTACCGTACCGTAATGCGGCTCGGTGTAGCGTGAATCATTTATAATTGTAAAGTGTATCCTAGTAGAAGTTCAACTCAGTGTTAACAATACAAAATCACTTAAAATGAGGGTGTCTAAGGGGATTCTAATTTTATAGTAAAAAAATTGAATTACTTCAATTCGGCTGAAGAAGTGAAAATCTGCTGATACATGCACTAACAAGTACGTGTTTAATAAAGCTTTTTATTCGCTTAATGATGATTTCGTCCACATAGAGTCACAAATTTTGCTGAATCCAAAATATGCTAGCAATGACAACTGAAGGATACAGAATAGGGATGTAACGAATATTCGCATTCGCAAAAAATCATGCGAATGTTATGCGAATGTTTTGAGAAAAGTAAGGAGGATGTTGTATAGATGTAGACGGAATCTGACAGAGCCAAAATAATGTTTATCTGCCCTTCAAAATGAGCATAAACTCGATGGGTCTACGACCTTTCGTTGTCAAGATAATTTGCAGGGGAGGTTTCAATTATTTGGTTCAACCCCTACCTCCCATGTTGATCCAGGATAGGTAAAATATAGATACCTATTTTGTAATGCCTATAAATTACAATAACTTTTGGAAGATATACCTGAATTGTCAGTGACAAAACTTGAACTGTTTGTTTGAAAGGTCAACATTCGCATTCGCGATTGTCAGAATCAACATTTGCAATATCCCTACAGCTACTACAGAGTAAAAGATCTGAAAGAGATTTGATGTTAATGAAATTTTCGAAATTGTAACTTTTGATTTTAATAACTGACTGCTTGGAATTCGAATAATGCGAGGTAGAACGAATAATTTATAACAATTATTAGGAAAAATAATGGAAAGAAAAGAATAAAAGTATGTACACTTTCACAGTTATAATAATGAAAATGTAATTGTGACTAGTAAAATGATTGTTTGAATGAGCGTATCATGTTGATATTATGTATCTATGGTCAGTAAATATATGGAGATAAACAAAGAATCATAATATTATTACCAGTAGGTAGTAGGACGTTACTCATATTCATATTAGGCAGTAGAATAACTCAAATATTTTATTTTTCATGCCAATCCGAAGGTAAATAGACTTCTTTGCTTATGACTAATATTATCTTTAAACATTTTCTTCTTTGCCGTTTCATGCTTGTCAAAGCCATCGTTGTTATTAAGCCCAATACGCAGTTATTATGCACTTAACGGTTTCCCATCATATTACCGATCGATTGAACCTACTGATGTAATGGAATGCTCAATGTGATGTGAGTATTCTCAACGCTGCCCAGCACTACGAGTCTCTCGATGGAAACATCTCATCGAGAAGCATGTCTTAATAAACCAAGAATTCGACTTTGCAAAATACCGGACAGACGGTGTGTAATGCCAGGCTCTTTAAGGACGGAAGCGTTAGTACGGCATTCTTTGACGCGCGAAGCATTCTTCACTAGTGACACATTTCCTTCGTTAAAAACGCTTGCTTAATATCAGATTAATAGCGAAATCTGGTCTTCAAAGGCCTTGTTTGATGTAATACGCAATAAAATTATTCATACTTTGCAAATATAATAAGAATTTAATGTAGAAATTGAAGCATGACTGTGAAATTCACGGCTCAATGTAAATGTCGTGGTAAGGTTACAAATATCTTCATTTCATGAAATGAACAAAAAAGTATTTAATATTTTGTAATGCTGCGTACCAACATTTGGTGAAATTTATAAAATCATTGATTAGGATAAAATCGACATAACAATGCAGAGATCTTGTTAAATTATTATGGTGTTGTGTCGGTTAGGTTGACCGTACTTTTTATTTTATTAGAAAAATCTTAACTTCAAGCGACTTTATTTGAATCACAATATAGTTTATTTAGACTATTTAAGACTAAAGCTTTTAAATTTATATATTCGTGTTTAAAAAATGCCTAATTACACGTTATTAAACAAACTGCTATATATTGACGAAGTTTAATTGATAGATATTAGATACCTATTTGCCTAAATCGAGCAATGTTTAGTGAAAACTTATCATTTAAATTTTATGAAATATAGATATTTCAGGAAACCATTTTTTTACGCACTTGCTACGACATATTGTTACAATTGGATCAAATACTATGGATGAATATTAAAGAATGAGACCTCCTGAGAAAGGATAATAGAATTAATTTGATAAAATTGTTCAAGAAATCTTGGCTCGGTTTTGTTGGCAGATTGTTAAAATCGAGTTACAGGAATAGTATTATTTTGAAACAATGTACGTACTACTACGTATAATTTGTACCTCTTATGAATGTTTTCTTCTATGACACGTGTAAACAACATTTGTACTTTTATCAGCAAAGATCTTTATAAATAAGAAGAAAAATTTGTCGCGGATATATAATCAGAAAGGTTTCATAAAATAAAGATATTCCGTTTAATATTTCTTGCTTCAATTCTTTCCTTTCTTGTTCAGCGAAACTTTTATAATACAACTAGCTGCCCCGCGCAACTTCGTCTGCGTCGCATAGGAATTTTTCCAGGGAATTTTCTAAAACTACACATCAGAACGCTTCATTAGAGCCTAAACACGATAAGGTTATCTTGCTTATTGACGGATTTGCTGTGGCCACCTTCCAGCTCCATCATCAGACCTTCACATACGCCATCCTAACTCTCAAGTTGGACCAGACTTCTCACGGTGTGCCAATTTAATTTAAAATCGGTTAAGTAGTTTAAGAGACCATCGCGGACAAACATCGTGACAGGATATTTATATACATTAGATAGCTTGATGTCGTTCAACTCATCCTCAAGCAAAAATAATATGTTGTAAATTGTAGGCATTGCCCTAAGGCAAACCCTTAAATTACATGTTTTCAAGGGATATATATTCATAACGCGAATGGTCGAAGTCGAACAGCAAATAAAAAAGTTGGGACATGTTGTTCTTTACACTTTTTAGATTTTCTTTACCTATTATTTTTGTGTCATATTTTGAAAATAGAACAGATAAGCTTTTAAATGACAAAATGAAACACGAAGCAATTTTTTTTTATAAGATAGTTACGAGCCTACAATTTACACTAAAGTTACATAGCACCTTTAATGGTGTCGTGTATAATAGTTGTTTATCTTTTTATCTCACTAATAGTAGTCATAACGATAGACATCTACACCTATATTGCTCGTTACATGTCAACTGAACGACGTATTTGTGGTTTACTTTATGCTTTATAGCTCCATAGTAACTATTTCTAACAGTTTTGGTCAATCATGTATTGAACTATATAATAATATACCCAAATACTAATGTTTATTATCACCAATCAAATAACTTTTCGTATGTTATAATTATTTTGAACCATTATATTGCTATATTGGGAACGTAGGAAGAGTCCTGTATGTAGCCTATAAACTGCTTTGAAAGTTAAGAGGTTCTCTTGGATACTAGGGGTAAGATTTCAGTTCCGCACTTATATTCCCTTTTAGCCACTTGAACAACGATGAATTTTGTGTCATTACACGTACTTTATGTGACTTAAGATTTTCATACACAGAATAAAAATATTATCAGAATAACTGTAATTAGTACGTCTTAGTTTTTTTAGTAACTATTTACATTGTACTCGATCAAAATCAAGTAGAACTTTCGTTTATCAATATACAAAATATGTAATAGGTAGTGGTTAATTAAATGTTACGGAATATTACGGAAACATTATTCCGTAATGGATACGTAGGTACATAACTAATGCGAGTATGGCGGGGATGCTATAAAAATGCGACGTATTAATTATATTGATAATCTAATTCGATTATTCTGTTCATATAACCTAGAAAAGCGTGTCTCATTATGTATCAATTATCAGAAATAACTCACGGGGAAGTAATCTATATAATATACTTAGTAGGAAAAAGGTAACAAACTCTTCACAGATTACCTTGTAATATAATTTCCATAAACACGAGTGATTGACCTTTCCAACAGAAGTGTCGCCAGAGTGCCAGCATGGTGCCACAAGTACCTAGCTTTATTGCTCAATTACGTTTCAATTGATACCATCACATTAAATTATATTTTATGATCTTTACTTCTCAATTCCTTGTAATTTAAGATATAAACAAGGATTTTTTTGTATTTTAATATTATTCCGTCAAAAACTTTAAAAGTAGTTTTAGGAATAATGGCAATATTATTCCTTAAACTACTTTAAATTTAATTTAATTCATTATAATTTAGTTTTATGAAGTTTAAAAAATATTTTATTAATATCTCCTACAGCTCCTGAAAAACGCGATAACTGTTTTAAGGATATTAAAAAGGTTTTTCATCAATAAAACCTGTTCTGATGAAGCCTAATATTATTCTTCACACACTTCGAAATACTTTTTTTTGTTTTTTCGCTTACGTAAATGATTATTAAGCAAAAGTGGTAATTTACATATATTAGTTAACTTGTAATGTATGCACGCATACATATTTTATACTTTTTCGAATGGATTGTTATAACTTAATTTTGTACGGATTATTTTTAAATCTGCAGTGGTGTGTTGCGTCAGTTGCGTGACGACTAAATTAAACAATTAAGAACGTAGAACTGACCTGGCCATAGGAACCCAATCAATCAGTTCCATCAAGTTAGAATTCATTTTATTCGACTTGACAATCATAGGAGAGAGTAGCTTATACCTAATCTTCTTATATATAAAAATGAATTGCTGTTCGTTAGTCTCGCTAAAACTCGAAAACGACTGAACCGATTTGGCTTATTTTAATCTTGAAATATTCGTAGAAGTTCAGGGAAGGTTTAAACGGTAAGAAAATTTACTTATGTGGCGCAGACGAAGTTGTGTGGGCCAACTAGTAAGAAAATAAAAATATATATGTATAATAATCATAGGTATCTTTGTCTTTTTATAATTGTACCTTAAACCTACATTTTATCTCACTATGTGTGTAGGCACTAATTATATGTTATTTTTTTAAATTATACCTATTTGTAAAATAATTCTCGTTTTTGTTCGCGATAATGTCATAATTGCTTACGTACATACATACAACTCATAAAATGTTATGAACATCACTCAATCATTTTTATTGTTGAATATGTAATTATTTACTAATAATCAAAGGAATAATAGTTAAACTGCGCAACTTTTCTGCGTCACGGAAGGAGGAAGTTTTTACCTTACTTTTATTTTAGAATAATTAGGTATACTGTTAGGCACATAAACTATAACACTCCTAAATATCGCAACTTCATATTAGTAAAATAATTTCCGAAATCAGTTCACTAATTAAAATATTTTGGCTGCAAAATATAATAATATAAAAGAGTAGACTGTATATTTTAAAAGTTGATATGCTTTGTGAAGATTAGTTTGCAGCTCGCCCAAAAATGTGGCAGGTCTTCACTTACCTTATTAGTATTGCTGTAGTGTGTAGACATGTAGTCTCGCCACATGATGGTGAAGATAGTAAATTCGTTAAAAGTTGTAATATTTATTTTTAATTAATATAGACTTTAGAACGTCCGATCATGATCACGGTTATTTCTTGGTTATATATGTCAAATCGTCTTCTTTTTTGACCGACTTTCAAATATCATGAACCTCTGCAATGTCAAGGGACATTGAGGGGTCGCTACCTACGACCTAACTTTAAGGACCCTCCTCAAGCCTCGTTTGAAGAAGGACAATTCATATGCGTTATTGCTTGTATTTCTTTTTTATATGAATCGATTTCGATGATTCTTTTTTTGTTAGAAAGCAGACATTTTCAGCATTATCTCAGATTAGATAAAGATCTGACACGTAGGTTTTGTGCTATACTTGAGAAATGGAGGTGGGTCGTTTTTATTTTTGTAATACAAATATTATTGTTAATAATCTAGGCGGCCATGCTCTGGTCTGATAGTCGAGACTATAATATATAACAATTTTCGGCCAGTATTGATTGAGTATTGTTTCATGGAAGCGGCTGAGACAGTGAAGATGTCACTCATTTCGTACCTTTCTTTTATTATATTAATGGACTATTGACGATACTTCGAACTACTCATCGTTAGTCGGACGACGCTCAATCACAAATATCACGATATTACCTCTTTATGATATTAGTTTATTTATTAATTCTTCAATATCAAATCATCTTTTATTACTAATTTTCGCATACAACACACGTATACACATATAAATTGGCGAGAAAGCTTTATCAAAGGTACCTTATTATCTTAAAATAACTCTAATAATATTATTTTCACAAAGAAACGATTCAATGAACCGACGACTCTCCTTTCTTTTCCAACAATAGCTCAAATACTACTGTAGTTAGTCAGATCTTTTTAATTGATCCAATTCTCTTAGTGAAGTTTGCACAAAATCTTATACAGGGTGGATTTGTAACTTTATTCCAGCTTGAGTGGGGTGAATGACCTGTTGAAATACAACTTGGAACCACTATAATTTTTAGGATCGGTTAAAATTCTAACTTTGTGTAAATTATGTACGACTATCGCTGCGGACTTCCATACGACATTGAAAAAAAATAGTGTAACCGATTCCTAATAAATTAGTGTTTCTGAGTTGTTATTCGACAGGTTATTTACTCTAGTTACAGATCCACCCTATACATATTTTAACAAAAACTTTGAAAATATCATTAAAACCATCTTGATTATTAAATTTAAAATATAAATAGACTCCAACGACGATCAGGTAGGTTACAAAAAAAGCGTCGTCCTTAAAATCTCAGAAGGTTGTTTTTAATGAACTGAATATTAGGTTTATTTATCCGAAATTATTGTCAACAACATTCCATAATTGTAATTGAGTAGCGAACCACTTAAGGATGATAAATCCTATTATATTGTGAAGTTTGACGAAAATTTTCAACTCTCACGAATCATACAAACTTTTATTAGCTCGCAATAATTAATTCCAATAAAATAATTCAATTTGCCAAAGTTTTCTTAATTGCTTTAATTGCCTTAGGACCAACTAAAGACTTTTGAAGTAATGAGAAATTGTGACACATTTTAAGTGATGGTTGTGATATTTTATGGAGGAGAAATGCGCAGACAATTAATTACAACTCGCGACAACTCTACCACATTTAGGCCTAAATATTTTAATATACCTAAAATTTAATGTATTTGCGTTTAAGGCTTTTATGCCAAAAGAAAGTACTTAAAGGTAGGCCGTTGGTAGCGCCCCGCAGTGTCTGCTGACATTGCAGAGGTCCATGAGCAACGGTAACCGCTTACGATCAGGTGACACGTTAGCTAGTCAACCTACAAGGTAAAAAAAACTAACTTGGTTACATTTTCCAAAAATATTTGTTTTTAGAAACATTCAGAAGATAAGGTAATAAGCTTTTTTTTATTTGTTTTTTTTTTTAATATAGTGATTAATTGTACGATAAACAAACAATTTACATTTTTCAGATGAAACTGGTAAGTAATTTTGCGTCTCGTTATTTACTCAATTACTAGATGATTACAGTTTACACGTGTCGCTATCTCAAAAATTGTTGCTTGTTAAGGTCATTGGTATGAACAAACATTAATATGAGTTGGAGGATTACTAAATGTTCCCTGTATTTTTACTCCTACTCACAGTATCATCACTACATATGATAAAACAAAGTCGATATCCGCTGTCTGTTTCTATGTATGCTTAAATCTTTAAAACTACGCAACGGATTTTGATTCGGTACTTATTACTAGATAGAGTGATTCTTAAGGATGTTTTATAGGTATATTTTATTATGAAAAAATTAGGGATCAGTATGAAAATACCGAATTTGTAACACAAGGTGTAAAATCGAAAACATTTAGGTGTACGCTTCAAAAAATATTGACAATAGAACAAAATGATGCACTACGGGTTTGTAGGTCTTAGTAAGATTTGAAAAAAAGTCCGCGAGAGTACATATCTAACTATCATAGCTTAGTCACAATAACAACTTTTATGTTCATGAAAAAAAAATTGTCTGAGGAATGAAACGACGTGAATTAAGAATCGTTATATTAATTGTTATCCAAATTAAGTATCATGTTTTCAAGGGTATTAATGTAGTAGTAAAATACTTGTTGTTTTATTCCAATCGGACACTTCGTTGAGAAATTATCACAAGTATAAAACGCTCTCCGCTACAAAAAATATCGCGACGCCATCACGAATGCTCTTTAAACCCTTTTGTGACGCAGACGAAGTTGCGCGGGTCATCTAGTTACGAAATAAAAGAATGTACGTTATTCAGAAATAATTAGATCTACAAAATACATTAACAATCACGCAATGATAAATGAGAAAGTGAAAAATAAGTGAGAAAAAGAGAAGTCTTATCTTAGTCAAACTGCTTTGCCTTCATTCATTCTAGCCTGCTCTTCTGTTCCAAGTTTTGTGCCTACTAGAAATACCTAGGTAGACAAACGAAAAAAGTATATGTCATCTAACAATCTGGAACTAGGTATTTATATTGTCTTATATTGTTCCTGTTGGGGTGCTATAAAAAGTAAAAATGATTATAAAAACGTTAGATTAAAATGTGGAATATTCTAGGTCACGATAATTTAGCATTAATATAAGGTTATTATACCTATAGTTATTAACAACGGCTAAGTGTAAGAAATGATAAAAGCATTAGTTAATTACATAATTAGAGAAAGAATAGGTACTTTAAGATGTTTCAAACCATAATTTAGGAAGATAATTGTAAATGTTAAGTTAGGATTATTAATTTGAAAGCGGACGGAGGAAGATCAAAGAGTGGCTTCGTTAAATGTGTCATAACCAGAGATACATACTGTAATAGATACGAATGATTTTCATTGAATCACTGAATTATTGCCGCACGCGAATTGCGTCGTTTTGATAATAGTAATATTTTAGTTGGTAATAACAGTGAGAAAAATGAATTGAACAAATAATCATAAAAACTCAAGATATGATTAATCATTCATTGAATTATTAAATATAATATAAAATAAAAGCGAAAAAATTGAACACAAAAATACGATTCTTAGGTATTAACTAAGAATAAATTTTATTTATCATTGCGTGGTTGTTATATTTATTTTTATGTATATCTAGCAGTTACACAAAATCAGCTTTACCAACATAAGGAAGGTATAATTTTTGAAAGTAGCCTTTTCTAATCGTCAACTATAAATTTAATAAATTATCTCATTAGTTTTGCTTAATTAAAACCTACATGTACAAACCTACATTATACCTGCTATTCAGTTTTATTTTTCAATTGTTTTCAAATGCAATATAAAATAATCAAAGATGTGTTTGATGATTAAAACCCCTTATCATCAAAACTAATGGCAATAACGTTATATTCTCTAATAATATTTATTTTGGTCAGTTCAGTAGTAATACTCGACATATGCTTCAAATTAAATTAGATTCGGACAATGAACGTTTTATAAAGTTATGATTTGATTTGTAGAATTTAATATGTAAAATTTGAATCAAATATCTATGTAATTGAAATCTGGTTTATAAATTTTGTATTGAATAGTTTCTCTTAATAATCGTTCATGAAAACATTTATTTGATAAATTGTTGAGGTATTCATTTATTATTATTAAGTATTATTAAATGATCCTAACTGATTCTGTTGTACAGTTAATTAGGTATTGTATAGTTTTTACAAGTAAATTTCAGATTGTTGTTTTTACCAATTTATTTTTTATAAGTGCGTTTTGCATAAACAAATTATACACATTTTTTCATACCTACTTCATGACTCGTATCTATTTCTGAATAGTTTACAGAAATTATCACGTGAAACTTGTAATATTTTAATGAAGAATTTGTTGCTTGTTGTTTCCGTTAATCTCAGATGGTTTTTGAAATGAAATGATGATAATGAACAAGTCTAAGATATATCAGATTGTAAATGTCGCCAATGTCAGGACATATGGCCCATTCACACGTGCGGATCGATCCGTGAGACGAATCCGACAGTTTGATCCGTGGTGCCATTTTAACGTAAAATAAGCATCACGGATCCGTCCGCACGTGTAAATGGGCCAATAGTACTTGTTTGATTACGTTTATAGTCTACTAGAACTACTAGAAACAGTTAACGGTATGCCCATTCACTACCTACCTACCAATTTACAGTTGTAGCTAATCACTCAAGGACTGTATTGAAACGTCGTCCAAAGAAAAACAACCCACAGAGTTCGGGAAACACAACTGAGGGAGATCATTCTAAAGGGATCGTCCCAAATGGCAATAAAGATTTACTGAAAAGTAGTGGTTTAACATAAAGGGAATGGAAAATTGTATTTATAGTAGAATGTAAATATAGTTACGAGAACTATGCTTAAAAATGAAGCACAACATAAAATGAAAATTCTAAAGTCATTTTACATACTCTAGAAGTTCAGACCCAGGTACTGGCAGGTATCACGACCGATAATGCGAAAATTGTTTATACATATTTTGTACATTTCTAATGAGTTTTTAATATTACCTTAACTAGAAGTTGCTTCTTAAGTTATTGAATTACTGCTTTTCAAGTTATTATTTGCCGTAAAAACTGGAATTGTTATTAAGTGTAATTTTAAACATAGAGTATTTAATTTGAAGTCTTGTGAATAACTTCTGCACAAAAAAAGCGTTTGTATATTGCGATAAAAACGATATACATTTTTACACGTTTTACAAGAACAATAAACTGTTATTTTTGAAGGTTCCTTTAAATAAACCATTTGTTAAGTTGTTATCAGATATTCTCGGTAAGGTAAAGATTGTATCTTGAACATTTTGTTCTGGTCAAACTAGCTTTGTCAACCAAAAGAATGAGGTAAATATAATGATGACAGCGAAGAACAATGGCAGACTGTTCTGAGATGACGGCACGCCTGTAATTACCTTATTTATCGTTTTAGCATTCAAATCATTATAACGTTTTTGGTGAGAAAATACTGCGAATCACATTTAGCACGTTCGTTTATTAATTATCGTACTGACAATGGAATATTAAATTAGGTTGTTCTTTTTCACAATGGGGCTTTGAATATATTATTTCATTACTTAGGTAATATTATATTTTGTCTGTACTGTAACAATCCATTAACGGCTACGCCAGGTATAGAGACTGGACTATGATTTGAAATACAGGTAATTTTAATATTTGTTAAGCAGCAAATATAGCAACCAGTACTAGTTTACTGTGACAAAGAAGCAGGAGGTAAAGGCAAAATAACGTATTCTTCGGGAATACTGCTAGTATAAATTTCGGTGAATAAAATGAATAGCACTTGGAAGATATTTCATCCCAAAGGATAGGCACTGGATTTGTGGGTGAAGAGTTAAGTATACATTTGTAAGGCGAGCGTATCTGTTACGTAACGTAATGGCCGGTACGTTTGGGTTCTTTTTTCTTGTATTAGCTAGCTACTGTTACATGATATACAGTATCTTAAAAGTTTGTATTTAAAAAGTTTTCTTTTAAATCAATTATTAACTATGACTTTATTGATAGGAAGCAGTAAACATTGATCGTAATAATCATAGTAGAATATACTTTTAAGAGAAGTGTCATCAGTGAAATGATTTGGTACATACGATGAGATTTGAGCTAGTACAATGACCAATATAATACTTTAGAGTCAGATAACACTTTTGACGGTGAAATTATTCTCATTTTTAAAACAAAAAAAATCATAAAAAAGGAATCATTTACTCAATTTCTCGTTTATTCCATCGAAATCAAATTAGGTAGGTACAAATATTTTATTCAGTGTTCTTCTAAAATGAAAGAACAAATCTTGTAAATGTTTTTGTTTACTTACTTAAAACGAGAATCGTAATAAAAAAATCAATTTGAAGTGCTCGTATCAAACGAGATCAGAACGACTGAAATCGACTGACCTCGAGCTCAACCATTATGTAAATATACAAGTTTGTACATAAAATACGTGAGTAAAAGAATACTTATTTATACTGCAGTTTATTACGTTGGAAAATGTAATATTCGGAATAATTTAAGAAAATATAATATATTTGAAATGGCAATTTTGAGCTCTAAACTTTTCAAAATTATAATAATATTGTAATGATTGAATCGCATAATATTGACCTTTCGTATTAAAGGGAAGCGAGCTTTTGATAAATCTAAGTGCTTTCGTATAGGATGTTAGTTAGTCGGTTTAATCTGTGGTTTACCCTTCAATGCCCACAGCTAAGGGACATGTGAGACCAACAGATTTAATTAGCAACAAGAATTTAAATCAGTTCATCTTGTGTAATCCCCGAGTACCTATGAATGGATTCTCTTCTATTTTTAACAAAAATAAAAGTATCATGCATAATTATAGAATGAATGTCCGGCTTGCCGCATTAATTTCAGTTTTAATAAATCTCAAAATTATAGAATTGGATTGTAAATTTCCCTGTATTAATAAAAATTAAAACTCGCGATTTCCTCGATGTAAATGAACTTTGAATTTATTTTTACGTCTCGTCTCAAATAATAGTAACTCGAAACCTCATTAGTAATAAAATAAAAAATATCATTTACTTTATCTAAGAGTCAAGGCTATAAGATTTTTTGGTTGCTTTAAAGTGCCTATTTAGTTACAAAAACTGATTTATCCCGATTTAAAAGGTTGTTTACTTTTTATTAAACTAAGTCGCCTCTGAGTTGTTAGAGAAAATTTAAAGCTGTCTTTAATTTTTAAGTCTAATTACTGAATACTACTTGAACACTGGATTTACTTAAAGATTACAGAAAAGTACGTTTTTTGATTACATTTTTAAATGTTTCAATAAAAAAATATTAGAAAAGATTGGAATCGTTGAATTGGATTTTTTTTATTAGTTCGTACTACAGTAACCATACTTCAAAGGTTATGAAGCACTGCGAATTGCGATTATTTATATACACTAAGTTATTCATGATTTTCTCTGAAAACAGACTAGGATATTTAAATGGAGTTAATGGAGGAAATAACGGAGCCTAGCTTGGAGTAGGTAAACCCTGGGGAGTCTAGATATTAGAATATTTTATCACAAAATAATGTGGTACAAAATTTGTAGTTTTATGGTTTTAAGTAGATTGTTATGATATGGTTTCCAACGCAGATCTCAGTAGAGCTCTGGTCGAGATAGTTGCTCAAGACAACATTTTATCATGATAGTTTCGATTCAATGGGTATGCTGGATATTTAAAACTGAATAAGTTTAGTTTTTAATTCAATTTTATATCGCAATAGTAAACATCAACATTGCGCAAATAAAATTGTTCAATATTTTTTAAATTCAATAGTTACTATAGATAGAGAAAAGGTTGTTTATGGAACGTTTTGATAAGAAAAAAAATCTGTATTAGCTTAACATTAATAAAAATAGCAAGATTGTTTCATAAAAAATCGTTTAATTTATAAAAGGGATCTGTTATTGAGTTAACGAAGTTATTGAAGAAGTTAATATAATTTTGAGCCTTAACAAGAAAGTCTATTTTTTACCGAAAAGGATGCCTGTCATGCTTCAATATAATATTAAATTATGTTTCTAGCGAGTCCTAATTGGATTGTAAGTAATTCAGTACCTACAATTCCAGATGAGGGTAACTAAGATCTGAGGTATTCTGTGTTTAATTTAAATAATTATCACCTTCATATTAGTATCCTCTAATTAAATGTGAATCAGAGCATGTAACTCTGTGAGTAGGGTAAAATTAATAATAATTGTATGAAGGCTTGTACCTCTAAATCTAAATGTGAAAAAGATTTAAGTGCAATTTTTCACAACACCACTGGTTAAAAACGGCGAAGGAAAACATCGTGAGGAAACCTGCATATCGGAAAAGGATTTTTAAAATCCTTAGAAGATATGTGAAGTCCCCAATCCGCATTGGGCAAGCGTGGTGGACTATGCCTAATCCCTCTTCCGAGGAGACTTGAGCCCAACAGTGGGCAGTAATGGGTTGGTACAGTATGAACGCCTAATTTTATAATTTTGTTTGTCGTGAGTCTAGTAATAACTCCTTTCTCAATTTATTTTCTCTGATCGTGTACCTACTTTTCAAAAGGTTTTATAGTCTTTATTGGCATACAATGAAGATCCTGCAGAGTCGATAACATTGCAGAAAAAGGTCACTTAACTACTATATAAGACGTTAACTCCAAAATAATTAAAATATTGTTTTTGATTTAATGTTTATTTGCAATAATAATTTGGATTCTTTTATTTATGCATAAGAATCATTATACATATTGTATGTACGTTCAATGACATCAGATACTTGTTGCTAAACGTATAAAAGTGGTGACTGTTGAGTGTTTGTCACGGTCGTAGATCTACAGTATTTATTGATCGAAATGACGTCGAGAATGATCAGGTTGACTGATGATTACACATCGTTTCAATGTGATCTATGAGGTACTTCCCATACCACGATTGATAGAGATTAGTAAAAATAATTCAGGCCGGATACTAGTGCCCGGCGTGTGACGTATACCTACATAATAATATTTCATTAAATCTTTGTCAATGCTGAGTTAAGTAGTTGAACATAAATTATGTATTACACCTACCCACTAATAGTGTTATGTATAACATGTTTGACAATTAAAGCATAAGAATAGTGTCTTTCAAATATAGGACAGCGATACAAAACAGACTAATAAATATTGAGGGGCTGAACTCATCTTTAAAATATTTATGATAAATGCAGATAATGTAAGCACACACTACCTTGACTCAATTCTGTCCACTAGTCCTCGATAGACGTGTCCCCTTTAGTTTGACATCGGCTTATGCATTCAGAGCAGGTCGAAGGATGTATAACAATGTTATCTGGTCGGAAATGTTTCACTTCGCGTTGTTGATAAGAACGCGCACTGCACGCAGCTGATCGCGCTAGTTGGTGGGACGAGCGACGCGCGCGGTTTACATTTAGAAACTAAACACATGAAAAGGAAAAAAAAATGCTGAGTCGCACTTGCCGGCGTCCTCTCCGCTCTGCCTCGCAGCATTCAACAGCATTGTCGATTCGTCAAGCTATGTTAATTGTGAATCAAGAGTCGAAACGTAAATTAATTACCCGTACGCTCTTAAAATACATTTACCAAGATTAACTTTCGGCCAATACGTTGAAGATTATACAGAATTTTGTTATTCTTATACTAGTTTTATTATTTGTGAGTTGTCCTTTAAATGTCTGTTCTGTGATTTTTTGTAGTCAAAGATGAAAATATCTAATTGGTGCGAAGTTGCATATTTCAACGTTGTCTTCATCAATCAATTTCAACTAAAATCTTAAGTTAATTCAATTAAAACTTTAACTTTCCTATTCTTATGGGTACTGCAAAATATATCTTAATCAAATTTATGCTGATTTGCGTTAAATAAAATATAGTTTTATGAATATTAGGTAGGGTAAGGTACTGTGTTACACGGGGTACAATGTTACAATGCACATTTCTCCGTCCCTTTCTATTAGTTTTGCAATTTTGGTATACACGTATTTCAAGCTGACACACCGCCATCTTTGAACCGTTGATCCAGCCAAAGATTTTACAGCGCTTGAAAAATTAACAAACTATAATTGTTTTTGTGTTATTAAACGTGGAAAAAACCATTTCAAATCTTTTAATTTTTTGTCAGACGTGTTGTATTCAGGTAAATGTTGATAGTTTTCTATATTTAGTGTTTATTTAGCTACATATTACCGTTGAATTGATTGTTATAAACATAGCATAAAATAATCATTGGAATGTTTCAATTTGGTTTGCCTCTCTGGAGTATTGTGTTACGGGGCACAGTGTGACACTGGAACAGTCAGCCCCAATTAACATCATGTTTTTGACATGACGATAGCTACTTGCGTAAGAGTGGCAAAGTTGACCATCAATTCTATTTTCCACTTGAACCGGATACCTACGGCAACGGTACCGTTAGAAGATATTAGAACTGCTTCCTGTTGTAAAGTTGGAGAAAGAAAGACCAAACGGCAGACTGATGTCTATAGTTCCCCAAAATACATTTTGAAGAAGTTTCATATTTATTAGAAACTAGTGGGCCCGCGCAACTTCATCTGCGCCAATCCCAATTAAATGTCAACGATTCGATTTTTTCTCGCTGTAAATACCATCCTTGAACTTCATCGAGATTTTAAAACAAATATATAGCCTAAGTTACTCCTTATAACATAAACTATCAGCCATTGAAAGTCAGCCCGTCCGAAGCCAGAACAAACAGGCAGTGACCACCTTCCAGCTTCATCATCAGACCTTGACATTCATCCTCTACGCCAGTCTACGCAAAGAAATCATCAAGATGCTTCATTCGAGCCTAAACACGATGAGGTTATCTTGCTTAATGATGGAGTTCCCATAGCCACCTTCCTGCTCCATCATCGAACCTTGACATTCAGCCTCTACGTAAATATCTCACCAGGACGCGTCATTAGAGCCTGAACACGATGAGGTTATCTTGCTTAATGAAGGACTACCCATAACCACCTTCCAGCTCCATCATCAGACCTTGTCATTCATCCTCTACGCAAAGAACTCTTATTGTAATATTGATTTCTTACAAATATCAAATTGACATCCATACGTCAATTACCTACATAGCTGTCGTTTGCGTTTTGTTATTCCAAGTTTGATTCTTTTTTGTTATACCACGTTTTATAGGACTGACGTTTCATGTCAAGTCCCACGGGAACGCTGTCGAAAATGCGATTTGCGGGATAAAAAGTATCCTATGTCCGTCTCCTGGCTCTAAGCTACCTCCCTACCAATTTTCAGCCAAATCTGTTCTGCCGTTCTTGAGTTATAAGTGGTGTAACTAACACGACTTTCTTTTATATATATAGATTAAATCCTTAAGTTAAATTTTTATGATTTTGTTAATTTCCTATTATTTTATCTTGTAACATTAAGCCCCTTACTCTGTAACAGATTACCCCAAACACGGGGCTCAGTGTTACAATCGATTAATTTAATTTAAGTATAATTTAAGTTTAGTAGTGCCTAATAATGCTGATGTTTGAGCTATTTTAATTAAAGATATTTTTTGTTAAAGTTTATTTTCATACCAAAACCTAGCTGATAAAAACAAAATTTTTGGCATTATATTCCATTTTTTTTTGTAACACTATCTGTGCGTAATTAAACACATTAATTAAAAGAATTTTAGCTGGTGAATATAATGTTGAATAGTGGACTGTATGTTAAAGAAATTTGTAATACGGTGTGAAGTAATATTCGCTCCTCGCCCAATAATGTGGTAGATAGCAGTACTCCACTTACCTTAATATTATTGCAGTCTTCATATGTAGTCTCGTGGGATGATGTAGAAGGTGGCAATGTTGAACAAACTTATTCTTTTTGTTGTAGCATTCAATTAATTATGTTTATTCGGAATGTCCGATTATGTATTTTCCTTGTCAAAATCGAGTAGGCCACGCTTTTACAATATGGCCGCGCCGGCAACTGTTACCGGCCAGTGCCAAGCTTCACGGAAGAGGTTGGTCGTGAAGATGTTACTGATGTCGTGACTTTCTTTTATACAATAGTTATATTAGGTAGTTGGAGTATTGTCGATTACTCGAACTATCCACCGTAAGTCGAACGAGGATCGAACACTGTCTTACCCTACACTATTATTATTTATTTGATGTGTAAAAAACAGCAAAGTACGGGTTCTCTCGCTGTAGAATGCTATAGGTTGTATATGTAGCTGTTTTATAATATTTATTAGAACACGTAAAATTAACGTACCACCTTCGTCTTCTTATTTGAAAATCACTACGCACTTCGCAAAGTATTGCATTCGACAATTAAATTTCAAAATGAGTGCCTAAATTACCTGTTTGTAAAGCCATTATTCCGGTTCCACTAAGAATATATTTGATATTCTAATAGGATTAAATGTTGCTAAAATCGAGACAGTGCCAGTTCAACAAATCCGCTGCGGTAGTACTTGACCCGTGTTTTACTAGCAGTGGTACTTATATCAATAATATACTTACTTCCCGTATATAAATATTAAATATCAATAGAGCGGTACGACTTGTCTCTTAAACGACTACGGAAAAAGGAAGACATCAATTCGGATGTATGTTTTTTTCGTATTGTTCTTAAAAACTTTAGGCTGCATCATACTAGAGGCTGCTATATCGATAGTTGGATAATTTTCTGGCGTGTACCTACTGAATGAAATTCAAATACTATAAGCAACGTACGGATTAATAAAGATCTACAACTGCAATAACCAAAACTATTTTTTTCGCACAAAGAGGTAATTTTTTGGAAGAGAAGCTAGCTCGTCGCTTCACGGTATCGAAATAAAAGGGTCATTTCGACATGATCAATCTTCGTAATGAGTCTTTGTTTCGCTAATAATAGATAACAGCGAGCTGCTGTATTCAATTTTGCAGCTTGTAAATCCCATTAAGAGTTTGGTGTTCTTATTAATTTATTCATTTGATACCCCCTTTGTTCTAGCGGCCATTTACGCTACCGATGTCTGGGTGGCATTTAAGGGACGACTCTCTAGTGTAATCCTATAACAAAAGTAATTTAATTATATGATATTCTGGTTTTCGATAATAACTTTTAATTAATAATACTTAATTGAATTGATTATGCATACAAATCTTGAGTCCATCATCGTTGAGATTTTTTTATACGAGTAACTCCCCGCTATTTGTTATACGACGAGGCAGCTATTTCTTTTAGTACTATGGTACGACCTTGGCTTTTACGGATGTTATACTCGACTACAGAGGATAAATATAAAAAATATATATTTTCAATCATTCATGATGTCTTCAGAAAATCGTTATTATAGAATTTGCCAATACAATACCTAAATGAGACTCAGACAGAAAAATTTGGTTAATGAATGGATAAAAGCATTTTCAACTGTTTCCAAATCTAACGTTATTACATGATTTGTTTTTACAATCTATTCATAAATTATTTTTATTTCTTTTGCCACTTACTAACACTAACATTATAGTTCGATCTAAAGGTAATATTAGGTATCTTCTTTCACTCCTTCCTGTCGGTCTAATTTACAGCAATATCTCTTCCATAATGGATTGATACTTGATATTTTATTACACACAGTAGCATGTAATTATTATAATATTTTATTACAAAAATGAAAACAACCGACTTCCATTTCTCAAGCATAGCACGAAAACTACATGTCAGATCTTTATTAATAAATATGAGATAATACCCAAAAGTGTTTGGTTTCTAACAGAAAAAGTATCATCGAAATCGGTTCATATAGAAAAGATATACACGCAAAAACGCACAGCAAATCATGAAATTCCGTGAAAATACCTACACATTTTTATGTTTTTAAAAATGTGTAGGTATTTTCACGGAATACAAAAGTACTTGTTCAATCTCAAAAAAAATTCAATAGGCCCCATGACGACTATCACTTTTTATCTTATATTACTATATACTATACTATTACTCCAGAATTATTCAAATCGGTCTAACCAAACTAAACTAAGTCTATGAAGGAATAAATATATATATGTGTCTGTATGTTCCTTTTTATACACAAATAAACTTCTGTCCATTGTCTATTGTCTATTATAAAAAAAACAGGGCCATCGGTGAACAACAGGTTTGGGTATTAAAATGAAGACAAAGTAAAAATCATATAGGAATTACCTATAGGTACTGGTGAGTAGATACCAATAGGTGAGTGTATGTTTTAAAGCGCCAAATTGTATCTTCTTTATAATAATATATTTTAAGATTTCAGCCGTAGATTAAACACCTACGCTTGCAATCAGAACGAAATTTTATCGGTAAATATTTTATCTTGCTTTCTGGTCTATTTCATGCAATGCATGCTATTTATATTTTCTAAAATAAAATATGACTGTATTATGCATAATAATATGAGTTGCAATTTTCAATTTTCACTATTTTTTTTACTGCCTTGTAGGCACATTTCACAATGTTCAATGTTCATAAAAACTCGAAATATGATTATTGCTTTGAAATTCAGTTTACACGGAGACTATAATATTCCATGGCGAGGCAATTATCGCCCAAGGTAACGAGCGAGAAGAGTGAATGTTTAGACGAAAGAAATATTTTATATTCTTTCGATAATTGCATCTTCGAGGCGAGAAAATGTCACCGACTAAATCAGGACTAATTGTGGCTTGATTTGTTCGATTGGTAGAGAGTTTAAAAATAGAAGACACCTACGACTTATTTCATTATTTAAAACCTTTTGTAATGTTTAAAGAAGAACTTTATACCAAAAAAGAGTGTCATCAAATGTACAAGTAAATCCGTATTTATAATTAATCGAAAGTAAATTATATGGTGACATAAACCTCCGGTTTTCCCGGTAAGATCCGAAACTGAATAAGGAAAAATGTCCGTGATATAATCAAATCATTTCGTTATCGAAATTTTATGCCATCGGCAAGGTATCGAAAATACAATTAAGTCGCTTGGAATGAAAAAAAGTGATGAACAAGTTGTAGCATTTTAGGTAAAAGTCAAGTATAAGTAAAGAATAACTAAGTGAATAATTGACTCGTTCAAAAAATCGGAATGTCAATTTGTAGTGTCAGTTAATTTTGTACAGCTTTAGTTGCCAACATCCTTCCTTACTTCAGCTCGAGCACTAATGTAGGAAAAAAGCAAATAATATTATTAACTCAATCTAAAAAAGGTACAAAAAAACAGTTTGGTTGACTTCCTTTGTTGTTCGATTCACGTGAAAAATGAAAGAACAAAATAATGTACCTAAATAGCAATAAGTACCGAAGCGGGGCGTTATTTTATTACGTATGTTTGATAAAAATAATATAATAATTGTTTGAGCCGCATGCTCAAATTTATCGTCAATGCAGAGGTGAGAGCTCAAGGGGTATTTCACTGATGATCGGTGCACCCTTGTGCTCATTGGCCTGCCGTCTGGTGTTTGCTGGAGCGCAAAGTATTGGCGCTCTGGAACCTAGACGGCACACTCGACCTCTTTTTACGGACACACGAAGTGTCACGTATAAAAAGAATAAATTAGAATATATGTCATAATTGACATAAGATCGAACAATATATAGAAAAATGGTGAAATTGTGATTCCAAACTATTAGAAAATATAAAAACATTCGTTGTCGACGGTCGCAAGAGTGTGCCATTGGTGAAGGAGCTGCTGATACTATTGCAGGAAGGTAGCACTGGACACAAGGACATTGTTTCACAGGTGAGTGCATTAGTTTCATCGTGAAGTAATCCCTTGAGCTCTCCGACGTATTTTTGGTCGGTGACGGGCACCTCTTATTGCGACCCAGGGTATAAGGCCCACATAGGTTTGGGGCTATTTACACGCCCCATGCCTCCCCATTTTTGAGTCCTTCGAGCCGGATAGTCCAGCTAAGTTCAAAGACGTATTAATTGGTCTTCTGAACTTTTTTGGTCCTTATCGAGCCGGATAGTCCAGCTAAGTTCAAAGACGTATTAATTGGTCTTCTGAACTTTTTTGGTCCTAATCGAGCCGGATAGTCCAGCAAAGTTCAAAGACGTATTAATTGGTCTTCCGAGCTTTTTGGGTCTATTCAAATTGTATCTAAATTCTAAATTTTAACTTGGATGTTCGCAGATTTACGTAAAGTTTTTGGTAAATCGTAGAAGTACCGGGTAGCGGTGTCATTGTGACGTCTTCGTGTCGTAATAATTTTATGTGACATATTAATTATTGTATTTTTTGAATTTTGTTATATTTTAATTTTTATTCGTTTAATTTGTTTTTAAAGTAATAGTTTCATAAAATGTCGGAATGCGAAATAAACTATGGCGATGTTTGCAATAGGCGGATTGTTTTATTACAAGCTAAAAAACATTATCTTTTTTCGCAAATTGAAGATATGTTCAAAATATCTGACAGTATAAATGAATTATCATTGCTTGACTTAGATTATTTCATGATAAGTTCAGAGTCCATTGACGAACTAAAACATGCATTTGAAGAAATTATTGACGATTTAAATTATCATCAGTTAGATATAAATTCAGAATTTAAACCGGATTTTAGTGCTGTAACTGAATTTGATATTTTGTACTGGAAAGTTAAGATCGCTAGGAAGAAAGGTGCTCAGCTATTGCAGTCCTATAATACGGTTTCCAGTGTTAAGTCGGATCATTGTATTTAATCGTCGCGTACTAGTTTCGAGGAGAGGATAATGAAAAATTTTGAAAGTTGTTTACATTCAGCGTCTGGTAAGAGTGGGTTTGAGACGCGGAGGGATGAAAGATTAGAATTGAGTTGCAGAGTGTCTACTCAGTGTGTCAACAGTATAGGGTTTTGTTCTGATGTCGATGATATCGCTTCTTTTGTCAATGCTCCGTCGTCATCAGTGACACCTGAGGTAAGGCGGATGGCAACTGCTGTCACTACGCGGTCATCGATTAGTCAGGTGTGTACTAAGTATGAGATCGTAAATGAAGCCGATGCAGTCGATTTACATCATGAAACAAATAACGATTTTAGCAACGATGTGACCATTGAAAATCGATCATTAAATTCACCTGTCGAAAATTTGAACATCTCTCATATTGGTCAAAACATTTTCTCATCTCCATTTAATTTCGAATTTGCTCTCGTGGACGTTCAATCTCTTAAACATCCAACTGCTAGGCATGAAATGGAGACAAATGATTGTATCATGTATATGTGGTCTATCTATCGCGCGACTGCTTGGCACCTAAATTGTGTCGAACGCTTAGCCATGTATAGGTGTTCGTATGATTCGGATGCTGACAATGTGACAAATCGGAAATTAAGATTATATTTCATTAGAACATACTTCATTATAATATTAAACCGAAAAACCTTTTTGAATAGGTTTGTCACTTTCGAGTCTCACTTAAGGTCCCTTCACATAATATTGTGGTTTTGTTATGTGCTGACCAAATTTCCTTAGTTGAACTATCTAGGAATATATTCTTAGAACAAGTTTTTAAAGTTTTATTGCATGATCTAGTTTATAATTTTTATTGATGAGAAAGTCACTGGAACTAATTGTTTGGAATTGAGATAAAGCATAGTATAGGTTACTTTTACTCGTAATAATAATTTTACTTTGATTGATTTTGTTCGTTTTTAGTGAATTGAGTTTACATTTTTGTTTCGTGTGTAACTTAGGTATCTTTAATTCGATTAAATTTTATTGAATTATAGCTTTTAATATACCTGCATTAATCGTTTGTGTGGTCGTGTAGGTATAATATTCGTAATTGTTGTTAAAAGTTTCATTTGAATATAATTAGAACGTTACATTAAAATTCCGTATTGAGAAAACTTTGATTATTTTTATTTTATACTCGTTGAGTATTGAATTGGATATCGATAAGGTATAGGTTTCTTTGTCGCTTATAATAAATTATTTTGGTTTATAATAGTTGGAAAAAATGTTCTACTTTTTTATTTTGTTTTCGTTTACTTAGTTCATTGATTTTCGAATTTTCGTTTCTCGTACTTTTTAATTCGATTTAATTTATTATATTCTTGAATTATAACTTTAGTAGACATGCGATTGTTTGTGTGGTCGTAGATAGATATGTCTTGTGATCGAGTACATCAAATTTGTATATAATACTTGAAGTAGAGACATACCAGAACTATTTTCGTTATTCTATGTGTCAGCGGTATTGGATATTAGATGCCAAGTAGGCTGTTGTAGAGCAAAGATTTGGAAACGCGTTCATGCTTTCGTAATATTCCTCGGATCTCATAATAATGAAGTTACCATTATTTTCGAATATACGAGACGGGAACTTTGCTCTATTGACACTAGAGTCTTAATGATAGGTTCTTGTCGATTGGTTAAAGTCTAACATTTAAGACGTAATTTTTTTGGTCTATTGTTATTCTTGTTAGATTTCGGGTTACTTCGTAACTATGATATTATAAAATAAATATACTTTGAACTTCGTTTTATTGATTTGCTTAGTTGAATTATTTTTATTCGTCCTTGCCTACTGTTACTTTGTAAATAGAAAATAGTTCATCTTATTATTCATTATTTGATTCCGCAAAGGTGGTTTGTAGGTTAGTTACTACTTGTGTTCTCGTACTAATTGGAGACTAGCACATTATTATTGAAGACGTTTCTTTGGCCTTATTTCGTTATATTTAGTAAATAAGTCATGTATTAAGTTATAGACTTAAAATTCAATTTCCTTTTCATTTTGAAAGTCGAATACTTCAATATAGGCGTATATTTGTCTTATTTCGATCTCTTTGGTAAAATAGGTAATAGTGTAATGTACAAACTTATAGGGTTGAATTCCTTTCATTTTGAAAGATTAATATTTTATCATGGGCATATTTTGGGCTCGTGTTAGTATTTGTGGCTAGTTAAAAATACGGAACCGTTGTAATTGATAATATTGAATTAAAAATAATTTTACATTTCGTTTTTATGGAAGTTCGAATTTTGACAGTCGTACATATTGGCCTTGTGATTTGTTGATACGGTTGTACAATCTTTTTAATTCTGAACTTTTTTTGATTGAGCTTATATTTCATTAGCTTATATTATTGACATTAGTATATCATAAGATTTGTCGTGTCATTGAATTAGTTCTGTTTTTTAGCCATTATATTACTACATTATTTAGGCTACTTTAATATTATATAGATAATGATTGATATGTCACATAGCTTTATTAATAACTTAATCTTGTTCGTTTCGCAAATCCTGCGGATTTCCAAAGCGGGGAGTATGTTTGAGCCGCATGCTCAAATTTATCGTCAATGCAGAGGTGAGAGCTCAAGGGATATTTCACTGATGATCGGTGCACCCTTGTGCTCATTGGCCTGCCGTCTGGTGTTTGCTGGAGCGCAAAGTATTGGCGCTCTGGAACCTAGACGGCACACTCGACCTCTTTTTACGGACACACGAAGTGTCACGTATAAAAAGAATAAATTAGAATATATGTCATAATTGACATAAGATCGAACAATATATAGAAAAATGGTGAAATTGTGATTCCAAACTATTAGAAAATATAAAAACATTCGTTGTCGACGGTCGCAAGAGTGTGCCATTGGTGAAGAAGCTGCTGATACTATTGCAGGAAGGTAGCACTGGACACAAGGACATTGTTTCACAGGTGAGTGCATTAGTTTCATCGTGAAGTAATCCCTTGAGCTCTCCGACGTATTTTTGGTCGGTGACGGGCACCTCTTATTGCGACCCAGGGTATAAGGCCCACATAGGTTTGGGGCTATTTACACGCCCCATGCCTCCCCAATAATGATGAAGCACGACGAAAATATCTATCTTGCTATAAAAAAATGTATGTTTTAAGAAATACAGTAATAGTGGTAGTAATATCAGACTTGAGACACTCGAAATAGTTCATTAGCGAAACCAACACAAACAAGGCAGCTGGGCTTAACAGAAGCAAACTTAGACACCTCCTTGGTGCCCTAACGGGGCACTTCGTCACCGGAGAGCACCTATGCAGGTTACAGTTGGCTACAAGCTCAGTCTGCAGATTCTGTGAAGAAGACAAAATCAATGCATCACATTTTATGTGTATGCGTCGGCCTGGCTAGGGTAAGAATGAACTTATTGGGTGACGGCTATCTGGACCAATGTGTGTATAGGTCCTTGGCTCCAAAAAGAATTGCTGAAGTTATGCAATCACTTTTTGAAACCGAGGAGTAAAGGCGGGGTCTTGATACAAAAAATCGCAATCACCACCCCAACAACAAGGATAGATAGATATAATATAATTATACAATATCATTTTAAGTGAAGCTAATATTATTACGTAAGACAATAAGTGAAAATTCAATTATTTATAAAGTGTTTCCATAAATATCTGAATACACATACCTCGATTTACCAAGCTTAAAATAAGTATGAATTCCATTTGTTAGGGTTAGTCAATCATAAACATAAATATATGAATGGCTTCACTTACGTAAATTACGTAGAGACTGCGGCCTGCTAAGCGCCTGATTGCTGAAAACGACAGCACAAGTTAATGCTCTGTAGAAGATCTAGGGGCCTTAATTTAACGTTGTGTTCGTAAAACTAAATTTACTTGAGAGCTTTGCCTTATTTATGTAAGTTTGTAAGACATAGGTACGTATATCCATAAATGTTTGCGTTAAAGCCACTTTAAGATCGTGTTTGTTTCTATACATTGTAAATTTTTGTCAAAAATAAAAAATGAAACTTTTACTTTTGGTTTTATACAATGAAAGATTACTTACTCACAAAGTTTTCTATCCATATCATAGACCTGAATACATTTTAATTAATTTTGGGAATGAGCTAGAGCTATTATGATTAGGTAATGACTTGAAAGGTCCACGGTCCATTTTATCGCCTGTGGCAACGGTAATTTATGGATCTTTGCAATGCAAGAGACACTGCGAGTCCACTGTTTGCGATCACCATACATTAGGTATGTCTTGAAGCCTCGTTTAATTTACCTACCTGGTAAAACCAACAAAAAACGAATTCTCGGACTAAAAATTCTAACTTCATACAACGAATACCTGATGGTTATAGTACCTGGTCTTATATAATAAAATATGATACTTATACATAATTAATGATCTGATCTAGCAGTTTCAATGATATTCCTAAAACATAAGCAGAAATATTTCATTAAAACATTCAGCTATACCAATAGAGGTGTTTTGTGTCCAAAATAAATTACTAAATCTTAATGGTACTTCAGATTTCTTGTTCGCACTTTGTAATTAAAGTGATCTTTGATATGTAACTCCACTGTGCTATTTTAGTTATACTGTTAAGCTTGTTGCTGTAGTACTTGGCTAGCTTTCAAAAGTAGAGCTCTACATTTAATTACTTGTGAAGTTTTCTCTATTAAACTTTACCACGGTCTGTATGATGCTTCGTATGATCTATAGGAACTTTTACGTATGTCATATGTCATCTTTTGTAATATATGTCAGTTGACAAATTTTACAAAGTTTTTGCGCATCCGTTTTCCACTTCACCCGCTTTGGAAACCGAAATCAGAGTTGTACAATGACTTTAATTTTTAAAAGATATAATGTTAGATATTACATGAGATTTGTAAAATTTAGAAGGGATTCAAAATGTAGTATTCGATTTTATGCGAAAAAAGGCACGAATCTACAAAATGTATACTTAAATAAAATTAATGGTTATTTGAAATAGGTATACGGGCAGATGCTCGACCAGCTTATAACATCGAATAATATTATGATCTCTCTCTCTTTCTAAAATGAAATCTAGTTTATTTTCTACGGACCATACACAATGATGGTACAAGTATTATTATCAAAACTTATGTAAACCTACCATAAATGAAAAAATATAACATTTATTCTTCTATCCTTTTTAGGATTGAACAATATCAAAAAGATTACTTCACTCGCCGTAATCAAAGCGTGGGCAGAGGTTCAGCAATTTCCTCCATAAAAATAAAAGCTGTTTTGTATGTAATAAATTTGAGTCAACAGTCTTCATTTATCGTCCTTTTGGTAAATCACTTAAGCTAAAAGAGAGAGAAAAAAACTCTTTGCTCCTTTGCTTTTTCAGCGCAAAATTTATTTCATTGCGATTATACAAATTGATCACAAGTCGCAAGTGTTTACCATGGCTCATCGACCTCTACAATGTTAAAGACACTGAACACTGGGAATTTTCCTTTATTAATACTCGTAAAATACAAAACAAATACAAACACATAAATTATATTTTTGCGATGAACAAGTAGGCAGTAAATTCAGTAAAATATTTAATCAACGAAAAAACAATCAAATGAACGCTATATTCTTTATCAAAAATTACTCAATTCATCTAGAATATTCTGGGATTTCTTAAGATATATTGATAATTAATCCGTGCTAAGTGTGATATTTCAAAAGTCCTTCACATACTTATACAAACAACACTCATAGGTACAAAGATACGTTACAGCAAATATATTATTATTGTCTTGTATTTTTGTTCCTTTTTTGTTCATACAATATTTCTCGGTTCTTCGTCTTCTAACAAAGTCACCTTTAATTGCTTACATTAGTTTCAGTTAGCAGCCACTCATGTTGAACCAGGAATTGGTCGCACACTGTTCAGACTTATTCAGACGTAGACAAAATAAAATACATTATTTTCAGTTTTTATCGTGATGGATAACATAGTCATGATACATATTACATACTGATGATAACATACTCGTACTATAATAGATTTAAATATGTTTACACTGTGCATCCATCATTAAGATAACGTATTTTGTTCAAACCATAAAAAAATAAAATTTTATTTAATTTGGGAATTCAGTCGTCGTAAATGCGTTAATTAACTAAGAGACTCCAGTGATTCATTAACTAATCTGTTAATGCGACGTCACAGAATTAATTTATGTTAGATTTGCTAAAATACTTATTCTGCTGGCAAAAAAGTCCTAAATTTCTATTAAGTATACTTACATTGATGGCATTATACGTTATACTGGCATTGTGAGGATGCGTCAGACAGTAATTATATTAATATTTTTATATTTTGCAAGTCTTTCATTTTAAGATTTGTAAAGAAAATACTTATAGCTAATTCTTAATTTCTAACCTCATATTATACCTAATGTTCACAAAGTACTACATATGAAAATAAACATAAAAAACTATAATAATCTTTTGTCGTTACTGAAACTAGAGGTTTCAGCTTTGTAGACAGACTCCGGGCTATGGGTCGCACGGATAATATGATGAAACTATACGTAGGTATTCTTTGTTTGGACTTCGGATTACATAACCTAAATCTACTTTACTTTGTCACAAGAATCCTGTGATACGTGTGAGTAAGTGCGTGAACTATTGGTTGGCGTCAACTAAGTGGACGACACGCATACTTTTGTCTAGATCAGTGTTTCGCAAAGGGTGTATGTACCCTATCGTGATCATTAATTGGTGTACCTACCTTGTAAGAATCGGTTTTGTTATAAATTTGTTTAGATGCAGACGAAGCTGCGATGTACCTTGAATACAAAAACTTTGCGTTACGCGAGAGAACTGTTATACTTTCTAGTCAGAGTGTCTCTGGAAATATTTAATTTTTAGGTACTTACTAATTCGCTCTCTCTTAACCGAGAGAGCCGGTGGTCAATTCGGCCACGCTGCTGGTTCGGCGTCCGGGGGTGGCGGGGCAAGACGTTAGCGTTGACCGCGAACGCGTCCCGTCACCTCGCCCAATCTCTTGTTCACGCTCACGCTGAGCGTGAGCGGCAGGAGATTTTGGTGAGGTTCGACTTCCACATACCCTACTCATGTGGCGGGTGGAAGTCTGGCGATTTCCTCCTGCCATAAAAAAAAGAAAATCGCTCTCTCGGATCGTGTGCTCTAGTCTTATATCGTACAGGCCTTAATACTCCCTATAGTAGACTACGGAGATGTTTGTTATTATGACCTGAATTCTGATTTGCTCAACAAGTTAGATCGTCTCCTAAACAATTGCATTCGGTTTGTATGTAACCTAAGGAAGTATGATCACATTTCCGACCACCGATCTCGTTTAAAGTGGTTGCCAATACGCCAACGCAGGGAGTTGCGAGCGTTGACCACTTTATTCTCTTTTCTTTCCTCTTCTACACCGCCATCCTACTTAACTCCTCACTTCGTTTACCTTGATTCCAGTCATGAGCGAAGCTTGAGGTCCTCAGGCAATCGTCTTCTAATGTGTCCTTCTCACCGTTCTCAATTTATTCATTCTTCATTTTTCGTACAATCCATTCCTCTTTGGAACTCACTCCCCAAGGAAATAAGGCTAATCACCAATCGAGCAACTTTCAAACTTAAAATAAAATCATATTTCTTTAAAAAGTTAGCAGTTATATCTTAACATTGATCCATTTATAATATTATTATGTGTGGTATGTATGTATGTATGTATATATATATATATTGTGTATTGTATGGTTCCAGTATGTATGTATATATTTATGTATTTGTAGTATGTTTATTGTACGTGTATATTTATATATTCTGAATTTTGGCATGTTTTATTTAAAATTTTTAAGCTTTAAAGCTAACAATATCTTTTTTTTTATATTTCCATTACACTTGTTTTGCCTACCTTCACTCATCTCACCATGACCTAAAGGTAGACTGGTAGAGAATGCCTATGGCATTAAGTCCGCCTATGTACACTATTTTGTGCATAAAGTTTAAATAAATAAATAAATAAATATATCAGCGTCTTCCTTACTGACGCACTTGTTTGTATGGCTTTATAACGAGAGCAAGCCGAATTTAAATTTTTGAATCGGGGTTCAGGAGTTATCTTGGGAACTATCCCTGAATGAATAATTTTTCGGTTCGTAGCAAGTTAAGTTAGAACGCAGTCATACACAAGTTATCATCTACTATTTCTGTGCAAGATTCAATTTATGTGCTCTTAAATTTATAGTACCTACCTATTTATTCCAAATGAGAAATTAGTCAATGCTGTTATAATTTTGAATCAATGTTCTCAGATCTCATCATTCATAATACGAATTGTACTCGATTGACCTACAATTGAGAGTCTAATAACTTACAAGTCTCCTTTGTGATTTTGATATTTACCTCAGAATGGGTAGCGAAATAAATTTGTCTTCTATTATTCCAGCAGGAAACAACCAAAGCCTTGGATGCTCAGCGAAATAATGCGCCTTTTGTTCCAAATAATTAATTCAAAACACCCTTTATTCCTTTTACTGATTAATCAAATGTTTTATGTTATTTTATAATGAGCTAATTAAGTTTAATAAAAATGGATACAAGAATAAGTTACAAGTGAATAAGTGAATAACTTTACAAGAATAAGATTTACAGTACACCTCAAAAGTAGGTGCACATTTTCAAAACCGTATCGTATGAGGACAAGTTTCACTTATTACCTTTTTCCATAACAAGCATTTTGCACACAAACGACTACAGCATATATCGCATTCTTTCACTACCTAGTAGGAACGAGTGCGGCAAAATAATAACCTACATTTCAAAAAAAAACATCAAATACAATGAGGGTAATTGTGAAAAAACAGTACAACATTCAGTTACAAAGTTGTTATTTGATAACTTCGCAATAACAAAGATAAAAAAGATTATTTGACATAATTTATCCAAGATAGGATATTAATATCGAAGCCAGGAAAATTGATTTCGCAATTTTGTGTAAAAACACAAACAATATTATAAAAATTAGGACAAACCTGGCATATAAGGTTTTAATATGACGAAAGTAAGTTTTGGTGTAGAATATTGTTTTTATCAATCAAGTAATTTACCATTCGACGTGTTCATATATAAATTGTGTTTTAGAGAAATTCTGTCACTGAAAAGTGAAGATAAAGTGTGGATAGCTAATTTATGGAATGTGTAAAACAACAAAACAGAAACATACACGTAGTTTTCTCTTTCTTTCGTTCAGTATGACATCGCACATGCGAGATCAAATATACGTTATTCCGTAGGACGTCTGTGTACGTCCTACGTATGTGTGAGGTTTGTATGCGTGTGCCGCCGTTAACGTGCAAGTAAATTTGGCATTTATTGTGGGCATGTAATTATGAGGTCGTAAGTAACAGTCGTAATTGTGAAATCAATACCTGATTGTGAACCCACATAACGTATACATGCACGACACGTTTTTCATAACTCTTTTGCAAGCATATAACATAAAGCATAAAACAAGCATATATGAAAAAGTCTATGACGGTAATCACATAGCTTCAGATAGATTTTAGACCGTATGAATAGTAATTAGGAAGTATTTATTTGCTGGTGTTACTAGTAGCAAATATTATAGTTTTAATAATAGGCTATTTTAAATATGTAACAGGTATATAAGCTGATTCAGAACTCAGAAGGTGTTTATCCTTAACACGGATCAAGAGAAGATTCCCTACTCTTGGGTTCCAGCTCTTGGAACCACTGGCAGCTTGGGTCATAGATCCGCCTGCTATACCTGCAGTGGTTACATATTTGCGTAATTAAACATTAATTTGACTTCTATTGAAGTGATCACGAATTCATAAGTTTTCCTATCGGCTCCTTTTGAAAGTTATCTAAAATGTATCTATTTACTAATTTTTTTAAATATTAACTATAGTAATTGGTTACTAATTTATATTCATGTTTTAAATTAATGGGGATTTTTCCCATCAATGTTTGGACGCAGATTGAAGTAATTATCCAAATGGTTTCGTTTAAGTAATTTAAATTACAAGGCCCGTCCGTTTACTTAACTGCTCTGAATCGATTCAGTATAAGTAACTTCTAAAAAGTTCTATCATTAAAATTACATTAAGCACATAATACCTATCTACATCGTAATTGAGGCTCCGACTCCAATCTCTTGGTCACGATGTTGGGATCTAAAACTCCGCAAAACTATAAAATGAAACAAATAAGGAACAAATATTGCGGGTTTTTTCTCGCATTTCTCATATCTGAGGGTCGTTCCTCGTGACCGCCACCGCACATTCGGGTTCGAGTAAGTTCCAACCATCGATCAAATTCGAGCAAAGTTGCACGAGTTACGTTCGGACTAACGCTTGCGGGCTTTGCATTAAACTTAGCTTCAAATACCTAATATTATTACTATTTATGATATTAATTAAAGTGCTATGCTATAGTGTATAATGGGTCTTAAAAATAACTTAAAAGTCTTATATGCATTGTAAAATCGTGTAAACAGTAAAACTTTCAAAACTTTTACCAATATCAATTATTTTGGACTTGTTTTAGTTTTGATGTAGAGCTTAATTGTTTACGTATAAGTATTTTAAAAATTAATTTTGTTTTCTTATCTATTTTTGTAACATCGGTTATCATTATTAATTAAGGTATATCCTTTTAATCGTTTTAAATAATGTTGAAGATGTAAAAATACGTACATATTTAACAGACATCTAAGTAATTAATACTAGTCGAAGCAGAATTAGTTGTCTACAATTTCTTGATAAATCGCACCCTGAACATATCATTATTTTCAAGTATTATACTTCTGGAAATGTATACCAACTTCAAATATTCTGGTTGTTGATGGGTGCACAACTGCTTAATGTCATTTTTCAACGTTTGTAACAGCTGTACGAACTTTTGGGGATTTCCACGAGAGCTGATTAATCGTCACTTTCTTGAGTTCAGCTGTATGCTCGTTGACTTAAGAGATTAAAATTCAGATTTTCTACCTCGAAGTCGGAAGTTAATGTCCATAGAATTAAAATATTTGTTACCACAATTATTATTATGATATCACATTAACAATTAAGATAAATATGTCTTTATACAAACCGATTCGATGTATAAAAACTTTTAAATACAAACCTGAACTAAGTTAAAGATGCAAGAAAAAAAGGATAACGGCTTTTAAACTTTATAAATAAACTTTTAGGGATTTATACTTCCTTAAAATATAATATAGCATTCAATGTAAAGGGTCAAAACACTTTCGGACAATATAATATTATGTGAAGGTTTAACGTATACATCAAATTCCCACATCAATTTTGTTATTTTTTCCAACCAAATGCTCTGTTGTCGATTTAAAAAGAAGTTGCTTTTTGCCATTGTTATTTTTTGGTATTGTTGCTGGTTTCAGATGAAAAGGAAACAGTAACAAATACCTACACATGTAAAAACAGTCAGGCTTGATTACACATGCATTTCAAATTTGAAGCGAACACGATGCTAATGTAACATTGTTTGGATTGGATAATGAAGTAAACATCTCAAAAGGTGCCCCCTTATTAGATGTTAATTAAGAAATTTGAGGAGTATTTGTCTTTTCTTAATTAAAACAAAGATAATTAAGAGAGATTTTTATTAATCAAATTAAGTGAGGTTTTGTAAAAATTTGTCCTGTGACAATCTTGGAGAGAAGTAAATTTGTTTTTACATGATGATTTTACGAGTACATGTCAAATATGAAAATATTAGTGATATTTGCTATCAACGAGTAATATATTATTTTATTTAAAAAAAATGTTAAAACGACTGATTCTAAAAAAATAGAATCATAGACCCAATTTTTATAAACAAATTTACGTTCATTCATGTGCAAAGTACCTACTACCTTAACAAAGCAAAACGAATAATTAAAAACGTTTAATTGTTTAAAAACTTGCGCGTATAATGAATTGTTATTTTTAAATTTGAAAACGAAATCTTGTAAGTATAACTCATAAAGTGTCTGTCAGATCTCCATAAAGTTTAATGAAACCTCACGACGACCATTAATCTAAAAAATACAACCATTGCTTAGGTCCACTCAGGAAAAACTTTGTTGTTAATCTTGTCCCTTCTGGCGGAAAAATATCTTGATAAGAATATATGATGTTGCGATATACATTTTTAGTAAATCATATTGGGAGCATTCACCAGCGCATGACTGCTGAAAATGTTGGAAATATTGGAGCCATTATATGCACGGTATAATCATTTTATGATAGTACCTATCCCTTTGTGTTTTTACCGCGCGCGGCAAAAAGCTTGCAGTGCGCAACTGGCCTAAATCCAATGATTTGACAGTATTTAATTTCACACGTAGGTGTTGCTACGGCAGCTGCATTTTTTTCAAGTTAAATCTATATTGATTTAGATTTTAAATTTAGAATTTATGGATTTGGTTTTTCACGATTGCGATTTATTGTATTCCTTAATCTGTGGTGCCTTAAATATTTATTATAATCTTACAACTTTACTGAGGATTAAATTTTAATATTAAATTTTGAATTTCATTATTGTGTAGGCACCTTTAATAAAAACAATACAAACAAACAAAGATAGATCAAAGTAAAAAGGAAAAGTGTTTTGCTTGTTCACCTTATTATATTTATTCGGTCTAGTAGGTGTTCAAATAAAATTATATTTTATGAAATTTTTTTTAACGTACTTACTAGCATGTTGGCTAAAATTTTTGTAATAGGCAACTAATTTTGAGTTTCTCTTTAAGGTAAAAAAAAGTATAAGTTATATTTTGTTGAAAATCTTTGTTAATGAATAATAATAGAATATTAAAATATGCAGTCATGAAGTGGAAAAAATATTCGTTTTAAAAATTTTAAACAATGAGGGCCTTATTAATTTCTTTTCAATGATTTCAGTACGGTATTCAAGCAGCCTTGTTTTCTAAGTAAAAAAAAGTAAGTTGTTAGCAAACAAATCTCTTTCAAGTTTAATTAGACTTCGACTTACTGACCATTTAAGTGAATGTTTTAGTTTGAAAACTTAAATAAAAACCGAAGCCGTGAAAGGGCTTTCAGATAGCAGAATTTTATTCGTTCTATTATCATCGGAACTAGTACCTAAATTTACAAAAAATATGGGATAAATCGTCATTAGTTTGTCCACAACCTGCTGGACACCAGGTCTCCCCAAGATTTACCGAAGCGAGTGTGTCTTGAATTGTTTGCATTCAGCTAAATACCAAATATATTTGGTAATTCTTTGTCTCTACGTCACGTCAGTCTAATCTTTAGTTCTTTTGTAAACTTTGTTGGAAAATTAAAAAGTTAACCGCATCGAAACTATGTAGTTATTTTTGTATTATGATATATTTTCTCCTAGCTTTGATCTGCCTACCATTAAAAATCCCCCATTATTCTAAGATGAGAGAGATGAGATGAGAATGCTTATGGCATAAAGTTCGTTCATGTACATTAAGTTTAAAAAGCTCTTCATTACCATTTTGCAGCAAAATAAAACGTTAATTTGCATTTTCCTGGAAGTCTTCATATAAGTGCCTGATTCACACGATTACAACTTTCCATTACATCTATAATATAAAAATTAATAGCAAAATGTGTTACTAACTTAATAATGCCAGGACCAAATTGGCCAATTCTTTTTTAAAATGTTCGTTGAAGTCTAAGGATTGATTTGAAGACGAGTTTTTACGGCGGGATTAATTGGAATTATAGGCAGAAAAAGATAAAAAATAAAAAATGTCCATATCTATTTGCAAATTAATGTTATTGACCGAGCTCCGAAAAGACGGAGGTACTCAATTCGTCTGTAGGTTTTGTTTAAAAGATATAATCGTTGGTGCTGTATAAGGTTCACGCAAACGACGTCGCGGGCAGCAGCTAATTTTCGTATAAAATTATTAAGTGTTAATTTTCTCCGTGTAGCTAAAAGTTCTAGAATATTATGTCAGCATGAGTGTTGCAGCGTAACAATGTTGTAAACCAATTATCCACTACGCTGGTTAGTTCATTAGTATACAGAAAGGTAGAGACTGGAAAATTGTGGAAACTTTTGGTCACTATTTTAGATGGTCATGAAAGTTTCAGATTTATTCAAACTTTGTTATATGAAAATTACAATTTGAAGTTTACTAGTGTTCGTAAAATAGTTTAGAGATAAGCTTTCAGAAATCGTTCAGCTGAAACCTTTTCGTAATAGTTTCACGTAAAGTTTTGGGATACTTGTCTTTTTGATCGAATGAGAATGTGAAACTTTCGCAACGGAATTAAGTGATTTATGAAAGGCAGTCATTCTACTATTAGTTGTATTTTTTCCTAATTTCTGGATATCAATAGTTATATTTTCACTACTTTACCTACCCTACCATATCTGTGATGACTGAAATATCTGCACAGAGGATTACTTTGTTACTATTGTGGTAGCAAATTTGATATGACTCAATTTTAAATTCAAATTCAATAAAACTTTAAGCAATTCAACAAAAGCATAAGAAAGTATTGCGTAAAGTAGGTATAGTAGCTACATTTTCTAAATTGAAGCAAGTAAAACCGTAAGGAGCAGTCAGTTTTACATAAATTTAAGCAAATTTGTAGGAATTTTGTTCGTTGTAAATAACAACTCTCAGTATCTTTAGATCTCCTTCAAATGTACATTAATATTCAAATATACACAAACTCGTAGTTAATTTTGGTTGACGTGCCGTCTTTGTAGACTGAAACCATTGTGCGGTAGTTTACTTCGTGAGTTCGGCACTCTGATGCTGTTTGCTAATGTTACTCTACGTTTTACAAGTTCAAACATACATTGTTCTGCTACATATTCTCATTACGAGTGAGTTTGTTATTTTTGTATAAATAACTGTGTAGGCGCAGTAACGACTAAAGTGGCTCAAAAGAATATTTACCGTACATATGATTAACTTGATGTAAGCGCGTACACGCTTGAATTTTGAGAAAATACTTCATAACTTAAAGTGGGTTTGGTCATATTTTAAAACATCTAATTAAAAAACCTCCCGTTAAATAGTACTTACTCAGTACTTACAAACACTGTCGAAGAGTAAGTAGCTAAGTTAGAGTAGTTAGATAAGAGTATTAAATATAAAATAAATAAGGAATAGTAAATAATAGTTTTATCCAAAAATGTTTACAAGTGTATCACTGCAAAATATGTACATGTTTCAGTGAAAGGAATGGGTATTAACTATTATACCTTTAGATAAGCCGCCCATATCAAAGAAAACCACACAGCTGCCACCTCACATGAAATATTCTTTTCAGTTTAACAAAACAATGTCAAAATGCTCGAATAACACTGAGGAGTCCATTCCTAAACAACGTGGGAAAATTACATTTTGAAACATGTTGTGTAAGAAATGTAATCTCATTGGAGGATTGGAGGATTCAATTCCATCAAAACAAATTTAACGAAACAATACTCATTGTTGAAAACTCGAAACCTTAAACACACCTTAAACCTTGAACACATTAAATTTATAATAAGAAATCCACTTCACAACTTGCGTTGATTTTATATTTTCACTAGATGACCCGCACAACTTCGTCCGCGTCACAAAGTGGTACAGCACTCGCGATGTCGTCGCGATATTTTTTGTAGCGGACAGCGTTTTATACTCGTGATAATTTCATAACGAAATGTCCGATTGGACTTTTTTCAGTTCTTACTAAGACCTACAAACCCGTAGACATCATTTTGTTCTATTGTCAATATTTTTTGAAGCGTACGCATAAATGTTTTCAATTATACACCTTGTGTAACAAATTCGAATTCAATTTTTTTTCGAAATAAAATATAGGTACCTATAAAAAATCCTTAAGAATCACTCTATCTAGTAAAAAAACTAAGTTTTAAAGATCTAAGCATACATAGGGACAGTCAGCGAATATCGAATTTGTTTCATAACAGGTAGTGATGATAATAGTGATTGTGATTGTTATCTCTCGCTAATTGTACCTACTGACGATAGAGTATACGGAAATAAAGGTAAATTATCAACATATCCATTTCACACACACAATGTCAACAATGTCGCGTCTGAAATGTGACCACGCATAGTGGGCTTTGTTAGAGAGATTAATGTCAGTCTTTGAGCAAACGGAATGACTTAGAGGACTATACTTGGATTGTGTTTACGCAATCGAATTAAAAGTAAGCAGCTCTGTCAAGAAAAAATAACAATGAACAATAGACTAAGTAATCCATAAGGTAATCCTCTGTAATTGAAGGTGCGCAGGTATCTGATATGTAATGTATTTTTAATTTGTTCTGTGTATGTGTTACCTTTGTTGAGGATCCAAATAGAATAAATAAATAAATAAATTAGATTATTATAGTAGTTGTTGTAGAACACATTCTTTCACTAATACAAGGCCATTAGCTATTGAGGTACGGGTACGTACATTAGTAGACACATACGTAATGCTCTAGCTAATACTGTGAGTACCCTCTGAATACAGCCAATGCACGAACAGGGATTGTCTATTTTTATTTTTCTCAATATCTTTTTATCAGAATATTTTGTGTCCTGTTTATAAAATGTATTAGAGTAGCTAAAAATAATTTTAAATGTAGTACCTAATGTTTAATTATTTCCTTAATAATTAACATTATTTCCACTGATTATAAAAAGTAGCTACCTTCAGTCAACCCTTGTACGAGTGGTTTAAATCAATTCAGCATACCTTTGTAAGGTATATTTCTCAAGTTATCATGAATCTAAGATACTTGTAAGAATACCACCTTAATTAATGTTTTCGTTCGTAATTGGATTAAGTAGGATCGGTGAACGTAAGACCGTAAGAGACGAAGCTTAATGGTTATAAGTATTATGTATCTACATGGAAACAATGGATCCTTAGATCCCTATTATAAATTCTAGCTCCACGCCTGTAAGCGTAAACGTTTGATTTACGTCATTAGGGCGATTTACTTTACGACAGCTAAACAGATCTTAGGTGCAAAAGGTAAAAGTAATGAACACTTTTTTTATTCACAACCTAATTTTGGACGTTGAAAATAAGGTACTTAAAGCACATTATTCTTCAAATACTTCTAACATTTGGTCGCAAATTAATATTATCATTAGGATCTTCTATAAAAGTCATAAAACGAATATATCGTAACGAAAAAACTGCGTAGTCTGCATATTTATTGGTCTAGGCTTTGAAGGACTTCTTATAGATGGGCATTTTCCTCATTTTCATTGTCGGATATATTTCTGTTTGAGTGGATTATAAGATTATACTTCCAGAATATGGTTTAGTGAGTTTATCTTAGTCCAGGTTTTGACCCATTTCTATAAACCAAAAGAAAGTAGGTACTCAATTCGTCTTTTTTTTGGTGGTGTGGACTGATTTGAATGATTTTGGTGTTAAGTGAAAGGTTTTTTGGTAGGTCGGTGAAATTGGTACAATCTTCACATTTTTAGGCACATAGTATATATTATCCATATAGTAAGTACACTGTCCTAAAGAGAGTTGAAATTTCCACTTTGTGCACGGAATCCATTGAATACAGAAATATAAATTTGATTTCCCAAGTGCATTGAAATAAATGAGAAATCTAAGTTTGATGTTTGCACGCTAGGAAGTTAGCAGTCACGATTGCTCTCAAGATCCGTAAGTCTCTCGTTCAAGTCAGATCGCACACATAAGTAAAGGCGGTCGAGTAGCGATATACAAACACTTTAACTGCACTATTCAAGCTTGTTGTAACTTTTTTCATTCATTTTAAATGCACCTACATTCACGGAGTGGAAGTTAGAAATGGCGTGCTACTTGTAGTTAGAAAATGAGGGTTTTTTTATTTGAATTCGACTCCTAAGTTTGTTTAATGGCCTTATTCAGGCACATAGTTCAATAAAACTTTTACTTGAACTATACAGGGTGATTTTTTAATGATGGTTCATAATGAAGTCATGATAGTTGATGGTCATATACGATCAGTAACAATATAACTAAAGAACATGGTATAAGACCTTAGTAAACGCAATATTGACAGTTTATATTTTAAAAATATATTTCAAATTCTTGCAAAATGATTGTTGCTCGACAGCTGATGGGTGTGGCAGAAATATGGGGTGCGCGAGATCACTTGATGTTGTTAGTCAACACTCTGTTGTCCGAAATTGTTTTTGTTTGGGAAAGTTTTGCCCAATTTGATTCTTACCAAAATTTTTTTGTAAGTAATTTTGCCTATTTGTTTTTTAATATTCCATATAAGAACAGAGTACTCATCATCCTCCTCCTTCAATAAGTACCGTCATTAACAAATCACCCTGTATTATGTTTTTCAATAAATAAATGGAGTAACCAGAATAATAGAAGATGATTATCTTTAAAGAGATAATATTAATGTAGAGAAATGTCAATAGAATGGAAATTACCCGTGTCCTCATTTTTTCAAATTTTTCAATTAGGTTTACATAGAGTAAGGAATGTATATCAGATATACGATGACGATGTAGGATATATACGAAGTCCGTAGAGAGGGGGAGGACCATAACACTGAGATCACGCCATCTTATTATCGAGAGGGAAGTCAACTATCCCAAGTCTGTATAGGATTTCTTATTAACAGAACCCTTGCCAGCAACGTTGAGGTGATGTCCAGTGTGTCATCCAGAGTTGCGTATGTAATCCTCAGACTTTCCAAACGCTATAGCTGAAAAATAATCCAAGTATACGCACCAACTAGTACGAAGACATAGCTAAGGCTCTTCTAAAACTAAAAAAAATAAAAGTTGTCAAAAAAATAGGAAAAGTTTGTATGTCAATGATTTTCGGAATTCAAATTAAAGCGCGAGAACATCTATGCTGTATTACATTTAAAAAGTATTAACTAAAGAGGTTTATTACATTTAGATGAAACTATGAATAGGTCTGTCATAGACATGTTTGTTCTTAAATATTATAAAATTTAAAATCTGTCGCCTACATCTTTGTAGGTACGTTGGATTTCCACAACTTCAATTCCACTTTACTTAAAATCATGAGCAGCATTAGACCTAATAATAATACTCTTTCACTAAAACCTTTAAAATAACTACAAAAAAATTACGTTTCAATTCTTAAGAAGAAAATAATTAAGTCTATAGCAATACACAATTATTTAAATTAAGAACACTGTACAAATGTCACATTCATATGGGGCTACGCAGGATTTACATCAACGAGTCTGCGGTAGGTACATGCCGGAATTTGAGCTAAATATTATGTCAACATAATGCGCTGAATACTCACGTTCCTCGGCGACCCCACATCCCTTTCATTAACACGTGCGCTCCGGAAAAGAGCGTCGTTTTATTAAACATGTTTTCGGGTTGATATCTACAAACAGAGACACAGATAACTTGAGAGTTATATGACTTTGCTTTTTTTAACGCTTTTGACAAGACAAACAGGAAAAAAACGGTATCTGTGTAATCTGTGTAATTTACAAAATAAAATTTGCTTTTCAGATAACTTACAGTTCCGCAATGTACATTATAAGTGTCTTCGTGTCATAAGTGTCGTGTATCTTGCTTGTAAAACTGTTTATTATTATTGCGAATTTATAATTAGGGAAACCTAGGCGTAGTGTCAAATCAAAAAATATATACATATATTTAAGAACCACCTTTAAATATGAACAATGAATGTATTCCCTGAGCGCTATGACTTGTCCTTCTTCAAACGAGGCTTGAGGAGGGTCCTTAAAGGAGGTAGCGACCCCTCAGTGTCCCCTGACATTGCAGAGGTTCATGAGCGACGGTAACCACTTACTATCAGGTGGGCCGTTGGCTCGTCTGCCTAGATGGCAATAAAAACAAAAAAAAACCTAGAATAGGTATAGGTACAAAATTTGTATATTTAATATAATGTTGAACCTATATATTTTTTTAAGTAAATAATTTGTGTTCATTGGACGTCGTACAGAGAGTAGTTATTAAGATTGTTTCATTATTTTAAGAACTTTGTGGAGGCATTTTATACAATTGTGTAGGATAACTTGAATCGCCGCAACATAATATTATGACATCAATTCTGAACATTTAATAAAAGTTATCTATCACGTGCAGACATTTGATATATTTGAAATAGCACATTTCGAAGACAAATGGGTCATGAATATGATAAATTGAATAGGTATCCCAAAATACGTTTAAATATCGAACCGTTTATACAAACTTTGTGGTTTTTATCGATTTACGTTTGAAATCTGATTATAATTTTATGAGATAGATGTTACAACTCGCGTTTTGATTATATCATATCATAATATCTAAAATAATATATTGATATGATCTGGTGTTAAATTGATACAGTGAAAGGTTTTGTGCCAAATTTGAGCATAAATAATATATTTTATTTGAGGTAAACGAGCAACTCCTCACGTGTCTAGACAGAAAATGAAGAGTACGTTGTCATGTTAAGAGGTTTTCATTATAATTTGCAGATGCTTTTGTTATTAATTGACAGAAACGATTTATTTTGGTTTCATTATACTTAACAATATTATTTCAGAGCAGAAGACAAGCGAAGTAATTATATTATTTAGGTACAATCGAAAAACAAAATACTATTTTTGCAAGTTAGAAGTAACAAATTTGTAGGATGCTACTGTTCAGTTATATCTATAGATTTAAAAGAGTCATTCAAAATAATCCAGTAAATATTACCTATTTTGCATATTTAAAAGTTCTTAGTAGTAGTTCTTTTGGCAAAAGGACTGTTTTATGTTTCACACTACCTTAATTAAGCAGTACGCTCTAATAATCATATTTTGTGGCAAAAAAAAAAAAAATATATATTTAGGAATCTTTTGTAGTTTTATTTCTGTAGTTGATGAGTGACCGACTGTGTTACATGATTCGACTCCTACACATTAGGTTTATTAACTGGTGGACAAACTTCCAGGGATTTGTTTCTTTTCCAAAAGAAAAACAGTTTCGAACATATTTTACGAGGAAAGGGTGGAATACATTACTCTCTGACGCATAATGTATGTAAATTTCTTATTTACAATTTATAATTAACTAGATGACCCACGCAACTTCGTCTACGTCACAAAGGGGTTTAAACAGCACTCGCGATGTCGTCGCGATATATTTTGTAGCGGACAGCGTTTTCTCGTGATAATTTTTCAACGAAATATCCGATTGGAATAAAACAAAAAGTGTTTTATATCCACTTTAAAATCCTTGATAATAAAATGCTTAATTTGGATAAGGATTAATATCACGATTCTCAATTCACGTCCTTGCAATCTTAACATAAAAGCGGTTAATGTGACTAAACTATGATAGTAGAAAATATGCTCTCGCGGACTTTTTTTCAGATCTCACTAAGGCCTACAAAACCGTAGTACATCATTTTATTCTATTGTCAATAGATTTTGCAGCGTACATGTTTTCGATTTTCCACCTTGTGTACAAATTCGATATTTCCATACGGATCCCTATTTTTTTTCAAAAAAATATATACCTAAAAACATCCTTAAAAATCCCTCTATCTATTAAAAAAAAACCGCATCAAAATCCGTTGCGTAGTTTTAAGATGGATAAGATCTAATCATACATAGGGATAAACAGGCGAAAACGACTTTGTTTTATAATATGTAGTAATAACAACTATATATCCATGTTATCGATAACATGCTTGTTCGAAGGTGAAACAACAAAATTCGTTGTAAACAAGCCCTTACGAATAATTTTCATAATGTTCATGAATCCGTTGTGAATACAAAATAGACTTAACTCATGAACTCATTCAACTTTAGAACAGCTAACGTTCATACATGGCGTAGGTATGCTTTCCACATTTGTGCGTCATGTTACATATGTAAATCAGAGGTACCATGGATCATTATTTTAGGTACTAGGTACACTCTGTTCATTTTTGGCAGTTTTCCTAAAGGAGCAACCTATTCTAGGTAAACCGATTTTGATGATGTATTTTTTTGTTTGAAAGTGAATAACTACTTCTGTCGTAGTCTCATAAAATCTTTGGTATATTTGGATATTTTTTGGTTAATAGAATAAGGTTGTTCTCATTTTTAGCAAACCTGAGAAAAACTCCGCCTTTTTACAATTTTATTGTTCGACTTACGGTGAGTATCTTGTTTGAGAAAACGACGATACTTCACGAGGATAATTTTTCCGGTAAAAAGACTGGATTTATTACTCTGATATTCATGATAAATTTAATTGTTTAATAGTACAAACTCATTTATCCCGCATGTTAGATTAAGCAGATCATTAAGTTATGGGTACCTACATAAACTATCTGGTTGTTACGGAGAAACAGAAACAAATGGCGTGATTTAGTTTCAATTACATGAAAAAGGATAATAATCATTGCATAGGTAACGAAGAACTAGAATAGTTAAAGAATTTCCCAAGGGACGTTACATAATGTATTAAACTTAGAGAGAATTAATGTTAAACCACTGTAAAGCTAAACGTTTGCTACCGATCCACCTGATGAGAACTATCAATCCCAAACAAACTCGAATTGTCCTCTGTAAAATAAAACGTTGGAATCGACAAAAACAACCAATGAAACAGTTCGAAAAAATTTTATGAAAACTTTAGTATTCTAGTCAAAATCGTATTTGCTAATCTCTGTGTAGTCTAAAACCTTTTTTGAATATTCTGATAAAAACCCTAAAACTAAAACAATAAACATTAAAATTTGTGAAGCAAACCGCTTCATTGAAGTTATTGTACTGTAATATAAGTTTGTAGTTGCATTTGTAAATCGAATCTTATTTTGAATAAAAGCAATGTAAACAAGACCAATGCAAAATTAGGTACGAGAAGAAAAAAAAATGCCAAGTTAGATGTTTTGTTTCTGTTGACTCTTTGGGTCCCGTATCGACCCGAATTGAAACAATGTTGCAATTTGCGACTCAAAATTATGTCGGTACGTGCTCGCTATAGACTTGTCATCGCATGCCCGACTCGTTCCCCAGTGAGCCATGGAATGATGAAAAAATTCGTTGACCTGAAATGATTATGCTGCGTTTCCACATTGGCGCGCCAACGCGGCAACGTCCAACTCACGTACAAAACAAATGACGGTGACGGCCGACTTATATGTAAGTTGGAAGTTGGTGAGCCAATGTGGAAACGCAGCATTTTTAACTAAACCATATGCCACAAAAACAAATTGACTGCAGATTTTTTCCAGCTATGAAAGTAGAGTAGTCAATAGTTTAGTAGGTAAGTGTAGTGCCTTATTTTTTGTGCGAAGCTATCTGCAGGTATTTTTCCCATAGTTAGGTTAGGTAACTTAATAAAAGTGTAGAAATGTATCTTAACAAAATATTTTGAAATGGGAAAAAATTCACGGTTATTATAAATTCTTGGGATAGCTGCGATAACTTCAGTCAAATCTCTCAAGATGTAATTTAGGGTAGAATAAATTAAATTTTAGGTACTGTCTTTAGATCCTGAATAAACTAACATCGATCACAATATTATACCTACGATCGTATCATCACAATGAAACACAATTGCTCGTAATTTTGTGCTATCGTGTAGACTGTAGAACATGGAGGATAACAAAATATATCGCACAATAGACCCAATTTATTTTACCAAAGCTAAAACGAATATATCAAGAAAGATTTTCTAAATCTTAGACCTCGTGTTATGGTTTTCTATTATTTTTTATTCAACAATACTGAAACTGTTAATAAAAAGCAGGTATCTACCTTTTTATAATAAAGTAATAAGTAAGTTTAGATACGTTTACGAATATTTTTTTGGTTATTTGTGGGTTACCTATCAGATTACCTACTATTCTGATTTTTTTACTCTTGTTGATATAGCGTGTGTACGGTCTCACCTGAAAATGACTAAATAATACCATATTCCAGATAAGCTATCCAGCTAAGATTTTTGTTTTGATATTTTATTGATTTATTGCAAGACAATAATATTGTAAGAAATCATCGTATTATACATTCTTATAAAAATATATATATATTAAGAGTTAAAAATAAGGCCACAAAAGTAACTAGTGGCCAGGGATCAAAAAGCTAGAAATAGTAATTATAATTAAATATTCTTTTTAGGAATGATGTTTGATGTAAGAAATTAATGAGATACTCATACTTGCAAGTTTTTAAGTACTTTTGCAATTATATTATATTTATTTAACAATTCTAAACATACAAAAGAAAACGAATTTATAAAATGATTAAAAATTCTTTATCATTATTTTTCTTTGGAGATAGAATTCGAATAAATTGTTATGAAACACTCCTGTTTATAAATCCTGCCTTCAAGATACTGGAAAAATTCCATCACATTTCTGATCTACAGGTTTTAATAAAAATACCGGTGGTCCCTTTGAAGACAAAATAAATGAAACTTACCCTTGAATATAGATAAAATTTACATAGTAGATGTAAAGAGACACTTTTATAACCAAGTCCTTTTATCTTCGATAATGAAAATGAAGTTATATTATTACTAAACTCAATAAAGTTTTCATTCACAAGTCTTATTAGAAAATACATTATTATTTCATTATGAGTTACTATTGACTCTGATTTTGATAATATTTGAAAGAAAATAGTTATCGATAATATAATATAATATAAGTTGAATACTTTGTTCATTTCAAATTGGTTAGGCTAGGCCTCTATCCAGCGTATAGAATTCACGAAGAGTAGATGGAATTTTTTTGATTAAAATAAAAATATTACGGGTACAAAAATAACGAATAAAGTAATTAGGTAAATATTGACTGTTATTTTTTATTTTTTTTAATTCTGAAATGTTCAGTTTTCTAATAACTGTGAAAAATGCGGTAAGAGTGGTTGATCTATCTATAACCTTTTGCAATTATTTCGGCCAGGTGTATGTACCTAGTAACTATTGCAGTCATATTTTAAATAGTCTTTGTTAGATTTAACTGATAAGTCAAGTTGTTCAAAATCGAAACAAAATTTTTATTTTTGATAAGTTGGTGCTGAGAAAAGTTATATCTTGTGATTTTTTACACAAGGTTTTCTTGACTGAATTTGCGTAATTACATACATTAATGGTTCTGGCTCTTCTTTTTTTTTCATTATTCAAGAATTAATTTCAAACTATAATGAGACTACATCATAGAACCACTTTTTGACTAAAATTTAATCTAAGTAATAGTTTCACACAAAATAGGGTAACGAATCTTTGCATCCGCATTTGTTACACAAATGTTTAGACAAAATTGGCATGGATTTTGCGTAGATATATAGGTACAGGGAATCTGACAGAGACAAAATAATGGCAAAGTCAAATTCAATTTAATAAAAATGTAACACGTGCTCCTTTACAAATAAAACAACAAACTAGTTAAGTAATTTATAACAAGTAATGTTCAATTTTGATTCCTAGTAGCAAAAAAATAAAATACACATTTGCTCTCCGAAGAAGCATCCTCGATGAGCCCTTGTCAATTGAAATCTAGGCTACTAATGATTATATTATTTCTTTTTTGGAAGGAAAATAAATAGCTAAATTCAATTATTAATATTCTCGGCACGAACGTTTAATTTCCTTTTTTGAAATGTATAGAAATATATTATTCCGAAATGTTTTGTTCTTTCTTCGCAATGTTTATTATTTTTTTCATAGAGATAATAAGACCAATCTGGATGAATCTTTGATATTAATTAACATTCCCCTGACATTGCAGAGGTTCATGAGCGTGGTAACCACTTACGATCAGGTGGCCCGTTGGCTCGTCTGCCTACATGGCAATAAAAAAAATAGGTTGAGTAAAATAGACATAGTTTGAGTAAATAATTGGTGTTAAAGTATTAATTTAAATTATACGCCTTCTAATAAACATAATTATATAGGTATCTATGGTATTGTATAGTCTATTGTAATGTCTTCTACATTTTTTATGTTTTGTCTCTTCCCTTTTTTGTTTTAAGAAGCTACGAGTAACCAAGTTGTGTCATTGCGTTACATAAATCTAATATATAAAATTCTCGTGTCACGGTGTTCGAACTTGAACTCCTCCGAAACGGCTTGACCGATTTTGTTGAAATTTTTTGTGCTTATCCGGTATCTATGAGAATCGGCCAACATCTATTTTTCATCCCCCTAAATTTTAGGGGTAGTCCACCACTATTTTTTTTTTTATTTTTTCGACGCAGACGATGTTGCGTGGGGCAGCTAGTATTATATAAATATCACAAGTAAACCAGTTTCCACTAATTTAAACTCATTAATAGCTATTATGCATGTTTATTACTTATAGCGAAAAAAAAATAAATGGAATTTTATTGCACTGGTTTGTAAGACAACTTAGTAAAAAAAACATGTTATAAATGTATAAACAGCTCATGTTTTTGTCCAACGGACGCTCTTAAGATAGGATTACGTTTGTGAATAGGGACTTGTGTCTGTCTTGTGTGGTCTTTAAGATACGGTAAAACCCTTTTTGTTTCAAAACGTTGGAAGCTGAGAACTAAACCATTATCAGCTAATGTATTTCAGTAAATTTGTACTTTAGTCCACAGTCACATAGTATTGTTCGGTTTGCTAGATCAGTTATTTTTTAAGGAACTTGCCAAAACGAGGAGGTTATCAAGTTGGTTGTATATCTATTTTCTTCTTGTATGTTTGTGCCTGAATAACTTTAGTTTGGGTGAACTGATTACGATTCAATTTATTTTTGCAAAAATAAGTTACTTGGTTTTCATTGGTATAAGATGTCCATATTTTTTTGAATATAACATTCGCCAAGAGAGATCGACTGAGTCCAACTCCATGAGTTCGGTTAGTTTAATTGCAGAGTTTCCATGGGCATTTCACAGTGTCATTATTCGACCATCTATATGTCGTGCTATAAGCAACTATTCATTTGTATTACTTACATAAATACTAAGACTACATAAGACTGAGTACCGCGGGTAGATTGTTTAACAGCAGACAAATCTATCTACCCTCTTTCTCGTTCGTTTGAAGCTAGTGTTAAAATATCGGGATCGTTCATTTAATAAAAAACGTGGTAAGAACCCGTTTACTAATTTTATTGTGCAAGTGATGTAGACAATTGCTAGTGTTTAAAGATATTTATGCATAATTGTGTTTGACTGCTTTGCGTGCAAAACCTCAGCTCAATTCTCTAAGAATGAAACCCGGGTCACACATAATTCATGTCCAATCGTGGTAAGAATAACGTGTGATTCAAGCTACAGCTTGGTTACATTCATTATGTATGAAGAAGTTTATATACGGGACACGGCCCGGTTAACCTGAATCATGCCCTAAAAGTTATTCTTGATAGTCCACTTTATTTCTTTATTTTTATGTGCGGAATTAATGTCTCTTTTTGTGTGTTATAAAATTCAATGCACCGTGATACTTGATTGGTTTTCGTGTACCTTTTAATTTTTCTGACACATCGTTCCCTTTTGGAGAAATAGCGTTTGAGAAATAGGTACCTATTGAAAAGAGCTTACATTTAATTTAATATTACATTTAAGCCTTAAAAATAAGCTAGTATGGGGGTATAAATTCATACTATTATTTTACATGAGACCGCATGTACCTAAGTGAAAACCCGTACATAAACTAAACTAGAAACGGAACATTCAATACGGGTACGCTTCCTTTCCATCTTCACAATCTTACCAAATTGATTCAATTTGATTGAACCGCGTACCCGCTCCTGTTAAATTACTATTTTTTTATTTTTGCATGTGTGTTTGTATTATGTACTTGTTTCTTTATTTGGTACTGTATTTCTGTATTAGCTGCAAAAAAAATATATTTTGATCTGTTACAAACGATAATAAAATTGTAGTAAATGTCGTTTTCTTTAATATAATACAAAGGATGTATTGCACAGTAAATTATTGCATACTTATTTTTTTTTTTATTATTTGAGAGACTTCTCCGTACATATCAAATAATATAATGAAATAATAAACTGTCTCCAACACGCTCTACATGAGCACTTTACTGTACGAAATATTCACTATATCCAAAAAAATCCTCTTTACATTTTCATTCAATATTTATGATACATTTCACAGCGTTAATGTTTGGTAAGGTAAAAGGATTCTTATCAAGAGTACAAATCTACCGATTTACTTTTCGTAAACCGACCTAAACGTTTTCTGGAAACAAATTGTATTTAGTTTATTGCGCAGTATTGTTATCGCAGACAATTACCAAATTTTAAAAAATGCACTTATTTAGAAAATCGGCAGAATCACGATTAATTAATGAAAGTTCAGAAACAGGCAAGCTTCCCTGCCAAGAATAATTTCTGTGAGTAGACGTAGTTAATGATGGGATTTACCCTTAGACAACGTTACCGACACATTAAGGATATTGATAGGGTCATATCGCACTGACAACCGAACCCCTGATTTGACAGCGTATATTTTATACTCAGCTCCAATGAATTAAGGTAATTTTGTGGAGCGTAGAATGTTCGCGTTCGAGAATGAACGAGGTGAGATTTTCGCAGTTCATTTTAGGTAACGATATCACTACGTTTACGATATTCACAGCTTAGGCTTTTTATGTTGCTAACTGAATATTATATCAGAAGTATGAACCTATTCTTTTTTCAAAATATTTTTGTACACGTTGTTGTTACAATTTGGTACAATTGATTAAGCAATATTGATAGTCTTGATGATAACCTACTTCCAAATAATTTGGTAATAAGTGAGCAATGTACAGACGTATCGCTCTCTGAATGACTCTTAGTTTTCTGATAATGTCAATTGTGAGCGGCGAAACCTCTGATCCATATTGTTGTGTGATAACTGGTAACACCTATTAGTCAAAGGCTTTCAAAGGATGAGAAGTGAGACTTTTCGGATTTTTTTTAGAAATTAGAATAAATGTCACCACCAATCATCGTCACCAATTATCCCTTTAATGAACAGATAAGTATAACCGATCGCAGATTTACGAAATCTTGAAATAGTGATTTCATGCATTTTGAACGGGTTCTTACCACGATATTAACTAATTGAGTGGTCTCGATATTTCAACGTTGTTGCAAACGTCATGATTAATTTAATATCGTAGTAAGAACCCATTCAAGATGCATGAAAGTATCATAGAAAACCGCCAGTGTTTGAATAAGTTCTTTCATATAGTCCAGGTTCCCTGGTCTATTTTTTTACTTGATTACTATCAAGCTAATTTTTCTTGAGTACTTTTATTTTGATGAGACGCCCAAAAATTTCCTATACCAAACTCTCGATTGTGGTAGCTAACAGAGGTAGCAAGGATATAATATGTCGATTTGATGATTCTCAAATATTTATTACTAACCGAATTTTCTTTTGTTATATCGCAAGATAATTATCTAAATTATTTGAAAAAATATTTGTCCTACAAAATCTATGGTTGGATTAAAGAAGTCCTCTCTTTCCAACATGTATCGATAACGAGGTCATCATAAATGATTACTAACCAGCTGATTTTTTTTTTTTACTTAATTAATATTTATATAATTTAACAGATAAATTGTCCTACAAAAGTCGTGGTACGTTACCCCGGTCCTATGCTCAGACATTGTTAATACCACAAGAGCATTTTTCTCTTTACTAACTGTAGGACAAAAATTTTATATAATAGGTTAGTGTGTTCTTTACCCAAATGAAACAACGTCCTACAAGAAAACAGGTATGTACCACTAGTCCGACAAAAATTGTAATTTTTTAGTTTATGTAACCTGAGATACAGTGGAAAAATGTTTTTTAAATTTAAATATTTTTTTTTTTAGATACCTAGGTACAAAAATATGTGTATTTATACATATATACTTATATATATATATAAAGTTAATCTTCATCAGACTCATCTGATAAATCTTCAGAATCTTCGCCGTCATCTTCATCTATTTCACTTTCCTCACTCGTGATATCTAACTCTGTAATAACATGAAAAAATTAAGTAATTTATATAATAACTAGCTGACCCGCGCAACTTCGTCTGCGTTACAAAGGGGTTCAAACACTACTCGCAATGCGGTCGCATTATTATTTGCGCGGTCCGAAGAGCATTTACAATCCACATATTCATTGCGTTTTATACTCGTCATAACTCCTAAACGAAAAGTCCGATTGGAATAAAACAAAAAGTAATTTACTTCTACATTAATACTCTTGATAACATAATACTTAATTTGGATAAGGGTTAATATGACGATACTCATTTAACGTTAAATTCAATCTTGGGACGAAATATTATTTTGCTAAACATAAAAGCGGTTATTGTGACTAAAATAGGATAGTTAGATATATGCTGTCGCAGACTTTTTTGTTTGTCTTGCTAAGACCAAAAAACCCGTACTACATCATTTTGTTCTACTGTCAATAGTTTTTGCAGCGTACGCATAAATAGGTTTTCGATTATTCACCTTGTGTTACATATTCGATATTTTGATACGATCCCTAATTTTTTTGAAAATAAAATATAGCCTATGTTACTCGGGGATAATGTAGCTTTCCAAAGGTGAAAGAATTTTTGAAATCGGTCCAGTAGTTTCGGAGCCTATTCATTACAAACAAACAAACAAACATACAAACAAACAAATCTTTCCTCTTTATGATATTAGTATAGATGAATTATCAATCAATAAATAACAATAGTATTAATAGGTACCTTGTAAGTCAGAAGATAATTCTTCAAATGTTGGACTTTGGGGACCATCAAACCAATAATAGTCATATTTACCATCAATTATTGTCCATCCAAAATTTTCTGGCAATTTTTCCGTGGAGCATCGCATATGTGCATTACACCATACATTGCAGATGAATACAATCTTTTAATTTGTTGCTACAATTCTTCTTTTGTTGGTGGCAAACTGGAAGGATCATATCCTACGATTTTATGTTTTAAAATTTTTTCATTATCATTTTTTGTTTTATACCCTTTTTCAAATAACTCATACCGTCCTTTGTTCAGATCATTTTTTGTTTTTAATGAATATATTCTGCATACATACTCTTCAAACAAATTTTTTTTTGTAAATTTTTTGTTTGATTTACATTGACGATAATGAATTTTTTAACTTCTCGTTGAGTGGAATCTACCAAAAAGTCAAAATTTTTTTTGAGACGCTAAAGAAATAGAAAAAAAACAGCTGGTTGGTAATCATTTATGATGACCTCGTTATCGATACATGTTGGAAAGAGGGGGACTCTTTAATCTAACCATAAATTTTGTCGGACAAATATTTTTTCGAATAATTTAGATTATTATCTTGAGATTTAACAAAAAAAAACCCAGTTAGTAATAAATTTTTTAAAATCATCAAATCGACATATTATATCCTTGCTACCTCTGTTAGCTACCACAATCGAGAGTTTGGTATAGGAAATTTTTGGGCGACTCATCGAAACCAAGCTATTCACGAAGATTCAGCTTGATAGTAATTATTTTTACATCAAGGAAGTATACTACTACTTTTAGGCGTAGGACTGGGATAACGTACCACGAAATTTGTAGGACAATTTATCTGTTAAATTATATAAATATTAATTAAGTAAAAAAAGAAAAATCAGCTGGTTAGTAATCATTTATGATGACCTCGTTATCGATACATGTTGGAAAGAGGGGACTTCTTTAATCCAACCATAGATTTTGTAGGACAAATATTTTTTCTAATAGTTTAGATAATTATCTTGAGATATAACAAAAGAAAATTCAGTTAGTAATAAATATTTGAGAATCATCAAATCGACATATTATATCCTTGCTACCTCTGTTAGCTACCACAATCGAGAGTTTGGTATAGGAAATTTTTGGGCGTCTCATCAAAATAAAAGTACTCAAGGAAAATTAGCTTGATAGTAATCAAGTACAAAAATTGACCATGGCTCCTGGACCATAGTGGTCTAAATGTTAAAAAATAAACAAAGTATATTAGTAGACGTAGAAGATTTGTACGAATTGATCCCTTCCGCAACAGATTGTCTCCAAGCTCAATATTCTGACTATTATTAATAATCGTGCTTCATTATATTTTCAGATGGCTAGAGAGGAAATTAGTGTTCAAATATCGAAGGAGATTGTGTCGTTGGAGCATAAGCATTTAATGAAACGGACGGTGTGACTATTCATCGACTGTTATATGTATTTTAAAATTGTATTTGTATCAGGATCATTATACATTGTGTGGTTGTAAAGGAAATCTGATGGAACCAAAATAAATGGTTCTATCTGCCCTTTAAAATGAGCCCATACTCGATAGGTCTACGACCTTGTGTCTTCAAAATAATTTGCGGCTTCAATTATTATGTGAGGGGAGGAAAGTACCCCCTCCCTTCCGTAATTTTTTATATGGTAAAATATAAGTACTTATTTTATAGTAATTATAAATTAAACTTCAGGAATCGACATTCACAACATCCTTAGTCTACATTACCTATTATTCTGGCAGGTATTCAATTTATTTATATATCTATTTTATAGTACAAGTAACGTACTACGAGTACTCCGACGTTCAGGTTAGGTAAACGGCATTTTGTTCATATCTTTGCTTATACAGGGTGTTGTTGCCCGGTGAAACAATACTTTAAGGGCTTAATCTATATCACATTTCAAATCATATACACATACTTTTGAAACTGATATAGTTACTTTATTTTCCCATACAAAGTTGAAAAAATATTTTTTTGTATTATTTTTGACAACCCTACTCTGACCTACATTTAGCGTACTATATCTATATGCTATTTTCACGCACACAGGCGCATCCGATCGCAATTTTAGAGTTCTGTACTATAATAATCACCTACTAATAGAAAATTTATACTAGTTTTGATTAGTTATAACTTATGATATATTATGCCTAGAAAACCCAGACTTGGTGGATGGCTTCTACATCAAGTATACTATTTGCTGTGAAAGTATTGTTTCATCGGATTTTAACACCCTGTATATATAGCTTATAAATAGCTTATGAATATTATTTTGAAGACAAAAAAAAGGTTAAGAAAAATATTTTCATAAAAATCTTAAAAAACTTAGACTAATAGATTCACAGTCTTGTTCTTTCTTAAATTTTACTGAATTATTTGTATTGTGTATAATTTTAATATCTTTAAAGTTGTAGTTGTTTATTATATTTTAATTAAAGAAAAAATATTTTGTATTCAAGGTAAAAAAAATAAAGAACATAAACGTAGAAGTCGCAGTTTGGGTTGACTACAATAGACTCTTCGTGTTTGGGCTCGTTTTACTTGTATTAGCTGATACTCTACTGCTACATGATATCCAGGATCTTAAAAGTTTGTATTTAAAAAGTTTTCTTTAAAAAAAGTTGTTCATAGTTCAAACTCCTTATTAGACAAGAGTGTAGGATATACGATACGATTTTCTTTGTCTCAACCTTATATCGTACTTCACACGATCAATGTCAAATATCTGAATTCTATTATACATTAAATATTTCATACATTTTCTAAATAGTATCGGAATTGTACACATTTCCTAGAATTTGTATACAATTCCTTGATTTCATACATTTCCGGTAACATATACATCAGTGGTAGTCACATAGGTACTGTCAGGAGGATCTTTAGGTTAATGACCAAAGGTTCAAGATGCAAAAAGCAACCTTTTTACTGGCATGTTGGCAGATAAGCAAACTCCACCTCGTCGTAACTTGTAATCGTCGCTCATGGACTCCAATTTTGTACCTAAGTCGGACTTATTTCAAATCAATCCAATTCACGCCAACAGAATTATATTCTGAATAAGTATCATGACAGAAAGCTTCTGAAATATTTAGATTAATAACTTTAGCAAGAGCTTTTATAGGGAAACCCGGGCCATAACTCAATAACGACAGTTTCGAAAACTAATTTCGTAAATTCCACATCAATTACTTTATTTTCCATTTTGAAAGATTTCAATTTTGACTTCGTCTATTTTGAAATCCTCAAAGCTTTACTACAAGCAATAGACCGTACGGTACTTTTATGAATAAACTTAATTAAATTTGTACAGTAAAATTGATGTAACTAATTTTGCTTTTAATATTCTAATAATGAAATTGTCTTGAAACGTAAATATTAGTAACGTCGATGTCATCTTATCTATTAGGTACTTACCCGCAAGACAATGCGCACCTACTTAGAAACAACAAATAGTTAATTGGTATTTTGCTTTTTACAAATTTCCTTGAATTAAGAAAAAAATTGTTTGGTGAATTATTTTTTGTTATTCTCGAGGCTAAAAACTAAACAAACTACTATACAGGGTGTTTTTGCCCGGTGAAACAATACTTTAAGGGCTTCATCTATATCACATTTCAAATCATATACACATACTTTTGAAACGGAGATAATGACTTTATTTTCCCATACAAAGTTGACAAATTATTATTTTGTATTATTTTTGACAACCCTACCCTGACCTACATGTAGCGTGCTATATCTATATGCTATTTTAAAGCACACAGGCGCATCCGATCGCAATTTTAGAGTTCCGTACTATAATAAACTCCTACTAATAGAAAATTAACACGTAGTTTTGATTAGTTATAACTTATGATATATTATGCCTAGAAAACCCAGACTTGGTGGATGGCTTCTACATCAAGTATACTATTTGCTGTGAAAGTATTGTTTCATCGGATTTTAACACCCTGTATATAGATGAAGATAAACTCCTTAAGTCTATTAAATATTACCTATCTCAAAATATAAAAAAGTCATAATATCAATCAAAAATTTAACTAATGATTCAAATTCAAAATTCTTCTAAGCGTCTTACCTCTAAAACGTTATTTTATACAGGTAATATGATCATCTAGGCCCCAACAATATTAACCTGGAGAACACAACAATTTTATACTTCCCCAAAAAAAAGAATAGTTCAATATAAAAATATTTCCTAAAATTTCCAATTGTTTAAACATTTGCACGTGTTACTGAAGTTTTTATACAGGGTGGATCTGTGTAGTGAAGGCTTCTAAAATACTTGAATGCTACATACTGGTACTGTATAAACAGTTATTAAGTATCTAGCAGAAATTTATTCTCCCTAACCAAAATAAAACAAGACATTAATTGGTTGACGATTGTATAAATATTCACGGCTCTCAGTTTCTACTTTTTTAAATTAAACTGTCAAACTGTGGAAGCGACGAAATAAATTACTTTCAGTTGTGGATTATTTTCCCAGTACTAAAAGTATTGTAGCGGAACGGCTGTAAATATTAAAATGGCAATTTACGGTTAAGTTTACGGTCTTTTTTCATACTTTTATATTGTGTAGTGGTTCAATATAAAACAATTAATAAAAATTAACGATTTTAGACAAAGCGTCACCATTAGGTACTTGAAAGACTGAATATTTTTGGATTCAATAAGACAAAATCTGCAAGCGGGTGTATGCCCTTGATCAAACGTATTTCGACGATAATCACAGGTGGTTGATTTTAACTCCTCTATGATATTGACTTTGGCAAGTATAATACAGTTTAATACACTACTGGTATCTAATGGTTACCTCTTAGTATTACATAAATTGCAATTTCGTATCGTATAGTAAAACCGTTTTCCTGTTCGGGTTCCTGAGCATCACTGCTCACTGTAATGATACAGATTCGCCACTGCGGATACTACGCGCAATCTATGGAAGTTGGAAAACAGGTGTCCAAAATAAAATTAAAAAAAAAAGATATCGATGTCGTATAATAGAATTGTGTTAGTACCTAATACACCTACTCACGGGCGTTGAGAAGTAATTGAAACACCCACATTTTTGAGTATTGAATCAGGCTGTATGGTTACGTTACTACTATAATTTGTTTAAGTAAACTTTATTATGAGTAGGTATAGTTCAATTCCGTTGTTTATTTTGCTGGTTTTAAACCTAGTGCAATGGTATGGTGTATTGTAGTTTCGAAAGCGCTACGGAAAACGCCGCCATGACAACGACAAAGTTTGATGAAATATAACGACTAAAACTTGAATTTCGAAATAACCATGAAACCATTTCGAAGTCTTTCATGTTTCTTAAAGATATTTGATCAAAATTCCACCCTGTATAATTTTTAGAATGATTCACAGATTTAAAAAAAAACATAGTTCAACTAGAAATAAGAGCAAATATTTATTTTCAAAGGGAAATCTTTATTCTACCAATTCAGCAGGTAGTCCCTACACAGTGTCTCTAGGGTGATAAGACATGGGGGCGGCGCGACGGGAAAGAGTGTCGAGCACGTCGCACCGTCCCTCCAAACCCCGTGCTGGGTTCTGCCCACAGCCGGGGTTTGGACGCTGAGTGTGAGCGGTTGGAGGTTTTAGTGCGGTTCAACTTCCACATACCCCACCCGCAGGCGGGGATCCGGTGATTTCCAACAACTGAGAAAAAAAAAGGGTGATATGACATACCTATATACATATATGAAAGTTGGAGATTTAATAGGGAAACGTGTAAAACCAGCTTAATTGTTGGCCCGTTGCCTCGTCTGCCTACAAGGTAATAATAAAAATGCTTAAAAATGCTTTTGACTTTGTACAAATAAATAAGATTAAAGTGTTTATATGTATGTAATTCTAAGAAGGATTTTCTTATTTCTGTCTTCCTGTCTGTTCATTCTGACTCAATCTCTGGCAGCGTTGTAAACTATAGTTGCTGAACTAATTTCAACGATACTTCAACTGAACTAATATTTTTAATATTAGGTATTAAGTGATGCGTCTTTAGTAAACGTAGAAAGTAAAGTAAGTAATAGGAAGTGATTTATTTGATGCCTTCAGGTGTAACATATAGATTGGATCTGTAAATTATACTACGTCCATAAATTGTTGATATTAACGCTTACATTTTCTTGTATTAGGATGTTAAAATGTTAGATACGAGATACTTCTTGGATTTAATATTTGCCAGGAAAGGTTGAGAAATAAATACACAAAATACATCCACAGAAACTTTATTTCATACATCCATATTAACACCAACAACAAAATATTACACATATTTACACAATACAATGAAATGGTGAACTAGTTCATAGTAAAGTATATTATTGTAGGTTTTATACTTAATCCGCAGTTGACATTATTATCATAGAAATATAATATATTTATTTTTATGTACTTGTAACTTACCTACTACTATTGTCATTATTACCTTTTGTAATAATTTTAATATCTTAGGTTTTTTTATGTAATGTGGTACAAAATACCAAAATTATACAAATAAATGAGTTTGTTGGTCTGGTATACAATATATTGAAATTGAAACTGTCATACACAAAATAAGGAAAAAAAAACAAGAAAGATATACGAGTAGTTATTATTGCACAATAAAAAGAACGTAATTTATCCAAGCGTAGGAAATGTCAACAAATTTGGTGGAGAGTAAATATTATTAGATATACGATTGAAATATATATTTATTTTCACACAATATATATTATTTCAATATATATATTTTTTATTTTAATTTCATTTATTTTTCATTCTACGTTATTAATGATATCATATAGTATTAGAACGATCAAGTTACTTATTTGATTTGTCAGAAACCAGTGGAAAAGTATGTATTTGTGATACATATTACTTTTTATATTACTTTAAAAGCATTGAACATAACGTGGAAATGTTTAGAAGCTTTTGTTTTGGTTTTTGATCTTTTAATATAGTAAAAAACGTATGCAACAACATTTTGTTGTTAACATAAACTACAATAATCTGTGATCTATAATAATCTATTTAGTATTTAGTTTATTCAACATCTAAGATAAATAAGATGATGATGATGTTCTAAGATGTGGAGGAGACCAAACCGAGCATTACTTTAAGCTGTTTATTACATACCTGATGCCAAAAATGTATAGATTTTCCTATTTAAGTTTACTTAGGTATCATATCTGAGAAAATTAACCAACGGCACAAGAGTGTTCTGATTTCGCTTCCAATTTCAAAACAATAAGGCTCTTAATGTTAATCAAATTTAATTACGCTTGTTCCCGTATATTTCAACTTTGGTCGGTTTACTGAAGAAATGAATAATACTGTAAACGACCTTCCGGTGTAATTTTTTCCGAACAAACAAAATGAAAAGAGAAAGGTATATATTTGTTTACTTTTCCGGAAAGGTTTATGTTCATTAATCGGACGATTTCCTACTTTTATTTTGGCTTATATGATCTATAATTGATTGAAATAAATAAATAAATATAAGGTAGTCATCTATTTAAATAAAATTAAATTAGTTCATATAGGTAGACAAAATGATTTTTTTTCAGATTTATCCAGTATAGGTTAAATTAATTTTCTAGCGCAGTGTTCAGCTACAGCTCTAAAGAAAAACTCAATGTACCAAGAAACTTTTCTTGAAAGACACACAACAAGTAATCAAGTCGTGTAGGTACGTAAACTTTATAAGACTTAAGAGTTTTTCACTCAATTTTCCATACTTACGTATAGGTACAGATATATTTACTTTTTGTTCTTTTGTTTTGTTATTGTTGCTGAAGAATACCTTTAAGTGATGCATCAATTTATTAATTGCTGTTAAACAGATAATGTTCTTGGTCTTTAAATTTATACGACATAAGATTTTAGGATTCCATTATATCGAAAAGGTGTAACGGCTCGCGTTCTCGACCTCTTAGGTCGGGTTTTTTCAGAATACCCCGTCCCATGACCCACGGGAAAAAGGGTAACCTGCTCCCCTGCCCCATTATATCGTAGTATAATGACTTCATGATTTCATCATTATTACTATACTTAAAAAAATGTGGACTTTTTTCAGATCTTACCAAGACCTAAAAACCCGTAGTACCTACCTATATCATTTTGTTCTATTGTTAGTAGCGTACGCATAAACAGGTTTTCGTTTTTGCACCTTGTGTTACGAATTCGATATTTTCATACGGATTCCTAAACAGACTAAATGGGTTATTTAAATTATTACGAATAAGGATAATGTAAGTGTCCTATAAAATGTGATTTAACAAAAGACTTGAAACTTCAAAATTATCGCTACATGATAATTGCGGCGAAAATCATTATTCAAGATTTTAAGAACATTCTTTTTCAATTTACTGTGTTTGTCTAACTAAAACAAGTGAAAACATCATTCTAGCTTTCAAGCTTTGACAAGTTACCAATAAATGCCTACTAAAAAAAATGTTTTTGAGAGAGTTGTACTTTTACTACTGGACTTTAGAATATGGATAATAGGAAGAATAGGAGTTAATTATCAATGAAATTTGAAATATCTAATATTTAAGGTACTTCCCGTTCATGTCGCATAGTTTTGGGACACCCTGTATACAAATATGTACATCTTAAGTTAGACCAACAAATTACAAGTTCACAATTCTGAACAGTCAAATACTAAAACATTCATTAATATTATACACTTCACAACGATGACACTATAAAGTCACAACAACAGTTTTGGCGAAAAATGTTTATTTAATTTAATAAGTAACTTAGTAACAACTAGATAACACTATAATTATTTGAAGAACTTTTTATAAAGAAGTGTAAAAAATATAAAATTTCAAAGAATACCTTAGGAGTTCTTTCAATTTCAAATAGTCTCCAAGGTGTTGTTGAGGACTGACTTGTGACTGGATTTCGAATACAAATTGGGATCGAGTTTTGTCAGTTTCTACGCCGAATGGATTTTTATTGCTAACGAGAACCATTCACAGGCAGCGGCACAATTACCTTCAAAAAGAAATGACTAGGACACATAGGTTTTTACCTCTAAGCTATACTTATTTATAACAAACTTAAAACTATAGGAATTTTTTAGATGAACTCTTGAGGTCCGCGTACAGTTAGGTAGGTCGAAGCGCAAATGTCCCTGAAAATTGTTGTAGGAAAATCTTACACACTTTACAATAATTGTATTAGTTCGTTAGTCGGCCGAGGCGTTGCATTATAAATCACCAAGTTTGCACGATGTATTAATGTAATATTTGTTGCAAACCTGTGACGATACCAGAACAATTGCAAGATAAATACCGAAACATACGAGTGTACAAGTACCAAGTACACTTTTAGGCTCCTCAGAATTAAAAAAAATTGAAAACGATTAGTAAATTAATATAATGGTTTGAACCTCGTATTTTTTTCAATTCGATATAGTAATTAATTCAAAATGAATTACTATATACCTACATTAAGGTTAAAACAACCACAAAAAGATCCTTTATTAGATAATTACGTTATAGGTAAATGCATATTTCAAAATTCATGCTCAAATAACAGTTTAATCCTAGCTTAACTACTATTTTGTACTTAAAACCTACACCTATGTTAATTTTATTCACCAACCAGTAAATGTTTATGAAGCAAAATCCATTATGATAATATTACATAAAATCTCGTTTAGATGTAAGCAAGGAGCACGGCAACGATAAACATGTTTTTGTATCATCGTGTATAAGTTTAATGTTCGGCAATCTTCGAACAGGAGGCGGTTCAGTTATAATTTTGAATTTAATATTTATAATATCTTTTAGCTACAAATATTTTGTTTTACGTACTATAAAATATGTTTTGAATAATTATCATCACCGTGATCACTTACATATGATATGACGAATATTATTTACACTTGAACTCCAATTGTTTTCCACTCAGTTATAAGTTTGGTTATTGTTTTGAACATTTTTACTAATTTCTAAAGGTGATTTTAAATTTAATGATCTTATTTATATGTATATTGAATTTTATTTTACACATATTATTATTTTATGCCAATTGCATTATTACATGCCAATTGCAAAATAAAATTATAAAATTCTTAGTAAATTAAACTCTTACTTACTTAAACTAAATCTTTATGCTCCTATTACATTAACAAAATATATTTCTGCAGATATTGATTATGGATACACGATATGTGTGCTAATTTTATTTATACTTTAAGTCTTCACTTGACATGTGTGAGGTTGCAACAGATTATTTATAATTTAAATATTAGTATCTAAATATACATATATTTTTTTAAAATAACGTAAAACTCATATAACTACTTTATCAAAATCTTTTAAAGCTGAACTGACTATCTTAATTAGACGATATTCAATTAAGGTATAATATTATTGGAAAAGCAGCTAAGTACCTACCTTGCGGTTTCTAATCAAACTTATATTTGTTTGATTGGTTTAAGTTATAGGAGTTTGTAATAAACTAACGAAGACCTAAAAATACTCTTTAACATTAAGCTCGTCTGTTCACCACACTGAAAATTCACTCAACCTGTATCAACAGTCAGCAGTTCCACAGTAATCCCTCGTTTCAAAATTCGATGATGCGCGACGCTTTTTAACCATATAAATCCTTTTTGGATATAGTAGACACGGTGTAGAGACCGCTGCTGTCGGTCACTTCACTCGTGCTCTCCGTTAATCAGGAAACATCTATGTTATCCATTCTATAAATGAAGCGTCGCCGTCTTAAATCTCATGAGTCGCCATTAGGTGCCATCGTAATTGTGCTGCAGTTAGCCCGCGTCGAACGAGTCGAGCTGCGACGCAACACTCCACCGCCCACTGGATTCAAAACGATTATCTGATCGCTCTTCCTTTTAGCGTAGTAATTGCAGAAAAGTAACTCCTTCATGCCCTTCCGAAAATTCTTAGAAAGGAAAGCGTAGAGAAGCGGGTTTATGCCGGAATTGAAATAGGTGATAAGGAATGTCAACGGTGTCAAAAGTGTGCTAAAGTCGCTAGAGCCTTCGTATCCACTGGACCAATACTGCCACATCTTGCGTGCATGGAATGGTAAGTTGCAGATGGCAAACGTTAAGACAACCACGATAAGCATTCGCACGACGCCGCGCCTCGCACGAAGCACGTTGCGCGATAAGTGACTCAGGTGGTGACAGTCGCGGGGCTCGTATGTACGAACATTCTTCTTCGGAGGTCCTTTCATATGCGACGACATCCCATTCTATTCGAACATAAAATCAAAATATTAATGGCACGATTTTAAATATAAATTTTTGTATACCTAGTTATATTATTCAAAGAAATACAGTAGGTTACAGAAATTGCTAACGAATATTGAATTAAATCACCTAGAAACTTATTGGATTACGTATTATTTATTTTGATTATTATAATACCTACAAGATAAAGAACAAAATAAAAAGCAACACATTTACTTGTCGAAAAAAGAGGTTCTGAAAACATGTCTTTTAATAAAAGAGTCAGTATCAACCCGCAGTTTAATAATATTATCTAAGTGAGACGCTTGGGTAAACACGATTTTACTAACACATAGTATAAAGCGAAAATTGTATCAGTTTATCTAACAAAAAGTATAAACAGCAGCTGTTGCTTTAACCAAACTCGAGGTTTTGTTTTCGCCAAGATCTTATCATACACGATTATTGTAAAGTATAATGAGGAAAATCTACTGTGTTTTACTTGAGATTTTTGTTAAAACAGAATTATCTCGTGAGATTGAAAGAAAGTTTTAATGAAGCTAAATCTCTAGTAAATGAACTTCTCATTAAGGTAGGTATTATTTTTAATGTAATTGGTGCAGTAGAAAAAAGGTATTCAAGTTTAATAATATGTAGTTTATGACACGGTGTCGTTTTCAATAACACACATGACTGATATAACTATTGTAAGTTACTTGTCACGTAGGCAATAGGCATATGACACGATATGAGATCGCGAAATGAAACTTTTCCGACAAACAAGTTCTTGAAATGCAGCTCTAGAGAAGTGTATTGAGTGTACGTGGAAAGTAGTTAAATGATAATAAGCTTATGCTTATAAGCTTCTATATATCCGGCGTGGTTATATTATATTATGACTAAACACGTTATTAAGAATAATTCATCTAATCTTAATACTAACTTATGTGAAAATTAACTTTAATGTTAAACAATATGGTAAAAATAAATAGAAGTACAATTGCATTTTATTGTAAGGTGTTATTACTAGTATTGTAATTTGTAAAAACTTGACACTTAAATAGCACTATTACGTAAAAAAGGGTAGTAAAGTAAAGGAATATACCGACACAGGCTTTGTTGTAGCGGATATGGAACAGAAGACGAGGGTGTGAAAGCCTGGATGGGACATTTTATAAACAACACTGGATTAGGTCAATAGTATTGTTAAAAATATGAAAATAGGTAAAGGGTTATCGTGTCAAATATATTTTTATAATATAGTTTATATCAAGGGTTATACATATAAATGATTGAATATTATATTTTTTATATTACGCACTCATTGTAGGTATACTTATTTTTAAATAACAATAAAATAAAATGAAGTCTAGTAAATTTCTAACGACAAAATTAAATAATGATATTGTTAATAGGATAGCTTTTAGTGACGATAAGTCTGAATTCTTTAAATTTATTTCAGATGTAGACAAATTAATTATTGTAAATTTAATCCGTGTTTTAGACTGTAAAGTTATTCAAAATAGCCTTTGTAGAATACGCTACAAAAGATGTGCGTGCCTATGAACTGTTCGCAAAGAGTCGATGCTTAACACAATGTAATTTTGATTTAATGAGATTGCTGCCTAAGTGATTAGCATAGTAATTCGTATTGAACCTGACCTTGTCCTCAGTGGATCCAACGAATGTTCGCTGTGGATCGTAATTTGTGGTACTGGGCTTCTCAGGACGCGGACACTGCGTGGCACAACATTGGACTCGCCCGAGATTCTGGAGCGTGTGCGAACTCTGCCACAACCCGACAGCAATCCGAGTGTACAATACCTAAAGAGACAGAAGATTTTATAACGACTTTCGGTATTTATATAATACATTAACAAAATTACGTATATCCAAGTAACTCGTGGTATCAATTACTTCGTGGATTTTATTGTGATTTTGATATTTTTAATAAAATATGGCTCATGGATGTACGCGTTGGAACATCTAGGATTTTTTTTTTTTTTTTTTTTTTTTTATTGCCACGTAGGCAGACGAGCTAACGGCCCACCTGATCGTAAGCGGTTACCGTCGCTCATGGACCTCTGGATTTCATTAAAATATGACGTATAAATAGCAGATAACAAATATAACAATTAATATCAATACTCGTATAAATATTTACAATTTTACGACAGAAGTAAGTCGTTTGTATCATTTTTTAGACGAGATGAAATATTGTACTTTTATAGTAAAGAAAATTAACTTTGTATTTGGAATCGTAAAACAAAAGCCAATAGCTAATAAGCCCATCCTTCAGCTGTCTTTGTTTAAATAGACAACGTCTTCGATTTTTCCCGCAACGTCGTTGATTCTAATCCAGTACCTTTATCAAAAGTCTTAGAACGACATCCGCTTAAAATACAAAAATATTGGGTAAGCTTTTTTATATTCCTATTGTGTAGGAATTCTGCTACCAAGCAGATTTATTGTTTTGAAGCATTTATACACGAGTCTAAGTGGAAAGGGTAGTTATTTGGTTATTGAAGATTATTAAGTAGCACAATATTGCAGAGCAGTGACCGTATTAATATTTTATGTTATGATCCAAGTTGGCTAAAGTCTTAAGCTAACTGTTTTGCATTGTAAACGAGTTCGACGATAATGATGATGACGTTGTTGTAAACGTCATGATCATTATCGTCGAACTCGTTTACAATGCATAAAAGTATTATAGAAAATCGCGTGTGTTTGAATAAGTTTATCATCGAATGTGTTCTAAGATTTAGTTCAATTAATTTTTGTAACGTAGGTATAACTAGCAACAGAACAGTACTCACATGAATAGGTAAGTACAGGTGTATAAGGATTTTAAATAATATCATTAATTTGAACAAAGTTCGTGTCAATGTTCGTTTCCTAAATGAAGCGTATTGTCTTATTAAAATTAACAACAACTGTTGATTAGAAGTTACTACTAATTCGACATTGACTGATAATTAAAAGTAAAACAAGAAGCTACGAGCACTACTGTTTTAGGAAAAAGGTTGACATAAAAATGAATGATATCTGAGTTTACCAGTTTTAATGGAATTAAATGGTGTGCATTCAATTCAATGAATTGTTTAACATTAGACCTATTCATGTGTACGTCCGGAGATTTCTTCATGCTAAAAATACTCTTTTATGGATCACTGAACCGGAAGATGACAAACCGGACTGTAAAGATCCATTTGTCGCAAAAATTTGAATTTGTCCAGAAAGTAAAAAAAAGTAGTCTCTTTATTATAATGTTATTATTATTAAGATGTAACCCTTGAGCTCATTTAAGAGTCATGTCACGTATTCGTTGCGTGAGAATATTACGCGTGATTTACAGAATCAAGAACCATCAGAAAACAAGGGATTTGAACTCTTATGTGTAACAATGGATAGTTGAACTGGTAAAGAAATGGTAAAGAAGGTACCACAGACATTTCACAATTCCCTGTAGACAGATATCGAAATATAAAGGTAAATACAGTGGTCACGTCAGTTTTAAAGTTATATTTTTTAACTTATGGACTGCAATTTAAAAATTCGCAACTTAAAAATTAATTTACTCACATGGCGTATTTAATTATAACGATAGATGTGCTACTTAGTACCTAATTAGGAAATCATACACAGTCCGTTAGTTGCTTTATTGTAATTTATCCCGTATGCAGTACATTGAGGTAAATTAAAAGATGCTAAATTAAAAGACAAATGAAAAGCTGGTGTAATGTTTTATGCAACTTAACACACTTTGAAATAAAATAATATTACCACGAAAATGTTAAATAAAACTGTGTGAGTGAGACAAAGACATATCGCCTTTGATCGATCTTTGTCACACCATTCGAGAGTATTCCAGAAGCTTTTAGAAGAGCATTCAAGAGTGTTCGAGAAGATTCAGGACGATTCGAGAAGCTTGTAGAACAATGTGTGAGTGAAATAGAGATATAACGTTATGACGATAAATAGAACGTTGATAACTTAATGTAATATCAATAAAACGAAATGGTTCTGTGTGAATCAAGAAAAAAATCACATTAAAGTACAATAAAATTTGAATCTCATGGCCTGCTCTCGCAAGATATTAAAGGTGCTTAGTAGATATATTCAAATATAATATTTTAAAAACTAATATTGCAGAATTCACAAATTTAATTTTCATAATTTACGGGATTTTTACTTCGGTGAACTACACTTGTGTTGGTCACTTCGTCAACAACCACGTACCTACACTTATTAAAAGCACGTGAAAAAGTTCGTTGAGTCAAGTGTTAGGTCGCGACAGATTAGTCCATTGCGTAATGTTAAGTGGACTGAATGAAGCGCCTTTTGTCACAAAGTTTTACCTTAGCTGATATGATTCACGGATCCACCTCTTTTCAGGGTATACCTATTTTACACTAAAATTTGTACAAAATAATGTTCAATCTTTTGTTTATATCAAACAACATAAGTATAGAAATTGATCATTACTTATCGGGGTTTTAAAAGCAAGTATGTAATTATAATAATCGTTTGTACTCGTATGTGATGCTTTTAGGTTATGACCTATTTCCAATAGATGTAACCTTTTTGCTAAAATTTATGTTCATTTATTACGAGTTGCTGCCCGCGACATCGTTTGCGTAAATCCTATAAAACACCGAAAATACCAACAATTATTAAGTAATTCGACTTGGCTTTAAAATTGTCTCATAAAATTTATTTTTTTATATGCCATTCCCCGTAGAAGTTAGTAGGATAATATATAGCCTATGTGTTGATCCAACTTCTTAATAATATTCGTGCTAAATTTGAAGTAAATCCGTGCAGTAGTTTTCAATTTTAGCCCGGACAAAGTTGACAATATTATTTCACCATATTATTTGTATGGATTCTGAATCGCGCTATTATTGTGTGTTGCGTTTGATTGACTTGGGCGAGTGTTTTTACAGTTTTTACTTTCATATTATTTTATTATATGTACCTATACATTCGGTGAAAATATTGAAAGATTAAAAAAATATTAATGTAATTATGTTATGAAAATAATGTAAATATTAATGAACTAAGTTATACTACGGTACTCAGTCAAACTTTTAGAAGCTTCATTTAAAAGTTATGAACCGTCTGCGTTGTTGTTCGTTCAATAATTATAATAGCTATTATTATTTTGTCTTTATCCCTTACACATATTTTAAACGGGTTGATGATTTTTATTAAATGAGCAATCCCGATATTTCAACACTGTTGCAAGCATGATCACGGGAAGATTGAGTACTGTGGGTAGATTGCTTCTAAGCAAACAAATCGTCTACCGTCTTTCCCGTTCGTTTCCCGGTACCACTGGAATAGTTGTGTAAGTGATGCAGATAAATGAGAGTATTTAAAGAAGTTTTGCCTTAATATTGTACCTACTTTCGTTTTTGTACAGTATTTATGACTAAATGTGGGAGTTAATAGTCTGGTTCGAGAAGCGTAAACATGGGGTCTACGATTTATATCGTCATGAGAAAATATCAGTAAACAGTTACTGGCTAACTAAACGATTACTTTACCAGATAACGCGAATGAAACGTTAAACCACTCCCTAAAATAAAATACCAATATTTGAGAGTATGAAATGGATGTGTTGTAATGTGTAACCTTACCTTTTTTCCTCGTTTATGTAATTTAATATTTAATAGATTATTATAATACATTTATTGTAAGGTTATAAATAACAGTGGCCTCTTGCTATTGTCAGTGTACTAAGGTGAAAACAACAAACAAAAATTTCATTTATACTTTTACAATTTGAAAGTACTTTTTGACTCGACAAATGGGAAACGAGAACTATTTATATAATTTATACGATTTACATTCAATTGGGTAATTAACTTCGAAATGCCTTTTATTCTGCCTTAAATGCGAAGGTACTACTAAATAACATTTTAATATTCTATAAATTCTTCTACGAAAAGGATCTATTGGAAAAGATAACATCAACAACAAATAACAAGTAAGTAATATAAATAAATTATATAAGATAAGAGTCTTACAGAGATTTACACAAACCAAATGCGTCTCGTACCATGTCGGTTCACCCATTCGTTCGATATTTCCCGGAATATCCGGGATTAAATTAATCCCGGTACAGTTTGCGAAACGTAAAATATGTTGCGAGAAAATCCTTGCTAATAATCATTGTAATATTATAATATTGTATAATTTATTATAGTATTATTTTTATTAAGACGTGAGCCCAGCAGTGGGCAGTCATGGATTTTTGGAGTAGAGAGACAGAAGTCTCCAACTAACATATATTTTAATACCATTAGCTCATTCAATCATAACTGCATTACAAAATCATCATTTTTTGTTACGAAGTGATGCGTTATTGAATTGAACGAAAGTATGAACATGACTCTATCACGTTCATGAATACAGATTTATCAACTTTAATAAACATTTTTTCATAAAAACTGGTACTTCAAAATACGTTTTATAATACTTTGAGTCATAAGTAATTGGTAATCAGTAAGTAGCTACGAACAACAATACAAAAAAGAGGCACTTTAGAAAGAGCGTAGGCCGGTGTATCTTCAAAATATTAAAACACCAGTAAAACGACTTGGTGTTTTTTATACGATACGTTTCGTAAAAGGAAAAAGGAAAAAACGTGAAATTCGTATCTACTCTAAAAGCAATTAAAAAGCTGTTACAGATAAATTCTTAAAGCTGCTTATTTTCCATAAACAACTGTACATTTTGATGGACGTCAAAATTAAAAAGTAAAAAGCGTTCTAAACTAAATTTTGTACTCGTTTGTCTTCAAAAGCTATTTAACTCACCACAAAATTGATCTTACAAATTTAGTCACTGATAAGAAAGTCCGACAGAAGATAGCTTTAAACTAATAATAAAACCAGTCCTTATTTCTCTGCGACCTTAGAACTTAAGAGTTTAGAATTTTGTTGCGCAGAATATTATTTGTATATATTTTGAAACATCTGTAACTTGTAAACAACTTGCACTCTACAGATATTTGACAATTGTATCTCTCATTTCTGAAGAATGGGATATTAGGGTGTGAGACACGATGATTTCAATTTATGCGATTTGTGTCGAACCGCTGCAAGCTTATGGTGCGCTTTGTATGTAAAATAACGACTATCAGGCGTATGCTATACCTACCTATACACAGTAATAAATGGAATCACTAAAAAAAACATTAAAATTTGTTTTCACTTCTCAGAAAACGCCAAAACAGATTGTTGTGTCCTCGTGCGCGATAAAAGTCTAGAAGTGTTATAATTAGAAATTTAGCATCGAATATCAGATACATATTTAAATGAATGAACAAGGGACGAAACGAACAATTTAAAACACAACAGCAACAATTTACAAGATGATGATAATATCATTAGGGGTAATAGTGTGATTATTTATTTGACAACCGGTTGTCATCAAACATTCTGCACCATCAACACTAGAAAGTTCTAAAGGAGTCAGAGATTTAATTCAACCCTAACGTATATATATTTTGCGACATTGCGTTGATGTCATAATTCGTGCTCCAAATCGACAAACAATTTGACGTATTTTCTTGACGATCAAATCGTTAGTGCATGTTTTAGGATAAATAAAACTTGAAAAACTTAATTATATTTTAGAATCAAGTTCCAAAATCGTATAATATTAAAAATATTAATCGTAATATGTATATATCGTATCGTATCAAAATCGTATAATTCAGGCGGTATTTTTAATTTTTAATATATGCAATGAATTATTTCAAATTTCGTTTAATACTTTTACAGGTTTGATGCTGCCTGAAAATATTATTTTTCATATCTTTTAGCGCGATATATAAAACTAAACTCAGTTCACGTAAGCACCAGGAGGTATACAAATAACACAATTTTAATATCCAAAAATTTTTTAGTGAATATTACTCAAACGCTATTATTGCTATTTTTTTCTAACATTCTATTTAAATTGTTATGACTTTTAAATCACTGCTTCTGTCACAAGTATTGACAATACTCTTTTAGGTGTGCGGGCACGTATAGGGTTTTTTATGCCTTGTAGGTAGACGAGCTAAAATACATACAAGATGGAAGGTAATGAGAAAAATCGTAGGTATCAATAGGCCTACTTTTGAATCATACTAGTTACGAAAATCTGGCCTTTGAGAAATTTATTACACCAGTATAATAATTCTAATCCTGCTAACGACGAAGTCAAATAATTACAACTTTACTACCACTTTATCATCCTTTTTACCAAACTCATATTTCCAGGTTTAAGTAAAATGTTATATCACTGTCGCAGACTTATGGCAGTAACTGTATAAAGAATCCTACATCCTAAATTCGTTGTTATGAATGGCTTTTAGGTAAAGGGTTCATGAACCCAATAAAATAAATCTTTTGAATTATTATTTATTGCAAAAACTGATTATTGTTTATAGATTTTCTTGTTAAAATGATGTGATTAATTGAATATTCAGTCAACCTCATCTATCTTGATTTAATTAACCAGGTATAATTTAATCACCGTATGAGAATCAATGAGTCAATCCAAATACTTGATAAATTATCACTATTTGACTTCAAAGTGAAGTTCGTTCATGCTGAGTAAGGCCCTTACTGGAGAGAATTTCGATTCAACTCAGAATAAAGTCGTTTCGATACTATTATTGCCTTGACGAAAAGATCGCATCCTTTTTCAAATTTCTCCAAGATAAAATATGTAAAGGCGTTCGCGAGTGAAATTTTTCCTCTACAAAAGAGAAGTCTAATTGAAGGGATTGTTCGCGGTACGTACACGATTTCTATTTAGGCTGTTTTTCCATCACTTACATTCTCGTGGTTATAACCGTTGGGAATGTAAAATGGATAAACATACATTGTATATTGGTGTTTGTAAATTAATAATTGATAGTTATAATTGTTTCACATAAGTAGGTACATAAGGCTTCTTAAATATTATTTAACTTAATGAGTAGGTACATTTCTAATTTAAACTTTATTATTGCCTACTTTGACCTGTCTAAGGTCAGTTATTATGTTCGGTATGAAAAGGATAGATGGTTAGATAAGATTATTGTAACTTTCGTCTGGGACACAAGTAACTCGTCAACAGCTCAACGTGACCGGAGAGCGATAAACAAAAACCTTCAACTTTTACGATAAATAAAACAACTTTTAAACAGACTTTTCTCCGTGGAACATGTTTCATGATAATAGTCCTTTAGACTGAAAAAGTTACAACAGGAAGATTTTTTGAAGTATTTAAAGACCTTTTTTTAAAATCTGAAGGTGACATCAATTTAAACTTGGTTAAAATTTAAACTATGTAATATTCATACTTCGTAATAATTCCTGCCTTATATTGGATCTAAAATATCGTCAAACGTAATTGATTTAAAGGCTCACTACTCCGATTTCAACAGGCTGTTATAATGTATTTAGGCTGAGATTATTAAGTTTCGTTTTGCGACACCGAGATATTATGTGCTATCGTTATAGATAGTTCGACCTATCTAGTAGAGCCCATATTTTGACACATGTCTCGAGACTTAATAGGTAGTATTTAAAGATATTATTTTCAAATAGACCATATCATTGTTTGTTTTTTTATAACAATAATATATATATATTACTAAGTACTGAGTAGATATTACTACAATCTAATTTCAAATCTAATAACTCAACTGGAGTCTATGCATATAAAGAGAATATTATATTAAGATAATCAAAATTATTTGCCCTTCGACCTTCGTCTAATATCCTGATATAATTTATACTAATATAGCTTTAAAATATTCTGTAAGTAATGTCTATAACTTACGCACAGTATTACAATGAATCTACAAACAATCGAAATATACGTCCGACAGACGTATATATATATGTAGGTGTAGTTTAGGTTGTTTAGGAATGTGTTTTGTAATACTACTATATCTAACTAGTATTTAATTGTCTGTATGTGACTAATTGTTTTGAATACTTACCGTCATCACGCAGAGCGGAGTCACGTACAGAAGCCCAAAGTTCACCATGTCGAATATCTCCGAATTATATTTCCTGCGATGCGGTATACATATAGTTTCCATATGACCGTTTCCTAAATCGTTTGTTATCGTTTCCACCCATATGAACTTCGGGGCGCTGTAAGCCGCACTGGTGATCCACACCCCAAGTATCACCAACTGAAATATAAATGCTTGTTATTTCGTATTGAGCAATCGATCATAGACTACGTATCGATCTGTAAGGATGTTCAAGTTTTATTGCCTTATTTATTGGAGTGAACATGATCTGATTTTTTTTTTTTACTTTACTATAGTGAATATTGTATTTAAAATAATTTACTTTTTAAGGTTTGTGTCATACATTATTAACGTGTTCTTACTAAGATAAGTGGAGAGCACTCAATTAATTCGAAAGAACTCGTTAATTATGCTAAAAGTGATGTAGATAATCTCGAATGTTTAAATAAGATTAGGTATAAGGTTAGTTAATACATAGGCATACAATTAGTTGAAAAAACAAGATCCTGTTAATATAATCCGCGCGATTCGGTAACATAAATCTAGGGAGACAGTGAAATATAATGTCAACAACACCCAAAGGAGACAGAAAAGTAGCTTTTACTTTAAACATTTCTGAAGCGAGTCTGACTTGAATGATTCCCGCTTGGCACGTTACTTAGAAGTGCTAGATACTAGGTTTACTTGAATTATATTTTATGTCTTTTTAAATATAGCTTTGATCGTGAAAGTTTTTTAAAATAAAACACTACTGAGTATTTTTGTGCACTAAAAATAAAAAATACGTACGTATAAAACAGCTTTTATCGCTTCTAAGTACACCATATTTCATTTTTTTCATCAAAAAATAAAAACCAGGAAGGATAAACTGCGTACACGTGATTTGAATGGTAAAAGCCGTTCAAGTGCACAATAGGCAACAACGACGTATATCATCTATGAACCGGTATTAAATTTGGCTGATTTTCTGAATTGTCGCAATTTCATATTTGAGTTTGCGTTTTGATTTTATAACTTACCCTTAGTCTCGTTGATGTCAAGATCTGCTTGCAAGTAATAGGATGTATTATAGCGAAGTATCGTTCCGTGCAAATCACAACCAATATAAAAATAGACGCAGTGTAACTTAATGAGTGAACAAACTGGTACATTTTGCACAGAAAGTCTCCAAATATCCAGCTGTAACAATTTTTTTAGTATAACAAATATAATAGTAACTATAAACTTAAACTTCAACTTACAAATGACAATGATGTTCCAATGATTATCAGTAAAGTTAGTAAGTTAGTTAAAATATTATCTCGCTGAATTCAGGTGCACAATAAAACTTTGTAAGTCGATAAATAAACATTATCTAATTCTCTTTTGTCACAGAAAATACTAAAACTTGTCGAGTCCAACATTACCAGTTATCTTAAAAAGAGAAAATGTTAAAGAATTACGCAAAAATATGTTTTTACATCCATTGGTTAAATTTTATGAGTAATCTGTCATGATTTGCTCTTTTCATATCTTTTGAGTGCTTTGCACGATTCCCGTGGGAAACCTATTTGGGAAACATAATATGAGGAATAAGATAAAAGACTACAACGTTTACCTACACATGAGTACATTGAGAAGCTAACAGAGATTCTGCCAGATGAAAATGTGCGATTAATATTGATAAAATACATATTTATTATTTAACTAGCTGCCCCGCGCAACTTCGTCTGCGTCACAGAGCCTGCCTTCCTCGATAAATGGACTTTCCAACAGTGAAAGATTTTTTCAAATCGGACCGGTAGTTCCTGAGATTAGCGCGTGCAAACAAACAAACTCTGCAGCTTTATAATACTTATTAGTATAGATAATATTGCACATTTTATTATGTTGTTATATTTTACTTATTTAACTTCATATCAAATTGTTTGCACTTTTAAATTGAAAAAAAAAATCAAATTGGTTTTTAGTTGATTAAATTTATTTCCTAGCAGAAAACATACGTACAATAAAGGATTGATAAAATTAAAATCTCTGGGAACGTAACATAACTTATATTATAAATTAGTTTAATTTTTAAAGTTTCAAGTTTTCTTTTTAAACTCTATTCATATTTAATATTAAGTGTCTATAGAATCCAATATTTTTCTGGTAAAAACAGCTGAAAATTGTTTCTTTATTAACTGAAATGATCATTGTTTTCGGTTTTATCAAAAAAAATATAAATTTTAACCTTAGAAGCGCGATTGGACACAATTACAGATAAAATATCAATAGGCATAGGTACTTTCTTTTCGATGGAAATTCCTGAAAGAGAGTGTTGTTAACCAAACACAAACAGTACGCCCAATTCAGATTAATTAAACAGAAGCCTGCTCGACATTAGACCTTATTTGTTTACGCAATGATGGAGCGCATAAAACAGGGCTTGCGTGAAACGTAGAAATACGCTACCAATTCCTGAAGGTTTACACATTTTATGGTAACCCTCTTTAAGCTCATGAAATTTGGTGGAAGTGAGGGTGAGCTATAACTTAGCACCATAACCCATGAGTGAAATCAGAAATCAAACACGATGTATTAATTTATTCATTGATAAATTTTGAGAACGTTTTTATTGACAACATTTCTTATGTATTTTGATCAGCGGTACGTTCATCAAGTTTTTATGAAATTTCTCATTAGTCTGTAGTAAAAATAGATTCAATTGTTTGACCTAGTTATAATAATAATTGTACTTGTTATTGGAACAGTTTCATCGCGTCGAAGTCACCTTTGTAGAACAATCGTTTAACAATATCGACCAAAACTCAATTTATTTGTTATTCCCTTCTTTCGAAGCCATAAAAGACCGACCGACTTCAAAGCGTTGAAATAAATATAGCCCTGTGAATACGCTCGCTAGTTAAATACCGTTAAATGTTTACCTTACGTCACGATTTACTCACCTCGGTATAAGATATATGGTTAGGTTTTGGAAGACACAGAACACACCAACGCATAAATCTGCCACCGCAAGGTTTGCCAGAAAGAAGTTTGTTATGGAACGTAGCCGCCTCGATAGAGTTACCACAAGAATCACTAGTAGATTACCTGGAAAAAACATAAATGTCAATATGATTTACTCTCTACTATCAAAACAACCTATTATAATTTATTTTATGTATCTATAAAAATGTATGAAAACAGTGAGTATAATTTTGCACGTTTAAACAATGTTTAATTATTTAATTTCTCTTGAGCAACATTATCTCTAACCAGTTTCAAAAACAAAAATGTTTCAATTCTACTTTATATTTATTGAGTTACCTTAAAATCTATTTCTAGGTTCACTAACTAATACCTGATCTGATTAATCAAGATCTGACCTCCAATAAGTAATTACTATAAAATTAATGACAATAATTCCTTTTTTCGTAACACTAAAGATGTTTCATTTTTTAACAAAAGCGTGTTGGATTTCACGTATGATTCTTCTATCAAGGGGAAAAGATGTTGCCGAAAATATAGACTTCTTTCGGGATTTTTTTCTCATTGTTAACGCATGTACCTGGTGTATGTAATAAGTACAACATTTTTTTAAATTTCAGTTTAATACCTACATAATTTGTAACTGACACAAATTAAACAAAACGTGACGTGATCATATTTTACTCCCGGTTTTTAAATTCCGACAAACAAAGTTTTATTTTCGTTAGGACAAAAAACATTTAATTAAAATTCCATTGCACGTTCTGTAATCACCAGTATTTCTATTTAATGTTTACACCATTAATTAAATATACTGTTATTCTTGCGATTTTACTCTTGTTATAATTTTATTCTGTTCAATTTTTTTTCTTCATATCGAAACATTCAAATGGGTACATTGACCCACAATTACTGAACGTTACTTATATTACCTAGATGCCAGAAACAACAGAATTGGATCCAAAATTTCGTAATTACTTATATTAGAATATCGTGGGTCACTAGTTACCACACTCCGCAAACAAAGTTAATAAACGTTTCCCAATCAATTAAGATAAAATCGTTTATTAAACCTGAATTTTCGGAAATGTAATTGAAACTTTGTATGATTTAATCAAGTTTCGGCAATGTAATATTGTGTAATTTAGACTTTAGTTGTTGTTGGGGAGCGAGTGGACTGTATGATGTTGGCGGGATGAAGAAAACACGGAAGTACGCACAAATCAGTATATTTCCAAAGAAATGTATAAAAGACAATAAAATATACGGCTTTTCTATTTAACGTTTGCCTGACAACTCCCTTTATCATGTCATGTCACAAAAAATAGCAATATAGAAGCAATATAGAAAGGAGGCGTCAACCAGTCGCCAACAGTTGTATTTTACTAATATGAACTTAGCCAAAGACTTTGTACACTACTGAAACAGTCTGAAATGGCTGTTTAAGAGGATAAATAAAAATGTATAAGGAAACACATCAATAGTTTAAAAAAATGTATGTACTTATAGGAAAAAAATAAAAGTATTACATAATTTAACACTTGCACTCCGACCCCATGAACCTACTGTGTATGTAATCATATTTTTGTTATCATGTATTAAATGTACATTACATAGGTATTATTATAAATATTAGTTTAAAAAAAATCCTTTTTTAATATTATTTATTGCCCGTTAAAATAAGTTTAAGGTTACATAAGATTGTTTTGTCCTAAAAACACCCAAAACCTAACCAAACCCATATTATCGTCTTGTACTAAAACCCTACACATTTTAGGGTCGTCGTTCGTTGATTTTGCCCGCTCAATGCCTATAAAAATATCTCCAAACGTAAGCACTCTTTGGCTTAGTGGTTTAAATGGTACTATTTATATTTTTTATATTTTAAATACCACAAATAAATATAATATAATTAATTATATATATTTTTCATGAAATCAATAACAATACCATCTTGCTAAGACATAAATAATATAATAATCATGGCTACATAAACGTCGTTAAATAGAGTAGTTATTGATGAGCAGTGAGATCAATCTCTGTGCAGAGTATATCGAGATTGTAGAAATGAAGTTATAGCAGATAAACGATTCACAGAGAGATGTCGGACACAACGCCCCGCAGCTGAGGACATAATGGTCTTTTAACTGCATTTGATGGATCTTCATTGGGATTTTAGATGAAATACCAATTTGGTTTCTGTGTGAACTATAATCATAGATGTTTTTCTTAATCTGGTTAAAATTCATGGCGAATAAAGCCTTTTAAACTACTGTTTCTTTATTCTTTTCTATTAGTAAATGGAACATGGCTGGACTTCACTCAAATTTTGTTTCCAAAAAAAAATCTACTGTACCTACTTCTTGAAACGCAAGCCACCAAATGTTCATATTCTTCGTGTCAAAAACTATTAGTTGAGACAATATTTTTTAGTTTCCCTATGGATTCACACAGGAGGATGGATCACTCTTTCATTACACTTCTTTCATTTCATCACTTAGGCCATATTACAAGAATAAGTCCAATAGAGAGAAATCATTATTTATAGTAGGTATTCTCATTTGAATGTTGTGTGAATGCTTCGTAGAATTCCTATTAACTCACGCGTTACTATGTACTACATTAGTACTACTTGGAATACCTACATCTGGGAGCCGCAATGAAATTGAAAATCTATGATGAGACATATTTTGCCTTTGAAATTCGTAGCAGTGAAATTAGATATTTTTTGTTAAAGGTTATTCACGTTTTCGTCTTCTAGAAATATCTACAACACCCGTCAAAAACACCTACGCAATTTCAGTTAGGTATTTACGCAGTTATGATAGAGACATAAAATAAATAAGTAAGTAATATTTTCAGTAAATTTTCACGCCCTATTCAACTCCGCACTAGTTTACATACACAACATGTCACAAATTATAACGCTAAATGCCACTGTAAGTATTTTCAGTAAACGTTTGATATACGCGTAAATCGATAACTAGTGTGATAAAGGTATTATACCGGCCACTGCACATGTCGAATATTAATTAAAGGATTTTACATTAACCTTTATTTAACTTTAGTGAATACTGAAGCGGATCTAATAATAATTGTACCGAAACTTGTTTTAGACAACGGTATCTTTTCGGTATTATGTCGTTTCTGCTATGACATCTAGCTATTAACTTAGATAATGAGAAGGTATAACAGCCGGTACTTAATCGATATAACATCATAAATCAGTCTCTAGTATAGCTAGTTTTGGTACCCAAAAGTGTTATGTTAGAGATGCGAAACAAACGATTATATTGTAATTACTTACACGCAATGTCAGAAACAGAACCAAAGCAAAGCCTACCATAACTTTTGCGAAGCCTCTTTGAAAAGGGTCCCATCATAACTTTAAGGAAAAAGACAAAATGCGATCTTTTAACAATTATTTCTTCCCATTTTTTGTGATATTTTCAGATTAGAGACATCTACTACTACATAATCATGACGTTTTCACACATTTACTGCGAATAAATTGATAACCTATTTCAAAGTCGTAGGTCTGAATTTATTCTTTTATGTTACCTTTTTACTATTCAATTTATTCATGAATCTTCTTTTTCATCCGATAACAGTAAGATCACATATTTGTTTGTCTTGTATGCAGACGAGTAATAAACCATCTGATCGTAAGTGGTTACCGTTACTCATTGACACTCATTGGGTCGCTACCCACCCTTGAGCAACCCTTTTCAAGACTCGAAAGTCACGCGTATAGTAGGTACATGCATTTTGTAAATATTTTTTTTTTATAGATTTGATTTATCATAAATAATACACTCGTGAGAAAAAATATCACAATTTATTTCAGTTCGATAGCGTTTTTATATTTCCGAGTTATTTAAACTTTCTTAACCAACCCTTTATTTTTGCTTATGACTGTATTAAGAGAAATAAAATACATTATTTCTTACAGTTTCTGTATCAGAATGTCATATTAATAAAGAAATATTATGAAGACTTGACTAAAAGAGATTAAATACCTACTTATCCCCTTGAATCATTATTTGGAACATCGATAATATTAGCTTTTTATTCGTCGTAAGATCCACTTTATTAGGTGTAGGTTCTTCAAAGAAAATATATAAATAATATCCTTTACGCTTTTTCTGAAGAAACAGAAAACGTATATTACTTACATTATTAATGTTTATTAATATTAATAGAGTTATATTTAATACTATTACTATAATAGGTTCTATGACGCTTACAAAAATTAATGGAATACCAATGTACCAGATTGTTTAGATTTCATCCTCCATCATCATAGATATTTATTATAATATTTTTTTTACAAATTATGAAGTATATTAAAATGATCGAAAGCAAATAACACATTAATCTGAACAAACTTCCATTGGCGGACTTTTCGTAATAAAATTGAGGAAAACTGTAAAACATATTCTAAAATTAGAAACTTTGAACGAGCCGAATAAAGTGCTAGACAAAGGTTATATTGGAACCGACACCAAAGTAGAACTGTTGTTGAATGAACAACAGTTTTAGTTTTGACTGACTGTATTCAGAAAAACTAATTATACATAAACATTTGTATGGTTTAAACTTTAAGGTAGGTATCAATATCATCAAAACATACATATATATTTTATAAAACAAAGTTGTTTTCGCCTGTCTATCCCTATGTATGCTTAGATCTTTAAAACTACGCAACGGATTCAGATGCGGTTTTTTTAATAGATAAAGTGATTCTGGATGTTTTTTAGGTATATTTTATTTTGAAAAAAAATAGGGATACGTATGAAAATATCGAATTTGTAACACAAGGTGTAAAATCTAAAACATATTTCCGTACTGCAGAAACTATTCTTATTTTTAATTGTACACAAAAGCAACATAAAAGATAACACAAATAACATGAAAAAGCAGGTACAAAGGCGAGCTTAATTCATATTTGAGTTTTCAACTATTGACAGTAGAACAATTATGTACTACAGGTTTGTAGGTCTTAGTAAGTAAAAAGTCCGCGAGAGCACATATCTAACTATCATAGTTTAGTCACAATAACCACTTGTATGTTCATGAAAAATAATAGATTGTCCGAAGTAAGAAATAATGTGAATTCAGAATTTTTATTTTAATCCTTATCCAAATTAAGTATTATCAAGGGTGTTAATGTAAAAGTAAAATACCTCCTTTTTGTTTTATTCCAATCTCAAATTTCGTTAAGAAATTATTACAAGTTTAAAACGCTGTCCGCTATAAAAATATCGCGACGACATCGCGAGTGCTATTAAACCCCTGTGACGCAAATGAAGTTGCGCGGGTCATCTAGTAGGTACATTATAAAAAATAAGAAACAATAAATCAATGTAAAAAATATATTGGTTTCTTTGACTTGACGTGTTATGGTTTGTTAATAAATTAATATTTTCGCTTTCAATTGCTGAAATACACATTTTGTGGCTAGGTATGCCTTTGAGACTTAAAGTTGACGCGACGAGACGGTGATTTAGCACAATATTTTCAGCAATACATTAGTAAAATCTATCTAATGTCAATCTCACCTAAACAGTCAAAACACGAGATATTTTTTTCTACAAATATGAAAAAAAAATTCAAAGAACAAATATTTTTGTTTGAAAAGGAAAAAAAGATTGGCTCTAAATTAAGGATCAGTCAAAAAACAGACGGAAAACAGCATTTTACTTTTCAGTTATTGATGATGATTAATATTTTACGTAAGCTTTCATATCAGGGAGAAAGGTGGAGAAAAACGAAATGTCTGATCTGTCATTAAATATCAAGTTATGGGCAGCGTCGAGTCTCGCGTCGGTCTGAATTGTTTTAGAAAACCAGCTATATCAATTGTTTTTTATGAGATATAAGTATGAACGATGTAATAAAAAGAAAACCCCCGGAGTTTGGTTGTTTGACGAGCAACCTATAAAACTGTTTTTATAGATTTTACTCGCCTAAATGATGACAGAACCAGATTTTGTAAGTTCTGGCACTCGTCATATAAACGTAATTAGTTTTACGTAACTTTGTCTTAAACGAATCGATATATTGTTCTGAAGTTACACTACATACTATACTAGACTACAGGCCCGTGAACAAAAATTATGGGTCATTTGAACCACCAGGTGACCTATCTTAAACGAAATTCTAGCATAAAATAATAAGATTCAGTACTATGCCGTCACTTGTAAGCTGTCCAACTGAGTGTAGGTGACCATTCAGGGGGTTGCAACCATCGTATTTTCCCCTTGTCGCATCATTTTTGTACGGCGTTGAGGAATAATGGATTAGAAGCAGTATTTAAATAGTATGATACAGATGCCGTACAAAAATGTTGGGCCACAAAGTCGGAATTTTTTTTAATTTTCCTACAATTACCGGGGTATATTTAGTCATTTGATTTTGTACGACGGCATAGTACTGAATCTTATTATTTTATGCTAGAATTTCGTTTAAGATAGGTCACCTGGTGGTTCAAATGACCCATAATTTTTGTTCACGGGCCTGTAGTCTATACAGCATTACAAAAGCTTTTACGATAAAAATATTTTCTTATTTACATACAAACACTATTCTGTTCTGTACATGTAGGTACTGTGATAAAAATGTGATAAACCATTAATCGTATTCAGATGTTCAAAGTGTAATAAAAACGAAAATCAATGAAAATAGATATCCCGAATTCGTGATTTTGATCGTCTACATCTTAACAATAGATTATTATGATGTTTGTAATTCAATATGTTACGGCCCGTTAAAGTTTTATTGGCAGTCCCATTGTTTACATGGTAACGTATAATTAACTACATAGTCTGAATATTATTTTACTTACCGAAAAAACAGCAGCAAAAAACGATAGTATATAGAGTTATAAAAATAGCTCTAACGTCGGTTCTATCGAATATGTAGTCATCGTCACCGTAGGGGTTATCAGTTTCATTCACTATGGATACATTGACGTCGTCGAGGCCCGAGGTCGTCTTGTTAAGCGATCCCCAGGTGGCCTGACTGTCTTCTGCACCTATAAATAGTCTTATGCGATGCATGATGCTCGATTTCTCATCAATCTTGATGACCTATCATAGATTTATAGCGCTGTCTCTCCATTTTCTGAAACAAAAATAATTGGTTTAGTATATGTTGAAGTAATATTCGCAACTACAACTATTCGAGAGTTATTTCTCCGAAGGCAGTCAAAGGAAATCTAAAACTATTTTGACTCTCTATCCTAACAGAGTCTAATCAACAAATTTGTAAGTAAATGCCAAGACTTATTTGTCGAGCAAGCGTGTTGTTCGTATCATTGCCAACTTATACAAATTGAAAAGGATTTACGCAGTAATAACACATATTTTTCTAGGTTACACGATCTCAGTGCTAATTTATTTGCTGAATTCTTTATTTTTCTTATTTCTGTGTCAGGTGGCATAAAATTTGTGACATACGAAAAGCAAATTCCCTATCATACCTAAGGTTCTTGAAACTTTATTCATAATTTTAAAAGTGTATTTGTTAATGGATGTGAAATCACAATAAAAATTTTTTATGATTACTTCGTCGTTTCTGTTTATAAAAAATACAACCATAATATATCGCTCATATACCTTGATAGTTCTACACAGGACGAGGTGAGGATCACCTCAAAGCGAAAGTCTTATTACAAAACTAATTTTAATCTAAGTACTAAACTGTGAAAGCAGGTACCTATCTAAAATGCAACCAGTCTTCTCAAAAATACATAAACAATTATCTAATTTTAGACCAACTAAGAATGTTATATTAAACATCAACTATTACAACACGTACAACGGATCTCTGCCTTTTCGCCGAAAATTATTTAGACGATTATTACTTGCCAACCGACGTTTCGCAGAATTGGAACGAAGTTCCTTATCGCGCGTTATCGAAAGGGGGCTAGACGGGAAAAATCTTACGAAAAGTTGTCACGACACTTTTTTTGTTTTAGATGATTATTGCTAGATGGCGCTGTGATGAAAATCTTTAAAACACGTTCATTATTTTTGTTTTAGATGATTATCGCTAGATGGCGCTGTGATCAAAATCTTTTAAAACACGTTCCTTATTTTTGTTTTAGATGATTATCGCTAGATGGCGCTGTAATCAAAATCTTTTAAAACACGTTCCTTATCGCGTGTTATGTTAGGAAAAAAAATATAAGATATCTTTTAATCGAAAGGAACTTCATTCTATTCGGATGTCCCATGACACCTCTCAAGTTTTTTTTATATTTTTATTTCCCAACCTCACTGTTGCCAACTTAACGTTTGGTCTTCGTTTTAGAATGACTCTTGAACTTCGAAAAATGCATGTAAAATTGCTTTTTTTAACATTATGTCAATGTAAGAACTGTTACACAAACAAAACGTTATTCGTCTAAAAGTTGTCTGGCGTAATAAATATTTTGGCAAAAGATAAATACCCCAAACGTTTTTTGTCATAACAATAATCTGCTTAACAATAATTCTACTAAATGAAACAAAACAAAATTTGGCAATCATTAGGCGGCAAGAAAGGCGAAACGTTGGTTGCCAAGTGATAATCAGCCAAATAATCTTCGTAGAAAAGGTCCTGCCTTTCCCACGTACAACATGTCAACATAATATTATAAAATTATTATTTCCACGAAATAATAGCGAAATAGTAAAAATACAGAAATAACCAAGATCTTATTTTTCTGGAATTCATTTTATAAAATGACGCCTGGAAAAAATTTCCTCCAACAATAACAGAAGGTAATCACGTTCTTTAGTAAATCTCTTAAACACGCAATATATAATTTATTCGAAATACCGTTTAGAATATCGTTTAAACTTCCGTAAAAGTGTCGAATTTCAGTTTCGGATTTTATTTATAATTATCTGGTTGCTGTGGAAGATCTCAAAGTTTAATTACAAATCTAATGTAACATTATGATTATCTCTTTCTACTCCAAAGAGGTATACATTGCCACTATTTGCTACCCAATAATTAAATTGATCAGTTTTAAGGCTCGGAACTCCAAAATAGTCATAAAAGTTTTTGTTACTTACTAAAATGAGTGCAATTGTGTGAAAGTGGATAAAACTCTGCAATACAAGTGACTCGACACTCATTTAAAAGCTCTTTACATTCTAATTTACTTACTAGAAAAATCGTTACCAGTTAACAAGTCTTCGTAAGTCATTCTTACTCACATAAAGTTAGGCTTTGGTTAATACAATAATGTTTCTAAATATATTACTTTAATGTCCTTTGTCACATATTTTCTCATCTTCACACCAACTTAGATCAAGTTTCTGATTCGTTTACGTTGAAGAGTTCCAAGTAAAAGCTCGTTTACTGAAACTACCCTCCCTTATGGGACAGATGTTGCCAGCCTCTAGTCTGAAACGATCTAGTTTTATCGTTTGCCTTAAATATTCTAGGCCGAAATATGGATGATAAATCTGTAAATCACCTGAGGCAGGTGTTTTTGTTTCATATGCCTGAGCTCTTAGTTATGAAAACAATTTATTGAAACCTAATACTAAGTCCTAATAAGCCAAAACTAGTTGATATTGCCTTGTGTTGATTGACTGGAAATTTTAAGTTCTTTAAACTTTTAGGTATTTGTTTTATAATAATTAAACGATATTCCCGTTCCATTCTCAATAGTTGTTTTTCAATAGTATTTATACCTTTCACATTCGAACAATTAGTGAACTGACCCTCGCAACTTCGTTGGCCACACAAGGGAAGCAATGTTTTTCACCATTTTTAGCTATCGATATTGTACTAAGGACCGTCAGCCGTCGATAGACGTCGAGCTTCACGCTACTTTATTATGCATATTATTATAATTTACATAATAATCTTTCTCCTGAATTACTCTATCGATTTGCTACACAATTCCCCTTCAAAATTCTTTGCGTAGTCTTAAATATGTAAGAATACATCAACAGTTAGATACAGACAGCGGGAAACTACTTTGTTTTATACTATGTGGTAGTATCTGGAGTAGTATTTGGAATAAGATAATTGTTGTTGATAAACGAATATAAAAAAAGGTAGAAGAAAAAGTAAGAGTTCGTACAACGTTAATCATGAATGTATTAATATCTAAGTAGAGCTTTATTTATTTATTTTAAAACATTTTAAGCCATGGCCAAAACGCGTATCAATTTTCAAATGTTTATTTATACATACCGAACGAAAGTGTAGGAACATTCATGAGATTGAGTTCTGTATTGTAAGAATATTCTGAGCCATAGTCAAGTAGATCTTTTGTTTTATAGAGAGGCCTGGCGCCCTTGATACGCGCAGCTATAAAAAACATTCTTAGGCTATTCGGGCTTAGTTTGCGTACAAACATAAAATAAAAGTACTATCTGATACTTTTTAACACGAGGTCCATTATGTAAAGGTCCTGTTATGGTACTGGTGACCTGCTCTCTTGTATGAAATAACTAAAGACCTACATAGTAGCTGGAAAACCTTTCTAAATTACTTTAAATATTTCTAATAATATAATAACAACAAAGGCCTTTCGATTTGGTGTAATTATTTTCTATCAATTAATTGTAATTCTACTTATACAACTGTAATATTATTTTGAATTTAATTCAATGGACAATTTCAAAAATTTCGTTGATTTTATGTATCTCTAAGTTATGATGACAGATGAATAGGTATGATAAAATCTTAAGAAAAAATATTACAAGCACTTTGTTCTGTTTCCAATCAATTACAATCTTATCTCATTTAATATTATTCGAAAATATTCAATTTGTCTCTAATTTGAGTTAATTAATAATAAAAAATGTGCTCTCGCCCATCAAAGTAAAACAAAACCAAATTAAAACGAAACTGTCCCTTGAAAATGGCACTCTGATTTTTGTTAGTTCAAAATTAATTGAAGAAAAGATTTCACTATCAAACGTTTAAAAAAAATATGGTAGGATCCGATAACGCCTTCTTCAAAATCGAGTTTGATTATTTTACTTATTCAAACGTATTGAAATTTATTACCTTTGTTAGTACCTTTTATTACTTTTGTAGCGGTCATACCTAACTCAAATTATAACTGAATGTCTTTTCAGAATGTTTAAAGTCGGCAATAAAACAAATGTAAAACTTTTTACACTTTGTTTTATTAGGAACAAGTCGCAAACAATACAAAATATCTTTAAGAAGAACATATTTTGAAAAGTAACAAACAAAACTAGAAGTAGACCTAGAAATTTCTAAGTACCTAGTGCTTAAATTTACCCCAAGACGACACTATTTAACCACAACCCTCTAGTTGTTCTCAAGACTATCTGAAATTTGATCATAAAGTCTAGCCCCTGTGCAACCCTGTGCCAGTTTGCGTCACTTAAATCATAAATCCCGTTAACATCTTATCCTATCCCAGGAGCTCGGAACCTAACATCAATTTATTAAATAAACTGAAGGGTTACTTTCTGAATTAACTCTACAATCTGTTAAGATCTTCTAATATTTTATTAAAATACTAATTTGTAAGTGTTCCGTTCTAAAAAAACTTATCTTAACAGCTCAATAAATATTTGCTAAATTTACTTTATTTGTTAACTTTTCTGAAATATTATTTTATTATTTCCTGTTACATTAAAAACGCATGCAGGCATGAAACTCATTTGTTACTAAAAAAGGATTTATTACGACTAGATTGTTGTTTTGTAGTAAAAATAAATGTTTTTTTAGAATTCCACAGTTCGCCATGTCCTTTAAAACAAGTTTCAGACAGTAAAGTAACGTTCTTAAGAAAAAATCTTTTTAAATCTTCTATATTCAAGCCATTGAAGAAACTCTGCAAAGTTTGTTGCAGCTTCGTCACATTAAGTGTTTGAATATGCTTCATTTAATGTGTTTAGGTCTCATGTACCTCGAGCACATTTCACGTTATCTTACTACTCGGACAAATGACTATTATAAAGCGTGGTTTATGTATATCCATGTCCATATCCTCTATACCTTTCTATGATATTAAAATAGTTTTTACTGAAAGTGTAAAGACATATTTTTTTCAGTATTTCTTTAATAATATAAGGATACTTTCTAAAAGCTCAAACTTTACTAATAAAAAAGCGCAAGTTTAAATAAAACAAGTTGTTAAATTAACAACAAACGTTCAAAGATAGAGATTATCTTTTATGTAAGCGTGGGTAGGCAACGAATCCTGTTTTAATTAAACATGTTTCCTGAACGCATGGTTGGAGATTACATATGCTGCTGGTTGTCATTGATGATATCAGTTATTTTTGTTTTATAGTGTATTTTTGAGAACGTTTTGTCGACCCAATTTGAAAGGGATCAGGTACAGCAAACCAACGAGTATTTTTGAGAACTTTCGATCTTTTATTTATTCTTCCAATTTTCTTGCTAGTTAATATTCGTTATTCTTTGAAAACGGTCAGAATTTAAATTTCCCTCACAAAACTTTTCAAATATCTTATGAATATGTGTGTTACAGTACTTACAGCTATCAGGAAGTCATTAAAATACTTATTATTTTATTACAGGAATAATATTAGGTAAATTTAACATTCACCATAATAATGTATTCAACAACTTTTTAAAATTTCTTGTTATTTTCGATAATTTTGTTGTTTGTTACTGACATAGTTTTTAGGTCTAACTATATTTAGTTAGAAGAGTATTCCCTTTAACTATTACTATAACTAACTACAAGTTCTATTTTAAATTTAAATATAAATTTTCATTTAAAATATAAATTAAGATGACTCTTAGTATGGATTACATTGTGATACAAACAAAACAAACATGGTTAATTACAATAACTAACAGAATGGACGCATATATTTTAGTTTTAAGCTTCGAAGCTTAAAACTTCACAAGCTGAGGCTTACGTAGAATTAATTCTCGGTATGTTGTCGCGCTAGTAACTGCACTAGAGGCAGAAGGGCTATTATTCTCTCAATTATAGTAGATTTCTCTCTTTTTATAATCTAAACCGGCTTTAGATTGAAAACTCTGGCGTTTTCATAGCACTAACGTTAGACATTCAAAAGAGGTTTAAAAGGGTTCTGAAAAATTAGGTTTTTGATTCATATGTATTATCTTTTGTCGAAATTATTGTTGTTGATGGGCGATGCTCAGCACTTTTCAGCACATGTATCTACGACAGTTTTTATTTTTGCGATTGCAACAAGACTCGTTAATAACTCAAATTTTAAAAAGAAATACGTTTTAATATCGTAACTTAAAGCTCGGCTCTGATTAAACTCTGCAGAGGTTTGTTAGTACGTATTTTCTGTTGAAAAATATAAAGGCATTGAAATAAATACGGCGTCATTAAATTTGCCGGAAACACGAGGCATTCAGGTTTCAGAGACAGTCATATTGAAACTTCATTAAATTGAAAATATAAATCTGGTAGGTTTGTAAAGTTGAATATGATTTTCTAGTTTCGAAACTAAAGCGTTTAGTGTTTATGGTATTATCCAATGATCACAATATTATGTAGGTACCACCTATTGATGCTCCAAAATGGAAATAAGTCTCAAATAACCTCATGAAGATTTTTTTTTCTGTCACAATAAATTTTATTTGGTTTTATGTCCACACCTAATGTTGAGGACGGTAAAATAGTCTAATTACTTTCCTTTATATATTACGTACAATTTTATTGCTTAAATAAACGCAATGTCTAATTAGGTTTCGTAGCCGACAATAACATTAATTGTTGTCCAGCCTGCCGACAACAATGATAAAATTCAAACACTTAAGGTACATTATATAGGGAGCATTTTTTTTGATAATAGCAAAAACTTAGTGTGTTTTCTATTACAATGATGCCAATCCAAAAGTAAAACCTCGTGCGTCGTTGGCTTTTAATATCGTGGATGTGAAAATACAGATAGTGAAATTATTTATTTTTATGAATACAGTTGCGTTCATGAACTGTATTTGTTATGTTTAAATTCTGTGGGTTTACCTTTTATAATTTTCAGTAGGTAATATTATAAATGTGAAAGTAAAGCTGTCCGTCCATCCGTCTGCACGCTTTCAGGAAAACTTACTAAACCGATTTAAATTAAATATAGTTCACACATATCCTTAAAATGAATATACGCTACTTTGAATTTTGAGGAGATAAAAAGAAGATTTTTAATATATTTTCACAATGTTACTTATATACCTGCGGGTGATTTTTAATAAAGGTAGGTACATATTGAAGTATGGTAGATGATTAAAAAGTACTCAATTCTAAAATGGAATAGAAATAAAAAATAGATTCTTTAAATTCGACCAAATTATCCCAAAAAAAAAATTTAGTACGTATACCAGATCATTGACTAACAACCCTGGATGACCTCGCCTCCGTCGGCGCCACCAGCTGTCGAGCGACAATCGTTTTGCAGGAATTTTAGATTTTTTTAATCAGTGTTTACTATGGCGTTATACCAAATTCTTTAATTATAGTCTTGTTACCAGTCGTACATATATCTACAACACGACCTTGTGTATGACGTCATCATCAAAAACCCTGTAGGTATAGGGTTGAATATTCTGTGATGAATATTGTAGTAGGTTCCCCTTACAATAATATAAAATGAAAATTCAAATAAATTTTAAGCCTAACAATTGACAATGCTATCAAGATTATAATAATATTATTATAATACAATACTGGTCTTAACGTTTTCAGACTGAATGGTTTTCGATACCTTAAAATATAATACTTTCAAATTGAATTATTCGAGATTAGTTCTAGAAAATTCTTGGTATTTCCTCGACAAATAGAACTGTGTCTGGTTATCTAGACTAATTATACACTGTTATTGACGAATTACATTAATATAATTAGGTTCATATTGATTTCAATTGAATATTGTGAAAATGTTTGTGTGTAAAAATGTTTAAAATTTGGTTATGGTTACACTGAATGATAATCGAAAGGAGTGTTAATTTATTGTTAGAAAATCTACATTTTCAATTATAGTTTTAAAATAAATCCGTGATTCTCATTCGAGAGGACTATTGCTGTTACTTTTAAAAAGTTTTATTTAATTTGCACAAGATGTACCTTCCTTTGTAAGTCCGGATGGAATCGAGCGAGTTCAATATTACCAACTTCCCGGTTTCCGGCCAGATGTTATAATAATAAGGTATCATGGAGCTATTCTAATGATGGGGTCGTAAGGTAGTCATAATATGCACTTCTGTCCTAAACAAAATATACCCATCCTATTTGGGTTCATTTTATTTGTCTCGGTTATCACACTACTTCTAGATGATATCCAGGATCTCAGAAGCTCCTATTTAAAAAGTGTTCTTTAAATAAATTATAAAGTCAAACTGTACTAATCCTTTATTTGCTAGCATCACAAACAAAACACAAAAATCAAATCCAGCATATTGATATTACGCCGATAGGTTTTTTTCACACAAGTCATTTCACATACCTACCTGTAATAACAAACCATGTATTTATTTTATCTAAAGGATGTTGGAAAAACGTAACAAACTGAAATACTTTCCACAAAAAATAACTAGGCAGACAAGATAAAAATCACAACCCGCCATTTGATGACACTTATATCTGTGCACCTACAGAGGTATCTTATAACTAACTTATTCTAAATACAAAACTAAAAAAATAAGTTTCAAACAAAAATATTAAAAAAAAATAAGTATAATATTCTCGTGTCACGGTGTTCGAACTTGAACTCCTCCGAAACGGCTTGACCGATTTTGTTGAAATTTTTTGTGCTTATCCGGTATCTATGAGAATCGGCCAACATCTATTTTTCATCCCCCTAAATGTTAGGGGTAGTCCACCCCTAATTTTTTTTTTATTTTTTCGACGCAGACGAAGTTGCGTGGGGCAGCTAGTTTACTTATAACACAAAGCCCATTTTTTTTAAATCATTTTATTTATTTTATTGTCACTGAATATTAACTTAGCCTACCCAAAATAATATCTTAAGACGAGAAGCGTCGAATATTCAACATAAAATATATAATAAAAATCGATGATAGTCTGAAGTGTTTTGAACAAAAGAAACAAAATATATTAATTATTTATAAACTTCGGACGATCTCTTACACTTGACTTGGTAATAGAAACTATTAACAAGCAAGTGTTCCAAAGAACGTATTATTCTACAAACGATGTTATTTAAGTAATCGATACCACTCGATTTACCAAAGTTTAATTACTAGGTACGTATAATATTATATTCTGAAATATTTGCTTTAAGAAAGAAAATATAAATTCAGTTAAAACGTGTCTACATTGACTTAGGTTTATTTAAACACAAATAGAATGCTGTAATGCGTATTCTGGGATTCCTCTGTAAAGAGTAATTAAAATGAATCTTAGGTCGTTTATTAATATATACATATAATGAGTTACAATATCTAAATATAATACAATCCATAAAACATTAATATATTACTCTTCTGGTCACGCTATAACTTAAGAATGGCTCTACCGATTTAAATTATTTTTATGTGGGTAATTTTATTATTAGGCGGAGGTTTTTGTAATAAAAGATACAAGTAAGTTAATATATATTTTTATATACCATAATGTTAATTGACAGTGAAGGGATGGCTAGGAAATTTATAGTCTTTGGGGAAGGCCTACGTCCAGCAGTGGACGTGTATAGTCTGATGATGATGGATGGCCAGGCCATGTGCAAAATAGGTGATAAGTCAGCTGGTGTACATTACATAATGTGAAGATTTTCGCCATCAGGTATTTTCCTATATCCGTTAACAATATTTTAAAACGGCCCAACGATAAATACCTTTATGTGAAGAAATACATAAATAAAGGGAAAATAAAGAATTGACAATACCTACCATTGCAAAAGTTCGAACCGTTCGCCCTCATAAATATGGGTAACATTCCTGAAGCATTACAAATTTGCTGAATATTCTTCCAATCTGAGATTCCTAGCTAAGGGCGTTCCTTTATTTGAATCCGGAAATCCAGTAAGTGTGATGTCTATAGAAATTTACTAAGGTTTGGTATTGAAGTACTACAAATACCTTTATCGAGAAATTTTGAAGGACCCATTCTTCAAAGAGCATTATTTACATATCTACCGATAGTCACGTTTACAACTAAAGTTGACGAGAGCTGTTTGATACTTCAAGAGGGTACTGTTCGATACTTCGAGAGGGAGTAGGGACACTTCATTACCTAAGTTTACGTACAACAAAAGTAAAACGAAGTAGAAGTATTGATTTTACATTCTATAAAACGTATTTTAATCGAGACAGGATCTGTATTGCAAAATCACACCATACACCTATACAGGGTGTCCCAGGAAGTATGGATTCAATCAAAAACATAAATGTGAAATGAGAGCCAAGTTCAATATTATGATAAATGACTTCAACGACAAAAGAAGTGAGATCTAAATGGGTGCCAAGTTCAATGATGATGAACCTAAGTTAATGTATTGTAGCCTAAGGTTTGATTTGGCTAGTTTTTAGCCTTCGCAAGTTCTAAACCTACAAGTATTTATCGGTTCTCATTTTATAATAATTATTTATGTTGAGCGGTTAAGATATAATATAAAATATTTCTTCATCTGGGAATATTAGAAAATGGGAATGTATCTGCATTACGAAAAAATACATAATTAACAACTATTAAGTACTTATTGTTTCATTTATTCAACTTTAACAAGAAAAATAAACTAAAACCTTAAATGTTAATTTCAGTTGCCTAGAAAGAGTCTTGAAGAACTTTGATACATATTTATTTTTAAGGTATAAAGTTGTTCGGGTCGAAAATTTTCAAAATCTCTGAAAAAAGCTCCTTGGAACTCCGCTTATCCATATTCCTGGGACACCCTGTATATACCTTAGCATATCCATTACGTAGGTGCACAAGAAATTCTATTGTAATTGTATTACACAAAGACTTCGTATTCCAATGCACAACCAAAACATGTTTAGTTTTTACCAACCTTAAAGTACACATTAAGATGTAGAACATAAAGTAAAAATCTTTTTCATTCAGATTTAACAACTTGCCCCATAAAAGTCAAAGTAACTTAAACAAACAATAGGATAACAACAGAAAATAGGGACATCACAAACTTTCGCAATGGGCATGAGAATTTCCAACAGTCACTTCTGGTTCCGTTAGCCTCATTTATGAGGATGTTTTAACCGAAATGCGTATTACGTAACCAAATCCTGATATTAAGCCCTTCGAAGAAACCCTTCACTGTAACATATATGCTACCCTTGTATTGGCATATATTTAATAGATTGTCTGTGTTCCTAAAAGTATAGCAAAAGATAGAGATACTATAATATAAAAATAAATAAATATATGTTTAGTACTTTCCCTCGTTCCTTTGCACGATTGATTTATATTGACATACCATATCTACTTTTTTACTTAGGTATCTACCCAACAATTGCTGTAACTATACGAGTACGATTGTGGAATTCCCAGGGCTTGTAAAGTACGGTTCCAGATCGGAATGAGAACCATACATTAGGTATGACATTTTTAATCATGTTTTTGTACTTACCAATACCATTTTTGAGATCTATTTATTTTATTATCATTTATTTGTTAAACAATGGATAGTACAAGTTATAACATAGATACAAGAATGCCGGAATTTTACTTACTTAGAACAAACAAGCATCCACCACTAGACATATCTCTTAAAAAAGAGATTAAGTCATGAATTACAATAGTCGTGGTGGCCGAGTGGTTGAAGCGCTTGCCTTCCGTACGGGAGGTCGCGGGTTCAAAACCGGCCGGCTTGTACCTCTAAATGTAAATGTGAAATAGATTTATGAGCGACGGCAAAGAATGCCGATGGCGTAACGCGTCGCGCCGTCCCTTCAAACCCCGTGCTGGGTTCTGGCCTCAGCCGGGGTTCGGACGCTGAGTGTGAGCGGTTGGAGGTTTTAGTGCGGTTCAACTCCCACATACCCCGCCCGCGGGGCGGGCGGGGATCCGGTGATTTCCTCCAACTGAAAAAAAAAAAAAAAAAAGTCATGAATTACAAATATTCATTAACTAAGTATCGAAATACAAACTCTTAAGTAACAAATACCAAAAACTTTCTATAAGTACAGAACAATAGCAATTAAATTCAGAAATGTGAAAAGACAAAAGATTGTATTCATTAGAAAAAATGAATAGAAAAGAAGCTAATAAAATATAATTGCAATTGTAAATTTGTCCTTACACTACATAAAAAAATTACCTTGCCATCAAGACAAATTGCGTCGATTACCGCGTTTATTTTACATGTTATTAAATATAAAGATTTTAAAAACTCTGGCTCCATTCATAATGTTGGCATACGGATGTTACGCCATAAATCATTCATCCTCTTTCGGACCGGTAAACACTCGACCGTATAAATTATAGCAAAAATAAAATGTACGTGTGTCGAGTGAAACATGTCAAATAATTTGTTAATACGCTGAAATAGCTAAAGCTTTTAACACAGTACTATTAACCTTTGAAAATATTGAATATAATACAAAATATTTCAGTGTTAATATTGAAATTCAACGGGCATGATACGATAAATTACAAATTAATTGGCGTATGTTGTACCTAATTGGCGTGAACATATATATATTATACATATTCATTGCGGAGTTCATGAGGTGTTGAATACTGTTGAACAGTTAACAAAGCCTAAACTAAAATCATGGCCGAAGTACGTAAACGTTGAAATATTATTTCCCAATTCAATTTTTTTTTTTATTTTTTTTTTATTTTTTTTTTATTACTTTTGTCATCTTAATTTACAATCGGTCGCTAGACCAAAATTAAATGTGTAACGAGAAGAAATCTCATTACAAGATGCAGATGATGAGAATAATTAAACATTTACTAAATGTATAATTATAAAATACATATTATAGTTATTATTTTTACAAGCTTTATATTAACTTGCACTGGATGTAACTATGTACTAATGTACCTACCTATGTAAGTTCAGGTGGAATCTTGAGTATAAAATTTGTCAATTTTCCCGGTTTCTGATTGAGCTGACATTTTTGCTTCAAAATTCACCTATTTGAAATAATGTTTGTGGATTGTCGACAATCAAACCAATTCTTTTGATTTCTGTAAGTAATAAAATTATTGGTTCTATCGAATATTCTATACCTGCGTACGTACGTAGTCTTATAATGTTGAAGTGGGGGCCCCCCGTTGCTGACGTCCGTGGGCTCGACCACCTTCTTTGAAGGCTGACCCCGCACGTGGTCCCCGGGTGGTGCCAAAGCAGCAACGGGAGAGCGGCCGTTAGGTTGGGTGCCCGGGAGTAATCGCACTGGTGCGATTTGGTGGTTGCCTGCATCAGGCGGGAGTTGGCGGAGGAGTTCGGCAAGCAGATTGCCGAACTTAGGGGCATTGTGGCGGCCCTGAGTGGTGCTGCCACATCCGCCCCACCTCCGGTCGCTCCTGTCGCTCCTGCGGCTCCCACCCAACCGGTTGGACTTCTTCCGGGTCCGGAGTCGGCTCCGACCCGGAAGAAGAACAAGAAGAAGAAGAGCGGCGACGGTACACCGGCTGCGGTGCCAGCGCTCCAGCCCCGCCCGCTTCCTCCACCACGATCCAACATGGATGAGGGCTGGACGGAGGTGGTAAAACGGGGTGCTAAGAGGGCTAGGGTCGTGGCGACTTCGACCCAACCACCACCACCGAACGCGACGAGGGCAGCGGTCAAGGCGACTCCTCAACCGGGGAGAGCGGCGACCACTGCCCAAAACAGGAACGTGACCCCGGCGGTCGCGGCTGCTCCCCAACCGGGTCGAGCGCCCGCCGCCGGCAAGAAGAAGAAGAAGAGCCAGAAGGCCAAGAAGAAGCCGCGCGCGCCGCGGCAGGCTGCAGTGGTGGTCACCCTGCTGCCTGCCGGCCAGGCGAAGGGGTTGACATACCCCGACGTCATGGCGAAGGCGCGCGCGGCAGTAGACCTCAGAGAGATCGGGGCGGAGGATGGCCTCCGCATCCGGCATACGGCCAATGGGGCCCGACTCCTGGAGTGTCCCGGCGCTGACAGTGACAGCGTCGCGGACCGTCTGGTGTCGGGTTTGCGGGTCGTATGGCCGGAGGAGGAGGTCAAGGTGCACAGGCCGGTCAAGAGGGCTGAGCTGCGTGTGACCGGCCTGGATGACTGCACCACCAGGGAGGAGGTGGTGGCGGCCATCGCCGCCCAGGGCAAGTGTGCCCCGGAAAATGTAACCGTAGGCGAACTTCGCCAAGGTTACACCGGGGCCAGCTCGGTGTGGGTACGGTGCCCGGTCGGGGCCGCCACCTCCCTGGCCACTCCTCCGCCCGGAAGGCCGGCTGGGGACCCTGGCAGGCTGCGCGTGGGCTGGGTTGCAGCCCACGTGCGGCTGCTGGAGTCACGCGCCTGGCGATGCCTCAAGTGCTTCGGTACGGGGCACAGCGTCGCCAGGTGCACCAGCACTGTAGACCGCAGCGGATTGTGCTTCCGCTGCGGTCAAACCGGACACAAAGCGGCCGTGTGCTCGGCCGCGCCGCACTGCGCGTTGTGCGCCGCGGCCGGTCGCAGGGCCGATCACCGGGCGGGGGGCAAGGCTTGCTCCCCGTCCGGTGGAAACACCGAACGTAACAGGCGCCGCAAAATGAAGCGGCGCCAACAGAAGAAGTCGGCCGGGGGAGTACCGGCCGGCGTTTCAGACCCCGCCGTGGCGTCTAGTGCGCCCGATGGCGGGGGCGATGGAGGAGGGGAGGGAGCGATGGATATAGTTCAGTAATGGACTGCACCCGTCGCTTCCTCCAAGGAAATTTGAACCACTCCGCCAGGGCTCAGGACATGTTGGTCCAGAGCATGGCGGAGTGGTCCATTGACGTAGCGGTGGTCGCGGAGCCGTACTTTGTTCCCCCAGCAGATGAGTGCTGGTTCGGGGACGAGTGCGGCTTGGCGGCCATCCACGTAAGGAGAGCCGCGGCGATCCCGCCCTTGGTAATGGTGGCCAAGGGACCAGGGTTCGTCGCGGCGATGATGGAAGATACCGTCGTGATCGGGGCGTATTTCTCTCCAAATCGACCTATTCTCGAGTTCGAGCAGTTCCTGGACGGGCTCGGAGCGATTACTCAGCGCTCCGCTCCCCGTCCTGTGATACTGGCGGGGGACCTCAATGCGAAGTCGGTCGCTTGGGGTTGCCCCCGCACCGAACCTCGGGGTAGGCGATTGGAGGAGTGGGCGGTCGCGGCCGGACTCTGTGTCTTGAACAGAGGGTCGGTCGCGACTTGCGTGCGGTGGCGGGGCGAGTCCATCGTGGACGTTACGTTCGCGAGCCCTGTCATCGCACAACGCATCCGCGGTTGGGAGGTGCTGGTGGGGGCGGAATCGTTATCGGATCACCGGTATATCCGGTTTGATCTTTCCGCCCCCACGACAACCGCGGTCGCCCGCGGAACTGCGCCCCGGTCATTCCCCAGGTGGGCATTGAAGCTCCTGGACAAGGAGCGCTTGGTGGAAGCCTCCACTGTGGCGGCGTGGACGCCTATGCGTCCACACCCAGTGGACGTGGAGGTCGAGGCGCTATGGCTCCGGGACACGATGCATCGCATTAGCGATGCTTCGATGCCCCGGGTCGGCCCTCGGCCTCCTAACAGGTCGGCGTACTGGTGGTCGCCCGAGATAGCGCAGCTTCGTGCTGTATGCGTCCGGGCGAGGCGCCGGTGCGCCAGACATCGCCGCCGCATCCTCGCGCGCCGTGACGATCCCGTCGCGTTCGCGGAGGAGGAGGCCCGGCTGTATGGCGAGTACGCTGAAGCGAGGAGCGCCATGCAGCTGGCCATCAAGCAGGCCAAGGAGAGGTACATGGAGTCACTCTTGGAGACGCTCGACGATGATCCGTGGGGGCGCCCGTACAAAGCGGTGCGTGGCAAGCTGCGCCCGTGGGCGCCTCCCCTGACTGAGCGTCTCCCGCCTCAGCAGCTGCGGGACATCGTTTCGACGTTGTTCCCGCAGGAGCAGGACGGATTTATTCCGCCTGCTATGGGTGAACCGCCGGATCACACCGGCGGTGAAGCCACTGCTGAGGTGCCTCACATCACGAAGGATGAGCTCCATGAAGCCGTGGTCAGAATGAGTAGAAAAGACACGGCGCCCGGCCCGGACGGCATCCACGGCCGGGTCCTAGCCTTGGCCCTCAATGCCCTAGGGGACCGACTCCTGAGGCTGTACAATTCATGCCTGGAGTCGGGACGGTTTCCCTCGCTCTGGAGGACGGGCAGACTGGTCCTCCTACGTAAGGAGGGGCGCCCGGCGGACTCAGCCGCCGGTTACCGTCCCATCGTGCTGCTGGACGAGGTGGGCAAATTGCTGGAACGCGTTCTGGCCGCCCGCATCGTTCAGCACCTGGTCGGGGTTGGACCCGATCTGTCGGCGGAGCAGTACGGCTTCCGGGAGGGTCGTTCGACCGTAGATGCAATTCTGCGTGTCCGGGCCCTCTCGGAGGAGGCCGTCTCCCAGGGTGGGGTGGCCTTGGCGGTGTCGCTCGACATCGCCAATGCCTTTAACACCCTGCCCTGGTCCGTGATTGGGGGGGCACTGGAGAGGCATGGAGTGCCCCTCTATCTCCGCCGACTGATCGGCTCCTACCTGGAGGCCAGGTCGGTCGAATGTACCGGGTATGGTGGGACCTTGCACCGGTTCCAGGTCGTGCGCGGTGTTCCGCAGGGGTCCGTTCTTGGACCCCTCCTGTGGAATATCGGGTACGACTGGGTGCTGAGGGGCGCCCTCCTCCCGGGCCTTAGCGTCGTTTGTTACGCAAACGACACGTTGGTCGTGGCCCGGGGGGACGACCACAGAGAGTCTGCCCGTCTTGCCACAGCGGGGGTGGCCCTCGTCGTCGGCAGAATCAGGAGGCTGGGCCTCGACGTGGCGCTGCATAAGTCCCAGGCCCTGTGGTTTCACAGGGCAAGGGCGGTGCCGCCCGTCGACGCCCACGTCGTAGTTGGAGGCGTCCGAATTGAGGTCGGGGTGCATCTCAGGTACCTCGGCCTCGTGCTGGACAGCCGTTGGACCTTCCGGACCCACTTCGAGCAGCTGGTCCCTCGACTTGTGAGGACGGCCGGCCATCTTGGTCGGTTGCTTCCGAACATCGGGGGACCCAGCCACGCGGTGCGCCGCCTCTACGCGGGGGTGGTGCGCTCGATGGCCCTGTACGGTGCGCCCGTTTGGGCCGAGCCTCGTACTCGGGCAACTTTTGCCCGATACTTGCGCCGGCCACAGCGCATCGTAGCCATCAGGGTCATCCGCGGGTACCGCACCGTCGCGTTTGAGGCGGCGTGCGTGCTGGCGGGGACGCCGCCCTGGGAGTTGGAGGCGGAGGCGCTCGCTGACGATTATCGTTGGCGATGCGACCTCCGGGCCCGGGGCGTAGTGCGTCCCCTGCGGGAAGCTGTTCGGGATCGGAAGGCCCAATCTCGGCGGTCCGTAATGGAGTCGTGGGAGCGACGCATCGCTAACCCCACTTGGGGTCTGCGGACCGTCGAGGCGATCCGCCCCGTCCTAAAGGATTGGGTGGGTCGTGGCGAAGGACGCCTCACCTTTTGGGCGGTGCAGATGCTGACCGGGCACGGGTGCTTCGGGCGGTATCTGCACCGCATTCAGGTGGAGCCGACGACGAGGTGCCATCATTGTATAGGATGTGACCAGGACACACCGGAGCATACGCTCGCTGTCTGCCCCGCATGGGAGCAGCAGCGGTGTGTCCTGGTCCGACAAATAGGACCGGACTTGTCGCTCCCGGGCGTCGTGGCGTCGATGCTCGAGAGTGGCGAGTCCTGGAAGGCGATGCTCGACTTCTGCGAGTCCACCATCTCGCAGAAGAGGGTGGCGGGGAGTGCGAGGGAGAGAATTTATTCTTCTCTCCGCCCCGCAACAACCCGCCGCCGTCGAGCAAGGGGCCGGAACCGGGATCTCGCCCGGAATCTGGCCCCTTAAGAGTTTCGGGTCCCCAACGCATGTGAGTGCGAGCGGGGACCCAAGAAGGTGTCGTGTCTCGCTCAGCACGCCCTTGCGTCAGAGCATCCGGAGGATGGCGGACCGCGCTCCCCGACCCACGCTGGTTCTGACCCAGCGGGGTATTCCGTGGGAGGGTGACACGCGGTCCAGCCATCTTGGCGGGCTTCGGATAGCCCGCCGACCGAGAGAGCCGGTGGCCGTATCGCCGGCGGCCGCCGGTTCGGCGTCCGGGGGCGGCGTGACGGAAAAGTGTGCCGAGAGCGTTACGCGTCGCGCCGTCCCACAAAACCCCGTGCTGGGTTCTGGCCTCAGCCGGGGTTCGGACGCTGAGTGTGAGCGGTTGGAGGTTTTAGTGAGGTTCAACTCCCACATACCCACGGGGATCCGGTGATTTCCTCCAACTGAAAAAAAAAAAAAAAAAAAAAAAAAAAAAAAATGTTGAAGTAATGTTGGTAGGTATTTATGAAAAATGTGCGGAAAATTTTCATAATATATTAATATTCCAAGACGAGAACAGACGGAAAACAAATCTACTGCCATTCCCTCGCAATGTTTGCGTTTTGTGCGTAATACATATTATGAACATAAATTAATTTTCAAACAATGTTAAACTGTGTTTGAATGTCCAATAGTTTTTGTAAATATAAATATTTGATCACAAATACTATCCGTAAACTTTGCGCGTGTTTTACTTGTTTAAAATTAAATGTCTTACAAGTCATTTAAGATCCGATATCACGAATAATGATGTAATATTGATTTAGTTTTTTTCGTTGAAATTGTTCTTGTGACTCGATTTCTATAATTTTATGCGAATTAATATAAATGGTTATTACAGTTTTATCGTAAAATGTTATTTTAATATCACAAGGCAAAAACCATTTGATAAATATGCAAAATTAGCTTCCTAGCTTTACCAACTTGTGGCAATATTCTCTAATTAGTACTCTTCCAAATTATGAACCAATTTAAATTAGGTTTCACGTAATATTAAGCTCACACGTTCTCTTGGCAGGTAGTAGTCATTATTTTACCTGAAAACGATTTGAAAAGGGTTATTTTCAAGTCCTAATGGTGTATTTTCCGTTCGATGCGCAACAATAAAAGAGAATTGCAAACACAACTGAAAACTCGGAAGATATTCCATTACAAAAGCTGGTAAACGAACAGTAATCTTTTAAGTTAATGGGATTATTTCGAATTACACTTTCAAGTAGGTACGTTTTTAACTTTTGGTGATTTTAATTTAATTATAAGAATATAAAAATGATTAAAACTTAATTAGTGTTTCTAAAAAACACTATAACAAGGCATTCAATGATTATTATATTCATATTACTACTGCTTGTTAAGTATTATTGCAGATAAATTTGATATATTGGGTATATTTTATTTTTTCATAAATACATACGAACTCTAAACGCTATAAAATAATAAAAGAGGCAGTAAAGGATCCAATCACAAAGCCAACACGGTTATATCCTTTACAGAGAGTTATTTTCCTACAAAGGAAGCAATATTCATTGAATTAAGCAAAGGCCTGATATCCGTATTTCGAAACGATTTTTGCATTCCTCGACATCAGTCGGATTTGTTCCGTTTTGTGATTCTTTGACATCAATTTTTCGTACATAGGAAGATACACCTATACAAACAAATCAAAGGCATCAATTCACCAAAACTTTTGTTGCAAATACCGAACAAAAACGTATCTACGGTTTTTTTTTTATATTCAGCGCTATTTTTGACGGTGTGAATAGAAAATAAAAAAGATTCGAAATCTTTTATATATTCGATATATCCTTGATAATCTTATAATTGCATAATCATATAACAGAACCGTGAATTAAACATTGCATTAACGCACCAGTCCAAAGCGTTTTGATGTTAAACGAAAATAGCTCGACGTTTATAATGTACGAGCCATTAATTTGAATTGTGTACAGCCAGGCAGTCACGCGGAGGAAAATATTATTATGTGCATCTTTTTTTATGATAGTAACTGTAGTCTCGGTCATACGATGTCCTATTTTAGCTTCAGCGAAAGAATGTAAAATGAAAATCCATATTGCTGTTACTATTGTTATATGACTATATATTGACTAACATTAGATTACTAGCTGACCCGCGCAACTTCGTCTGCGTTACAAAGGGGTTCAAACAGTACTCGCAATGCCGTCGAGTTATTATTTTCGCGGCCCACAGTGCCCCACATTCATTGCGTTTTATACTCGTAATAACTTCTAAACGAAAAGTCCGATTGAAATAAAAAAAAAAAGTTATTTACTTCTACATTAATACTCTTGATAACAAAAGACTTAATTTGGATAAGGGTTAATATAACGATAGTCATTTAACGTTAAATTCAATCTTGAGACGAAAAAATATTTTTCATAACCATAAAAGCGGTTATTGTAACTAAACTATGATAGTTAGGTATATGCTGTCGCGGACTTTTTTGTTTGTCTTAAAAAGACCTAAAAAACCCGTAGTACATCATTTTGTTCTATTGTCAATAGTTTTTGCAGCGTACGCATAAATAGGTTTTCGATTATTCGCCTCGTGTTACATATTCGATATTTTCATACGGATCCCTAATTTTTTGAAAATAAAATATAGCCTATAACCTTCCTCGATAAATGGGCTTTCCAACAGTGAAAGAATTTTTGAAATCGGACCAGTAGATCCTGAGATTAGCGCGTTCAAACAAACAAAGAAACAAACTCTTCAGCTTTATAATATTAGTATAGATTAAATCTCTAAACTCGATTCTTTTTGTAAATTATGTACCCTTGATAATAATAATAACATGATTTATTACGACTTATTGACGACGAAGGGCTATATAACTCTTCTTTGATCTTCCTTTGTTTTTACATTTAATTGCGTTGGTCATGGAGAATGGGTTATCATTATAAAAAAACCTCTTTGTTATTGTCTTAACTCATCTCTAACAAAAAGGTTGAGTTCTTGGAATAAATACAAGTCGAGTTCTCAAATTAATTTGGAATACATTATATAAATTCTCTTGACTTTTTTACTGTTGAAAATTTATCTCATTTTTTCTAAATCCGTTTACAGTAAATTATCCCTCACTTGCAAGAATAAATCACTATTATCTAAGTATATGTCCAACTCAGTCACATCACAAACTTTTTCTTTCTTAGTTTCGTAGTTACTAGTTTCTATTCTGCTTACTTTCGGATCTTTTTTTGACCGACTTCCAAAAAGGAGGAGGTACTCAATTTGTCTGTATTTTTTATGTTTGTGCCTCGATAAATTTAGTTTGGTTGAACCGATTTAAATGATTCTGATGTCAGATGAAAGGTGATGGTTGAACTTAGGTCCCATACTGTTTTTTAAGGGTCGAGTACTTTTGGTTCTGTGTTTAAAAATGTGTATTTTTAACGGACAAATTTTTACAATTAGCTATGCGTTTATGCGTGTATTTATTTTTTATATGAACCGATTTCAATGATTCTTTTTTGGAAGAAAGCTGGTATTTTGAGTATTATCTCATATGAATTTGATAAAGATCTGACTGGTAGTTTTTGTGCTATGCTTGAGAAATGGAAGTCGGTCATTTTAATTTTTGTAATAATAATATTATTATTTGGATGACAATATTAAGCTACAAATACTCGTAGAATATCTATAAGATATGTTCTTTGTAAGTTTAGATTTTTTTAAGTAATAGTAATTTAAACTTCTTAAATAAATATTATTTGTATCCATAGAGTAAAACAACTACAATCATTCATCGTTTTTGTCCGACTTCCAAAAAAGAGGAGGTACTCAATTCGTCTGTTTTTTTATGTTTGTTACCGCATAACTTTGCTTTGACTGCACCGATTTAGATAATTCTTGTGTCAGGAAATGGCCGTCGTCGGGCCCATTCAATTTTGTTTAAGAAGAATTAAGTACTTTGGAAACTTTGTTTAAAAAAAATTTAACGGACAAGTTTTCACGATTTGCTCTGCATGTTTTGCTTTTCTAGATGAACTGATTGCGATGATTATTTTTTTGACAAAACAGACACTTTGCAGATAATCTCATATAATTGACAAAATTATAAAATTCTGACTGATTGTTTTTGTCCCATTATTGAAAAATGTAAATCAGTCGTTTTAATTTTGTGATAAATAGAATTATTGTAATCAAATATTATACGAGTACGCCTTCCTTAAAATAAGAATATCATTATTCTAAGACGCCTTCCATCCATCCGGAACTATTTCGCAAAATACTATGAACTAGTGAGCTGACACTTTCTAAGAATGTGTATATTTCCTATACGAAAGGACGTTAGATATAATAAAAAAAATTAAATACTTTTGTACACGTAAAGAAGGGTATAGTTAGACAGATTTAAAATGTAGACAGGTAGGTAATATTAGAAATGAACACGAATGATAACGAACATGATCCTAACACCATATTTCAATTATTTTTTAGATTCGTGTATGAAATGTTGTAACAGGTGGCAAAATACCAAGAGACATCTAAATTCAGAAAGAGCACACCAAAACCTAGAAGATTAAAAGTATTGAAACGTTTAGAACTCGTTATACTAAACTACTTAACTCGATGACAGTCTGCTAATGTTGCTATCCAAAGACAGCGTTTTTCTTGGAAATTTCCGTAACTAAAATAATATTATAAAATCCATATTGTAAACCAAAGTTCCATTATCCCTTAATTGTAAACAATAATGAAGTCGGAGGGGAACGAACTCGATTATATATCTTCACTGAGCAGAATTCCGTTTATTTTAACTACCAACATTATTTTACGTAATCATAGGATATTATTATAGCAAAGCGAACACCTTGTTTTAGATGAAACAATTCGTTCACTAATGAAAACATACCGTATTCAAATTAGGGACATATTATGCAAATGGAAAGATAAGAAATTTCCGCGTTCAAATGGGAGATTTAAGGTTCAATCTCGTTTATTTCGTTTAAGCTTCAATTATACAGTATTATACTATAAAAATTGAAAATTTAATATTAATGTAATATCTAGACACTTTATGTATTTAATACTATAAGTATATTTTAAACATATTATGCACCGATCTTATTACTTCAGATTGGTACGTATCATAATAACAGTCGGTCACTCCGGTTAAAATGTGTTAGCACTTAGTTTCTAATATTTTACTTTTGAGTTCTTGACTGTCTCTCTATTAACTCTCTATTACAGTTAACAGCCTATTACAATCTATTACATTATGTACACGACTGTTACATAATAACGGTTGGAATAACGATGGTTACAAAACATTTTGTAAAAAATATATGAACAATGAGTGATGCTGAGCCTACCAAAGTAATAAAGTAAATTTAAAAAATCACTACTGACATATCACAGACTTAACGATATAACTTATTTAAAATAAAACCTGATACCCTCAAACTGTCTTGAGAATAATAGGTGCTCTATCACTGTATAATCAGAACCTAGAAACCGAACTACCTAATTAATTAAATTTTATTGAAAATTATTCGAAGTCGTTAAAATAGGTCAAGAAGTACTCAATACAACTTGACATTTTCTTTTATGACAAAAAGGGCTTGTTAAAAAAACTAGGAATTCTATTCTTCAATTTGAAACAATCAAATAAATTAGGAGTCCTAAGTGGAGCCTTTATAAGTTATAAAAAAGAGCGATATTTTACTTGATTTCTTTAAATTATTCTGCCTTTCTGAATATTATAGTTAAATTTGAATAAACTTACTAATTTGAAAATAAACTAACTTCTATAGCTAAAAAAAAACTTCTTTACTGAGTTTATTTATTTATTTGGGAAACCAACAGAAATATACAACCTATAAAATAACACATAATATGTGTTACAGTTAGTTACAACAAAAAAGTATGAGATAGTCTTCACACGTCATCAGTTCAATAGAATTGAACTAGAACGGTTCTTCAGATCTACCAGAAACAATTCAGTTAATTGACCGTAAACAGTTTTTTCGCCCCTGCACCCTTAGCTCATTAATCACACTGTCCGATCCAATTCGAGATGAGCGTTTCTGGAATGTGTTAATTGTACATTGTGCACACAAAGCGGAGATTACGGTCAAGTGTGATGGAGTTGACAAATTTATTGCAATAATATTTTTATGAACCAGAAGTGGTTTTATTTTTTAAAAAGCATTCATTAATGGTATGCAAGAAACCTCCTTAACTTAATAATGGAAAATAATAAAAATAATACGCATCTGAATCCAAAGAAAGACGAACGTATCTTTTTTCACGACCCCTCAAAATTGGCGCCAATCCCAGAACCCATAGATAAGCTACGCAGTCTATCAGTTCCATAGACAATATGTGGGTCGGCTCCGGGTTACTCTTTTCGCTTGACACTCTTTAGAATATATTATTAGAAATACGTTTGTAAAATCGTTCACAGAATAATCAAATAAATTTTACATAACAAAATGAATAAAATACCTTACTCATAAAGAACAACACAGTCCATAAGTACCTAATTTGATTTGCTTGAACATCAAAAAATAAGAAATAAAAATATATTTTATCAAACTGTCTGCAAAACACAGAGAATCATTGTGAAGCTATCACAATGGAACACATGGCGTCAAACGATGTTACTTTGAAGCCAAATGGATACCAAATCTCTTTCCTTGTTCCATCAGCTATTCGTAATAGTTACATATTAAATAATAAAAAAAATATATAAGCAGAACACAAAGAACTGAATAGATGATATAAACTTTTCAATTTATCAGCCGTTGTTTATCTATAGAAATTAAATTAACATTACAAAAGATCAACTTCAAACATTTCGAAAACTTTTCCAAAACACAAACAAAATCTAAATTTCTAACTTCAATTTTAAAGTTTAAAATAGCCGTATAATGCCTAAATTATAAACACATCAGCTGAAAATAAATTCTTGATTCATGTTTTTTTCAACAACCTGTAGGTTTTTGACCTAAAATTGTAGTTTTTGTTTTAATCACAAGTTATATTCGAATTTTAGACGAATGTTTTAGTAATAATCTTAATTCAATACTAATAAAATCATTTAAAAATAATATTATCGTTACGTAATATCCCTACTGTAATTTACGAAACTAAAAAGAATTACAATAAATCATATTATCTAATTATTATAACACATTAATAATCTCTTATATTTAAAAATAACTGTAACAAAAACTAGAATAATAGAGTGACAAGAGATCTTCTTTCGCTTGACTTTATCCCAATTACAAACGGTCGGCGTAATTGGTCTCCTGTCTTCATCTAAGATACAAATGTATCGAAATTACGCGAAAATTCGTGAAACTGTTACAATATGGATCATATATCTTAATTAATTAAACGTTGTAATAAAGTTGGACATTAGAAACTTAATTAAGATCAAGCCCAAAGGAAATTTGAGAGACTTTTTTCATATCAAAAAACAAACTAAATAAAAAAGAGAAGAAAAAAATATAGGCTAAAAAACATAATTACTTGCTTGTAGTTATTAAGAAGGTTCAATTCAAAGACCTCTTAGGCGAAATACACACTGCTTACGAGTCGTAGTATAGTAAAATATCTATATGAAAATCTGTCAAATTGTTCGAAAAATACGCTGAAGTGCACACACTGCCATTGCATCTGATACTAGATGACGTTGTTCAGCTTAAACAGAAAAAGAATATATGAGGATTGTTTTAATGTCCTCTCTATATACTTTAATCCCTTGTTGCGAGTACATTGAAACTGTAGCCTTCCAGCTTAGTGCTTTTACTCAACGAAGAATGCTCATGTTTAGAGAAGTGTGTTAACGACTTAACGCGGTTCAACTTCCATACAGCAACCTGAGATAGTGGTTATGAGTTTTATTACTCTCTTATGAACTCCGATCATTAGCTACATCATATTTTTATACCTTCAAATGTATTTAAGTAGGTTATGAATAATAAATATTAAATATGTTAACTTCATTTTACAAAATATTTCATTTCGAAATAAAAACCAATTAGGTAACTTGAAATACGAAAACTTACAACAGCTATATTAAGAACAAATGTTTTAGAAAATACTAAATTAAACTTTTTGAAAATTACAACGCTCAATATTACACAAAACAGATTTGAATTTTAATAATGTGTAAACAAGTGTTACTAAAATAATTACTTTTAGAAGTTTAAATCGTAGTTTACCTAGTTAATTTAATGTTATTTTTATTATTGTTTTAAATACGAAAACTAGAAGGATTTTAAACAAAGAGATTCTTTATTAATAAGATGCAAAAGTCACTGTTACTGACCATCTTAATAGTATGGTCGTCACAGTCACATTGATTATTAGTCTACTAGATGACCCACGCAACTTCGTCTGCGTCACAAAGAGGATTAAACAGCACTCGCGATGTTGTCGCGATATTTTTTGTAACGGACGGCATTTTATACTCGTCATAATTTCTCAACGAAAAGTCCGATTTGAATAAAACAAAAAGTAATTTACTTCTACATTAATACTTTTGATAACAAAATGCTCAATTCGGATAAAGATTAATAAATTTGATCTTCGTACAATTAAATATTTTTCATAAACATAAAAGCAGTTGTTTGACTAAACTATGATAGTTAGATATATGCTCTCGCAGACTTTTTTGTCGGTCTTACTAAGACCTAAATACTCGTTGTACATCATTTTATTCTATTGCCAATAGTTTTTGCAGCGTACGCATAAATCTTTTCGATTTTACATCTTGTATTACAAATTCAATATTTTCATGCGGATCCCTAACTTTTTTCAAAATAAAATATACCTTAAAAACATCCTTGAGAATCACTTTATCTATTTAAAAAAAACCGCATAAAAATCCATTGCGTAGTTTTATACATCAAAGCATACATAGGGACAGACAGGCGAAAACGACTTTGTTTTATAGATAGATAGATAGATAGATAGATAGATAGATAGATAGATAGATAGATAGATAGATAGATAGATAGATAGATAGATAGATAGATAGATAGATAGATAGATAGATAGATAGATAGATAGATAGATAGATAGATAGATAGATAGATAGATAGATAGATAGATAGATAGATAGATAGATAGATAGATAGATAGATAGATAGATAGATAGATAGATAGATAGATAGATAGATAGATAGATAGATAGATAGATAGATAGATAGATAGATAGATAGATAGATAGATAGATAGATAGATAGATAGATAGATAGATAGATAGATAGATAGATAGATAGATAGATAGATAGATAGATAGATAGATAGATAGATAGATAGATAGATAGATAGATAGATAGATAGATAGATAGATAGATAGATAGATAGATAAAGATGTAACATTTTAGAATGGTACAATCGGCAATAATATTATTATGTAGTGATTACAAGTAATGGTACATTTATAGCTAAGTATATGCTGTAGGGGATACGAACTCGAACTTGATATTTCAGGCACAACATTCTGAATAAAAAGCTAATTGAAAAAGTTATCATCGAACCGAAATCATGACGAAGACTAACCGTTTAGTATCATTGAAATGTTTTCATCACAGACAAAATTCTCAGAATTAATCAAACTCGTGTATTTGTATGTAGATACGTTTCAATTTGTTTACATAAAATGCCACAATATATTTTATTGGACGCCTTTATAATAAAGAAAAGAGCTCATTTTTGGTATCACAAATAAACGTTACTTCTAAAGAAGACATTAAAGTGTTTGAATGATGGGTTAGGTTTTCTGCGAGTTTGTTTATTTATACTAGAAGTATTTATTATATCATTTATTCCGTAATGTAATGAAGCCGTTATAAGAATTCTGTGAGTTACCTACTTTACAAACTCGGCAGACAATTTTGTTCGGCATTTAACCACAATGAAACCTAAAGTCTGAAATTTGCTGTTTTTATTGTAATATTATGGAAAGTTATGTTTAGTTTAATACTTGGAAAGTAGACCAGCATTTTTTTAACTATTCGGATGAGTAAGTGGTAGGTATTGAAGAATAGTAAAATATACTTTACATACTTAGAATACTTATAAAAGTATACACTAGATGCTAATAAGTTGCCCGTCGATTATTTAGTAAGATTTGGGAACGACATGTAGGTAAAACTCGTACCTAAACGTCACTAAAAAATGTTAAAGATTTTTTGTTATTTTAAGTCAGGCATATACATAACCATGTACTTAAATTCAATTTTCTTATCAGATTATTCTCGTCTATGTACTTAAAAGTTTATAAAAACCTGAAAACGATCCTTATTTTTATAAATGAAACAATATGTTAATATTTGCACCGATTTTCCTAGTATTTAACTATTAACGGTTCTATCTGTTAACACTAACCTAAATAAACATAGACTTTCAAACCTAACACAATATTATCACAAATTGTTGTGGTTTACTCATTCCGACGCTCCCTCTATATATACAGGGTATCCTAAAACTATGAGACATGAACGGGAAGTACCTTAAATATTAGAGTTAGGATGTTTTGCTGTAACGAAACATCATTTTATTTTTGATGTTTAATAATAATTCACAGATTTTTCGTAAATTACTCGGTTTGTCTGAAAAACGAACTAACAAAATCGGCAAAAATCAACATCCTGTATTTTTATGATGCCAATCGAAAGAACAGTTAATTATGAATGTTTATTGCTAACAAACATAGTGTCTTAAAAAAAAAGAACAAGGTGAAAATCGTGATTCAAGATTTTAAATACCTTATTTTTCACCATTAACTGTGCTTGTCTGTAAAACATTGTAAATGCAGTATTACTAAACATTAAAAATAAAATGAATTTTCGTTTCAGCAAAACATTCTATCTCATGTCGTATAGTTTTGGGACACCCTGTATATGATTATTGTTACCTATTGGAAAGAACGAAATTATCGAACTCCATTCAAAAACTAGTAGGTAAAATAATAATAATTATGCTGTGCGAATAAGGAACTACGGTAGATACCTAGCGCAGATGTAGGTGTATGGTGAACGTTACGAGTATTTTTGTGCTCTTCACAAATCGTAAACGTCGTTCTCTGTAATAAAAACTATATTATACACACCAACGAAAGACTAATTACAAAATTTTACGACTTTACTCAACTATTTCACTTTTAGATCAGCTACTAGTTCTAATATTTATTTCGTAATCGAAAAAGACGTAGCTTTTACGTAAAAAAAAGGTTTTATTTTTAAATGAGTTTCCCATTTCAGAAGTACTTTACAATTGATAAAATTCTATATTAATGACCAAAGATATGTGGCCAATGCCTAGTAAAGCAATAAAAAGTATCCGTTTTATTGGTATTTTATTTTCGAAGTCATAATATACTTGCGTCTCATTTTTGGAAATAGATTTCCCTGAAATTAATGGCTCGTAAGTAACAGGACAATAGCCGAGAGCGAATCCCCGTAAAAACGGTTCATCAACTAATTTCATGTAACAGGTCTTGCTTCTAACGTATCCTTTTGTTCGGTAGATCACTTGTGATATAATATATATTACTTTTACATGTACCTACATTTAATAAGAGTAGGTTGGTATTAAATGTAGTGAGCATTATGTATGAGAAAAAATAACAAAATTAACCAATAAGGCTTTTTTTTTTTTAGTTGGAGGAAATCACCGGATGTAGTGGTTGTTGAACCACACTAAAACCTCCAACCGCTCACACTCAGCGTCCGAACCCCGGCTGAGGCCAAAACCCAGCACGGGGTTATGAGGGACGACGCGACGCGTTACGCCATCGGCACTCTTTCCCGTCGCTCCGTCCCCAACCAGTAAGGCTTAGACGTTTTTGCTTGTCTATACTAATGTTATAAAGAAGAAAGGTTTGATTGTTTGTTTGTCTCGAATAGGCTCTGAAACTGCTGATCCGATTTCAAAAATTCTTTCAGTTTTGGATAGTTAATTTATGAAGGATATAGGTATTATTCCCCTTAGTGTCGCAGACGAAGTTGCGCGGGTGAGCTTAAGTCAACTAGTTATAGATAATATGACAGCAATTGTATGATTAATAAACTCCTAGATAAACTTAAGGCTTGAGATTGTAGGTACTAATTGAGAAGGTCTACTGACTGCTGGCTCTCTCAGGCGGCCAGTTCTCAGGTATCACATAATCAAGGTCCATAAATACTTTATTACTCCACTTAAATTCACAAGCTGATTTCCACGTATATTTTATAACATCAAAAATAAGACGCCGGTGCTCCCAGTAACAACGCTTTTCGCTTAACAGATGCTTTAAAAACTTCCAACAAAATTTGTTAATTTTATGTTAACCCTGGTTTTCTGATGTTTCATTTTAGTGTATTTTCATCACACAAGTATCTTAAAGCCTTTTACAAAGGCAGACCGATCCAAAGAGTCAAATCATCCTATAAAGTGAATCGTAATGTCGCTGTATGTTGGAGCGCGAGAGTATTATTCACGTATTTCCTAATTAATTCATACTAATACTACTGAATGTTCCACAATCCACGTTTTGTTCGTCAGAATATACGTGACATCTGAGGCCCCTGGGATCTTACTCAGCAAAGACTTGTGATCTCGTAAGATCAACTAGTACTTTTTAGATAATTGTTTTTTGTGGTTCAGACAAAAATATCAATAGCCTTCCGTAACGCGCACGACAATTATTGTGTGTATTTACTACGTATGCTACTCGTCAACGTCGTAAGAAAATAATTGTCTGCATATTATGTTTTGCATAGTATGTGTGAGATACTTATTTTCTAAAGATAAATAGACCTAACCTTACGCTAAGTTTGATATGTAAGATAAATTATTGATCATGAATACTATGCAATAGGCTAAACTTTTATATAAACTATTCTTGTTGAATTTCATTATATTAGGTTGATATTGCAAGACCAGGCGTAAATTTACGACTACGTAATATTTTTTTGCATACTAGCTGCCCCACGCAACTTCGTCTGCGTCGAAAAAAAAAAAAAAAATTAGGGGTGGACTACCCCTAACATTTAGGGGGATGAAAAATAGATGTTGGCCGATTCTCATAGATACCGGATAAGCACAAAAAATTTCAACAAATTCGGTCAAGCCGTTTCGGAGGAGTTCAAGTTCGAACACCGTGACACGAGAATTTTATATATTAGATTTAAAACAGACGCCGTAAAACAACGTTTTCGGGACCTAGGTAATTGAAATTTATAAAGTTTACTTCAATATGGCTTCTCAAAGAAGATTAAAAATTCCAGAGTTTTGGCTAACTAAAATCTTTGCTAAGAACATAGAAATTAATTTGCATGACCGCTTTACAAACAACACTACCTATAGATACGCTATTAACTTCTCAAAGTAATAATCAAAGTACCTACCTACTATTTTAGTAAATTACTTTAAAAATTATGTTTAATTCATTTAAGAGAAATGAAATCCTAATTAAGTTCCTAACTATTTAAGCGGTGTATCATGTTAACCCATTAATAACTTAGTAACTCACAGTCAATATATACGACGATGACTCCACATTTGAGCGTAGGTAGGTACCTAATACATTTATAAATAAAAAAAAATCTAATATTCAAAACACCTAAAAAAGGAAAAAACCCTGCATTTTTGTTTTATCGACCTCCATACCAAAAGTCAGTTCTCCGTAATTTATCTAAAGAACATTCATCGTATCTGCAGGTAACATTTTCAAAGCCTCCACACATGCATATGTATGTGGTATATAACTAGGCTTCGCATCACAGCTCGGGCTATTCTTTCATTCATTCGCTTCTGAATCGTTTGTGGGGATGTTTATTTGCAACAGTTTTCTTTAAACTGAGTTGAAAGTTGCAACCACTAGTACCTACACTACTTAATTATGTACCTACCTACAGCTAATTTTATAATTAATTATATTATAAATCTTAAAATGTCTAATGTAATAAAAATGTCTGCCTACATGGCCTACATAAAAAAAAATTGATTTCATTATGAGCTATAGACTACGTAGTATGTACCGGTACCTTGATTGAAAAACGAATTATCGACTGTTTTCCCCGTTTATTTCTTCTCACGTACAAAACAATCCCTTGTCTTAAAACTCCGTCCTTTCGTAATAATGTAATGTCTTAAAACATTGTACGAAAGTAATGAAACAGCCTTAGTTATATACATAAAACAAATGATTACTTAGAGGTTCGTTTTTTCGACCAAATAAATAAGGAATAATTTCATAAAAAGTAAAAACACTAAAACGACGTACAAATTAGGTAATTAATATGTGGTTTATGTGGAGCAAGTTTACTCTCACGCATGTGATACTTGTAATTGTTCGATAATTTATAATTTAAGCTCGCGTGTCGTCTTTTTAGGAATAGTCACCGTCTTAAAGTTTCGGCTTCGGCCTTACTTTCGGTTTCAGTAAAGAAATGGCCGAACTTTTCGATCACTCCTAAACCCACACGTCTGCCTACTACTAATAAGAACTAGGTACTTATAAACTTTTTTCACGTACCAAATAGCTGTCAAACTGTAAGTATTGTTGATGTGTCTTTAATATCTATATCATACATGCAAAAGTGATTAGTGAGTGCGTGTGCGTCTAAAATCAACAAAGTTAGAAACTGGAAGCAATGTACCAAAAGGAAACTCTGCGGTCACGTTCGACTTCATTAAATATTTACGTGGCGCTCTTGACAGTTGTACTTCAACCTACTACCACACACATAAATACATTTTAGTAGTATTCACTACTCATACAAGAGATTTATTTAAAATAAATGTTAACAATAAGTATTTGAAATTAATTTAGTAGTTCAGTAGGCACCATTTACAATATTAGCTACTTGAAATACAGACAAAATTACGTAGTAATAATAAATTTAAGTTAGAATTAATTAAAAACACTTAAGTTTACTCAGACGTTAATTAATAAATAATTAATACTCGTTGATCAAATTTTACAGAATACACAATTACGCGATACAAAATAATAGTGACTCTAAAAATAAAACTCTTGACACCTAAAAACTTAAGACACCGTATTTCAACTTCAAAAAAGGACGAGTTTCCCAATAAATTCAACCATATAATATACTTTTTTATGTAATACATTTTCTTTTGTTTTTTTTGCCACGTAGGCAGATGAGCTAACGGGCCACCTGATCGTAAGTGTTTACCATCGCTCATCAATCTACAATGTCTATCTACTTGTAGAGTAGAAACTGATTAATAAAATATAACTGTATCGCTTGGATGAAATACCGAGTTGTATAGCATCTATATTCTCTATAGAATGTGGTGTAATCAAAGGATTAGGTCTTTAAAATTCATGCTTGTCTATTGCTACGCTTTGATTATGAATCTTATTACAAATAAATAGGTAAGTAATATTATTACTACTACGACCATGGCAACTTTTGTAAAATTGCAGTTTTTAGCTACATCGCGTGTTTTTCCACTACAAACTTACCTACATGTGGGCTTGTTAGGAATAAATTACGACATTATACCGTAGTTATTTATTAGCTTCAACATTAATAATTTCTTTATCAAGAGCATGCTTCCACAAATTTGTAAACATACTGTATGTGCAGTTGTAGTATAAGCCCGAGCTAGTACCAATTTTTGGGTAGGTATTTGAAACAAGCTGAAAACTAGGTCCATAGTTCTCCTGATATACCCAACTGCAAACCTGGCTGCTGATTAGCGGGGATAACCGGATCCCTACATTTTAAAATGTTTGTATATTTTTTTTTTTTTAAAGAATGTGTTTAAATTACTTTTCAGCTTGCCTTGCTTAAATACCTACCCAAAAATTGGCACTAGCTCTCAGGCTACAATATTAGATAGGTACTCAGTATTCTGACGTTGTCTAGAAATACGGTTTGCGATAACGTTCGATACAGCCTACACGTAGCTTATAACTTGACCTATTAGATGTACATTCAGAATCAGCTTGTGATACTAAATTGTACCTACCTACCGGTAAATTGAAGGAGAATTCAGGTCCAATAAGGATGACTGTGTCTTTTTTTCGCATCAACCTAAAACCTAAAATCACATTTTTGATCTTGTACCTAGTTATATTAAGTTGAAGGAAAATCCTCATTATATCGTAGGATCTATATGTATAAAGTATCGATTATTTTCTATTAAAATATTTTAGGTATTTTGTAATCGATACTAATTTTAATGGTTCAATATTTATTGATTCATTAAAAAATAAATTATTACTCAGTAGATACTTAGCAAATTGCTAATGTTCACCAAAACTCACAACAAACTCAAATATTTAATGTTTAAAATAGAAAAATTAATGCACAAAAATAAATCCCTACACTTGAATACATCTTACGTCTTTTACCTATTGTAATTAATAATTATGTATCTAAAATCAACGTAAAATGCTAAGTAATACGTTAATTTTATAAGCTTTGTAGTGTAAGTTAGTACGTAGGTAATATTATTATGATCGGTTGAGGGTAGTCATTTTTATTGGACAATACGCGATGTCAAATAAATCAGTATGGAATCAGCTAGCGTCGTTTCACTACAGCTTATGAGATTTTAAGATAATCTTCTTTTGTCAATTGAATCCCTTTTAATCAAGGTTTAAACGGTTGTTCCGAGTTTGCGCACAAAGATTAAATTTAAATGAACCGAAACCTATGAAGCAATAAAATAAAAAAAAATAGCCCCTCCAGCCATAGGGGTCTTGTCTTGGGGAAACCCCGCTGCCTGGACTTGATATCTCCGCCATTCTAGGCGGAGGTGCTGGTAGTAACCCCTGACAGTCTCAACTTAACCCCTTATATTTAACATCTATATTGAAGCAATAATTAAAATGTTATGTCAGCCATATTGGATTCGAAATTTTTCATAGTAAATGGGTATTAGGTACTTATTCTATTTGTCTAGCGGCTAGCTTTTTCATTTATTTAAAATAGAAAAAAAAAACTAAAATCAGTTTTAGGGATATCCGCCTTCTTTGGAAGTGATACGTAGGACGTAGACGTAGGCCTTAGCGTGCACTATCCCATGCTGAGTTTTGGTCTCAGTCGGAATTCGGACGCTGAGAGTGATTGAAAGGTTTTGGTGTGGTTCGACTCCCACACACCCCACCTGCGGGATAGGTGGACGTCCGGTGATTTTTATGTCCAAAATATAGGTAAGTATTTATAATATCCGTTTGGGAGTTCAATTCCAGACCTTATACAGATACAAACACAGGACAAACAAAAAGAAGCCGTCATTTTTCGTTCTTAAGAAGTGATATACAATCGTAATGATACGTATTATAATATATTATACTAGAACAAAAACAAGATATACAATTTAAATTACGAATAAGTATAGGTACATATTACAACATTTACGAAAATAATTCATGGAAAAATACTTATCAAATTACTAAGAATAACGTTTTACGAATGAGTTCCCGGAAATTTTAGCGTATGTATGTGAATAAAGGTTCCTTTTTTCTTAATATTGACTTAGGTTTGGTTAAGGTATATATTTTATATTTGAATAATAGGAAATTAATGTAAGAAAAATAAAACAGTGATTTTTACCATTTTGTTAAACATTCTCTAACCTCCAAGAACATCATTTTATACATCCCATACAAGCTTTTTAAAGAGTCATTTTGAATGATCATTTATACTGCCTATACCTTTATCTGGATAGTCATATTCATACATTAGTTATGATCATTTTAAAACCTATTCTTCATTTAAAAACAAAAAGGTACAAGTTATACTTAAAATTAAAATTAAATAACTAAGATAAGGATCAACAAACATGTTACCTTTCATATTGTTTTGTGTAGTCTTGAATTATATTTATTTAAATCATAAGCGAGTAATTCTTACAACTTACCCCAAGAACCGTTGTTTCAAAGTTTTTCCTTTAATTTATACTGAATCCGAAGTTAATAAAATCAAAGCTTAATAAAACCTACAGAAATAATATGATTCTTTCCACGAAAACATACGAAATCGTGTTTACAGAACTCCTCAAATTTCTTTACGCAGTATCTGTTGTAAATTCATATCTGCGTATATAATACACGTAGTAGGTATATAACGACTTGTGAGAATTCGATTCAGAATCGAAAACGTTACAGATAAACGATGAAATTACAAATTATCTATTATCGTGAAAAGGTTCAATGATTGCCAATATACCGAAGTGGATCTAGTTATCCAATCTTACTGAAGGAGAGCCATTCTCAATACAAAGTACACTACAGGTAAAAAAAAATATTATTCGCAAAATTACAAATCACATTTAATGGTCTGGGCGGGCAGTTTTTGTTAACACTGGATAAAATTGGTTGAAAATTGGTTTTTTCACAGTCAGGGTCAGGAATTAGGTATTAATATCTGAGTAGGTTTACAAATATGAAGGTTATGATGAAAAAGTTTAATTGATTCTCGTGTTATCGTCACTGTAGCGCTTTATCGGAGCTTAATATTTTGTTAGAAGTGCATATTGCATTACTAAGGCTGTATTCCAGTTCAAAGTTTTAAACATTTTAAACAGTATGTTATGATTGCTCAGTGCTCTTATATAATTTTATTATTTTCTTAATATTAGTTATTATTTTAAACGCTAAGCAGCAATATTGTATTTCAAACACTAAAGCTCAATATGATTGTAATATGTTAACATTATTTCTCTACCTACTGTATTACTTAATATTTAAGATATTTATCCGTGGACAGCGTCGTGGGCTGCGACAATGTCATGCTTTAGTTTAATTTTATTTTATATAAATAATATGTTGTAGCTGTTTGTTGTCCCTTAAATAAATTTAAAAAAAAATATTGGACATCGCGTAACCTCAAAATAAAAATAATTTGTTTTGTTTGTTAATGTCCTCGTACCACCCTTATTATTTTTCTTATCTATCTTACTTGCTGACAAACAAAATCTATTGAACGAAAGATACTTATCGTTTAAGAAACTAGGAAAACCATAACCCGTAAGTGTCTCAATACGATCATATCATTTCCATGACGAAAAAAAATCCCTTACAGAATCGCAATTCAAATGGAATCCTTTACTGTGTGTAGTCTTGGGCTCACACGATCGAAAAAGTATCTCTTAAACTTTCGCATTGGCGGAATCTTAGAAAAACGTGTTCATGATAATGCAGTAAATATCATGGCCTCATTACTCAATAAAAAAAAATTGTGGCGTATTATAATTATGGAGACTATTTCATTTGTACAAAACCCATCCTGTGTAATTATTTTACTACTTTAACTTAAAATCTTCCTTAGTACCTACAAACTTATTTAAAACCTGGCATATGACCGCTTTAATACGTAAATTTTCCAAGAAAAGTTGTCACATTTAACGTATTCTTTATAGAATGGTAGAGGGTTGCTAGCTCTGTTTGCACAGGACAATATCAGTGCTGAGTGCGGTTTCATAACATGTTTACTGAAGATGGCTTTCATACTTGAGTGAGATCAGACACTCTATTTGCTTCGCAATGTTTGTATGGCAGTTTTAAGTTGTTTTACTTTTATTTAGTGTAAAGATAGGTTAATAGGCACACTTACAGCCCAACATATGGTACACACAGTAGCTACATAATTAGTTACGGTAAAGTACGTAGCCACCTCATTTCAGAGATCTATGAGTGACGGTAACCACTAAGGGGGGCGCAACGGGAAAGAGTGCCGAGTGCGTAACGCGTCGCGCCATCCCTGGTAACCCCGTGTTGGGTTCTGGCCGCAGCCGACGGATATTCAGACGCTGACTATGAGTTATTGGAGGTTTTAGTGCCGTTCAACTCCCAAATATACAAAAAAACGGTAACCACTTACGATCAGATGGCTCGTTTGCACGTCTGCCTGTATGACAATAAAAAACCTTCCACACCTTGTTAACAATGAAGCTGATACAAAAAATAGAATAAAATAGCACAATTTCATAGTTATAAAAGTTACGATTATGTTCTACATTGGTTAAACGAAGTTTGTTTATAACTAGCTGACTCGCGCAATTTCGTCTGCGTTACAAAGGGGTTCAAACAGTACTCGCAAATGCCGTCGCGTTATTATTTGCGCGGCTCGCTGTGCGACCACATATTCATTGCGTTTTATACTCGTGATAACTTCTAAACGAAAAGTCCAATTGGAATAAAACTAAAAGTAATTTACTTTTACATTAATACTCTTGATAACAACATACTTGATTTGGATAAGGGTTAATATAACGGTACTCATTTAACGTTAAATTAATTTTTCTGACGATTTATTATTTTTATAAACATAAAAGCAGTTATTGTGACTAAACTATGATAGTTAGGTATATGCTCTCGCGGATTTTATTGTCTTACTAACACCTAAAATTCCGTAGTACATCATTTTATTCTATTGTCAATAGTTTTTGCAGCGTACGCATAAATAGGTTTTCGATTATTCACCTTGTGTTATATATTCGATATTTACATACGAATCCCTAATTTTTTTTAAATAAAATATAGTCTATATATAACCTTCCCCGATAAATGGACTTTCCAACAGTGAAATAATTTTTGAAATCGGACCCTACTGGTCCTGAGATTAGCGCGTTCAAACAAACACTTCAGCTTTATAATATTTTTTTAGTATAAATTAAACATACAATGTATTGAAATAGGTAGTTTTACAAAAATATGTTGATAAATTAAAAATTATTGGTATAAACTGCAAAGATGTGTACCTAAATTAGTTCATTTAAGTCCCTAAAAATTAACTAATGTAAATTATTGAAATGAATAGAAACCATATGTAATTAAATAGTACAATAGTTGAAAGACTATAAATACAATAATTTATAATAAGGTCATTAACACACGCTCCGATTTCACGCGTCTCTCTCACGTGCCTACGTCTCTGTTCAATTTTCAATGTTCAGAGTTCACGGAAAGTAAGTAGGTAAGTATTCTATTGATTTTGATTCCCTTACGTGTATGAAAGATTTCGAAATTTTACTTAAAAGTTTTATATTTACATAGCCTCAAGGAAGAGTACCTATCTATCAACACTCTATATGATATGAGTTTCAGCTTGATAATATGTCGACACATTCCGGAAAAAGGGTCTCGTGAACAGACTGACAGTCCTGTCAGAAAGATAGACAACAAAGTGATCTTTTAAAGGCTACGTTTATTCATTTTAGAACGTAACTCTAAAAAGTACTATGAATTGATTTGCTTTAGGTACCTACATCATATCCATTATTCTAAAATACAAAAAGGAACTTAAACGGTATTAAAATGAATTTCTTCCTTCTATTTTAGAAGGCACAATACCTAGGTGGTTGGTAGTAGCTAGGTCTTCAGGACATTTACATTATTCAATTTAAACAATACCGGTTTGGTTAAATAGTGTCGTTTTATAAAATTAATGTTTACAAGGGCATGGAAACAATGCCACACAGCCCATAATAGTTTTCCTAGTGAGGTTATCGATAGAATCAACACCGCACCACTTACATTCGTATTTTTTGTTTATTTTTCCAATGTCAGATTGTTATGATGTATGCAATTAACGCACACGTTGCTGTATTCTTTGAATTTTTATCAAATATTTAGGTATGGTGTTTTTTTTTAACTTCATATTATTATGATTAACGGTCTTGAAAATGTGTAGAAATTATTGTAGTGATTTCTTTTGAATTCGCAAATGTACAATTAACCATGGAAATCAAATACATAGGTATTGGTAGGGAGGATATAATAATGTTATGTAGGCAAGTACTTAAAAAACTGATGAAACCTAACGTTCGAAACGCGTGCATATAACCCTTTTATACGCATCAATACGTGAATGTCACTTTGAAACGTGACGTAGATATGTATCACTAATTGTAACATATACGCGACGTAACCTTTACACTACAATAAGTGATTTCTTAATAACATTACTAACTAAGCTTAAAGTAATTTATTATTCTGTACCTACATCTACTCTTTTCCTTATGTTATTTCTCTGTGAGTAGTAGGTATTACATTTACTATCTGAGATATATTTATCATTTGGAACGTAGGTACCTAATGCATATTTAAATCTCTAAAAGAAAACGAATTATAAAATTTTACCTCTTAGATATATATTAGACTTTGAATCGGTTTTCGCTGGACTATTTAAATTTACTTACCTCATTTTTTATCTCTACGCTAATATTCAATGTCAAAAATGTGGTATCTAAAAGCATATTATTAAGGTAGTTAGCCAGATAAACAATATTAATTTACGGAAATTAAAGTCTGGTTTTGAAATTTACGCAGCGATAAAACGTCGATTCGTGAAATACGCGTTTTCTGTGCCCGACTGTGAATAGCTGCCAAAATATTTCCACTGTTTGATCTAGAGCCATCTTTCCATATTCCGAAATACTTACCTACTCATTGTAACATAGTAGAACGTCAATGAGTTTTAATTGTTAATGCTCATTTATGTTCAATAATACCAATAAACATTGAAATTAACGGTTTTAAATTTGATTACTACAAAATAAAAGTCAAGTTCTAATTTTATTGACGATTGAACTTCACCTCTAAACCTAATTGAAAAGTCGCCAATTTGCCATTTTAAAAAAATGAATGTAACTTATATTTAGTAGACAGCTGGAGAATATTTTTTTAAAGACTTTATTTTAAACAGAAACACACAAAAACAGATATTTTTTCTGCTTTTATACCAAAGAATGTTATTAGTAGATACCTACTATTTTATGTCATTAACAAACTATTCGACTTCTTTTTTAATTGTATACCTAAAATACTAATACAAATTTGTTTATGTAATACAAAGATGTAAAAATAAAACTTGCTAATTTATATTTAAATAAAGTCTTCCTCACCTCAGCAAACTCGTAACTGTGGAACACCACAAACTTTCTTTCAACACATTCAGTACATTTACAATTGTTTGTTTCAATTCACTAAACTACGTTTAAATTCTATTTTTAAAGTTTTTTTTTGTAAAATAAATAACAGTTCTTTTTAGTATATTTAGTTATATCTACATAACATTCGTATGGAGTTTTCGGTGAGGGCGAGCGGCGGTTACAGCTATGCCGAGAAAGCTCTGCGACCGAACGCGAGCCAGCCCAAACGAACACTGAACGAGAAAATGAAAGCACAGCCCTTTCAGATGCGCTGTATTTAGCCGATCTAAGCGAAGTCAAACATGTCGAAGTCAAAATAAACTGCTATCAGATTGATGCTTCCTCCTTCCACCCTCTGGCATATGTGTTGAGTTATTCAATAACAGCGTAGGTGAAAAACAGCAAATAACTATATTTTTGTAGACTTCCCTCATCTTGTCTAATTTTAAAACTGCTTATGTTATAATATAATAACAAATTTATTATGATGAAGGTCGGGCGTCTTGATTATACGAGAATAAAAAAGAATTACAAGATACCTACATTTGTTCGGACCACGTTTGGCCGAAGATGAGCATTTTTACCGAAAAATCGTCTTTTCAGATGAAGCCTATTTTCACCCCGGAGGCTATGTCAGTCGGAAAATCCACACGTCACCACTGAGAAGCCAATGCACATACAAAGAGTTACGGTTTGGTCCGGCGGCATCATTCGAAAATGAGCAAGGAGCCGCCGTTACCGTCAATGGCGAGCGTTACCGACCCATCATGCTCAACGAATTTTTGTTTCCAAAAATTAAAGAGTACGACATGGACGACATTTGGTTTCAACAGAATGGCGCAACATGCCACACAGCCAACATGACAGTCGAACTTTTGGAAAATGCAAACTTTATATGGCCCACCCCTTAGATAAGTACCTATACAAATTAGTAGCTACTTATTTCACTTCCAAACATGCGTTTCCAACAATGCCTTTTTGGTTTCAGTCAACTTTTGACTCTAAATTTTATATTAATAGTTATTGTTTTTTAGCAGAAGTCGATTTCATGGTAAAAAAAATCAATTAAATACGGTTATATAAAATCTTTAGGTACTATCATTTCATTCGAATTTAATTACTAATTTTCAGTACACAGAAAATCCTAGCCTAGCAGTGGTAATGTGTAGGATATACTAGAGAATAGTACCTACCTACAGATTAAAAGTTTCTGTAATCCTAGTAAAAATCACTATCAGCTAACATAATCAGCCAAGGTGGTTATGTCTGTGAATCAGAAACAGATAATGATTTTGCGAGTTCACCTGCTACCTAAAATATAAAATACAAAGTAACTAAATCCAATAGCTGACGAACAGCAAGTAGGTGCATGTACCTAAAAAAATTACCTACTTTACATTCTATATCTTCGTATTACAATCTGGTTCCAATAGAAATAAATATTTTTGACGCAATAGATTTGAATAGATTGACTTTCAGTTAACGGTATTGCCACAGTACCTATTGCCTTTTTTAAATCTTCTGGCACGCAATTAGATTTTCATATCTTAGAACACAGAGTGAAAGTAATTAGTTCTTAATGAACGTCTTGAAGACTAAAATCTGTGTCTTAGGTTTTCATTTAATTCGTAATTAATTTTCACTCTACAAGGATAATCTCAATTAAAGGATATTAATTAAACTATTGTAGCAGTATCATTTAATAATTTAAACAATGACTGTATTATCATAGGTACTAGACTTTTTATTCGAAAGATTCGAGCGTACAGCTCTTCAGGTGCGAAGCGATTACGTACTGATACGTCGTCGTAAGACGCAAATACACGGGGCTGCAACAGATAGGTACATTGAAAATATAAATTATAACAGGACCTAGGTACTTCTTATAGTAACAAAAACGTGAAAAAAATCATATTAAAAAAATTTAGACAACCTACTTTTATTGTTCAAACTTTAAGCTCGACAACTAAAAATAGATCTACCTACGGATTATTACATAAGGTAAGTAAGGTACGCCCAAACTCTCATATAATATCGCGGAAGCTATACAATAATAAAGTTTATAATTAAATCTGATTTTGCTCATCTTTAGGGAGTGACGTTTACTAAAAATAGATACAAGGATGGTATGAGTGTGGAGATAACATCATCTCACTCAATAATGTGCTCTGTCTATTGTTAGTGAACTATCAATATTAGTTATGGTCTAATTTATAAACGTTATAAATCAAAATCTCATGAAAGCGCTTTACTAAAATTGCTTAGTAACTACTATCAGTAGAAACATAAAGAGTATGACAAGAATCTGGGATGCTCCCTTACCCAATTACTGTTGCTCAACATCGAGTGCTGACCGTATTATTTTACAGTTCTCGTTAAAAGGGTATCTTAAGCTTTCCCCCGACACTATAATTATGGAATCAGGGTCCAATATCTCAATTATTCATTGATTTTAGCCTAACGTTTTTGACTCTTTACACAAAACCAAATTGATTTCATGAAACTGTTTACTGTTTAGGTATACCTACTTTTCTCAATTTTGTATTTTAATAATCGTTTTCGTAATCTTATTAGATAAAATTAATAAGTAATTTTTGTATTTTATAAAAGATCCACGTTATTATTGTTAATCCATAAGATTTATATTATACTTAAATTACGATTGTTAATTGCAGTTAGTAAAATTTTATTCTATTTCAAAATCAGATTGCTATCCTTTACGACTTTAGATGAAATGTGTATTCTTATTACCTACCTAACACGACTATACCTACATAGGTACTCGTAATAAATTACTTGATAATAAATTAACATCCAAAATAGGTAACATAATAAATAAGCATCCAAAATGCTAGAAGCAATTGATGGAATACCAATAATTATTTCTATAATATCTTAGCCACTTAATACTCAAACGCTAAGCCCTCTTTGTTTGGATGGGAGTCCCTTAATGGTCTAGCCTTCTTCAATACTTGAGGAGAAAGAAGTACCTATAAAGATATTTACGGTTCAAGCAATTCTTGACTATATCCTCGGTATCCATAGTTACAAATACCTTCTATTTGGGGTTACGGAAATTTTACGTTTGTTAAGAGAGCGCTCACTTACGCAACTTATCTATGTATTAAATTACGATGATATTAGACATTATAGGTAGGTACCTCTTAATGGGGTGGATTTTCATTTGTTGTATCATTATACATATTATTTTTGGGAAAAAATATTTTTAAATTGCGTCTTCTTCAAGATCGAAAAAGTAGCTTTTGGAACTAGATTTAAAAATATACTTACCTACCTCGATTTAAATGAACAAGATTTCACTCATTTGCTCTAAGTCTTTTCTATACCTACCTATATTTTCTTTCTGCTCAAACGATTTCGATTTTTCTTATTTCTTTGAAAGAACATACTTTTTCGTAAACTCATAAATTTCACACTGGACAAATTTTTAAGCTATTCTAAGTACTTAATATTTTTATTACAAAAATATAAACGACCGACTTTCATTTTTCACAAAAACTTCCACACATCTTCTAATATATAAAATTCTCGTGTCACAGTTTTCGTTGCCATACTCCTCCGAAACGGCTTGACCGATTTTGATGATTTTTTTGTGCTTATCCGGTATCTATGAGAATCGACCAACATCTATTTTTCATCCCCCTAAATGTTAGGGGCAGTCCACCCCTAAATTTTATTTTTTATTTTTTCGACGCAGACGAAGTTGTGCGGTGCGGCTAGTATCTTTATAAAAGGTTGAGTATATGTCCTCATCTCTTGTGTTGATCGTAAAAATTAAATGGGACTCCACGAAGAGCATCACCTTTCAGTGACACATGAATCGTCCAAATCAGTCCAGCTAAATGAAAATCATTATAGAAAACATGTAGGTAAAGTTTGGCTAGTGTACAAAAAGTAAGTACTCATATAGGAAAGTGCCGGGAATGGAAAACTACCGATATTAAATTTAGGTTACAACTTATGAATGGCATTGTTAAAACTTACAAAATAGGTATAGAACAAAAACGATTAAAATCTATACTTATTTTATATTATAAAACTGCAGTTTGTGTGCTAGTGTACAATAAGTAAGTACTCAAATAGGAAAGTGCCGGGAATGGAAAACTACCGATATTAAATTTAGGTTACAACTTAGGGGTTGTCCATTAATCACGTGATCTTTTTTTAGCATGTTTTAACCCCCCCTCCCCCATCGGTGATACGTAGTGAGGTTCAAGACCACCCCCCCCCCACCCCCTTCTCAACATCACGTGTATTTTTAGTACCTACAACGAATCTTAAAATTTTCTGAATATTATCTTAACTAGATGACCCTCGCAACTTCGTCTGCGTCACAAAGGGGTTCAAACAGTACTCTTAATGCTGTTGCGATATTATTTGCGCGGCCCGGAGAGTTTTATACTCGTAATAACTTCTAAACGAAAAGTCCGATTGGAATAAAACAAAAAGTAATTTACTTCTACATTAATACTCTTGATAACAAAATACTTTATTTGGATAAGGATTAATATAACAATACTAATTTAACGTTAAATTTAGGTAGGGCTGAGCTGTAGGCTACTACCGGGGTCCATAGGTGGCGGATAATGGAACGGCTTGGAGATATCCTTGCTAGCTGTGTTAACAGCCCCCGACCAAACAGCGGTAAAGTTACCAGGGTGTAATGGTGGTCCCTTGGGAAAGGACTGCTCTAAAGTGTTACAAAACCCTTTGACAACTTTACGACATGGCGAGTCGTGCCGCCATTAAATAAGCACTCCCCTGCAATGGGCAGCTGCATTGCAGTGCTTTGAAAGAGGAGGCTGTGGGAGCCGGAACTGTTTCAAATGCATGATTGCTGGCAGAGATGATGGACATTGGATTGGCAGCAATACAGCGTGTGGAAGGCAACGGAAAACCACCACATTCATTTTCCAAGTATGATCATTATGGCTGAAAACAATAAAACAATGGCCCTCAGTCCCCGGCAGACCTTCAGTGGTCAGAGGGTGCGAAGAATCTCCGGGTCAGCCATGACGATTGCAACGTGGAATGTTAGAAGTATGTACGACACGAGCAAAATGATTAATGTTGAACGAGAGATGCAGAGATTGCAAGTTGATGTTTTGGGAATAAGTGAGTCAAGACTTCGTGGAGTAGGAGTCTTGTCTCGGAACGATACTGTAGTATACTACAGTGGAAATGACACCAACATGCACTATAACGGAGTGGCGATCATGATCAATAAGAAATTAGAAGCCAACGTAAAGAACTTCCTTCCTATCTCTGACCGAGTTATGAGTTTACAAATAATAGCCAAACCAAAAAACATACTACTCATACAGATTTATGCACCGACAGCTGATGCTTCTCAGGACAGTATTGAGGGTTTTTACGCAGATCTTAAAATAGCATTGGAACAACTAAATAGCCAGGATATAATTATGATACTAGGCGATTTTAATGCCAAAGTTGGTGCTGTAAAAGTACACGATATCGTTGGACCGTACGGCCTTGGAGATAGAAATGATCGGGGAGATCGGTTGATACAGTTCTGTGAGGAGAATGGCTTTATCATTACTAATACCACATTTAAATTACCTGCTCGCAGACTTTATACCTGGAAATCGCCAAAGGATTCACCACAAAAAGTTGTCCGCAATCAGATAGATTATATTCTGATCAAGAAAAGATTCCGAAATGGTATCAAGTCAGTTAAAACTTTTCCAGGTGCTGATATCAATTCTGATCATAATCCAGTAATAGCAAAAGTAAGATGTAAATTAAAAATTCTTAAACCACGTACACCTAAGAAGACGATGGATGTCTCCCGCATTAAAGAGCCGTCAATACGATCAGAGCTCCATTCAAAAATGAATGATAAAATGTCCGAATTATTAGCAACGAGTTCCGAAGAGGTTATTGTAGACATTGAACACATTGAAAATTTATGGAGTAATTTTAAGAACATTGCAACGACGACGGCACGTGACATTCTACGACCACTTCCAGTAACAAAGAAACAGTGCTGGATGACAGAAGAGTTGTTAGATCTCATGGAAGTTCGTAGAACATACAAAGGGAAAAATGAAGATATGTACAAGGCTACAAATAGGATTATCGCAAAGAAAGTGGTAGAAGCTAAGGAAAAATGGATGGACGAACAATGTGCTGAAATCGAAATATGTCAAGTCAAATATGATTGGTTCAATATGCACAAGAAAATAAAAGAACTAAGTGGTACAACGAAACAATCTACTACTATAAATTGCCTAGTTGATGATGATGGTAAATTTGCAACGTCTATCGAAGATAAGTTAAAAATCTGGGAAACCTATGTAGCAAACTTGTTTCATGATAACAGACCAGACATAGACGTACATGGTAGGGTAGATGTTACCGGACCACCAATTACAACGAGTGAAGTAGCTTGTGCTATTGAAGGTGCTAAAACATCTAAAGCAACAGGTCCAGACGGAATTCCGAGTGAAGTTCTAAAATGTCTAGACTATGATAAGTTGGAAATATTAAAGAGATTGTTTAACACTATCTATGACTCCGGTTACATTCCATCTGACTGGTTAATAGCAACTTTTATTACTTTACCTAAAGTTCCAGGTGCCAAGGAATGTAAAAATTATAGAACAATTTCCTTGATGAGTCATGTTTTGAAAATATTTCTAAGAATAATACATAGACGAATATATGAAAAATGTGAGAACGAATTATCAAACACTCAATTTGGATTCCGAAACGGACTTGGTACACGTGATGCACTTTTTGGATACCAGGTGCTTGTTTAAAGGTGCTGGGATGTCAACCAAGATGTATTCGTGTGTTTTATCGATTACGAAAAGGCTTTCGATAAAGTGCAACATCATAAATTGATTGATATTTTAGATACTATCGGATTAGACACCAAGGATGTGCAAATTGTGAGAAACCTATATTGGAATCAGAAGGCAAGTGTACGAGTGGAAACCAGACTCAGTAAGGAAGTAGAAATATTGAGGGGTGTTCGCCAAGGATGTGTGTTGTCACCACTACTCTTTAACATTTACTCAGAGTTTATTTTTAGAGAGGCATTGCACGACCTAGAGGTGGGTTTAAATGTTAATGGGGTAAGAATCAATAACATTCGATATGCTGACGATACGGTTTTGCTGGCACCCACTCTGGATGATTTGCAACTACTTCTTAACAGATTGGAGAGTGTAAGTTCTGCTTTCGGTCTCACCGTCAATATAAAGAAAACCAAGTACATGACGATCGCAAAAACCCCACCTGCTGGAGATCTATTCTGCAATGGTCTAAGGCTGGAAAAGGTTCAAAGATATAAGTACTTAGGTTGTATTGTTGATGAGCGTGGAGACCATAGTCTAGAGGTAAAGTGTAGGATTGAACAAGCAAGGACTGCATTCTTTAAAATGAAGGCCATTCTCTGCAACAGGAAGCTCAATATCGATCTACGCACCCGGTTGGCACGCTGCTACGTGTTTTCCATTCTCCTGTATGGGGTGGAAGCTTGGACTCTCACTGATTCTATGTGCAAGAAAGTGGAAGCTTTTGAAATGTGGGTCTACAGGAGGATGCTGAGAATATCGTGGAAAGACAAGGTCACGAATATAGAAGTCTTGCAACGTGCCAACACAGAAAAACATCTGCTGAAAACCATCAAAAGAAGGAAATTGGAGTATCTGGGGCATATCATGAGAAGCCCGAAGTACGATTTGCTGCACTTGATCGTACAGGGCAAGATCCAGGGGAAGAGAGCTGTAGGTAGAAGGAGAACATCTTGGCTGAAGAACTTGCGCCAGTGGTTCAACAAAAGCACTCGTGCCTTGTTTCGCGCTGCTGTGTCAAAAGTACAGATCGCCTTAATGATTGCCGACCTTCGATAGAAGATGGCACATGAAGAAGAAGAAGAGTTAAATTAATTCTTCGGACGAATTAATTTTTTTTTGAACATAAAAGCAGTTGTTGTGACTAAACTATGATAGTTAGATATATGCTGTCGCGGACTTTTTTGTTTGTCTTCAAACGATCTAAAAACCCGTAGTACATCATTTTGTTCTATTGTCAATAGTTTTTGCAGCGTACGCATAAATAGGTTTTAGATATTTCACCTGGTCTTACAAATTCGATATTTTCATACGGATCCCTAATTTTTTCAAAATAAAATATAGCCTATAACCTTCCTCGATAAATGGACATTCCAACAGTGAAAGAATTTTTGAAATCGGACCGGTAGTTTCTGAGATTAGCGCCTTCAAACAAACAAACAAACTCTTCAGCTTTATAATATTAGTATAGATTTAAATTTAAATACAGGTATAAACTATAATCTTATTTTATTCTGAAATTAAGGACCATAATAAAAATGTCTACACCAGGTTGCAAGTTTTTTTTTATTACCATAACAATAATAATAAACGAAGAGTGTAATCATAGGAAAAACATGTATTGTACTAGTACATGAATATATTTAATGTATATTGTCCTCGGACCACGGATTAGCAAGACATTCTTCAACACTACGTCGCCTCAGTGCTTGTTTGGCCTATCTGCACTCGAGCAAATTTTACAGGAGACAGCAAACAAGCACGGAATTTTCTTTAAGTGCCGTGTTGAAAAAAAAATTGAAATGAGATTTTTATTGTTTTAGAATTGAATATTTAAAAAAAAAAATTACCAGTCGGATGGAAATTTTATTCTTTATAATACTGCATTAAAAAGTCATTTTCGTAAAAAATGTCAGATAGGCCAAACAAGCACTGAGGCGACGACTAACAACTGGATAAGCATCATGCAGGTTTGACGAAAAAATAAATACACGTGATATCTTACTACACCCCCCCTCCCCCTTGTGTTATTTTTGTGATTTTTATCAAACCCCTCCCCCCCCTTTCAAGCCTCACGTGATTAATGGACAACCCCTTATGAATGGCATTGTTAAAACTTACAAAATAGGTATAGAACAAAAACGACTAAAATCTATACTTATTTTATATTATAAAACTACAGAGTTTGTGTGGTTTGTTTATGTGTTTGTTTGTTTGCTTGAACACACTAATTACAAGCACTGCGAGTCCGAATTTCAAAAATTATTTCACTGTTGGAATGTCCATGTATCGAGGAAGGTAATAGGCTGTATTTTATTTTGAAAAAAATTAGGGATCCGTATGAAATTATCGAATTTGTAACACAAGGTGTAAAATCGAAAACATATTTATGCTTACGTTGCAAAAACTAATTGACAATAGAACGAAATGATGTACCTACTACGCGTTTTAAGGTCTAAGTAAGATCTCAAAAAAAGTCCGGGAGAGCACATATCTAACTATCATAGTTTAGGCACAATAACCGCTTTTATCGTATGTAGCAGGGTGAGGCTCCATATAAACAAGTAAATAATAAATAAGAATATATATTATTAAGACGTTTCGCTATTTTTTTCAGCTCTAATGTGGAAATGTACACTAAAAGGAAAACCTTTTTTTATTGTTATGTTACGTATTTCATGTCGCAATTCCTAACTGCCTTAAATCTATCGCCAATTTATGCGAAAAATTTTGTAATTCTTGTTGTGTTAGGTACATATTGGTAAGCAACGATTGACTAAGTACATATTTATTTATTTCTCTAATTTCTGTATATAATTAAATAGTACTAAAGTCTTTGTTCTATCACATCCACTAAGTTTTTCAGGTTAATAGTGAACTGAAACGTGAATTGCAACCTTTCTTTTCTTTTCGTCTAAGACTTGCTTTTGTGATGATTTTACTAATATTACTCAATTGTTTTACAATTTTGCAGACTTTGTCAGGCAATTTATATTTTTTAAATTTGTTTTGATCTATACAGTGTATTTTAGTTTGTATTCAATTTTCGAAGAATGTTTCACCTTTTATGATCCTGTAATACTTGTATGAGTCCTGGGGGTCCTGGTGTCCTGAAATACAGACTTGCGTCTAGTTTAGGCACCAGGTCCAACCAGGTCCAGGTCCACCAAAAAAAAAAAAAAAAAAAACAGTGCCAAACAGCGATGCTCAACTTCGGAACCCAAGAAGGTGTCATGTCTCGCTCAGCACGCCCTTGCGTTAGAGCAATCGGGGGATGTTAGACCGCGCTCCCCGACCCACGCTGGTTCTGACCCAGCGGGGTATTCCGTGTGAAGGTAAAACGTGGTCCTATCTTAGCGGGCTTCGGAAAGCCCGCCGACCGAGAGAGCCGGTGGCCGCGAAAGAGTGGCGAGAGCGTAATGCGTTGTGCCGTTCCTCATAACCCAGGATTCTGGCTTCAGCCGGGGTTCGGACGCTGAGTGTGAACGTTTGGAGGTTTTAGTGAGTGTGAGCGGTTCAATTCCCACATCCCGCGGGGCCCCCACGCGCCCCTCCAACTGAAAAAAAAACAGTGCAAAACAAGTTTTATTACAAAAAAGTTCACAAAAGGCGAGACGCTCGGTCAGGGGAGGCGCCCACGCAGGCGTAGTAAGTACTACTTAGGGGTTGTCCATTAATCACGTGAGGCTTGAAAGGGGGGGAGGGGTTTGATAAAAATCACGAAAATAACACAAGGGGGAGGGAGGGTGTAGTAAAATATCACGTGTATTTATTTTTTTGTCAAACCTGCATGATGCTTATCCAGTTGTTAGTATTGAAGAATGTCTTGCTAATCCGTGGTCCGAGGACAATATACATTAAATATATTCATGTACTAGTACAATACATGTTTTTCCTATGATTACACTCTTCGTTTATTATTATTGTTATGGCAATAAAAAAAAACTTGAAACCTGGTGTAGACATTTTTATTATGGTCCTTAATTTCAGAATAAAATAAGATTATAGTTTATACCTGTATTTATATTAAGATAATATTCAGAAAATTTTAAGATTCGTTGTAGGTACTAAAAATACACGTGATGTTGAGAAGGGGGAGGGGGGGTGGTCTTAAACCTCACTACGTATCACCGATGGGGGAGGGGGGGTTAAAAAATGCTAAAAAAAGATCACGTGATTAATGGACAACCCCTTAGGTATCCGATACAAAGAAAATCTTAAACATATTTAGGAAGTTGTGGCGCCCGCTTATCGTTGAATTTTGTACACGTTGTATAAGGTAGGTATTTAGTTTGACAAAACATCGACTTTGGTTTTCGACCAAATTTTCGATAGTGCAATGGCTACATCCCTAAAATTGGCAGCCATTTTGAGTGCTAGATGTACTGATGTGTTCACACAGATTTTAAGAAAAGTGTACACGGTCCTGTTACTCACTCAACCCGTCCACAGTAAATGTCAATAATTTTGACATTTGATGAAATAAAATTTTTGACAATCAAATTAGCTTTTGCGTTTTTGTGTTGCGCTTTACGTATTTCGCGTCTACATTTTGTAAATACGTTCTTTTAATAGATATTTGTTCACTTTCGGTGGAGAAAAATCTTATAATTAAGTGATAATATATCTGTAATCAATGCCCTACATTTTGATTAGAGGTAATTTGGCCTCTTACGGACATAAAAATCCTTGGCGCGTTTTGGTGTCTGGCTTGAAAGGTAAGCTGTTGTTGACAAAATTTCATCAATAAAATGCACCGATAAGATAAAAACGGAATACGTACTTCAATTAAATATACACGGCTTCTATATTATCTCAATTAATATACTTTCTTCAAACACTCATTTTAATAAGTGAACTGTACATTTCCATTAGCCGAAGATATTGAAGAACTCAAGAGATTTGCATGCGGAGGTTACTGTGACAATTCAACTATAGTCTACTTGCAACATCCTTGCGTTATATTGAGTGCTTTAGAAGTGAGTTACATAATAAAATAGATGACTCAACTTTCTTGTGAGTTAGTCAAGCAACACTAATTAATTAAATTTACAGGTGTTAGGTTACAAAGTTGTTGCTTCCAGCTCAACAGCAGTGAAACAAGATTATAATGAGTACATGTGGACTATGAGAAAAGAATTTTCTGAACCAGAACCTTCAATTATTGTAGAACAAGACAATATCAACAATTTTAGTAAGGAGGCTATGCACTTGGGCAACTACCATTCCAACAAAGACGACGAAGTTTGAATAAAAAATAAATAATAACAAACCAAGTTACTACTATGGAATCAAAAGGTAGTCAGAATGTATTGAGTAACTTGGTTAATGCACCCCTTGCACCAATAGCTGATGATGGTTTTGTCTACATAGCCATAAAAGGCTCCCTACATGCTAATGACAGTTCTGTCTTTGGACTGGGCGAGGAAGAAGTGAAAGCACTCACTAAGAAGTATCCAGGCTCTGGAGTGGTTGTTAATGGTGTTTCCATTAAAGCTAATGTAATTGATGCTATAAATTCTCTGGCCCAACTTGGTTATAGGGTAGTAACTACTACTGGTGATACAGAGATAACTTGGACAATGCAACGGGAATTGTAAACAATTTTATTGTTCTCTTTTAAATTATCCTTTCTATAATTAACAATGTCTCACAAGAATTGTGAGCACCATAATTGTGCTACTGTTAGTACTAATTCTTCAGTATGTCAAACATTATCAGAAATGGACTGGGAGAGAGGCTTGTGGAGTGCAGGTATTCAAATATTTAATTATAAATATAATATTGTGTTGCAATCATCATCAAAGTAAAATACTAAAAAATTCTGATATTGCAGTTTGTACTAATAGAAACTGGAACTGCAACAGTGGAAAATTTATAAGTTGTGATTAAAAAGATTGAAGTTCCTTTAAGAGATTCAAACTTAAATTTGTCAGGATTTGTCAACTTATCTTATCACAACATAAATCATTTATACTGGATTATTACATACAACTTATTTACCTTTTTTATTCAATTTTATTTTTACTAGTTATAAATATACTTACCGCTATTTTTTCAGCATTTGATGGAGACATCCACAGAGTTCAACATTTGATTGAGAGAGCAAAAAATGCTAAAGAAACTGTAAATGCTCCTGATAATTCTGGATACACAGCTTTACATTATGCGGCTCGTAGTGGACATTTAGATGTTTGTAAAACTTTGTTAGAAAATGGGGCCAATATCAATGCAGTTACACATGGAAAAGTAACACCACTTCACAAAGCTGCAGCGGCAGGTATCTATCTTATTAATATGTATTATAATTTATAGGAACAATAAAGAGATGTTTCCTGTTCAATAATAGTAGATAAGTCATATTATAGAAAAATATAAATAAACAACAATAAATATGTTGAATCATTGATTATCAGTTATTATTAGTTAATTATCATTATATGCTTTACTGATAATGTTACAATGAGTACAAACAGGTTATTAAAGACTGTGTTATAATATTCTATGTATGTCATATCGTCGGTGATACTGCAATACCGCGTAACTAGCACTTGCAAATACCGCGTAAGTCACAATGAGCTGATTTCACAGGAGAGAGAAAAAACTGAATATTTAATACAACAATTAAGCTACAGTCGACTGAACTATTATATACATTCAAAATAAACAGGTCTAACGTATTATAGTATATTTTTTGCATTTTGGTGTTAAAAACGCCATTAAATGAACTTACGCTGTATCGCTTTCACAGATATCTGAGATAGTTGGAAATTACAAGTGAATTACGCGGAATTGTCCTAGTCATGGTCAACAAAAAGAAGCATAATTATATTTATTTGAGTCATTTATTTTAACTTTTATCACAATTGTTTAAATGCGCATTGATCACGGCGGTTGTACCCGTATCTTTGCCTGCCTGTACAGGTCCCATAGCAGTGGTGCAGGATCAGCTCTGTATGAGCATGTACAAGAGGGGATTGGGCGTGTGCTTGGGCAGTACCCGACGGCGGAGGTGGTGGTTCTTGGTGATTTCATCGCTCATCATAAAGAGTGGTTGGGATCCAAAACCACTGATCTCCCCAGTCGGGCTGCCTACGGTTTCGCCTTGGCATACGGCCTCTCAACTGGTGACGCAGCCCACCCGCGTCCCGGACATGACCCTCAGTCACGAGCTTTCTTTGTTGGATCTTACCTTAACCTTTCATCTTCTGCTGACCACAAACACGGCCGGATACAGTGTGGTGGTCGATGCTTCTTTGGGGTCATCTGATCACTGCCTTATCCGTGCTGTTCTACCAATCCCACGCTCCTTTCGTCAACCGACGAATGGGTTTTTTTTTTTTTATTTCCTTGTAGGCAGACGAGCCAACGGGCCACCTGATCGTAAGTGGTTACCGTCGCTCATGAACCTCTGCAATGTCAGGGGACATTGAGGGGTCGCTACTTACGACCTAACTTTAAGGACCCTCCTCAAGCCTCGTTTGAAGAAGGACAAGTCATAGCGCGCTGGGAATACCGAAGAGGGGAGCTCATTCCATAGCCGGATGGTGCGTGGCAAAAAAGTGTTCCTGAAACGGACCGTGGATGACCGCGGTGGTTCCATATGGTAAGGATGAACTCCACCTCGACGCCGGGTGGTACGGTAATAGAAGGGAGATGTAGGAATCATCTCAAATAATTCCTCAGAGCACTCCCCGTGGAACAACCGGTATAAGATGCAAAGAGACCCAAAGTCTCTTCGCAGACCCAAAGGTTCCAGATGGTCCGTGAGCCTGGGATCACCAACGATACGAACAGCTCTGCCCTGCACGGAGTCAAGTGGTTGCAACTGGTATTTGGGAGCACCAGCCCAGAGGTGGGAGCAGTACTCCACGCGTGGCCGTACCTGTGCCTTGTAGAGCACAAGCCTTTGCCTCGGCGTGAAGTACCGCTTCGCTCGGTTGATGACTCCCAGCATCTTAGCGGCAAGTTTGGCTTTGCCTTCCAGATGACTCCGATACTGGACAGTGCTCGACACGTTGACCCCAAAGATCCCAATGCTCTCAGACACTTCAAGGGAGACTCCTTGGAATTTCGGCGCCATGACAAATTGGTCTTTCTTCGCAGTGAACGCGCAAACCAATCCATCGGGATGGATTGCGTGAATTTTTCGCATCCTACCCATGGAGGCAGCTCTGCTTCTTCGACAATAATCCTGACGCCTGTGCGGACCGTCTTAAAGACGTGGTGCTGCAGCGGATGGAACTTTTTATTCCGTCCTCTGTGGTGCCCATCGGGGGTCGCAGTGCTCCCTGGTACAATTCTGCCAGTCGGGACGCTGCACACCGCAAGCGGTCCGCATGTGTGGCGTGGAATGATGCCAGAATGTGTCAGGAACCCAACACCTATTTGAAGAAGCGAGATCTCAATGCTGCCTTTACTACGTAAAACTTCTTCACTACGTCAAGTGTTTTGAGCAGTTACGCGGTTTTGGTACTCGTTTTCGGCGAGCCGCAACTCGCGCGGTATTGGCTACACGTGATTTGGGCTTTCTGAATGGCCGATGGACAAATCAATTGATGCAGTTAGGTGCCAATCCGTGACAGGAACACGCTGGCGAGAAATATCAATTTTGCGACTTTTGTAGTTACGCGGTATTAGCAAGTGCGAGTTACGCGGTATTGCAGTATCACCGACGATATGATATAGCTGGTGTTCAATTGAATGTACTAAAACAGTTGCCCTTTCCCAGGCTTATAGAGAAACTAAAGTAATTCTTTCAATGTAGTTCTTATTTGAGATTACTATTATTTTAGGTAAAGTATCTATAGTCAAGTATTTGATACTGGCTGGAGCAAAAATTGATTTACAAGATGATGATGGCCAGACAGTTCTCCACAAAGCAGTTGAAAATAACAGAATGGAGCTTCTACCACTATTGCTAGACGCATGCCCTGAACTCAAGTCAATCAAAAACAATAAAGGTTTTTGTGCTACTGAGTCCATTTCTACAGGAAAAATATAAACCTAATATAAGGGACTAAATATAGTGATTGCTGAAAAACTGCAAGAAGTTTGAAACTATACTGCGCTCTTTAAGTATCAAACTACTGAGAGCAGTACCACCACAAATATTGACTACACATAAGTAAGATTCATAATACATTACTATTTACCTCTTATTCTCACACTGACTCACTTTTAGTAAGGACACTTTCCTTAAGTGTAATGAAATGTCCTTGATGTGTTTCATATCGACGGCAGCAAAGAACAAGAAGACATCTGCATTTTGCCGAATTTAACTTTTTTGGATATTTCAATCCAAAATTCTTTATTTTATCTGGTAAATTTTTTTTTTCAAACAAAAAGTGTATTTTTATGTGTTTTTTGTTGCGTAAATAAAGACATATACACTATTTTTTTGAAAAAAAACGAAGTACACCCGCACATCTACCGGATAACCGTGTGTGCGTCGTACAATTTAGCAAGCCACTTAGTATAAACAAAGATATCAGTTAGAAAAAACGTTTGCTGTAGGTTCTTTACATTCTTTATTCGATTGGTATGATGTTGATGGAAATGGTGTGAAATTAGATTTCGCGATCTGGATGCGTTCTTCACTTTCTACTTCTTTTCTAAGGACGTAGAAACGAATACATGGCAGTTGACTCATCTTATATATTTTTCTATGCGATGTAGAAAAAGACATCTGCAGTAATACGAAAAAAAAACAATAATTTATTTAAAATATGTCGCTATCTGCTGCGAAACATTATTTTATTTATATATTCCAAATTTGAAAAACCTGGCATTCTTATAGTAAAAGTTATCAAACTTTCTCACAAAAAACGCTCTCCTGGAAACTAACGATTTTGTAGATATCTGTTTGTTCTTTGCTGCCGTCGATATTTTGTATCCATTAGAGTTGCTTGTAGGTGTGGGTAAGGTCAATGTATGTAGAACTTCCTTGTGGTATTATACCACATTGCACTATTTTGAAACTGTGCTTGTAAGTGGCATAGTGTTATTAATGTGTAACTCCTTTTCTTATATAAACTGTGATTTATATTTTCATTTTAAATGTGTATTTAATAATATATTGTATTTATTTTATTTTAAGTGCTTAATCATAGAAGTTAATTTGTTTTGCATTTCAATTTTATATTGTTAAATATTTTTATTATACTTTTAATGTATGGTCATGTTTCCATTATAGTCTATAATTAAAAAAAAAACTGTTATTTTTATATTTAATATTTTATTTTAATTAAGAAATCTTTGTTATTTTTGTAACAATGTCTTTACTTCTTATTTATTGCTTAAATATCTGAATGTAAAGTAACTTTAATGGTATAATAACTAATCTAAACTTCATATCATTTTTATAACAAATATGAATAATCAGTACATTCAGTACACAATGTATTAGTATACTTTTGAAATTCTAATGTGGTTCAATATTTGAATATATTATAATAAAATGTTACTAAAACTTGTTTTAGCAGATATGACATAATAGCTTAGTAAACTCAATGTTATAATCAACTATAAAATGTTAAATAGTTTTTTGTTGTAATTTTTAAAGAATGTAAATGCTACTATGTTGTAGAAATCTACTCAAAGCAAAAGCTTACTATTTCTTTTTGTTTGCTTAAATTTTAGCCTTTAAGAAGTTTCCTGAAATATGTTTTAATGTAGTTCACCAATCTATTGTGTCATATAAGTATACATCTTAATAATAATTACATTTTTAAAAAAAATCAGTAATGTAAGTTACATAATAATTATTTAAAATTAATGAAACACATTCAAGTAGATTTATCACATGAGTAACTTTACAACATAAATATTATTAATTATTTTTTCAATCACATGTACACCTTTGTACTGTTATAAATAAATTTGTAATTCTAATCACAGATTTTTTATTTACTTACTACATAGTTTTATTTCATTAAATATTTATGACTAGATTCTACTAGTTTCACATCATAACAGAAACATTTAAAAGATAACATGCACACTACAACCAAAATAACAATCAAAAATATTAATTCCTGTTTGACTTAGAAATAACAGGATAATAATACGACAATTCTTTCTCATAAATCTCCACTGAACACATTATAAGCTACTTGATTATGTGTTGCCATTTTATAGATCTAAACCCTCGTCTTCCATCATTAGAAACTTTTTTAAACTATCAGGCAAAGGCAACATTATCACAAAACAAAACAGATTATTATTCTTACACAGACGTCTTATTGTTATCCTACATACATCTGACAAATTTAAAGGTTGTTTACAAGCTTGATGTATCCAATTTAATGTGGAACTTGATTTAGGATAAAGGTTAGAATCTAGTAATGGCACAGAATGACCTGCTTTAAGGAGCAGGCGTGCTAAGGTCGGTTTTTCTCTCTTGCTAACAATCGATAAATTGTCCATTGGGCAAATACGCAAAGAACAAGAATTAACATCAGCTCCATAACGAATCAATAAAACTGCTGCATGGTCCCTGAAAACGAAACATATTATAATATACTAGCTGCCCCGCGCAACTTCGTCTGCACCAATCTCAATTAAATGTGAACTATTCGATTTTTTCTCGCTGTAAATACCATCCTTGAACTTCATCGAGAATTAAAAAAAACCACTATTTCTAAAATAAATATAGCCTAAGTTACTTGTTATAACATAATCTATCAGCCATTGATAGTCAGCCCGTCCGAATCGGTCTAGCCATTCCAGAGATTAGCCAGAATAAACAGACAGTGGCCACCTTCCAGCTCCATTATCAGACCTTGACATTCATCCTCAACGCAAAGAACTCATCAAGACGCTTCATTAGAGCCTAAACACGATGAGGATATTTTGCTTAATGACGGAGTTCCCATAGCCACCTTCCAGCTCCATCATCAGACCTTGACATTCATCCTCTACGAAAAGAACTCATCAAGACGCTTCATTAGAGCCTAAACACGATGAGGTTATTTTGCTTAATGACGGAGTTCCCATAGCCACCTTCCAGCTCCATCATCAGACCTTGACATTCATCCTCTACGCAAAGAACTCATCAAGACGCTTCATTAGAGCCTAAACACGATGAGGTTATCTTGCTTAATGACGGAGTTCCCATAGCCACCTTCCAGCTCCATCATCAGACCTTGACATTCATCCTCAACGCAAAGAACTCATCAAGACGCTTCATTAGAGCCTAAACACGATGAGGTTATCTTGCTTAATGACGGAGTTTTCATAGCCACCTACCAGCTCCATCATCAGACCTTGACATTCATCCTCTACGCAAAGAACTCATCAAGACGCTTCATTAGAGCCTAAACATGATGAGGTTATCTTGCTTAAAGACGGAGTTCCCAAAGCCACTTTCCAGCTCCATCATCAGACCTTGACATTCAGCCTCTACGTAAAGGTCTCACCAGGACGCTTCATTAGAGCCTGAACACGATGAGGTTATCTTGCTTAATGACGGAGGTCCCATAGCCACCTTTTAGCTCCATCATCAGACCTTGACATTCATCCTCTACACAAAGATCTCATCAAGACGCTTCATTAGAGCCTAAACACGATGAGGTTATTTTGCTTAATGACGGAGTTCCCATAGCCACCTTCCAGCTCCATCATCAGACCTTGACATTCATCCTCAACGCAAAGAACTCATCAAGACGCTTCATTAGAGCCTAAACACGATGAGATTATTTTGCTTAATGACGGAGTTCCCATAGCCACCTTCCAGCTCCATGATCAGACCTTGACATTCATCCTCTACGCAAAGAACTCATCAAGACGCTTCATTATAGCCTAAACACGATGAGGTTATCTTGCTTAATGACGGAGTTTCCATAACCACCTTCCAGCTCCATCATCAGACCTTGACATTCATCCTCTACGCAAAGAACTCATCAAGACGCTTCATTAGAGCCTTAACACGATGAGGTTATCTTGCTTAATGACGGAGTTCCCATAGCCACCTTCCAGCTCCATCATCAGACCTTGACATTCATCCTCTACACAAAGATCTCATCAAGACGCTTCATTAAAGCCTAAACATGATTGGCTGGGTCGATTTGGATGGGACTTTCAATGGCCGAGCTTATGTAATAAAGACTAACTTAGGCTATATTCATTTTAGAAATTGTTTTTTTTTTTAATTTTCGATGAAGTTCAAGGTTGGTTTTTACAGAGAGAAAAAATCGAAAAATTGATAGTTAATTGAGAGTGGCGCAGACGAAGTTGCGTCCACCGCGCTTTTACGCCCTCCTTATACCTCGTGGCCCCGCGCAATCAACGTCCACTTTAGTCAGAGCTCCAGTTGCGACGATTCACCATATAAATTGGAGATCTCTTTATGTTGGCCTTCCGAACGTAATACCCATCGACGTTATTTCGCTTATAACTTTTTAAATACTGAACCGATTTTGATAAAACAACGACTAAATGTTAAGTGAGACTTGCCATAATACATTACAAAAAACCCCAACTAAATTGGATCGGCCGGTTCGGAGATTAGCGTGCACAAAGATACAGACAAACAGACAAAAAAAAATCTAATTGCATTTTTGGCATCAGAATCGATAACCAAACACCCCCTGCTAGTTTTTTTTTTGATATTTTCAATGTACAGAATTGACCTCTCTACGATTTTATTATAAGTATAGATGACGGGGTGATAACAAGGGAAACCAACCTATTCACCGTGCGGGTATTTGGAAGTGGAGACTTGCTATAAATATCCAGGCATTGGCCGCTGTTGTGATTCATTCGTGTTTGAATTGTCGAGGCGAACGGACCTCTTGATGTAAAGGAAATAAACTGTTGAAACTCGTTATTTTGAAGTTTTTATTCAAAAGTATTAATCAAATCAAGTGATCAAGTGGACATTCTGACGTCATTCCTGACAAAACCAAACGAAGATCGACTATTTACAACGTCATTACACATCAACACACTATTGACGCCTTTATATAGAATATTGGGGGGGTTTGAGAAGAGTTCTATACTTTAAGTTTTAGGTCGCGCAGATATGTCGGGCCATTAGCGACAGTATTTACATTTACCATCAAGTGGGCCGTAAGCTTGACTACATACATAACAAAAAACATCACTTACTTTCTCATTATTAACGCTCTATTCAATGCTGTGTCTCCAATAATTGAAGTCGCGTTTATATCGATATTATAATCCAATAAACATCGAAGTAGCTCTTCAAAACTCTTAGGAGATCTGATCTTCTCGACTGCAATATGTAGCGCATTCGCTCCTGTTATACTGTTAGAACAGTTGACATTAGCACCTAAAATGTGTAACTTACTTATAATTAAGCTTACTAAATAGTCCAACTATTTAGTTACTTTTTAACCTGTTACTTCTTAGAAAAGAGACGTGTATAGTATAAAATATTATATCGGCTACCATCAAGTAAAACAATCCCCTGAGTCATGAGTGGACTATTTATAAATGAATTTAATATGAGGAGTAGGGAGGCCTAGGTGACGCTCTGATGTTCACGGCTGGCTTGTCAATCATTGGTAGATATTTTTCTTTAGATTCTCTTTGGAAATAAGATATTTAAGATATACTCAGTATAGCTACAACAGTTTTGTGGCTCAATCTTGATAATATGGTGAGTATTCATTTTTTCATGCAGGGTGAATCTTTAACTTTGTACAATCTGACGTGGGATGAGTTTTATTTCAACAGGTCATTCACCCCACGTCAGATTGTCTAAACTTACAGATCCACCCTGTATATTGGTTTACAATTTAAATGAACCATATAGATTGAGTAGTCGACATATTGCGTAGTACAAGCATTACATTCAAATTATTTTAAATTTAGAATATTTATAATTGAAATAAAATTGTGAAAAGTGACTTTTTACCTCTTTTAAGTAATATTCTAGCGACATTAGGCTGCGCAGTTCTAACTGCTAAAAGTAAAGGAGTATCTCCATCGTCGTTGTGCAGATTTATACCACCACCGACGTTTGTTAGCATTTTTACTATTTGTACCTAAATAAAAGAATTGTCTTTATTTTATTTGAAGTGAAGTTTCTTACTGTACTAATACCAACACGATTTTATGTATTAGAGTGTAAGTTTGTAATTTATTTCATGTTTGTTTAATGTATTATGTATGCATGTTGGAAATAATAAATATTTGAATTAATTGATCTTTTGCCACAAAATCAAGTATCAAACAAAAATAGTTAGAACAATAAACTTAAAACTACATTCTGTTAATCTATTTAGAAAAATATTTATTTATAATGTAAATGTACCTGTTTCTGAAGTATGGCACTATGAACAAGTCTATGAGAATGTGTGATACGAGCACCTGAAGTCAGTAAAATTTCAACAACTGTAGTATACTTTTGCCATACTGCTTCACACAATGGAGTATACCCTAAAAAAATAAATGAAAACTCTCAATAAAACTTGCACAAAATAATTTAGTTGTTATATTTCTGGGTTTCTTATACTATATTAAAACGAAGTTCCTTATCGCGAGTTATCGAAAGGGGGCTAGACTGAAAAAAATCTTACGAAAAGTTGTCACGACACTTTTTTGTTTTGGATAATTATCGCTAGATGGCGCTGTGATCAAAATCTTTTGAAACATGTTCCTTATCGCGCGTTACGAAAAAAAATATTTTTTATAAGATATCTTTTAATCGAAAGGAACTTCGTTCTATTCGGGTGTCCCATGACACCTCTCAAGTTTTTTTATTTATAGCTTGGAGTTCCTCAATAGAAATAAAAAGAGTACCATGAATTTCTTCGCCATTAACATTAGCTCCACTTTGAATCAAACATTTGACTACATTACAGTGTCCCCCTCCTGCTGCTAGATACAATGCAGTTCTCTCGGCCGTGTCTCTGGCTTCCAATAGTGCTCCGTTGCTTATTAATACTTTCACCTGAAATATATTATGATCATTAAAATTAGAAAATAAAACAAGTGCAATTTTATGACCAGAGAAAAGACAAGAGAAGTTTGTAATGGAAACCTTTACTTATATTATTATTGTTATTTTTTTTTTGTATTGTTTAGCAACTGTTCCCATCACAAATAAAGAAATGTCTATGTCTATGTCTAAAAAAGATTTTTTTCTTAATAACTTTATTCTAAAGAATATTATCTTATTGAATAAACATTTTGTTCTTTGAATTAAATATTTTTTTAATTAAAGATTGAATGAGATTGACTTTATAGTACTAATTAAATTATTTGAAAACTTACTATTTCTAAAAATCCTCTTGTAGATGCAAAGTGTAGTGGACTCATTTTTTCATGTGTTTTGTAATTTACATTACTGCCGGCTGATATTAGTAATTTAACAATTTCCAAACGATTTTTAATAACTGCTACATGTAAAGGTGTCAGTCCATCTCTTGCCATCACATCTACTTTACAACCTAAAAAATTATTAGCCTTCATTCTTCCGTCCTTATTTCTTATCTCTTCTTTAATTTTAACTTTCAACTGGCATACAGCTATGAGCTGAGAAAGTTAGTTTATAATGTGAATTAGTATTTACAATACATCTCAAGTCTAAGAAGTACCCTTCGTCCCATTTTTAAAGTCATCTTTTGAAGTCAAAAGTCCCTTTGACAAAGTTCAATTTTGTACAGAAATATATGTATCAGGGTCACTTTTTATTAATAGTGTATATGTAAATACTAGCTGACCCGCTTTTATACTCGTGATAACTTCTAAACGAAAAGTCCGATTGGAATAAAACAAAAAGTAATTTCCTTCTACATTAATACTCTTGATAACATAATACTTAATTTGGAAAAGGGTTAATATAACGCTACTCATTTAACGTTAAATTCAATCTTGGGACGAAATGTTATTTTCATAAACATAAAAGCGGTTATTGGGACTAAGCTATGATAGTTAGATATATGCTGTCGTGGACTTTTTTGTTTGTCTTACTAAGACCTAAAAACCCGTAGTATATCATTTTGTTCTATAATAGTCAATAGATTTTGCAGCATGCGCATATATATGTTTTTGATTATTCACCTTGTGTTACATATTCAATATTTTCATATGGATCCCTTTATTTTTTGTAAATAAAATAAAGCCTATAACTTCCTCGATAAATTGACTTTTCAACAGTGAAAGAATTTTTTAAATTGGACCAGTAGTTCCTGAGATTAGCGCATTCAAACAAACAAACTCTTCAGCTTTATAATATTAGTATAGATTGTGATTAAAATATTTTTAATTATTTATCCGAACAATGAAAATATTATACCCTAACCAGCTTCTATTAATAATTTGGCAGTGTCAACATGCCCCTGTTCTGAAGCATAATGAAGAGCTGTCCTCATGTATGCATCTTGCTGATCAATTCCCTTGCTGACAATTGAAACTGATGCCATAGCTTCTCCCGTAGACTCTAATATTGCTGCATACCATCTGTAATTTTATGAAAAAATATACTTTTAACAGTCAATGTAAGCATTAATTAATTTTGTATAATGAATTCTAATATTCAAATTGTATGAAATAAAGGCAAATTTTGTCTTTCTAGAAATTTTCATGCTTTAAATTGGATTAGAACAAAGAATGATGGAACTTTCTAGTTCTACTTAATATTATTAATTGAAAGATTTGTATGTTTGTAACAAGACAACTGAAAAAGTACTGGACCAATTTTAAAAGTTATTTTACCTTTAATAAGCTACATATTAAATAAGTAGTAGAAAATAATGATAATCATTACTATTTTAATTATTTCCTTCCAATAGTATGCTACAAAGGTATGAACCAAAAAACAATATCATACGCACTTGTACATTGATGAATAAGTTTCATCTTCACTGGTACTTTGTGCAGTTTTTCCAATATCCTCATCCCATTCCAAATCTTCTAGAGGTGAAGGAGTTAATGATGGATTCCTAGGATTCAAACCAGGGATGCGGTTTTCATCACTACTAGAACCATCACTAACTATGAATAAAGAATGTCCATTATTCATTTCAACATTGCTACTTAAAGATGAATCTTTTAATTGACCTGAACAACAGCCACATTTTTTCTTCTCTATAATACTTTTGGACCTCACAACCGATTCATTTATTGGCCGGTCGTGTCTATGTTTTCCTTTACGACATTTTATTTTTTTTCTCCTGACACATGTTTGGTTGCTGTTACTTTCTGGTGTATTACTGGCAGTTATGAGAAGTCTCACTGCTTCAATATTCCCTACTTTTGCTGCTTCACCTAAACATGTTTTTCCACGGCTTACTGTTTTATTTGGATTGGCCCCTATTAAAGCATAAATCATATATATATATTCAGTTAATATTGCTATAATTATGTTATTCCTTTATTAAAACACACTTAATTTTACCTTTTGATAATAAGTTCGAGATTGCACATTTGTCCCCAATAAGAATAGCTTGAAATAATTCTTCTTCTAGAGAGTGTTCCATTTGTGAGTTAAGTCGTTTATTTGTGACTCAATTTCCTTTCAAATTATTTAACTTGCATCCAAGTTATTATAGTATTAAATTATATCCTTTGCTATCATTTTCCTATAGTATTTTAATCTTTTTTTTTAAGATTTTTGCTGTTTTTTTTCTACATTTTGTAACTATTATTCTCGTAAACAACACACTCTTTTTTACCACTTAGTAAGTTTTTTAAACTAAGTGTAAAAAACAATGAAAAACTGGAAAACTTAAATACCGTACATTTTTAGTTCCTTTTGAAGATTTTCTTCACGGTTTCCACTTTTCAATTTTTATTTCTAACCATAAGAGTTAGGACACTCAGGACCAAGGACAGGGCCTATGGCAAAGGGTAGAAAATACTAAATAGATACTTTCTCACACCTTTCATAGCTGTGGTGAAAACTGTTTCATGTTTGTAGAAAATCCATAGAAATTGACAAGGAAAATGAACATCACAGATTAAGTGATAACTACGGCATCCATGCATCCCCATAAGTTTATGGACCGGTCAAGTAAGTAACAGGATCGTGTACATATAAGTACATCCAGGGCTCAATATGGCTGCCAATCTGTCTGGTCTGTGAAACAAGGATTTCAACTGTCAAGTGCCAAAAATTTGGAAGCTCAATGCTATGAATTTTGTGTCTCTATAATCTGTGGAATTTTGTAATTTTGTGAATGTCGAATTACGCTGCGAGTGTGTCTATTTATTTTTGGAATTTTTGTTTTTCATAACTATTAGATAGTTATAGTATTATTTAAATTTAACTGTGGACATAAAATAGTTTAGTGTTGTATTCTGTGCTTGTGATAGTTCGTATTAATAATCGAATTACGTTCATGGTTTTCACATTATTTACTCATTTCCGTTCAGTAAGTCATCGAGTGCTACAAAATAGTAATAGAAATTTCTTAATATTTTACTTTTTTTGGATATATTGGATTGATTTCTGTCGTTCCCCTATTCAGAATGTTATTAAATAAAAAGTGAAGACATAAGAAGATGATGAAAATCAAATTTTATCTATCAATCCAAGTTCAAGTCCATTTTTATATTGTTGCCTTTTCTATTCCAGACAACACAAATGACGATTAAATTGAAATAAAATGTCAGCAGAAAATTGCTTAGTCAAGGCAATATACTCCTTTAAGGGTAAAAATAATGATGAGCTATGTTTCAAGAAAGGAGACATTATTACTGTCACTCAAAAAGAAGAAGGAGGGTGGTGGGAGGGTACCCTCGGTGAAACCACAGGCTGGTTTCCGAGCAACTATGTTACGGAGTGTAAGGGTGAGCAAATCATATTCATTATTAGGTTTAAACTAATTATACATGGAGTTTTTTGAACAATAGTACATATTTAAGAGCATTGACTAACAACTCTGCATGATCTCGAACACAGGAGTTTTGGATATTTTAAATAATGTATACTTAAAAAAATACAATGAAATATAGTTATGAACTATAATTTATGTATAATGTTCATTTCGAGATAGAATTTGTATGTAACTATATTTAGGTTAGCAAAAATTATTAATAATGGCTCTTAATAGTTGTTATTTTTTCATTTACATTTTAGATGCAGCTGGTTCGGTGACCACATCTCCAATAAGAGCTGCATCGGAGATACAGGCCTTCCGTAATGTTGTGCTTAAGGACATTATTGATTCTGAAAAGGCACATGTTGCAGAAATGCAGGGACTTGTCACCAATTTTTTACAACCTTTGGAAAAGAGTGACATGTAAATACTAGTTTTATCATTTTTAAGTAATATTTAATGTTTCTAAAAAAATAAGATTTCTTTTTTTGTACTATATTTTCTTTGAGATCTTTGAGATTTGTGTAAAGTGATTATAATATGTATTGTTTGAGACAACATCTTATTGGGATATAGTAGACCAAAACAAAAATCTTCAGTTAATAGTCTTTAATTTATAAATCTGCATTTACTTTGAGATCAAACCGTAATAGTTCTTTAATCATCATGATATCTATCAAAACAATGTGGTTTTAGTGAGCCATATATCATTTCATTTAAAAGCAAGGCAATAAAGTACAGCTGGCAAAAAGAGAGTTTAAAAACAGAGTCAAGCAATGATGTCTGCCACAATCCATTATGTAGTTATTTTTAGTTTATAGTTCTTTAGTGGTATTTATAATCAGAGAGTAGTTGGTCAAACATTATAAATATATCAATCTTAGAAAAAAAGATTAAAGAGAAGAGAAAGACAGAGCTCTGTATTTGTTTATTGATTTTTATCATACATTTCATAATTAAATTTTATAGTTAAAAATATAATATTTTTATTACTTAATATATGATATTTCAATAATTATCATTTTTTTTACAGTTTGACTAAAGATGAATTCAAACAGTTAACTGGGAATATTAATGAAGTTTTGCAAACTCATGAACAATTCTTAGCATTGCTAGATGATTGTGCTACAAAAACAGGCCCAGATCAAAGAGTTGGTGGATTGTTTCTGCAATGGGCACCAAAAATTAAAAGTGTCCATCAGACTTATTGTGGGGGACACCCTAAGGCAGTCTGCATTCTTGATAAGTATAAGTAAGTTATTTCAATATAATTTTGTATTTTAAAGTTTTTGTAATAATATACATTGTTTTTGTTATAATGTAATTATTATTGTTGTGGTGGATGTGAGTAATGGTGAAAATTATTTATTTATTTAATTTAAGGAAATTAAAGAACACCAGTGATTGAGGTTTATATACAGGGGTTAAATGCAGTTTAAACATAGACCACTGATTACTAGTACATAACAATTATCAATAATAATATTTAAAATGGCTTGCACCCAGTATAATTTTCTTGATTGGAAATTTACATCCTGCATGAAACAGTATATGATGATAATTTGATAATATTTCAGAGAAGAATTAAACACATGGATGGAAAATGCGGGTGCTGTGTGCCCTGGAGTGTTAGTCTTAACAGCGGGCCTTTCAAAACCATTCAGACGTCTCGGTAAATACCCAGCCATGTTGCAAGAGCTCGCAAGACATGTGCATGAGGCACATCCTGACCGGGGAGACACTCACCGTGCATCTGTAGTTTACAAAGATATAGCGGTAAGTTAATATGTATTTGTTTTATAAATTAATTAATTAACAATTTTATTACATAAGGTGAAATGGAAATTTGTGTTATTGTTTTTGCAAGTTCAATATTACATAGTGGCGATTTGTTTTGTTCTGTACATGCAGTTTTCGGCCACCTGCTTGGCTGCAGTAAACCGCATCGTTGTTTTGTTGATTTCAGTAATTTCATCGCTCCATCAAAATCAAGTCTTATGGTCAACAAAAGTGAGATTTTTGTTTAGATACAATTAAATATTGATTAATATCAATTTATACAAAATTTTAGAGTGGATGCGCCGCATTACGCCGTCAGAAAGAGCTGGAACTTCAAGTTATAACTGGTGAAGTCCGCGGTTGGCCCGGCGGTGAACTCGCATCATTAGGTGACGTCTTGCACATGGGCAGTGTAGCGGTGGGCCCTTCACACCAAGACCGGTATCTCGTCCTATTCCCGTCAGCATTACTGTTACTGTCCGTCAGCAAACGGGTGTCGGCATTTGTGTATGAGGTAAGCACTAGATCGATATTAATAAGTGATGACTAATAATGTTGACAGGTTGTTTTTGAAGAGTTGGCTCATAAATTATTTTAATTATGACTTGCAGATGGTCTTCTATCGAAGATTAATATTTTTCTTTTGAATATTTACAGAGAATTAAAATTAATGATGTGATTCATGGTAATTTGAATATTTTTAGGGTTGTCTGCCGTTAACAGGCATAACAGTCTGTAAATTAGATGATACAGAAACAAGAAAAAATGCATTTGAAATCAGTGGTCCTATGATAGATACTATAGTTGCGGTGTGTCAAACTAAAGCTGAAGCCGACAATTGGGTCAGTTTGCTGCAAAAGCATTCCAACACGAACAGCCCAACCCACGAACCAGGACAACCTCAATCACTACCTCATGTAAGTTAAACTACAAATTAATAGAGTCTGGATTATTTTGGAATTTTTATTTCATTTCTTGTTAATAGTTTTAATAATATGACTATTGACACTATATTTTGTTTTAAATATGTAATTATTTTGTGATATTGTTACTAGCTGACCCGCTCTCCTTCTGAAGGGGCGTTGTCTAGTATCAACTCTAGCCGGCGGAGTCTTTATCACGTGACCCTACCACCGCCCAGCTACCCTTCTGCATCTCCTTATTATTCATTAACGAAATATTTCGCGAGACTAGTTAAGAAAAAGGTTATAACAAAACCAATGTTGCGTAAATTATTGCACGAAAGAACATGGGCGAAAGCATTTGAACTGTCCGGTATACCTGTAAGAAGGAGACATAAAAATCAAATCAGATTAAAGATAGGAAATGATGGAACCATCGGGACTGAAACCGATGACTCAGATAGTGATGATAGCGACAGGGAAAGTGTCGCGACCGGCTCTTGTACTAGCTCTAACTGTACCGATGCTGAAGCAACCTGTTCTAAAATGTTAAGGCAGGATGCACTGGACAGCCCCAGGACAATCTCATCTTCGTACAGTAGTTGGGGCAGTAATAAGGGCTATGTGCGATATTTTGATGATGGTTCAGACATGCATTTAGACGAAACAAACAATTTATCAAAACTGATGGTAAAAGGAGACTGCACCAAAGATTTATTTCAAGCCATGTACGGTTTTAATGAAATGAATTATCCAAACAATCATAACATGCTCGGTGGATTTTCCGATTCACAAGAATTCATGCCGCATTCCGAAAGTTTAGTTAATTCGAGTTTTGAGGCTCGACCTTATATGGCATGTGAAGATTTAGTAAATATGGACCAGAACACACAATTCGAAACGTTCGGAAGCGAAGACAAAGATTTCTTACCTACAAGACGAAGCTATCCTAACTGTAGCATAAAACCTGAGACTTTACCAAAACAATGGAAGTCGACAGAAGAAAATTACACTCGTAGAGACAGCAATGAAACTATGACATCAAACTTACTGCAAGTTTTAGATCCACCTTCACCGAAACGATGCAGCCGTGATATTGACTCCATTATAATAGATCCTCCTCCAATGTTTCGGAATGTAGAAGAAGATATGAAAGTTATTAATGTAAACCTAAACACAAACGTTCCGTTCAGAAAACATTCGCTGAATTCTGATAAGAAAATTAGGCGTTCTATGTCGCGATCTATGGTGGACATGGAAAGCAGCAGCAAAGATGACGGAAATCGGGTACAGAGGATGAGTTCACAATCAGAAAACCATACAAATCGAAAGAAATGTGAATGTTGTAACAGATCATTGTGTCCCAGTCCGAGATCGTCAGATTCAGGAGTAGTTGGCAGTTGTACCCTAACTTCACCAGATATACATGACTACTCCAGCTCTGGTAACACCGGTAATGATTCAGATCACAACGAAAAGTTAGCAGATCGAAACAAAACTATGAGTAGCTCTCAAGACACACTTGACTCAAGAATTCTTCGAAGAAAATTAACGTTATCGGAGATCGAAGCAGCTAATTTCGAAGACCAATGTCGTTGTACGTCACCGTTTGGCTCCACGGCCAGAACATCTTGTGTGACCAGTGTTACTTCGGAAAATAGTTTAGATGTAACTGATTCGTCTACTACCCATCTAAAGTCAACATTCGCTGCATCCCCACCCGTACCAACGTCGCAAATTAAAAGAACATCAATAAGGAGGAACATCGAACGATACGTTCCGGAAATTAAGTTGAAACCGGAACCACCGCCTAGGGTGTACCGAAAACCGAGCACACATTTGGAAATTCCTAAGAACGTTCGTCAACCTCAACCCTGTCAATGGGGCACTTTAAATATTACTGAGCGCTCTAAGCCAAGTCTTCACTACCACATGCGGATTTATAAAGACACTTCAGAAAACGGTACTGAAAGACAGTCTCGAGTCAACACTCCGCGAAACTGCGACATATTTAGCAACGACAACAAACAGAGCATCGACTCTAGTCTCGAACAAACGCGAAAAACAAGATCTCGCAGCGAAGATTTATCTAAAATGCAGAAGGGTCTAGCAGATGGGCAGAGTGGTTTCGTGGTGTACCGTTCAGATTTGTACGCTCACTGGTGGATGAAGGCAAAATTACCAATAACCGTGGTCACCGACTCAGGCAAGGATTATTCTTTTGTAAAGAGATACTGTTTGTGTATCACTGGTTTGAAGATAATATTGCCTTGAAGTTTGTAACCATTAGATTAATGCTGTTATTAGAGTTACCCCATCGACGAAGTGCTTTACTTGATCATCCTTGCCTGTGTTTATTCATCTTACTAACTGAAAAATATCACTGCAAGTAGATATCATAAAGTTAATTGTACTAACATAAAAACCAACACGTGATGCATGGAAAGGCTTGAATACCTGTTCTTCCCATGAATTCGGAAAAATATCTGGAAATACGAATGAAACAAGTTGACATTTTATTTTAGCGAGACGCTACTTTCTTCTAAATTCATATGAGGTTTAAAAAATCTGGACAGTAAACACAGACGTGACCTATGTCGTAACCTCAGAAGCGTTTTGTGACTGAAATGTACAAAGTTTTTACTATTAATAATAAAGATACTTGTGATAATAATCGACCTGTATGTTTCTTCTAATAAATAATCCGACGAAAAGTTTAATGTCTGTGTTTTTTTGCAGATGGCCATGAGCGAGAGTAATAACTCTGATTTATCTGCTGGTCTAACAAACCACAAACGATCACATTCATTCAACAATCATCAAAGCTACACACAACACTCGCAGCAATCGCAGAAAAATAAACAAAAAAATCAATCAGCACGTTGGCTGTTGAATTCTTTCGATTCCCTCGACCAGTCGCCCGCTAAATCGGATAAAGGATCTATTGCTAAGAAATTCTCATCCGTTGACTTTATTGACGCCGCTGATACAAGTTACAGCAATAAAGGTAGATATCATGTAAATATATAACATATTCTGCATTTTTGTTGTGACAATGAACAATTGTAGCATACGTATTTATTAGTTATTTAGTTTTATCAAAATTCGTATTCTTGTTCTTCATGAAAGAGCAACATGCACCTCGTTCTTACCGGGGTTAGGGATATCACATTGGACAATACGTAATCCTAAGTGTGCAACTCGTCGCGTAACACATAACCCCGTGCAGGGTTTTGATCTTAGTTAGATCTCCTACTCAAAAACAAAAGATAAATCACATGAAGTGTTTAATCGGTAATTCTATACATTAGTATTATATTTCGTTTTAGGTTGGAGTATAACTTGTTTGCGTCCCGCTCCCCCGCTCCGTCCGCAGTCGTTCACCGTGGGGTCGGACGAGAACATCGGGCCGACCCACCCGTACGCGCCGCACCAACGCAAGTCCAATTCATACGAAGAAGACGCTCTCATTCTCAAAGTTATCGAAGCATATTGTACTTCGGCACGGTGCAGAAACGCCGTTAGCTCCGGTGAGTCTTAAACCAGCTTTAATGTTAATTGAGGGATAAACTTATGCGCGTATATATTGGTATTCACATTTGTGCCGTCTTTACGCCTAGGTCTTACTCCCGCAAAGCTATTTAAAGTCACACGCTTTAGTAAAAAGAGTCATTAAGTCAAGTTAAATTATAAATGAAAAAAATATTGAATTTCTATAATTATTCTCAATGATATGAAGGTGCCTGGTCAATTTTTCTTTTATGCTTCTGAAAACAGTGAACTAACCGGATCGATTAATGATATTTTTTTTATTCGCATAGCTTTAGAATATCTTCGCGGGAATAAGACCTTTTAAACTCTCCACAATAAAACTTCTACACTACCACTACACTTTACTATTAACCAATGAAATCTATACATATAGATGCAACACTAAGTCCTATAAGTACGCAAAAGCAACGAACTGATTAGGCATGAGAATGTAGGTATCTACTAACACGATTGTGTTTATTACACAGTACCCAATATACCACTGGAGATATTCGAGTCGACAAGGAGGAGACATGCGAAGTCAAGAAACCGTATTATCAGTTGGTTCTTAGAATGAAAGATCTGCATTTTACATCTCAAACCAAATTTGTTGCTAGTCATAAACGTAGCGCTTGATGTAATATTATACAAGTACGCTCCCCTAACGAGCACTCAAATACTCATCATAATACTCAAATATACTCGCATATTATATGTTACGGGCACATGTCTCAGCATGATATCGTAGCATGCTTTCAATATTACATTGTATGGTAATATGTAATCTAGCTAGCATTCTGCATTCTCTTACTATATAGATCTTGTACAAATATCTAGTCTCTCTACTATTTAGAATAAACCTATGTATTTACTATTATATTTAATGGATCTGGATACAAAGTAGCTAGTCGCAAATTATTTATATAATTAGTTAGTTTCGGTGACTGGGAGTACACACAGAGAAATACAGTAATGTTATTTGATTCCACTCAGATATGTTTCAACAACAAAATTACAGTGTGAGGTAAATATAGTTACGATAATTGTGTCAGATGTATATCGTTACTAACAACTGTGCTAAATCGATTTCAAATATGCTTGATTAAAGAACGAAAAGCACTGGCTGGCCCGCGTCCCCTACAACACGACAACCACACTGACTCAGTAGTCCTGAATATTTCTATTTTGTTACATGCGGCTGCCTTATATCGCACCTGCAGTGGATTGCGGCCACTTATCTCTCGGTAAAGTACAGTATCACGCACCCGCCACTAACATAGCCCACTATAACTACACTAAACTGTCGGGAGCGCAACGGAGCGACACGCCCGACCTAGCGGGGTGCGCCAAGCCCTCCAAAGTGAGACGCAACAAGAGCTCGTCCGCGGCCGACTCCTACCTGTACCGCGGACCCGACGCCAGGAGGCTGTTGTCGGACCGCGACTTCAACCGCTCCAACCCGAACCTGGGCGCGGTGCGGGGCGCGGGGCGGGGCGAGGCGCGGGGTGAGGCGCGGGGCGAGGGGCGCGGCGTGGTGTCGCACCCGAGGCTGGTGGCGGGCGCGCCTCGCTCGTCGACGTGGTGTTGCGGCACGTTCGTGAAGCAGCTGACCAAGTCGCACCACTTCGATTGACACACGTAGCGCGTCACGTGTCGCTCGCTCGCACGTGACCCCCTGTCCGCCGTTTGTGTTTCTTGTCTGGTCGACTGGGATTGTATCGTCGCTTCTTTACCATTACTTGTTTGTTGATAACATTAACGGAGAGCGGTGTGTCATCTCACATTTATTTGTTTTCATCTTACTAATCTATCCTAGTTCGTGATTGAATCTAACCTATTTTTACTATTATGGTTTTTCCTACTAGTAGTTTGTAAGTATTGTGTGAAAGTAGCCTATATTTTTGAACTAGTTTAACCAAATGAAATGTGAGTGCTTTCCAAATAAAGCTTATTACATAATAATAATATAATATTATACAGTTCAGTGTTATCTATGTTAACATAGATTTATAATAGATTATATTTTGCATGTCTACAGCAGTATTACCTACTTAGTAATTTATTAGAATAATTTAACTGCTTGTATGATAATAGAAGCATTGATACTATATATTTTTGTACAAAATGTCAAGATTTTCCTACAGGATATTTGACAAAATGCAGAGTTATTGTTTCTTTTTTCTAATAAACATAACTTTTAGATAATTAAAAAGAAATGTTGATTTGATGTTGCTTGCAAAACGTAGGTTTTTGAAACTTTTGCCTATCAGGCAAAATATTATATGTGTTAAAATGTTATCGCAGTCATAGCATACATACAGTCGTGGTCAACTAATTAGGGACACCATATCACTAAAATAAAACATCGTCTCTCGAGTCCGGAAGAAATAAAAATCAAAAGGCTCTGAAGCTGGTTTCAATTAATAACAAGTAATTTAGCTAGTATTCTAAATATTTAACGACCAACAAAAGATAATAGCTAATTGCGATCGATAGTTTTTACATAAATAAATCATTGCCACTTACACATAATTGATTTATGCATGGACAACTAATTAGGGACACTTTAAATCTTAACTGTAAATTTAAATAACTTGTAATTATTGAAGTGTTAATTACATAAAAAAGTTTTCTTAAATATAAATAGAATAGAAAAAAATCATTTAACGTATTTTTAATAGTCTGTATGATTGCCTTTGTTGGTTATATATTGGCATCGGCGCGGCATCGATGCAATCAAATTATTACAGGTATCTAAAGAAATATACACAATAAACACCTTGAAATATCTCGTAAAGCTGATTTTTTGTGCCTGTACGTTGAGCTGCAACTGTTTTCTTTGCTTCATACCATAAGTGCTCTATCGGGTTTAGGTCTGGGCTGTTTGCGGGCCAGTCGAGCACCGTCACTGACTGTTGCGCTAGGAACGATTTAACAGAATGCGCTGTATGTTTTGGGTCGTTATCGTGTTGAAACATCCAGGATACAGGTAAGAGTTCTTCAGCATACGGTAGCATCGTTTCCACCAATATTTCTTTGTATTGGAATTGGTCAAGTTTACCTTCAATTCTTTTTATAGGTCCTACTCCATGTCCAGAAAAACAGCCCCAGATTTGAATATTGCCGCCTCCATGTTTCACCTGCTTCTTCGTGTATTTTGGATTCATTTCGGACTTTATAGGTCGTGGCACGTATTGTCTGCCATCGGATGAAATTAGATTAATCTTGGTCTCGTCAGAAAACAGCACTTTCCTCCATTGAGCAACAGTCCAATGTCCATACTTTCTTGCAAATGCCAACCTTGCTTGTTTGTATTCTTTCTTCAGTAATGGAACTTTTCGAGCAACTCTTCCTACAAGCTTTGCTTCTACCAGTCGCCTTCTGACGGTCCTTGCTGATACTCCAGCAGTCGGTTCTGGTCCAAAAACCTCACTTTTTATCAAAACGGAACCCTTAAAGGGGTCTCTTTTCGCGAGAGTGACCATTCTGCGATCGTCTTGTGCGGTTGTTTTTCTTGGTCTTTTCCTTCTAGGCACCGTTTCTGTTGTTTCATGAATTTTGAAATAAGCCACTGCATTGTAAATCATGTTTTTGGAACATTTCAGATGATCTGCAATTTTTCGGTATGACCATCCACGCTGATAAAGATTTATTATAACTTTTCGCATTGTTGCATCACAGCTTTTCTTTCGACCCATTTTTTTAAATTATTTGATATGTTTATAACTCGCACGGTAAGAATATTGCTTTTCAAATTGGCGCCAAAATTAAAAAAAAGAATAGAATAAAAAATATTTCTTTTTATATTTTTGAATTCAGAGTAAAAGCTGAAGTGTCCCTAATTAGTTGGCCAGTTCATCCGTGTCATAACTATTGATTAATGCGATTTGATTAAGATTTTTTATAAGGTTGATTGTTTTTTTTTGTTTTTATTGTATTATGTTAACTAGAGTACTTAATAGTGGTTAAGTTTATAAAGTAACATTCAGCAATCTGGAATGAAGCTCACAATAATAGGGTATGAACTTTCCATATGGCCAAGTTTTAGATCTGTCCCTAATTAGTTGACCACGACTGTATATGACTAACATAATTAAGTTATAATATGTTTAAATGGTTTTATCAACGAACATTTTGTTTAAGATAGCAATTTGTATACAAGTAGGTACAGCGAAAATGCAACTTAAATAACGTATAAAAAAAATCATCGTCGTCATGTCGGTTTCGTTTGGTAACTGGGGTATGCAATTATGCAGGTTTGTGTTCAAAGGTGTTTATTTTGATTTAGTATTAATTAATGTACAATGCAGCTGAGACAGGTAGCTAAATAACATTATTCGCTGCTACGAACTACATTAATAATTTTACATAAAGTTTTAAGTGAAGTATTTTTTTAACAATTGACCTTTAATATCTGGAAGAATCATCAATCCGAATCAAAGCAATATCAATTAGGAATCACGATTTTAAATTAGCAAGAAAAATACAAAATGGAATTTTGAAACCCCTCCTCTAGCGTGAGTACAGGAAATAATGATTTAAATCCAAGAAAAGTAATGCACTTAAAAACGTGACTAAAATCATATTTTTTTTCAAAATCTATACTAATATTATAAAGCTGAAGAGTTTGTTTGTTTGTTTGTTTGAACGCGCTAATCTCAGGATCTACTGGTCCGATTTCAAAAATTCTTTCACTGTTGGAAAGTCCATTTATCGAGGAAGGTTATAGGCTATATTTTATTTTGAAAAAAAATATGGATCCGTATGAAAAACCTATTTATGCGTACGCTGCAAAAACTATTGACAATAGAACAAAATTATGTATTGCGGGTTTTTAGGTCATAGGAAGACCTAAAAAAAAGTCCGCGATAGCATATATCTAACTATCATAGTTTAGTCACAATAACCGCGTTTATGTTCACGAAAAAATAATAATCGTACGAAGATTGAAATTACCTTAAAATAGTATCGTTATACTAATCCTTATCCAAATTAAGTATTATATCAAGATTATTAATATAGAAGTAAATTACTTTTTGATTTATTTCAATCGAAGTTGAGAAGTTATGAAACGCAAACAAATATACCCAACGCAAACCGCGCAAACAACAACATTGCGAGTACTGTTTGAACCCCTTTGTGACGCAGACGAAGTTGCGGGGATCATCTAGTTTTATCTAAAAGGTCTTTCTACCGTCTGCTCACCTTGTTTTAATTTAATTTAGATCTGATTAGTAATCCGTGAGATATTTCTGAAAAGTCAGTCGTCAATATTTTTTTGTTAATTAAATATTACTCTTGATCAAATTTTTAGTCATTACTAAAACTTGAATTTCGTGCTTTTCCTTTAATTTAATTTATCATGTTTCTTGGTTGGTATAATCCTTAAAAGTCACTGTATCGATTGATGCAATAAAAATACAGAGGGTGATTTTTTTTTTAAATTATCAGGTTCGATTTCCGGGTGCACCGAAAATTGAAAAAAAAACAATGTATGCAGTTGTGTTTCTTTTGAAAAATTAAGGAATTTTTTCTTATACCAAAATTCACTAAAATCATTATTTCAAGTAGGTCGACTTTTCCTGGAAGGAGGCATTTCAAAATTCCGCCCATTGTATAGGTATGTAGCAGAAGGGGATATACGCTTAAGCCAAACTCCTTTGCAATTATGATTGTAATTAGATATTGCTACTTGATACTTGATGAACTCACTAATGAGATACAATTAAAATCTACGTGAAAACCAAAACTTCTGTCAAGGAAAACAAAGTACAGTTTAATATCAAAATACACCCTTAAAATTTGTTTTAAAAGTGAACCAAAATTTTCTAAAGCAAATTAACATAAAAATTCTAAGTCATTTTTATTTGATAAAACCGTGTTTTGAATTTATTTGTAGACTAGTTAATCCCAATTATTCCCAAAGCGTCTGGAGGCACTGTATTCTTCCTTTTCTCGTCACGTCACGGCACGACTTCTAACTGCAAATACATTATGGTTTCGTACCTAATAAATATTTACTTAGTTTTTACATTTTCTGTTCTATTGTACTTCAGCCATTAAAACTGATTTCTAATTACCTAATTTGTACTCATCAAAGGATACCATCATATAATACTATACTACTATATGATTCAACCGTTGACAAAAAAAGCAATTTGAATATTAATCAATTGATACACAACATCCCTCGTAAATTAAACTGCAATTTGACTTTGTGCACAGCAACAAGAAATGCAATTGGACTATGTGCATCATTACGAGCATGCAAATCACGTAAAATTGGCAAGACTAATAGAGACAAATGAAGCAAAGTTATTAGATCGTACGGCGCGTAATCACAGCGGGCAGCGCGTCCGCCGTGTGCCGCTCATTTAATATTGAACTCTAGAGCGCATTCGCTGCATGCACTTCAAATTAAATGTGATTAAATTTGGCAATACTATCTCATTTCATAATAATAATATGATTTCAAGAATTAAATTAGTACGAAGTGTCACAGATCGTTTTCAGAGCCCAAAGCCCGATGACGTTACAAAGTCATCGCTCACCCGAGGAGATGACATTGAAGTCTCCAACGTAATTAATACGATTTTAACCGTTGAACTTTAAAATAATACTTTAATAATGAGATTAACAGTTAACATCAGGTGCCGGCAATATTAATATTATAATTAATAATACCCGTTCTTATGTTTAGTGATAAATTAATAAACGTGTTGTTTATTTTTCGGTTCACGGGCAATATCGTCACCCTTTCCCCCAAGGTTAGCTTTATGACGTCGTAATCGTATCGATAAATCTAACGTTAACACGAGCCCGCTAATAACACAGATTTTTACCTCAATAAATTGAGTGGGCTGGCAAGCGAAATAATCATTGAAACAGATTCAGTAATGCGCCAAACCCCGAAACCATTAGGGTTCGGAGGGAGGTTAAAAATTGTACAGCGCATGCTGGCGCTGATTAATTGAAACGAAAATCAAAATTCCTCCTACAGGCTGCGGGGAAAGTAACGACATTTAATATCACGAAGCAAAATTCGCAATCGTGTTTTCCTGCTTCGAATAAAATCGTTTCTAACAAAATCTTCAAAATACGCTTAAATGGATGCTGTTTGCCAATTTCCTTTGTAGCCATTGTTACAAAAATGTATTCATAGATGATGTAAGGAGACATATTATGTGACATGATGTTTCCCCGGGCCCGCGAGATCATTGACATGATGCAGATATCGATTAGTGGTCGGGAGCGCATGTCGCAACAGACTCGCAGTTTATTTCTTGTCTTAGTTTCAAAGAACAGCTTACGCTTCTATTCAAAATAATGGTTACACCATTGCTTGTACTAAATTTGGAAAGGTTTATCTGCATGAACGCACAGAAAGTATTCAAATATGAAACTTTTCTACTTAACGCTCTATAATACGTGTCAGATTATCTACTAATTACTGATTAGATGTTCGTAAGAGTTAAAAGTTTTGTTTGTTGTAACTACGTATTCTTACGAAAAAATCCGAACCTGTATTCTATGTAAGTAGTATATAAGCTTTGGAATACCTGAACCGTTGATGTGTATCTTTCGAAATGTATGCTTATTTATAATTTAGTCGAAATTTAAACAATTAAAAGTCTAAAATATGCTTTGGTCCTATTTAACTTTTTAAATGATCTAATAATAATACGTTCTACATTATATTTGTTTATGATACAAAAATAGTGCATAGACCTGTCCAGAAAACAATTTTATTATTATATACTTATCTTATTGTAATTTTATACTACTAGCCGTGTGTAAACATTTTGTATTTATTTTTATATTATATTATTACATATTTTAAGATGTAAATGCTATTTATATTTTTGAATAAATGTATTTCAATTATTTCTCACGATCACACTTTATTTGTGCGCTTATTTATTTTAGAACATAATAAATGGGATAAAACGATAATTGTCTTTGCAACTGTATGATACTGGCATGATTATGAAATAATTCTAATGAATATTATATATTATAGATAATAATGATAAAATTCAAGGTGGGTATGTCATAAAATATTCCCAAATTGTCTATAGTTGGTCGTTTTTATGGCTCGATAATTTCCTTTTGCAGAATGTGATGACGAAATGTTATCGGTTGAGGCGTTGGTGAGGTCACCGTCATTACCGATACAGAGTTCGAACCAGACTCACCCGAGTTTGTGGACGGCTGTTGTAAGATTACAGCACGACGTGAAGACCTTGAAGATGGAAGTTAAGAACCTTCATTTGCAGCTGAACGAAGAAAAACACGAGCGCACTCTTGCCATTGCCGCGTTGCAGTCTAAAAATATATTGTTAGATGCTAAAGAGAGTAAATGTTAATAATTGAATGAGCCAATAAAATATTATTTATAAGATACTTGTTTCTTTTATAAAACTAAACCATATGATATAATAAATACCTACTACATTTTTAAGAAAGTTTGTAACAACTTATTACCTATTATTTTCAAATAGCAGCATTTTAGAGCACAATATGTTCTTTCAAGAGAAGTTTTTTCTGACTGAATAAAGAAAACATTTTCTGACATATTTTAAAGCTTATCGATTTAGTGTACAAAATCAGTCTCCACTGTAATGCATTGTTTCTAAAAGCGTTGGTGACAAGCATATCGGTTCAATGGTTGCTTATTCAGTCGGAGTCCCGCAGTTAACGTAGGTGAGCCGGACTCACACCACCACGGACTCACAACAATGTTGAAAACACCCACGTTGTACAGGGATTAGTGCATGGTTCACTGCATACTAATATTAGAATATTATTATGTAAGCTAATGTCACTATCAAATGGCACTACCTGCCCACGGTTGGTAAGTAACGAGTAGCGACCCCGCGTCGAAAACCAGTTGTAAATAGATGTATGATTACTGAAATAATGATACAGGTTGTATTTTGAACTCACCCTTAACTATTTTAGTCATGTCACTTGGAATAAACTACCTTAGTAGGCGATAACTTCATGTTTTCATAGGCCCGGAGCCCGTATTTGCCTTTAACCATTAAGCAATGCAATGCAAATATCTGTTACATGAAACGATCTAAAGTAGAAACTATGAAAGTCCTTAGGCTCAATGCCTACAATGTCCTGTATCCGTCTTGTGTTCAATATTTCCAAAGATTACTGTCTAGAACCTCACATTATCTACCACTTTATAATATTAATACTATTTTTATGTATAATATATTTTTCTAGTCAAATGCAAAACACTAGGTTTGCGTTCGATATAAATTTTAGCGATCAGGTGCTTTAATTCCATTTTGCTTTACCTACCTATCTGAAGGTTCTAACCTACCCGCATAGGTATAAAAATATCTAAAATTTAAACGGAATTAATTTATTTTGTTGGTTAAACACAAAAGTAACAAAAGAATGTTCAATATAAAATTTAAAACAAAATTCTCGTATTACTTAAGGCATCAATAAGGAAAAACCTTCAATATTCACCTCATGAAGATTGATCTGTACTTATTAAAGTAGGTTAAATTGATTACCTACCCAAAAAAATATGGGAAAGTTGCAAAGACATTGTTTTACCAACAATAAATAAATCTATTTTTAGATAAGTGAAGCAGTTAGTAAATAATTCAAAGCTTCTGTTTCCAAAGTAAGTTGGGTTTTCTTGGTTGCTAGATAGACTAGCTGAGAAACTTTGTGCGTCATTTTTTTTTTGAGTCTAGTAGCTAAATCGTCTAGATCCTACTTTACTGTTACTCAGCCTATAATAATATATACAGTTTTTTCTTATTTTAGAATTACGTACCTACTACTACTACCTACTCTTACGATATGCGATCTTAAAAGTATTCGGATTGTTAGACTTATCAAATAATTGTGTTAAATGTGACTGTTACCACATACATAGTAGGGATGTTGCGAATGTCGATTTTTGGAATATTCAATTTTGACATTGCGAATGTTGACCTTTTCCCCAAAAACCTGAAGGTTTTTTATTGACAAGTCAGCAATAACTCTCTAGAGACCTAAATAGGTACCTTTATTTTACTTTTATACTAAATCTACTAAGAGGTGAGGGGCTAATTTCCTCTCCCGCACCTAATTACTGGAACCCCCCCGCAAATTATCTTGAGAACGAAAGGCCGTAGAACCATCGAGTTTGGGCTCATTTTAAAGGGCAAATTGAGGCCTTTATTCTAGCTCCATTAGATTCCCTCTACATCTACATAACATCCACGCAAGTTTTGTTAAAACATTCGCATGAATATTTGCGAATGCGAATATTCCTTACATCCCTAATACATAGTGCTTACTAAATTTAAAGTTATTCGAGAAATAATTGTTAAAGTATCCCAAACTTACAACGATTTTCCAACACCAAAGTACCTAAAGCATGCCTAAGATACATAAAACATTTAAAATGTTTTGGAGTATAAAGCGAAGGCACTTATTCGTTCAGTCACTTCTGAACCGAGTCCGTGAACGATATATCGATGCTATAAGTCATTTAATTACTTTCGTGAATTCTTTATGACCACGAAACATGGTTGGTTATTATGATTGTTGCATCTGTATTTTCAGTGCAGAAAATTAATATTTTTTACTTATACTATTACTAACAGAAAGCTGAGTAGCTATAGTTTGGGGCAAGAATAAACGCACTTCGATTTTTAAAAAGAGAGCAATGCATAGCTTCATATTTATAGAGCGCTTTCTTTGTCGCACACAGCTTTGTGGCATTCATTGTCAGTTCTAATTCAATTTAACATAATATAATGGTCTGAGATCCGGCTGCGAAATTCGTTCATTCATAATGTAGATTGATAAGATTTAATTTTTAAGTATTTTCACAGCTAGGAGAAGTCAATTTTCATCGGGTGCCAATTAGAAAATGCCCGCCAGTATTATTAATTAAATTATTATTAATTTACTTTAGGGAAGGCATTTCGTTTACATCGTATGGAAATAAAACCAACACCACTTCACAATAGTGTATTCAAGGGATCTGGAAAGTTATGGTTGCTGCTGATCGCTTAGCCGCAACTTCCAAGTAGCCAGGTGTAAACAGGTATATTTTTGTTCAATCTTTTCGTTTATAATGTACACTCATTTTATTTATACCAAATTAAAGCTAATTTTTTTTTCTTTTCAACCATATAAAGTTGCCTTTTCAAAAAAGCCCGCAAATCACAGTTTCCTACCCTAAAAGATGCTAGGTATTAAACATAAAGTGACAGAGAGCGAGCGTACGACGCTACTTGTTAGACAAGGATGCGAAATGCGAGCCGGATGTGTTTTTTTGAGATATTGCGCATGCTCCAATAAATAGGGTTCTCAGTCAAGCAGCTGGGCCGAGATTTGTTTACTGTGAATTGGATAGTTTCCACTAAGAATAAATCGGGTGGATTAGGGTTTCTAACTATTGATTAAGATATACAGATTTCAAAAAGTATAACAGTTTATCATAATAAGTAAAGATTATTCATATTTTTAGAAAATAAAATCTAAAAAATGGTCACTGAGTCACGTGACAGTAAACACGTATCAGAAACTTTTACGATCCAATGCAACTGTTGAAGAAATAAGAGCAATGGCTGAAAAATTGAATGATTCAAAGTTGCTGGTAAAGTTGAACAGCAATCAAACGGTTGCTTATCATTCGAATTGTTTATCTTCATATCAAATATCAATCAAGCGACAAGTTTGTTATCTACTTTCAGTAATAACTCCTTAAAAGTTTAATTTCTTGCAAAATATATATTTACGTATTTTATTATTATCATTGATTGAATATTTAATATTGTATATAAATTAAATATTATTTTGTTTAATATCGATGCTTAATCCGTTGCAATTTTGGAGCATTTGAGTTCAGTCAATTGTATTATGATTTAGATCGTGGTTGAGAACCCTATTTATTGGAGCATGCGCAATAGCTCAAAAAACCACATCCGGCTCGCATTTCGCATCCTTGTCTAACAAGTAGCGTCGTACGCTCGCTCTCTGTCACTTTATATTTAATACCTAGCATCTTTTAGGGTAGGAAACTGTGATTTGCGGGCTTTTTTGAAAAGGCAACTTTATATGGTTGAAAAGAAAAAAAAATTAGCTTTAATTTGGTATAAATAAAATGAGTGTACATTATAAACGAAAAGATTGAACAAAAATATACCTGTTTACACCTGGCTACTTGGAAGTTGCGGCTAAGCGATCAGCAGCAACCATAACTTTCCAGATCCCTTGAATACACTATTGTGAAGTGGTGTAGGTTTTATTTCCATACGATGTAAACGAAATGCCTTCCCTAAAGTAAATTAATAATAATTTAATTAATAATACTGGCGGGCATTTTTTAATTGGCAACCGATGAAAATTGACTTCTCCTAGCTGTGAAAATACTTAAAAATTAAATCTTATCAATCTACATTATGAATGAACGAATTTCGCAGCCGGATCTCAGACAATAATATAAAGTTGTTAAAACACTAAATATATTTGCATAATTTCCTAAAAGTCGAAGTGCATTAAAATTTATTCTCGCCTCAAACTATACCTACCTAGTAATAGAATACTTATGAAATTTTTCATGTCATAAAATGTGTGACCTTGAACTAAATATGAAATTGGAGGTTCTAGACATGTCAGTTAGGCATGAAGGTGCTGGAGTGACGGCTACGTAAGACGACCATATTACCTACATGGTGGATAATAAGGGACGTCGGTTTGAGGGAGGGCACATCTATGTACGACGGTGGACGTCTTGTGGTTAAAAACGATTTTGATCATGATGAAGACCTGTGAAAGAAAAGGTGTAGTAAAAATGTGGAAAACGTAAACAGTCTCTCTATCAATGTAGGTATTGGAACCAACACCTATCATCTAATGAAGTTTTATAACTGAAACGATCAAAAAAAGCGTAATCCAAACAAACTTTTCAGTTTATAAGAAATTCACTCAAAATCATTTAGGTTTTCGGTAACGTTAGGCCTTAATTGTTTCTGAGACGATCGCAAAATTTTCTATTGCAAAAAATTTTGGGGTTGATGCTTCCCGCCTCCGTAGGTTTAACCCGCGATTCCCTACAGGTGACCCCTGGGTGGTGCAAAACGGGAGCCAAAAACTAATCGGTGGTAGGACTATGTCCGACTGGCTGGCGACCACCCTCCAATTTGAGTCCGCCGCCATAACAGCTTAGTGCTGTGTTCCGGCGTGTAGATTGGAGAGCCAGTTACTATCCCTATTCCTCCCCTTCCTTTCCTAAGGCTGTTGCGAGATTCCGATGGTATTGGGACCTTCGTGGTAGCGGAGTTGAGGTCGGTGTCTGAGGCATTGGGGGCTGTCATGGGGTACAGGGAGACCTGGTGAAACGGTGTCCGCCGCCGCCCGCTGGTCAGTAGGGGACCCGAACCCGGGTGACACTGCTAAACTCCGCCCCGGGAGGCTGTCCCACCAACCGGCGTAAAATCCTGTCGTGTGGCCGTCGTGCCGGAGTCGGAGACCGGAGTGGGACCCGGCGGTCGCACGCAGGGAGGACCAGGGGCCCTTCCGTGTTCTGTGCCAGCTCCTTCTGTCTCTTGCATTGTTCACCATGGACTCACACGCACCGCACCTTTGTCACAGTATCGTCGGGATCTCGCAATACGCATCCCTCCTAGCCCATCAATACCCAACCCTAATTGAATTTATATATATGATGAAAAATAAAAGGAAAAAGGTTACTCAGGCGGAAAGTCCCACTTTCCATGTGGATTTCTGCAATGTCAGGGGTCTCCACAGCAATCTTAACGCCGTCCACCACCACCTTGAGACGGCGCGGCCTGCCCTTTTCTTCCTGACCGAGACGCAGATATCTCCCCCTATGGATAACTCTTACCTCGCATACCCCGGTTACGTGTTAGAACACATGTTTGTGCGGAAAGCCGGGGTATGTGTATTTATCCGGGATGATATCTGTTGTCGTCGTCTCCGTGGCCTCGAAAATCGGGACTTGTCCGTATTATGGCTACGCATTGACCACGGCGGTTGTACACGGGTCTTTGCGTGCCTGTACAGGTCCCATAGCAGTGATGCAGGGTCAGCTCTATTCGAGCATGTACAAGAGGGGACTGGACGCGTGCTTGAGCAGTACCCGGCAGCGGAGATGGTGGTCCTTGGAGATTTCAACGCTCATCATGTAGAGTGGTTGGGATCCAGGACCACCGATCTCCCCGGCCGGGCTGCCCACGATTTCGCCTTGGCTTACGGTTTCTCGCAACTGGTTACACAGCCCACCCGTGTTCCAGATATCGAGGGACATGAGCCCTCTCTGTTGGACCTTCTGCTGACCACAAACCCAGTCGGATGTAGTGTGGTGGTCGATGCTCCCTTGGGATCATCTGACCACTGTCTTGTCCGCGCTGTCTTGCCACTCCCACGCCCCGGTCGTCGGCCGACGACTGGCTCTCGTAGGGTTTGGCGGTACGGGTCAGCAGATTGGGATGGAATGCGTGAATTCTTCGCTTCCTACCCTTGGGGGCAGCTCTGCTTCTCTTCCAACAATCCTGATGTCTGTGCGGACCGACTTAAAGACGTGGTCCTACAAGGAATGGAGTTGTTTATTCCTTCCTCTGTAGTGCCCGTCGGGGGTCGCAGTGAACCCTGGTACAATCGTAACAGCAGGGACGCTGCACACCTCAAGCGGTCCGCATACAAGGCGTGGAATGATGCCAGGAGACGTCAGGATCCTAACACCTGTGAGGAGAAGCGGAAATTCAACGCTGCCTCTAGGTCCTACAAGAGGGCTTTGGCGAAGGCGAAGTCGGAGCACGTTGCTAGGGTTGGTGACCGTCTGTGTGGCTATCCATCAGGAAGTCGCGCCTTCTGGTCACTGGCTAAGTCGGCAGAAGGCAACTTCTGCCGATCCAGTCTTCCCCCACTGCGCAAGCCCGATGATAGTCTGGCCCACAGTGCGAAGGAAAAGGCCGATCTCCTGGTCAAACTCTTCGCCTCAAACTCGACTTTGGATGACGGTGGAGCCACACCACCTACCATCCCACGGTGTGACAGTACCATGCCTGAGGTCCGCATCACCCAGCGTGCGGTCAGGCGTGAACTAAAATCACTCGATGTCCATAAGTCGAGCGGGCCGGACTGCATCCCCGCAGTGGTATTGAAAACATGTGCCCCTGAACTGACACCTGCACTTACGCGTTTATATCGTCTTTCGTACGACGCCAATAGGGTCCCGTCTTCTTGGAAGATAGCCCACGTTCACCCTATCCCCAAGAAGGGTGACCGGTCAGATCCGTCGAATTACAGGCCTATATCTGTAACATCCTTGCTCTCCAAGGTCATGGAACGAGTTATAAACATCCAGCTCCTCGGCTACCTGGAGGATCGCCAGTTGATCAGCGATCGACAGTATGGTTTTCGTCACGGCCGGTCGGCTGGCGATCTCCTGGCGTATCTCACTCACCGTTGGGCTGAGACCTTGGAGAGCGGGGGAGAGGCTCTTGCCGTGAGCCTTGATATTGCAAAGGCGTTCGACAGGGTCTGGCATAGGGCACTTCTCTCGAAGTTACCATTTTACGGGATCCCCGAGAGGCTCTGCAAGTGGATCGCGAGCTTTCTGGATGGTCGGAGCATCAAAGTCGCTGTCGACGGCTATAGCTCTGAAACCATGACCATTAATGCAGGCGTTCCACAAGGCTCGGTGCTCTCCCCTACGCTTTTCATCCTGCATATCAATGACATGTTATCCATTAATGGCATGCATTGCTATGCGGATGATAGTACGGGTGATGCGCGGTATACCGGTCATCAGAGTCTCTCTCGGAATTTGGTTCAGGAAAGACGATCTGAGCTTGTGTCTGAAGTCGAGAACTCTCTAGGGCAAGTCTCCAAATGGGGCGAACTGAATCTGGTTCAGTTCAACCCATCGAAGACGCAAGCTTGCGCGCTCACTGCAAAGAGGGACGCATTTGTCATAGCGCCCCAATTCCAGGGGGTATCTCTGTCGATCTCCGGGAGCATTGGGATTCTTGGGGTTGACGTTTCGAGCACCGTCCAGTTTCGGAGTCATCTGGAGGGTAAAGCTAAATTAGCTTCTAGAATGCTGGGAGTTCTTAACAGAGCGAAGCGGTACTTCACACCGGCGCAGAGGCTACTGCTGTATAAAGCTCAAGTCCGGCCTCATGTGGAGTATTGCTCTCATCTCTGGGCGGGCGCTCCCAATTACCAGCTACTTCCATTTGACTCCCTCCAGAGGAGGGCTGTTCGGATCGTTGAGGAACCCAAGCTCACGGATCGACTGGAGCCTCTGAGTGTGCGGAGAGATTTCAGCTCTCTGTGCATTCTGTACCGCTTGGTCCATGGGGAATGCTCCGAGGAACTCTTTGAGATGATCCCTTCATCTCCCTTTTACCATCGTACCACACGCCGCAGGGGCAAAGTTCACCACCTTTTCTTGGAACCGCTGCGATCTTCTACGGTTCGCTTCAGAAGATCATTTTTGCCCCGTACCATTCCGATTTGGAATGGACTCCCAACCGCGGTGTTCCCGGAGCGCTATGACATGTCCCTCTTTAAACGAGGTTTAAGAAAAGTCCTGTATCGGTAGGCGATAGATAACAGCCCTTCATTGCCCTGGCATTGCAGAGGTTCAAGAGCGACGGTGACCGCTTACCATCAGGTGGGCCGTAGGCTCGTTTATCTATCATGCAATAAAAAAAAAAAAAAAAAAAAAAAATACGAGAGTGATACTACCGATAAATTTATTTTACCTCTATCTCACGTTGAACGTAAACGCGGTTGGGAGATCACCTCGCTGACAATTTGTTAACCTTACATGCGACCCGTCGGCCTGGTCGGGCCAGTCGGGGCCCTTGTCAACTGCCGGATTAGGCAAAGAAACGAAGCCCAGTCTTTTATTTTATTGATTTTTTACTCTGTTGGTGAAAGATAAAACTAGTCGGTTTGGAATTATGACGATTAAGAATTCGCAATTGAAGGTCCTGCCTTCCTTATGATAATTAAAATTCAGCCTTTCACAGCACTCCGCTTTCAAAGGTACGGCGATAATAATTTATAATTAGACGCACAGCGTTCCCCATGGTTCGGCTTCCTACTTAATGTTGCAAAATCTTTTTATTATAAAACTCTACCAAGAAACATCAAAAAGAGGGATACCTACTTATAGTCTTGTTGTGTAGTATTTTTGCTGTAGGTACGTATGTGGTGTTCATGGAAAACATGACCAGGTAATGAAAAGTCAACCGGTAGTTACTCCTATACTTTATCAGGTCTATCAAAATTTTAATTAACTTTTAAATCGAAAATCGAAATTCTTGATATAAAATGTAACACAGTTGCCTTATAATATCCGAGTATGTTATATTCCAGAAATTCCAGATACAACACAACACCCATAACTATCATATTTTGTAACGGAGGTATCTTATGTCTTTCATTGTTCCCTTTCACTGTGCTGTTTACAGGAGAGGGATTATTTCCAACAAAGGAAACCGCGTTATATTAATATGTTATAAAGGAGGACCTTGATCCAGTGGCAGTGCTATCATTCAAACTCAAAAACCTGCCATCCCTTTCCTCAAACCTCTGACTCGAATGTAATAGGTTGGTACGTATGTAATATTAGGAATATAATTTTTGTCTTAAGAGCTAGCAAGCAAATTAAGCTAGTTTGTATGTATGGAGACAAGATTATCTGAAATGTGAAATAATAGAAAACTGTGATAAAAAAAAAAGAAAATTACTAGATTTCTTGCGTCTCCTATTTTCTAGTAAATGGATTTGAACTACAGGAATAAAAAAAATGCAATGTAATCATGAAATCATTTATTTATTCTTTGGTATTTTACGTCATGTCATTAAATATAATTTTGTGATCTTCACAAAGTTCTATTCTAATCAATATGCAATATCTTCGTAATCTAAAATGGCACGAGTCTAAAAAAGTCAGTTGAACTACATTCATGTTCAGGGTTGGACTAAAATTCAAAGTTTCATTTTACCTATGTTCGTATCAAACATGTAGAAGTAACAATAGGTAGGTATATAAAATATTTTTTATACATAAGAGAACGAGAATTTATATTTTTCTTAATTAGGTACACTATATTATATCATTAAAAGTAGATTAAAAATAAAATCCTCTAATGTTGAAAAACTCCATCATCCTGAAATTTATTTTTAACATATTAAAGCAAGCCCACTCACGTTCGAATAAGTATGTACCGTGAACCTAAGGCTTGACTAGCCTAACGTCCTTCACTCTTTTGGACAAACTCGCTAACTTAGACTGCAACATGGGCAATAACAACTATAACTTTAATGAAACTCAGGAAAAGTAGGTACCCAACCTATCATGTTAAAAATCCTTCGAAAATAATATGTGAAGTTCCCAATCCGCATTGAGCAAACATGGTTGACAATGCCTAACAGGAGGAGATTTAAGGTCATCAGTGGGCAGTAATGGGTTGTTACAGTATAGTATGTAGGTATTGTGAATCTACTTCGACTGCACACCTTCCAGCAGCTGAGTTATAAATATAACTGTAATTGGATACAAAAATGTGACTAAAGACTCGAAAATATTCACTCTCTATTACAAACAGATGCAAAACCCAATTTAATCCTCCTTATGTCCGGCATACGACTTAATAGTAATTCACATAATAATGTAATATTATTCGTTTTTTTTCCTTAAATCTTGGTCAACGATGTCTTTATTATCTTAAGCTTTATTGTTTTTTGTTAATGATTCGCCGTGTTATTGTATTTGGAGTTGAACCGGTATCTGTCCCTCCAGCGCAGAACCTGGTTCCTGATGCGAGAGACGTCGGCTGCGTACGTACGACAACAGCCGCCCACGTAGCGCACACCGAGGTTCAACCACTCTTGTATGTACACTTCCACCGGCTCGCACTTGTCGCGGTCTATCCACCTAATAACATTCACACGTTTTAGTACATGTAGGAAGGTCAGTAGCTCTAGTATGACTTTACAGGTTCGGAAAACATTGAGATATGTCGAGAGGATAGCCTTTAACGTCATTTAACACCAACCACTTTTTCGAAACGTTGCAAATCACCCACCACGAGAATAACGTCGAAGTTTGTAAATTCGTACCTAACCTTCTATTCTGTTAACTTCGCAAATGGCGTTGCTCATAAAATAATTAATGTTTGGTTTTAATCTCAGATGGGAAGCGAAGATTTGCAATAACATATCCATTTCGTCGTCCTTTACTTTACCAATCAATAACTAAAATATTTTTACTTAGCTAAAATACCTATAGTATATTAATGGAGGGAGCAAATCACAGTGTTTCTATGTATTTAATTCTATGTATTAATATAAATTTTGTAAGAAACAGGTCGGAAATCTAGGTAATCTATCTACAAAGGATTTATTTTTGGTACTTGCAATTTCATATCTAGTAAATATCTATACAATAACGATGACACTTCAATATTATTATGCTGATCAACATATTTGCAGTTTACCGACTTCACTTCTATACCATGCCAGAACTATTTATCTTTAATCTTAATTTAGGTATAACATTTCTGTATTTATGTTATTAAAACCTAATCTGATTAAATCTGATTTTAAACTTAAGCATTAAAGGTGAATACACTTACCCTATTTGTGGATTGTATTTTTCTCCGGAATTAGGGTAAACTATGAGCGGGATGGGGTCGTGTGGCCGGTCGTCGTTGAATCCCTTCATTAGGTTAGACACATAGGACGGGGCACAGCAGTTCACTCCGACAGCCACTAATTGATCCGGATTTAATTCCCAACATTTCTTAGCCACTTTTTGAAAACTTTCCCCGTGAGCGATGCTTTGATCATCCTGAAAAAAATACAAATCTATTGTATTGTAAATATATGCTGAGTGCGGCATACATTATGTAAATACACCTGTCTAGCTTATCACTGTCGTGGCTTTAGTGAATAAATTTCGAAATAACACTCGATTTAAATTTGTTTTTGTTCACAGAGTATGTTTTTGCAAGTTGCCGAACAAGCCTGAAAAGCATTCAAATGTGTACAAAATAAACAACGTTTTGACGTACCGGGTTGCTTATTTTGTATTCAAAAGCGATGCGGTCGGTCTTTGTAAATATCAACGTTCCATCGCATTTAAATGAAAAAAAAGCATATTTAACTTGTTTTTTTGCGTTGTTTCATGATTTAGGTAATTAACACTTCCACATCATTATAATTCATCTAATATATAAAATTGTCGTGTCACGGTGTTCGAACTTGAACTCCTCCGAAACGGCTCGACCGATTTTGATGAAATTTTTTGTGCTTATCCGGTACCTATGAGAATCGGCCAACATCTATTTTTCATCCCCTAAATGTTAGGGGTAGCCCACCCCTAATTTTGTTTTTTCGGCGCAGACGAAGTTGCGCGAGTCAGCTAGTAATATTATGAAATTTTCAAAATATTCCAACTGATAAATACAATCTAGTTTAAATTATCGACAAAATACTTAATCTTTGCCTAAATTATTTATTAATTATTCTAAATGATTGATTAACGAATTAAAACAAAAATACATTTTCATACAATATTTTAGATATCTACTAATTGTATCAAAATAAAAAATATACAAATAGATACATGGGTAGGTACTGCATACATAATTGAAGCTTAATTAAACCTTTCATGTAATTATCCCTTATTAATAAGGTTAAACAGAACTCCAGACACCGACGATAATAATTTAATTCGATGATCACCAGCGACTTGTCATAATGCGTTCGTTGTTTAGCATTTACTCTGAATGTGACTCAGAATATGCTCGTTAAAATTCTGTTAACCAAGTGTTAATCTACCCTTATAATTTAAATGCAATTAACTTTTTCCTTTTTTAATGTTTGGGACTATTACGAAAGAATATATAAAAATGTATTCCTGTAACATTATAACTTTCTGGAGTCTTATTAGAGAAAAGGACATTTAAATTAATACATTGAAATTATGATAAGTACCTACCTTCTATTCTGATCCGTTTCTTTTCATGTTTAGCAAAACAATATTGTATCTAAATAATATTTTTAACACAAAAACTACCAGTCAGATCTTTATCAAATGTATATTAGATAATGCTCAAAATGTCTGCTATCTAACAAAAAATCATCGAAATCGGTTCATATAAAAAGGAAATACACACAAAAACGCATTGCAAATCGTGAAATTTTGTTCGTTTAAAATACACATTTTTAAGCACATCCAAAAGTACTTGTTCGATCTTTAAAAAAAACGATGGGACCTAAGTTCTGCCATTACCTTTCATCCGAAACCAGCATCATTCAAATCGGTCCACCCAAACTAAAGTTATCGAGGAACAAACATTAAAAAAAAATATATACAGACGACTTGAGTACCTCCTCCTTTTTGGAAGTCGGTCAAAAACGTAATACGTAAAATAATAAGAGTAGGTATAGTGTAGGTACTAACCTTGCAACTGAATGAGAGCCAAGCTTTTATGCCAGGGAACTCCCTTAGAAGATCACACAACGTCTCTGCTTCCTCTTGGCAGGGAATCGTTTCCAAGGCGAGAAGATCTACACCTGCTTCTACGAGTGCTTGGATTCGAGGTCGATGCCATTCCCGCATAGTCTAAAAAAATAAAAAGCAGCTACATGAATATATTTCGACCCAGTTTTTGCAACAGCCAGACATCAAAATTATAATTCTATAAATGCTTGAGATAACGCCACTGTCAAACTTAAATGCTCGAAGAAGAAGCACATTTTCAATAAAATTCATTGAAAAAAACCCTAGGGAGTCATTTGCCTCAAAGTTGTAAATGACTGCGAATACATAATGTTCCACAATAAAAACTGCACGTAAATATTTCCAAGTTTGCTATTGTCTACGAAACTAATTCTGTTAAATTAACTATTTTTATAGTCCGATAAAAGCTTTCTTAGTTGTAAAAAAACAAATATCTACTGTCTAGTCGTCTAGAACAGTTTGTAATAAAACAACAAACTCAATTTAATAAACATTTCACATTCTGTTTAAAATGGTTGTTTCAGATATCCATTTGTTCTAGGGTTCGTTAATTAACTGTCCACCCAGCAGTTAAATGCTGTCAGCACAAAAAAAAAACATGAGAAATGGGGAGGGAGTGCTTCATACTGCCGATGTAAATTTTAATTTGCAGGCAACTTTACGGCCCTCTTTACGATTTGACCGACGCTTTGAATGGCTTTTATTTGTCTGTGCATTCATGACCCTTGAATCGCGGCTTTGTGCAAAATTAAATGGTACTTCATACACACTGGTGGTCCAAGAAAGTTGTAATAGATGACGTCTATTCAAGTCTATTGTCCTTAATATTGTAAAACAGGGCTGATGCAATTCTAAAGGTACAATAGCACAGTGCTACATACGTTTTTATCTGATATGAAGATCTTCTAAAACTATCAAATTATTATTCTATAGTAGGTAATAATAGTATTTGAATCATTGTCACTAATTTTATGAGACAGTATTTGCACCTGCTAATTGTGTAACAAACGATAAAGGAAATAAAATTCGAAGTAAGAAAAACGAAAAGTCCGAACTCTCTCGAGGAAACATTCTTTATTTAAAGAAACCTTTTAACTTTTTTCGTCTTGCAATCTAAAGTAATCGATACCGATAAATACTTAATTAAGTCAAAGAAGACTGAAATCTCGAGACAAACGAGACCTTAGTAAGGTTGTGTTACAGTATTAAATCATCTATAATGTTTTTGTTTTAAGTAAAATTTCACGGAGTTGAAAACCTGGTGGGCAGTTGCGATATTAATAATAGGACCCAGAAACTAAATTCATGCAATTTATTAAAACTCTTTAATCCTTTGTAAGTAGTTTTCTACTAGGTATTTGCCAGTACCTCAACTGACGTGGTATCCGCGTAGCTGCCGTCATATTCTGAACCGTCGTGTAGATGAGCACCGTATGGTCCAACTGATCCGACTACTAGCGGGATGTCCACTGAAACAAAATCAACGTTTTAATACATCATTCCATTTTCTTTGACCAGTAATTAAATTCGATTTTGAATTGACGTAGGTTCTACCACCGATAGGAAAACGTGAAGAATAATTAATAAGGATTGCTGTTAAGAAAGTTTGGATATCTTATTATCATGCAAATGAAAAGTTTATTACATAATATACTTCTAACAGAATATAAAAATTCAACACCGTACTTTTATTAACATCTGTCCTGTTTTTTTGTTGATTCGACTTATCACAATATACCTACCTACTTGTAATCTCTATTGTGGATGTACCGTTATCAGAACGTTAGATGAATTACAGAGGCTTTGTAAATTTTTACCACAATTAATATTTAAAATACCACAAGAATATTAAAAATGGCATCTTATCAGCACACAGGAAATTATCTCCATTAGATTAAAACAAAGTTATTTCATTAAAATTGGTCATCGAAAAGCGACATAGGGTACGTTAGAACTATGTTGGTAAGTAAGTATAAACAAATAAAAATATTTGTATCGTGTTATCATTAAAACGTCGCCATAGGTAGGTTATTAATATACGTTCCGAGGTTCCGACTCTTATGTTTCCGCGCTATCTGAACAAAATGCCTTTCAACCCTTGGAAAGTGTAATTAATGCGTGCTTGCACCCGACCCTCGCGGGTGAGTGCCTAAGAATCTTTGTTTACGACAAAATGCAAACATTCTTGAAATTTTAGTCACGAAGGTATAAATATACGCCCGGCCGCAGATAAGCGTATAAAAAAATCACACACATTTTAGCAACGTTGGTATTTTAAAGACTTACTACTATGGGCAGAAGGAGAGAAAATTACAAAACTTTCATCTACGAATACTGGTAAAAAATGTATATAAAGCACCCACAAAAGTCCCCATCACACTTAAACCTCGGGAAACCGAATTTGCTTTCATCGATGTCACAATGACTGATTCTGTCGGCAAAAAATATTGCAGTCCGCCACAGATGAATGATAACATACAAGAGATAGGAAATTGAAAACGATTTTTAATAACCGAGTTAATATCCATGAATGAATAAATATCAGATTGTTTCACGAGATTACAATGAACCTACTCATATTTGGATATAGAAATTAATAAATAGGTAGAAAATAATATTTTAAATCAATTAGGTAATTCCAAAATAATGTTATGAAATCTAGAGCCCAGATATTATTAACATAGGTAAGTACTGAAAAGGAAGTCCATGTTAAATAAATGATATTACTATTTTTTGGTACAGTTTTAACTTTCATAATAATTCAAATATACAACCGAACCATCCAAATATTAAAAAAAAATGTTTATGTTGTATTATTTAGGAATTTACCAGTCTCCTTTGAATCTATACAATTTATTAGATTAGTAAGTAGGTACAAGGAAGAAAATTTAGAAGTATTAAGAATTTCACTCTACTAAACTATACGAGCAGCAACGATAATTTATAATCAATTTCCATCAAGTGGGTCGTAAGACTCGTAAGCTTCCGTACTTAACACGGCAATAAAACCCTAAATCAAAATTAGCCCCCGTTTAAGTGCTTCTCCTAGCGAATCCAGTAAAATATAGTTAATCGTAACTACAAGTTATAATTTGCAAATTTTCTTTAGATTTATTTAATAGGTAGTTTCCATATTTTTAAGAATGTTCTAACTGCTTATTTAGTGAATATATTACCGCATATGTTATGTAAAAATTAAAAAGGCAAAAGCAATTTTGTATGTTATTAATTAAATTATAATTTTACCATTCTGTACATGATCTCGGTATTCTTCTAAATACAGAGTGCGTGCTTGTTTGGCGAGTTGTACTGCTTGGCAAATTAGTTCATAGCCTTGTTCTTTGGTTACTCCTAGGTGTTCCATGAAACCTTCAACTGATGCTTGGTATGTGTTGGTTATAACCAAATCAGCCCCGGCTGCAAAGATTGCATACATAAGTAAACCTAGGAAAGCAATACCCAAAACACAAATAATTAATTAATATGTTCAACCTCATTTCCAACAAGTTAAGCGTAGTCCGTATTTAACTACTTTCGCTCGTCATCCTTAAATACCCATTTCAAATTCCGCGAACTAATGAATTTCAGTTATTTAAACAAAGTTAAATTCATAATTAGATTATTGCAGCCCCGTGTTCGTTGGTTACACGTGAAAATTTAATTAGAAAGTTCTCAACATTGAAAAGCGATAAGTTTTATACTACATTAGTTAAAACGAATTTTCCAGTTAAAACGTGAGTAGACTTAACATTGTTTCGTACTATTAATATGAACGAACAGTAGAGGCGTAAACAAAAACGTTATTAAAACTTAGTAATGCAACTCGAGCTCCACTAGGTCAGTAATAAGGAAGTGAACCGGGAAAAGCGAGCGGTTCTGTCGAAGAAAATAATTATGTAATAAACAGAAGGCGGAGCAAGGCTTGCGAATGGAAAGGTATTAGACAGACAACGTGATTAATGAAGCGGCGTTGTATAGCCGTAACTATAGTTGGTACACGAGGCGTGGGTATTACACTGGGTAGGTACTCGCGTCTCATGCCGCCTGCCTACCTTGTTGTATGCAAATGAGAGGTGGTTACTAGATGACGGAGAAATAGCGGCATCACTTGGCAACTTGCTGCACCGTCAATCATAATAATCACAGGGGAACAGCTGAGACTTGCTACCTAACTGCGCCCTAGATAATACTCTACAACTACGTAATCATTGTAGGCAACAACAGTTCTTACTGCGTACATAATTCGTAACAAGTTACAATGAAAATGAAAGAAAATAAATGAATGTATTATATTAAAATCGTTGGCCTTTTCATGTCTCGCATTTGTCATTCTCAAAGAGGATGTGAAGCGTTTTTTGTAATTTTACAAAGTACGTAGTCATATTTTATATTTTTTCACATCATATCTCCTATAAGAGGTTGTAAAGCAAGGCAGTAGGCTTTTGCCTCGAGGGAGTTATTTGCTTGCAGACACTTTTCAGCTTTTGCTTATGAAAAGAAACGGTCCGTTTTGTGGCGAAGAAAAGCGCTTTCAAAGGACGATGACACGAGACGAGGTCACACTCTCGCTGTCAGATGCAACAGACTGACAGGCAAAAAGCAACCCTAGCTGAGACTTGCAAAGGGAGACAAGATAGTATTTATTTCTACTGTATTTACACTTAATATTTTATGTATAATTTAGTTATTCAACTATTTACTTTTGCATTAGTTAGATTTATATTTTGAGGTGAACGTGAGACAAAATAATAAACTTACCTACCTATTTTAAACATTTTATAAGCGTTCAAACTATTGGATTATTAAAATTTTAAATAATTTGTAGAAAATGCATTACTTAGCTAAATAATTGAAAAGTGCCAACCTCTCAGAAAATCAAGATGTGTATTGATTACTTCATTTTGGTGTGTGTGAATAAATCGAGCACTCCAGAGCGGATCACCGTCGATTACATGGCCGACGTGGCAGGACAGCTGCGTTGAGAATCCACCGTCCAGTACCACGACATGCGGCGGCTCTGAGCTCTCACTGCCAGTAGGAGTCATTGCTCGAACGTGTCTAGACAGAAATATGAAAAGGGTATAAAAAACGGTGATAGAAATTAAACTTAACTTACTCGGTATTATAGCGACGTGGTGAAATAAATTTTGTAGCAATTAATTTATTAAATATCGCACCCTCGGTACGACACTGTCACTTATGCAAAAAATGTAGTTTTTCAGGAGAAGCATTTAAAACTCTCAGCGATGCGTGATTTGCGTGTGATACACAAATCAATTCAAGTAGACACAGGTCAAGTGGATTGAGCTGAAATTTGACACACATATGAAATGTAGGTACCTAATTCATTGCGCAATAATGCAAAATTACGATGACCTAGCGATAGATGATGTTATCTGTTCGTAGCTGTACTTGTAAATCATCGTCTGTGTCACAAAGGCAGGCGTATTTTTTTCCGTTGTTGTTTTCTAAAGCGCCTATCGACGCTCGTCTGAAGGTGGGCATACAACGTAAATTGGTCGCTTCTCTACTATATTATGCATGTGTGAAAAGTAAACTTATAAACCTTTTTCTCTCTCTCTCTCTCTAGTCTTATTAAAATCAATTGATTTTATTAAAGCTCAAGCATAAAGTTAAAGCAATTTTGTTCTGTGGCTCTAACTGTGCAATAAATTCAGTTTTATATAGAATAACTAAGAGTGAAAGCAACTAGGATTAGTCTTTAAATTGAGATCACGGTACCTACTCCTAAACTGTTTACTTACACTAGGTAGAGTTTGTGTTATTTTAGGATCGTGAATGTTCTCAAATTGAAAACAATAACCCAAATCATAACATTGACATTCGACCGACCTTATTTTCGTTGAGGACATTCAATTTCTTATTTATCAAGGAAAGTAATAAGTAGCGAAGAAGGGACGTGTCCGACGGTCCCTCTATCATAATGCGATCAATAGGTATCTGAGTTGGGAAATGGAACGGAACGGCGAAGAGCTTTGCATTGACACTTGTATCTCTAGAATTAATTATCTTTGAACAGAAATCATTATTTACGTGAGCGGTTTCTGTAGCACATAAGTTATTGTGTTACACAATTATATGAAATTTATTGTTATGCCAAAATCTACAGACAATAACAGGAGAAATATTGTTTACGAAGACGGTTTCATTGAGTAACGATGTATTAAAGTAAATAGTTGAACGTTACAGTAGTGATTACAAACATTAAAAAAAAAGAATGGTCGAAAAATATAAGAGTTTACTTTGTGACTTGATGTGACTTAAGCAAAACTAGACAAAATAAACTATAGGTATTGAGTTTTATAGTTTAACATAACTAAATAATAAAGAACAATAAAACATCATTTAAATTGACTTCGAATATGAACAAACTAGGTATAATTATTATGATTAAAGCGAGAAATCTCTTCAACCCAGTATATCAAAATGGAGACGAGAGACAGGTCAAAGTGCAATCAGTCTCTTATCATTAATATGTTAAACACTCACTTTACAGTGCACATTTGTATTGTAAATTTATTATGAAATTAAAGCATTGAATAGTATAGAAAATGAATTTATAAAATTGTTGAATAAGAAAAGAACATCAGTGTTTACTAAGATTACAGTTACGATACTTATATTGTTAATCATAAAATCATTCTATTATATTCATATTAAAGTGACAAATTCAATATCTTTAGCATTTCTCAGTAGTACGTAATTGTAATTAAACCCCGTATAATTGAGCATAAATCTGAATAGGAAAGTTTCAAGCACGCTCGTGTACAAGTCGAGATACTTGTGACTAAAGGAACGCCATTTTCAACGAAAACAATATCTTAAGCTCCCGGAAAACACCTGAGCTTCAAGATATTGTAATGGTTTTTTTTTTAATTTGTACTTTGTGTTTTAGTAATACATTACGTGATTGTCTTTTGTGTAAATTCACTTTTAGCTTGGATTCTTTTATAATTTAATAATAAAAATGAAGATTCATCTTTTTAACAATAGGTATCTAATATTAGATACCTATGGTTGGAAATAATAGTAGATATTTACTATTTTCGTTGTACTGTAGGTATTCCTAAATGAGATTTAAATTATAAAAATACTAAATTCTTTATTACAGCATTAGTATCTACAATGTTCATTAATTTATTTAATAACTATCTAATTGTACAAAAATCGTGTCACAGAGAACAGTTAAATATTTGAATGATTATTCAAAACTTAATCCATTGCAGTAGTATCACCTACCTATAGACCGACAGGTAATTAAACCCAATAAGTAAATTGTCAAAATTATCTGTCGTCTCAAACTAAATGTATTCTCCTACTTCAATATTTTCGATATACCATGATAAATCTCGAGTCGACCTTCCTTCTTTCCTTGGCCACAACCCACGGAACCTTGAAAATACTGTTTATTTTGGTACAACACAAACAAGATAAAGTTGTGTCGTAACAATTTGCATGTTACCTATTTTATTATACGTTATCGATAAACACACTTATTCAAATATTACTTAGTAACATCACAACAAAATCGTGTTCCGAGTCGTCCTAATATGTAATATTATTAACCGTTTTTGAAGTTCACATTAACGTGAATATGTCATCTTTCGAGTACGTAAGTGTATGTACCTAATGCGAATCTTGGACCTACAATACGAACCATAATTTTAAGAGCTCCTTGAAGATGGACATACGATGTAACTTATTCGAAAACTTTTCAGCAGTTTCTAAATATCAAGTAAGTACTTACTTGTACTTACCCAACAAATAGTTAAAACTCTATTCGCAAATTATCTTCAGTAAAGGAGGTCGTAGACCCATCGAGTATAGGCTCATTTTAAAGGGCAGGCCTTTATTTTGATTGCGTCAAATTCGCTCTACATCCACATAACATACACCCAACTGTTGTCAACACATTCGCTTAACATTTGCATGCATTTTTGCAAATGTGAATGTTCGTGAATATGAATGCGAAAATTCGTTGCATACCTAGTCCATACTATGGATGTAACCAATATTCGCATTCGCAACAATTAATGTGAATGTAATGCAAATGTTTTGACAAAAGTTAGGAGAACGTTGTGTGGATATAGACGGAATCTGACCTAGCCAAAATAAAGGCCTTTAACTGTTCTTTAAAATGAGCCCGAACTCAATGGGTTTACAACCTTTCGTTGTCAAGATAATTCGCGGGGGGTCGCGCGCTCAATTACTTGGTGGTGGGAAGGCAACTACCCCTATCTTCCAAGTAGATCCAGTATAAGTAAAAATAGTAGCTATTTGGTAGTAGGTACCTATAAATTATAATAACTTTTGGAAGATACCACTGACTTACCACTGTCCAAAAATCGACATCGCAACATCCCTATTACATACATATAGTGAAGAACAATAACTATTCACTTGCTATTGATTGCATACATAATACTATGTTATGTTAAGTGGCAGACGTAAGGCCATTTGTCTCAAGTGAAATGATCTGATGACAACCATATCGTCACTCACTAAGTTACCAATGCTATACCATTAGGTATAATGAATGCCTAGTAAAAGTATTTATATAATACCTAGTCGATTTTTTTCAGTCATAATAAACTGTTCCAAACACGATTTAACATTAGGTATAGTGCATCGTGTTTATGGTCATTTCAAAATCAACTAAACATAATGAAAATGTGTCAACAACATAGGTGCATATTGGAAAATACTGTTGTTACAAGATGTAATTTATTTATTAATTTGGAAGTTTGAATATGTTTATAAAATCTAAAGTGGGTCGGTCTCACCGAAAATGAAACCATGTGTTTTTGAGTATTTGATAGAATAGTTAATCTAAAGATGGACAATTGAATCGTTTTTATTAGTGATGCGCACATGTTTTAGTTGTTATCCGTTGTCATTATGTTTGGAACGCAGTCACATAGCAACAGCAACAACTGTCGACCGCGATATTTGGTAGGATTCGACTGAGCAATGGAATATTCCGTTAAATCTGAATATTTATTAGGGTACACCCATCTCAATCCCAATTATTATCTAATAAATGTAATCCAATTAATAGTTATTCCAATTGCTAAAATGGGGACTTGAAATTCTGTTATTGTTGTTATCAGGACATGGATGTATAAATGGACAATAAAAACATCCATATCTACACATAATGTTAGTAAGACACTTAATCATAAAAAAAATAAACATTTCAAGAAAACTAAAAAGAAAAAACAAAATGATTATTCATGATGGTAGAACCGCAATATACCTAAATTGCGTTCAATGATACAAATTAGAAAAAGACTCACCTACAAGGAAGACATAAAACAAAACAAAGAAATAAACGTATTGAAATAAACTAGATATAAATTGAAACAAAGCCAATTAACTTACCGTTTAAAATAATTTTAAATGTCTTCCGTGTTTGAATAAATTCGAGAAAATAAACTTCAAGAGAATTTTAATACAGTTAGAAAAACATTGTGAAAGAGCGAGGAGCGAGCACGCACTGTCGCAAACAGTCGCTGATAACTAGCCGGCTCGCACAGTGCAACTATCTACTACACAATAGCCAACTAAATAAAATAAATCTTTGGTTTCTAAACGAAGCGAATGAACGTTACGATGCTCGACTAAACGAAGACTGAATAGCAAAAATATTCCTTGCATGTGATTTGAAATGTCAATTATCATAAATTAATATTAAATTATTCGACTTATCTACATGATGCTTGTTAATGTTGTTTGTTCTGCGACGCTGATAATCGGTCATAGGTTGACGGGAACATTGGAAGTTCAACAAACAAGTGTTCCAATGTGTAATAATTTGTTTATGATAATATAAATAATGTTCATGTCAACAATACAACAATAAATCCACATAGTTTATGTTTGACAGCGACTATTTAATGTAAATTATCACTTAATTGAACTAGTTTTAATTACGTATTTCTACTTAGGTATATTTTTTATTTTATTGTGTACTCTATATTTACGTTATTACATATTAATTCAAGCATGTCTATATGAAGCTTCTAATTTTAAACCTTTGCAGAAACAATTTGTTATATTGTAAATTAAGTAAGGATGTACTTAATATTTGAACAAAGTCCTGGAAAAAACCACTTTCGTAATCCCAGTACTATACCTACACATAATACGTATAATTTCGCATGTCCAAACTACATGGTGTTTTGTTCACTGTTCACATCTCGACGAATGTTGATTGGATAGCACACCACATTTCGAGACGCACGATATTAATAGAGTTATCAGCGCAGAGCAATGTACTCACGGCCTCAGAGCATCGTCATCAACAAAAATACAAGTGAAAAGCTATTTCACACGCAAACACAACTTGTGGATTTCACAAATAAATTTAAAAATACCTACCATGGAAATAGATGACTGCTGTTTTATTTACATTTTAAAAGTCAATGTTCTGGGTCTATCTAAATGGTGGGCGAATTTTTTGAGAAATTATTTAAAATATCTCTGATTAAACCTATTCTACTCTGCTATTACTTACATTAAGACTTAAAATACTTAGACTTAATATTTAGACTTAAATTACTAGATACTACTACTATTATGAGCTTTAAAGTTCGTTTTAACGAGTTTTAGAATTAATGAATTAACAACTAGTAAGCAGTGGATATCTACCTAATACATAAAACTGCCTACAAAACTACGCACACAGTAAAAATAAAACAGTCTATTATACACACTCTATTATATAATCGAATATGCTATTTACGGGATTGATTCTATTAAAGTTTATGAGCGTACCGCAGTTGGAAACTGATAAGTATATCGAAGCAATTGGTCCACGTTATCGGAACTTTCCCAATATCAGTCTGCAAGTGAACGTCAACAGACATGTTTGTTTCAGACTAAATTATCATCATTTAGATAGGGCTCCATTTCAACAGTATCTTAAGTACTTTAAGTATTCATTTCAACGTTTATTTTAAAGTAAATATGCTACTATAATAAAGTAATTTAAATACAAAGTAACGCAGTAGTAACGAAGTACTAAATACTTTAGATATAAAAGAACTTATTATTTTTATGTTACCATGCAAATTGTTTTCAACTAGAAAGATATACAAACTCCTACTGAAGGTATATTTTATTAATCAATCGTGCAATAAGTACCTATCTAAGAAATGTCAGTGAGTAGGTTTTAATTATGATGATGAGAGGAAGACTACTCATCTGTTATATAGGTAACACGAACACAACATTTCCTCAACTACTTGCTACAAAACCCAAAAAAGTAGTAGAAATAGAAAATTAATTTAAATATAGACAACAATTTCAAAACGTTTCAAATAATATTAGTACAAATGCAATTCTCTAACTGTTATCGGTCATTCACCGGACGTCGGCTCCGTAGATATAGGCCCGGTTCGAAAATATAAACATACATAATATGTAGCCTAGTAATAACAATATTCCTTGGCACGTTTCCACAACTCCATACCGCTCAACTCGTCTATATTCAAGATGAAAATTAACCTAATTTTTATTATTGCCATTACAAATATAATACGAAATTGACGTATAATAATAGGCTTTTAGTTGAGCATTTTTGTATTATTAGAGATTATTCGTAGTGTTTCTATTTACACATTACATAATGAAGATTATGATGAATAATAATGATGATCACGGTTATGATTACGATTGAATAATAAAAATACTAATGAGGAATTTGGTTAAATAAAGATATTTAATCTCAGATTTGCTTTCTTTGTGTTTTCGTCGCATAATGTCAAAAAGAAGATAAACCTAAAATAAAGACAATAAAAACCGTTAATTAAAATAATATATAAATAAACTGTCAATACAGCAGTAGGTAAAAAAGTTAATCCAACTGCTCTACTACCTTCCAAGATATAGGTATGACTTTAAAAATGTAAACTTATAAACCCTTAGTAATCAAAACATAATTAGCCATAACAATAGCTTGGAAGAATGAAATGGATATGTTATTTCATTACATGAATAATGTTTAGTTCGGTTTCCGAATCACAATAGCTGTCTCATGCAAGTCAATTACGTCTATCTGCCGCCTGGTTAGTTGCCTATAGCAACAGATACGACACGAACATGAACTCACTGCTAGCGGAACAACTTGCTCGCTCGAAACTGTTCAACGTGATTATAGCCTCGTAAAATTGAATTAAAACACTATTCTGTTATCTTAAGTTGACGGTTGAAAGTCTAACAGTCATTGTTTGCCAGACAATGTTACCAACAATATCGTTATCGGCATTAATAAGCTTATGGAACAGTGTTTGTGATAACCTGAGATATTGTATACCAATAAACTTAGTTATAATGTATGCGTGCAAACATTTTAAGGACAATTAACTGCTATTAATGTTCTGATATACTTAGTAAACACGTATAATTAGTTCATTACACTTGAGGATAATATTATTTACTAACCCTAAAGACCTTGTTAACCTTAATTAAGAAGCTTTATAATTTACAGGACCCAAAATACTATTTTTATTTATTGGACCTACCAATAAATATGTAAAGTTTTATGAAATAAAGTATTAGATTTATAGTATTTGCCTACTCTTTACTAAAACTAATTGTACCTTACCGGTATAAAGAGTATTTCTGTTATCTGTTAAGATAACTAAACTCTAAAAAGATTATGTATATAGGTAGGTACCTATCTGAATTGGCATCTACGAGTTGATATGGATGTAATTAAGTAAACTTTTTAGGGCTTTAGTTATATTGGCCAATTAACATAATGGCTACTTTGAATAATAAAATCAAAAGTTTAATGATATTTCATTTCTTTATGCAGATATTACATAATGTTAACAGAATCAAATACTAATGGAAATCGGAAATAACCAGACTTTGCCGCTTTAAAATATATTTCATTTTCTTTGTTTGAACAGCGAGATTGAATTTTGAGAGCGAGCAGCGAAAAATCTGCAATGAAATGTAGAAATCAGTGAATACACTGCTTAAAGGGAATATAAAATTTGTGCCTGAGATCAGAAATACGTATATATCAGTGTATTCCCAGAGCTCTGCGCTCACTGCAGGTGGTAATATGTAGAGTTATACTACGGTAGTAGATACTTGCAGTAGCTGTGTCGCTCCGCTCAATATGTAATTATACGTCTGACGAAGCATGAAATATGTACGTGTCACGGATTCCAATCTCACAACCTCTCTAAGGGGTGAAATCATGTATTTTAAATGTATCATTTCTATTAACTTAATTTTTGACTTACATAGTTCTAATTATATTACCTACGGTAACAGTCGTTGTTACGACTAGACCTAGTTAATCTAAACGCCCCCGGGGAAGGCTTTCATGTTTTTGATTCCGTAGCTACTTCGCGTAACAAAACGGTTAACAAACTCGTATAAGTGTAAGTAACTTAACATTAAATGCATAAATAGTTCGTAGTTATTTTTAAGTTATCGCAAATTGGAAAGTATTTATAATATTCGTTATTATACCTGTTTTATATTATGTAGGTTTTTATATTATATTGTACGTATCCGAAACTAGGTCTGATATGACAAGAGCTTGCTGACTAGCATGACAAATAACTTCTAATGATGGTAGAAATTAAGTAATTTCCTCCTGTTCGCAAAATATACAAAATAAACATACAATGTAATATAAAATATACACAATAAATTAAAATATACATACAATAGAATTTGAATTGAATAAATTGTATAGGTACTAGGGATGTAAAGAATATTTATACTCGCGAATATTCGTATTCGCAATAATGATGCTAATGTTTTGACTAAAGTATTAAAATACAATAAAATATGACAGTTGCGTGGATGTAGAATGAAGATTATTTTACTTACTTTACGAACGAAGCCAAAAAAAAAGTCTCTACCAATTATTTTAATTGAGACCATATTACTAGATGGGTCTTCGACATTCCATTCTCAAGATACAATTAGATTTTTAGTGGAAGGAGGACAGTACTATAGAAAGCAAGCAAAATATTTTATTAATACAACTCACTTTCATAACTTTTTTCTTCAAAACCTTTAACTTTTGATCAAAATTTTCAAAAATATTCGCATATTCGCGAATGAGAAAATTCGTTACATCCCTAGTAGATACTATTAAACGGTTCAGAGCTCTCAAGGTCTTCTAAGAAGACAATATTGTAATCAAAAATATTGGTGCGCAATTGGAACCTTATTATTGTTCTAGCAGCAAGATGAAATTTAAAACTTTTGTCTGTTTACGTGTATAACGAGTTGTTGACAGTAAACAAATTTGGATTTTCATCAGTGAATAAAAGTATAGTAGGTGCATTTGAAAACTTTATAGCAATTATTGACCAATAACAGAGTACCTATATAAACCAATACATAGTTATCTATAATTTTAAGATTAAATACTAGTAATGTTTTTAAACATATTATTATTTGTATATATATTACTTAGACAATAATAATTGAACATCCCTGCTAATATTATAAATGCGAAAGTAATTCTGTCTGTCTGTCTGTTATAATTTCCCGCTTAAGCCTCTCAACCGATTTTGATGAAATTTGGAACAGACAAACTTTAGACCCTGAGAAAAGACAGACTATTATTTGCTTATATAGGCTTTTATTGTGAAAAAAGAGATGAAGAAAAAAATAAGTATAAATATAAATCACAAAACAAACCTATTTACTACAAAAGCATGCTACAATGAACTACATTCTTGGAATTCAAGTAGTTGAATGGGAGTTTACCAGGTTTCCTACAAACCATTGTGTTTCGACTTGAAATAAGAATATGGTTGTTGAGTCGTAATACAAGCACAACGCAATGTTTCTTTTTAAACGTTTAGAATAATCGAGATGGACGAGAATAATATTTTGTACTGTAATGTTACATTATTATTTATACTCTTTCTCTGTTTATAAAGTACAATTTATATATTTGAATGTTACAATAAAATATTTATTTGAAAGAAGATAACAAAAGTCTCTTATTGTGAGTCTTGTAAAATCAAATGATCTATTACATAAAATTAATAACTAAATGTGTCGCGAACAACTGAACCGTATTCATAGATTTTTTTGGTTTTGAATATATTTTCAGGGAAAGATTACTTATAACATAAGTGTTAGCTGTAGGTTTCTTTGTAATTTTAAAATAAATAAATATATATTATTTTGTACTGAATTGGTAGAGTGTAATATATTTTAGCAACATAGTTCAACTAACGGTTGTAGGTGTAACATTGTATCTTATAGAAGGCGTGAACCTAATGTAACGGTTACAATTTTATTTTTTCTGCTTAATGGGCGGCAGACGAAGTAGCGTGGGACCAATATTGTTCTGTATTGAATTTAATTTTGAGTCAAACTATCATAGATATAGAAAATGTCGTTAAATCTCTGATATGACACTAATATTTACTAAAGCTTTTTCAGGAGTGTAAAAGTTTACCAAAAACTTTGCTTTCACCGTTTTTTCCTTTCAACCATTGCGAAAGTTTTATTTGGTCTATACACTCTCGTCAGCGACTTCGAGATGATTGTTTTTCTCTAATCATAATTATTATTTGGAGACAGATTCTTTTTATATACGTTTCTGAAAATAATAGAAACCTCAGTTTTGTCTTGTATTAAAAAATGTTTCACAAAATCTAATTTAAGTAATCGTTGTAATAAATTTCTGACACTATTCAATCACATCTACAATTTTATTACTCTATGAGACAAGTCTGCATATAAAGTCAGTTAAATTACTGGTAAATAATAAAACAATTGAATTACTCAGTGAACGACGACAACAGAATGTTTACCTGTAAATTTGTAATTGTTTTGTTGTATGCCGTGCCGAGAGGTAGTGAAGCACTAGCCAGGAACCCGCACAACATTACTACCTGTGAGGAATTCGAACGAGGAGCTCGATTCGATCCATACACTGTAATCGAATCAATGTGGAAAATATTCTACTTTTGGGCAAATACAACCGAAGTGAACCCGATCGTGTTTTCGTTACCCGAGAAAAAGGTAAGTCAAAGAACGTCACACCTCTGGGGAAAATCAGACTTTTGTTACAATTAAATAGCTCGTTGATTTTGAGGAGGGTCACAGTTTATTTAATGTACCAAAATAAAATTGTAGAGATTGGCGAGGTTTATTGAAGTAGTCGAAGCGATAGAACCTGGCCTGGGGGTGGAATGGAATAAGGCGACGATGTTCATGAGACCACGACCTGGCATTGAAGTTCTCCTGTTACACGCGACGACACCGGGCGCTTTTCGAGCACTCGTCAAACAAGAACAGCGCAATAAAGGTATGCCAATATTGTTCTGTACCCGCGCGCTCGCCCTCTTCGCCATTTCCGCCCGTAACTTTTCCGCCCGTCTTGACTCGCAATGATAATAAACAGGTCACATTTTCACCGTTTCAAGTTTTTTTTTTTTTCGCTTTTCGGTCCTAATGACTTTTGTCGTTTCATCTCGTAAGAGTTTCTCGTCGATTACTGCTGTATTTGACCTTGATTGCTGAATAATATACACTTCTAGATATTATGTAGCATTAATGTATATTTTTTTCTTTCATTATAAGCAGGAATGATATTATGAACTCATTTGTTTCTGAATGTTATTAAACTGGATATTATTGTGCTTTAAGTACACATTTTTTTTATTTTAAAATGCACGTTTTCAGTGAGACCACAACCTGCTCCGTTAATAAAGTTCGCTGATGTACGGATAAAGCTAGTTGACAAATATATGGGAATGATGTGTTGTGAAGACTTAACCGCATACGCCTTAGCAAGAATGGACAACATTCCGATCACCGAAGAAGCATGTAAAATTGCAGCTGATAAAATCGGATATAAAGGACCACATGGTCGATCTTATCTCTACTTACAGAAAATACATGACGAATTCTGAAACACCTTCTAGAAATACTACTCATATGAACAATGAAATAATATCTGTAGGTATTGGATTGCAATTATAAACCTAAACATGTTAGTTTATTTACTGCTAGTTACTAAAATGAACTAGTAACAAAAATTGTAATAACACGAAATAAGACAAAACAAAACGAATAATCTGTGATATTTTTCACCGAAGAGTGAAAAGTTACTACGACATGGACGAGATACTGTATGTACAGTGTACGTATGTTTGCGGGGAGGTATTGCGTGCTATAATTGATTTATTGGCAGAACGGGACCGAGAAAGTCCCACTTCCCACATTACTCACTAAAATATCGGTGGAGCCACAACGTGCTCATACAAGAATAAATCTGTGCTTTTATTAGAGTCAAGTAAAAATAATAGCACCTAAAGATGCTCTTTCCGCAATTGTGTTTTGATTCATTGAGTATCATGTTGCTACCTGTAGATAATATAGCTGATACATGTTTATGTAATAACTAAAATTTAGAAAATTATAAAATAATGTTAATATTATAGAAAATAAAAATAGTAGAAAATAATAGAACTGCCATATTTTCGTCACAATACACGTTGCTCACGCTACACGTTTTCCGCACTCTATCTCTATAAGTTTCACTGAAAGCCGGATATTGGTGAATGTTAGGATTTTCCGGCACATTCTGACGTTCGCCAATAGATCGAAATGTTTACAAAGAAAACAAGTCTCGAGAAGTACAACATCTATTTTATGAATAGACAACTAAAACTGACTTCGAGCAAACACCGAGCTTGCATTTCCATTTCAAGTCTTCAGAATATATTCAGTTTTATACCTGATATTAAAAATTGTAGAATGAATTTTACTCCTGAAACTCGCCCACTGATGCTCTTTAAATTAAAAGTTTAATAACTCATTTCCCCAGTGGGGGTCGCTTTTATTACCATTAGAAATATCATCACCGTAGGAAGTTTATTCTGTCAATAACAATGATTTATTTTCTCATTTAGGTACATGTCAAAAAACAATTTTCGCCTTATACCTGTAATGGAATCTAATACACTGCGTTTAAGATATTTTCGTAATATTCCAATCTGTGTCATGTTATTTATTCAAGACGATTTTTTTCCTCATGTAGCGTGTCACGATTTTCCTTATAAAATATTTCTATCAGAGCTATCTATCAAAGAGCTCATGTGCTTACGATTCAATTCAGTGTTAACATTTTGTTTGAATACCTCCATTTTCCTCGTGTTTTCCGCGAAGTCAATGATGTGGGTAGATTTATATGCCTACTTAGAAAGCGAATGTTCTCCTTTATCAAAACGGATAGACAGCAACAAAATATAGCAAAGAACCCGAACAATCTGAGAACCGGAAAATAAATAAGTGGGTATGAAGTCAGGGAGATCTGCATTCAATAAGACGTCGTTGGCGAGTGCCTGGAGCTCTCCATATCCACGAGAACAAATTTATTTTTCTCCGAAGCATACTAGACGTCAACAAATAAGGTTATTTTTCAACAGAGAAAGCCGTGTTCATTCTTTTGCAGGTAGATGGAAAAGCTAGTTCCACTGGGATTTCGTATGGCTGAGCAAGCAAAGAAACTTATGGCCTATCGAAGTAACTTTTCAATTGAATTGAATTGGTTATTCTTACGGCTACTTTTATCCCTTCACGGGTTCCTTAACTTTATCATAAGAATTGTGAATATTTATAACGTAAATTTATTATTGATAAATTATTGAGGAGATTTTAAGTCGAACGTAATTTGTTTGTTATGCTTCGTGTAGGTATGTTCTATTGGTTGTAAATCTTTTGCTGTCGGTTTGTATTTGTATATGATCTCGCGTGACTTTATGTGCCTAATTGATAAAAATAAAATGATTGGCAGTTCTTCAGCTGTTTTTATAAAATATCGTCTTTAAATTATTTGTAAAATTAAATTTAACTGTTTTGTTTTATTATAATATAAAGTATTATATTTTAAAAATAGGTATACCTATATCCTATTTAAAGGACGTTAACCAAATTTATCGAATAGTTTTATAATATGAATTTAGTTTAGTTTATTTTTTTTATTGCTAGATAGATAAACGAAAACGGATAAATGCTAGGGCAGTGAGGGGCCGTTATCTATCACCTATCCATACAAGACTTATGATAGATTGAAAGGTGATATGTCAACTTCGCACGGCTTAGAGTTCATAGGTCATGGGAATTGAGAGAGAAAATGTATGGAATAATAAATCATAATACATTGGAAAGTATGAGAAAAACATCTTTATTTAATTAAATTTAAATGTTATCATAAAAAGTACCCAGCGTGAAGAAGGTTCATAAAACGAGCCGAGTGCCCGTAGCTGCATTTCTTCTAATTTCATTATGTTTATGTGTACACTGGCCGGCGCGCAGATCCTCAATATATTCTATATTATACCTACCTCGATCCTCTTTTTTATGATAACCCAATAACAAAAACGCGCCCGTATATTAAAACCTGGAAAGTAGATTTTTCGGTAAGGCAAAGTCCTGAGAAAATATTATGAGTCAGAGCAGATAAGTTTCGGCCCCGCACGTCTTCCCATTTACAGTCTCCGAAGGAATTCCTATTAGTGAAGGTTGTTTCCTCACTGACGGAACCATAAAAAGTTCTGTTTTAAATGAATGTTCCGCGGCCCTCCAAACAAAATGTTCAACTTACAATGTTTGAAAAGGCTGTAAAACAAACGTAGCAGGTCGTAGCGTTCATCGTGATTACTATTCGACGACTCCGGGAACAATTAACAACCTAGTAGTAATACCTACAAACAAATTCACAGAACGAAAGTGTTTTTTATCTGTTTTATCAATGTAAATAACAAATTCAAAGATTTTTATACAAAAGCTGAATTAATATAATAATTAATTAATAATTTAAAATCTACTTTTTTAAATTATTTTCATACTAGAACTTACCAACTACTTTCAAACTATAATCGAGACATTTATCATGGATTTGTTTGTATTTTAGTTTTTAATCTATGTACTAATAACGCCATCGCTTGTTTAGAGATTAGCGTCAAGACGCTTCCTTTATCATTCAATTATTGTGATATAATGTTACAAACGTGGTATTAAATTCAGAGAACAATATTCCCTTGCTAACTCACTATTACGTAGGCTTACGGAGGATTAAGCCTGGATATACTTGTCTATAAATGATCCGGGTTTTAGTACTACCTGGTTTAGATAATGTATGTTGAGTTTAAATCGCAAGATTTGTGTTATAGTGTAACGCTTGTAATACGGCTTGATTAAATATTTAGGACGTCTAACGATGTGTAAACTCGTCTTTAATTTTCTCTATATTATATGCTGCTTAACAGATTACTATTTAATAGTTTCTTACCTCGATGATTCGCAAGTAGTATCTACCTAAACATATTTTATTCAACACTTTTCCATGTCTTAAAACCTTATTTAAAAAACTTAAAACAATAAAAAATAAGATGTACGAGTATAATTATGTAATAGTGAACAACTTCATTAAGCAATGAATTCAATTACTATTGGAGTAAAACAAATGAAGTAAAAAAATAATATTATGCTGCTTTTCATAACATAATTTTGAAGTTGAAGGCTATTTTTGAAACTATTTCGATTAAATTCAAAATATTTTATCTGCACGCATCCGAGAACACAAAAGCAAACTTTCACCGCAGTATTTCCCAAGCGCTATGACCTTTTTTCTTCAAAGGGAATTTGAAGAGCGTTCTTGCCATTGGACAGATAAAACGAGAATTAAAAAAGAAACATTTTTATTCATAATTCGATATTTTAAGTAAATTGGTTTTGTATTTTTTTACTCTATTTTATTTCAGTAAATTAAAAAATTTCAAAGAGTTTCAACATCACAACATTCCTGTTTGCATATTCAAAATTACCTCTTACTAGAAAAATATAAATAAACTTGTTCAACTTTTAACACAAGTATTCATAAATGTACCTAAATCGATTGAAACTCAATTTTACTGATTCTGGCTGATTCTGGGTAACTCTTTACATTATTATCTATTTTGATTACCTACTGTTGCAAAAATGCAAGTATTGCATGACATGTAATGCATAAATTTTAAGAAAACACATTAGTTTGTTGAATGATTTATGGATTGAATGTAATATTGTTAGGAACTGAGGTTCGGGATAAGGAATTAAACACGGTTTTATCCTTAGGAAGACTCAAATTCATTCAATTCAAAATTGGCACAGTTTTCTGGATGTTTACAGAACAATCTCGCAACAATATTACTACTAACGTAGTTATTACACGATCTTCCGAAAGAATGAATGATCTTGTGCGGTATCTATTGTACCAAATACTAAGAAGGAAAATAGAAACTAGGTCACGAGGAACAACTGTCAGAATCACTGACCACTAAACTAACGAAACGATCTAAACCATCCGCTAAAGTAAATAGTTTTAATGGGGAAGATTACTGGAAACTTAAGAACAGGCACTATCCGTAAGACCCTTGTTATCCAAAACAAATAAACTAATATGTGATTTACAATGTACCTATATCTTACAATATTATAAGCGTTTCATAGATTCATCGTAGTTAATAAATTTTAATTATGCCAGAGATTTTGTTGTAAATTTTATATTAGATTTATTGGAGAAGGACTATGCTACAAGGCAACATAAAAAAGAATTGACCAATTACGTATGTACATAATAACTATTTTACGGTACATTACCTGATTGACACTGAAGCCGCGTGCGACATTCGCGACGCTCAGAAATCAAACTTAACATTTTTGGTGGAATTGCAGGTACCAGGTATATTTTTGTCAAGAACTCTGATCTGTATGTACTTTACTGTAACAACTCATTGCTGCTTACTTGCTGGGCTCAGGTCACCTCAGTAGAGGTGTTACAGCATTTTTTTATTTTTTATTGCCATGTATGCAGACGAGCCAACGGGCCAGCATTAATCAAACTCTTTCAATTGAAGGTATAGTTTCTTTAGGGCTATTTCAGTGAAGTAGTATCTGATTTTGCTTGCTCCAAGGATTACTTTGTCAACTAACAAAATCATATAACGTCTGCATAAGATCGCGAAGTAACGAAGTATACGCGTCAGTTGACGAGACCCAAACATCTTTAACCCTCAAGAGGCGAGCGACCCTTCATGTCTTCCACTTTACTTTTTACCTTTCCGCCCTTTCCTGTGAAAAAATTACCTTAACTTAGATTATGTCGTGTCGGCTCTTATGTAGAGCAAAGGAGATGTTGTTGAGAGTTTTATTTGATACATTATATTTTATTGCGAAATTATATTTGTCTTACAACGTTATTGTTTGAGTTTTGGTCCTATAAAAATCTATTTTTTCCGTAAAGTTGTAATTTAAAAGCAATCAATAATATCTCAACTCCACATAGATATATAAATGTGATAAAAATAGAAAACAAAATAAGGTGATAAAAAGAAAGAAAGATGTTTTTATTAGACTCATAGTGATAATAGTATTATGATGTAGGTATGTGTCACATAAATAACCTCCGCGACTTTGTAACACCAAATACTAAATGACTTATAGGCTCATGAACTCATCTTTAATAAAAAATAATTGGTTCCACACAAAATGACCGAGCACTCGGCACGCACCGACGAAACCCTCGTCCACGGCACGGGAGGGGTTCAGCTATTCTACTATAATCATTAACCGCACGAGTGCCAATGACACTGATAAGTGCACATAGTAGAATATCCATTATGGAATATATTATATTGTAACGCTAATCAATAACCATTTATAACTCGAGCATGTGACTTTGACACATCTGATATCTCATGGTTTTCTTAGAGTTTGAGAAGAGTTCTTGGCTGTGAAATGGTTTGGTCTTTAGTATTATTGATGTTTATGAAAGGTTGTAACTCATATTTTTGGGCTTCAGTGTCCATTTTAGAAATCTGAAAAATATTCTTATTTATTATATTCGTTATAGCATAGCATTCGTTAGTACACTTTGTACCACCGCGATCGCAACTGGATTGCTAAAGCTAAAAAAATACTCGTAGTCGAAAATATTCGAGCGGAACGATGTGCGGCCATGAATAAAAACGGCAAAAAAAAAGCTCAAAATAAACTTCCGAGTGTCGAGCATTAAATCATTCCCAAAACGATTCAGAAACAAAGAATTTGGTCAATAAACAAACGGACCTCTACACTGATAACTGTGCTGGAAGCTGGAGTAGGTAACTTAGCACCAAATTAATGTTTCATAATATAAGTTTGTTTTTGTATGTGTTCCAAATGTTCCATTTAAGGACTTTATTTACTCTGTCTCGTCCCAAATCCGAAATCAAATTTTCTTCGCCTCGAACACACCTTGTGTAATGCAACCACTAATAAACTAGTCACGTCAACGTTATTTATTGTTATTGCAACAACAAACAACAAGACATTCCTAGCCTTGGATATAGGTACCTTACGAAACTCAGAGGGCACTAGTAAAATCAATAAATCCTTGTAGGTACAAATACAATTACAGTTTTTGGATTTTATATTGTTGTTTTTTATATCTTCGTGAAGCATAAAAATATACTTTGACCTTATTGTACATCTTTGCCAACTTAATTTATTTTATTTTATTCTTATTTAAAAGTTAATTGGTCTAATGTTTTCTATTCTTAGTTGTGTTGTGTTTTTTTTTTGTATTTTAATTCAAGTAGGTAAATACCTGAAACGATATCAAAGTCAAACAGTTAAGTGTTGATAATAACATAACTTTTACAAAATATAATAACGACGTTACGCATCGCTGATTTTCGATCTATCAGAAGATAACCATTCTTTATGTTACGGTTATGAGACAGGCCCATAATCAGGGACCCTAAATTATGTGGCATTATTTGAAATTGTGTCAACATGAAGGAGTGAGGCGTGCAATACAGCCGTGCCGTGGGCGGCGGCGGGAGCAACCGGAGCTGGTTCGCCCGACCGCCCTTCGGTCCGGTAAATACAGCCTCCTCGCCTCTCGGGTATAGATTATTCGGTACGAACGAGGACGACGAGGAGCGAAGCCAGTGCGACCCACGCGCTACCCGCGGCAGCCCGGCGGCGACAGCGGCGCGGCGGCGGCGGCAGCGGCGGCTAGACGGACGACGCTCGCTCCGGCCCGGACCGCACTCGTAGCGCTCGTCTCGATCCGAACACGCGTAGCGCGTCCTCTCGTAGCGGCCGGGTCGACTCTCGCGAACCTATACAGTGCACGCTAATGTAGCCGTTTTCCCCAACTCGCTTTACTGACGCTGTTAAAAGCATGTCATTAACTAATTTCTCACCGTACTCTTACACAGAAGTTAATTTTCACATTGAAATTTTATTGTAAACATTTTATGTGATAATTAATTTTTGAACTTTCGAGTGATTTTGTACGTTTGTTTACTTTGTGTAAGTATGACAACATGTGTTATAATTTGTATCTTGAAACATTTATGGTTAGAAGTACCTTATGTATAATAATTAGTGTAATCAAACCTATAGTGCATTATTTTAGATATAATATGGCAGAAAAAAACTGTAATGATTCGCAACATAATTTGCAATTGATGCAAACTATACGACGTATGAGTCTCGTATTTACATACATATTAGTTCGAATTTCCTTTGAAGTAAACTTGTAACTCTAGTAATATGACTTTTTCGTCGATTTAGAAATAAAATTCTTTATGACTTTCGTTACTTGTATTAATTATAGAGTCATAAAAATTACTTCGTATATAAATAAAACAAATATCAAATAACTTATAAAACCAAATAAGAGCAGTTAATGAACTTGTTGAGGAGTTATCATAATTCTCACAAGGTTCGAGAAAGAACACACACTTCAATATTCTTTTTATACATCAGCCGTACGAAGGTATACTCCGGATTGAGGATCATACAGATTCATTTATCTTTCGCATCTAATCAGTTCGCGCCAGTCGCCTGAGGTCACCTACCCATTGTCGCAGCACTTTACGGCAAGCTTCTCTTTTTAAAACAAATTTAAATTATGTTGTCGTCGTATAGTTATAGACATCTTCTATAATACATATTTCAAAACAAAATATTTGTCTGTTTGTTTGTTCCGGCTAATCTCTGAAACGTCTGGACCGATTTGGATCAGACTTTCACTAACACATAGTAAGCTATCTGCTAACAAATATAAATGTAATAAGGAGTAACTCAGGCTACTTTTATTGTAGGAAATTCTCGGAATCAATTCCTATGTGATGCAGACAAAGTTACGCGGGCCAGCTAGTAGATAATAATAAACCTAGGTACTCAAATAAAACAGATTTTTTGGAAATGTCTAAGTGTTCTTGTTTTTTGTTTTGTGACTATTATGTATATAACTACCCTCTTATCTGATAACGTGACGGATATTGTTTTGATTATTAGTTGCAGCAATTACTTTTAGTGAATAACTGAATGTAGTCCTATTAAACCTATTAATTATATATCAAAAATATGCTATCTGTTAAATATAACTAAAGTTTTCAGTCGATAATATAATATCGAAGACACGTCATTGACGATTCTTTACAAATTATTCATCTGCGTAATATTGTTACTGATCCTTTTTGAATGATCACTACCCCACACTTGCTCCATACAATGAGGGTGGTCTCTGCAGCAAGGGTGAGATCGATAATTAACTATAGTACATTTATAGATTATGAACACCCAATACCTTTTAATGACTCAGCAGCTTTTGCAAGACTTCCACAAACGTAATAAATATATGGCAGCCGAATACGAGAAACTATAAATTCTGATTGCACGAGTAGGTTGTGTCTATAATATTTTATTTTTACTAGCTTCTGTTTGAAAGTTCGACAGTTCGATTATAGTTGTAAAAAAAGTCAAAAACATGATGAAAAAAATGTTGAAAATGAGTAATATTCAGTGGTTTGGCACCTATACAGATTAAATATTTATATTTTTTTTTATAAATAACCTTTCATATAGATTGATACTAAATAATAATAATGTATCTATGGCAACGACCACGGTATATTGATTTGGTAAAGCTTATGGAACAGCGAACCTTTCTGCTAGGAATTTTCATAGGACAAGATGTTCACCACAGCAACCGAAGTGTACAACATGTTTACATTGACTGGAAAAGTCGACAATGACAAATTAAATTCGCAGAATATCTATTGTATCGTTTGGTCTTAAAATCAAAGTAAGCGATACATAATAGAATTGGAAAATTTGAAGTAGAACTCTTTTAATTCAGACATAAAAAAAAAATATCCTAGGAAACAACATCGAAAACTAATGACGAATCGTATATTTGTATACTATTTCTACGTTTAATCCCGTATAATGTGCCTAAATATTTTACATTCACTATTTCCAGCATAATTTTAATATTAAGTTGTAAGAGACAAATACTTAGTCTAAAAACAAAAGAAATTAACTGAAGTGTAATTTACCGAAGAAACTCGGTCTTCATTTCTAATTTAATCCTCCTTCTAATTGCTATAATAATTTAGATATTCAATTTTCATGGTCGATGCCAGGATGTTGAAAAGTTACAAATAGAAAACGGGAAGCATTTTAAATTTCGTTTCAAATTTAGATTGTATCTGAACTAATTACAAGGCTTAATACCTGGGTATATTATTGCAGCATTCAATATTATTATTTTTAGCCGCAAGCCGTTACTTCACATATGTTTATATATTTGTGAGCTCTGAAATGGCCGTTATGCAAGTTTTTTTTCAACTGCTGGATTGCTGATAGACAACTTATAAGATATTGTGCAAAGCGCGCCCTTGTAACTCATGGTTCGTTTTTTGCATAATAAAAAATGCTCGTCTTTTCCAGCTTTAGACGCAGTAAATCGGTATTCACATTATTTACCTAGTAGGTACTATCAATATCAACTATTTTGTATATTCTCACAAAAATAGAGTCTTTATAAGCTTTCCAGACATTCACATACATCATCATCATCAAAACACTCAGCAAACATAATGGTTTTTTTTAAATATCAAACTAATTTACAATTCAGACAAGCTCCCATCACTTAACGTAAACTATTACCTTAATTGAAAAATATAAATTACCCAGGAGAGGGTGGCGCAATTATTTCTTAACTCTCAGCTTACTTGGCATACTGAAAATTCGAGACGTACCTAACTCAAGTAACTATATCGATGTCTGAGAAATCATTTTTGCGACTGCACTAGTATTGATCAGTCTAAACTTAGATTGATGCTCGAAATTCTAGAGTATGTTTTAAGTCTGAACTTGCAGTCATTATTCAACTTATTTATATAAGATGAATATTAGGATTGAACAAAATAATTATAACAGAAATAACTTACTTTTTATAATCACTTTTGTTGATCAAGTAATAAATTCGATAAGGTAAGATTTGTTCCCATTTTTGGCAAAGATTTTACGGTTAAGTACAAAGAGTTTTATGACGCCCTGTAACTGAAATCCGAGTTGAAAACTTCATTTCCTGCCATCTGTAGTTCATTTAGGAAATTACACGAAAAGAAACCAGGTAATTCTCGTTACGTAATTTCTTTACAGACGAAATTAAACGTAAAAAGTTCGTACTTCACTGGCTAATGTTCTAAGGGCGTAGAATTTCTACAAGTCACGAATGTCACAATTACCCAATCTTAAAAAGCTGAAAAGGGTTGAACGCTTAAGATCCACGAAATTTAAAATACTAATCATAATAATAGTACATTACTTCAGGTCATAATGGCGCTTTTTTTTTATTCATGTAGGCAGACGAGCCAACGGGCCACCTGATCGTAAGTGGTTACCGTCGCTCATGCACCTCTGCAACGTCAGGGGACACTGAAGGGTTGCTACCTACGATCTGACTTTAAGGACCCTCCTCAAGCCTCTTTTAAAGAAGAACAAGTCTAGCACAGTTATAATAATACTATTACTATATAACGGCGTAAATAGTGTGTTGGGGTGTAATAGTTTGTAAATAGTCGATCTTCGTTTGGTTTTGTCAGGAATGACGTCACAATGTCCACTTTGATTTGATTGAACACTTGATGATCAATACTTTTGAATAAAAACTTCAAAATAACGAGTTTTAACAGTTTATTACTTTTACATCAAGAGGTCCGTTCGCCTCGACAATTCAAAAACGAATGAATAATAACAGCGGCCAACGCCTGTATTTATATCAAGTCTCCACTTCCAACTACCCGCACGGTGAATAGGTTGGTTTCCCTTGTTATCACCCCGTCATGTTATTATGTAACACTGGGAGAGTCTCATATCTTAAATACATAGGTAATTAATAGACGTGTATTTTTTTTTTAATAATTAATAATTTAAAGTTGGTTTTATGTAATGACGTATAATTTCTATAGGTACTTGTTATAAGACAATTATATCGGGTTGAGACAAATAACATATTTTTATTTTACAAATTACTTTGTACCCTCTCTTTTATTAGTTATTAGGTTCTACGAATAGACAAAATAGTTTTGAGTAAACACGAGGTCTCTCAACAACCTTAATTTTTAGTCATGTGTTTCGATACGAAAATCTTTATGTTCAGTAATATATGAATTTAGTAATATTAATACTCTTATTTAAATTCAAATTTACAAAGAGAAATTCATACCTTAATTGTTATTAAAATTGCTGCAGTTTGCCTGAATATGGTTCCTTACCACAATTTGTTATCACGCAAGCACGTTGGGTGATGTCATAAGTCACATTTCATTTATGATCATCGTCTCCATCAACGTCCACTGCTGAACACAGGCATCTCTTCTGGTACGCCACTCACCGCGGTCCTGTGCCACTTACACTCAATTATGACAGGCCATATTCCTAATGTCATCGAACCATTCTTCCCGGAGTTATAATCTATTACCACCATAAGACTACCTACCCGCATACCTTTGTTTGCATCAGAAAGACAGAGATATCATTCCTCGATAAATGGACCTTCCAACATAGAGGATTTTAATCTGATCATCTATCCCTGAGATTAGAGTGCTAGAAAAACAAAACTATTATATTAGTATGCAATATGCCAATGTGTGCAGAACGAATTTATGTCTTATACATGGTGATTTGTTAGACAGAGTATATATTGCAGGAGGGTGATGAGTACTCTGTTCTAATACGGAATATTACAAAAAATAAGTAAAACTACAATTTTTTTTTTTTTTTAAATCTAAATTCGACAAAACTACCTCAAACATAAGCAATGTCGGCTTAAAGAGTGTTGACTAATGACCTCTAGTGATTTCGCGCACCCCACACCTCCGCCACACCCATCAGCTGTCGAAAAACCATCATTTTGCAAGAATTTTAGATATTTTTAAGTTGCGATTACTAAGGCATTAAGCCATATTCTTTGGTAATAATATTTTTACTGGTCGTATTAGCTACCATGGCCTTCAATATGTACCCTCACTAGGAAATCACCCTGTATATAGCACAAAATGAACATGCAATATATTCCGATTTGAACGACACACCTATATCGGTAGTTTTACACAGTAAGGCGTATTTTATTTAAACAGTGGAAGTGAACATGTTACGATTATGTATCCGTTGCCGAGCTCCATTAAAAGCATTTATTGCCTGCACAATCGCTGGGGTTGAGCATAACAGTATATTTTAGAACGTTTAGTACTTATACTTTATGTTTTTCGGGAAATTATACTTATTTTATGTTTAATATCAATAAGATCTTACGATCGTATGTACTTTTTAATAAACAAGTAGTTGCAAGATAGTAACTTACCTAATATAATTTCATACTAAGTATATAATATTTAGTAAAGTTTTTCTAAATAAGTGGGATAACAAAAAAAAAAAATCTTTTAATGATCTTTGAATGTTTATAACAGTAGGACTAGTCTATTTTAGTATAACTTACTATTTGAATTGATAGATTGATTGATGCAATAAAAGTAGAGGCAGTCATTTTTCATTTATAGCAAGTTTGATTCCCAGGTATGCCATGAAAACTTAAAAAAAAAATCTGGCTATGATCACTATTTGGAATACTTTCCCAGGGGTATTTCAGAATTTAGCCCTTTTTTATTCCTAAATTTCAATAAAGTTACAAATCATTTTAATATAATCTCCACCACAATTACAAATACAAAACAACAAACCTTTTTGTTTCTGCAATGAAGTATACAGTACTTAATCGTTATCTTCTTTTATACGTAGTGCTGTCGAGAGTCCATAGATCCAGATATCCTTACCATTGACCCGAGAGTTTCTCTACGATCCATCAAAAGTTCTATTTTGATCAGTAGCTGATAAATCCACTTCTATTCTTTTATTATTCCTTTAATATTGCCAAAATAATATGGCTGTAAAAATATACTAAGTATGTATTTTCAAATTAACAGACTGTTTTAGTAGGTATAAAACGTAATGAAAGAAATCTTAGTTAAATAATTGCCTAATATTTAAAGCACGACTTGCTTCAAATTGAAACTTTATGCATCTAAAAACTTTACGACGTCTGAACAGAATTAGGGTGGCCTCGTTTTAATTCAGCATTAATTAAATTCTCAATGACGAAATCTTCGCAGACACCTTATTAGATCCCTTGAGTTTCTCATTAGAAAAGGACACAGTTAAGAGGATATCAGTATGCGTGTCGAAACAGAAAATGAAGGAGAATTTTATACTAAATGACACTCATAAATTATTAACTCTTTGATTTTTAAATTATAATTTGTACCTATACCTTCGTAAGCACAACCTTATAAGTAGACGTAGTGGTAAAGAAATATATAATAACGAAAATACTAAAAATTTACAACAATTTAATTAATACTTGATAACTGTTATCTAACTTTTCTCATGTTGATGAGTGATGAGGATTCCCACTCGTAATCTACCAAACATTTCTTGTGGTTAATTTCAAATTAATTAGCACACGTATGCCGCGGTTGACCGGATCGTTCAACGATGTATCAGAAGAACATGACGAGATCGATATATTATCCATTCATTTCTTTCAACAATTGCATTATTAAGTATTGTTCATCCGATTTGTAATTATATTAATAAACATTTACGGTCTTCATAGGTATAAGCTATTTAAATTAGTTTGTGTGCCTCTGTTGTCTGTGTAGAGTTGAAGATTTTTTTCTATAAGTGTGTCTATTTTTACGTCTGTTTCCTTAAAATTTTACAAACGCCATGCTTAGGTACTATTGTTAGTATCGTTACACAGCAATCTTCATTTGTATGTGATATTATTTTTTTAATTGTAATGTTATTGGTGTAACTCATAATGTTAGTGAGATTTTATAATAAATAAATAAATGAGCAGAACATTTAGTTGACGTAATGTTTGTAAGGATTTCTAAATAGATCCAGGTCGGGATTTCTAGAGTGGCAGTTTGTAAACTACGGGAAATAAAACCGGCTCCCTCCCGATTATTTTTGTGGACGAGTAAGCATTTCTCTCGTGCTCTTACAAATGACCGCTGGTACTGGAAAATCCATCCTCCACATTTTATTTTCCCTCCTGCAGGTATTTTCATTATTCTGCTAATGGAACGATGTTCAGAATCGCCCAAACAATAACGGTCTGACTGAAAGATGGCCATATTCGTTACAAAACACACAGTAATATATCTTTCTTTCATTCGATCATTTGATAAATATAGTGTCCAATTACTTTTTATTATATTTTTGTCTTGAACTATTTTTTGTAGGTAAGCATCCCACGTAAATAAATATTTTTAATACCCAACTTTGTAGAAAGTATTAGTACTTTTACAATACGCAAGCATTGTATAAACGTTACGTTATGTAGGTAATCCATTATTTCGTTTCCGGGCATCTATTTGCGCAGGAACAATTTGTTTGTGCCATTAAATAGTTGCTACAGTAGTTAATAGGTAGAATTAATACTTCAAGTTTTTTACTTCTAATTTATTTTCTTTGTATCTATTACTTCCAATAGTAAACTTAAACAGTTAAATTAAGTAGCAGTAGTAATATTTTATCACAATGCAAATATAAACCTCAGAACAAAACGTGACAGGATCTTTGTTAGCTTCAAGACTTACTCATGTATCATCGTTTTTCAAATTAAATAGAATTATTATTTTCCTTTAATACAAAGTTTTCTCTTTAATTTGAACTCTTATTATACATATAACTACTATGTACATACCTATGTATCTATTAAGTTTAAGTGGAATTTTGCGAATTCTTTAATATTTGTATTAGTGTAAAATTTAAATAAATGCAGACTGTCAGAAAAAGTACCTTGTAAATTATAAGTCCACCAGTTGAGGTATTCAATTGTTTCAGTTTCAATTACTTATTTGCTAATTCGTGTTCCAGTGCCTTCCTCGATAATTAATGATTTCAATTAAGAATTCTCCTTGAATTATTATACAAGATTCTGTTCATCATTGAACTTGTACGTCATTTTTGTATCATTTATAACAACTCGCTTGCTAGGTATACCTACGCCTTAAGATATTACATTTATTTTCTTAAAGATATCTGATTGCCTGTACTTACATAAACTGTTACATTTTTTTGGAGAAAATATATTAGTAACTTACAATTAAAACCAAACAAAGCAGTGTGTCGGAGAGATTTGTAAAATTATTTATCGTGATATTGGAGACAACTACATTTTTGTCTCCCAAACTAAGACGTAGATTGTACTGAGATTACTTACCTACATTCTATTTTTATAATAATAGCAAGTTTTCTTACTTGGTGAACATATAAATAATCTGGTAATAATGAACACTAAAATGAGCAGTCTACACAAAAGCTGTATTGTCGTACCCACAGCGGCAAAACAAACATAAAACAAAAATGGCTTACTTGCGACGTCGTCGAGTCGTCAGACGCTCGATCTCAACGCCATGATTTTCATTCAAGCGAAACAAGAAATGGGTTTGTATGTTGGTAGCTTTGTTAGAGCTGAGAAATTTGTAAACAGTTGGAATATGGTAAGTATGTGTACCCATGCTCACAACGATATGAATAATATGAGTACTCCTAACAATTGTATAAGCACTCATTTGTTTCGTTCCGGTTTAGCGTTCATATATCTAAAAAGTTAGCTTGTATTAAATATTCTTTGGAGCACTTAAGAAATGCTCATATTTTGTTTATTTTGTCACAAATAGGTTCAGTTATTTACAAAAAATGGAAAAAGAGATGAGTAACTGATTTATTTCGTGAAGTTTGCAGTGAAAGTCATGTTCTAGATTTTAGTTATATTTATGTTACGTTAAACAATTGAACAGAAATGGCCACAGCTTATTCTTGAGTTGGATATGTGCTACCACGAGCTTTTCTTTTGACTATGAAGCCTTATATTAAGTAGAAATGTCAATGTTCATAAAACAATTAATAAGATTAAGAGAAGAAACTATCATGAAATAGACAGATGGACACTATCAAAGTGAATTGGTCTAGAGCCAACTTCATTTTTCTTGCGGTAGTTATGTTTATTGGCAAACTGAAAGTATAAAATTCTCGTGTCACAGTTTTCGTTGCCATACTCCTCCGAAACAGCTTGACCGATTTTGATGATTTTTTTTTGTGCTTATCCGGTATTTATGAGAATGGGCCAGTATCTATTTTTCATCCCCCTAAATGTTAGGGGTAGTCCACCCCTAATTTTTTTTTTTTTACGAAGTTGAGCGGGGCAGCTAGTTTCATTATAAAATGAGTTTCGTTGTCGTCATCAACATTAAAACAGACTATGAAACTAGAAATAGAGTAGTATAGAATAAGTATAATAAACTCCTTTAGTCACGATCAATCAAGAATTTATTACATGGATGGTGTAAATTAATTTATTTGTTTTTTGATGTAGGTACTTTAGAAACCTTGGTTTTCGTTAAAACCGTTCATCTTCCTTGAAGTTAACTCTCGTAACTGTGTTAATAAAAACGAACTTCAGGAAACAGCATAAATAATGAATATGCTGCGCAGAGTCAAAATCCCTTGGGGTGAAAATTACGTACTTTGTAGGCAAATACTGTTGAATTTCCTAAGTAGGGTATGGTTTATGAAATGCACAAGATAACAAAACTTGTATTACTCTTTCATTACATAATGCGCTACAAATTATTTAATAGGTCACTTTTCAATTGTTGAAGTTTGATTTTTAAAATGGTTTTAAGGGAATAAATAAATTTATGCTTGCTATCAAATATCAGTAAGGGTCATTAATTAATCTTAGAGGCTTGAAATTGAAACGCATACGTAGGTACCGATACTCGACACTAGCATATATCATTTTACTTCAACAATATGACATCTCGAGAACAATTAGGACGTTGTTGAATCAAAGAAGTGAATTTTGTGGAACACTAAACAATATAAAAAAATATTTTCTATTTAATGGTATGACAGATAAAGGAGCATAAGTTCCAGCTAATAGTAAGCAGTTACCGTCACTGTCAGCAATGTCAGTATATTAGGAGGCGGTTTCCTGTCAAAAATCTATCCAAACCAAAACAGCAGTAATAGCGAAAATTAAACCAATCAAAGAAATGAAAAAGCTATATCCTTCGTTAGGCTCCGAACATCGGTCAGAAGTCCTTGATAAAGTTTCTATAAGTATTAAGAACACTTAGGACTAGAAAGATTTTGATGATTGATGGTTTTTATTTCGATAACAGTTTTTTTTAATTTAAATTATTTGTTAAAAACAGAAGTAAAATTTATAAAAAACATAAAAACTAACCTATTTCAATCTTCGGCTCATAAACCATATCTAATCTCTATGTAAAAATATATTCCTCGTTTCTCCGAGGAAAGCACAAATCGACAAAAACACTTTCGTGTTTACTCGTACGTGTATACTTACATAGGTAAGATTATTGAGTTAGGAACTTGTTTGTTCGCAGGCACGGATTATATTCAACTTAATATGATCGAAGTTGACAATTACAAAAGGCCATCCCCATCCCCGTCAAGAAGTTCTGTTCGAAGTGACAGCAGGGTATTCAGACAGCCCCGCGTAATCCAAGTGAATCGAGATGCTTCCACAATGGTGGACGGGGAAGCCAGCGGACCGGTCGGAAGTCAACAATCAGATTGCGATCCGCGACATGGACTACATACTACAAATTTTCGATCTCGTACATTTAGCGATGGGTTTATTAGAAACACGAGTCTAGAACTCTTGTTAGGTGTAGATTGTGAAGCTTGTTTAGCACTGGCTGCCCAACGTCAGTGTTTAGATGACAACATATTAAAACATGATTTAGATTTAGTTTGCAATTGTAATATACAACAAAATAACTATTTGAATTGCCATCGAATTGTTTCCGATCATCGAGGCCACACTCTTAACATTTACGACTTAGAAAGAATCAAACGGGACACAAATCGAAGTTTATTAAACGTGGGATCACATCGTAGTCTTGACAGGAAACATACAAAAACTAAATCTAGTGGGGTTTCTAATTACATTTCGAGACAATTAATTTCGTATGACCCAAGAAATACTCTAGTTCAAAAAATCAAACGAAAACTATCCAACTTAAAGAAGATTGGCGGAGATGCCATCACGAAAAAACATCAGAACGCTGTACAACTCGCCGAGATAACATCAGGGTCATCCAGCTCTCTCAAGAAATTGTCTATGTTGTCGACGGCGGAAAAGCCTCAGAGACGAGTTAACAGTCATAGCAATATTTATCCATCAACCACTTTAAATAGAGACGAACACAAACATAAAGCATCAACCTACGCTAATTTTACTGGTAATGTGGACCAATGCTTTGATAGACTGAAAGATTATAACACAGTAATAGATAATACTAAAAGAATCAGAAGTTTTGATAATGATCAGGAACTTATACGTAGAAATAACGCAGATATCGATGCAATGAAGTTCTCAACTTTAGACAACCGAAATCGATGCAGGAGTATGCGTAGACAATTATCATACAACGACTTTCCAAATGACCGATGCAGAGAAAGAGTAACAGAGCCTTGGATGAGAAATGATAGTACACTTGAATCGAGGAGTACTCGAAGTGATTTAGTCGATGATGATGTTCATACGTTCATCGACAATGACGTGATGACAATGGGAGGACCGACACACGCTCATTGTACTTGTATTCAAGGTTATGATAACAGAATTCCATCTTTATTTTACGATGCGCAGGTATTCAAAAACACAGTATTTGTAAACTTATTTTCAATTAAATTTAAACTTGCAAAGCTCACCAATGAAAATGTTTTAGGGGAAAAAGCGACAAGCACCAGCACCTGACGTAACAGAACGTGGGTCGCGCACTAATGTCTGCAGTGCCTGTAAAGCTCCACAATGGATATCTACCGGTACAACATCGACAACTAGTCACAGTTCAACTACTACTGGAAATTCATCCCGTGAGTTGGAAGATGTGTTTTCTGGTTGCTTTTTACCAATTCACACAATAATGTACACTTTGTAAATCGTTCATTTTATCAATTTGGATATTAGGATTTATTTATTTTTTTAGGTTAAATGTACCTCATAAAAGTTTTCTTTGATGATTTTGAATTTTCTTCTGTTAACTGTGAATTTTATCTATAATTAAAACAATACGCATTGCAGTACGAGTTACGAGCGACGATAACCACTTACCATTGCGAGGCGTAACTTTTGGGACCTGCAATGAAAATAGGTTTTGTTATAAAGAGAGAATTATAACCCTTAAAAATAACCATTACCATGAATTTGTTCCAAATAAAAAATTAAAATGGTGATATCATAATTTTAAAATAAATATATTATATTTTTTTTACAATAATATTAAATTTTATTTTTTATAATTTTCAAAAAATATATTGTGAAAATAAGTAAATAAAAGCATATAAATATAATGATTATATTTTGTATGTCCAGGTTTTTCGATATGGCATCGTCGATGGTGTTGCGTGGCGGTACTAGTGTTGGTAGCCGGGACCGCTTGCGTCGCAGGTCCTCTGGCATTAAGGGCTCCTCCTGGCGCTCCGCTTCATGAAAGATTACGTCTGGCTGAAAGATTATTACATGATACACCTCTTATTGATGGGCACAACGACTTACCTTGGAATATTAGAAAATTCTTACACAACAAAATAAAAGACTTTTCGTAAGTTTAACATTTTCTTACTACTACAAACACAATTAAGTAAAGAAACATATCATATTTTTTTAAACAATGTTGTAAAAAGTAACTTTAAATAAAACCGTTCTGGGCCTGTGAAGTCTTAAGCAGTAGGTCCGCCGCTGTGTAGACCTATCGAAAATCCATATGTTAGTAGCATAACATATTAGGTACTGTTGTTTCAAGGTAACTAAAATTTATGTCTTCTGTATCTACTATCCGAATAACAATTTTGTAGACTTTGTATTGGTTTTGTGTGTACCTTTATTATTGTTCTTGAACAAAAGAATAACGTTTCACAATATTGCTGTATGGATGGACACAATGACATAAGAGTAAAAACCGTTTAGTAAAGTGTACTAAAATATTACAATGTATAATAAATAGTTGATATTTATGAGGATTTAGGTATATTTAAAACAATAATTTGAATCATAAAACTCTATTTTTTTTCTGCCGATTCTAGTGCTTACGGATAACAAAACTTGTGGATAAGTCTTCATTGGAAGACTCATATGAATTCAATAGATTACAATAGATTCAGAACACAATATAAAAGCACTGATCATACAAATAATACTTCCTTCTATAGGTTAATGTTGACGGACACATTGGCATAATGCCAAGTCGTTTGCAAGCAGCGCCTGCGGGACGAAATTCGATTTGGTTATTGTAATAAATCTCAGAGGTTCGAAATTTTCCTTTTTTTAACATTCTTCATTTTATGTCTTAGATTTGACGAAGATTTGAGAACTATATCACCGTGGGCTACGAGTTCTTGGAGTCATACTGACTTGCCCAGGTTGAAACAAGGCAGAGTTGCAGCTCAGGTAAACATAATTGAAAGTGAAAATAGTTACATACATATAGGTGACTAGTTACCTATATGTATCTATCCTTGAATAAAAACTTAGGTATTTTGTCCCCCTTGTAACCCTGATAGCGTAATAAATCATTATTGCTCAAATTACTTACTTGTAAATTCAGTAAAACTAAGTAAGACAACTCCTTTTATAAGAAAGATGTGTACCTACATAATTTATCATACTTATTACGTTAAAATAATGTATTCCGACGTAACAATCTATAGAATATATTGGTTTTAATAGAGACCTAAATTATCAAGTAAACACAGTACAATGAACCGATACTGGATTGACACTGTGATAAATTATTGTTTCGAACTGAACCCATTGATGCTAACATCCAGCTTGATTATTATGCGGCGCGATAAGCATTGTATTCTCAAGAGTTTAATATATTTCATATAATATCTACATTAACTTGTATACAAATATGTAATGCTAGCATTTAGACAGGATTTAAAGAATCGATCTCAGATTCAGTATCATAAATTATGGTAATTTTGTGCCCTTTTGACAGATAAATCTAACAGTATAGCATCGTACTGGTACATCGGTTACTACTCAAAGACGATAACGATTATAAGCCTACGGCACATTAAAATCTTATAAATTACCATCATCTATTGAGAATTCCAACGATTTGGAAATCGTAAAACCAAGCAGCTAGAAATTGAACGTTCTTTCTTTCATTGAAAATGCTATAGTGAAGTTAATGTGTAAAAAGCTATACTGTCACATACGATAAACTTCTTTAAAAGAAATTTTATTGTAGGTTTTAGAAGTTTTTCCTTTATATCCTGTATTTTAAGACCTGTCTCGGACGATAGTTTCATTAGCGCACAAAACACTTCGGACGTATTGTACTGAAAGGAGAATAAAAAAACTTGTAAAACGTAGGAATAGATTTTATCCCGTTTTATATCAAATTCCAGATAAAGTATTCTAGTTTTATTACAATAAAAACATCAAAATTGCAATTAAAATGCACTTACCTAATAGTGGAAAACAGTACTAGAAACACACTAAAAATAAAATAATATAGCGTGTGCATATGCAACAAAATTTTTTACGATTTATTATTTAATATTTTTTGGATATTCTTGGATTCTTACTCAGTGTAGCCTGAAATTATAATGCCTTCCGATTTATTTTCTCAAGTATGAGTTACTCTCAAAGTCTATAAAAGTGTGCGGTCGTGCGTAATTTCAATATAAGAAGACTTCAGCCATATATTATATTTGTCAGTTCTGGGCGGCGTACGTGCCTTGCGACGCACAGCACCGCGACGCTGTGCAGCTGACATTCGAACAGATCGACCTCATTCAGAGACTTACGGACAAGTACCAACCCCAGTTGACGATGTGCACTTCTGCCGGAGGTATTCTATAGTTACAAAATAATATCACCACTCATTTTATCATTTGTTTTTACCTTAGGTTATGTAATTTAATTGTTGTGTCTAAAAGTGATGGGTATGTTCTAAATATGTAATACCTTACGTATTACATATTTTTTTCGTCTACCTAAGACAAGCCAACTAGCCACATAATTGGAAATGATCACCGTCGCCTATAAGCCTGTACTAAGTCGAGGACCACAATGAAGCGGTAAGCTCGTCTATTTAAAAGACAATAAGAAAAACAAATAAAACTTTAGTAACCGAAGAAAGTTATAGTGTCATAGCTTGATTATATTACAATGTAGGTATCCGTATATTGATGAGAATAACCCACGTAGGACTACCTATGTACCACTATTTATAAACCTGTATCAACTAAAGGGAAAACTTTAACATAAAACTCCGAATTCTTCTGGTGTAGATATACTAGCAGCACACAGCAATCACCGAGTATGCTCGTTAGTAGGCGTCGAAGGCGGTCACGCTATCGGCAGCTCTCTCGGCGTACTCAGGACACTGTACCAGGTCGGAGTCAGATACTTGACGTTGACTTCCACGTGTGACACACCGTGGGCCGAGTGTGCTTCCGCCGACAAAATAGAACCTTCACTCCGGGGCGGCCTCACTCCTTTTGGAAAGGTAATTTAAATACCACACTTACCTACTCACGCGTGCATGAGCTAACAATGACAATTTACCTACAGATATGTGAATGGTCCTGGCAGTTTACAAATTGTTCTAAAATTATTATCTGAATATTAAATGTAACAATAACTAGGTATAAAATATTTTAATTTTTTTTATTGCTTGATAGATAAACACAAAATAAACCCCAAGAGGCCGTAAGCCCTTTTGAAACGTAACTAAGAACTCTTCCAACTAACTAACTAAGAACTCTTCCAACCAATTCACTTTCAAGCCAAAAAGTCTAAGTCCAAATCGGTTCATCCGTTTGAGAGCTGGAATGATGCCACATACACAAAATATGAAGACATTCTTCATTTTTCGTCGATTTTTTACAAGTATCGATAGACATGAGGTGTGTCTGAATATATGCCATATTGTAAAAGTTACTGTAACTTATAATACCTACTTAGGTACTATAAAAATTACAATTACAATTGTGTAACTGCGCAAATTATATCTCTAAAACTTTCTTAATGAATGAGATTTAACCTTTACATAACTAATCTTAAGATTTAAATAAATAATGCTTAGGTACCTATATTAGCAATAAACTACAAGTGCTACAACTGTAATAATTTGCAAGAACATCAGTAAACGTCTGTTAAATTTCGTTAATTGCCAATTAATAGTTTATTAGAGATAACACAAATAATAAACGTAACAGACATTCGAGCACCCAAAACAAACATACTCGTACATGTGAATCGTAAACATACTCTCAATTCCGTCAATATTAAACAGTAGGTACCTATCCTGTTTAATTGGGCGAACCTGCGTAAACATCAAGTGTATTAATTAAAAAAATGTAAATTAACCGAACATCACAATGTTTGAAAACTCTTCTAAATCGTTTCAGAGCTTTATTTACACGAGAGCTTTTAATAACATAACTTGAAACAATATATACTACTCTGAATAAACATTACCTGATAACTTTGAATTTTTCGATCGATATATACTTATCATTTACAATGTCATTACATACTCGTAAAAGCTTCACAATGAGCCCTCGTTTTCGTAAAGTACAAATAACGAGTAGATGTATACATCCAGCAAGTAGTTAAGTTAAGATTGAGACGTCTCGAGTAGAGTGAGTGCGCCATAATCATAAACATGGTGAGCGCAGTATGTACGCGTCGCAATATTTCTCTTTGTACGAACTCCAGCTGCTCCTCGTCGAGCACGCCACTTCTTTGTTTATCAACAAAGATACTTTCCTAAATACTTTCTTTTGTTAAAAACCATCCAGTCAGCGGGGAACATGAAAGACAGGTATGGGATTAATATTTTCAAAGGATCATTGTCTACGTTATTACAATGTATTTAAATATAAAACAAATTAAATTACATTTATTTCAGATCAATTAGTAATATATACAAACTTACAACAGATTATATAAAACGATTAATTGAAATAACCAGATGTTCAGATATAAAAGGTAAACAAAACAAATAAATCACAATCCAACCAAACTTCAAAACCCGTTAAACGGCAGACACCATTCAAACTTTAAGGCTAATTAATACAATTTGTCGCGTTCAGAATTTGTCGACAACGGTTTTGAATTCACTAGTCGAAAATGGCCGAAGAACTTGGCAATTAATATGCAAACTTATACTTCAAAAGCAGCAGAACAATAGTTTATGATAAATAATCAAACTGCAAACTCAGCCCACAATCCTACTTCAGATTTTATTTTTATTGTAAATAAAGAAAGTAATAAATACCTATCTCATATTTCTCGAGAAATTAAGGTTCATTTTTTAATATTGAGTCCTTGTATTTTGTTTTATAATTTTCTAATATTTCTTAAAAATTAGGTAGGTACCTTGGTTTTCACTTTTCGGTTTCGGTTCGGTAAAAAGGAATTATACCTAATTCCTTATGTATTTTTATGTTTGTCGATCATACTACCATACTGATTATCTCAGAAAGAAATTGAGACAAGAAGAAGAAAAAAACCAGACATTACAGTACCCTTGAAGTACCTATCTCGCATTATATATTTTAAAGTAGGTATGTGTTATGCATGTAAAAGTTAATTCATATAGTTCATAAAAGAAGGAATAGGAATTACGAAATACGATTTTATTATAAATAAACTACCTACAAGAACTGTAGGTATTTTTTGTTCCTCGGACTGAACTTTCAGCGCCATCCGTTAATTAAATATTTCTACTTATTAGTCACGAATCGTGATTCCAAAATATGCTATAAAGGATATCGATTTTGTGCATTGGGTACTTGTTTTGACCCGAAACCCTGAAGTGTCGCAAGTGAAGCCCGCACTTATGAGCTTCATTTGTTTTTAGGTGGTGGTAAAAGAAATGAATAGATTGGGTATGCTAGTGGATTTATCTCACGTATCAGAACGAACAATGCGTGATGCTTTAGCTGTGTCCCGAGCACCGGTGCTGTTCTCTCACTCTTCAGCGCGAGCTCTTTGCAATGTCACCCGTAATGTTCCCGATGCAGTACTTCGACTTCTGGCTGCTAATAAAGGACTCATTATGGTCAATTTTTACACTTCTTTCTTGACTTGCAAGGAAACAGCGACTATTCAAGATGCTATTGGTAAGTCATGCCTACTCGTAATTTGTGCAACAGCAAACCTCATGAAACCACAATGTTTTATCAACTTAAATATACAGCGAAAATTAACGATACAATACTATAGTACATAAAATGTAGATATCGAACGGTCAGGTTCTCTTAAAAAACAAAGTTGTTTTGATGAAAAGATATCCTTAATTCAAATTCATTCTTTAAAAACAATTTATAGTATTTTTTTTTTATGAAGACTGAGGACAACAAAGTAACATTGCCTATAGCAGTTGCGGGTTATTTCACAAGTTTGTACAACCTCATGTTTTATGAATTATCACATTTTTCTACGCCATTTTCGTTCAATGATAATAAGAGTTGTTAAAGTGAAGTTTTTTCAGCTCACATAAATCATATACGAGACGTGGCCGGCGTGGACAGCGTCGGCCTGGGCGCCGGGTACGATGGGATTAATTAGTGAGTCCCTGTTCGTTGCTCTTACCTCACAACTAATGGCCTCGCTATTATCAACACACACATTCTATATACCTACTATATTGTGCATACACATATTACTCGTGAACTAACGATCATTTTAAAAAAATTGCTTTATTAAAAACTATTACTACCACAGATCTTAGAGAGACCTATTCCGTTATATTAATCTAGGATTTCTCTTCATTTAGTACACCACACGGTTTAGAAGACGTATCATCATATCCGATACTATTCGCCGAGTTAATGGGAGAAGGATGGAGTATAGAGGATCTTCGCAAACTGGCCGGACTAAACTTACTAAGAGTAATGGGTGCAGCAGAAAGAGTTTCAAAAGAAATGGCAGCGGCTAACATCACTCCTTATGAAGATGTACCTCCACGAGTATTTGATGCACATAATTGTTCTAGTCAAGATCTATAAGAAAAAATACGAGAAAAGTTTTATAACAGATGTACCAACGAGAGATGTACCTACCAATGAGGAGAATATAGCCTCCTGGGAGATCTATCTATGATGCTGAAAATAAAAAAGAATTTTCAGAGAGGGTTGTGAACTCGAAATAATTATAATTATATCAATATAGAAGAACTCCTTGCATTACATTGATATATTAGTGTTCTTAACAATCCGAATTTGGATTTTAGGGACATAAATTGGCGATACCTTTAAAAAATACTTATTATGACATTGATAAAATGTCATAATGAACATCGGAGTGCATAAAATACGAGTAGAATCGTATTCTCCATGCTTTATGCTTATTAAATAAACAATATATACATAAGTATAATGGCTGTAGATTTGTTAAAATCCCTGTAATTTTATTGAAATTTCATAAAATTCTAAATTGATATTTTACCTAAAAAAAATAGTTTCTTTCAGTAGATCTTTATCAATTTAAAAAAACCTTTGATGGAAAATATTATTAGTAGTATCACATTAAGGTAATTTTATAGATAATTTAGTAAATTAAATTGTTATTAAATACAAAAAGTTAAAGCTTAGCGATTTTAGAGAGTTTATTAGAGGACTGTTTGTAAATATTATTTATAAAATAAAATATTCTATTAGCTTTATCTTTTGACGACCAATAGTTATAATATTAATAATTTAAAATGTATTAGTAATGATTATGCCTATCTATTGTCCTTAGATTAAATTCCCCGCCTATAATTACAATGTGATTGCGACAACCCGCGAATAGTTGATAGTTTTGTGTATTATTAATAATAACTAAATATTATATCAATTACGGTTTCATAACTGACTTTTTGTCTATTTGAGGACAGTAAGATGATAAGTATAAGTTAGTAATTGAGACAAATGAAAAATACCACCCCAGTAAATGTATTGGAATAATCCTATCAGTAAAGTGACAAGTGCAACAGCCACAAATACAAAGAATTTATATCTGTCAGTAACCAATTTAATGACTGGAATTAATAATCATACTTTACCTTAAATTCTGAATTTATCCTTATTACCGGATTATTTCTTTAGTAATATCTTAATTCGTAGATTAACACCTCCACTTTCTAAACAATGATACTTATCTCGTAAGCCTCAATAAAAAGTATAAATTAAAAAAAATAAAGGTAACCCTCGGCAGTAAAGACTTGAGGCCATAAGCTCTTATTTCATATGCATATTAAGTGAATTATGAAAAAATGTAAATCCAAAATGCATATCTATTTACTACGTGTTGCATCGTAGATCACTGACACCCTTTGTTTTTCATCGGGGGTTCAAAATCAACAGCGTAAAAACTGCTGATAGTCATTTTTTATTTTCTCGATATTTAGCTATTTTTTATCAAATATCAGTTAATCCTGAGTGTGCCTCCTAATTGAATCAGATTTATTTGACTATTCTGCCTTGAATAATTTATTTATGCTTGAGCGAATCCCAAGACTGACAAACTAAGCACAAAAAGTGTTATTTATATTTAAAAAAGTGTAATTGCTATAAATTGTATACCTATGCTTAGTATTTTTACTTACATGTGAAGAAAACATATCTAACATTCATAAGGAAGGAATAACTAGTAATCTTTAAAAATATAGTTTGAATAATGATCATCATAGATTATTAGGTATTAGATAGTACCTAAGTATATTAAGCTAAGTAGGTACTTACACAATACATATACCTACCTACAATTACTAAAATTATTTACAATTACCAACTATTCGTTTAGCATTTTCAAATAAACCATGTATAGTGTCTTTGCGAGTACGTACTCAAGACTGCTATTGTAAGAGTTTATAATTTAAACATGTAATTGATATCGATAACTGAGAAAATTCTTCAAAATATTTTTAGTTCACTCAGAACACATTACTACCATTATAGTTATAAAAAAATTGATATCTTAGAATCTACGTATATCTTTATAGAATTTTTATGTTATGTAAAAATTAAAATAATAATACCTATACTTATCCCTGTATACATTCTCCTTGTATTCTCACATCATTGCTAATTTTGGGAATAAGTACCTAATAATTCCGCATTTCTTTTTCTCCATATAGAATATACATACAAATTTGAACCAGTGAGCGCCAATTCAAATTCTAAGTTCAATACAGCTATTTGTACTACTTATGACAAAATTATCAAGTACCTACAACTATATAGATATTCACTTTATTTAATTAAAGTAGGTACCATACAATGTACTTCAGTCTTAACTAAAAAAAAAAAAAAATAACTTGCACTTGATGTAACAATGATGGAATCCTATGAGATAAATTTAACCAAATTATGATAAACTCGGAAAGTAGCCAGGCATAGGAACTCCTGTGCTAAATAAGTAGGTAGTCCCATTGGGTTTGGGTTCGTACTTGTCTTGCCTAGCGCTTTACAAATACATGATCTTAAAAGCTTTCTACTGTTATAATTTTTATCGATGTATAGTTTCCGATCAATAAACTAAGGTACGACCAATAAAGTGATAACATTAATTGCCTACTAGCTCGTGTAAGTACTCTGAAGTGCTTGTGGATGAAAGCATGGCAAGGTCGCTACACAATCGCAAAATTCAGTCTTAGGTACTTGGAAAAAACTAGTTATAGAACTCAAGTCTCGCAGTGCACGGAAAACAGAAAAGCAAACCAATATATCTAAAGTGACCAAAAATGCAAGCAACCCCAGATCGTGAATATGATTCTATAATATTATCTATGCGATCAACACTAATAATAGTTCATTAATTATGTATCTAATAGTGAACTTCTGAGTTTTTTCAATTTCTACATAATATTAGGTATATATAGGTACCTATTTTAATTAATATTTAATATCTAATTTCTTGAGCAACGACGAATTATCACCTAGGCTTATAGTTGCTTAGTTTAGATTTGGAATGTTAAATCATAAGTCAGTTTTGCAGTTTACCTTTTTTACTAGATATTATTTATATGATAAGGTTTAATTACACTTCTTCTTCAAATAGACATAATACTTTTGTCAATATTTTTGAGCCGTAGATGGGAAATAATTGAAATTATAGGTAGGTACAAGTCACTTGTTAGAGAGAAATTTAATTATAACCACGTTTTAATCAAAACATGTCCTAATCATAATAATATTATAAACGCGAAAGTTTGTATGTATGGATGTATGGATGTATGTTTGTTACTCTTTCACGTAAAAACTACTGAATGGATGTTAACATAAAATTATGTATGTACTAGGTGACCCGCGCAACTTCGTCTGTGTTACAAAGGGATTCAAAAATTGTAGCCTATGTGTTATTCTGATGTATAAGCTATATTGTGGTAAAGTTTCATTCAAATACATTCAGTAGTTTTTACGTGAAAGAGTAACAAACATACATCCATACATACATACATACATACATACAAACTTTCGCCTTTATAATAGTATTATGATTATGATATTAAACACATAGTTGAATAATTTCGAAATATTTAATTGTATTACAGGCATTAAGATGGTAAATATCTTGAATATTACCACGATTCACTTTTGTAACTTTAATTAGGCGATTATATTATTTAACATCGAATGTTTACCTATTAAATTAACTAACAAAATGTACCTTCATGCTTTTACAGACTTAGAATTTGCTCAAACGAACCTACTTTGTTTTCCTTGCGTGATAGATAAAACTGAAAACTGAAATAATTTGACGCAAGCCTCAGAAGTACGAAGGGTAGTATTATCTTACCAATTAATATACTAATTATTAATTAAGCAGGTAATTACTATTGCATGTTAATTTATAAACATCTAAATAATGTCAAAATATAAAATATATAGTTGGGGGCAAGAATAAATGCATATCGACTTTTAGGATTTTTTTTTTTTTTTATTGGCTTTATTGCCACCGCTTTTGTGTTTTAGGAAATTATGCAAAAATATTTATATTTTTAACAATATTGTTTTATATGTTCAATTGAATTAGAACAATAACTGACAATGAATGCCACAAAGCTGTATGCGACAGAGAAAGCGCTCTATAAATCCGAAGCTATTAACTGCTCTTTTTTAATAGTCGAAGTGCATTTAATCTTTGCTCCCAACTATACCTAACCTTAAAAATAATTTTTTAACACAATAAATGTTTGCTTGCTAACTTAAAACAAAGATAAACGTTTCAAATAATGTTTAAACTCAAACACGTACCTATGTATTATGTATTATTATTGTGTTAATGTGTAAGAAGAATTGTCGTTTTCTTGTTTTTTTTTCTAATAGTATAAATATTATTATATTATTTCTCTGGCTCAAAATTATTGACAAGAAAGAAGAAGAAAGAGACGTGTGTGCGAGCAGCCATAGACTTTCTTAGATATCTACCTATTTAGTTTTACAAACCCCTTGTTCAATATGACAAATAAATAATAAATAGAATAAAAGTGTTTCATTGTTTAAATTTTATTTTAGCATTGGAGGACCGCATAAAAACCTCCAACCGCTCACACTCCGCGTCCGAACCCCGGCTGAGGCCAGAACCAAGCACGGGGTTATGAGGGACTGCGCGGCGCGTTACGTGCTCGACTTCCCGTCGCACCGTCCAGATAATCACCGTCAATATGTTTGTAATACTTTATTATAAAAACTACGCTGTATGGCATTTTCAGCAACAATATAATATTATAATTTATAACCGTAAAAATGAGACGATTAAAAAATGTAAACAAAACAAGTTTCTGAACTAACGTGACGTCATGCTCAATTTTGCCTCCTGCCACGGACGTGGCAAAAGTAAACAAAACAATTTTTATGCAAACAAACTTACATTCACATTTATATTTATTTTCCGATACATATAAACATTCCTCTTGTAGCACTCTATTTATAAAAATGCCGCATCAATATAACATTTGGGGCTTTCTTGTTTTAAAATTGATGTCGAGAAAAAATCTGCTTTAAATCTGGCAATACCCGAATATTGTCAAGATTAAAAATATTTTAAACATTATTGACGATATTGACAATATGCCCCGCAAATCTGCCATAGTCTTGTCAATACTCTAAATATTGTCAATATATTTTTAGGTGTGCGGGCACGCTTATAGTCGAAAACTCTTGTCAATCAATACTTGTGATAGAAGCAGAGATGGGATTTAAAAGTCATTACATTTTTATAAAGAACTAGCTGCCCCGCGCAACTTCGTCTGCGCCAATCTCAATTAAATGTCAACTATTCGATTTTTTCTTGCTGTAAATACCATCCTTGAACTTCATCGAGAATTTTAAAAAAACAACAATTTCTAAAATAAATATAGCCTAAGTTACTCCTTATAACATAAATTATCAGTCATTGAAAGTCAGCCCGTCCAAATCGGTCTAGCCATTCCAGAGATTAGCCAGAACAAACAGACAGTGGCCACCTTCCAGCTCCATCATCAGACCTTGACATTCATCCTATACGCAAAGAAATCATCAAGACGCTTCATTAGAGCCTAAACATGATGAGGTTATCTTGCTTAGTGATGGAGTTCCCATAGTCACCTTCCAGCTCTATCATCAGACCTTGACATTCAGCCTCTACGTAAATATCTCACCAGGACGCTTCATTAGAGCGTGAACACGATGAGGTTATCTAGCTTAGTGACGGAGTTCCCATAGCCACTTTCCAGCTCCATCATCAGACCTTGACATTCATCCTCCACACAAAGATCTCATCAGGACGCTTCATTAGAGCCTAAACACGATGAGATTATCTTGCTTATTGACGGAGTTCCCATAGCCACCTTCCAGCTCACACGGGAACGCTGTCGAACGGGATAAAAAGTATCCTATGTCCGTCTCCTGGCTCTAAGCTACCTTCCTACCAATTTTCAGCCAAATCTGTTGTGCCGTTCTTGAATTATAAGTGGTGTAACTAACACGACTTTCTTTTATATAGATGTTAGAAAAAAATAGCAATATTGTCGTTTGAGTAGCATGCACTAAAAAACTTTTAGATATTGAAATTGTGGTTTTTGTTTATACCTACTGGTGCTTACGTCAAGTGAGTTTAGTTCTATGTCTTGCGCTAAAAGAAATGAATTAATTCAATGCATATATTATAAATTATAAGACCACCTGAATAGTAGACTTACGATGTTAAAATTAATATTTTTAACATTATACGATTTTGGAACTTGATCCTAAAATATAATTAAGTTTTTCAAGTATTATTTATCTTAAAGCATGCACGTGCTATTTTTGAAAATGTGCTTTTAATTACCACTTTCTTTAACATGCTATTTTTTTTATCTTTTCCCATCCCTCGGTCGAAAGTATTGACAATACTATTGTAGGTGTGCGGGCACGTTAAGGACTTGTGCCAATCCAATGCCGCCAATGCCGTAAATAAATTGAAAAAAAAATGTTTTCAAAGTTTGAGTTTCGTGTTTTTATTGTGCATATTTGATGTTTAATTCTTTATTATTTTGCAATGGGAATTAAGAACACAATTTAATTTTAATATATTTCAATATTTACAATAACGTTATCGAAATGGGAGAAAAATCAACACCTCTGCTTGCTGTTTTACAGTTACTTAGAAAATACAATCTAAAGGTTAGTATTGGATTCAAATTACTACTACATAATCAGTTTAACCGAACACATTGAAACAAATGCGAATTATATTTATAGAGTACTGAAGACATACTAAGGAAAGAAGCTAGTCTTGGAGATGTCCAGTGCGAAAGTTTGGATCTTCCAGAGGTAGAACTAGCGAGTATTCTGACTGCTCATCACACTGAGAGTGATCCATTCACCTATGAAATAGCTTACGATGGCTTGAAAAAGTTTATAGAGAATTCGTTAGATTTGTATAAGGTAATAATACTTATTCTTTTTTTAATGGCTCCCATGCAATGACGATAGAAAGGTAAGAAATAGTTTTCAGACTTGTTTAAACAACGGTGTATAATAAAACATCAAAAATTTCAGGTGTTGGAGTAATATAACCTTTTGCACTTTGTTGTCACTGTATTTGCGACATTATTAGACTATTACATTACTACCCCATTACTAGACTTGAGTGCAAAGGGTTAATACAGTTATGCTTTACAGCTATGTTATAGTTTAAACTAGGTGACCCGCGCAGATGAAGTCACCTAGTTTAAACTTTGTCTGCCTTCCTCGATAAATGGACTTTCCAACAGTGAAAGAATTTTTCAAATTGGACCAGTAGATCCTAAGATTAGCGCATTCAGACAAACAAACTCTGCAGCTTTATATATTACAGTATAGATAATAACTGTAAACTCATATTCTTTAATTGCAAATAGTTTTCTCAAATTGATTTGAATCTTGTCAACATCTCTTTGATCCAATATAGATACTAATATATTATTTATTTTTCTTACAGTATGAATTGTCTACATTATTGTACCCTGTGTTTGTTCATATGTATCTTCTATTGATACTGTATGATCATGTTGATCACGCTCTTACTTTTCTTGAAAAATTTGGACTAGAACAAGAAGATTATTATCAAGAGGATTTAAAAAAGTTGTCTACAGTACGACATAAAGATCAGATAAAAGGAAATGAATTGGCTGAAATATACAGGTAAACTTGAGTTTCAGGTTTAGTTAATAAAATTAATAATTGATTTACATAAAATTATTGAATAACCAACAACTTCTTTAAGAATGTTTTATATTAAACACTGCATAGTAAATAAAAATAAACTTTTAACAAATTTCAGCACAAACAAATTTACAGTTCAACTGTCAAGAGATGCATCTTCACAACTAAAGCGTTATTTACATGAGCAGAAGAATTCTTCTGTAATCATCAATATAATAAATAATCACATACAAATAGAGGTACATGATGGCCCAGGAAGAACTCAAGCTCAAGTTCGCGCCACAGCTGGCGGAGTACTTGGAGAACCAATGAAAAATGGTGGGAATGAAGATACAATGTTAATTTTTATGTAGCTTTATTCTGTATACAATCAATTGTGGTGGCTGAAATTAGATAAATCACTTGCCTCATAGAAGCATGCTAACTCAATTCTGACAAGCCCACACTGCTAAATCTTGATTTGTTAAGATGTGTATTTTATCACAACTCTGTAGGGGTTGAAGAAAGACATGGTGAGGAAACCTGTATGTTGAAGGACAATAAAAAACCCCTCAATGATGTCCCGAACCAACATTAAGCATGCTTGGTGCACACCAAGGCCTTGGAGCCTTATCTATCTATGAAGGATCTCAGCTCATTAGTAAGCAAGTAATGGTTTAAAGTGATATTGTACAACAATAAAATCTCTATAAATTCAATATTAACAGAAAATCGATCAAAAGTGTACTATGGACTGCTAAAGGAACCAGATATTCAAGTTCTACCTGCTCCTGTAGAGGATGAAGAAGAAGTTGAAGAAACTCCAGACAAACCTAAGAAGAAAAAAGCAAAAAAAGATAACATTTTCATGAAGAAACCCAAATCAGATCCAAACGCACCACCCAATGACAGAATTCCTTTGCCAGATTTGTAAGTGTTAACTTAATCTTGATGAGTTACATAGCTAACAAATAACAGAGTACTTAAAAGCAGGAAATAATGCAGACATCAATTGTAAACAGCACAAATTCTTAAGAATGTGAAACATCCCCTGCCTTATAAATTAGTTCTATTTGTTCTGATAACTTTATTGCTATTTTTAGAAAAGAAGTTGACAAAATAGAGAAAGGTAAAGCTCTTAGGGAAGCATCAAAGCGTGTCCAACTAGGGCCAGACAGTTTACCTTCCATTTGTTTCTACACATTACTTAATAGTGGACACACTGCTATTAGTTGTGATATATGTGACGACTCAACATTATTAGCTGTTGGATTTAACAATTCCAGTATAAAGGTGAGGTGTTTTTTTTTACTCTGATAGTTTTATGTATAATGTTGTTAATAGTACAGGTTTATGTTATGTAAATGTTATAATGCAATTTAGGTATGGACACTAACTCCTATAAAACTACGCGGAATGAAGTCTGCAGAAAAATTGCAGGATATAGACAGAGAAGCAGGTACATATTTTATTACAGAACTCACCCTCATTCAAACAAAATACAAAATCAGATAATTTGTTGAATTTATAAATTTATAATTGTAAAAAAGTATAACTTAATAATATTTCTAATTCAGGTGATGTGCTCGTTAGAATGATGGAGGAAAAGGATCGAGATACATGCCGCAATCTCTATGGACACTCTGGTCCTGTATATAAAGTTGCCTTTGATCCTTTCAAAAATTTGCTTCTCTCGTGCTCCGAAGATTCTACTGGTGAGTAGACTGCTTGTGTTTGGCTACTGAGTGTGAACGCTTTCCTGTCGGCCTGTATTTTACTTTGTGTAGCTTATTTACAGCTGATGCAGTAATTAATGTTTTTCAGTCCGTTTGTGGTCTCTGCAATGCTGGACGTGTTTAGTTGTATACCGTGGTCATATGTGGCCGGTGTGGGACGTGCGCTGGTCACCTCACGGTCACTACTTTGCGTCCAGCGGTCACGATCGTACTGCCCGACTCTGGGCAACGGATCACCACTTGCCACTCAGAATATTTATCGGACATTACTCTGATGTAGACGTATGTAAACTATTTATTAATGTTAATTACGGAAGCTTTTTCATGGCCCAATTAGTAGGCGGTTAGGCTAGAGCCAACAGCGCGAATTAACTCGGCCTTGTCACCTGCTCGAGAAAAACCAAATTCGCTGGCACTTTTATGACAGTTTTTAATGAATATGATGACTTGCGCATGCCAAATTTTACAAGTTTCTGTACTTAGTTGAGACCAATATATAATAATTTTCATGCTAAAGTTAAATATTACAATTATTTTTTCAGTGTATTCAATTTCACCCAAACTCAAATTACATAGCAACTGGATCAAGTGACAGAACAGTACGTCTGTGGGATTGCTTGACCGGTACGCAAGTTCGAATAATGACTGGACATAAGGTATACACAACAATAAAGTTACAGATCCACCCTGTATATGTATATTATATATAATTTTTCTATAAATTATACTATAAGATCCTATTTGTACTCATGTTTCAAACAAATAAAGATTTCTATTTCAATATACAGGGTGATTTCCTAGTTAGGGTACATATTGAAGGTCATGGTAGCTGATGGTTATATACGACCAGTAAAAATATTATTACCAAAGAATATGGCTTAATGCCTTAGTAATCGCAACTTATAAATATCAAAAATTCTTGCAAAATGATGGTTTTTCGACAGCTGATGGGTGTGGCGGAGGTGTGGGGTGCGCGAAATCACTAGAGGTCATTAGTCAACACTCTTTAAGCCGAAATTGTTTATGTTTGAGGTAGTTTTGTCGAATTTAGATTTAAAAAAAAATATTTTGTAATTTTACCTATTTTTTTTAATATTCCGTATAAGAACAGAGTACTCATCACCCTCCTGCAATATGTACCCTCTTTAACAAATCACCCTGTATAATGACCTTTGTGAGATACAGCTGACTTGTTAATATTTATCCTTGGACTTTTTGTATGAAAGCGTGTTTACGCGAATGTCTAGTCTAACGACATTCGCAACCGCCCTAGTTTAAAGTATGCAATAAACTTCACTTTTTTTTTTTTTTAGTTGGAGGAAATCACCGGATGAACCGCACTAAAACCTCCAACCGCTCACACTCAGCGTCCGAACCCCGGCTGAAGCTGGCCGGCTCTCTCGGTCGGCGGGCTTTCCGAAGCCCGCCAAGATGGAACCGCATGTCACCCTCCCACGGAATACCCCGCTGGGTCAGAACCAGCGTGGGTCGGGGAGTACGCGGTCTACCATCCCCCGGTTGCTCTGACGTAAGGGCGTGCTGAGCGAGACACGTCACCTTCTTGGGTCCCCGCTCGCACTCACATGCTTTGGGGACCCGAAACTCTTAGGGGCCCAGAATCCGGGCGAGACCCCGGTCCCGACCCCCTGCTCGACGGCGGCGGGTTTCTGCGTAGAGAGAAGAGCTTTCTCTCACACGCCCCGCCGCCTGCTTCTGCGAGATGGTGGACTCGCAGATGTCGAGCATTGCCTTCCAGAACTCGTCGCTCTCGAGCATCGACGCCACGACGCCCGGGAGCGACAAGTCCGGTCCTATTTGCATGACCAGGACACAACGCTGCCGCTCCCAAGCGGGGCACAGCGCGAGCGTATGCTCTGGTGTGTCCTGGTCACACTCTACACAGTGATGGCAGTTCGTCGTCGGCTCCACCTGAATCCGGTGCAGATACCGACCAAAGCACCCGTGCCCCGTCAGCATCTGCACCATCTAAAAGGTGAGGCGTCCCTTACCACGACCCACCCAATCCTTTAGGACGGAGCGGATCGTAGACCCCAGTTGGGGTTGGACAGCCGTCTCTCCCACGACTCCACGACCGCTTCCCGCAGGGAATTAGCTTCACTAGGGAATTTATCGTCAAACGAAAAAATAATTTTTAGAATTTAGAAACTCACATATCTTTGATTAAGTAATTATTATTTTTTTTGTAGTCAACAGTATTCACACTGGCATTCTCAGTGTGCGGAAGGTGGATTGCATCTGGAGGCAGCAGCGGAGACATGATGGTGTGGGACTTATCCACCGGAGCTCCTGCCGCCAACATACCTCCAGCTCACACAGCCCCCATACACGCTATAGCCTTCAGCCGTGATGGAACTATTCTGTCATCAGGTTTGTATTTTCTGAATAATTAGATATTTTTTTTAGCAGAAACAAATTTAAGAATTTGACTATAGCACCCATGATGATGTTACAGGTTCTTTGGATTGCACAATCAAATTATGGGACTTTGCAGCCATAACAGATGAAACTTCTGTTGAAGAAACACTGAATAGTCCAACACAAAAAGAAGACAAATATTTGATGCAATCATTTGCAACTAAGAATTCTCCAATTAAAGGTTTACACTTCACAAGACGAAATCTACTATTAGCTATAGGTACATATGAAAGCAGTGTCTAATATTTTAATCAATGTGTATTAAATTTTATATAATAAGTTGTAATAAGAACAAATAAATAAAAATGACTGAACATGTTTTATTTTTATCTCTAAAGCTTATGCTACTTGTAAAAAGAATGATCTCTCAGATGTAATAAATTGTATTATTAAATTTAATATAGGTTCATTGCAACGAGTGACTTGTGTTTTTAAAGCTTGTTTAAAATCTTCTTTAACCCCTTTATCTGCACCACGAGTACCTATTCTTCTTTGTCCTATATGTTGTTGCGAGTTGGGTAAAATTTCCAATACAATATTGTTTCCTTGTTCATTCCATATAAAGTTCATTTCTTCAAGTATATCAATATTTATTACATAGGACGCAAACAAATGATAGTGGAATGTTCCTTTTTGTCTAATGTAGTCCAATATGTGAAGAAATATAGCTTCTTCTTGTGGCCAGCCCAGTTGCATCAAAACCATAATATGACCATATATAAGATCTGAGTTGTTTCCAGTACTCAATAGAATTCTGATAAGTAAAGTGCAGAAATAATGCATAATGGCTACTTTTGTTACAGGTAAAAAATGCAAATGTCTATGTTTACCACCTACAATTAATTCAGGCTCTAGCATTCCCTCTACATTTGGTAATAGTGGCAAGGCAGCTAAAATGCCTTCTATGCAGGCTGAATATTGTTTTTGACTAAAATTGATGGAAACTTTCATCAAACAAGCTGTAATACCATTAGCAGCCGCAGGTGGTGGTGTACTTTCATCAAATCTACCTCTATAGAGAGCTAGTTCTTCTGAAAAGCTTGACATCCATGGTTTAGCTTGAAGTTGATTAGCCAATTTGTTAAACTCGCGTGATATAACTTCATTGTTATGTAAAAGCTCCCAACAATTTGCAGCCATTTGAAACTGGTGAGATGAAATACCAGTGACTTCTATATCACCTTTTCTTCTTTTTGACTGTGGTATATCAGGGTCTGAAAGTGCTTCAACCAAAATATGATTTCCCTTTAATAACCTCTGCTCATAAACAGATCTTAAGAAAAAAGTTATTCCACAATACAACAACTGTCTGCAATCTTCACTACTTCTTAAAGTCAATAATTTTTGAAAATATGCTTCTTTATTTAAACTGTTGGTATAGTTAACAAGATAAGTGTCCCAACCAAGCTGTCGTCCCAATAGATCCAACACTCCATACAGTCTTTGCCAGGGGTCGGGAATGTCGTGTTCTGTTTCATCATATATGTAAGAATTATAAAAATCAATAGCTTTTACTAATAATCTTTGCAGCAGTCTTGGTGACTCCAATGAGGTCAGTAAAGGTAATGTTTCTACAACTAAAAGTCTAGCATATCTGTTATCATAAAAGAATTTCTCTGCATTAATTAAAGTCTTAACTAAGCTATCCACACCTAGTTGTGGAAACTTTTTCAGCAATAGCACTAACAATTTGCAATGGTCAGTAGTGTCATCACTGTGTTCTACACTGGTCTTTAATATTGTCAATTGAATATCTGGAGAAATATGATCAAACATTTGGCACAAAAAACTACCTTCAGCTGATTTTAAGGCATTGGCTATTGCTGATATTTCTGGTAAGAGAGCTGCGACGTTTTGCCGTGATATCATCAAAGAACTGAAACATTCTGCAGCTTCTTGAACATTTCCAGATTGTTTTTCCATTAAATATGCTTCAAACTGAATTTTAAAATTAGATGGAAACAATGTTTTTGCTGTCAGCATCCATGCTTTAGCAGCAAAAATGTTTGATTTTTGGGCATCTTTTGCTTTTGCAATTATAAAGTCTTCATCAGAAGCCATCACATCAACACCAGGCATTATTTATAAAAATATAAAATTTATTTTTCAAATAAAATCACCATAGATCACAACTAAATATATAGAAAATCTTGAGGAAATACAATCACTGATTGAATGAACTCACTCAGAATGAATTGTGATATTTACAGATAACACACTACATTGAAAAACTACGAGACTATGCGTGACCGCACACTTAAAATAATATTGTCAATACTTGTGACAGAAGCAGAGATGGGATTTAAAAGTTATAACAATTTTATTAGAAAAAAATAGCAATAATGGCGTTTGAGTAGCATGCACTATAAAACTTTTAGATATTGAAATTGTGTTATTTGTATACACCTACTGGTGCTTACGTCAAGTGAGTTTAGTTCTATGTATTGCGCTAAAAGATATGAAAAAAAGTAGTTTCAGGCAGCATCAAGCCTGTAAAAGTATAAAAGAAATTTGAATTAATTCATTGCATGTATTATAAATTATAAGACCACCTGAATAGTAGACTTACGATGTTAAAATTTTAATATTATACGATTTTGGCACTTGATCCTAAAATATAATTAAGTTTTTCAAGTATTATTTATCATAAAACATGCACGTGCTATTTTTGAAAATTTGCTTTTAATTAACACTAATTTAGGACGGGGCGGATCGCCTCGACGGTCCCCAGACCCCAAGTGGGGTTAGCGATACGTCGCTCCCACTACTCCATTACGGACCGCCGAGATTGGGCCTTGCGATCCCGAACAGCTTCCCGCAGGGGACGCACTACGCCCCGGGCTCGGAGGTCGCATCGCCAACGATAATCGTCAGCGAGTGCCTCCGCCTCCAGTTCCCAGGGCGGCGTCCCCGCCTGCACGCACGCTGCATCAAACGCGATGGTGCGGTATCCGCGGATGACCCTGATGGCTACGATGCGCTGTGGCCGGCAGGGGGGTGCCACTGGTTACTTAGTTAGCCAGCTGATTTTTAGGTGTCGCTACGGTTGTGCCACGATTTGACGATTTTTTATGATTTTACGTGAGATGGCGCTATTTTGAAATTCTTGTCCACGCTTTTTCCATTTCATTGTTTCCCCGCGAGATGGCGCTAAATTTAAAAAACAATTTTTCCTAAATTTTTATGATCTGCTACTTATTGACGATAATGTACACTTTTCAGTCAGCTATAACCTAAATTTAAAATGTAAATTAATTTTATTGTTATGTGCTGTTATAAGATTTTTTTCGTTATTTTTTTTTCGGTAATCTGGTATCATTCATTCTTTGATCAAAGTTAGGGTAGAACCTATAATTTCGGTAATTGTTTTTTCTCGATTAGCTTTCTTTTTGGGAATCGATTTTCTATTCAGCATTCCAATTGATTAATATTACAAAAACTGTTGTCTACAACAAGTAAATTGGGACAATTTTCAATAACTTATAACTTTTTACAACGCGCTCGGCTTAAAACTATGTTTCATTTGATGTTGTACGCTTTTTAAAAACAACTTTAAAACAAATAATCTTACACACAAAGTACGGGGATGGTAAACCGCGATCCCCGACCCACGCTGGTTCTGACCCAGCGGAATATGCCGTGGAACACGCGGTTGGAAAGCCCGCCAAAATAATAAAATAGATACAGTCGTGGGAATTATAAAACCGTTGGGCACATAAATTTTCTACAATCGTTGTTGTCTTAATTATAATGTAACATTACAAAACAAACATTTTAATCAACGATTGTAGACAATTGACGTGCCCAACGGTATTATAATTCCCAGGACTGTATCTATTTTATTATTTTTTGGTTTTTAGTACATTTATCTTAAACATTGCAATGTATGTTTAACATAAAACCGTTTAACTTAAAAAGTTTTTTACCTATTTTTATTGTTTTATTCCAATCAGATATTTCGTTGAGCAATTATCACGAGTATAAAACGTTGTCCGCTACAAAAAATATCGCGACGACATCGCGAGTGCTGTTTAAACCCCTTTGTGACGCAGACAAAGTTGCGTGGTTCATCCAGTATTTAATTATTTAGTAACTAATAAGTTTGGTACTTTTACTAATTAATCAACAATTTGTTTGTATAAAACAACCATTTTTTATTGCTATCGATCGAGTTATTGACAAATAAAAATTATGTAACATCTCTAGTACGCTTTCCCTGGTGACTGGTGGACGCCGACGCCATTTTAATCACAATTTTAATAATATTCTACGTAGTAATTGTTTATTTAGAAGAGTATCTTCATAATTTTGGATAAATTTCAAAACTCGAAACTGTACTGAAACTCTACTTCTCAATTCCTTGAATGACTTCTCATGTGAAGTGTGGGATAACTGCGAAGATGAAGTGTAAAACCAAGCATGTTAACTGCGGACTGAAACTGAAAAAACTGAGTCAAAATGTTATTTATATGCCACTCGCATGTCTTTGTCAATGATGGTAAGTCTCCTGTATCTGTTCTAATATAAAGATGTAGAGTTTGTTTGTGAAAATACCTAACAGATCCTCGCAACTTCGTCTACATCAAAAAGGAGTTGCACTATTTGATCTTAAGTTACTCAACTGGAAACTGCATCAAAATTGGATTATTTATTTTTAAAAATACATATAAACATACATAATTTTTCGACATTTTAAAGGGGAGGATCAAAATGGATATTATGATATGAAAGTTTTACAATATATCTTTTGCTGTAAAATATTCTTTTTTATTTTAGGAACTAAAGAATAACTATTATTGTAGGTTACAAAATAGTGCAGTTGAGTAAAAGACAGAAGAATGACCTCAAGTTAGACAAAAGGCTAGCTCGTCCCAAACCTCTCCTAGACCATGTAGAAAAATTATCTGAGTAGTCATCTATACTGTGATGCAACTGAAGAGTGAGATAAACGGAGACAATGCAGATATACTAATGAGAAAGAGATGATGACATTAAGCCTATACATATTTGAGCAAAGTCACTGCTTGTTGTGTCTAAAGGTATTTTAACTTTTATAACCATAAACTGGAAAGAACATTTTGGGTGACCAGTAACCATTCAGTAACAAAAATACATGACATGTATTATTAATAAAGATGATAAGGTGAGTTTAATTATTATTGATTCTAATCAACAAAACTCTTTTTTATTTTATTATAAACTTTTTTTTTTGATTAAGAATCTTACTAATGTATATCTTAATAACAGTGATATTACTTTAATAACACAAGTACTATTTATGATAACTATTGAACTTCCATTGTTACATCCAGTGAAAGTTAATATAAAGCTTGTAAAAAATTAGTCCAAATTTATTATGTACTAGCTGCTGCCCGCAACGTCATCTTCATCAATGCTATACAACACTGAAAATACCAACAATTAGACCTTTTAAAATGACATTCATTTACCCGTTTCTTCTTTAAATTTCATATCTACAGAAAGTGCAGTAATAGAGAGAGATTGTCTTTAGTAAAATCGAACTGCAAAAATTGTTTTTTTTCAGCCTGCTTTAAATAAATAACTCTATGGTGTAAATAACTTTGTAGTTTTCAAGTTTATCCCGGACAAGGCTATTTTACCATACTAAATGTATAGATTCTAATTAGCACCACCATAATGTTCAACGGTTGCTTGACTTGGGCGAATGTTTTTTGCAGTTTTGACTTTCCTATCATTTTATTATTTATTGAAGTACTATTTCCTCTGAATGTTGTACATATTACGTTGCTTACGAGCATCACTATTGTAGCGGGTTAATTGTACTCTAGTGATGTTTACTCAACAGGGCTGTAGGTGTAAGGTTGACACATGCTTGTGCTGCGTGCTGTCAGTGCGGCGCTGAGCCCGTGCCCCACAACAACCCATACTCTTCGAGTGTAACGGCACTTGCACCAGTAATAAGGTAACACAGAATTTTACTTACTCTAACTCTTTGTCGAAATCATAATATAATATTATAAAGGTGAAAGTTTGTATGTATGTTTGTTACTCTTTCACGTAAAAACTACTGAATGGATTTAAATGAAACTTTACCACAATATAGCTTATACATCAGAATAACACATAGGCTACAATTTTTGATAATATGGGACGAACCTGAAGTCCACGCGAACGAAGTCACGGGCAAAAGCTAGTAGAGAATAAAACCAAGTCTTACCAAATTCCTAGTCACGTAACACCTATCTTTAAGCTTTGTTCAAAAGAGTACAGATTAAAGCGCCCGAGAAGGAAAGCTCATTCTCAGGTGGTGTTAGGCAAAAACGAATTTGAATTAGAGTGTAAATACTGTGGTTTTATCTGTTTGTACAATTTCTCCTGTTTGGATTTTTTGAATGATCGGTATTTAGATGAGCGTACCGCACACCTGATGTTTAATGACTACTGCTGCTTAGACTACCTAGATAGACTCCTGCAATGTCTTATGTCACGGAATATACAAAACCGCCAGCTATGGATCCAATTTGAAACTTCCCAATTTATGATTTCAGAAATAGTGAACAATTAAAACAATTGCAAACAATTAATCAGGCTCGTAACTGGAGCGCGGCGCTACGTCCGCTCGGAGCTGTACCGGTGCCGGGGCTACTGCGAGGAGCTGCTCACGTCGCACGCCGACGACCCAGAGCCACCCACCACGACCATGTTCGCGCTCTACTTCAAGATGGACCTGCTCGAGGTACTATGACCCATTACTGCCTATGCTTCTCTTTGTAAAGTGAACGCCCCAACAACTTAGCTTTCATAGGAGTTATATAAACATCGCAAGACTAACAATAGTATTTTGGTTATTAAGCTACGATGATATAGACCCGTATGTTTCGACGCGATTATAAAGACGTTTCACGTCAAAAATAACGCGACGACATTGTGAGTGCTGTTTAAACCCCTTTGTGACATAGACGAAGTTGCGCGGGTTTTCTAGTTTTTTATAACACTTTCAATAGTATCTGAATGATGTATTTGTTCTTCCACCAAACAAAGACGAGATATATTGTAAAACATTTTTATAGAATTGAGTAACTTGTAATAAAAATGTTATTTTATAGAATGTTACATTTATAGAATAAAATAAACACAAAATTATATTAAAATCCGAAATATTATTTAATATTTATTTATTTATTTAACTTCATGCACAAAAGGTACAATGGCGGACTTAATGCCGAAGGCATTCTCTACCAGTCAACCAAAATATGCAATACGTTTATTATTATTTTTATAACATTAATTGTTTTGATTGATCTAAACTTACAATCATGTCATATGTTAGATATTCTTATATTATAATTGCAAAAGTAACTCTGTCTGTCTGTTGCACTTTCCCGCTTAAACCTCTGATCCGGTTTTGATGATATTTGGCACAGACAATCTTTAGGTTCTAAGAAATAACATAGGCTACCTATTAATTGCTACTACTGCCATTTAATTTCTTAATAAATTAATGCTGTCACACTACTAATACTATTATTTTTCTTCGCAGGACTAGAAAGTCATCAGTGTCAACAAAAATGAAGGAGGAGTTTATCCTGAATGTCAAGACATCAATACTGCTATAAAATTGTTTCAAAGAACTAAACATTGGAATAAAGTTTAGAAGAATTATTATCAATTAATGCTATAAATAACCAATTTGTACCATAGCATTTATACTTTTATGACTGAACATTGTTAAGTCAAAACAGTTTTTAAAGCATTCTTATAAACCTGCTACAAACATTCAACCAATGTTGAATTCTTCGAAATAGTATATTTTAGAATATATAGTATAAATTTGACTAGGCTATTAGACAACTACACAAGTAGAACGAAAATACCATAACATTGAATATTTAGTTTTTGCAATTTGTTTTTATGTAAAGCTAAGTAACTTACTAATTTTCATGCATTTTTAACGGGTTCATACCACGATATTTAATTGAGTTGTCTCGATATTTCAACGTTGTTGCAGAGCCGTTCAAAATGCATGAAAGTATTATAGAAAACCACAAGTGTCTAAATAAGTTTATAACTTACTAATTGTAAATTATCCTCGATAATAACACAAGTTACTGATACTTTAATAACACAACCATTGTTTAATAATTATTTTATAAAAAGCTAGTTTTTGTAAACCTGTTGCGTTTTTACAAATTTGGAAGGAAACTACATGTGAAATTATTTTGTGTACAATTTTATAAATCAGTGATTTTTTATAAATAAGTGTAGTTATAGAATTACTATAGCATCAAAAGGATCTAAATCATCTAAGGGTTTTTAGGTTATTATTATATAAAATTTTACATTTAAAGAATAAAAAATATATGAAGATTATATTCAGCTCCGAAATATTCCTGAATACGCAATTTTTGTTATGCTTGTACATATTTGTATAAGATATTGTTTTGATTGATTTAAACTTTTTTTCAAAATGATGGTTGGGTATACTATATTTTCACAAAAAATGCTTGTAAAAATATTATATTGTTGAATCATTTTCTTTGAATGTTATTCCTTTGTTGTTGCTATTTTTGTACATTTTCTTCTTCTTGGTATTATAATGTTATTGATAAAAATAATATAAATTTGAAATGGAATGTGAAAACAGCAGCTTTTTATTTTGAAAACTGTTCTATTTGAAAGAAAAAATGTTTTGTTAGAAAGCTGAGCAAGTTAATAGATTTCAAATTATAATGAGTTTGTTGTTTTAAATTACGAGTGGATGCATCAGCTATTGTAATGAAACATTTTTTTTTTCAAATAGAAAAACTGAATTCCCCTAGTAAACAAAAAATAAATTTAAATCTAGCGCGCAGCGCATGCACTCAAGCATGTGGCTCCACCTGTGATTCGGCTGTGATAAACTTCAGCTCATATTCCTATCTCCAGTTGCATATCTATCTCATATATATATGTATGGTCTGTGGTGGCCGGCGCAAATACCAGGCAAAAGTTGCCCGAGTACGAGGCTCGGCCCAAACGGGCGCACCGTACAGGGCCATCGAGCGCACTACCCCCGCGTAGAGGCAAAATCGGGCATTAGCCCTATGAGAGCTTACCGGGCAGAATCGGGCTTAATGCCACGTGTAATTTTTTTTATAGCATTATTGCCAACACGTTTGTGAGCGGTCCAGCCATTGTCACGATTTATAGTAAAGGCGACTATTTATTATCACTGTCGCGCATTGCCCAGATAACTGCGAATAACACAACTTATTTAAATAACTAAAAATATTCTAGATCAATCTAGGGTGTAATAATAATCATAGAGGTCAATAGACACAACTCACAACTGTAAGGGGACCTTCAATTTCAGTTGGTAGTTGAGAACAGTGCCTTTAAAAGAAAAAAAATTATGTCAAATCCGTCAATTGTCAAATTTGTAAACCAACAAAAAAACACGCTGTATCACAAAAGACGAATCACGACAAATTTTATAGTTTGCGGAAATAAATCAAACGCATTATTTACATTGAAACAAAACGTAATAAACACACCAATCATTTATCAATAAATCAATACGCTTGTTTGAAAATAATATATTATTATAATATAGTGAATAATTGCATATTAATTTGTGTAAAATGCGCCAAAATAATAGAATCCGCAACAACAAAAAACATACTATGGCTGAATTAATACCTGATCACATCTTGGAGCTAATTTTTTTATATTTGAGATTAAAGGATATACGGAACTGTTCCTCGGTATGCAAGGCTTGGTATAGAATGCTCAGTGACGAGAATAATGAAGTGTGGAGGTATCATTGCTATAGAAGACTAACGGAAGAGGTGATGAAATCTGATTTAATATCAGGACTTAGAACATATAAAGCTAAACTCAGAGCGTACTGCCACGCCTGGAATCCATACGATTGTTCAAGAAACATTTACATCAAACCAAATGGATTTACATTACACAGGTGATAAATACTTCAGTGTCAGCTGACTAGTGTTATTCTAGAATAATATTCATAAATTTCTACTATGAATAAAAATTAGTACATTTTTATACTTCAATAATGATACAGACTCTTACACTGCAGGAAGAATAAAACTTTTACTATTCATAGATTAAATTAAAATCTTACTTTATAATCTTTATATTGATGTAAATAATCATTGACTATTACAGAAATCCTGTAGCCCAAAGCACGGATGCGTGCAGAGGAAAAGTTGGATTCTTTCGAGGTCGTCATGCTTGGGAGATAGTTTGGGAGGGTCCATTGGGAACAGTAGCTGTTATAGGAGTGTCCACTAGAGACGCACCCTTACAATGCCAAGGATATGTAGGTCTACTAGGCTCTGATGAACTGAGCTGGGGCTGGAACCTGGTTGACAATCATCTACTGCATAATGGAGACACACAAGGACATTATCCACTATTAAACAACTGCCCCAAATATCAAGTAAACTATGCTTTTGTATATTTTATACATTATTGATAAGTTGCAACAAAAAATATAAATGGTATAATAGTTGTATATATACTAAAAAATAAAATTTTTAAGAAAAAAAAAATTACAATATACCAAAATTTTAATCATGTTCTTGGTTTTTTCAATGCTTATACTACATTATTACATCATTAAAAAAACTACTACTCAACATATTATTATGTATTTGTTAACTTTTAATATAAAAATATGTAGTAATTCATTTTAAAAGTGAATTTTGTTTATCAAAATAAAAGGTAACAAATGATGAATGACTCCGATACTAATAATACAAAAATAATTTTAGGTTGGTGAAAGAATAAGAGCTATATTAGACTGTGAACGACACACATTGTCATTTGAAAGGAATTACGAATTTTTAGGTGTGGCATTCCGAGGTAACTATTCTTGATATTTGAAAAACAAATTGTACAACTAACTAGGTGCTAGTTATGCAAACATATAGAAGGACATATTTCAAAATGTATGCAAATTAGGGTTTTAGGTCAAGATCCTTAGGAAGATAGTTTGCAAAAGTATGATGTTTGTGATGTCTTTCCATAAACCAGTTTAAATTTTTTAAATAGCAAATTACACAAGTGTCTATATCTATCCTGCAATAAAAAAAATCTAATTACTCTGCATTATAATAATTTTTAATTTTATATTAAATTATAATATTATGTTATTGCCTCTCATGGTTGATATCTATGTAGTTCATAAATAAATAACACATTACTTTTTAATGGAAAATAGCAATCCATATATCTGTTAATATTTTTTTACATCATCTCTTAAACATTTTCTGTATAAATTATGCTTTCCAGGTCTTCCTAATAAGAGATTGTATCCTACAATATCTGCAGTGTATGGGAACACGGAAGTTTCAATGGTTTACATAGGTCCACCGCTGGATGGCTGATAGAGAGCAAATGAACTAGTTATAATATAAAATTTAGATTAATATATCTCACTAGTCAAACCATTGTGATAAAATATGACATTCTGGAAACCATATTTGGTTTATAATTTACACTGTACAGTTTTATATTATTATTATTATTTATTAGTATTTTGATTTACTGTCTGTTATTATAAACTATGTGAACAGTGTGCCTATTCTGAGTTTTTCTTTGCAGCGGAAACTATAATTTGTATGGAATTGAAACTGCACCATCAGGTGGCGCTGTTTCAATTTAATTCAAATTAGAGTTTACGTAAATATAGCGGTCAGTGAAGGAAAACTCGGAATAGGCACATCCTGTTCTGAAACCCGTGACTGGATGACAATTGTAATTTGTAAGTTCATAAACATAGTCTCAAATTAGTCAGTCTAATCAACTAATTTACAAAACCAGTCTAAAAATAAAATTAATGTAGGCAACATTCTTACAAATAGTAGGAAATTTAAAATAATTATTCGTAAATGCTACTTCATAATCTATAATTAATTAAGTGAAAGTCAAATTTCAATTGTTGTTGAAGTCTATCAATACCTGTCTTATAACAATCTCAACTTAAAGTACTTTTTTTTTAAAAGTTAGACATTGTTTTTTACAAAAAAAATGTGTTGTTGATTTTAGAAAAAAAACATCAATCTTCAACAAATCGAACTATTTCGTTTTATTGACACAAACGCAGTATTTTTCTGTATTACCTACTTGTTTTCAAGTTTTTTTTTGTACCTTATACTAATTTATTCCATTAGATTCATTTTATGTGTACCTACCTATTTTAATTGTAAAATACAGGGTGGATCTGTAACTTTTTCTCGGCTGTAGTGGAGTGAATGACCTGTCGAAATAACACTTAGAACCACTTTTATTAGTTTGTTAAATATCTTCCTTCTGCATTTTTGTTCAATGCTTTATAAAAAGTGTTACAGTGATCGGATTTAGTTCAAATATGCGCCATCCCTCTTCTAAGCAGACCTGAGCCCAACAGTGGACAGTAATGGGTTGGTACAGAGATGCGCCATTTTGTTCGAAAATCTCTTTCCATCTAGATGACAACTTCATAATACCATCCACTCGTAGAAGAACCCCTCCTTATTTGCGAACTCTGACATGATCGGACCCGCTCACGATTAGGTGGCCCGTTAGTGCGTCTGCCTTCAAGGCAATAAAAAAGCAGCCACTTTTCACAAGCCTCTTTTGTGTTCAACTTTACATCACCAAGGGAGTCTGCTATGGTCAGGATATTATATATAAAATCGATTAGACTTTTTTCAAAAACATGTAGTTTTTTATTGCCTCCTAGGCAGACGAGCAGACGGGCCACCTGATCGTAAGCGGTCATAGTCCGCTACTATCGTCGTACATAAATCATACAATGTTGGAAAAAAATTTAAACCAATTTTAAAAATTATAGGTAGAGCTTCTACGTTGCATTTCGACAAATCATTCACCCAGCTTCTGCTGGGTTAAAGTTCCACCCTGTATATTATTATTATAGTTGAGTGATATAAAACTGCGGTAAGTTATACTTACATTCTATTTTGATATTATTGAATCAAAACCACTAAGCATTCATAATTAAATGATGCTCCCCACTCAGTGTTTTTTTTATTTTACCTTTTTTTTTCTGTATTACCTACTAGATGAGCCGTGCGATTTTGTCTGCGTAATAAAGTTGAATAGACAAACATCGCGGTTTCGACGTCAATGATCGTATACAGGGTGGATCTTAACTTTGTCCCAGCCGGAATGGGGTTAAACTTCTTTTTCTGACATTGTATGGTAAATGTACGACTATCGTTGCAGACTTCCATCCTATGATGCAAAAAAATATCCAATTTCTAAAATAAAAGGGGTTCTAAGTTTTATATCAACAGGTCATTCACTCCACTTTAGCTGGGACAAAATTAGAGATCCACCCTATAGTCCGGTCATTTTAGACAATTGAAATAAAGAAAATTCCGACAAAGCCAAATCTTCGTAGAGACCTTAGGTTTACCACAAGGAATAAAGTGTCAAAAGTCCCCATCAGTCCCATGTGAGCTTAGGGACTTATTGGGGACCCAAGGTAAAAATTTTAGGTTTTTTGGATTTTTCTCGAAGACGGTAAGTTTTATCGAAAAAGTCCCTTAGAGCAAAGTTGTAGATCTTAAAATTCTCCATAAAAATGGTCTCTATGATTTTTTCTCTAAGACCGACTATTTCCCAGATACACTTGTAAGAATCACGTTCTACATAGTATGCACACATATGCCACGTATATACATATTTAGGTACTCAATATGTTCAATATTTACGTAGACATTATGGTCATACAGTTACGGTAGTATTTGATGGCTATAGTGACACAACAAAGAACATAAAAGCTGCAGAACAATGTCGTCGTGCTACAAAAACATCCTCAGGTACCGACATAATGTTTGACGAATTTATGACAGTTCCAGTTAATCAACAACATTTTTTTGCAAACATTAATAATAAATCTCGTTTTATTTCTATGTTGAGTAACAAATTAACAGCTGAAAATATTGCCGTGAAACAAGCTCCGAATGACGCCGATGTCCTCATAATTGAAACAGCAATAGAACAATTTAATGCAAGAAATACAACTATTGTAGTAGGTGAAGATGTTGATTTATTAGTACTACTCATTGCAAGGACTCCATCTGATAAAATTATTTACTTTTTAAAACCTTCTAACACTTCTAAAAGTTTATCAGCTTATCCAAAATGCCAAAACTTTATTTTATTTTTACATGCGATAACCGGGTGCGATACTACGACAGCAATGTTTAGAAGGGGCAGTATTAAAATTATTTGAAAAAAACGAATGGAATGACTGCGCAAAAGTATTTATAGAAATTAATTCTTCACCTCAAATACTAATTACTAAAGGAATTTGGTTTCTTCTTGCGGTTTATGGAGCTCCAAAAAAAATTGATTGCATAGATACGTACAGATATTAAACATTTGTAAAAAATACACGAAACAAAAAGCAAGTACAGCTTTCTTGTCTTCCTCCAACATCGGCATCTGCTACTCAACATTTGTTTCGAGTATACTATCAAGTTCAGACATGGCAAGGCAATGAACTGAACCCTGAAGACTGGGGTTAGAAATTGATAAATAATACTTTGGAACCGATTCGAACTTTACTGCCCCCTGCTCCAGAAAAACTTCTTAACACTATTTTTTGCAATTGCAAGAAAGGTTGTAGTGCCAAATGTGGCTGTAAAAAAGTAGGGTTGCAGTGTTCTCCAGCGTGTACCAATTGCCAAGGTGTCTCTTCCTCAAATGTTCAATTAAATACAAGAGAGGAAAATTCATGTGATTTTGATGAAGAGACAACTGATTCATCTTCATTTGAACAATTTCTAAGCGTTCATCAACAGGAAGGAGAAGAAGAAGAACAAGAAGAAATTGAAGAAAACATGATTGTTGAAGTTGAATATGAAGAGTATGAGTCAGATTAAAGTAATAAAAAAAAGTTAGAACGACAGTTAAACTCAGTAACCCATATCAATAATCTTCATACTATTAAATAATTATTGTTCCTGAAAATAACGTCATAAAGGTTCATGGAATAGGCCTACCGGGGATACCACGTTAAAAAAAACGCGCCGAGTACACTACCTCACAGGTGGTGTGGAAATGTGTGTATATTGTGTAGAACGTGATTCTTACAAGCGTAATATCTGGGAAATAGTGGGTCTTAGATAAAAAATTATAGAGACCATTTTTATGGAGAATTTTAAGATCTACAACTTCGCTCTGAGGTACTTTTTCGATAAAACTTACTGTTTTCGAGAAAAATCCAAAAAACCTAAAATTTTTACCTTGGGCCCCCAATAAGTCCCTAAGCTCACATGGGACTGATGGGGACTTTTGACACTTTATTCCTTGTGGTAAACCTAAGGTCTCTACGAAGATTTGGCTTTGTCGGAATTTTCTTTATTTGATCACTATTTTTATGTCTAAAATGACCGGACTACTATATATCGCGTGACAATTCAATAATATGACAAAATGGCGCTGATCTGATGGATTCGCAAGGTGGTCATAGGAATTCCTGTACTACTATAATAGTAGACCTGTCGTGTATGGGCTCATTTTAATTCTCTTAGCTAGCAATTTTTACTGATACATGATATTCAGATTCTTAAAAGCTCGTATTTAAAGTTTTCTTTAAAATAAATTATTTGTTTATCATACTATGTCATATCTACTTTTACTCTAGGTACGCATTAAAAAGAATATCAGAAAAATGCTTTAAAAAGGTATGAACAAAACCAATGGATAACATCTAAAATCGGTTAGTGTTTATAACCGTTTTTTTTTAAATGCTAAAAAGCGACTTTAACGACCTTTAAGCAAAATTTGGTATCGTATTAATATTGCTATTTTACATATCGCACCTCCGGTGCGACACTGTCACTTTTGCAAAAAATCCAAAAATGAGTTAAATATTTAAAAATGATCCTAAAGCCCCCCTTTACTGATGCGATAACAGTATAGTAAACAATATGTTCTTGTTTTCTTTTTAACTCATTGTGACATAACTACAGTTATAATTTTTCGTTAGAGCCACTACGTCACTTCTGCGGGGTTTGAAAGAATTAAATAACGGTATACTTAGTATATTTTTTATACTATAAAGTGATTAATATTTATCCAAAAGTAAAGTTAAAAGTTGACATTGTAGTATAAGCTTTTCATCTCATCTATATATTATGATGTGTATCATTGTTTTGTGAGGTCTCAAAGTTGAAATGCTTCTCCTGAAAAACTACATTTTTGCATAAGTGACAGTGTCGCACCGTGGGTGCGATATATGCACGTCGTAGATACTCTGGTACTAAAAGTGATATTTTTGCAGAAATGAAAACTACCGGCTTTCAACTAGTAAGAACTTTACCCAATTTATATGAAGTTATGACCAGAATATCTGCTTCATAACAAAAAGAGTCATGGAAATTGGTTCATTCAGAAAATGAATATCTTGTTCAAGAGAAACTGTATGTTTCAAGCGTTACGTTAAATGTAGTCAGGTGTTGAAATAATGTTAATTGGAACCTCATGACGATCATCACATTTCATATTATCCTTTCAAGTCCTTAAAGGTTGATCTTAAGTAGTAGCCCCGCAGTGTCCCCTAACATTGCAGAGGTCCATAAGCGACAGTATATAACCACATACGATCAGGCGGCCCATTGGCTCGTCTGTCTACATAATAACAAAAAAGTATAGAAAAATAAATATACCTACTAACCCAAACAAATAAAAAAAAATTATCAACTTAAAACCATAGAATTATTCCATGCTTAAAACCTCCGTATCATTCTCTCATTTCATACTCAGTATCATCATACTTTTGTATTTGGTGACTCTTATTAATTAAATATTATGAATTGATTATTTCTTTTTGAATTTTTAGACAGTGGGATAAAGTTTAATTTTCTCTGGTGGTCTAAATCAGGTTACTGCTCAGATTACAAAAGAATTGCAATAATTCTCGTGGTACGTGTTCATTAGTTATGAAAGATTTCATCTATTAGTTACTATTTAAGAACATTTTTCTGATACATATAAAATCAAATTGATACGTCCTGTTGTGTATTTCTTTCGTGCCTGCTAACTTTGACATCAAGTTGTCAGGCACGTATTAACTATCGATCACAGACCATACATATATATATATGAGACTATCGATAATCTTAGTACAGTAACACTATTTATGTGGTATCAGTAACAATTTAGTCTCGATTTTTCGACATATTCAAAACATATTTTCCATTGTGTGCCCATAGAATTATTATAATTCCATGTGTGTGCCTGCCAACTTGACTTGAATATGGGCGTTTAGACAGCAAGAGTGAATAGATTTGTTAGTCCTTACACGATGCTGTAGGCCCTGATGTCTACTTAAAAATATTCTACTACTATTAAGTACGCACTTATCTAGTATCTACTCATATTTGTTTATTTTATACCTATATCGTTCAGTATAATTTGAAATGCCCCACATCTACAATATTACTGTCTATATTTTTACAATGCTCCCTGTATAACTGATGGCATAAACTAAACCGATACAGCAAAGCGTGTCGATGCCCTTTCTAGTCCAATAAGTTAATTAGATTGCACTAAATTTATGCCGCCGCGTCGCCACGGTCGTAGGTCACTACACTCGACTGAACTGTTTTTCTAATACAATTATAAGTAGTAAATGCGAATAAAATGACTAGCACAAATTCAAAGAACTTTTTGGAACTTACCATCTACACGCAACTTACCATGTGTTTTCTTGTTTAATTGCGTACGTGTCTACATTATTCTAAGCACAACTTGAGGGTTCTCTCTGTAGTAGGTACTAACTAAGTAAAACTAGTGCTTTTTTAAGTATTCTGGTTCATTTTGCTTTATAATAAGCTTATCTATTTTCGAAATTTATTACTTTCAAGTTTTAACTCGAAATATTGCAGTACTTCACGGCGTAATGTGCATTGCGTTGTTGGACATAGCGGAAGAGGAGCAGTACAGGTTGATAGGAGTGATGAAATAAAAAAATACGGGATAAAATACTCCTGAACTTTATTGCACTTCATTTCATACTGTTATAATATTATAGGTAATTCCCACGTCTATTCTTTGGATTAAAATATACCTTAATTCTTGCTAATTTACATAACACATTAGACCAGATTTAATAAATAATAGTAATACACCACACTGATTTATTAAAAAGGAGACCATTGATTTCATATAAAGAAGTGTGTACATTTAGGCAAGCCGCAACGTAACGCAAATATACGACTTACATATCTATTATTTTGTTTAAATGCATTTAGCGCGAGCCGCAACCAAACTGATTTTTATACACAAGTTGTTACGACTACTATGACAGTACAGTGCCAGTCGGCCCGACCCGCCCGCACTAAATTGAAAGCAATAATCTGCAGGTTACAGTGTGCAATAGTAGCAATTAGTAAAATAAATAAGTAAATATGGTCATACTTTCCTAAATTTAATCCGGAATATTCTAAGATGTTGGCTTAGAATAATAATACCTACTCTATTCTAAGGATGTTGGAGTAAATGTTTTTGAATCAGAACTTTTCGCCTTTAGATTTGGTAAAACGTGAAACGGGACATTAAAGAATCTTGGAACTTTGCCTTCAAGTTAACGGGGACCTGATTCCCGCAGAGCTTTTTATGATTTTGAATAACCGCATAAACATAATCCTTCGGCAGCTGCGAAGGGTTCACTTGATGTTTTTAACTATTTTAGCGCTTGACTTTATCCGTTTATATTTTTGAAGCATAAATCTAACTTGATACATCGGTATCCAACTAAAATAACGATATAAATACTTTGTCGAACGCATTGGATGGCTGAATATTAAGTATTTCAAATAGCATCAAGACAGTGAATTTAGGCACTAAAATCACGCACGTTTTTTTTTAAATGCATGTTTATAAATACTTATAATTTTAAGTCTACTTAATATTTTAAAACAACTTATTACTATCCAGACCCATAAAAGGATCAAACCCGTTTAAACAGTCACTAGTACTTAGTACCTTCACAGTACACAGTTATTATATCCCCTGAGTTCAAAGGTTGTGAAAGTACTACTTAGGGCCATTGTAAAATCTTGTCCAACTAAATACACCAAGTAAAACACTTGATAATTCGTTTACAAATAAATAGTTTAGGTATGTAGGTACGCATTTTGTTATTTTAGGAACCAACAATATAGACACATCACATGGATTATGACTCACTAGTACATACATAGATACTAGAGGATATTGGTAAAGGGGGCGAGTGTTCATATTTCGACAATCTTTCCTGAACAAAAAGTTGAAGGTTTTTGAGGAATGACTTGACAAGTCAGCTACATTATTCCTACTATAATTTATAGGTACTGTGAAATAGGTATTTATACTATATCTACTAGAAGGAGATACTAGAACAACAGACCCCCCCCCTCGTAAATTCCCTATCTTGAGAACGGAAGATCATAGACCCATCGAGTATGTGTTCTTTTAAAACGACAAATTTTGTCAAAACACGTCGAATATAAACGTCGTTATATCCCTAGTACTTAGTTTTTTGTTGCTACATTTTTTATAAATATTAAGGATAGTGTATAATAGTGGTAACATATTTGATATTTTTTTGGTTGGTACCTACGTCCCTGACGTACCATAATATTATTAAAATAAATAATCTTTGGTAGTACAACTCGTACAACTAAATAGTTACTAGTCTAAATCGTAATTTGACTGTAAATTTTATTGTGTTCATTTTTGTTCAAACCTTAACTACTAACTTAATTACTAACGTAACCACCAAAATCAACTGGACGCGATGAAATTTACATAATTATATTATCATTATTACTTAGGCAATTAATTTATTTCCAACCATACTGAAACCGTTCCACTAAGGCCTTTTGCAGTTGTATTGAAGACCTCTGAAGAACTAAGAAAAGATGAAGAATGGTGAAAAATGCTATGAAATATACATTTACCTATTATAAGGTAATAATTCTATGACATTTAGATACATTAGGTTGTTTTAATCTAATAGTCCGCTGCCTCGATTTTTGAGGGCAGCCGGGCGACAGCGTCAAGAGAAATAAATATAATAAAATAAAATGGACCCGTTTTTTGAAAATAGCTACAGGCAGCGAGGGTTATCTCTACCTATTTTGGGTTGTGAGCTTAAACTTGTGAGCGTCATTTAAAATATCCACATCCGGCGGAAATTCGAGTTTCGGTGTGACCGTAAATTACGGGAGTTTATCGACGATTTGGATTCTCTCTAAATGATTAGAGATGGTTAGATGATAGTAATGATACTATCATACAAAATCAGTTTAAGTATGGTTGTCTTATAATTTAGGCACCTCAAATGAGATTAGTCATGAAATCACTAAGTTATTCATTATGGGAATGTTTGACAAATACATGCTGAGATTTGTTTTCTTGCAAGTAATCTTTCATTTGTGGTTTAACTTTAGTAGGTGGAAATTTTGTAAGACAAAATTCAGAAACTAAGCAATATAGTTTGCATAGTAAAGGACACAGCAATGCTTGATGAAGCACAGCTACAACTCTGTACCAAGGTCCATCAAATGGGTCCAGAATTGCTGGACAAAGCATGTGGTTTAGGTTCACTTGGGCAGGCTGAAATACATAAGTGTTGTTATTGCTGGTTTTAAAACATTCATCTAAATAAAAAAGTTTGTCATACTTACAATAGCAATGGCTTGAAGAATAATAAAGTGATATAGTAAGTTTAAAGAATAACTAAATATGGACCAATTCAAATCTCTTATTGGTTCAACATTATACACTCCTGAAAAAATAAGATTTTTTTATAGGATTTACTTAACAATCAACAGATTAACTTCACCCTTATTTCTTACCACCAAGTCTCAACAAATAGTATGGTATGATACACATCATACCATGTTGGATCCAGTATAAGGAAGCTTCTGCAAATATCTATTTAAAAAAAGTGAATGTTTTAATAATGGAATAGTGCATTTAGTTTAATATTTATTATTATATGATATTAGGTTACCTTTCTTGAAGCTGTTTCTGGAAATAAAAAGGCAAGAAGAGGTCCATTTAACAAATTAAGATGAATTCGGAATAAAGCTGTAACCATTTTACTTGGTGGTGCTGCTAATAAATATATCTGAAAATTTGATATAGTTAGTGAAAAGAATAATGAAGTAAATCATAATGATATTAAATAAAAAAAAGGCAACTTACTTGTATCAAAGTAGTCACATGACATGGATTCAACAAATATATCACAGTGCGCGAAGCAAATTTAAAACCTATTTCCATTCCCCACAGTAAAGCTAAAAGAATAACAAGCAATCGCTTGCCACCTCTATCACTTTTGCTGTAGTTAGTATCAACGGGTATTTTCAACTTCGGATAAGTTTTCACCTAAAATTATTATAATTTAATTATTAAATTGAATTAATTGGTTTTTCTTTTATAAATTAATGGACTGTTATATACCAGCTAAGTATTTTTTTAATAATCAGAGTTTAGAAAAACAGTGGAAATATCATACTTACTAATAAATAAACACATCCTGACAGTACAATAGTTGTTTCAATTACTTTTCTTTGAGGAGTTAAAAAGAAAGCACATTCTGGCCCAACATTTCGCGGGACAGCCTTATTTGCACCACTATATGCCCATTCGAACATTTTTGCAATTTATAACATACATAAACTGCGGAAAATTAATATTGTTTTTTTAAATGTACTAGGTCGATATATATTTTCCTTTCCGTCCCTTCAATCTTTTTTATTTCAATTTATTTACGGCATTGGTTACAGGTCCTTAAGCCTAAAAGAAAAAAAAGACTTCCGTCCCTTCCCTGAGGTTCCTGGTCACAGATTATGAAGAATCACAGATAACTACTAGATTGAACAATAGTTCAAGCACAGATTCACACAGACACAGTCACACAGATTATGATTAGATCACAGACTATGCGTGCCCGCATACCTACAATAGTATTGTCAATACTTTCGACCGTGGGTTGGGAAAAGATACTAAAAAATAGCATGTTAAAGGAAGCGTTAATTAAAAGCACATTTTCAAAAATGGCACATGCATGTTTTTGGCTTCACGCGGGGTCCGGACGCTGAGTGTGAGCGGTTGAAGGTTTTATTTAGTGCGGTTCAACACCCACAAATCCGATTTCCTCCAACTGAAAAAAAAAGTGGTGCAAATTTGTCGCATTTAACGGTATGTTACTCGCCCTAGAAACTAGAAAGAAAGACGGTATTTGCCCGCCCCCACCGAAAATTAAAATCAAGGATGGGCTTGGGGGTCGGAACCGGGATCTCGCCCAGAATCTGACTCCATAAGGGTATCGGGTCTCTCCACGCTGCCCTGCGAGGGACCAAGAAGAGAACCGCGCCGGTTCTGATACCTACTGCAGTTTATCGTTGTTATCGGAAGAGACCGTTATTTTTTTCTCAGTCAGGTTCTTTATACGTGTTTTTTTAATTTTCCTCCTCATTTGCAAATCTTCTTTTGCGTTTTCCCAATAAAGTGTGGATTTTTAAGTTAAGTTCAGTTAAGTATTCAATTAAGCATGCGACATGTTGAAAAGAAAACAGAGTTCAGTAATTTTATTTCTTTATTAATTATAATCGATCTTAAAATGACACTATCTACAATGGCAGTGCTTAAATTACTAAAGGAATATTATTTATTGGTAGTAAGTGTATCTTTCTTAATTTTTATTACGGAAGTTAGCTGGAGACATAGGGTTACAAATTCTTAATAAATCTAGTTAAATAGTGTAAACAAAAACTTATATCTAATTGCTTTCATTCATAATAATTATGGTTCGAAACAATCAAAAAACAACATAATTTTAAATCAATATTTAGTAATATATACAATTTTATTGATTTTTCGAATGCTCATCACTCATAGCAATCATAGCAGGGATTCGGATTCTAGTTTATCTGATTTTTAAGAATGACTAGGGTAGGAGAATTTTATTTGGAAATTATTAAATATATTAATATTTTATAAACGTTTTATGCAACAAAATTTATTTATGATTAGTCTAAACTTAATTTAAATGCTTTGGTGTCATTAGTAGGTTAATAATAATTTTGAAATTATTATCTCTCATGACTATGTAATCGACTACCTTTTTGATGTGCACATATTACGAGAGAACTGTATCCTGCTAACCTAAGCTAAATTAAAATATGGTAGTCAGAAATGATTGTAACCTAGTTAACTATGTTGTGTTCTTAATGCAAACAGCACATCGCGATACACGCTCAAGGAGTCGTCCAGATTTAAGAGTATCACGTTGAGGTACGTTGAATTGTTGACTATCTTCGACTGTAGTTAACCAGAAACTTAGTTTGTTAGCAAAGTGATGACATGTTCCACCTTCTCCGTTACATTCTATGAACGGTATTGACCGGAAATCTTCTAAGCATGAACCAGGACTAGCTAAAGCTTGTCCACCGCCTTGTCCTCCTGCGCCAGTGTGCTGTAGAATAATTTATTATTTTAATATAAATTGTGAAATTATGACCTTAAATAAGAATAGTGATTAACACGGTTAGTCATAGTCTATAGGGGAAGGCGGAACTGTACCTAAGCCTAAATGTACAAAGCGTCGCGTCACCCTACACAGCTTTGTATTGAATTTTCACGTCAGTCGGATTTTAGATGCTGAGTGTACGTCAGGAGGTTTAAGTGTGATTCGACTCGCACATAACCCCACCTGCGTAAGTAGGTGGAAGTTCGAGGATTCCTACTACTCAAAAGAAATGTCAGTTTTAGGTCCCGTAATCAATACGCCTCCGTTAAAAAATTCCGTTGGTTCCGATTTAATCTATACTAATAACTAATAATAATATAAAGAGTAAAGGTTTGATTGTTTGTTTGTCTCGAATAGGCTCCAAAACTACTTCAAAAATTCTTTCGGTTTTGGAAAGTTCATTTATCAAGGAAGGCATACATTGTTTCCCTTTGTGACGCAGTTGCGTGGGTCAACTAGTAATTTATATTTAGCTTCAAAAAATTTTATAAATTATCAGTCAATTTCACCATAGTAACATATTTATTATATAACTTAAGTATTTTCTACATTCTAATAAAAAATAAAGTATAAAAATACGACATAAAAACAGAAAGCTTCTACTGGTGGCCTACGGCTCAAGCTACCAGTGGTTAGGGCTCTAGAGTAGAGTGCGGAACCTCTTCAATTCGTCAATCATCATAATGCTATTTGACTAAATTAATTAGTTTTTCAAGAATCATTGAAACACTACAATATGTACAACTTTTTAGTATTGATATTTATAGTAAAGTATCTAAATGATAAATTAATTTTAGAAATAAAACTTACCATGACGAAACTGTAACCAATCCATAATATATTCCAGCCGACTGGGCAACTGGGTATATCTAAAGTTTGACTGTGGACTGCGATGACGTTGGCCGGGACTTCACATACTACACATCTCGAAATATATTTTGCAATATTTTGACCTTCTACGGGCATCATAGGTATTGGCTGACCAGTAGACAACCAATAACTGCGATCGTTACGACTTGCGTAATTACAGACGTCATTTAGATCACAAAACAGGAAAGGCATTGTACTGAACTTTCTTACACATGAACCAGCATATCCCAAATCTTGATTATGAGCTTTTTCGTTTCCGTCAATATACAACAAAGAATAACCATCCCATAATTTGACATGTCCGGGTTCACACTGGGGTACAACTTCTCTTTGACTGTGCCGTACTAATAAAATTCCAGTTAAAAAGTCTTGACTGACACATGGTGCTCCAGGTTCTCCAGGGTAACCAGTGTTGCCTTGCATCCCTATATCACCTCTTTCACCTTGCAACCCTGCAATACCAGGAGGACCGACTGGCCCTGGGATACCCGTTGCTCCAGGGTAACCCCTTTCGCCTTTCTCGCCTTGGGGTCCGTCACTACCAGGACGTCCAGGTATACCCGGTGCACCTGGTAGACCATCTTTTCCTGGTAAACCACGTGGACCTTGTTCACCTTTTGCTCCATATACTAATTCCGCTGCTTGACCTTTATTACCTTTCATACCTTGCTCACCTTGCAAACCTGGCCTTCCTTGATAACCGCGGTCACCCTTTATACCCATAGGGCCTACAGGCCCTGGTCGACCGGGTATACCATCTTGTCCACGATCTCCCTTATCACCTTTCTCACCAGAAAAACCTGGGATACCTGATGGCCCTTGGTCACCTTTTTGTCCTGGCGCTCCAAATCCAGTCGCACCTTTTTCTCCTCGATCTCCTTTTTGGCCAGTAATACCAGGAAGTCCTGGTAGGCCAGTCGGTCCTTCACGACCAGGAGGCCCAGCCACGCCTTCATTACCCTGTTCACCTTTTTGTCCTTTCTCTCCTTCGCGCCCTGGAATTCCTGGTAGACCTACTTGTCCTGCTATTCCAGGTGGACCAGGTTCACCCTTTTGCCCAGATTCACCAGGGTTTCCAACATGACCTCGTTTTCCATTAGTTCCTGGTAAACCTTTTTCTCCTTTTATGGTCAAACCTGGTATGCCAACAGGGCCAATGGGACCAGTGTCTCCTAAATAAATGAAAAAAAGATTTTTATTATTTAGGCAAAATATGAAACTTATATGATAAAGAATATTGAAATGAAATTCATGCTAAGAATACCTTTTGTACCTAGAAATGTAGTTTGTGTGACACACAACAATATTAGCCTCATATTATATAGGGTGGGATAACCATACTAAACAATACTTTCGTAGCATATAGCAAGGTTGATGTAGATACATTCCTGTTATAGGCAATCTCAAAATATTATTATGAGATTTGACCAGTCAAACTTTTACGATAAATTGTGTCTGTACAGCCGTATTACATATCTACTACTACTACTACCCCGATATTTAGTGGCAATTATTGGGCAGGTATTTGAGGCAAGCTGAAAACTTGGTGATAGTTCTGTATCTCCTAATATACCCCAACTAGAAAATACATTATCGTTTTTTTGATACGTTTGTAAAAGTAAGCATGAATATACAATAAAGTAGAAATAAAGTTTTTCATTCCGATTTCGTATAATAAGTCGTTATTTATCGTAGAAAAAAACCTCGTTTATATTACTCGTTAAAGCTATCACACTGATATAATAACATAAATAAAAATAAATGATTGATATAATATTAATGTACCCACCTTTTTGTCCAACACGACCTTCGAAACCTCGTTCTCCTTTTTCTCCTTCCTTTCCACGATCACCCTTAAGGCCTTGCAGACCTTGTAGACCTGGCGGTCCTTGATTTCCTTTTTGACCTGGTTCTCCAGGTATACCACTAGGGCCAATTTCTCCTTTTTCACCTTTAATGTCTATAGATAAACCAGGCAATCCTGTATCTCCCTTAACACCTTGTAGCCCGATAGGTCCTATGGGGCCTTCTAACCCTGGTAAACCACGATCACCCTTCTGTCCGTTCAGACCATCTCGTCCAGGAAAACCTAGCTCACCTTTATCACCTTTTTCGCCATCTAGTCCAGGTAAACCGATTTCTCCAGGTTCACCAGGAGTTCCATCAAGACCTGGCGGTCCGGGCTGCCCAGGTCTACCTGGGATACCAGATTCACCTTTGTTACCTATAGGTCCTGGAGGACCACGGTTTCCTTTGTCTCCATTTTGTCCAGGTAATCCATCTAAGCCACGAATTCCCATATCACCCTTAAGTCCAGATAAACCAGGTATTCCTTGACCTGGAATTCCTTGTTCGCCTGTGTCACCCTTATCTCCATCTCTACCAGGCCTTCCATCCATTCCAAAGGCACCAGGTCGGCCAGGTTCTCCTTTGGAACCCTTTTCAGCGGCTAGCCCGGCTTCTCCTTTATCACCCTTTGGTCCCGTATAACCTTTATCGCCAACTGGTCCATCTAAACCAGGTAAACCTGGTATACCTGGAGCTCCGTCAAATCCTTTATCTCCTTTGGGTCCTATTGGTCCTACCGGTCCTGGTCGTCCACTCGGTCCTGGCGCACCGGGTTGTCCCTGGTAACCAATATCTCCTTTATCACCTTTTTCACCTTGTGACCCAGGTGCTCCTGAAACACCGCGAATACCTGGATATCCTCGTGTACCTGGGAACCCTTTTAGTCCATCTGGACCTTGTATTCCTTGATCTCCTTTTTGACCAGGTAATCCAATATTGCCAGGCCGTCCAGGTGCCCCAGGTAAACCTTGGTGTCCTTTTAATCCCACTCTTCCAGGTAATCCAGGAGTACCTGGAACACCTGGAGGTCCAGTAGGTCCTGGTTCACCAGTTTGTCCGGGTGGTCCGGGGTAACCAGGTTTACCAGTTAAACCTTGATCTCCCTTTTCTCCAGGTAAACCTATGGGGCCTGGTGGACCATCGTCTCCTGGTATACCAGGTAACCCACGAGGTCCAGCGTCACCTTTTTGACCTGGTGAGCCAGGAATTCCCGGTGCACCAGCGACTGAAGGACCAGTTTCTCCTTTATTTCCTTTGAAACCGGGATTTCCCGGGTAACCTCGTGGTCCATCCATACCAGGAGTTCCCGCAAATCCTTTACCACCTTCTTCTCCTTTATCACCTCTTGGTCCTGGGAAACCTCGTGGACCTACAGGGCCTTGCTTACCAGGAGGACCAACTTCACCTTTTTGACCTTGTCGTCCAATAAAACCCATATCTCCTTTCTCTCCGGATTCACCTATAAAGTTTAATAGCGTTATATTATAAATTTTTTATTCGTTTTTTCTGCGTAGGCAAGAAGAAAAAGAACACGTTTCTCCCTAGTTACTTAAATCTTAAAACACACAACTTATATTTTCGCCTTTGAATTTATTTTAAAAATAAGGAATGTTTATTTATTAAGTGAAGAAAATACACAATCCCAAACTAAGTTTATTGTTCTAAGGAAAGTATCCTAAATTTAAAAAATGAATAAACGGTTAAACTATCTCAAATTTTTCATTACAGCTTTCATCAGCAATTGCACACGATGTAAAATAATATGTAATGTATAATTATTTACCTTCATTAACCTAAGTATTCATATATGTATAACCAAAATAATTGTTATATGTATATGAATAACATATTACCTACCCTGGCATTGCAGAGGTTCATGAGTAACGGTGACCACTTACCATCAGATGGGCCGTAGGCTCGTTTATCTATCTTACAATAGTAAAAAATACATGACGGAAAATGGATCCATAATATGGAATTGATAGCACCAATTTAAATTGGAAAAAAACGATAAAGTAACCATCGAGAATTGGTAAAAATAGAAAACAGTTACAAACCTTGTGGTCCTGGAGGACCGTTATCTCCGGGAGCTCCCCTATCACCTCGAGTGAGATCTTTCACATCAACAGGGCATTGACCAGCTTGACCTTTAAAACCTCTATCACCTGGATTACCCTTGGAGCCTTTAAATCCTCTATCTCCTGGCAAACCTTTTTCTCCTTTTATAGATATTCCTTTTAACCCAGGTAAACCTGGAATACCATCAACTCCGGGTATTCCATCAATACCAGGTTGACCCTTGTCACCTCTGTTTCCCTTTGGACCTGGCATTCCAATTTGTCCTGGTTCTCCTTTAGAACCATCGCGACCAACTTCACCTTTAGGACCCTTGGGTCCTTCCGGACCCCTAGCCCCCTTGTCTCCTTTTGGACCCTTAACTAAGCTTAGTGGTATATTGGCATCTGCTCCCTTGTCACCCGGTGCTCCTGCTGGACCATCTTCTCCTCGATCACCCTATAAATATACGAGCATTTAATTAAATGTTTTCTAACTTTAAATAAAATAAGAAATGTATAATTTAATTTAATAATTTTGTACCTGCCATTCTGTATAATAAATTTATAAAAACTGTTTTGTGTACAATATAGAATAATTACCTAATAATTTATTTTTAATGTGTTTGTATGTGCGCATGTGAGTGTGTAGAAATTTCAAAAACTCAGAATATCTTTTACAGGCTAGAGTCTGCTGCGTTTTTGAAATATAGACCAAAAAGTAAGACTGAGGACATTATGCGAGGACAACCACAAAAAATATAAACAGTTGAATAGATAACCTGTGCCTTTTAAAAGTTGGTTAAAAATGAAACAGAACAATAGTTCAACCTATTTTATAAAATTGATAGATTTTTGTTATTATTCTTATGGCTTATTTCCATAGCTTATTTCATGAAATAAAGTTATTTGTTCAGATTATATTAGTATTGAAGGTATCATTTTTAAATTTTAAATAAAGCAATACGTACCGGAGCTCCAGGTGAACCTGGTAATCCATGCATACCATCAGCACCTCGTTCGCCAGTGAGACCAATTGGACCTACGGGTCCCCTTTCTCCTGGTGGACCAGTTGCTCCATCGCCACCACGATCACCCTTTACACCAGGAGTCCCAGGCGAACACTCATTACACCGACCTCCTGTATCACCTTTAGGTCCAGTACTTCCGGGCATTCCATCATAACCTGGCATTCCTTTATCTCCTTTTTCTCCAGGAAGACCTATTTCACCAGGAGTACCAGGTGTACCAAGGGTAGAATTTCCAGGAACTCCTCTGAGGCCAGTGTAACCTCTCTCACCCTTTTGACCTTTTTCTCCGGATAAACCTGGCAAACCACTATTTCCTTTTCGACCCTAAGGAAGACACAAATAAATATTCCATATTTATGTTAAAAATCATCATTACATGGCAGGCATTAGGGATGCAACGATTATTCGTATGTTTTTGAATATTCACATTCGCAAAAAACATGCAAGTGTTATGCGAACGTTTCGGCAAAAGTAGAGTAGATTTACGTGATATTTATTAGCATTTTAAGAGAACTATACTAATCAAAACTTGTGAAATAAAAATATTAGGTAGGTAAATCAAAACTGCTCGTTTTGAATTAAAGAATTAGAAACCCGCAAAGATTAGAACAAAAACATTAAAAAAATAAAACTCACTCATGACAGAGGCTCATGAGTGACAATAACCACTTACAGCTAGGTGAGCCGTATGCTGTTTTATGCAACATAATAAAAAAGTACTTGAATGAGCATATCTTACCATCTAGAAAAAAAGTTGTTTTTTTTCATTACGAGCCAACCTGAATTACAATTACCTATAGCAAATTGGGATTCTTATAGGGCCGAATATTTATAACAAATAATTTATGTTAAGAATCTATTACAACGACACCAATGATGCTTTCATCATGATTGAGATTCTTCAGTTGATTTCGCACAACTTTCAACTTAAGTAGGACCTGAGATTAAAAATGCTTCAACTTCAAAAAAATTAAACATAATCTTACGGGTATAGATATTCCATCTTGTCCTCTCTCTCCTCGAGGCCCAACCGGTCCAGCGTTGCCATCGTAACCACGAGGCCCTGGTTCTCCTTTTTGACCATCAAAACCGGCTTCTCCTTTTTCTCCTTTATGACCCGCTGGTCCTTCAATTCCTGGTGTACCCGGTTCACCTTGACTTCCTGGAGATCCCATAGGTCCTGTTGGGCCTCTTTCTCCAGGTCTTCCATCAGTGCCTTTTGGGCCTTGTGGGCCATCATATCCTCGGGGACCAAGAGGCCCAGGAGGTCCTTGAGATCCAGAAAGGCCACCTGGTGGTCCTGGAACACCCTTTAAGCCTCTAACTCCTGGCATTCCATCTCTACCTGGTTCACCTTTTCCACCAGGTATCCCAGATAAACCAGGTAATCCATCATTTCCTCTTTCTCCTTTACTACCCATTGGGCCAGGAGCACCATACATTCCATCTCTTCCCTGTTAAAATATTAAATGAGTATGAAATCAACTGTCTGTCTGCGTTGCGAGAATTTTGGCTAGCTATGCGTGAATTTGGTATTTCATTAATTTGATCGACTATGTTTAAGTTGTATAAAATTAACATTCATCACAAAAACGTACTTTCGGAAACCTGAATGGTATTTATCTGCTGTACCTGTGCCAATGCTTATTGTATCAATTTGATTAACATTGGTAAGGTAATATAGGTATATTTAGAGTGCAGATGAGAAAGTAAACAAGAAATTCAAGTTAAGCTACTTGTAATTTTTTAGTTAGTTTTTATTCGATTTAATAATATATCGTTTATTAAACTTTATGGACATAAATTGGTTAAAGCTTAAGTATATTATTTTAGGTACTTACTCTTTCACCCGGATTTCCTCGTAAACCTTTTTCCCCTTTTATGCCCATCTGTCCTGGAAGCCCAGGTTCACCCATAGGTCCAGTATCTCCTTTTTGTCCTATACGACCTGGTTCTCCTTTGTCACCCTTTTCCCCCATGTCTCCTTGGATTTGTTTATGGATTCCTTTATTATGATCAAAATCTACAGTAGAAGTAGGAGAACAACTTTGACCTCTATCTCCCTTGTCACCTCTTTCTCCTTTATCACCTTGGATAGAATGTCCTTGTAAACCTTTAGTTCCTTTGTCACCTTTGGGACCTGGTAAACCCTATATAAAAAAAAATATATATAATTTTGATATAAATTTGAAATAAATTCGAAATACATGAAATAATAAAATTTAATTTCAAACAATTACTTTTATAGTTATTGACAATAAGTAGAGAGTAGATTATAAGTCATATTCATACTGTTGTGTATTGTTTTTTTTTTAACTTTTTTTTAATTTTTTTTTTTATACTAACCCCCCAACATAATCGGGGCCCTTATGTACAGTTACCTCGGTCATTCCAGTTCTCGCTTTTTTACGTCCTTTCATACCGCATACTACACATCCATTCATCTCAGTCAATCTTTTTTACTGGTGGTGTTGTGTATTGTTTGAGTTTATTGTAACTGCGCTGTTATACTTACAATGGGGCCTGTTCTGCCTTTTGGCCCTTCTAAGCCTGGGGGACCTTGGGGCCCAACGAGACCCGGAGAACCCCGCATGCCGTCTGTACCAGGTTCACCTTTTTCTCCTTTTGGATATCGTCCAACATGAGCTGCTTCTCCTTTATCTCCTTTGTCTCCTTTAGAGCCAGCATAACCACGAGGTCCTTGCGATCCTTTTGATCCTGGCACTCCAGGAACACCCTACATTATTAAATTAATGAAATAATTATTAAAAATGTAGGGAAAAATTCTGTCACGGATTTCTCAAAATACTAGGATGTTAGAGTTTGTGTAGTAGTACCTATAATGGTGTGTTTCCACATAAGCTCGCCAACATTCAATACACATACAAACAAAAGATGGTGACGGCCGACTTATATGAAAGTTGGAAGTTGGCGAACCAATGTGGAAAGGCGATATAATATTTTTTCGTGTGAAAATTCGGTACTAATAATCAATACAGTACAATTCTGATTAACTCGCAGCTGAAGCAGACATTTATATGGGATGATGCGTAGAAAAACTAAGATAATATATTATAAGCATATGCATTAATAAAGAAGAGAGAAGGCGATATGATATGATTTGACTAAATAGAGCAACTATCTTACAGGATGGAATTTTAAAATGTCACCATATGTATTTGGAATTTTTATTGCTATGTAGACAGACGAGACAACAGGCCACCTGATGGTAAGTGGTTACCGTCGCTCATGGACCTCTGCAATGTCAGGGGCCACTGTAGGGTCGCTACGTATGACCTAACTTTAAGGACCCTCCTCAAGCCTCGTTTGAAGAAGGACAAGTCATAGTTTTAAGGATTTTCCTTAAACGTCTATTTAAGCTAGTTTAAAAATTATACAATCCTAGAATGCTTTGATATTTTTATTTTTTCAAAAATAAATGTTTCCTTTCATTAACAATCGCTAAGAATTAAAATCATTATTCGGAGTAGTTTCCCTGCATTTCAAAATTCCATGGTATAAACTGCGCTTTAAGAATGCTTTCCCACCGGCACCAAAGATAAAATTTTAATATACTTTAAGCTAAAAGAAAACTGATGTCTGACAGAATATTTGACTGTACAGAAAAAATCAGTACTCCTCTACCTAAACTATTTGTATACAGGTTAAGAATTAATTCCACGTTATAGGTTAAAAACATTATTATATTTTTACTCCGCTTGTGAAAAGAGAGAAAGTGAAAAGAATATTACATAAGTGAAAAAGTCACTTATGTAATATTCTTAGATGATTTCTCTATCACTCGTAATTTGGATTATTAGTCTACCTTTCATTACCTGATACATTCTATGTACCTACGGTTTTTTTTTTTCGTAATAATAGTACTTAAAAATATCTTTAGTAGATACATTACAAAATAGTTATCCGAGAAACGCTGTGTATCCCATCTGATGGATTTTAAAAAGTTGATGTTTATATTTGTTGCGAGAAGAACTTACGTCGGTTCCATTGCAACCATCTCTTCCTGGAATTCCTGGTCTACCTTGATCTCCAGGTGGTCCCTGAATACCCATTCTACCGGTAAATCCTTTTTCACCTGTTCTACCTTTGTCACCTTTAGGACCACGCAGACCCTGTGGACCTATTTGACCTTTTTGTCCCTTAGGGCCTTGAGCACCTTCAGCACCTTCATGTCCAGGGAGACCATGTGGACCTTGTGGTCCCGCTTGTCCTGGGAATCCCTAAATTAATGTTTTTTTTTAAATTTTGCTGACAGATAAATCTTATTATAAAATGTTTGTTTTAAAATCAATACTTACTCGATTACCCTTTTCAGCGAAACATTTTGGTACACAACAGCCAGGAGCTGTACAGTTACGATTGACGATTGTTGATGTTCTTTGTCTTGTATCGGGGTCGTATACTGCGAAATTATTCCCTATTTCTGAATTAGATCCTGATGGAGGAGACGGGATATCATTTCTGTTGTACAACCCATACTGATTCGTAGCATAAGGACGTTCAGTATCTGGCACTTCTTCTGGTGGCCAGTTACTTGGTGGATAATTTCTTGAATATGCATTATTCCATTCTCCATACCTATTGTTTTGCTGTAACATAAAATTTTGTCTGAGTATTTTCTTTTATTTTTTTTTAGCTATGAAAATTAAATAATCTGAATAAACAAAAAAAAATGTGAGAAACATATTTTAACAATAACAGTTTAACTGAGCCATACAACCGTTGAACATGTCGATGACGCGAGTTTATTAAACAAGTACTAATAAATATTGAAAATTAATATTTTGGTACTGATTTGGATGCGGGTTTCTTTTATTCATTTAGGAAGGTATCACTTACAATTTTGTCCTTATTCCGATTCAAAAATAATAAAAGGTTAAGAGTCGTTTAATCAACGCAATATAGGTACACTTGGTTATGACGACGGACTAGGTAACAATAACTATAACTTTAAAAATACTGCAACAGTTTCAAAAATTATGTTGCTTTTAGAAAGTTACTTTATTCAGGGGTAGGTACCTAACATATAATATAAAAAGAGTTCAAAGAAAAATGATATTATGGTAGCGATTTATTAAATATTGTTCAAAATGAACAATACGGATTCCAAATTTAGGTACTTATCTAAGTAAACTACATGGAAATTTGGCCAAAAAAACTGAATATCATTCAAAAAGTTGCGGGACCGTTAATAAAATATTTATTATTAGGTATTACAATAAGATATAATTGACGTTCTATAAATGATTTATAAATTATATTACTAATTTAATTTCATACTCAGCACAAACAGTTAGGTAGTGATAAAGTTTCTAAGAAATATAAAAGGAATGCGATATACGAGCATTGCAACATATTAGAAATCTAAGCTCTTAATACAACAACATAAACTTGAAACTTTTATTTTTTGCAGAATTGTATTCCTTGAAAAGGTTTCGTGAAGTAGTACCTACTTGTAAATCATGTACTTGCCATTTAGATTTAAAAAAATAATATTATGCAGTAAGACGTTTAGTATGAAGTACGATGTCTTAAAAATCGCTACAATAAAAGTAGGTAGATACTTAGGTTACCTATTAATACCTTTTTTTTAATGCCTTGTAGGCAGACGAGCTAACGGGTCCCGTGATCGTAAGCGGTTACCGTTGCTCATGGACCACTGCAATGTCAGCAGACACTGCGGGGCCGCTACCTACGGCCTAACTTTAATGACTTTCTTTAAGCCTCGTTTGAAGAAGGACCAGTCATAGCGCTCGGGAAACACCGAAGAGTCCCCTCTTTCGAGCTCATTCCATAGCCGGATGGTGCGTGGCAGAAAAGAATTTTTGAAAGGGACGCTCAATACCCCCACTAATAAAAACGGAATCTATACTAATATTATAAAGCTGCAGAGTTTGTTTGTTTGAACGCGCTAACTACTGCTCCGATTTGAATAATTCTTTCACTGTTGAAAAGTCCATTTATCGAGGAAGGCTATAAGGCTATATTATATCCCTCTGCGATGCAGACGAAGTTGCGCGGGTCACCTAGTATAATATATATATCTATACTATTGTACGAGTGTAACCAATGTAACTATGTACGAGTATAACTAATTCATATTTTTTAGAAAGAATGAATACGACAGCCTGTCCATTTTTCGAGAATAGTCAAAACTAACAGTCAGACCTTTATGAAATTTATGTAGGTAATGTTATGTTCATAGTTTCTGCTGTGTAAGACATAGGTGCGTACCTACGTTAAATGACTATAAGTTCTAATATAGGTAAGTAGCATAGCGATTTTCAAGCCTGTACCAACCGGAACCCATTACTGCCCACTATTCAGGCTCAGGCTCAGGTCTCCTCAGAAGAGGGATATTTAATAATATTTAATCTATATAAATCTAAGTATTTTATTTTAATGAATTATTATTTTGATCAAAAACCATGTGGTCTTCGTTTTGTCAGATGGGATATATATGGACTGCTAGGGTTAGCCAGTTGGTGAAATTTTATAATAAGAGTATTTATTTTATTAAATTAAAAAGTAATTCTAATTTAAATTTTGGGGTATAACAGGGTTATACACAACACAACAGCTTATTAGTTCTTATTAGTTAGTCACAGTTCTTCATAGTGTTATCGGCAAGACCGAGACAAGTGTCGAAGTAACATGTGGCGTGTACGCGCTACGCGAGTATGTATGGTACGCCGCGCCACGTCGCGTCGACCGCGCCACGTCGCGTCGACCGCGCCACGTCGCGTCGACCGCGCCGAGTACGTTTTATCAGAAAGAACTGAGCTTTGCGTGACAACACACTGAAAATTATTATTGTGATGTAGTAATGAGAGTAAATTATATAATTAAATTCCAAATGCTTTTGATTTAATTTTAATCAGAAATCGCAACATAATATGTTTGAGCTTAAAAAAAGCTTAAATGTACGATAGATATGGCCTAAAAGTTGTCTTATTATTATTTTTCGAATGAACGTATAGATCAAAGATAAAATAAGTTCTGGTAATTTATTTATTTTAATCACCAATTTTTAAGTCAACGATTAATGAATAATGAAGCGACTCTATTTGTTAAATCTTGTGAAAAATTACATCTTCAATATTTTATAAAAATAAAGTAGAGTAAGTTACAATAGATACTTGTTAAATAAGCATTATGTAACATTCATTGCAATTGCGTACTTATTGACATGCGAACATTATAATTAAGATATATCGATATTTAAATGTATAGAAAACGGTTTGCGCAATACCGACACACTACATCCGAACTGTGATAAATTTTGTCGGTCATCACATTACGATTATAATAATATTATTAATTTACAACATAAAGTAAAATTTCATTTTCAGTAAAACCCCGATTGTCAACAATTTCTTAGACATTCTTGTAAATTTATGATAACGCAGAGAATATGTTAATGAAAATATCTGAACACTGAAATTATGATTACTTAAAATTACCATAAAATGGTTAACTTTTAAATATATCTTTAAATAATTAAAAATAAAAGTTCAAATTAAAAAAAAAAGTTTTTTTTAAGTTTATTACCGCTCAAATCTTGTATTAATTGCAGTTATTATGAAAATGACGATAGCTAAGTTTTCTTGATGTTAGGCGACTTTTTATATTTTACCATCCGCCTTTCCCATACTTCTTTTTTTTTAAATTGGAAGTCCGGAATTCGCCAATTTATAGTATGAAATATTACAAAAAAAAGAACTGTAACCGAACAAACGGGTAGGGACAGTAGGGAGCAGCGCGCCCTTCGCCTCACCTCACCGTAACCTTACATTCCAAAACCTAAGTTTTAAGACATTTGGATATACCTAACTTGGAGGTTCGAACAATTTATAGAAAACTTACCGAGTTTACTCCGATTAGTTGAGGAGCCAATGCAGCTACTAACCTTCAATCAGAAATAAAAAATTAAAATATTACTCATATTTCAATATTCCTATATTAATTTTACTGACAATCTTATATAAAATTCGTAAAAATTTAAGAAAATAATTTAATGAGATTATGTTACATTTTAATTAAAACTAATAATAGAGAGAAGTATTTTAGCACAAAGTCGTAAAATGTCTTACCATAGCACGTAGAGAGCCATGGCACTAAGCGCGCTGCGCCAGAATCCCGTGCGCGCGCGCCGTTTGTGCCGGGATACTAAAGGACAGAGGAGAGCTCGGGCAGTAGTGTGGTCACCCCCGCCCCGCCCAGCGCGGCCGTATCGGCGTGTCGCCTTCGTCCCCGAGGTGGCGAGAGGGCGCGCATCCAGTAGTGCGGCGCAGCCATGTCGGGCCCGGCGCGTGTGCGCCTCCACGCGCTACATCTTGTGCCCGCTGCTCTTCTCATATTCTTCTGGAGCCCAACTTCTGTTTCTGCTGTGAGTAAAACCTTTCATTCAACTCTTACTAAAAATATAAAACCAAACTGCGTGCTTAAATAAAGACATCAACGCGCAGGGCATCGAGCTTTCCTGAAAACTCAGCATAAATATTTATTATGTAGGTCCATGGGTTGTATAAATGTAACTATGGTTTTCTTAAGGACTCATCGTTCTCAAATTCCTTTGATTTTTGTCATATATTTTATGCCAATATCACGATCGTAAGATTTTACGAATTAAAAATAACATAAACTCTAACCTAAACTTGATATTTCAGATGCCTTTGGTCAATGTGATATGTGTACGGGTGGTATTTTTTGTTTTTAAAGTATTTTACATATGTTACAAACAGAATTAAATAAATTTTAAAAGTTCGTCACACGTGTTTTCGTGTTTAGGTCCATTTATTTCGAGTGATAATTTTTATAGAAGATACATAATATGTGACTTATTTCTGTAAGTAAGAAATCCAAAATGAAGGAGTAAAATAATAAATAATTTTAATACATTTACTATATACTTGAAAAAAAAATGTTGCAGCATTTAACAAAATATATTTTAATATATAGGTCAATGGTAGTTGTGGTACCTAATAGGTAATGATAGACTGGATATATTGCTTGATGCTTTTACTTATATTTCTTCAAAAGATTGTGATGCTGTTGACTGTAATGTTTAATGGTAATAGTTTACTATCAAGATACTCGTGATAAAAGTCAGTTTAAAAGATACTCAACCAAATATCTACAAACAGTCTAGTTACATACAGTCGAATAAACTCTACGTTTTTTCGTTTGAGTTTCATGCAATTAAAAACCATTGATTCTATATAACTGTAGGAGAAACGATTACTACTGGAGAAGTCAAATGATATTCAGTTAAAGTTTAAAATAGCTATTTTACAAGCTTTATATTCAATTGCACAGGATGCAATTAGTACATAGTTACTATGTACTAATGTACCTACTTACTTAAGTTCGGTTCTTAAGAATTTTGCGAGTTCAATTTGACGAACTTCCCGTTGTCTGATTGAGCTGGCATTTTGCACACAAATGTATATAGCGTGACAATGCAACAATATGATATCAAGGGGCTAATCTGATGATATCCATAGGAACTGTTGTACAAAACAAGATAGACCCGTCGTGTTTTAATTGTTTTAGCTAACACTGCACAAATACATGATATTCAGGATCTTAAAAGCTTATTTTTAAAGGTTCCTATCTGTACAATAAATTATAAAAATAATAGAGCCTTTATTACAATCTAAAATGTATAATATTTTTAACAATTTGTTATATTTTTAGTTATCGACACCGGTTTTGTTTAGATTGTGTGCTTCTCATCATAGGCCTCTCCAAGGGCTCTCCATAGATTTCGGTCACGCGTTTTCCTCAACCACGTTTTACCAACAATTTTTATGACCTCAACTTCCCATCTTAGATGTTGCCTTCCTTTTTTACGTTTTTTATATACCAGACACCACTCTGTCACATCCTTAGTCCACCTGTCTGTTTTGGTTCTCATGAGCTATAATAAATTATTATCCCTTAAAAGGCATTGTCCTCTGACTACACCAAGTTTGTAAATGGCTGTCGTACATGAACAAATGAAGCATTTACGTGATACAAGTTTCTATCAAACTATACAAACATGTACGGATTTTTAAAACAATGAAAGTGTTTTTAAAATTAATTCCCTCAAATTATTTTGAAATAATTATCAGTAGTATACATTTTTTTTAAATAAAAACGACCGATTTCCATGTTTCAAGAATATCATAAAAACCATCAGTCAGATCTTTGTCTAATTTATATGAGATTATGTCCAAAGTGACTTCTTTCTAATAAAAAAGAATCCTCAAAATATAGAAAATAAACACACCCAACGCACGCACGCACAACGTTCAGTTTTGTCCGTTAAAAATAGTAATACATTTTAAATAAAGATCCATAAGCTAGGTACGTGTTCAATCTTTAACAAAAGAAATGGAACACCACGAGGGCCATCACTTTTCATTAGATGTAAGGATCATCCGAATCGGTCCACCCAAGCTAAAGTTATGAGGTAAACAACAAAAACAAAAGCAGTTCATTTGACAACCTCATCCTTTTGGAAAGTCATTCAAAAACAGACTGCAGACGCCATCGCGCCGCAAAAAAGCACAAATCTTCTATTTCTGAGAAAAAAAAACGTAGACTAGCTTATAGTATACCTACAAGATAACCCTCAGCGATATATATTATTTAAGCCTAGTTTTAGAACAAGTAACATAAATAGACTCTTACTAAAGGACCGTGATACTTAAGATGGGCTGCAGCGCATTATCCGTCTCTTATCGCTCATTTTCAATTATACAACCGAAGCATACTTAGATGGGCCGCAATCTGGCGGATTACAACACATAATTATACAAGTAATACTAATATATTTTACAACAACCTGAGGTTCATGAGCGACCATCAGGTGGGCCGTAGGCTCTTCTTGCAATAACAAAAAAAGAAAATCTATGCTTGATCCCACATCTGACAACTTTTTGTGCTGTGGTCATCAATGGTTAGGTATCTACAGTTTGTTTTCTTTATTGTAAAAATAGATATAGGCAGACAACTCTTTATTGAAACACCACACAAGACAAAGATAGCTAAGCACAATTAATCAACATTAGTACCTATTGTGTAGGTAAACCTACATTTGACAAAAAAATGTTGAATAAACAAATAAGATAGTAGATATTCGGTGTTATACAGAAGAAGAATAACTGAGCTCTCATATGACATCGAGTTTTCTTTGTAGAACAGTCACAGGTCACATAGTCTGAAATTCTAGAACCTCGTCATGCTTAGCCAGAAGACATAAGTATTGGGTAACCTTAGCGCCGTAATCGACTATGGGCAAAATTAAGGACTGAAAGAGCATTGCTCTAATACTAGACGGCAGCAGGTTTTTTAATCTATAAAAAGATATCAAAAATTCAGTTACCTTCTGACAGACACCAGCTACTTAAAGTTTCCATGATAACGTGTTAGTCATGAGAAGGCTGAGATTTTTCTGAGAAGTAAAGGTAATTTTGATATTACGATAACTGCCTAAGATAATTGTATGGGACGTTTATTAGGATTAACCGTCAAATCAAACCTTTTAGACCAGTTACTGATGGTTTCTAGATTTTGGTTGAGTTGATAAATAGCATCAAGCAGGCCCTCTAGATCAGCTTTGCTTTCATATGGGTTTTAGTAATTAATTATTAATTAAAAAATCTTATCAACACGATATTTTATTCAATGCAATTCATGTATTACAGTACGTATAAACGTATAATATGTTGCGTCTAGAGTCGTTTATTGCATGGATTTTGTAACATACAGAGCAAATCTATCATTGGCATTCTAATAAGTACTGAGTTTCATAAAAATATTTAGAGTATTATTATTCTGAGAAAACGAGTATTGTACTTTAGTAAACTTTAATATCTACAAATGTCTTTATTGCGAAGAATAGTTGCTGATGCTGATAACGTTATCTGCTCTTAAATTAGACCATAAAAAAACTGTTATTCAGTTTATAAAGTACAAAAACTGCTGTTACCAATTATTATAATAAAACTTATCAGAAACGAGCACACAGTAACCTTATGACATTTGTAACTGATTAGTTTTTTTTAAGTTGGCTATCGTTAAGTTTGTAATAAAATATATCTGCCTATAAATAATAAAGCAATATTCACCAATACAAAATTGCGATATTTTTTGATAATTGAGCAGGATATGCTCACGGATGTAATGGATCACTAGGTAAAAAATGACAAATTATTTAACAAAGCGTACCTATAACTCCACTTGTCAAATTACACTTTGGCATTTTCTCTAGTTCTAGTCCAAGAGCTACAGGCAAATTTTGAGTAGGTATGCCCCAAATAAATGTGCTTTATATTTTTAAACATAAAACTATAACATATATAATTGGCAAGTAGCCTCAAACACATTTCTTGAATAGAAAAATTGAAACATTTTATAAACGTAGGGATTTAGCCCCCCTATTCAGCAACCAGATGTGCAGACCCGAGTTGGGGTATAGGTATTAGGAGAACTATGTATTAAGTTTTCAGCTTGTCTCAAATAACTACACAAAATTTGCAACTAGGTCTCCGGCTATTATGAAAGTTAATAAAATTGAAGTGTGTTTTTTTAAATAACCCCTTTTTATCAAGTATGGACAAAGTCAAGGATTAAAAAAAAATGTTTGTTCTGCATGACATAAATATATTCACTGGCAGATAATTGATGTAATAAGGAATAACGTGAGCTTCCTTTTTTTAAATAATATACGTACTCGTACTACGAGATTATTTCAAAACTGCGAAATAAATTTAATGAATTTATTCTTAACAACTACACTTATATGTAAACTAAAATTTAGTTAATTATTTTAAAATCATTTCAAAGCACATTTATAATAATTATTATTGTCTCAATTATCTTATGTTACGTTAACCTTTAAACTTTTATCTATAATTTTATTTGGTACATAAAATAAAGACAAGCCAATGTGTTATCAATGTATAGCCTCGTAACCCAAAAACGTTTACAAAGAGCTAAATATTTTTTACACTTAATATACCTAAATCTAAAACAACATCTGAAATCTTTCTTCTCCTTGCATTATTTTACGTCTCTCATATAAAATTGTACCTAATATCTAAGAACCTCTTGTATATTATTTATATGGAAATATAGCGTAAACGTGAACACGAAAAATATAAAAAAAAATGCACATTTCCTTGACTCACCGAGCACTTTGGTACTGAAATAAATCGTAAACAAAGCCAGAGGTTAAAATATTGAGTTTAAAAACTCATATAAAACTTATATTTTTTCAGTATATACATAGATCTAGTATTACACAATATACAATACTGTATTTATATCACATATTAAAGATACAAATATAGGTAATGGAAGTCAATTTTAATTACGAAAATTGTCATTAATAGGTTCACAAACTATTTTTTTTTCTTTCTTTTATTTTTTTGCTATTTTTATTATATCAGTCGTCATAATATTTACTTTTTGTTATACTGATAAATATAATAATGAGCTAAACTTCTAGAAATATATTCGGGTCCCTCAGAAAATGTTACTTCGTGACACTTATTCGCTATTCAGTTAAATGGAAAGTTTAAATATAGGTATCGTGAATTATGTCATTTTCTTAAAAAAAAGACCTTTAGACCGCTTCTTATCTTGAAAATAATTAATCTAATTATATATTTTTTTATATTTTAACCTTTCGATAAACCGGGTGAATGACGACTTATTGTGAGATATTAATATCCACTTCTTAAAAACATTTGACCTACATAGTTAACTTCAGATAGTTACTTGATAAAAACCTTCCTATTTTAATCGCAATGATGTTGTAACATTATTACAATTTAAATGTACTTGATTGATCCTTCGTAGGCAGATGTTGAGCTTGATTTAATTAAGCTATTTATTTAGTTTTATATCTAATATCATAATAATATTATAAAGGCGAAAGTTTGTAATTATGGATGTATGTTTGTTACTCTTTCACGTAAAAACTACTGAATGGATTTGAATGAAACTTTACCACAATATAGCTTATACCTCAGAATAACACATAGGCTACAATTTTTGAGGTTTCTAAGGTCGTAAAAAAAAAAACATCTGCGGTATAATAGTACTATATTATAGACGTCGCGGGCAAAAGCTAGTCTACAATATTTGTATGAATTCTAATCATGCATAGTTTAGGTACTTACCTATGCAGTTTTTAAGTATTTATTTTTTTTATCTCGTGGAAAATCAGAACTATGCAAAGAACTATCTTTACTTAATATTATAATACATATTCACATAATACACTTAAAATATTTTTAAAAAACTTTTTTTTATATTAATGTTTTAAACATGTTAATTAAAAATAACAAATGACAACGAAACCTCAATTTGTATCTAAACTTAAATGTCAACCGTATCCGGTTGCCAGCTCAGTTCTGCGGAAAATAAGTCATCATATTAATATAATTCAGAGAACTTTAATGTATGTTATAAATTAGGTCAAAATCAGCTTCCATTAACAAAGCTCTACGAAAAGAGGTCACCACACAAACAACATCATCTCTTATCAACATGACAGGAAACTGCTATCATTTGTCGTTAGCTACATAACACAATTTTTGCAATTATTGCCGAAATAATTACTCCCACGATCACTTCGTAACATAGTGATATATATTTTTAATTGTCACTCAGATAAAAAGTTTATCTTGCCATTAATTGTTAACGAGATAACAAATATCTACCATTACCTATTTACCGCTATTAATTATGCTATATTAAATCACTAGTAATAATTTTTCACTATCAATGATATCATTGTTGAAAGTTACTAAGAAAAACTGATGACATCATTGAGTTATCTCTCGTTAATTTAAACGATGTGTATGCAAGACATAAATCTTATAACGAATAAGTAGCTACTTTAAAAATTTTTAGAGGTCAATTTAATTGATACTGGCTCGATAACATGTTATATAATGTGCAGACTGAAAAATTGCCCAAGACATGATTGATGATTATCAATTACATATGAGTAGACATAGATATCCTTTATTTTTGGTAAAAATGGTAGAAAACAAGAAATTTCACATGTACGTCGTGGGTATGTTTCTAATATGTATTATTGAAAAAGTAGCTATAACTTTTAGAGGTTTTGACGATCAATGTTTTGTTTTATATAACAAATATAACAAGTTTATGTTATAACTTTTAATTATATGCCGATGTTTATTTGTAATTGTCTGTAGCGAAGCTCCCTCGTTGTTACTTAAAGTATAATATCTATAGGAACGTAAAGAAAAATGTACGTGCACGCTTGTATGGTCTGATGATATTGGTTAATTATTTCGTAGTATCTCTAAATAGTCTGTGCTTTATTCCGGGGTGAGTCGCCCTGTCAATGTACGGACTCATTCATACAAACTCTTTATCGCCATGACGTATACCAGCCCGGAACGTTGAACCCGTAGAGGAAGTATGTTTGTGTTCCTCAATTTTTATGCTGTTGTTGATATCGCACTACTGACTGTTCCAGATGTGATGTACTGATTCATACTCAGTTTATGCCTTTTCAACATTCGTCTGCAAGTGCGCTACTGCCTGTCATTTTTAATATAACTATTATTTTTGGACACTATTAAATAACTAATGAAAAATATGAAGCGATACTGATGTAAAAAACAAACAGGTATTTCTCGAAATATTCTTCATAGACCTGATAATTAGTAGATTTAGAGCTATTCGATATTTAAGGCAATAGATAGGTAGCAGTGAAATTTAGAAAGTCCTTAAGTGTAACGGCCTTGTGTCGTCTGCTAACATGGCAAGAAAAAAAAACAATGTTTTGACCTAACTCTACTAACATTGTAGCATTTTCAGCACATATTTTTGATAAATATTAGATTTTCTTCGGAGTTACAAGTGGAAGGGGTGAAACAGTTTTCTATTATCGTGATTTGATTATTTTTAGTGTGTATATATTATTTTTAGTTTTTGCTAGGACCTGAATATTTAAGCTCTATATTTTTAATTTAGTTACAGAGGTTCGAGAGGAGAGCAGATAAAAGTCATAACGTTATGCTGAAATTAATGCAATATGGCTCTACCTACATAACATAATTACATTAATTATATTTATATTATTTTAAAAGTTAAGAAACGAAATTTGATAATTGTCTTAAAACGAAAACGAAGAATAGCACAAATACTAATATTAGATCTTTATCAAATTTATATGAGTTACGTCCAAAGTATCTACTTACCAAAAAATAATATTTATAATAACTCACACAAAAAACAATATTGTGAAAAAGGAACATTTTGACCTAACTTCAAAAGTGATTGGAACGATCTTGAAAAAATGGAATCACCCAAATCGGTACATCCAAACGAATGGCGAGTATCAACATAAACAAAAAAATGTAATTATATACCTGTCAATTTAATAATGTTCTCATTTGGTCAAAAAGTAGGTACTTAAGTTATATTTTATTGACTTGTTTTTTTGCAATAATTAAGTATGTACATATAAAGTAAAAGTGAATCAAAATTGTCTTAGTAAATAATAAATTGCAATGAGTAAATTATAACCTTTCAACCAAAAAATATTCTTAAAACGAATTATTTAAACATTTTTTGTTTTTTTTAATAACAAATCACAAATTATTTTTTAATGATATACAGTTAAATCAAACTGTAACGTTGAAATTATTGCAATAGATTTTTACAGTAAGAAAATCGACTGAATTGATTGGAGCCACACACGTCTCCTTGCAGTATGCGGTCACTCACTCGTGAGTTAGTTAATAGCCGCGAACTCAATACTGAAAGTTATTACTTACTTCCAGCAATGAGAAATAGGTCAATAGTTTCAGTACGGTAACAAAAGCTAGTTAAACGGACGACCATATCCCTTGCTCTAAATTTAGTTGCAGTTGCAAACAGTTCAACGATACTGGGAAAGAGGTGCAACGTTCTGAATGTAATACGAAACAATCTTATGATGAAAATTTTAAAATATTTTATAATAAGCTCATTGCTTGTTCAAGGAATTTACTCAATTCTTGACATCGTTTTAAACTAAGTAGGTACATAAAATTGATAATAGTTATTCGTTACACAACATTCAGCTGTTATATCTTATTTAACTATAGCCACAGTTATTTAAATTAGGGATTGATAACTATTACTTCGAATAAAAGTGGATAAATTTTATGGGATACATATTATGTAATCACCGTCAAATAGGCCAACATTGTGCAAGTTTTTCAAATAAATTGGAATTTCTTAATATTTCTGTGTGCAGCCATAGTTATGTTTTTACATCTATACTTACTAGCTTTAAGACCATGTGCATATGCTGAAATCCAAAATATTCCAAAAAAACGTCGTTTTCTCTGAAATTTAAACAATTTTAGAGCGGGTAAAGTTACTACATTTTTTAGAGTTTAAAGAGTTTAATTAAATTTTATATTTAATGCCACTATTGCTGAAAATACATTTATTACCCGAATATTAAATTATTATATTTAACGTGTTCTGCAAAACACAGTAACCGTTGAGTCAAAGCCGCATTTCATAACGTATTTTACGAGATACCTAACAGACGGAGAGAGGACACCAGATCCCGGCAAATGATCGTAAAGTTCGACGGTGCGCTCTATTTTTTTTACTTTTGACATAGTTATATTCATAACTTTTCTCAGAATTTTAATGTAGCATATTTAATGTAGGTACCTACATTGTATTTAAAAATGAGATACGCTCTTATTTTTGCTCAATGCCATTTAACACAATAATCTTTGTGAAAGAATAACACCAAAAGTAATATTGCAGTTGTTAAATCAGTTACTTAATCAATACTTATTATTTGATTGACTTCTAAAAAGAAGTTGTATTCAAATGAATTCAGGTCTCACCTACATAATGTAACTGGTAGCTTCGATTTCGTTTAAATAGGTATCTGTCCAAAAACTGATTACGATATGCCTTCGAATAAAATATGTAAATAAATCTTAACGCGATAAATCAAACTCAATTATTTCAGTGTCAATATCTTACTTAATACCCAAAATATATATTATTGAGTGTCAACAAGTATTTAAGTACCTACTAGTTCCAACTTACAGCTAAGAAGAACTAATGAAACTAACTTAGCGAGCTTATCATCTTTTATCTTGTACCTATCCCAATATTCTCAACTATGCAATACCTACCTAGCTACATACTTTACATGATGTAGATTGCAAGGAATACAGTGAAGCATTTCTATCATTTATATTAATGTCTTAATAGTACCTATACAATACACTAATTTCGTAAAAATATCAAATACATTATATTAATTAAAATTCCATGAGTGGAACAGCAGCATATACATGAGAGGCGAGGGGAAGCGCGGGATGTGCGAATGGCCGTTATCACGCAGAACATTGCTGATTGTTTATCCAGTGTGTTCCTTGTATTGCAACTAATGACTCAACCACACTTGCTTCTACTTCTAAAATGTCGTCATGCTTTATATTTGTGAATTCGATTCCATATCTATTAAAAATGAACTGTTCATTTGCGTGCGTAAGGTATTTTGTTTGCGTGACTTATGAGAAGTTCTAGAGAGAGATAGTGTAATAGTTCTTTTGGTATCTTATATTATAAAGCTGTAAGTAATATATACATACAAAAACCATCATCAGCAGCATATTATACGATGCGTATCATAAACTTAGAGTTGTTGATAGGCCAGCGTATAGGTGGGTTCAGCAAATCTGGACACCGATAACTCACTTTGTAAAGCAGTTAGAGTTGCTCCGGTGCATCTAGTTATGTTAAAAGTTGAATTTATTAATCCTGGTTACAGAGGAGTCATTGTGGTAGAAGTGGGAAAATGTGTGAGAGGTGGGAAAATTCCAAAATAATACGTTTAGAGATGAAGTTATGCTTACATTATAGGCAAATAATATACAAACTTGGGAACACATTCGTAGAATGTTACTAAAAACATTCAATTACGTATTTCACAACCTCTTGCTCAGTATGTATTTATGTGTGCCTCATTGCCCTGGCATTGCAGAGGTTCATGAGCGACGGTAACCGCTTACCAACAGGTGGGCCGTAGGCTCGTTTATCTATCTTGCAAAAAAAAGTAAATAATATATTTTCAATCAGTTTTCTTTTTAATTATTTATTATTACACAGTAGATATAATTAAGTTTTGAGTAAATACACATGATCTTCTTAGAATTATAACTACTTTGAAGAACAAATTAAAAACGTTTCTGTTAAAATACTTAAAACTAAATGATATCTATGATTTCAACAGATCGCAGTGCATTAAAGTAGATAGGTACTCATAATTGTCATAACGCGTGACACCCACTTGTATTGCCTGCAAAAACCATTTAAACTACTAACCTATATAATAAAATATGTGTATGTAGAATAATATATTTACATTTAAGTTTATACCTAATTTGGTAATAACTACACAATGCTTCAACATACGTCCTGAAATTTTTGAAGATACTGCTGAATACGAAACAATTACCTACTACGAGACTTAAATATATAACAATGTTGTAAATGCTTTTTTTTTCAAAATTTTATTTTAAGGAATGAGCAATAAACGAAAATAGTGCCTAAAAAGTTTAGGTATTTCATAATACCTACTTATGATAATATGATAACTATGTAAAATATAATAATGCACAATGTATATCTTTATAAGTGGATGATCATTAAAACTGCCACAAGTTTTTTTCAGTTGTTTAAGATGGACTCGCGATTCTTCACACGACTAGACAAGAAATAAATTCACACTGACGAAAATGATTAAACTGAAGTCATTGCATTTTTGAAATCAGATCCGATTATTACCATTCGATCTTAACGTAATTTTGAAAATATTTAGATGTATAAATAAATGAACAATGGAATGAAATCACTTCCATACTATAATATTGAATTCATCGATGGCATGTGTGGTCGAGTGTGATGTCGTTCGACAAATTTAGCGATGTTGTCAACGGACAATTGATATGTTACTGACGTTTTAATAAATCGTGTTGAGAGTCTTATTTCGTATTTCTAAGAATGAGATCTAGTTGTTAGTGCTGCACTGCATTTCATACGTTCGCGTTACATATTATTTTGCTTGGATTTTTTCCATTAACACTTAATTTTTAATTCTAAAGAATTCTAGTTTTTTTATATTTTATACCCGTCCGATCCCGACTACTCCTGTTACATATAGGTACAGTAGCAGTGAAGGTGGTGGCGTTGTGAAACCAAAATCAAAATCTTTACTGTAGGTAATTGTTACTCTATATCTTATTAGGTAAGGACTACGACTATTAAAGTGCATAAATATTTTACCACTTGTTGATGAAGTCCAAATTAGTGATAAATCTATACTTTTAAAATTATAAAGCTGAAGAGTTTGTTTTTTTGAACGTGCTAATCACAAGAACCACTGTTCCGATTTGAAATTTTTTTCAGTGTTGAATAGTCAGTTTATCGAGGAAGCCTGTTGGCTAAATTGTATCCCTCTGTGATGCAGACGAAGTTGAGCGGGTCAACTAGTCATAACATTATATTATTATGAAACGATGATGTCATTAATGATTAAACGACAATGATGTCATGTAAATTCTAGCCAGAGTTTCATGTTGTTCAGTAACCTACTAAGTTGGATGATAATAATATTTATAAACACGTAAACAAAAATATTTTTCAGTAATTTGTTTAGAAACAATGTTAATGTATAGTTGGTTTATATAAAGCGTGAAAAACACTGCGTACGCACTACGCGTCGTAGGGCGTTTTTTTTTGGGACGGAAGGATATCGCCGGACTTCCACTCGCCCCGCGAGTGGGGTATGTGGATGTTGAACCGCACCAAAACCTCCTGCCGCTTACGCTCGACGTCCGAGCCACGGCCGGGGACAGAACCCGACACGAGGTTGGTAGGGGTGAAAGGACGCGTTGGCGATCGACGCTCACGTATCGCCCCGTCACCTCCGGACGCCGAACCGGCAGTTGTCGGCGAAGCGACCACCGGCTCTGTCGGTCGACGAGCCAACCGAAACCCGCCAAGATGGGGCCGCGTGATGGACGTCGTAGGGCGTAAACTATGTCAAAAATGTATTAAAATATGTCAAATTATCGAAAAATACGCTGAATTGCACACACTACCGCTACGCCTACGCGCTACGCGTCAAAGGGCAGAAAAACGCGCTCACAGGCATAGCTAATTTGCCTTGAAAAACATTTGAATGCAACCCATACACGTATTGTGTTAAGATAAGCGTACATAATATTAGTGATGTCAATTTACAACACTTCTAGAATATTTTAAAACACTGTTGAACCAGCTGTTATTAGCAGGCCTAAGATAATTGAATAATAATTATAAGATTCTGTATTAAAAATGCTTTAATTAGTTTTTTTTTTTTCTTTACAGGTTGTCTGTAATCAGACTCGATGTGACTGCCGAGGAATAAAAGGAGATCGAGGTGATACAGGCCCACCGGGTATTCCTGGGGTTCAAGGAGAATATGGATTAGATGGAGTTGAGGGTAAAATAGGTTTACCTGGTATTCCTGGAGACTGGGGTGATCGAGGCGATTACGGTGATAAAGGAGAACGAGTAAGAATAATTTTTGACATACATAAATATTTCTGATGTAAACATTTAAATCTTATTTTGACTAGGTACTCAATTCGTCTGTATTTTTTTTATGTTTGTTCCTCGATAACTTTAGTTTGGGTGGACCGATTTGAATGATTCTGTAATGGAAAGGTAATGGCTGAACTTAGGTCCCATTGTTTAAAGATGAAACAAGTACTTTTGGATCTGTGTTTAAAAATGTGTTTTTTAACGGACAAAATTTCACGATTTACTATGCGTTTTTTCGTGTATTTCCTTTTCATATAAACCGATTTCGATGATTCTTCGATGGTGGTTTTTATTAGAAAGCAGACATTTTGAGCATTATCTCATATAAATTTGATAAAGATCTGACTTGTAGTTTTTGTGCTATGCTTGAGAAATGGAAGTCTGTCGTTTTCATTTTTGTAATAAAAATATTATTAAAGGATGAATTGTAAATTTAACTCATAGTGAGTACCTACTTGATCATTTACGTAATGAAAATAATATGTTTTCCTTTACTTTTTCCTTACAATTAATTTCAACAACCTTTATTACTTATAGGGAGCCGAAGGATCATACGGTCGACGAGGAGACGAAGGACCACAGGTATTTAAATACACTACATATTAGCATAACATAACATTCAATCATATTTACTACTATTACAAAGAGGTAATGTCGTGATGTTTATCACATTTGACATTTGTCACAGGATAATCATTGTATCTACTAAACCGATTTTGTAGTCCGTATCATAAAAAATATAATATTGTAGACTTTATTGTGAGAATATGTCATTACTAATCATTGCTTTATTGCTAAAATTTAAAGAGTGTTAAAAGCTTTATTTTTTTCGATTTTGTCTCTCAGAACACTATAATATTTATATGTGATAATTGTGTTTGATCGAATTACAATACTAAGGCAATTCATACCTAATTTATTTTAAAGGGTTTACCGGGGATAGAAGGTATATTCGGATTTCCTGGTTTGGATGGCTGCAGTGGTGTCGACGGAGTTCAAGGAGTCCCTGGTATACAAGGTCCTCCTGGTGATAGGGGTCTTCCAGGACCTTATGGAGAAAAAGGTCTTAGGGGTTTGGCAGGAGAAGGAGGAGTCAACTCAAGGGGTGCCAAAGGAGAACAAGGTGATAGTGGAAGACCCGGTATTGCAGGGGTACCTGGTCTAAAAGGCTGGAGAGGAGACAGTGGTTTACCTGGTGAAGAAGGTGATCAAGTACGTTAGTGATTTTATTTCCTATATCTATGAAACTGACATTGTATTCCACCTTTGTAATACTAAATTTACGCTACAGGGTCCCATAGGTGTGAAAGGAGAGCCTGGTTACACGGGTGATTTAGGTGACGATATCTTAGGACCTGTTGGAGAAAAAGGAGATCAAGGTGATGTTGGTGACAGAGGAAGACCTGCTTCTTTGATAATTGTTGATGAAGTAAGAGACTACAATATTTCCATAACAAGAGGCGAAAAAGGTGAGAAAGGATTACGTGGACAACAAGGTGTGAAGGGAATTAAAGGAGAAACTGGTTCGGTAGGCCAACAGGTAAGGACAAAATTGAAAAAGTCATACTCAAAATTTAATTTTTCTTTTCGATATTCCCTAATCAAATAAAATTACTTTTATAATAGGGCACTTATGGGCCTAATGGGGCACAAGGTTATAAAGGAGATCAAGGAGATGACGGACCCAGAGGAAAGCCAGGGCATAGAGGAGCAGATGGTCCGCCTGGTCAAAAAGGAATTAAAGGAGCACCTGGATACGCTGGACCAGATGGTGCAAATGGTTTACCTGGGCTTCGGGGAGAAGATGGAAGGCCGGGAAACCCTGGCCTACAAGGTTTTCAAGGAGAACCAGGAATATTTGATGAGACACTTAATGAACCTATACTACCAGGATCAATGGGGCCACAAGGACCGGTTGGTTTCCCTGGTCGAGTAGGAGATCCTGGAATCGACGGTCAAACTGGTCCCCCTGGTTTAATGGGTCCACAAGGACTACCTGGTATCAAGGGTTTGCCTGGTGCTCAAGGTGCTCCTGGAATATCTCCCAAAGGAGAACCAGGTGATGACGGATTTAAAGGTCTACCAGGACCACGTGGGCCTACTGGTAATCCAGGTGTACAAGGTCCTGTTGGTCCTAGGGGCTTTAAAGGTAGTACTGTGTTTGGAGAACCTGGTGAAGAAGGTATGGCCGGATTAGATGGCAATCCAGGGCTCAGGGGTGACAGGGGTGAACAAGGTATACTGGGACCACCAGGATATCCAGGACGAGGCGTGTTTGGAGCTGGACCACCAGGAGATAGAGGCCCACCAGGAAGACCTGGTTTTGCTGGGGACCCCGGTTACCCTGGTCGTCCTGGTTTAACGGGATTTAAAGGAGAGCGAGGAGAAGATTGTCCGTTTTGTCCGTCTGGTAAATATACCTTCACTTGCCTACATCATAATAAATAAAATATAGTAATACACAAAGTATTTTATATTTATAACTGACTATCCCTCTTGATAGTCAGTTATAAATATAAAATACTAGATATTTCATAATTTTAATAGGTTGGTTAAATATCTTTGTTTTTAATCATTTCTTGCAGCTATTCCTTCTAGTACATATCCTAATAGTGTAAAGTAGGGATGTAACGAATATTCGCATTCGCATGTTTTTGAATATTCTCATTCGCGTTCGCAGTAAGATCGAATGTTTTTACAAAAGCAAGAAGGATACTGTACAAATATAAAATGGAATGACAGAGCCAAGATAAAGACCTATACGTGCCATTTAAAATGATCAAACTCGATGGATCTACAACGTTCCGTTGTCAAGATTATTAAAATCTATTTGGTGGGGGGAGGCAAGTACCTTCTCCCTTCCGAGTAGAACTCCCTTCTCTCTCCCTTTCAGTAGTAGAGGTAAAATATAGGAAACCATTTTACAGTATCTATTAATTATAATGCCTTTTGGAAGATATAGCTTACTTGTCAATAAAACCTTGAACTTTTTGTTTGAAAGGGCAACATTCGCATATTTGTATCGCGAATTGTATAACTTATTTATAGTGTGGGTATTCTAGTGTTAGTGACCAACGGGAGATCTCCGACCGGGCGAGGTAGTGTATGCCCGGTCAGGCCGAAGCCCACTGTAGTAGGTTTCAGATGTCGAATTCGAATTATAATGTCCAAAAATCGACATTCACAACATCCCTAATAGAGACCTTCGTGCTTTGTCATTTGTTTGATTTGAAGTAACTGTTCCTATAGGTGATTTTGATGTTCAACAGGATTCCCTGGACGTAAGGGACAAAAAGGGGACGATGGTTTCCCGGGCCGTCAAGGATATCCGGGTATGGTCGGGTTTCCAGGACCACGTGGTTTACGCGGAATTCCAGGAACACCCGGTATCAATGGACCAAAAGGTCCAAAGGGTAATAAAGGGCTTTCTGGCATGGCCGGACCTCAAGGACCAAAAGGGCAAGAAGGCATATTAATAAACCCTCCATTCAATCTAGTAGTAGCGGATCATGGAAGTAAAGGCGACCAAGGTAATTGTTTTAATTTTATCGCTACTGCCATTATTAAACAAAAGTAAACGCACTATTAAATATTTCATTGAAAAATATGTATGTATATGTCATCGGAAAATACGAATAGATGTCACTTGTTAAGTTCCGTTAAGTTTCTACGGAACTCAACAATTTTTGTAGTAAAAATACCTATTATTTACGTAAGCCAATTCTTTGAGCGCTTGTTATCTTACGAAATTCGTTAAGTTCCGGTGAGTATACGTAACAGATAGTTTCCTTTCTTTCTCTCTTTTTAACATAGCAAAAGAATGAATTTTTCCAACAGAATGCACACCTGCTTATCAGTTATCACTGGGCCTTTTATATTGGTAGGAATATGTTCAAAAAAAAATATAAGGATTGCAACGAACGTAATGACGATCCTAGAGCTTCAAATTATTATTTTTTTCAATCTAATCGTACTGAATAAGTTTCTAAATCACTATAATGATGCTATGCTATACCTACCCTACCTCAACCTTTAATAAAATTTTACCAATTTGCGTATGTAATATTTATTAATATGTTTTCTTATTTATAATCTTACCTCATGCTTGGATAACTCCAGCACAATATATTTTGATTTACCTAGCTGTGTTGAATTTTTGTGTCAACGCTATGACTTAAAACCTTATTTAAAGGTAAACCTTCATATAAGGTTTTATAAAGTTATTAAAAGTTCTACATCGTAGGTGATAGGTAAATGACTGCTCTATGCCCTATTCATGAGTGATGATACCCACTTTCTGTTGGGTGAGACAATGCAGCCAATGCCACTGTTCTGTTCGTTTGTTTCTACCAGAAAAAAAACAGTCAAATTTATATACATGTTCTTCAAAGTATCCTACGTACAAAATAATTGTCCACGTAAATTTACATACATGAATTTATTACTTAAACATGAATTAATTTATAACTTTTAACATTTTTAGCAAAGGTCTACACATTTTCAATATTTAATTTTTGTGTTATAAGGAAGGATGGGGCCACAAGGTCCTCCTGGCAATCCCGGCCGCCAAGGATTCCCCGGGATTTATGGAGCAACAGGTTTAAAAGGAATGACCGGTGAATTCGGACTACCTGGCGTTCCTGGTCGAAATGGAACTCGAGGCCGAGACGGGGCCCATGGTTACCCAGGAGCTGCGCCGGATGTTCCTGCGATGTTCCTTTTCGGTGAAAAGGGAGACACGGGATATCCGTAAGTATTATTATTGTATCAATTATTAGGAATTGTTTATAATGTGATTTATTTCACACATTTCCTAGGAATAGGCATGACGACAGTATCAAATATTCGAAGATTTTATGGTATTGTAGGAAACATATTAAAAGAATTTAAATCACTAATTTAGTTTTTCTTAAAACTTTGAAATTAATAATATTTTTAATAAATTAGAATATTATCGGACATTTTGGCTGAAACACCGACAACATTGGAAACGTAACGAATAAGTAAACAATATGAAATTGACGTTCTCTATTGGTTGCGCCATGACACTTTTGCGTTTATTTACTTAGGTTTGACATCAAACGCGACACCATGACACTATGGGCTATTTTCGCACACTATTTGAAATGAAATTTAAAAATGGCTTGAAACCTAGTTAAACTTCACATTGTTACCGAGATATGTTTGTTTTCATAAATAGTAAACCTGTCTGTACCAATAATATGGAAGAGGATTTCAAAATCTTTCGTCATGCCCAGTGGCAGATTAAGTATTTTGCCGCCCTAGGCCCTGTCTGATTAGCCGCCCTTTTTAAAAGATGAAATTTTACTTTTTTGAATCCGTTTATATTATTTAGATATAATATTTATTTCATAAAAACACAATTTTTGAACAATACAAATAAATATTAACAACATACACAACAGTCAGTTTTCTTAAAATATAATGTATAACTTAAATTTAAGGTTGAACCGCACTAAAACCTCCAGCCGCTCACGCTCGAAGTCCTATCGCCGGCCGCGACAGAACCCGGCACGAGGGTAGGGGTGACAGGACGCGTTGGCGGTTGTCGCTCACGTCACCCCCGGACGTCGAACCGGCAGTCGTCGGTGTAACGACCACCGGCTCCCTCGGTAGGCGGGCCAAAAGCCCGCCGAGATGGGGTCGCGTGATGTAAGGTCTCCCCCGGCTCAGGACCAGCCTGGGTCGGAGAGCGCGTCTTACCATCCCCCGGTAGTTGGTACAAAGGGTGCGCGCTGAGGCCTAACGCAGCACCCCTCGGGTCCGGTGTTGGTGGACCCGGTACTCTTAGGGGGCCAGATCCCGGGACACCTCCCGAGGCCGGCCCCGGTTCGGTCGGGGAGGGAAGAGCTCTCCCTCTCCCGCCCCGCCGCCTCCTTCTGCGAGATGGTGGACTCGCAGAAGTCGAGCATCGCCTTCCAGGACTCGTCGGCGCCGAGCATTGATGCCACGACAAGTCCGATCCTACCTGTGCGACCAGGACACGGCGCTGTTCCTCCCATGCGGGACAAACAGCGAGCGTATGCTCTGCCGTGTCCAGGTCGCTTGTGCAATGATGGCGCCTCGTCGTCGGCTCAACTTGTATCCGATGCAGGTACTTCCCAAAGCAACCATGCCCGGTCAGCACCTGCACCAGACGAAAGGTGAGGCGTCCCTCGCCGCGACTCACCCAGTCCTCCAGGACAGAGCGAATCGCCTCGACGGTCCTTAGGCCCCAGCTGGAGTTGGCCAAGCGTCTCGACCAAGCCTCCAGCACGGACTGCCAAGATTGGGCCTTCCGGTCCCGTACCGCGGCTCTGAGGGGACGCACAACGCCCAGAGCACGGAGGTCGCAACGCCAACGATAGTCGTCGGCGAGTGCGTCCGCCTCTAGATCCCAGGGCGACGCCAGCCCGCACGCCACCTCGAAGGAGACGGTGCGGTATCCGCGGATGACTCTGATAGCTACGACGCGCAGCGGCCGTCTCAGGTTGTCGTTACATTATATCAGATTTAAAATTTTGACATTCTGAAAAATTTGCCGCCCCCTTAATTGTGCCGCCCTAGGCCCGGGCCTCACGGGCCTTAGGGGTAATCCGCCACTGGTCATGCCTATTGTACACAATGACGGATTACATACCTACATATATTTCCGTTAACATACCTACGGCATTCACACTTCCAAGAATTTTGTTATTAAAATTACTAATGACCAATGTGCCACCTTTAAAGTTTCGTGATCAGAGCTGGATTTAATTTAAAATAGGTAGGTAGTAAGAAACGTTTGGCTTGGTTTCCAAAGAAGCCATCAATACTAAATTTTATATAATTTTTCATGAGTTTCAGTTACTTTTACTGTGCCTTTAAATGCTTCTTTAGATAATAGAAACATCAATATTTGTAAATCGCTAGTATATGCCCATGTGCATATCTGTAGTAGAACTTTGTTGAGTCATTTATAAAAGAAGCGAATCGGATACTGAAATCATTATTTTTAATGGTCTAACGGTCATTAGAGGCACCATGACACTTTTTAGAGACTTTTTCGCTTGCTCTTTACATAATATAGTAAATTTGTGGATATTTCAACTATTCAGAGGTGAAGCAGGAGACAAAGGAGAGTTTGGGCCAACTGGGGAACCTGGAGAGTCAATAGCAGATGGAATTTATGCAAAGGGTGAAAAGGGTTTCCCAGGTTATCCTGGAGCTAAAGGTTAGTTTACCTTAAACAAAATTTGCATCATTTAATATTAATTTTCTATTTAAGGAACTTTCTTGAGCTAAGGACTTTAGGTACTTACGCACTAGAGTACTAAACAGAAATCAAAATACGTCACAAAGGAGTTTAAATAGCACTCGCGATCTTTTTTGTATTGAGCAGCGTTTTATACTCGTGATAATTTCTCAACGAAATGTCCGATTGGAATAAAACAGAATTGTGTTTTACTTCTACATTAATACCTTTGATAGCTTAATTTGGATTAGGATTAATATAACGATTCTCAATCCACGTGGGTTCATTCTTCAGTCGATTTAATATTTTACATGAACATAAAAGCGGTTATTGTGACTAAACTATGATAATTAGAAATGTATTCTCGCGGACTTTTTTTCAGATTTTACTAAGTACCTTGTGTTACAAATTCAAATAAAATATAGGTACATAAAAACCTTCCTTATGAATCACTCTATTAAAAAAGCCGCATCAAAATCCGTTACGTACTTTTAGAGATCTAAGCATACATAGGGACAGACAGACAGCGGATAGCGACTTTGTTTAATACTATATATAGTGATTTAAATACAAATCTCAAAACAAAGATTAAAATTTATATTTATTATACTACTATGCGAAAAGAGAACATTAAAATTGATGAGTGCCTTTAAATGCAAATCAGCGTTATTAAAAATGATAATTTTCATTCTAAGGTATACGTGGAAGAAAAGGTGATAAGGGTGATGACGGATTGGATGGAATCCCTGGTGAACTAGGATCCATTGGTAGACCAGGTACATCGCAACGAGGCCCACAGGGTTTTAAGGGATTTGTCGGAGAAAAAGGTAACATAGGACCCTTTGGTGAAGCTGGGAGACCTGGCATTCGTGGACCCTTCGGTGTCGATGGTGGTATAGGACAGAAAGGCTCGCGAGGAGACCCTGGTTATGCAATGATACCTGGAGAAAGAGGAAGAGACGGAGAAGGAGGCAAGCACGGTGACGTCGGACAGCCTGGCTATCCCGGAACGCCTGGAAAACCAGGAGTAATGGGTCCAAAAGGTGTTACTGGACTCACTGGAGATGAAGGATTTCCCGGACATCGAGGAGCTGCGGTTAGTTAATTTTCTAGATTTAGGTAGTTAGCTAAGCCAGTACCTACTTTGCATAAAGTTAATATTGAACTGAAAAAATGTTTTATAAAATTCGTCTAGAATAATTAATCTAAATTGTATCTAAAGCAATTTTTCAAGACCTTCTGGAGATTGCTGAATATACCTATTATGTAGGTTTAGTTAGAATTTAGAAAGTACCTAACAAATTTACATGCACAATAGTATAAATTCCATTGTGATTACACATGTTTTTTGGTGATTTTGAATGAAATCCGATTAACTTAATGTCTCTTATAGATACTATAACTGTTATAAAATAATTTTACATTTCAATACTTTACATACCTAATATATTTATTTACAAAACTATAAAGTAATCAATGAGAGTAGATGTGAAGTCTGAGGAATAATTTATTTCAAGGAAAACTTTTTAAATACAAGCTTTTAAGATCATGGAGTACGAGCAAAATACAACGGGTCTATCTTGTTTAACACAAGAGTTCACATAACCACCTTCCGAATCCATCATTAGATCAGTGCCATTTTGTCATATTATTACATTGTCACGCGATATAATACATCTGAGTGCAAAATGTCAGCCCATCCGAAACCAGGAAATTTGTCAAATTTGACACGCAAGTTTCCATCCGAACTTACATAGTTATATCCAGTGCAAGTTAATATAAAACTTGTAAAAGTAAAAATAAAATAGGATAAATAGGATTTATAGGATAAAACCTCCACCAATTCCTTAAGTGAGCAATCACCACAGGGTTTATCGTACCTTTTTTTTTTTTGTTTTAGTTGGAGGAAATCGCTGGGTATGTGGGAGTTGAACCTCACTAAAACCTCCAACCGCTCACACTCAGCGTCCGAACCCCGGCTGAGGCCAGAACCCAGCACGGGGTTATGCGGGGTGGCGCGACGCGTTACGCACTGCGGCACACTTTCCCGTCGCGACACCCCCGGACGCCGAACCGGTAGCCGCCGGCGAATACGGCCACCGGCTCTTTCGGTCGGCGGGCTTTCCGAAGCCCGCCAAGATGGGACCGCGTGCCACCCTCCCACGGAATACCCCGCTGGGTCAGAACCAGCGTGGGTCGGGGAGGGGGGATCCCGCTCGCACTCACATGCGTTGGGGACCCGAAACTCTTAGGGGGCCAGATTCCGGGCGAGATCCCGGTTCCGGCCCCCTGCTCGACGGCGGCGGGTTGCTATTGCTGGGCGGAGGGACGCGTACAGTCGCTCCCTGGCACCCCCCGCCACCCTCTTCTGCGAGATGGTGGACTCGCAGAAGTCGAGCATCGCCTTCCAGGACTCGTCGCTCTCGAGCATCGACGCCGCGACGCTCGGGAGCGACAAGTCCGGTCCTATTTTCCTGACCAGGACACAACGCTGCCGCTCCCATGCGGGGCAGAGCGCGAGCGTATGCTCTGGTGTGTCCTGGTCGCAACTCACACAGTGATGGCATCTCGCCGTCGGCTTCACCTGGATCCGGTGCAGATACCTCCCGAAGCATCCGTGCCCGGTCAGCATCTGCACCATCCAAAAGGTGAGGCGTCCCTTGCCACGACCCACCCAATCCCTAAGGACGGGGCGGATCGCCTCGACGGTCCGTAGACCCCAATTGGGGTTGGCGAGTCGTCGCTCCCACGACTCCATGACGGACCGCCGAGATTGAACCCTCTGATCTCGGCTGCTTCCGGCAGAGGACGCACCACGCCCCTGGAGCGAAGGTCGCATCCCCAACGATAGTCGTCGGCGAGCGCCTCCGCCTCCAATTCCGGGCGGCGTCCCCGCACGCCTGCACACACGCCGCCTTAAACGCGACGGTGCGGTATCCGCGGATGGCCCTGATGGCTACGATGCGCTATGGCCGGCGCAGGTACCCGGCATAAAATGCACGGATACGTGGCTCGGCCCAAACGGGCGCACCGTACAGGGTCATCGAGCGCACTACCCCCGCGTAGAGGCGGCGCACCGCGTCACTGGGTCCCCCTACATTCGGGAGCAGCCGACCAAGGCGGCCGGCCGTCTAACACGAGGCCGAGGTACTTAAGTTGCACCCCGACCTCGATCCGGACGCCTCCAACCATGATGTGGGCGTCGACCGGTGGCACTGTCCTGCCCCTGTGGAACCACAGCCTGGCCTGGGACTTGTGCAGCGCCACGTCGAGGCCCAACCTCCTTATCCTGCCGACGACGAGTGCCACCCCCGCTGTGGCAAGACGGGCAGACTCTCTGTAGTCGTCCGCGTAACAGATTACGCTAAGGCCCGGGAGGAGGGCGCCCTTCAGCACCCAGTCGTACGCGATATTCCAGAGGAGAGGTCCAAGAACGGACCCCTGTGGAACACCGCGCACGACCTGGAACCGATGCAAGGTCCCACCGTACCCGGTACACACGACCGACCTGGCCTCCAGGTAGAAGCCGACCAGCCGGCGGAGATAGAGGGGCACTGCGTGCCTCTCCAGTGCCCCCCCAATCACGGACCAGGGCAGGGTGTTGAAGACGTTGGCGATGTCAAGCGACACCGCCAAGCCCACCCCACCCTGGGAGACGGCCTCCTCCGAGAGGGCCCGGACACGCAGAATTGCATCTACGGTCGAACGACCCTCCCGGAAGCCGTACTGCTCCGCCGACAGATCGGGTCCAACCCCGACCAGGTGCTGAACGATGCGGGCAGCCAGAACGCGTTCCAGCAGTTTGCCCACCTCGTCCAGCAGTACGATAGGACGGTAACCGGCGGCTGAGTCCGCCGGACACCCCTCTTTTCGCAAGAGGACTAGTCTGCCCGGTTTATCGTACCTAGGTTTTGTAAGCCACATTGCGACTTGTTTTTCTTTTAAATTATCAAGAATTTTAACTGAATATTATAAAAATCATTTACAGGGACGAAAAGGATTCCAAGGAATATCAGTGCAAGGAGCGCCAGGGTTGCCTGGACGTCCAGGTCAACCTGGTCCAATGGGACCTATTGGTGCCCAAGGTTTACAGGGAAGTAACGGTCTACAGGGTTATGCAGGTCCGAAAGGCATGAAAGGTAGTCCTGGAAAAATAGGACGTACTGGCGATCGTGGTGTATCGGGGGCGACAGGATATCAAGGTTTTCCTGGTCTAATGGGATTACCAGGGCCTAATGGTGAACCTGGAGACCGAGGCAATGATGGTCTTCCAGGATTTGTCGGGGAGCCTGGACCAGATGGCTTACCAGGATTCGCAGGTCCGAAAGGTTTCATAGGCGACCGTGGTCTAGATGGAAGAAAGGGATTTCCTGGTCAACTAGGAAGAAAAGGACCTCTTGGAAGTTACGGAAACTCTGGGCCTAGAGGAGATCGAGGTGATAATGCTGTATCGGGATCTAAGGGCGAACCTGGTGTGGATGGTTTAACAGGTCTACCTGGTAAACCTGGTTTACCTGGGTTAAAAGGTGCCAGAGGGGCACGAGGAATGCCAGGTTTCAGCATACAAGGGCGACCTGGACCTAAAGGGGAAAAAGGTAATCCTGGTTTTTCAGGAAGACCTGGTTTTCCTGGAGTCAAGGGTGTCCAAGGTGATAGAGGTTTCCCTGGACAACCCGGACAACCCGGGAATCTTGGTTTTCCTGGAACCAATGGATATCAGGGTAGACCTGGTTTCAAAGGTATAAAAGGACAACCCGGAGTATTCGGACTAACAGGGAGAAAAGGTGCAAAAGGCGATCGTGGCATGGATGGGGAACCAGGACGAATTGGTATGCCCGGTTTACCTGGTGATGTCGGTTTTGTAGGACCACGAGGACGTATTGGGCCCACTGGAATAAAAGGTGAGCGTGGTGATATTGGTAGAACCATTTATTTACCAGCCACAAAAGGAGATGTCGGTGATATAGGTTTTCCTGGTTATCCTGGTAGTCCAGGAGATTTTGGGGATCCTGGTGTTACAGGCTTATTTGGCCAAAAGGGAGAAGAGGGAGAAGTTGGTTTCAGGGGAATAGTGGGTGATGAAGGTATACCAGGCTTAAAGGGAGTCACTGGAGATCAAGGTCCAAAAGGGTTACCTGGACCAAATGGCGAATTCCCAGAAAGAGGTGAAAGAGGTAAAGATGCAATTGATGGATTACCAGGATGGCCTGGTCCCAAAGGTCAGAAAGGAGCTCCAGGCGAATACGGAGAAGATGGTCTTGCTGGTGTCCCAGGCCAACCAGGCTTAACCTACGAAGGAGCCAAAGGTGAAAAGGGTGAAACTGGATATCCAGGACGCCAAGGATTTAATGGAATACCAGGACCACGTGGAATGGAAGGCTATCCCGGAGCAAAGGGAGGAAGAGGAGATGTAGGCGAAACAGGTTTTGCAATTAGCCCTAAAGGTCAACCTGGTCTACCGGGCTTAAATGGTTACAAAGGATACAAAGGTGAAAAGGGAATGGTTGGAGATTTTGGCTCTTTTGGACTTGATGGACAACCCGGCTTTACAGGACAAAAGGGTGATCGAGGTGATGACGGAGAAATTGGATTTAGAGGACCACCTGGTCTAAAGGGATTGGAGGGAGACAAGGGAGATACACTTCTTCCATCAGATATTTTGCCTGGACAGCCTGGAGACGTTGGATTCCCTGGATTTGATGGACGTAATGGTGAACCTGGATATCCAGGATCATTTGGGCGAGATGGTTTGCCTGGTCTCAAAGGACAGAGAGGAGATCGGGGATTACAAGGGTCGCCTGGAGCACCAGGTCCTCAGGGTCTGCAAGGCATTAAAGGTATAAAAGGATTGAAAGGTTTCGTTGGATTGGACGGCAACAAAGGTACTCGCGGACCACCAGCACCTCCTCCACCAGTGCCCAAGTCTAGAGGATTTTATTTCACAGTTCACTCACAAACAAGACTGATTCCAAAATGTCCAGCTGGTACTTCACCATTATGGGATGGATTTTCATTGATACATATCATAGCCAATGGCAAAGCTCATGGTCAGGATTTAGGTGAGTTAATTAAATTTTAAAACAGAATTATTTATCTCAAAATAAAGCAGAGATTATCTTTAAGATAAAAAGAGTCATCAAAATCGGTTCACCGATTGTTTCAAGCATTATCTTTTATTAATTTTGATAACATTGTAGTTATAAATAGTTTCATTAATTAATAAGCCTTGATGTTGATAAGCAAGACGTGATGTGATCTGTTTTTATATAGGTGCACCGGGCAGTTGTCTTCGAAAGTTCTCTACAATGCCATATTTGTTCTGCAACCTGAATAATGTTTGTGACTTTGCTCAAAGAGAAGATTATAGCTTTTGGCTATCCACTCCAGAGCCTATGCCTATGGCAATGACACCTATTCAAGCTAGAGATGTTGGCACTTATATTTCAAGGTAAAATTCATAGATAGATGAAGGAAATCGCCGAATTCCCACACACTCAGCGTCCGATACTTCTCACCTTTTATAATCTAAATCTTAATTTATGAAACTATCACGAAAAATAATAGTGGTTAAGATTGTCGGAACAATGCTCCGCGGGCGGGGTATGTGGGAGTTAAACCGCACTAAAACCTCCAACCGCTCACACTCAGCGTCCGAACCCCGGCTGAGGCCAGCACGGGGTTTATGAGGGACGGCGCGACGCGTTACGCCCGAGGCACTCTTTCCCGTCGCGCTTGTAAGAAAGGTAGGAATTTATGCTCAGATAAATGTAAAATCAACACAGCAACAAAAACCTCTATAATTACCAATATTTCTTTACTCTTATTTAAAGAAATGTATTTTAGGCAAGTTGAAATGTTATAAGACATTATATTTTATGTAATGGGTTTTATTTTTGTAATGGGTTGGTACAGGATTATATTTTATGAAAAAAATTGTATTTCCAAAAAGAGAGGTCATGTTGTTGGGGCTTAATACCACATATATTTTAAAAAAATGGAGGGATCCGTTTAGCTACTCAGCAGCCAGGTTTGCAGTTCCGAGTTAGGCTGCGTTTCCACCAGAGATGTGCGATGGAAATGTGTCGTGCGAGGATGTCTAGCTGTGCTGTGAAAATGTGTGGGTGTTTCCACCAAAGCTGTGCGATGATAATGTGCCTACGAGGATGTGTAGCGGAGCTGTGAAAATGCGCATTTATGTGTGGCGCGAGGATGCGTTGCGAAGCTGTGTAAATTATAGAACTAATAAACTCCGTATCTTCTGCTTCCATTTCTTCATCACAAATTGTTAAATATAAAAGTATTTTCTTTTTCCAATTATCCATATTATTATCTATTTTGCGCACTTCTACTTCCAACAAACTCCGTCTATGGACTGGCTGGTACAGTATGCGCAAACCTCGCAACACATCTTTCTCAACACACATTCCTCGCACACTTCCCTCGTACACATCCCGCGCTTGTTTTGTATGCGCAAAAATCTAGCTCCGCTGAGCCGTTTCCACCAGAGCTGTGCTGACCGAGGCAAGGTAAATGAAGCGATCCTATTGGTTCTTTACAAACACATCCCTCGCACATCTCTGGTGGAAACGCAGCCTTAAGGTATATCGGGAGAACTATGGACCAAGTTTTCAGAATGCCTCAAATACCTACCAAAAAATTGGCACCAATTATAAAATGTTATGATATTGCTAAATTTTTTCATCTTAGTTTCGACTCTCATTATTCTTATTAAAACCTGTTGTATTTATTTTATAGGTTTAAGTTTATTTTTGTTTATCTCAGGTGTCAAGTATGCGAGGCTCCGACCAGAACAATTGCGATCCACAGTCAAAGCAATGAAGTTCCACAGTGTCCAGATAAGTGGAAAGAGTTGTGGGTTGGCTACAGCTTTTTGATGGTAAGTTCATTCATTCAACATTCGACAGAGAAATTACAATTGAAATACAACACAGAATTTGTATTAACAAGACGTTAAGTTTATAAAACACTGCCAAACCAATACCTTTAACAAAAAATATTTTTTTTAACATAGGTTGTTTAAAAACAACTATTCATTACTTGCAAATTCATAAATATTTAAAGCACAGGTCAGTTTTTGATTTAATGTAAATGACATCCCACATTGCAAGTTAATCAATCAATCACAAGTGGACAAATAATCATCCGAATCGGTCTACCCAAATGAATGCAAAAACAAACATGTAAAAAATATAGATACAGTCTACTTCATAACCTTCTTTTGAAAATCGGTCACAAAATTAAACACTAGTGAAACAATGTACAAATTATCATAAGAGAAAATTTATAAAACCACATTTTACAGCACACTGCCGGCGCAGACGCATCAGGTCAAAGTTTGATATCACCAGGATCATGTTTACGAGAGTTCCGAACTAAACCTTTTATTGAATGTAACGGTTTGGGTCGTTGCAATTACTTCGCGACTGCTGTCTCATACTGGCTCTCTACCATTAACGACAACTGGATGTTCCAAAAACCGATCCAAGAAACATTGAAAACTGATAAGGATTCAAGAGTCAGCAGGTAAATTTGTCAAATCTTAAAATACCATATTTTTATGGGTGGTACAAAACGTTGCATGTTAGCATTTTTATTTTTATTGCAAGATAGATAAACGAGCCTACGGCCCACCCGATGGTAAGCGGTCACCGTCGCTTATGAACCTCTGCAATGCCAGGGCAAAGAGGGGGTGTTATCTATCACCTACCCATACAGGACTTTTCTTAAACCTCGTTTAAAGAGGGACATGTCATAGCGGGAACACCGCGGACGGGAGTCAGACGCCGGACTTGAGCTTAGCATACCTTGTTTTACTGCCGTTTACTCGGCGTTTCAGTGTACGAGATCACGGTCGGACGGAAACGTATATGTATTATATTTCTAGTTTTGACTACACAACCTTAAACCTTTATTCCAACAGATGTACGGTGTGCATGAGACAATGGGCAACACCAAGCTACAGCAACCAGCAGAGAACACCGGACGTGAGCTTTGTACCGAACGCTGCTCGACGACCATTCCGTCGACCTATCCCTGCAGACAGGAGACCGAGGTGGCACCGCAGAGGTTACCGTGTAGCCTCGTGGAAGACGCCGTCATCGCACAGAAAATAATTCGCTATCTAGTATACTACCATTTTAATTTACACTATTTTAATAGATTATATAGATAATTAATTAAATAAACGTACTCGCCTTTTTATTGATAACTTCATTTTAACATCTTTGTAGGGTATTAAATGGAACAGAAAACTAATTTCAATTTTATTTATCACTGCCACATTCTTAGTCTTTTCATATTAGTTCAGTAAAAGAATCCATATTGTAAAATCATTCGAAATGTCTTATCTTACACTTAAATTATATCTTATTTCTAATTTTAAATATCTAAGTACCTAATTATTATTGATTTAGTCGTATTGGTTGATGATGTTAAATTTATTTTTTTAAATAAATACAATTACTGCAATATAAGTGTAATTGAATCTATCCAACAATTATTGCAAAGCATAACTTCAATAAGGCTACTTAATTGATAATTCTTGAAAGGTACATTTTATTTGTAAATAATAGTATTTAGTTACGTATATGAATTTTAATAAATCGAGTTACACTAGAAAGCATTATTTTTCTCGTCATAAACCAAAAAAAACTGGAATTTCACTTTCCTTCAACAGTTCAGTCCCTTTTTTCAGTCCCTCTGCAATGCCAGGGCATTGAGGACCCGTTATCTGTCATCTACTTATACAGGATTTTTCTTAGCGTCATACAGTTCACTTATATTCCTTTTGAAAGTCGGTCCAAATTGAAGAAACAGTATACTTGTAAATAATTGAGACAAATATTATGTACAGTAAAAATTTAAAAACCAGTTGGGATTGTAATTAAATTAGAAATTCAGAAACGATTAAACAAAGAAAACTCAGCAAGGTATTAATTATTATTTATTTACTCTATTGTTCTTGACACGGAATCCAAATGCTTTAGCTTGTGGTCATCTAGATTTGGCATGACTTCATACGAACATAAAGTAACTCCATGCCGATGACTAGGTGCCCATTCTCCTTTTAATCCAATATAATAAATTTTTGTTGTTTCTGCTCCAAAATTCTTTGGAAAGTGCATAGTTAAATGTGATACAGAGGAAAATGTAACTATCCTGTGAACAAAGATATTTTAAATAAAAAATTCGCTCTTCTACACAATACAGTATATACAGTCGTGGTCAACTAATTAGGGACGCCATATCACTAAAATAAAACATCATCCCTCCAGTCCGGAAAAAATAAAAATCAAAAGGCTCTGAAGCTGGTTTCAATTAATAACAAGTAATTTAGCTAGTATTCTAAATATTTAAGGACCAACAAAAGATAATAGCTAATTGCGATCGATAGTTTTTACATAAATAAATCATTGCCACTTACACATAATTGATTTATGCATGGACAACTAATTAGGGACACTTTAAATCTTAACTGTAAATTTAAATGACTTGTAATTATTGAAGTGTTTATTACATAAAAAGTTTTCTTTAATGTAAATAGAATAGAAAAAAATGATTAAACGTATTTTTAATAGCCTGTATGATTGCCTTTGTTGGTTATAACCATTTGACATCGGCGCGGCATCGATGCAATCAAATTATTACAGGTATCTAAAGAAATACTATTCCAAACACCTTGAAATATCTCGTAAAGCTGATTTTTTGTGCCTGTACGTTGAGCTGCAACTGTTTTCTTTGCTTCATACCATAAGTGCTCTATCGGGTTTAGGTCTGGGCTGTTTGCGGGCCAGTCGAGCACCGTCACTGACTGTTGCGCTAGGAACGATTTAACAGAATGCGCTGTATGTTTTGGGTCGTTATCGTGTTGAAACATCCAGGATACAGGTAAGACTTCTTCAGCATACGGTAGCATCGTTTTCTCCAATATTTCTTTGTATTGGAATTGGTCGAATTTACGTTCAATTCTTTTTATAGGTCCTACTCCATGTCCAGAAAAACAGCCCCAGATTTGAATATTGCCGCCCCCATGTTTAATCTGTTTCTTCTTGTATTTTGGATTCGTTTCGGACTTTATAGGTCGTCGCACGTATTGTCTGCCATCGGATGAAATTAGATTAATCTTGGTCTCGTCAAAAAACAGCACTTTCCTCCATTGAGCAACAGTCCAATGTCCATACTTTCTTGCAAATGCCAACCTTGCTTGTTTGTGTTCTTTCTTCAGTAATGAAACTTTTCGAGCAACTCTTCCTACAAACTTTGCTTCTACCATTCGCTTTCTGACGGTCCTTGCTGATACTCCAGCAGTCATTCTGGTCCAAAAACCTCGCTTTTTATCAAAACTGAACCCTTAAAGGGGTCTTTTTTCGCGAGAGTTACCATTCTGCGATCGTCTTGTGCGGTTGTTTATCTTGGTCTTTTCCTTCTAGGCACCGTTTCTGTTGTTTCATAAATTTTGAAATAAGCCACTGCATTGTAAATCATGTTTTTGGAACATTTCAGATGATCTGCAATTTTTCGGTATGACCATCCACGCTGATAAAGATTTATTTTAACTTTTCGCATTGTTGCATCACAGCTTTTCTTTCGACTCATTTTTTAAATTATTTGATATGTTTATAACTCGCACGGTAACAATATTGCTTTTCAAATTGGCGCCAAAATTTTAAAAAAGAATAGAATAAATAATGATTACTTATATTTTTTTGAATTTAGAGGAAAAAACTTAAGTGTCCCTAATTAGGTGGCCAGTTCAACCGTGTCATAACTATTGATTAATGCGATTTGATTAAGATTTTTTAAAATGTTAATTGTTTTTTTTTTGTTTTTATTGTATTATGTTAACTAGAGTACTTGATAGTGGTTAAGTTTATAAAGTAACATTCAGTAATCTGGAATGAAGCTCACAATAATAGGGTATGAACTTTCCATATGGCCAAGTTTTAGATCTGTCCCTAATTAGTTGACCACGACTGTATATGATAATATGTTACAAAAACTTTAATCACTGGTTCGGATATGAATACTGCAAGTATATGAGTGTGCGTGTGTAGTGTGACTGTACTATATGAGTGTGCATGTTTTTATTTTTTAAACACACCTTCCAGGGAAAGTACTTGAAAAAATGATTTAAGCGAATTTTGTTAATAGGAAACATTCCTTTTTTTTTTTTTGATACAACATTCACTTGTGTGAGCCCTTTTATGAACTAAATTTATAATTTGCGAAAGCACAAAACTACTTAATCACTTTTCTCTTATCTTTCGTTTGTGCAGTAGGTGAATATAGTTCAGTAGTAAGAACTTAAAATTCTGATTTGATAAGTCAGTTTGAATGTCTAAGGGAATAAGAAAAAATCCTATGAGTTTTGACCAATAGACCTAAAACAGAAATATTGTTATTTAGGAAGGTAAATAATACAGACTGGATCCGCGTGGCCGGATTGATGCTAACTCGGACCGGATTGCAATCCCTACATGTAACCTATCAGATATAAATTAAAAATTTCACCATGTATAATACTGTATGAGTATGAGCAGAAGCAAATAGATAGTTTTTGTTTTAAGAAATTTGTTCATACAGAGAATAGATAGACACAGACATGTACAGCAAAGAATCTGTCCCAAAGATCTTAATTTGGGGATCTCTGCTATAACACACTATCATAACAATTGAATCTGAATACATGCCTGGCTGTTGGGGTGTTATTTAACTTTCTTAAATGTGGTTTTTTTCAAAAAAATAGTGTATATGTCTTTATTTACACAACAAAAAACACATAAAAATACATTTTTGTTTGAAAAAAAAATTTTACCAGATAAAATAAAGAATTCTGGATTCATATATCCAAAAAAGTTAAATTCGGCAAAATCTTCTTGTTCTTTGCTGCCGTCGATGTATTCAATTGCTTTTACTAAATACACTCTTAAATTTTTTTAAATTGTTACTAGTGGATAAGTCTCTCTCTGTATTTTTTTATGTTGAACTACTTACTTGGGGTAGTACTCTAGTACACCATCAGTGTCCTTTTGCAATTCAAATACTTGATCATGTTCAATGGAAACATCATCGAAAGTCATATTTGGTCTGTTCTTAAACCTGGAATGTAAATATTATTTTTACAAATAAAAAATACAAGTCTGTAGAAAAAAATTGCTACTGACTGAACTTTTGGAATGTAACAAATCAAACTTAAGAACAAAACAACTTCACATTCTTACAATCTTAATTGTGATGGATGTGAATCGGTATCCTCTGAAGCCACTTTAATACCTTTCAATTTTATGTTTCCTGTGAAAGGAATATTGAATAACAGTTCTTCATCAGCATCACTTTCAACAAACTGAAAAATGATAACAGAAAAAATGAACATTACTAAAATTACGATTTAATTTAAAAGACATTCTTCAGTTTCATGTAGTTTCATGTACTTACTTCATTTCTATCCAACCTTTTCTCCCATGGTTTGAAAACACTTTTACCAGAACCTTCAATGGTTTCATTCAAACACTGCAAGTTGTCTAAATCAATCTTTACATAAAGATTGTATTGTATCCCAACATCTTCAACACTGCCATGATCATGATCATGATCGCAATGATGATGGGACATTTTTTTAAATAATAATTACAGAGTAGTTAATGTGAGAACTTAATTTGCGCTCTAAAGACCAAATTTCTAGTAGTTCATTTTGCAGTCAGCTTACGAAATATATTAAGTCACTACCATTAATTATTAATACAAATATTATCTTTTTTCTTGTTTTTATGTGTGTTATAGCGTGTCCGCACACCTAAGCGAGTATTGTCAATACTTGTGTCACAAGTATTGACACTTTTCTTGGATAAGAATTTTCAGTTTCAAAATTCCACCCTGTAAATGGCATCGTTATTATTATCGTTGTTTTTGTGCTTAATAGAAAATATGTAGTAACCGTATGCAGAAATAACAAAAAATGATTTAATACAATAAAAAAAACCTTTCATCAGTTGATTAGGTTACGCGTGAAAGCGTAACAAACAAACTTACATTCACATTTATATTTATTTTCCGATACACATAAACATTCCTCTTGTAGCACTTTCTTTATAAAAATGCCGCATCAAAATAACATTTGGGGCTTTCTTGTTTTAAAACTTGATGTCGGGAATAAATCTGCTTTAAATCTGGTAATACCCGAATATTGACAATATGCTCCGAATATCTACAATAGTCTTGTTAATACTCTAAATATTGACAATACTTTTTTCGGTGTGGTGGGCACGCATAAGTTAAAGCCTGTGTTTTAACCACTGCACAGATTATATGAACCACTGTCACTGTTCACACTGTGGTCTGTGGAGCAGTGGTGGAGTGGGGCACAGGAGTTGGGTGGAGTGAAGAACTGTGGTGAAGAAGATGAAGAAAAGTGAAGTATCACTATACTTTCTGATCTGTGAAGTATCACAGATTTTTTTTGTGACACAAGTATTGACAAGACTTTTCGACAATAAAACACCCCGCATACGTACAATACTATTGACAATACTTTTAGCGTGCCCACCAGGGGGTGCCACTGATTTAGTTAGGGAACTAACTTTTAAGTGTCGCTACGGTTGTCCCACTATTTGACGAAACTTTATGATTTTACGTGAGATGGCGCTATTTTCAAATTCTTGTCCACGCTTTTTCCATTTCATTGTTTCCCCGCGAGATGGCGCTAAATATAAAATACGTTTTTTTCCTAGATTTTTATGATCTAGTTATTGACGATAATGTACACTTTTCAGTCAGGTATAACCTAAATTTAAAATATAAATTAATTTTTATGTTATGTGCTGTTATAAGATTTTTTTTTGTTATTTTTTTTCGGTAATCTGGTATCATTCATTCTTTGATCAAAGTTAGGGTAGAACCTATAATTTCGGTAATTGTTTCTTCTCGATTAGCTTTCTTTTGCGGGAATCGATTTTCTATTCAGCATTCCATATAAATTTGAAATGGAATGTGAAAACAACAGCTTTTTATATTGAAAACTGTTCTATTTGAAAAAAAAATGTTTTGTTAAAAACCTGAGCAAGTTCATAGATTTCGAAATATAATGAGTTTGTTGTTTTAAATTACGAGTGGATGCATCAGCTATTTAATGAAACATTTTTTTTTTCAAATAGGAAAACTGAATTCCCCTAGTAAACAAAAAATCAATTTAAATCTAGCGCGCAGCGCATGCACTCAAGCATGTGGCTCCACCCAGTACTCATATTCCTAAACTTCATTCAATTTGAAAGTCTCATATCTATCTCATATATCCACTCAACTGGGAACGTCACTATTCGCTAGATGGCGAAACTGGAGACTTCGTTCGGAATCAATACCGTGTTTGAGCCCCTTTTTAAAAACATTTTTTTCCAATAATTTTAAATTAAACCTTATATTTTTGTAAATCTTTATTACTAAACAACGCTGTATTGCATTTTCAGCGAAAATATATTATCAACGTAAAATGTAAACAAAACAAGTTTTAGAACTGTGCTCAATTTTGGCTCCTGTCACAGACTTGGCAAAAGTAAACAAACCAATTTGGTTGCCGATCCCAGTTGAGTGGATATATATATATATGTATGGTCTATGGTGCCCACACACCTAAAATAGTCTTGTCAATACTTGTGTCAGAAGCAGAGATGGGATTTAAAAGTCATAACAATTTAATTAGAATGTTAGAAAAAAATAGCAATAATAGCGTTTGAGTAGCATGCACTAAAAATCTTTTAGATATTGAAATTGTGTTATTTGTATATACTTCCTGGTGCTTACATCAAGTGAGTTTAGTTCCATGTATTGCACTAAAAGATATGAAAAAAAGTAATTTCAGGCAGCGTCAAGCCTGTAAAAGTATGAAAGAAATTTGAATTACCTCATTGCATATATTATAAATTATAAAACCACCTGAATAGTAAACTTACGATGTTAAAATTAGGATTTTTAGCATTATACGATTTTGGAACTTGAACCTAAAATATAATTAAGTTTTTCAAGTATTATTTATCATAAATCATGCACGTGTTATTTTTGAAAATGTGCTTTTAATTAACACTTTCTTTAACATGCTATTTCTTAGTATATTTTCCCATCCCTCGGTCGAAAGTATTGACAATACTATTGATAAGTGTGCGGGCACGTATAGAACAAACTGTGAGCTATAGTACAAACTGTGGGTACAAATCGCTATCTAATCTGTGGTGTGATTATCAAGATTTGCAAGGAAATTGAAGATTCTTTTTCCATTTCAATTCCAATGTTTTCAATGTGTTTCAACTTTTCTTCTTTCGATAGTGATTGTCATTAAAATATCTATTGCAGATTGTAAATTATTGAAATATTCTTCATATAGACAAGCAACATCGTTGTACTTTCACAAGTCCTTAGTTATTCTGAAAAAATATATAACAAACGTTTTTCCCCAAGTCCGTGTTCAGTGTTATCAAAAACTCCGAACTTATTTAATTTAGAAAATTAAAGCATTATGTCGAGCAGTAGCATGTTTTACTTAAACGTAATACTACTGTTTTGTATTGTTTTACTAACACCAACCGATATTAATGCCGAAAGTGATGAAGGCAGCATTAGTAAAATTGGATCAAGTGTAGGTCACACAATGAATATTTATTATTGGTAAGTATTATGCAGTACTTTCATACTGAACAAAATATTCTAGTTTTGTGAATTTTCCATAGAAATGTTACACTTTTCAGTTATTCTTGCGGCTACAAAAAAGTATTTGAAGACTATGCAGGAATTATACAACAAAAATACCCGGAGATATCTGTTATTGGAGCTAATTATGATCCACCAGGCTTCAACATGTATCTTTCAAGAATTATAGTATGTATACATCATTGCTTAGCATTAGATATTAAATCCAGAATATCACTTTAAACAAATACTTAAAATTGTGAACCTGTTTTCTGTTTTGTATGAAAATTTTAATGCATGCTAAAATTAATTCGAAATAAGTGGCAATCTAATGTAGTTATAGTTTTGTCATCCAGTCCGTCAAAAACAACTTCATTTCAGTTTGTATCATAATGATTCTTGTTTCAGGGTTTTGGTAAAATGTTGATCATTATGTGTATCCTCAGTGGTGTGAATATATTTGCTTGGTTAAACAAGCCACAGCCTGCATGGTGGAGTTGGTGTCTAGAAAACAAACTATATGCATGTATGATGATGTTTTTCTTAGCCAACATGATAGAAGGACAGTTGATATCATCTGGAGCCTTTGAAATATATCTTAACAACATTCCACTTTGGTCCAAATTGGATACAGGAAGGATCCCACAACCATCTGAATTGTTTCAAATTATAGACAATAATCTGCAATTTTCCAAAATGGACTTGCCAAAGAACACCTTTGTTCAATCCTAAATATAAAATATAATGATATTTGTGATAGTTAAGGTTTAATATTAAATAATGCAAATAATGTTTGTATGTATAGATTATCTGTAATAATTCATCTTGGGTGTATGGTTTAGATAGCAAATATGGTATAAAATTAAAGATTCATCTTAATGCATTTTAAAAATTAGTTTCTATTAATCTGAAAATCTAAAAACAGTTCAAAACTAATAAAATATTCTTAAATCGGATGCCTTTATTAATAAAAAGGACTTATCATTTCTACATTTTCTAAAATAAATTATAAATTGTTATTTTCATGCATATTTTTAATTTTGGATGAATACGAGAGATTTTAATTTTGTTAAATATTTGATTCTTCATTAGTTTTGCAATACATCTAGTCAAAACTGCAGTTTCTCCATTATATAATATAAGAACTGAATGTCAAAGTTGTTTTTATTACCCACACCTAGTTCACATGCACCCATTATTCAATTATTTCTTTATCAGTAATATTAATAAAGTAAAACCAGATTTTACGTAAATGAGAGTTTATTTTATTAATTTTTATTTTTTGTGTTTATCTCTTAAAACTACGTAATCCAAAATGCAAATGTTGTGTAAAAGATCTTACATATTTTATATCTTACATAATTTCAATATTTCCTTTACAATACATATAATTAACTTTAGAGTAGACCTTTTAGTAGAACTGTGGGCTGTGGCCATAACTCAAAAGAGATCTTACAAATCAAGATTGAAAAATTTGATTTTACATAATGGCAGAGATTGTCGGCGCGACGGGAAAGAGTGCCGAGTGCGTAATGCGTCGCGCCGACCCTCATAACCTAGTGCTGAGTTCTGGCCTCATCTGGGGTTAGGACGCTGAGTGTGAGCGGTTGGAGGGTTTAATGCGATTCAACTCCCACATAATATAATCCGGTGAATTTCTCCAATGCAAAAACAAAAAAAAATTGAAGCCTTTACACTTTTGGAATCACGTGATCGTTCATTAGTTTATTTTTATTTCGGAAAAATGTTAATTGTGACTTGTGCTCTTTTTAGTTATGGAGGCAGAATAATCAAGTGCATTTTCTTCTTCATTGTGACCGAGAGGAAACAGTTATAATTCATAAGATTTGGCTACGTGACAAGTGGAGGAAAGCTGAACGAAATCAGCGTAACAAAATTTTATAATGTCTAAGAATATCAGTCTTCAAGAATTTTCATTGGACGTAACGAACAAGTCGTAATATATGACGAGTGCATATTTTATATTAACACGAATTGAAACACAAAATAGTATGGACGGACACTTTAGGCGTTGAACATTCTGTTGGTAGTTTATTTAGAGTAGCTCAGCATGGCACAGAGGACAGGAGTGTCTAAGTACTAGTTCGTGCCTGGGCGCGCGCGCGTCGCACACGGGACACGCCCACAGTGCGTGCGAACCGCCTACACTGCGGCCCGACACCGCGCATGTCTCCAACTGCCACGAACATGACGGACAACACGATAACCTGATAACCAAAATGCGCCAAATTAACCAAAATAAGTTTTATTTAAAAGCACCGAAAATATACACAAAAATGGGAATAAGTGAATGTAAAATATTCTAACATGTTTAAGATAAATAGCCGTATTTAACTTTTTTTTCTCTATTTTCCTATTTTTTTGCTTCCCGTTGTAAAATCGTTTCGTCAGTTTGGCGCTTTAGTCTTTTTACCATTGAACATTGACTTCTTCTAGAGAAAAAAACCATTCATTCTAATCTCGATAGTTTTGATCTCAGCCCTACCGATACACTACCGATTCTGAGTTTTTATTCGAAACGTAAACAGCACCACATGATGCAGTGGAGTGTGGTGCAGTTTCAATTCCATACAAATTAAAGTTTACTAAACATAGCGGGCAGTGAAGGAAAGCTCGGAATAGGCACACAGTTCTTTCTAAACAGTCTACAAAGATTTAGTTGTGGCACCCGACCTCTCCAAAATAGGTCTTATTTCTTTCACTAAATGATTGAAATCTAAATGTGATGTTATATGTATAACCGGAACACAACAAGAACAGTAAATTTAAAAATTTTCTATTATTCACGGGATTCTAATTTATTTTACAACCATACAATTAATGATCTTACCACTCTGGCATCGAGACTTCACAATTCGGGCAGTCAATGCGGTTCCCTTTGGCATCTTTAGGGGCGCACCTTGTAAATATTTCAACAGCTAAATTCTCAAACACTGTTGGCTGTAAAGCACATTACGAATCATATAAAAATTGACAAAACAGAAATAACTGATAGAATTTGAAAAAGTATGATGTTTTCCTGATTAAAGTTAGAAGACGCTGAAGAATAATCTAGACACGCGGTAGCGTGTCAAGTCAAGTTCAAGAAAGAGAACTAGCGGCCGCACCGTGTATAATAATACTAGCTGACCCGCGCAACTTCATCTGCGTTACAAAGGGGTTCAAACAGTACTCGCAATGCCGTCGAGATAATATTTTCGCGGCCCGCTGTTGCATCCACATATTCATTGCGTTTTATAATCGTAATAACTTCTAAACGAAAAGTCCGATTGGAATAAAACAAAAAGTAATTTACTTCTACTTTAATACTCTTAATAACAAAATACTTAATTTGGATAAGGGTTAATATAACGATACTCATTTAACGTTAAATTCAATCTTGGGACAAAAAATGTTTTTTATAAACATAAAAGCGGTTATTGTGACTAAACTATGATAGTTAGATATATGCTGTCGCGGGAAAGAATTTTTGAAGTCGGACCAGTAGATCCTGAGATTAGCGCGTTCAAACAAACAAGCAAACTCTTCAGCTTTATAATATTAGTATAGATTACCATTTGGACCGACTTTTGACCCCCTCATAAATCAAAAACGTATCAAACACATAAACCACATAAACGTAAACGTATCAAATTTAGCTCATATATTGACACTTGTGAGATCCATGAGTGTTTTAAATTTTATAAGCCTATCTCAAATGGTTATTTAGTTGTTAATGTCCAAAATTCTCATTTTTATTATTGACTGACTGACTGACCTATAGATCAAAATTCTAACCCAGTTCCAGGTGACCTAGAGAGTTGAAATTTGGTATGCAGATAGGTAATTACATGAATAATGAGGACAAAATAAAAAATCTGTCAATTTAAAAAAAAATCCTTCGTAATTTAGTAGCAAAATACAGTAACTTATTAAATTGTTTTATATTTATAAGTCTACTTTTAGTTTTGAATTTGTTCTTTTAAAAGGACCCACGGCGTTACGAGGACGTGTACTTACCTACAAAAAGTAATGATATCCAATCAAAAACATAAATGTGAAATGAGAGCCAAGTTCAATATTATCATGAATGCCTTGGTTGTTGACTTCAACGACAAAAGAAGTGAGATCTAAATGACGGTGCCAAGTTCAACGATCATCAGTACTACTGTACCAACTCATTACTGCCCACTGTTGGGCTCAGGTCTCCTCAGAAGAGGCATTCATCAGTACTAACTGAAATGTATTTATAAGCAAGAGTATAACATATGACGACGTAAATAGTGTGTTGAGGTGTAATGACGTTGTAATTAGTCGATCTTCATTTGGTTTTGTCAGGAATGACGTCACATTGTCCACTTGAACACTCGATGATCAACACTTTTAAATAAAAACTTCAAAATAGCGAGTTTTAACAGTTTATTATTTTTACATCAAGAGGTCCGTTCGCCTCGACAATTCAAACACGAATGAATAACAACAGCGGCCAGCGCCTGTATTTCTAGCGAGTCTCCACTTCCAACTATCCGCACGGTGAATAGGTTGGTTTCCCTTGTTATCACCCCGTTACATATCATATTTTTTATAATATTGGCTAGTTTTTATAAACCTACCATCAGTACGACCAAGGCATTCATCATAATATTGAACTTGGCTCTCATTTCACATTTATGTTTTTGATTGAATATAGATAGAATGAATACCTACATCTCTATAGTTTATAGATACTCACGTCTATCACTTCAAGTTTTATGAACGCCTTAGAAGCCAGGTCGAAAGCTCTATTTTGGATAGCTATTGAAGCTATAGTACACCAAGCCTGCAAACAAACTGAATCTTAATATTGTTTCCAAAGACGACAACGCGTAACTGAAAGCAAAAAAATACTCAAATAACATGCTCAAAATAAACAATTTTTTTTTTGTAATAATAATATCTGAGGCTAGCACTACACCTGTCACTTACTCATTTTTTACTGTATTTATAGAGTAAATCTAACCTTCTCTCAGGTGCTGTTGAAGTGAGATGAATGACCTGTCGAAATAAAATTGTAAACCAATTTTCAAATCGGTTTTACTTTTTTTTCCAATATCAAAATATAGTATAAGTACGAGTATGGTTGCGGGCTTCCATATTATGATATTGTCAGGTGTAGAGCTAGCCACCTCATCTATGAACTGCGCAGAGTGAGAATTTCCTACAGATCGTATGTGATATTGTGATGTGGTGTCCCTCCAGAACAAACGATGAGGTGGCGATAGTTCCTAGCTTGAATGAGGCTTAATACTAACGCCGCGGTGCTGCACGGGATGCAGCAGGTCGATGGAGGCGTAGAGTCTGCCGGCGGCGCGCAGGGCGGGCTCAGCGCGGCGCGGGGTGGCGGCCGCCGCCAGCCAGTGTTGCGCACTCCCGCGACGCCAGCACTCCGCGCCTCAACCAACAACACAAAACGTTAAAAAACTTCGTCTCCAGACTGGGGATAACTAGTGGTTATCTTTTTGTCAAAGTCAAAGTTCGAAAAATACTTACGCAAACAACAAAACTTCATAGCAATCGCTGAGTAGTGACCATTTCGGCACGCACCTTTTGTTATTTATAGTATTAAGTTTTGCTAGGTTTAATTAGTTATTCTTGTTGTTTTTTTTCCTAGAGTTAAACTGTTATTTTTTTTTTTAATTAATGTTAGTTTTACCTTATACACCTAGTCGATTAAGCTATATTGTAATGTTGTGTCCCTTATTTGTGTGTCGATTAAAGCTTTCTTTCTTTCTTTCATATTATTAATTAACTTATGTAGTAAATATGTATTATGTATTGACATTTAAGAATCTTACCTCCTGCATTTTGACCGTACAAGTGACCTGCCAGTATGTATAGTTTCTTAATCCTTAGTGGCGATGAATTATTTGAAGCCTCAGTACTGGCCAACTAGAAATGTTATTTCATCTTATTAGGCACACAATGAAAATCCCGTAGACACAGTTTCAGCCGTTTCAGATATTACCCGAAATAAACAAACAAACAATTTAAAAATAATGTTTTGACATACATAGGTAGGTACTCTGTATAGGTACATAATATTATGAATTTAGCAATAATCAACTAATTCAACAGACACAGACAATCATTACAAACAGACACACCAATTTATAAAGATTAAGAATACTGAGCAATCATGTAACGGGTCTAAACGTTACAGATCCTTGATATAAAGCTATAGATAATAACTGACCTACCTTAAAGGCCATTGTTGCGGCCTGAATAGTCCGACCGCTCTCTTTCAGTTGTATAATGTATTGTATAGAAGGGTGATCGTTTATTGCGCTGTCTAATTCTTCACTCAAGGTTTGTTTTTGTTTGCTTTCCTGAAACCATTTCACAGTCACATTTAGAATAGAACTTACTTTTTCGCAGTTTGTGTTACGTTACAAATAATGTAATTCCGGCAAATACCACAAATAATTGTAATTCAAATATTATAATACCTTTGTATTTCGTGGTGAGCTTATAAACAATTTAGAAAGTGATTCGTTATCTTCTAGCGCCAAGTAACATTTCTTCAGTCCTTCAGTGTTGTTTGACATACTGTAATATTCTAAAGCACCGGTCCTGACAAACATTATTAAATTAATTAGTTAATACTTATTTAAAGAAAGGAACTCACTCAAGAGCAACAAACAGTTGTTATGAAAGCATCGTTTTTCATTCAAGTAAATCTTAATTTGTTATTGTGAAGCAAGTATCATCAAATTTTATCATCGAATCAAAATGGTTACCAATTTTGTCTATCCAAATAATAATCTCCAATATTACAGTAGGCTTGTTTAATATTTGCGTCGGTAGTATTCGGCGACATTTTAAGTAGCTCTACAACGCGAAACCAATGTCCCAAACGTTTCCTTAGCGCTATAGCTAAATCTCTGAAATATCAATATCACATTTACGGATTAATAGTTCACTGCCGAAAATAGTATAAAAAAATAACTATATAGATTTTCTAATTTCTATGTCTGTGAAAATAACTGTGTACTTTTTATCTTCTATATAGGTACTTACCGACGATCTTCGTTTAAATAAATATTTTCAGCTGCATCAAAGTCTTTGAAATAAGCCATTATTTCCGCCTTTTTGAGTGCGTTTGAATGTAGTGCGTTTAATCTCGAAACAAACTTTATACCGGCGTAGTCGTTACGTCTTACGAAGGCAGCTTCGGCCGTTTCTACTGCACTTTCAGATTCAAACTGTTTTAAAGCGGCTTCAGCGAGCAGTAACCTGCAAAAAATATTCACATAGGTCACCTTTTTTTTTTTTTTTTTTTTCAGTTGGAGGAAATCACCGGATCCCCGCCCGCCCCGCGGGCGGGGTATGTGGGAGTTGAACCGCACTAAAACCTCCAACCGCTCACACTCAGCGTCCGAACCCCGGCTGAGGCCAGAACCCAGCACGGGGTTTGGAGGGACGGCGCGACGCGTTACGCCATCGGCATTCTTTCCCGTCGCTCCGTCCCCGACATAGGTCACCTACCTTTTAAAAAATATTTGAATTTTATTTTGGAATTCTTAATAACCTTCCTTCCCATACTGACCATAACTGTGGATGAGGATTATCTTTTATAAAATTTTCAGCTTCCTTAAGACCAACTTTTTCGATAAGTTGCCTTGTGTCCCTGAGAGATTTAACTTCCACTCTTACTATATGTTGAGATGAACATTTATCTGTCAAATTGTCCAATAACGCTGTTGTTATTTCCAATTCCTTAAAATTTACATAACCATTAAAGTACATTTCTTGTACAATAGTGTTAAAGCTATCATTGAGAGATGATCTCTACAGCAGACATAACAAGCATAGTCCACCAAACTAGCCAAAAAGTGTAACCCGCATTTTACACTTTTTATATCGTATGGTGTACGTACGACTATCATTACGGGGTTCCATATTATAATATTGAAAAAAACGTTAAACCGATTCCAAATATAAATGTGGTTCTAATTTGTATTTCGAGAGGTCATTCACAACACTTCAGGTGGGTAAATGTATACCTTAAACTGACACAAGTATCCTTGCATGATGAGCGGTTCCTCGGGTTCAGCGTCCCTCATGACGTAGAGGCGCGCCTTCTCCGCGGCCGCCAGCATGTGAGGGTTATCGGATGCCCACATCGCGCTCCACACGTCCTTGCGGAGAGCTTGCCCTATACTTATGTTATTGGCCATATCTGTGTCCAATATATACAAACATCCTGGTTGATCGATCACGAAAAATTTACTGTAAGAAAATTGAATCTATGTTTAATAAAAAAAAAAAGAATAGAATAACTAAATGCTTTCTGGACGTAAGACATATGAGTTACAACTTTCATACTCTTCGATTACAACTAATATGAAGAATCAAAAAGTCATGAATTCATTTAATTACCTTGAATTAGAGTTCAAACTCATTTTATACGGTCGCGAATTGATGTTAATAGAAGTAATTTTTTTAAAGCTTAGTAAAGAGAATAGCAGTATCGTGCCGGAATCTCTACCGACCAATAGATGACTGTCCGAAGAAGCGACACAACATATTGTATCGTCTTGGAAAGTAATGTCGTTAGAAGTCAATAAAGTACCATCAGGATGATACATTTGCTCTGAAGTTGCTGTAAAAAAATATATATAAACTTCAATATTTAATTAAACTCAAGAAATGTGCGTACATGTTAATAACAACATACCAAAGATTCCAATCTTGTACAATAAAATAATGACAGTCAGAAGATACACATTTTATGTATATTATTAATGTTTCTGCACATTAGGATATTACCAAAAAGAAAACATGAACGAATCTAAACTAGTACTAGTCTAATTAAATTAAAAGGTATCTTATACTTAAAAAAAAAACATTTAGATTTCATGCATTTTCATAATATATTAAACATAAATTTCATTGACGTATACGCACATGACCGGGATGGAGTTGAAAACTTCCATATCATGAAAGATTCCTTTGACGCCGCCACTGCGATGGCTTTACTGTTTATTGTAACGTACATCATTGATACATTAACAGTTTTAGCTGTAAATTATAATAAATATTTAGAATATTCTCCATTTATTCATCAGCAGCATTTTTGTAATATATGGGTGTGTTAATACACTGACCATCACACTGTATTCCTTGCTGATTCGATATTATCAAAGTGTTTAATGTAGCAATAATGCAATACTCTTCTAATCCAAACATATCAATAACATCTGGTATATGATTCACCCAGGACTGAAATCGTAATATTTAAAACATTTTTTTAACTAAAAATTAAAACAGTGAATGTTGAAGTTCATGATGATTACAAACATATTTTATAGTACAAACAATTTGATAGACACAATACCTGATTAGTTACAGTATCCCAGAAAGTAACAGTCTCAGCCCCCGACAAGAAGGCCAAAGTGTTCCCATAAAAAGCATATTTATGATCAGGCCTTACATTTGCAAAATATATAAACGAATCAATTGCGATAGCGAGGCGGAGAGATTTTTTTTCCCACGATAATGCCCTCATAGTGCCACCAGGTACACGTAACGTTCTTATATGCTGAAAGTTTGATAAATTTAAGCTTTAACTAACAACTAGCTTAAACATTACGGGGCGCCGCGACGGGAAAGAATGCCGTAGTGCGTAACGCGTCGTGCCGTCTCGCACAACCCCAAGCAAGGTTCTGGCCTCAGCCTGGGTTCGGACACTGAGTGTGAGCAGTTAAAGGTTTTAGTGCGGTCCAACTCCCACATTTCCCACTGTAATTGGAATCTCACGGATTCCCACAACTAAAAAAAAATCTTAATCTTAACATTAAAAAAAATGATTCCATAAATATCTTTTAATATACATACCTCACCATAAGCGCTAAAAAACTGTACAACATTCGAGTTATCACTTGTGTAACCTGCAACAGCTAATACTGTCCCAGTGTGATTCCAGCGACAGTCAATTGTAGTCATATTTGCATCAATAAGAATACTATCTGTAAAACAATGTAAAATAACAAAAATAAATCATATTTTCTTTAAAATGGATTCAGTTAAAAATAATCTAAAACTAGAACTGACCTTCTTCAATACAATTCTTCATGAGTAACAGCATACCTCCTGTATAACAAACTGCCAAGACTGGTCGATTACGAGGAGCATTCCCATGAAACCAGTCCATTGTTGTTACTTCCATGGGTACATTGATACCACTCACAGAAATTGGCATCTGCAAAATCATGTTAATGTATACTCAACACACTCATTTGATTGCCATTGTAATAAGCATTTCTTTAAGAATATTTACCATAAAGTTACCCTGGTCATCATACAAATGCAATTCTCCATTACTCAATGCAAAAAGCAGGCTTGTATTATCTGGTGACCATTGAACTGCAGCCAGCCCAGGACCTTTTATATCTTTACCCCACACTCGAGAACCATCAACTGAACCCACAATAACAGCACCTAAACATTGAAACCAATTATAAACATAAAAATATTCGTAAATATTGAATCCTATGTATATTTGTGTTTATTAGAATAAGTTTTCTCTCAAGTGTGTATTAGGATTTAACTTACAATTAACATCTTTATCTTTATTACATTGCGAATTTGTTACATCCCTAGTCTAAGATTACTTAGGCCTACATTTGAACTTTGAAAGTCGGAAGCCGAAAGGAATTGAGTTCTATAGTACCTTCGCCTCTGAAACCTACATACCATCTTCATAAGCAATGCAGATTTTTTGTCCATCTGAGCCCCAACACATGCTAGAAACAGTAGATTTATTTCTATTATTAATCATTTCTTCATACCAGGATCCCTGGAAATAACATGAATAATTGAATTAGCTTCCATGAGTAGACAAGTTCACATACCAATATCAGAAATCAGAGAAAAAAATAGTAACTGAAAAACTAGTTTATTTTTATGGAGGAAAGTCATTTACTTAAGACCAATAAGATTAGGAATACTTCTAAAGCGGTATGAAAAGATCAGTTATAGCACTTTGACTAGATTCACTTATAATTTACATGTACATAAACAATATTCTTTATTGTTCACATAACAGTTATTAACAATAACTAAGTAATCAATTTTACCTTGATATTGGTTTTAAAATCAGAACATTATTAAACCAGTAAAACATTATTCACATCATCTAGTTTTTAATGTACTAGAAGAGCTTTTACCTTGTACAGCATCCATACAATAATAACACCATGCTCATCACTTGTGGTTAGTTTTTGGAAAACTTCATTCCATATTGCTACACATATTTGTCCAGTGTGACCTTCAAGACTTAAATTCATTGACAAATTTCCTCCTCCACCTGAAATGTTTATACTATAGTTTTCTCTTTATATTTCTTAGTACAGAAACTATTATGATGATTTAACTTCCAATAAGAATCAAAGCAGCTCTTTTAAGTAAAACTTTTCAGTCTCATTGGAAACTTCAAATCTGCTAGGCATATTAGGCGTTTTTTAAATAATATACAACACTGGGAACCGAACCCAAATTGATCTGTGAAAGATTAAGAGAAATGGTTTTTTGTTTTTAATTAAATAATTTTTAAAGAGATTCTGAAACAAGGAAATGATTCCAAAAGAACTCCAGCAAATACAGAGGCACCTGGATTACTGCACAGATGAATGGTTAGTTCTTTTATTTTTACCTGATTCTAATTTTAAAACTTTTAACATCCCCTCTTCTCCTCCAACGGCAATATAACCCGAAGAATGATTCCATGATATGCATGAAACTTTTGATTGTTTTGGTATTGCTATCTGGAATAAAATAACATTTGTTTTATTAATGTCTTATAATTTATTTATTAACACTATTTATTTACTTATTTTATTAGTATCTTAGAAGATACTGTTGCTATGGCTACAGAATCAAACAAATTCGCTCACCTTTTTACTCATATAAATAAACATTTTGAGTATTAAAACTTATGTGTCCAAGTTAGGATAGGTAATATGTAAAAATATTTGATTCTGATTTTGAATTCATGATTTAAAAAACAAACTAATCATCAAACTAGTTTTTTATAAAAATTAATTGATGAAATATTTATTTTATTTTAAACTTTTAGTGAAATGTAACTACTGTAAGGATACAAACAGTCAAACCAAATCAACCTTCTCCACACATAAATCCTAATTGATTCTAATTATTTTTCAATGCAATGACCAATTAAATGAATTTGAATGGCTTGGTTTGAAGTTTGAATTTTGGTGATTTTAATTCTGGTAATTTTGACGTTTCATTTGTATGACATAAGGACACAGCATAAGGACTTGACATAAATTTTGTCAGTTTTTAAATTTATAGTCGCTAATCGCAAATCGCATCAATAGTATTAAATGAAATAAGTTTCATCAAGATATATAATTTAACTTATTTATATTTTGCAAGTAATAATAAGTTGATCAAAATGATGAATAAAATAACCAACCAATTTTTTTTGAAATAAGTCCTTTAAATGAATTTTTAAATAAATCAATATAAGTTAAATGAATAATAATATTAATAATATTTTTTCACTATTAAAATACAATAGAGAGTAGATAACCGTAGTTTAGAATATGTAAGTATTTAATATAATATTACCTACAAAATATTACAAAATTAACTGATTCATGAAAAACATATTTATTTTTATGTACTTTTGTAAAAGTGTGATATCAGGTGAGATCTGATGTGCCGTCAAATCAGCAGCGATTTTAATGTATGTTAGGATAATGATAGGATACTTAATAAGATGCATTTTAACTTTTATAATTTCAATCAATTTTTCTAGTCTTTACCTAAAAAAAATGTAATCTTTTTCAGAAATAGAATGTCACTGTTTGTTTTAGGTAGGTACCTAGGTATGTACCTAGGTAAATTATTTCTATGTGATAAATCGCATATGAAATCGCTGCGGTTTTCATTTTTAATTTCACTCAATGAAAAAAAGCCCATCACGTGGTCAGTTCTGAATCTGACATTGACAACTACAGACCACAGTCAAATGTCAGTTCCATTCAAATTTTCGGTGATTCTCAAAGTGTAGTGAGGATCAGGCATTTGCATACCGAACAGTTTTTTGGCAATGTCAGCTATACCGTGTACGCGCCTTACTTGACACGGGCGAATCGTCATTGGAGGGAGCCATAATTAAAAGAAGAAGAGAAGAAGTGTAGTTGATTTGAAAACTTTAATGGGAGTATGGTCTATGAAAAAATGAAGGAAGGAAGATATTATTATTTCTAATCAGTACCAAAAGTGGTCCGAAGAGAGAAATTCTGAAAAGTTTGGCCTTCGCGTGACGACGTTAAAAAACGTATATTTTATGCTACTCCTTTTTGATCTTTGCTAGGGAGAGACCATCGTAACCAGGAATAGAAAACTTTGAGAGCCACTGATTAGTTGATTCTATGATTATTCTATACAATTTGGAATTTACAAACCACTATACCTAACATTTGGAAATCAATAAATTAAATGCTGGTTTTTAGTTCAGTCTTTAACAACAAAAAGGATTAGTTATAATTGTATACTTATTGTAAAATGAATATTAAGAACTCGGAGTGGAAATGTTACCAAATCAATACACTATTAATTTTCGTTTGCAACTTCTAAGTACAATTTTTAAAAATTATTTTCAAACGCATAAAAATGTTGGGAAGGAAGCAGAGCTTAAAAGGAGAGCCTGTGCTGGCTGATTATGGCCCTGAAGAATCTCTAAATGAAAGTGCCGATATTGAATGGGTCAATAAGGTACAGTTTATAAAATAATAATGTTTCAGTGTTATATGTTATTTTTAATATATTTTTCACTATCTTTAGTATACCTAAGTACTTATAGAGAGCTTACAGTATTAGTAGTACAAATATAATAAATTTGCTTTACTTGTATTGTCTACTCTACCATATTTATTGTCCCATTAAGTGTTGTATATTAATTTTTTCAATACATCTTTTTTTTTATTGCCAGGTAGGCAGACGAGCCAATGGGCCACCTGATCGTGGTGGTTAACGTCGCTCATGAACCTCTGCAAAGTCAGGGGACACTGAGGTGACTCTTGTTCTTAGTGAAGATGTAGGAGCTAAGCATACAATTAAATTATAGAGTATGCATGTGCAACTGGAACCACTTATCATCAGATGGGCTGTAAACTATTTATCTACCATGCATAAAAATTTCTTTATACCCACTAAAAGTTGTTAATGTTCTGATTTTCAGCTATGGGTGAGGCGAATATTGAGACTATGTGCACTTTTAAGCTTAATGTCTGTTTCTTTAAACACACCAAAGTCATTTGAGAAGTATCCATACCTACAAACAATAACTTTTGTAGTTGATTGCTGTGTGACACTCCTTTTCACAGCTGAGATGATTGCCAAAATGCACATTAGAGGTATCCTAAAGGTAAGGATGGAGGCAACCTACTATATATGCAAACAAATGTAGGAAATTTATGGCTAAAAAATGTCTTGAGTTTTAGTAATCATTGTATTTATTTATTGCAGGGGGATGTTGCATATTTAAAAGATCATTGGTGTCAATTTGATGCTTCCATGGTGTTTTTTCTTTGGGTGTCAGTATTACTACAAATGTTTGAGTTGACTGGTATTGTACCCAGATACAGTTATTTAAGCATTTTAAGAGCACCTCGACCATTGATTATGATCCGGTTTTTAAGAGTATTCCTTAAGTTTTCAATGCCAAAGTCAAGAATAAATCAAATATTCAAGTAAGTTTAATGTAAAACAAACATTATAAACATTTATGTTTTGCCAAAAACATCATCATTATTTATTGTAGTAATATAAACAAATATAATTTAAAGTTTTTTTTCTTATTATCATTACAGGAGATCAAGCCAGCAAATCTATAATGTTACACTCTTCTTCTTGTTTTTTATGTCGCTCTATAGTTTACTTGGTGTGCAATTTTTTGGGGAACTCACATATCACTGTGTCAGGAACAATACTCATCCAAGGTAAATAGGAATACAAACCCACAAGTTCTTTGCACATGTTAAAGGCACTCATGAATGTCATGCTAAAAATAGATAAATCTAAGAGTAAGTTGTTATTTTTTCAGTGATATAACAATAAACTCTTTAGCAATACCAGATACATTTTGTTCTCCTGAACCTGATTCCGGATATCAGTGTCCCTCTGGCATGAAATGTATGAAACTGAATTTGTCCAAGTATATTATGGGATTCAATGGATTTGAGGAATTCAGTAAGTTGAATTATATAAAAAGCTTTTAAAAAGATTGCAATAATATTAAATAACATTTTCTTTCTGTCTCAATCAACTTTTTAAATATTTTTTCTAGCAACAAGTTTGTTTACGGTATACCAAGCATCTTCCCAAGAAGGATGGGTGTTTATAATGTATAGAGCCATAGATTCTTTACCAACTTGGAGATCTGCTTTATACTTCAGGTAAGAAATAAGATTTAAGTTCGAAAATGTTATGGTTTTTAATTTAGTGTTAAATAAGTATATTTCAAGATATCATAATATTATGTAAATATTGTATGTTATGAAAGCTACACTTAAATTTAAGAGCATTAATATAACAAACTTTTATGAACAATTCTAGCACAATGATATTCTTCTTGGCCTGGCTTGTGAAGAATGTGTTCATAGCTGTTATTACGGAAACATTTAATGAAATAAGAGTTCAATTCCAACAAATGTGGGGAGTTCGAAATCCAATAACTAAAGGCAGTACAACACAATTCTTTGCTGGTGATGATAATGGATGGAAATTGGTTACTATTGACGAGAATAAACATTCAGGTATTAATAGCACTAAAGTAATTATTAAACTAATAGTGAAGTATACAAAACGATAAGATCAATTTTATTATCCTTTTTTAAAACTTTCTAGAATAGACTATTACGCACCAAGCTAATAAAAATATAAAATTACGTTACTTTGATAGATTTACGAAAAACTAAGTGATTAATGTTAATTTCTACTCATAAAAAAACAAAATATGTTTTAGAAAAGTAGAATAAGAACTTTTTATTGAGAAAAGGGATTGTGTGACCGATATTAGTCCCAATTCATCCGTTTTTAAAGTAAATCAAAGTAATAACTTCAGCTATTTTGGTTATTACAGGTACTGCTCCAGAAATTTTTCATAGATTATTACGATCTGCATATTTTCGGCTACTTGTGATGAGTGCGGTATTAGCAAATGGAATCATCACTGCTTCCATGCAATTTCATCATGATGGAAATCCTAGAGAATATTTTTACCAAAAATATTATTACATTGAAGTAAGTGTTATTTTTAATAAGAAAAAGTTGGATCACAGTCATTAGAAATGTTGTGAATCGAATCTTGAAATTTTTCAAATGATAAATCTTTTGATATGTCTTTTTTTAGATTGCGTTCACAATATTCCTGGATTTAGAAGCTTTGCTCAAAATCTGGTGTTTAGGTTTGAAAGGTTACTTCAAACACTCTGTACATAAGTTTGAGTTGCTGCTGGCTATTGGTACCACTCTGCACATTATACCACAACTGTATATGTCAGCATTCACTTATTTTCAGGTAAAACCATTAAATGTCAATACGCAAAGTAACTGCAAATAAAAAGCTCATAATATTATGATATTTAACAAAAAAAAATGTTTCTTCATCATCATTATTTTTAGTGTCCGACCGATGTAACAGGTAATAGAGAGCACTCGCCCAGAAGTAATAACAGTAGACTCCACGTCAGACCTGAGCCAAGTTAGCTTGGTAAAGCGTTAGTCTATAATTCAAACTCTGTACCTTGTTTGTGGTTGTGTAGTGTGTGGTCTTACCTTCCAAGTGACTGTCATAGTAAACAACTCGAAAACACGACCAAGAACTCAATAGGTAGTTTCAGACGTGCATAGGAATTGGAATTGTAGCATCAACATATGCGTCGTTCTTCGTAATGAACGCACACACGTTTTGTTTCTTTGAAGGATTAAACTAAATACTAATTTTTCCTTATTTCCTTAGACATTCAAAATGAATTATCAAATAAGAATTTTATGATATTAGAAAATTTTTGTAGTTAGTGTGTTACGGTTGAAATCCGATTTCTGTGATATACAAATATATAGAGCTCAAAGTTTTATTTCTAAAATACTTTTTAAAAGTGCCGAGTGTCGTACGTAACATTATTTTCACGCGTAGGCCTGTTATAATTCGTATTCGTATGCATTGTATGTGTATGTTATTGTAGGTACTACGCGTGGTCCGATTGATAAAAGCGTCACCAATACTAGAAGGATTTGTTTACAAGATCTTCGGACCTGGGAAAAAGTTAGGAAGTCTGATTATATTCACCATGTGCTTGCTCATCATAAGTTCTTCTATTTCGATGCAGTTGTTTTGTTTCCTCTGCGAATTTACAAAATTTGAAACATTCGATGAGGTAATTATCGTATTCTCATTTATACCTTTGTTGTAATAATACTACCGCTTTTAATTTTACTTATCAAATGATAAGATAATCAAGCAAGTAATAAGCTCCATACTAGTGTTACGGTATTATACTGTTTTTCCACAACGTTATATGTTGTTGACGCAAATTAATGTTTCAGGCGTTCATGTCTATGTTTCAAATACTTACGCAAGAAGCTTGGGTCGAAGTAATGGATGAGACCATGGTCAGAACTAGCCAAACTCTTACCCCACTAGTGGCAATTTACTTCATACTGTACCATCTCTTCGTTACTTTGGTAAGTTAATTGATTAAGTATTCAATTGTGACGTAAACGAAAAAAAAATGCAAGAAATTAAAATTTCTTCTTTTTTTTACCGACAATCTAAACATCTCGCAATCTTTAAGACAGTATAGTTTCAAGTGTTACATTGTTTTACAGATTGTGCTGTCGCTGTTCGTCGCCGTTATTTTAGACAATCTGGAATTAGATGAGGATATCAAGAAATTAAAGCAGCTAAAGTACCGACAGCAGAGTGCCGAAATTAAGGAGAGCTTGCCTTTTAGATTGAGGATTTTTGAAAAGTTCCCCGACAGTCCACAGATGACGAAACTGCACAAAGTACCTGGAGATTTTAATTTACCGAAAGTAAGAATTATTCGGGCCACACATTTGATTTTTTAAATATGTTATATTTAAAGAACGTAATCCTACCTTATGGCGCTAACTGTGACGCATTCCTGGAATGATTCCCAAAAAATGTTTTTGTTTAAAAACGATTTTTATTAGAGTTTAAATAAATTATGTTCATAATAAACTGTAAACAACTCAACTCTAATTTGAGCAGCACCCACAAACATGAAATAAATAAACAAAATCAATTCTGATTCGCTTATCAGTTGAATGGCTAAATGAACGATGTCGTTGTGGTCAGGTCCGCGAGTCGTTCATGCGTCAGTTCGTGTGCGAGGTGGAGGGCGAGGAGGAGAGCGGCGGCGGCGCGGCGGCGGCGGGCGGCGCGGACCTGTCGCGGCGCACTGTAGAGTACATGAGCGTCGCCAAGATCGCCTTCCCCTACCGCAAGCGATGCCTCGTCAAGACGCTCGTAGTCGCGCCGCCCTCGCAGCGACCCAGCTCCGCGCTGCGCAGACACGTCGTCACCTCCATCATAGAGTATTACATCTATACTAATATTATAAAGCTAAAGAGTTTGTTTGTTTGTTTGAACGCGCTAATCTCAGGAACTAGTGGTCCGATATCAAAAGCTCTTTCAGTGTTGGAAAGTCTATTCATCGAGGAAGGTTATAGGCTATATAATATTTTCAAAAAAATTAGGGATCCGTGAAAATATCGAATATCGATGAAAATATTTAATATGTAACACAAGGCGAATAATCGAAAACCTATTTATGCGTACGCTGCAAAAACTATTGACAGTAGAACAAAATGATGTATTACGGGTTTTTGGTCTTAGTAAGACAAATAGAAATGTCCGCGACAGCATATATCTAACTATCATAGTTTAGTCACAATAACCGCTTTTATGTTTATAAAAATGATATTTCGTCCCGAGATTGAATTTAACGTTAAATGAGTATCGTTATATTAACCTTTATCCAAAGTAAGTATCATATTCTTAAGAGTATTAATGTAGAAGTAAATTACTTTTTGTTTTATTCCAATCGGACTTTTCGTTTAGAAGTTCTCACGAGTATAAAACGCAATGAATATGTGGATGCACTTCGGGCCGCTCAAATAATAACGCGACGGCATTGCGAGTACTGTTTGAACCCCTTTGTAACGCAGACGAAGTTGCGCGGGTCAGCTAGTTACATTTATATTACCACATAGCTAGACGAGCGCCCCACTCATAATGGACGCATGGGCCCCTGCAATGTCAGGGGAACCTCGGGCCCACACCTACATCACTCATACTGTAACTAAACATTTTAGAGATCGAAGGAAGTCCGTCATATACGATTAGTAAAAATATTGAATCAAGACATTGCTGTTATCGCCCTAGCACTGAATTATTTTATCACTAAATCATATTTTGTAACTTTCGTTCTGTAAATGTGATAGTATTTATCTGTTGCCTCCGACGCTAATGACACCGAATCTATTCATAATATAAAGTGAACATGTATGTATTACGAGTCCCTTAGACATAAGACAACGCATTTTTTATGTTTATTTTATTTTATTGTTTTCTTTAGTTTCAGATTTTTTGTTCGAGTGTTAAAAGGTTTTTATTTTTTTTATTAATATTACTTTAAAACATACTTGTTAGTACAATAAAGAATATTAATTTTATTATGTTTATTAAATGTGTTATAGAGACTCAAACAATCATCGTCCATTGCTTGGTGATTCTGCAATGTTAGCGACAGGAGGGAAGTCTGGACTGAAGCCTCAAGGAACTATATCCAGCGCTAAGCAACTTCGCGTCGATCAGAAAAAGTACGTCAATAAATTTTTTCTCATTATTTTATTTTAATTTGTTCAATGATTTAGCATAATTTATTTGTAGAGTTAAATTGGAAACGTTACTACGCAGGTTCGGGTCTCGTTCTATTCGTCGTTCGGTCCGCAGCGGCTCCATCAAGCTGAAGCAGACGTACGAACACTTGCTTGAGAACGGCGACATCGGCGCGGCGTCACGCGTCGTGCCGTCCTCCCGCGCCCGTCCGCCATACCTCGACATACGGCTACTGCAGGCCAAGAGACAACAAGCCGAGATGAGACGGTCGGTCTTACTGACATATAGATTTCACTACTTATCACTACCATATCAGAAGCATGAAACAAACGAAGATAGTTTTCTGGCGAAACTAAATCACTAATTATAACAGGATATTTTACAATTACCATTTTTTGCAAATAAAAAAATCCTTTCATTAACGTAGCACGTCAAATGATCTTAAAAGTGAGTACAATATCAATTAACATTTCAGTAATCAACGTGAAGAAGATCTACGTGAGAATCATCCGTTATTCGACACGCCCCTGCTCATAGTACCCCGTGAGTCTCGATTCAGGAAGATTTGTCGCGCCATCGTTGACGCTCGGTACGACGCGAGACTACGTGATCCCATCACCGGCAACGAACGGAAGGTCCATTATAAGAGCTTTCAGTGAGTATTTTCTTTTGCTATAAGTATGTTAGTAAACTGATAGCCAACATACTATTTGAAACCAGCAATTTTTGGCGCGAAAATACTACTACTACAAAATACTATGGCCACTACGTGTAAATAACACATAAAATAAAACAATACGAAAATGAGCTTCGAACCCGTTTTTCGGTTGCGTTCGCAGATGTAGTTTCGCCAAATGTGCGTCAGTCTTAGCAATTAAATAATAGTGAAATATAATAAACGAAATACGTTGCTTATTCAGCATAGCGTAATTATACGAATTAATACTTTATTTCAGCAATTTTCTGGGACTGGTGACGTATATGGATTGGGTCATGATCATGGTGACCACTTTATCATGTTTGTCCATGATGTTTGAAACACCCACTTATCGAGTCATGGAGAATTTTGTTTTACAAGTGAGTAGACCTATTTATATTTTGTGTGCATTTAATAAAACCAGTTTTGTAACGTTCATTTGTTTCAGATTGCTGAATATGGTTTTGTAATATTCATGAGCCTTGAACTGGCTTTGAAAATTTTAGCGGATGGTTTGTTTTTCACGCCTAAAGCTTATCTCAAAGATGCAGCTGCTGTTTTAGATGTCTTTATATACATTGTAAGTAAACTAAACACAAAATTTGCTTTTATGTTTCGCTATGGTAGGAGTAAGGAATAACACTGAGTTCAAATCACAAATTATGATTCATGGGACGAAGGTAAAGTTATCAAAAAATGAGGTCGACATAAAAAATATTTATAGTAGTTGGTAGCGGTCTAACTCGTTAGTATAGGATGTATCGAATAGTCGCATGTTATCGGATATTCGCATTCGAATACATGATACGACTGTTTTGACAAAAGTGGTTCTCAATATATTTTGCAGGGAGTTTTTAATTATTTGGTGAGGGAGGTGTCACATACCTTCATCCCTAGTAGATCTAGCGTAGGTTGTTTTTTGTTGTGGGCAGGTGTCGCTGACGTTCCTGTGCTGGATGCCGCGCCGCGTGCCGCCGGGCTCGGCCGCGCAGATGCTGATGATCCTGCGCTGCGTGCGTCCGCTGCGGATATTCACGCTCGTGCCGCACATGCGCAAGGTCGTCTACGAGCTCTGCCGCGGCTTCATGGAGATACTGCTCGTCAGTACTATACTCTCTCTATATTCAGAATAGACTATACGAGAATTACGTCTTGTTCATTAATAACGTCACACGTTTAGGGGGAGGGAGGGGTGAAATTGTGTGACAAAATGGAGGGGGAGGAGGGATCACAGGTTTTGTAACGTCACTTTAATTACCATTATTTTGAAGCAAAATGACTTGTCCTTCTTCAAACGAGGTTTAAGGAGGGTCTTAAAGTTAGGTTGTAGGTAGCGACCCTTCAGTGTCTCCAGACATTGCGATGGTAACTACTCATGATCACGTTGGCTTGTCTGCCTACATGGCGATAATGAAAAAGCGAGAGATTATTACATTCGGTTAAGATTTGCATTTAATAGAAAATGCCTTAGCAGACGAAAAACTTTATTGGAGAAAAAACTACAACAATACTTTCTTTCCTACAGGTATCCACGTTGTTGATTCTACTGATGTTTGTTTTTGCGCTTTATGGCGTCCAAATCTATGGAGGCAGGTGAGTGTGCATTAAAAAAAATAATATCTATTAAAGTCCATAACCACTTCCATCAAATATATTGTAGGTGTACTAAACTAAAAAAAGAAGTCTTGGTACTTTGTGTAGGTAATTTGTTTGGAGACACTATTTTTTATTGTTTTGTTCGTCGAACAAGTGTATCTTGTAATATTTTATTGAAATATCACATATTTTCAAGTGCAATATATTTTGTCTTTCACATTTAAGGTTGGCTCGATGTAATGACCCTACAATACTTCGTCGCGAAGATTGTGTTGGAGTTTTCATGAGACGTGTGTTTGTAACTAAAATGAAACTGAAGCCTGGACAAAACCAAACTTTTCCTTCAATGCTTGTACCAAGAGTATGGTGAGTATAAAACGTAGTAATTATGGTAGTACGCCAAACCATAAAAAACCGAAATATTATCATTCCTGTTTGATCTAGATAGTTATATGTGAATACTAGATGACCCTCGCAACTTCGTCTGCGTTACAAAGGGGTTCAAAAATTGTAGCCTATGTGTTATTCTGATGTATAAGCTATAGCTTATACAATATATTGTGGTAAAGTTTCATTCAAATCCATTCAGTAGTTTTTACGTGAAAGAGTAACAAACATACATCCATACATACAAACTTTCGCCTTTATAATATATATTAGTTTATGATTATGATATTAGATATTATGTATAGTGATATCTCAGTATTTTGTTTTGATATATTCCAGGGCAAATCCGAAACGCTTTAGCTTTGATAACATTGGTGACGCACTATTGACATTGTTTGAAGTACTATCATTCAAGGGATGGCTAGATGTTCGTGATGTACTCATCAAAGCTTTGGGTCCGGTATGTAATTTTACTACTTTTTATTAGTAAGGTCTGACAAAATATTTCTGTTCATAGTACTGAATACTTTATTACTGAATTCTACTCTACTAAAATAAGTTGTTTTGTAGGTCCACGCGATATACATTCACGTGTATATCTTTCTGGGATGCATGATTGGATTGACTTTGTTTGTTGGTGTCGTTATCGCGAATTATTCAGAAAACAAAGGAACAGCGCTGCTCACTGTCGACCAGAGAAGATGGTAAAGGCAACATTTATTATTAGTTCATAGCGAAGTACGATTCGAGATTTTTAATAAATATTTTTTTATGTATATTTTTTTTTCAGTTGGAGGAAATCACCGGTTGGGGTATGTGGGAGTTGAACATCACTAAAATCTCCAACCACTCACACTCAGCGTCCGAACCCCGGCTGAGGCCAGAACCCAGCACGGGGTTTTGAGGGACGACGCGACGCGTTACGCTCTCGACACACTTTCCCGTCGCGCCGCCCCCAATAAATATCAATGATATTTTGAAATAATTTTGTTTTTATGTAATTATTGTAAGATAACCAAGTTCGCTAACTACTACTATTAAATTTAATATATGTATTATAAATGTTTATAAATAGCAAACATTCTGATTTGAAATTATTCAAATGATGTACAATATTTGCAGGTGCGATTTGAAAAAGAGATTGAAAATCGCGCAACCACTACATCTCCCTCCGCGACCGAATAAAAGGAAAATAAGGGCGTTTGCCTACGACGTTACACAGAACTTAGCTTTCAAGAGAGTCATCGCCTTCGTTGTTCTCATAAACAGCGCTTTACTAGCTGTTACGGTAAGCGTTGTATTTATACATTTCGCAATTGTATGTTGTTTCATTATTTAGATGGGATTGTCTAATTTTTTTTTTATAATACGATCTTCCTCTCGGTCTTTATCCGTATGTTGACCTTTGTTTGATGTGGCCGACCAATAGAGTGCCAGATTCTGAATCGCGCTATGTTTGCAGCGTTTGACGACATAAATACAACATCTAAAATCTACTAATGCGGGCTTCGGCCTGACCAGGCATATACTATCTCGTCCAGTCAGAGATCTACCTCTGGCTACAAGTACACTGATCCCCAAATTAGACAAGTGAAGTGAAGAACAAATATCAGAATTATTTACTGTATTTTTAATTTTGTCCCGTGTATCACATAAAACAGCACAGACCAATGGATTCCATAAACCACAACTACTGAAGCTTAATTGCATTAATGTCATATTTCGTTTTATTGTCAGTGGTCTAAATACTCCCGGTACACGGAGCACCTGGCGCTGACGTCGGCGTTGTTGACGCTCGTGTTCGTTGTGGAAGTGTTGCTGAAGACCATCGCGTTCACGCCGCGCGGATACTGGCAGAGTCGCCGCAACCGATACGATCTGCTGGTCACTGTCGCCGGGTGCATATGGATATTCATGCATTTTACATTAAAGGTACTTTGACTGTGTCATTACTGCCCATTTCCAATACTCAGAACGATCGAATTGAATATAATTATTTTAAAAATATGTTATTTTAGATACCGAAATCTAATTGTATAATGTAACACAAATTAAACTCAAATTACCTCACATTAAAAAAATATAACAAATTGTACAAAAATAAAAGTCTATTCTATGATCAATAGCGAAATGTTGCAAAGCGACATAAAGTTACGTTTTTATTTCAGAACGACCTGTCATATTTCGTCGGTTTCATGGTAGTAATACTTAGATTCTTCACTATAACTGGAAAACACACCACTCTCAAAATGTTAATGCTAACCGTCGGAGTCAGTGTGTGCAAGAGTTTCTTCATTATATTCGGAATGTTCTTACTGGTCTTCTTCTATGCTTTGGCCGGGACTATTGTGTTTGGGAACGTCAAATACGGGGAAGGAATTGGAAGGTAATTCAGTCATTTGCAATGCATCTTGAATATAATCTTATTGCATATCTACAATTTGCTCGCATAATGCACATAACTGTAAGTGTGCCTTGGTTCAATCAAAATGCACTAGAGTTACGCCTGATATACAGTATGTAACAAAAATCATGTTGTTCCTTCTACTCACGTATTAAGATTCGGCACAAGTATTATGCTAAATAAAGCTAGTCTTTTATAAAAACGTTTAACAAAAATAATTAGAGTAAATATTTAATTATTAATATTTATAATATTTACATTATTTGTTATCTCTGCAATTGTGCATAAGGGGATGAGGTCGTTGACCTAGACTGAGTGTGTAAAACTTTCGACAAATAGGCGCGTGCGACTATGACTTTGACCTTGTAAGCGGCTGGATAACGACACGTGTAGGCGGTCGGTGACCTCATAGGCTATTTTAATATCAGATATTCTAAATATTATTTCTAATGTGTCAATTGTAATAGCTATTGGATTTTGACCCCTAGCCTAGTCGATTATTGTTTTTTTTAATAGTAACTTTGTTATTGTGGTGCCTGTAGTCAAGTGTATACGCCCCTAAAAGGACAAACAGGGGTTTTCTTACATATTGTATAAAACGTAGCGTAACGTAGTAGTATAAAATAAATGTCTGCGCACATGTAAACTTAATAACAATGTACAAATTATAAACGGTTTCAGACGAGCGAACTTCAAATCACCGATCCACAGCGTAGCAATGTTGTTCCGCATAGTGACGGGCGAGGACTGGAACAAGATAATGCACGACTGCATGGTGGCCCCGCCCTACTGCACGCCCGCCGACAACTACTGGGAGACGGACTGCGGGAACTTCACCGCCTCGCTCGCCTATTTCTGCACCTTCTACGTCATCATCACCTACATCGTGCTCAACCTGCTCGTCGGTCAGTACTCACTACTCACCCCTCGATACTAGCGCATAGGAGGGCTACCTACTGCCCACCTTAAAGAAATTAAATGATCATAATAAGTGTCTTTAGCAATAAAGCATAAAACCAATTTAATTAAGAAAAATTTGCTGTCAATACTCATTAAAGAGAGTGACTACTAAATGAAACTAATTTCAAGTTCATTTACAGCCATCATCATGGAGAATTTTTCATTATTTTATTCAAACGAAGAAGACGCATTATTGTCTTACGCCGATATAAGAAACTTCCAGAACACTTGGAATGTTGTTGATGTGCATCAAAAAGGAGTGATACCCGTTAGAAAGGTAAAGCAAAGTTATCAAAATACACAACATCAATTTGAGGCCAAACTGTAAATCAAATTTATTTTTGATAGGTGAAATTCATATTACGGTTATTAAAAGGTCGGTTGGAATGCGACACGCACAAAGAGCGACTACTGTTCAAGTACATGTGCTATGAACTAGAGCGACTTCACAACGGGGAGGATGTTACATTCCATGACGTCATAAAGTATGTATCAATGTTTATAACATAATTTTTCTTTCTATCTCATAATACTTAGCAAATGTATGAGAGCCAAATAATAGCAATATCTAGTAATAAAAAAGTGACATTTAAACAGTAAGATATTGGTAATTCTAAATAAATACGGCACTTTGAACCAAGTCTACGCGTAACTGAATATTACAATAAGCAATGAAACATAAATGTGTTTCAGTATGCTGTCGTATCGTACTGTAGACATTCGTAAGTCATTGCAAATGGAAGAGCTGCTGGCGAGGGAAGAGTTCGAGTTTCTTATTGAAGAGGAAGTAGCGAAGCAAACTATACGAACTTGGCTCGAAGGATGTCTTAAGAAAATAAGGGCAAATAGCAGCGTGAGTAATGAAAATATTAAATTGTATATATTTAACTAATTTAGAAACTTCTAGATTTCGTTTTACTATAATTTTTATTTTACTTTTATGTTTTACTAGCTGACCCGCGCAACTTCGTCTGCGTTACAAAGGGGTTCAAACAGTACTCGCAATGCCGTCGCTTTATTATTTGCGTTGTCCGCAGAGCACCCACATATTCATTGCGTTTTATACTCGTGATAACTTCTAAACGAAAAGTCCGATTGGAATAAAACAAAAAGTAATTTACTTGTACATTAATACTCTTGATAACATAATACTTAATTTGGATAAGGATTGATATAACAATACTCATTTAACGTTAAATTCAATCTCGGGACAAGAAAAACTTTAAAATAGCGCGAATTTCGGCGTTAGTGAACTCCATGTTTACACGTCTATAACTGTTGAACGCAATACCCAAAGTAATCATGCATAGCGTCGTTTTGTAGGTTTATGTCAAGACCAAGATTATGTATAGTATTGCCAGATACGAGCTCTGGAGCGCGTTGTAGTACATAGCCGCGAAATTCAAAAGACAAAAAGGCGGAAGGCAGATATTTGACAACCTTTATATTACACGCCCGTTCACAGTGCCGTTTAAGATTTCTTAAAGTATGTTATATGTTAAATCACTATATTTTACATTGTTAATAAGTAAAATCTAAAAGACAATTCTCTTTACAGAAGCAACAAACAAGTCTTATAGCTGGTCTGCGTAAAACAAACGAGCAACTTGTAGACATGAGCAATGAAAAGGATAAAGAAAAATCTGATATCGATGCTCAGGTAAAGTACCTTTTTGTATATAAAAATGTATTCCTTAATACTCTTAATAGAGATGTGTAATACTGTAGTAATACAAAGCTATAGAAACAATACTGAATACGATTTTTCTGTTTTTGCGTACATAATTTGGACTGCTATTTATGTTCTTAGCAAGCGATTACTGCAGCGGGTCGTGTCGAAATGACTGAATCTGCTTCTCAACCAGCTATGTCAAGTATGTATTCATAAATAATTATTTAACTGAATTTAATATTAAACAGACCCTGTAATCATTATTTATTTTTTAGACATAACATCTTCATCGTTTGACTCTCAACCGTCTAAGCGATCTTCAGCTAAAGCTCAATTTAAACGACCTTGTCTTCCATCTGTAACAATTCCGAGGTAAATATTTTTTTCAAAATAATTTATCATATTGTACGTGTGTATTATTTATATCAAAGCGTGTTTTTTGTCCATAACAGACCAGAAAGTCCCATTAAGAAATATCTTCAACCAACACTAAGTGATCCGCATCCCGCACTGAGTAAGAAGTCACCGCGTAAGTGTTATGCACTATTTATTTTAATTATTCAATTACACGTCATTTACAGGTTCAAAATTTTACGGTTAACATACAATATAATCGATCAAGTCTATATCCAAAATCGCTTACATGTTGGTAAAAATATTCCATTCGTAAATAGGTATTCCTAAATTCTAATAAATACTACTGAAAGTTAAGTCACTACAGATAGGCGTAATTATTTTCCAATAATTTTAGTACGGTTATTTATAGTTTGAAAAGCAATGATAATAATTAACAGCGGTGATCAAAAGCAGTCGAGCGAGTCACAACAGTTGTAGCATGGCGAGCGCGGCCCGCGAACAGCCCGCACTCACCGACGTGCGCTCGTGGTGGGCCGCGCAGGTCGGCACGTCGCCGGGACCGGACCTTGAATAACACTCTCATACAACATCCACTCATTGGACATTTCAAATTCCAATAAGGGTGTTGCGTGGATGCACTCGATAATTAATATGGAGTTGATAAGTGAATTGATGTATCAACTATAGGATCTCATTTAGCAAAATATAATGAAAATTAGCTAATTTAAATCTATTTTATTATTTGTTAGTTTAATTAAGAGTAATATACTGGGTGGATCTGTAACTTTGTCCCAGCTGAAGTGGGGTGAATGTCCTGTCGAAATACAACTTAGCACCATTTTTATTTTTTGAAACGGTTAATCTTTTTTTTCTCACATTGTATGGAAAATGTACGACTATCGTTTGCGGACTTCCATACTATGATGAAAAAAATTTTTCATCCAATTTGTAAAATAAAAGTGGTTCTAAGTTTTATTTCAACAGGTTCACTCCACGCCAGATTGTCCCAACTTACAGATCCACCTTGTAGTATAGTAATATAATACACTAAGACACAACTGTAAATTGGTTCATAACCAGTTTTCTTCGAAGTAAAATATGGGATTGCCAAATGAGATCCTTGTTAGTGCCAAATAGAGTCCAATTCCACTATTATGTAGCTGTACTAGTAGTTAGAAATTATTATTATTGTTGTTGAGATCTCTAAAAATCTTGTTGATGTAATTAGATAATTTTAGATGTGATGTGTAAATTGTAGAAAATAATAAAATTTCCAGTTAATTATAAATTATTTTATTTCATCTATAAAATCAATTTTCATAAACAAATAATGATTACTATCATTGTAAATAATGACACATTCCTAATGAAAACAATATGATTATAATAAGAGTGAGTACAAGATACAAGTATCGTCCGGCTATAGGATAGTGGAACAGTTTGGCGTGGAGCTGTAACGTGGACGCGTATAATAATATCGTGGTGATGTCTTCCTGTGAAGTATCCTGGTGTAAAAATGGACGCACGCACAACTCGTGACCAACCGATTGAGTTTTGCCACATTCTCTCGACAAGCGAGCAGCCTGTCAAAATAATAACTTTGGTTGACATTTTTGTAGTTTTTGCTTCAAACGTAGATTTTAGAGATATAATAAGTCTTAGACAACGGCCCTCGAATACCCTGGCATTTCAGTCTCCTGAGCGACGGTAACCACCTACCATCATGGTCGTAAATTGGTTTTCCTGACATGCAATATAAAAATGTATCGTTAAATTGTCTTTATTACCTGAATAAAAGGTACGATAGCTGCCGAAATCCATAACAATTGATTAAGTACGCTGATCCCAATTATAGGCTCGGTTTCAGTGTCTACTTTATCTAAACTTAATAGCCACATAGTGCCCGATATCGCCCAGGATATATTCACCATTGTAAACAAACAAACAGCTGGTGCGAGATCGTCGTTTAGATACTTCAATAATTTTCTGAATTCTGCTATTTCCTACGAAAATGCAAAAAAGTTACTAAGTACATACTCTGTTCTAAATAGTTCTAATACGGAATATAAATAAAAAATAGGTGATAGGGTTACTATCAATTATTTTTTTAGTCTCGTCTATTAAAGCCATGTTCCTTGGTTATAGTATTGTTTCATATTAATTTTGTAATAAATCTTACTCTCATCCAATTGAGCGGCGTCATAGTTCTGTTAAGTAGCCGTTCTCTTAAAAACATGAGGTGAGCTTGTAATAGTTGTGCTTGAAGACAATAACTGGTTATTATGGTTGCCTGTACCATATCGTGTGTGAGTGTACACAATATCATCAATATCTTGAGTGCTACATTAATTTCGTATGAACTGTAAGCACACATTTCAAACATACATGATATAATAGGTATTATGTTTATCTAGTGCATTTTTCAGAAAACTTAAGTATTTCGTAGAAAAAATCACCTCGTTTCCAGCCATCTAAATAGTATATTGCCTTTAGCCAGCATCATATTAACCAAACAAAGCGACAGACACATCCAAACTACACTCAGAATTATGAAAAACCATAGCATTCGCAGCAGTCGTCTGGGCTTGGCGGTTGGCATTCCTTGAGGTGCATACGATGATAATAGAAATACCTAAAAAGGGCACATTTGAGTATATATTTAGCTATAGATATATACAATTATTTCTAAAAAAATCATAATGGGGATCAGTACAGATACTTACTCTTTCCATCAAATTCTGTAACTGTTCGTTATCAGAAACCCGAAATAAATACAGTGCATACAAGAACCCAAGAAAGTGTAGAACACTGGGTCCAATGTAAATAAAAGCAATGTTTCCGTAGCACACTTCTTTATACGTATCGTACTCTAAAGTTGACGTTAGTGCTAGTGGTACTAATTTATAGCAAAACCCTCTATCTCTCCTGGAAATGGTAAACTTATTTCATTTTGCCATGTTCTTATAGTTAGTTTTATCATATTATGAAAACGTGCAGTATCATTTAATATCGAAATTCATATTCAGCAAAACATCCTATCCTCAATGTTTAAAGCAAGTACTTATCATTCGTGCCACATAGCCTTGGAGCACCCTATATATTGTTTTGGTCGCTTCGTGAAATTGCAAGACCCCTTAATACAAGGTTTTGGTAGTTGGTAGGTACATACCTACTCTCTAATTTTAAAAACTCGTATTTGATAATACGGAGAGATCTATTATAAAAAACTTACCTAAAGCATGCCATATATTGTAAAATATATCCTAGGAGCATGAGGATAGCCACTTGTGCAGAATGAAAATGAGAGCAACAGATCATGCACCTTGACGTGTTAGAAACGTCCATTACAGGTCGTAAACCCATAATTGTCAGTAATTTTAAATAAGGTATTAGAATCTGAAACAAGGTAAATTATAATCCAATCCAATTAAAATAGTAGAACTTACATCTGCAGGTTCATTTACCAACCACATGACTCCATTCATTATTTTGTCCATTAGATTAGTGTGTTTCAAAAGTAGTAAAAATTATAAGACTGGTATTATTAACACTGCATCTATAAATCTAAATCAAAACTGTACTGTTTCTATCGTTTCTATCAGACATTAACTATGAAATTAAATTTATACATACTTTAGATTTACAGTAGTGTAAAATAGCAGACGTGCTCATGTATTCAGCATCAGGCGTTTCTGTAATCTCTCCAATCTGAAATATTAAGTTTAATTTAATTCAAACAACGCAAAAAACAAGCTTTTGTAAAAATGTACCCCATATTAATTTCTTAATTTACTCACATCAACACTGTTGGTATCTAGACTAGATCTTGTAGATCTCTCCATAGCTGGCTCCGATCGCTTGTCGTTTCCCAGTACATGGCTGTCCAGCAAATCACTAGCTATATAATCATTAAAAAATTGTACACTGTCCAGTTTATTGCCCATTTCTACTTATTAATTACCATTATACACATTAAATACGAGGTGATAACGTGTTTAATGGAATATTGACATTGCGTAGGTATTGTGATACTACTAAGTCATGACGGTAGATTGTAAAATCTTATTTCTATTAACTCACCACTGCCATATGAACCATTGTCATTATGCATCATTGTAATTTCTAAAGTACTTAAAACAATAACCAATTTACTTTAAATGTACTTAATGAGGCCAATCATATTATACTAAAGAAATGCTCTTAATTGTAATTATATTATTTAGCACAAATACAGTGATAATGAGGATACATTATAGAGACGTGAATCACATGAGATAAAACGAACTGCAGCGTTTTTAAAAACCACAATTATCGATTGCGTTCACATGTGACTGACCCTTACGATAACAACGTAAATAATACGTATAAAATGTACGTCCTTCTGGTAAATTATAAATCATTGATTGCACTATGACATGTCTTGAATGTACGTCAATGATGTTATAAATTACTACTAACGATGATTCTCAGTACAAATGACTTCTATACCTACCGAGAATCGTGTAGGTGTTGGCACATAAATAAATGAACATGTTCTGTTCTGTAGACCATTGAAGTAAAAGATGATATTTTCATATTGGATCACGTTAAAAAATAATCGAAGTTACTCGTAATAAAAAAGTTTTTTTTAAAACGGATTTATTACCTGCACGGGTAAAAACATTTCAATTTAAAAAACCGTTTTCACTGCTACGTATTGATACCGATAAATGAATCGATCTGATATTGAGTAGTGAGAAACGATTTACGGAATGTAGTCGTGTGGATGATAACTAGTATGCAGTATGTTCATTTTGACCAAAAAAATATTCGAAAATATTTATGGAATTATGGGAATTATAAGATCTCTATAATTATTAAATTAAATTGGTACTATTTAACAAACAAAATTATAAAATCTACATAGTAGAATAAGATTTTGTTTTTAATAATATAGTTTACATTTAGTAGTACACTTTAGCCAAAAATCTTATGATTACATACATACTTTTACAGTAGTAGTAAGTACATACTTTTTTAACTTAATAATTCAAACCTAAATATATATACATACGTAGTATGTAATATGAAATGAAACACACATTCTAGACTTATTTATATGTAATTTTAATCACATTTTTGGTAATTTCTTTTTCATTAAATAACCAGTTTTCCTGACAATTTGCCTTCTTTCTTGATGATGTTTCTTCATCTTTTTCTGATTATCAGATATGGTTTTCTTACCCCTCATTGTAAACTTCATTTCTCTATTACCACCTGTACCAGTGACCATAGTAAACCCTTCGTTGGCTAGTCGATCACCCAAACTTTTCTTGCTGACTCGCGTAATGCTTTTAATATTATTAGTAGTTTTAGGTACATTATTGAATTCGTAAAATTTCTCATTCGTTTCAGCACCCTCTTCGGCTTCGTGTTTCTTTCGAATAATTTTATGTTGTTTTTTAACTTCTTTGACCCATGAGCGCTCTTCATCTGAACTCTGATCATCGTCATCTGTGACGTCATAAAGTTCGGCATCAGAATCCTTTTCCTCTGTTTCCATGATCTAGAACACAAGAACAAGATATTTTATTGAAATTTATGGAGATGTTGTGTTTGAACACAAAAATAGTTTTAAAAACTGTTCCTACCTGCACAGTTTCGGCAGGTTTCTTCTCCTTGTTTTTGTCTAGTCGAGATAGAACTGGATTAAGTAATCTATATTCTTCAGCTTCTTTATCAACTTCAAAGTCAGGATTTTCAAATAATGCCTATAAAACAAATTTAATTTATATATGAAAATCGTTAATGTCATAATTGTATGACTAACAAAGTTAAATAAAAGCATACCAGATACCTGTTGAAGTTCTGAAGTTCAAATATCTGTGCTACTTATTTTCAATCTATACTATAAAACTGTGTAACTATTTTACCTTGAACCTATCATCTTTAAGTAAATTGCTGGCTCGTTTCTTCTTTTGTCCTTCATCTCCCAGTATTCTAGAAGCTAATTCTCTGTTAACTTTAGGTAGATTCTCATCAACTTTAAGTCTTGATGGTCTTTCTTGTTCAATCTTTTCTCTTATTTTTTGTTTCTTGTAATGCTCAAAGGCAAATGGTTCAGCAATGGATTTTGCTCTCTTATAGAGTCTTATATCTACAAAGTATCTATAAGAAAAAATAACATATAAAATAAATAATAACATTTGATTTTTTTAGTTTGTAAGTCTCAATTTTGTTTATCTCCTATTTCAGTTATTATTAAATTAAAATAATGTTAACACATGTTTAACTTTAAGAGATAACTCACCCATGCATATATGCTCTTAGCAGATTTGTACCGAGCAAGTGATCCAATCCCAAAGACTCCAATTCTTGTTTTGTAACAAACTTATAATCGTCATATACAGTTTGTGCAGCCGAACTTTCAAGTTCATCTGTTAAATTATCTAAGAAGGCACACCATCTGGGAGCAGGACCTATAAAAATATAAACATTAAAACTATTCCAAAAATCTTGGCAATTTTTAAAGTAAATTTCCATAAATTCACAATTGAAATGAATTGAATATGTAATTGTTACCTAAAGATGGGATGTAGTATATTTGCATTTTCTGGTCTTCCACAGCCATCATACTTAACCCTGTATTAGGTATAACACATAAGTCATTGAAATCAACTGAAGACTCTATGCTTGTGTATTGTTTTCCCTGTTAACAAAATTTATTGCAAAATTAATATTTATGTTTGAAGTGTTAAATCAAAACTTATTTATGTCAACATATAGATGTCATTGGTTTGATGAAACAAATGAAAAAAATATTATTACCGTATTTTTATCCCAAATTTTCACAACTGAAGCATCCATAGAGTAGACATAGTCCATACTCTTATGGAATTCGACACACTTTATGGGTGCTTCATTCATATGATCTTTGATTAGAAGAGGTTTACTAGATCTTATATCATATAGTAGAATGTGACCAGTTGATGTTCCAACTCCCATATTCAAGGCACCATCAAATTTTAGGGCAGTTATAGCTGGTAATTTACCATTTCTGAAACATTTTTAAATATAGTTGCACACATCATAAGGATAGCATGCATATCATATATGTATATAAAACTGTAAGTAAAAGATGCACATCATCTCTGTCATATATAAAAAAAATGTTCAGGCAAAGTTCAACTAAAATATTAGTGCAAACAAACAATGACACACAGAACTATAAAAATTAGTATCATCGCCAATAATCTTGATTTATTTACCCATAAACAGAATCTGAACAATGCATAGCACAGTCCAAAATTCCTTGTTGTGTTTTGGTTCGTGGATCCCATGCTTCAATATGACCAGTTTCTGTTCCTATGGCCAGTAACCCATGTTCTTCATTTACAGAGCAACAATTAATTTCTGTAGCTTTTGTAGAGTATGGAGCTAAAAACTGGCCTATTTCTAAATTTAATCTATATATTTCCTGAAAAAAAAGTTTATTTACAATTAAAATGTGATATGATTATTAATTATTAAATTAATTTGTTTTTATGAAGTATTTTATTTTTTAAGTTTATCTATGGTAAAATGAATATTAGTATATAATTAAAAATATTTGTTCTAACCGATGAAGCACCCACAACAAAGAGATCACATGAAGGTTTGTGATACGACAAGTCTCTGCCAAAACGGGGTACTCGTAGCCTATAATGTCTTCCATGACCCACATGAAACTCTACATATCTATCACATTGTAGAAACACAATCTGAAATAAAATGAAACTATCATCATCATCAGCAATTTTAAAATATCATCATCTTAAAATATTAGGGATTTTATTTAACAGAAATGATTACTATTATATTTATAATTTAACTATTCTATTATCTATAACTATTGTCCAGATTGAAAAAAAAATGTATCTAGCAAAGATAAACAAAAATACTTTCATGCATTGTAAACGGGTTCTTACCACAATATTAAAGAATTAATATTTTTTACAATGGATGAAAGTATTATAGAAAACCATGAGTGTTTGAATAAGTTTATAAAGGAAAATGTTAATCTGAAGGTAAGTATATGCTATTGGACACACATCTTCCTCGAAGATTGTTACAGATATTACGGATCTGTATTACCTATTTCTCCTTTTAATTTGTTCATTTATTAAGAATAAAATAATTTCAACTACAAACCTTTGTATAGTCATCACTGAGAATTTCAAATTTAACAACTTCAGAATCCATGCATCTCTCAAATTTTAAAGATAAATTATTAACATCAAAACATTTGACTCTTGGTTTGTATATACCAGTTGCCATAATATACTGTCCATCTTTTGATGTTTTTATAGTGCTGCTTACTCCTGGCATGTCAAATTCTTGGATAAGTTCTATCCTTCTCCGTAAGTCTACATTTTTCTTTAATAAGGCACGTTTTTTCCTTTCTGATAACCACTACAAAATTAGGCAAAAAAGAATTAAAATTATTTTTATAATAGTGGCTTAAAGTGAAAAGTATTAATTTATGGATCAGCAATAATATAAAGTAAATCTTACATCTGGTAGGGATTTTCCAACACTTAAATTGTATATTTTTACATTGTCTATTTCTGAAACTTGCATTTTGCTAAAGTTTTTCTAAAATATAATGGGCACCCACATAAGAACTATGAATAATATTATTTTAGTTCAAGCATTTATCGTCTAAATACGTCTGGTACGTCTCAAACAATACAATAATTGGAAAATTTCAAAACAATTAAACCAAATGTTAAAATCACAAGGTAAACATGCATGTATGCATGTGGTTAACATTTCCAAATTTAACCACACAGCTGACAGATCAGTTTAACCACATTTCACTCATGAACTTATCTTTCTAATCTGTGCATGAACTTCTGCGTGCCCGCACACCTAAAATAGTATTGACAATACTTTCCAGCGAGTGATGAGAAAAGATACTAAAAAAATAGCATATTAAAGAAAGTGTTGATTAAAAATACATGTTTAAAAACGTGCACGTTTTAGGATAAATAAAACTTGAAAAACTGAATTGTTTTTCAAAATCAAGTTCCAAAATCGTATAATGTTAAAAATATTAATCTTAACATCGTAAGTCTACTATTCAGGTGGTCATACAATTTTTAATATATGCAATAAATTAATTCAAATTTCTTTCATACTTTTACAGGTTTCAAGCTGCCTGAAACTACTTTTTTTCATTTATTTTAGCGCAATACATAAAACTAAACTCAGTTCACGTAAGCACCAGGAGGTACATACAAATAATACAATTTTAAAATCAAAAAAGTTTTTGGTGCATATTACTCAAACGCTATTATTGCTATTTTTTTCTAACATTCAAATGAAATTGTTACGACTTTTAAATCCCATCACTGCTTCTGTCACAAGTATTGACAATACTTTTTCAGGTGTGCGGGCACGTTATGAACGATGAAATTCCAAAGCAGACAAATAATTGAAATGACAAGTGATAACTGGAAAATGGCAATCTGTGTTAGCAATTGCTGACAATTGTCTTGTTTTTAACATGCTACTGGCAGTAATCGATGTAACATAACGGCGGATTGCCAAAATCAAAACAAAAAGAATATTTTTTTAGTTTCATTTCGGTTCTCCCATCTCTAGCTTGTAAATATTGACAATACTATTGTAGGCGTGAGGGCAGCCATATGAAAATTCACAGTTTGAAAGCGTGCCCTCACACCTATCAATAGTATTGTCAATACTTTTGACCAAGTGATGGAAAAAAATAATAAAAAAATAGCATGTTAAAGAAAGTGTTAATTAAAAGCACATTTTCAAAAATAGTTAGTGCATGTTTTAGGATATAAATAAAACTTGAAAAACTTAATTATGTTTTAAGATCAAGTTCCAAAATCGTATAATGTTAAAAATATTAATCTTAACATCGCAAGTCTACTATACAAGTGGTCTTATAATTTATAATATATGCAATGAGGTAATTCAAATTTCTTTCATACTTTTACAGGCTTGACGCTACCTGAAATTACTTTTTTTCATATCTTTTAGTGCAATACATGGAACTAAACTCACTTGACATAAGCACCAGGAGGTATACACAAATAACACAATTTCAATATCTAAAAGATTTTTAGTGCATGCTACTCAAACGCTATTATTGCTATTTTTTTTCTAACATTCTAATTAAATTGTTATGACTTTTAAATCCCATCTCTGCTTCTGACACAAGTATTGACAATACTGTTTTAGGAGGTGTGCGGACACGCAAAGAAAATGTTCTTCTTCTTCTTCTTTTGTTTATGGCTTTCGTTGAAAAACGATTCGCCAAAGAAAATGTTAACAACCTAAATAACGGTATGGGACTCTGTGGTCAGCACTAGTTTGAATATCACGTGTCTGTCATCGCGGAACTTTGAATTTGGTTTTTACATGTTATTTGTAAATATTTTCTTATTTATTAGTGTGTAATATAATTGTAGTTAGTTTAATTTATGTGTTTTGGTTTCGGTAAGTAGTTTTATATTCCTTAAATATCCTAGTTTTAGTTATTGTAAGATAAGTATTTTTTCACAATCTTCCCTTATATATAAAATATAAAATGAATTCCGATAAAAATAAACCACCCGATCCTGGGATACCAGACGATAATTCAGAATCAGAATCCCGAGAAAATGAATCCCTGGGTTCTCCGAGTTATTCAACACTAACGGCGCATTCCATTCGGTCAAGTTTATCCTCACCTATTCCTGATGTTGAATTATTACCAGCTGATAATACATCATTAACTCATAGGAAGAGAGGCCCAACCGTAGATGATCAACACATTAGTCGTAAAATAACCAGAACAGATCAGTCAGCAAGACCCTCGAAAGAGGATCAATCAGTACGACCAATTTATACTCGCAAATACCTACCAACCGATTTAGGACCATTCGCAGTCCACGTATCTAAAATCGAAAGCGATCCATCGTCCGGAATACCTATCCATCCTGTAAAGTTTGCGTGACGGAAAAGTGTGCCGAGAGCGTTACGCGTCGCGCCGTCCCACAAAACCCCGTGCTGGGTTCTGACCTCAGCCGGGGTTCGGACGCTGAGTGTGAGCGGTTGGAGGTTTTAGTGAGGTTCAACTCCCACATACCCCGCCCGCGGGGCGGGCGGGGATCCGGTGATTTCCTCCAACTGAAAAAAAAAAAAAAAAAAATCCTGTAAAGTTTGGTCAATTTATTTTTAAGAATAAAATCCCGCATATTACCAAAGATGGAATAAAAAAATTAGGTCGTAACAGGATTGTTGTAGAGTTCATTAACGCTTCCGCTGCAAATGATTTCCTAGATAACACACTTCTACTAGAAAACGGTTATAAAGCCTTTATCCCAACATATCAAGTGACTCGTATGGGAATAGCAAGGGGTATTCCTACAGATTTTTCCTCGCTACATTTACTGCTTCCATAACTCTATCGATATAGAATCATATAAATTCCCTGTTATACAGTGCTTCAACTGTTGCCGCTATGGCCATGTTAAGGAGGTTTGTAGGTCTAAGCCACGATGCCATAAATGCGGTGGTCCGCATTTTAGCAATGGCTGTGAAAGTAATGACGACAACTTGTCTTGCCTCTTCTGTTCAGGCGCACACTCAGCATTAGACAAAATATGCCCAGAACAACAACGGCAACGCGAAATCAAAACTCGCATGTCAGAGGAAGGTATATCTTTTCAGGAGGCTGCAAAGGGCGTTGCTGCCTCTTTGCGACCATATTCTGAAGTCCTAAAACAAAGTCACACCCCAATAGTTTATACCAAAGATCCACCTAATAACAGTCAAACAACGTCCTACAGAAAAACTGTTTTCTTAAGACCAAAACCTAGGGCCCCTCTGCAAAAAGGCCACGATAAAAAGGCTCATGCTGATATTATTAGAGATTATAACATACCTAACCCCGAAAACGGCTGTGCTTTACAGAATCGAAATCCTAACCCTGTACTTATTGATATCAGTAAAATATCAGATGTTCTGGACCTGCTACAGCAAAGCTTAATTACATACGTATCCAGCAAACAAAATTTACCGTCCAACGTTGCGCAAAAAATATTTGAGATCACACAGCTTTTAACAAACCAAGATGGACAACATTCTTCAATGGAATATCAGGAGCATAGTTCATAAAAATAGTGAACTATGTTATTTGATTAATAAACACGAACCAATCATAATTGCAATTTCTGAAACTTGGCTTAAACCTTCAACACCTTTTTTCATACCATATTATACTTGCCTAAGACACGACCGCCCTGATGGATGGGATGGCGTCGCCCTGTTAATCAGAAATTCCGTTAAGTATTTCCAAATCCCATTACCTACAATAGATAATGTCTATATGCTTGCCACCACAATCTATCTTAAATCCAGAACTTTCACATTACTTTCCGTTTATCTTCCTCATCCTACTACTTTGATCGTTAGCGAACTCAAAGAAATAATTGACTCTCTTCCTCCTCCAATTGTTATAGTTGGAGACTTCAACTGCCACAACACTCTCTGGGGATCGTACCGAAATGATAGACCAGGAGAAAAGTTATGCGAAGTGTTGGATGAGTGTAATATGGTTGTTCTAAATGATGGGCGCCCTACCCGCAAGACTTCTCCCCTTCAAAATCCATCTGCAGTAGATCTGTCTATCTGTTCACCTTCCCTTGCATCCCTTTTATCATGGGACATAGATCAATACACTTATTGTAGCGATCATGCTCCAATCACAATATCCTTTCCTTCATTCCGCAATACTCAGAATCCTCCCCCCTTAATGAAATACCGTTTGAATGCTGCCAATTGGAACGGTTTTCGTACATTCGTAGAAAACGAGGTTAATGTTGCCCAAAGTATGAACAACTGTAATGCGATAGAGTCATACCAAAAATTCGTAGATATCTTATATTCAGCTAGCTCAATTCACATCCCAATAAAAAACTTATCTACTGGAAAAATTCCCTCCCCCCCTTGGTGGGACCAAGAATGCACAGAAGCTACCAGGGCAAAAAAGTCAGCTGAATCCGTTTACAATAAAAACATGAATTTGGAAAATTATATTTCATTCCGCAAAAAAGAAGCCAAATGCAAAAGAGTGCGTAGTAAAAAAAAACGTATTGGTTGGCAAACGTTTTGCCAAAATATTTCACCATCCACACATCCCACTGTAATGTGGAGCATGATAAAGAAATACAAGTGTAGTAAAGTAGTCACGCCCGCCCCCAGAACAAATATAAATAGTTGGGTTGAAGAATTCTGCGATAGACTTGCCCCACCATACGTCCCGTTGTATTTAGAACTTCCTATGACCTATAATTTTAGTCACTCGAACGACCTAGCTGCTTCCTTCTCAATGCAAGAACTTAAATTAGTTTTAGGAAATCTAAGAGACTCAACCCCAGGATTAGACGGTATCCCGTATTCCTTCATAAAAGAATGCCCCGACAATGCTCTCTCCTTTTTACTGTCCATCATAAATTCATTCTTTGACACAGGTCATATTCCTCCATCCTGGAAACACCAAATTGTCCTCCCGATCCTAAAGCCCTCAAAAGATCCTCTATTGCCCACATCCTACAGACCTATAGCTCTATCTTCAACAATATGTAAAATCACAGAACACCTCATCAAAAATAGATTAGAGTGGTTTGTAGAAAACCGAAGCATTCTTCCTCCTACACAACTAGGTTTTAGAAAAGGTAAAAGCATAACGGACTGTCACGCCTTGATAATTTTTGAAATCCAAATAGCATTTTCGAATAAAAACTCGGTCATAGCAGCCTTCTTGGACATAACGTCCGCTTACGACAACGTAATTATTTCAGTGCTCAGGACTAAATTACTCAAGCTGAATATACCTTGTAAAATAATACAATTTGTCTGTAACCTATTGGCAGCACGTAAAATCAGCTTTCGTATAGATGGACACTTACGCTCGGAAAGAACAGTGTGGAGAGGACTTCCCCAGGGTTCAGTTTTAAGTCCGTTATTATTTAATATTTACACCTCAGATGTTAACTTATCCTTAACAAATAACTGCCAAATCATCCAATATGCAGACGACATTTGCATTTATCGAGTTACATCAAAGATCAATGACGGCTTGACTGATATAAACTCTTGTCTGGAGTCTTTTGGAAATTGGATATCGGACCATGGATTTGAAATAACATCACAAAAAAGCCACGTAGTTTTATTTACTAGAAAACGATGTCCCCCTCCCGTTAATATAATCTACCAAGAACACAATATTCCACTAGCCTCAGAAGTTAAATTTCTAGGTCTAACACTAGATTCTAAACTTACCGGTTCGGCACACGTAGATAATTTGGTTAAGAAATGCGAAAGAAACATCAACGTGTTGCGCGCACTATCCGGTGCATGGTGGGGCGCCCACCCCTATACTCAAAAAATACTCTATAATGCCCTAGTACGTAGTGTCCTGGATTTCGGGTCAATTTTCTTACAGTCTACGACAAAATCTATCCTATCCCGTCTTGACTCAGTACAGTTCAAAGCTTTAAGAATAGTCTTAGGAGCAATGAAATCATCCCCAAACCGTGCCCTACAGGTGGAAAGTTCAGATCCACCCTTAACTCTAAGGCGACAATATCTATCTGATCGATATATGCTTCGCTTGGCCGGAATACATCCTAACCCTATTTTAGCAAAATTATCCGAACTCGAGAATTGTATGTCTTCAACATTTTGGAGTAGAAGAGAGCAACCATGCCTTGTCAAAAGCCTTAAATATATCAGTAGTTCACAATCTCCTTTACTCCAATCCGATATTCTTCCACTTTTCAAAATAGCATTCGATGCTATTTGCTACTCCCCTACAGTTCATTTAACCCTAGGTTTGAGTAAAACGACCAAAAACGCTAATGCAAAATTCTTAAATTTAATAGAAGAAAACTGGCCTAGTTGGAATTTATTTTTCACCGACGCCTCAAAATTTAATATAAATGGTAACACTGGTGCAGCTTTCTACCACCCGAATGCCAACTATAAAAAACTACACAAACTACCCGCCGAAACCTCAGTTTTCACTGGTGAATGTATTGCAATCATTAGTTGTCTGAAATTCATTATACAACACTCAATTAATTTTTCTATTATCTTCAGTGACTCTTCCAGTGCTATACAGGCTATTTCTAAGAACCCTTTAAAAAATTGTTTAGAAATTCCTCTAGTTTGCGTGATCAAGGATCTCCTTCATACGTGTAAAATAAATAACATCAAGATTGAAATAGCTTGGATTCCTTCCCATTCAGGGATTATCGGAAACGAAGTTGTAGACCAAATGGCAAAAGACGCGACATATGACGGTGATAACGAATACTTCACAAATGTAAGTCGTGATCTCTTTCATTTCGCCAAAATAAATCTCAATTTAGACTGGCAGAAGCATTGGGAGACCTATAAATATCACTATTCGAAAATAAATCCAAATATCTCAGTTAAACCTTGGTTCTATAAATACAAAAAAATAAATAAACATACAACTAGTGTCCTTACTAGACTCAGATTAGGTCACTTTTGCTCACCTCAATTTCTTTTTAAAATAAAAATTAAGCCTTCGCCCATGTGTAGTTGTGACAAATCTATTGGTAACCTTGACCATATATTTTTGGAATGCGCCCTTAATGTGAATTGCCCCCCACTTTACATCTTACTAATAAATACTAACACTCCGTTCCCAATCAATATGAATTATCTTTTAACATTTCCTAACCGTAAAGTAGTATACGCCTTGCATGAATTTATCTCACGTAACAACATTAAACTATAAAATATTTACAACTACTCAAAATCCCGTTCCCCTTTATTTCGTTCACCATCACTGATATTCATTCTACGCGACATTGGCAGAGTCATTCTGTGTCGAAGAGACTCAAGCCACAGAAAAAAAAAAAAAAAAAAAAAAAATAACGGTATGTAATCTGGTGTCATATGTCACTGTGATACATAATCTGTGCAATCATAAAAAAAAAGTTTTGCGCACAGGTCTTGTGTTGTGCTAGGGTTTTTGGGGTTTTTAAACGTGTTTATTTAAAGTTTTAGCTTGTATTAAGTGGTATTCATAGCTTATTTTTAGTTTATTATCCTTGATTTTCTTTATTATCAAACATGGCACATGTAAAAAAGAAACCGCAACTTCCAAAATCTGTTTTGGATATGAAGTTTATGAGAAAAACTAAAGAACGATTGGAACGTGAATCAGAAGACACTCAAGATCATGGTAGCCTATACTCAAACATTATTACAAATGCTATGAGGACAGCGTCAGGAAACTACGTTACAGAGTCCAGTTTCATTTTTTGTGAAAATTTACTTGAAGGGAGGTTATCTTTTAAAGGCATGAATCCTGAAATTGAAAGATTAATGGAACAGGAAAATCAAAAGGAACAACCTAGTGGGGAAATGGAGAAAGATATTCCTGATGATATTCTTGCCAAGAAATTTGAAGCCTTTAATAAGAGGAAAAGACCTATAAATAGTCCTAGTAAATACACAGTTGTTAAGAAGAAAAAATCACATTAGCCGCAACTGATTTTGGTGAATTTCTTTTTTTCTAGTAGTTAAGTTACTACGTCTACCCAGATACTACTTATTAGTATTTCTACAATCATTGTAATATAATTATTAGTGCAATGATTATATAAATTAAGATTGTTATACAACTAAAGTAATGTTTACAAGTCATTAGAATTTTTGTAGTACAGTAGAATCTGTTTATAGCCCGACTGCTCATATTGACCAACCATTTATTATGATGTAATCAATATACTTGCACTACAACATTTGGCTGTCATAGGTAATAAATAAAATAAAAATAAATAAGTTAATATTTTTATTGTTATTTTAAGAAATTACAGTGTATTATCTAGTTAGATCAATAGATGGATAGCTGCTCATATTATACAACAATAATTATTATGTCACATTTTTTTATAATATAAACAAGTAATTTTGATATTAGTAACAATTATTATTTGAGTTTTATGAGTCAAAATAGATACATTTGTAATATACATATTTTAAAAAATAATGTAGTGCAGAAATAACTCCTCTTACAAAATACTTAAATTTTGGAAATTAATATTACAAATGAAATTATTTTATTCATTTTATCCAATGTTGAATGTTGATTGCACATTTATTTATTGTATTAGTTCACAAAAATATATTTTACAATAAAATAATTCATGTAATATTTCATGTATGTATCATATTTGTCTTCAGCCTTGTTTTTCCTGAATACTGTGTGATATTAATGATATTATGTAATAGCAATTTCTATCAATCTAGACCTTGTTGCATCAAAGTATGGAGATCTCTAAAAGCAGCTCCAAGTCGACCCTGAAGAGTTTGTCGCTTGAGCAAAAAGGCACGAACATCAATTAATAGTCTATGTATTTGCATACACTTTGCATATCTTTCTTCACGAGGGATGTCAACTCCCAATGTCCGCACTGGAGCACTGACATTAGCCCGAACTACTGATGAGAAGTTCCGCACAATCAGTCTTAGTGCATTGCAACCACATTGCATGTAACTAAAATAGAGAAATCACATTATTTCACAAAATTTATATTACATTATTAAGTATAATAATATTTATACAACTTACGATTCATATTTGCTTTGTAATAGTTCAAATATTTTTGGTAACATTAATAAACATATATCCAAGTTCCACAGTGACCTGAAAGAAAGGTTTTTTTAAAATATTGTCATTTATAAAAAATACCAGTAACATGAAAGCAATGTTATTTTTATTTCTCTTACGGTCTATGTGCCATGACATTCAGGATATCAAGTATAACTGAAGCATCTTCTAGTGCAATCACTGATTCTAAAGCTGTCTTCAAACTTTTGTTGACTCTCACAGAATGAAATATCTGAAATTAATTAAATTTTATAACTACAATTCAGTATATTCTCTAATTTTTCACAGATTAATCATCACATTTATATTGTTAGTTAAGCAGTAATATACTACACTGATATAAGGTACTCATAGAAAATTTACAAAACTCAAAAACATCTCCAATAAAGTTGACAAAAAAGAGAGTATTTATAGTAAGACAGTATTGTGCTGTTCTTGTGACACTTATGACACTAGTATAAGGTAAAGGACCTGCAGTGCTCTTTGCCTGGCAGTAAGGACGGCCATCATTGAGTCGTGGCCCCGCATCATGACACCGAGCACCTCCTGCTCGCTCGGCTCCACAACCACGCCGCGGGCGCCGCGCCTGTTGCCGCCCGACCGCGCTCCTCGCTGCAGTTAACAACAACAATATTAAGCAATGACCATTGTGTCTACTATAACTTTGCACTAAAAATCACAATATGGTTTTATGGTATAATAGCTGACGGGCGTAATATCATCTGGCATCACATAATATGTAGAATGTTTGATCTGTTTTGGTAAAATAAGTACCAACACCTTCGACGCGGTGTTAATCTACCGCACTATGTACTCGTCAATTGCATAGTATATCATAAAAATAAATACATAACCTCAGAAGCAGGCTAATTTTAACTTACTGGTAAAAATTCATCTAGATCGAGTCCCACCGGCCTATCTGTATTGTATGGAATGAATTCTGGTTCAGATTCTCTGTCTGCTGCATCAACACTACGGTTTACTGTAACATTCTCGTGGACATTTTCAACTCTGCGCCTAGACATTTAAAAAATATATATATTACTTATCCTTGTCTAGATTTAAGAAATGAAAACATACTGAATCAGTAATATTATATTTCTTACCTTGATGTTTCACTTGAAGTTCTCGTAAATGATAATGATCTAGGACCTAATGAAGGTGGACCCAATGACATGTCACTATTACTTTGTCTCAAATTACTTGTAGCTGAAATCAAATTAAATTTTATAATGTTATCGTAGTACATGTAGGTAATACTTTATTGACTTTAACTTTTGCCATAACCACAAATTGCTAGTGCCCCAATTAATTAGTATTAGTAAACAAAACTTACTTAAATCTGTTGATGATTTTGTTTCTTTGTATGAATTGTGTCTATTAAGTGTATTTGAAGTTATAGTATTGCTTGTATAATCTCTCAGTCCGGATGTTGGCGACGTACCAAACATTTTCTCTTCTTTATTGTTGTCCATCACCCCTTAAGTGTAAGCAAATGCATTTTTTTATTATAACATGTGATTATGGGAATAATAAGCATGATGGCTGATTTTAAACTTGCGGTTTAGAAGATAATTATTATAATAATATTTGTGCAATAAAAGCATGTTATAAAATTTTAAAAACAGTTTATGCTTTTTTTTTACTTACTGGCGAAGTTTTCTGTTTTTTTGTCAATAACTGTATAGTGTTCTTTAGTTGAAGTGGGTATTCGTGAATAATGTTCAGGCCTTTGTCGTTGTGGTGGGGATGGTATTGGTATGGGTCGAGGCGGTTCACTTAGTACTAACTCTCGTAGATTTTCACTAACTGCAGTATCCTTCTCTGCTGACTCAAGTCCTAGAAAATAATTAAAAAATAAAATACATATTGTTCATGCTTGAGTAATGGTTTATCATGATTGAGAATTGAAATTGTTTTTCATCTTAAACTATATGCCTCCAACTGTAGATCAAAGTTATTTTACTATAAAATAAAATATTTGGATGCAAAATTTATCTACTATTGTAAAAAAATTGTTGTTCAATATGATGGGAATAAGTTATGATGAAAATAATACCTGATAATGAATAGTCTTCTGATGATAAACTTGTAGCTGGCGGTGGAGTTCGATTTACTGAAAATTACATTATTACAAAATTACATTTATTATTATGAAAACCAAATGCAACATCTAATTTGTAAATTATTGGTCGTTCACATCGAAAATAATCTGAACTCTGAATTATTATTATTGGACTGTCGGCACTATCACTTTCATAAAAAATCACAGAATGTTATATGTATACAGGGTGGAATTTTTTAGCACCCCCTCCATGAAAAGTACCTGAAATAATGATTTTAGCGAATTTTGCTGAAAAGAAGCATTCCTTTAATTTATAAATAAACACAGCTGCATTCATAGATTGTTTCTTGGTATATCCCGGATTTGACCTTCGTTACAATTTGATAAAATCATACCCTGTACTTTTATGGCATCAAGCGATAAAGTGACTTTTAGGTATCGAATCTCTCTAAGAACATGATTAAGATCACGAAATTCCAGTTTTAGTCATTAAATTTCATCCAACGAGAAATAATTAAGGAAAAATCATTTTCAACCGATTTCATCTTTTTAGAAATAAGTCAAGTATTACTATTAGTCAGATCTCAAATAAATTTAATCAAGACATCAGTAAATGTGTTACCTTTCGGGAAAAAAATATAAATAATAATGTACCATCCTCAAATATTCATTCTGTATACTTACATGCTCGTGATGGACGGAAAATCTCTGTGTAGTCATGATAATTAGATATAACTGCACTTGAATCCTCATCAGCCTCAGTTCCAGATGTTGATTCTTCTGCTGTTTTCTCGTCTAATAATGTTGGTCTGTGCAACACTGAAAATAACACTATATTTAATCTCCTCATACCTGTTTAAATAAGCCCAAACACGATTGTATCTTCCCTCTCTAATAGCTCTAAATGAAGCTGACTTGTCAGTTAAAATCCTTGAACTTTGCATGACCAAAAACTGACATTCGCAACATTCTACATTACATACCTTCTTTTTGAGGTTTTTCTTTTGAAAAACTTTTGCGAACTGAGTGGCCTTTTTGAAATGTTGAAAGATCTTCTACAATTGGCGGAGAAACTGGAGGTGGTCCTCCAAATGGATGTACTTTACTCAAATCCACAACAGTTAGAACAACATAAGTTGAATGAAATGATGCAGCAATCTGAAAATTATTTTAATGAGTTACATGACAAGAAGTACCTACATTTATAACAGACTTATCCTTCTAAAGAATAATTAACAATATTTGAAATATATGGCAACTTTACATACCAGCTGAGTTTGGGCCACAGTTATATCATGAATTTGACCCCAATGTCCATTAACAGTGTCCATGACTCGTGCGGGTTCCCAACCAATCACATGCAATCCATCATTAGCACACCCAAGCAAAGTTGTACCGTCATCACTGAACACCATGTGCCTAAATGCAATGATGAATAACAATGAACACACTATTTAAAGAAGATGGTATACACTCTTGGAGAATTATGTAATGTTGCAGGTGAATAGCTATTAGTTTTTAATTGTGATGTCTTTTATAATGTAGTTTTCTCACCTGATAGATGTGTTATCCTTTTGAAACTTGGAGACCAGTTGGAATTTCTCCATATCCCAGAAATTAACTGTTCTATCTGTGCCACAACTTGCAAGCAAAAATTCATGTGGATGAAATTTAACACATGTGACACCTGCAGTGTGTTCACTGAACTCTTGTAACACTTTCCCAACACGGACATCCCACACTTTAACAAGACCTGAAAAATATTTATAAAATTCAATATTAATCTTCACAATTTTTATGATTCCACAAAAAGGAATTAAACTTAAAAGTATTTAGATTTTATCATCATTAATTAGTTTTAAAAAATTGACATGCCATGTGGAATTGCTTTATTAAAAAAAATACTTGATTAATGAATTTTTAAGTTTAATTTAGATGAATGGATACGAAATTCAATAATATATTACCATCCTCACAAGCAGAAGCTATCCACTGTCCATCAGGACTAAACTGCAGGCTGTTCACTGCAAGTCTATGACTAGAGTAAGTTACAATGCAGCCTCTTTTTCTGGTATCCCAAAGTTTAACATTGCTGTCACATGACCCAGTAGTTAAGTAATCACCATATGGGTGAAAGTCCATACATTTAATAGCCCCTTTATGGCCTGTAAATGTTCTCAATAATTTTGCAGCTTCCAAATCCCAAATCTTTAGAGCACCAGTCTGTGACCCAGCACAAACTAAATCTTCTGAATGACCAAAACATACACATTCAACAGGGGTTGTATGTCCACTAAGACTCTGCAAGTATTTTTTTATATATAAACTAGTAACACATAACAATTTAATTGTTTTATTCCATTATTCAGAGTATGTGGTGTTGATAAATGAGATAATGACAAATGATATTAAATACCCCTGGACTTACCATTAGACAACTCTGTCTTCCAATTGCCCACAAATTAACTTTTTTGTCATCCCCTCCAGTTGCTAGCACCTGATTAGACTTATGTCCCATTGCAAGGCAATTGACATTTGCTTTGTGTGCAACAAATTCTTCTGCAATTAATGAATAATGAATTATATTTCCTAAAAGCAAGTAGTAGTGTACAGCAAAGTCACTATCGAATACTTACGCAGTTTCCATGATCTTCGTATATTTTCCATTGTAAGGTAATCATAAGGACTCCATATAAAAATGCTTAAGTTATAGTTTGTTACTTTTATCACAATTTAGTTCAGTTTTCACATAAACAGAAAATATTGGAAGTGTTTGGAGAAACAGTCGAGAACTTCTTTTTGATATTTATGAAAATGTTTCGATTATTTCATACTGGAGTACATTTTGACCACAGATTTTGACAAATTTTGATTTTTGATAGCATTTTGACAATGACTTAGGGATGTTAAAAAATAATCGATTTTTCTTTTAATCGATTATTATTTTAGAATAATCGATTTTTAATAATCGATTTTGAAAGTCATATTAATCGATTTTTAAAAATTAATTACGCGATTAAATCAATTTTTATAAATAGCACCATCTATGCGCCGAACAAAAAAACTCGAAGCCTTATTATTTGCAAATAAGTATATAAAAAAACAGCGCCATCTGTAGTTATGTCGGCGAGTTAAGTAGTTTCAGTTTAATGAGTTCTGAGATCTGAGTTATTATAGTTAGGGATGTTCCGATACCATCAAAGTATCGGTACCTATTACCTACTCATTTCGATAGTACTCAAATCTTTTTTCGATACTACTCAAATAAATACTCCTAAAGTATCGATTCTTACTGAAATCGATACTTTTAGCACTTTTGTTATCATTTTATTTCATTTTAAGGAAATTAATGTAAAAACAAGGAACTTTGAAGAACTTACTATAATTTAAAATCTTTAACATCAAAATAGCTCAAAAACAGAAACTATTCGAAGTATTTTGGAGATAATCTGTTCCTAGTTTGAGACATTGTTGCAACAAAAATTAAACATTGGTGTGCAAACTTGTACCTACATACAAGGAAATATATACTTCATGTTATCCCATTCATATTTTTGTTTCGATACCGAGTATGTATCGCAAGATTGATTCGACGCTAAAAAAACTTGGTATCATAACAAAAGTATCGAGTACCTACTCATATTTACTAGTATCGGAATATCCCTAATATAGTTCAATATAGTTGTTGGTAAAAATTCAGAAATAATAAAATAGTCGCGTTTGATTACAATTTGGAAGTTGTCATTAATTGGACTTCGCTCATAATTGAATTGGGCCCCCTACCGCCGATGGCGTAACGCGTAGCGTCGTCCCTCATAACCCCGTGCTGGGTTCTGGCCTCAGCCGGGGTTCGGACGCTGAGTCTGAGCGGTTGGAGGTTTTAGTGCGGTTCAACTCCCACATACGGATCGGACGGGGGATCCGGTGATTTCCTCCAACTGAAAAAAAAAAAAAAAGGTTTATTATTGGAATATGAAAAGGATGGAGGATTTTAAATAATATATATAAAAAAATCGATTTTTCGAAAAAATCGATTATTTATTTTCATTAAAATCGATTATTGACAAATCGATTAATGTTTAATAAAATAAAAATCGATTTTTAATAAATCGATTCTTTTCCATTAACCTCACATCCCTACAATGACATAATATTATTTCATCTGTCTTCGAAACTGTCGACATAAGCGTGGCCGCACACCTACAATAGTGCTGTCAATACTTGTGACAGAAGTAGAGAGGAGATTAAAAGTTTTAACAAATTAATTGGAATGTTAGAAAAAAATACCACTAATAGCATTTCATCAATAAGCACCAAAAAAACCTCTCAGAAATTAATATTTTGTTATTTTTATGTACCTCCTGGTGCCTACGTCAAGTGAGAGTAGTTCTATGTATTGCACTCAATGATATGAAAAAAAGTCGTTTCAGGCAGCATCAAGCCTGTAAAAGTATATGAGATAATTGAATTTATTTACTCAATAAGTTTTAATGACTACATATTAAATTATAAGACCACCTAAATAGTAGACTTACGATGTTAAAATTAATATTTTTAACATTATACGATTTTGGAACTTGACCCTAAAATATAATTAAGCTTTTCAAGTATTAATTAACAATTTCTTTAACATGCTATTTTTTAGTATTTTTTCCCATCCCTCGGTCGAAAGTATTGACAATACTATTGTAGGTGGGCGGGCACGCATACCCAGTCAGTTTATGATCTAATAGCTCCTCTACACGCTGGGCCAGCGCTGGCCCAGCGCTGACCCAGCCCAATGGCCATGCGATGATTTCTTAATGTGTTTCTATATTTCTAGTTATTATTATTACAAAAATGGAAAACGACCTACTTCCATTTCTCAAGCATAGCACAAAAACTACCAGTTAGATCTTTATCAAATTATAGGAAAATGCTCAAAATGTCGACTTTCCAACAAAAAAGAATCATCGAAATCGGTTCATGTAAAAAGAAATACACTTAATACAAATTGTGAAATTTTGTCCGTAAAATACACATTTTTAAATACAGGTCCAAAAGTACTTGTTCAATCTTTATACCTAAGTTCAACTATCACCTTTCATTTGACATCAGAATCATTCAAATCGGTCCATCCAAACTGAAATTATCTAGGAATAAACATAAAAAAATATAAAAAATCTGACGAATTGAGTTCCTCCTCCTTTTTGGAAGTCGAAAAAAAAAAAGAAAATAGCGTAGAAGATGGTGGATATTAACTATTCATCGTAACAGGACTATATAGGACTTAGTAACTAAATAAATAAACAGGCTGGCCGACGTGTAGACGCGTACCGCCATCGCTGGCCCCACTACCTTTGATGTGTGTACGAAAAACCGACACTGCTGCCGTTCCGCCGCCAACGTACGCACTACTAGCCAGCCTACGCCACTACGCCCTCTACGATGGCCCACTACGCTGGGCCAGCTGTTAGGCCAGCGCTGGCCCAGCGTATAGAGGCACTATAAAACAAACCAAGTTTCTTTTCTGTCATTTAAATCTCCTAAATACTACTGTAGAGTGTAGACTAATTTTAATTATTGTTATGTTTATAAATTGAAATTGCTGAAATAGATTGTTATACCGATCAATATACATAAAAAACTACTGGATGAATATTAATTATTCTTAAGTGCTTATTAGGGTTTTTAATAGGTTCAAGAATGTTAGTTCATAGAGTAAGATACATCACCAAAATAAACTTGGCACCACAAGTGTTCTCAACTAGAAGTCTACATTATGTGCAGGGTCAAGAACCAGAACCAAAAATAAGAGAGTACTTTTATTATATTGATCATCAAGGTATGGTGGGTAACTTTTAAGTCTATATTTTTACAATCATTTTAATATCTTTACCAATCATTCTTATTCATTTCAGCAGCTGTTTTTAGATGATTCCAAGATGAAAAATTTTACCTCTTGTTTTAAAGAAAAGAAATTTTTGGAGTTCTTTTTTAAAAGAATCAGATTAAATAAATCTGGTAGATATGAAGAAGAATTTCCTTTTGTTTCTCATTGTGGAAGAGAACGCAATTATATCAGATGTGATGATCTACCTATAGTATTTACACATATATTTCAAGAGAAGAACAATGATTTTCTTGGCTATGGATATGCAGGAAATGTACTGTGCAAAGAGTTTAGTCCTAACAAAGTATATATGCTGCCATTGACAGGCAGGGTGTATCACACTGCTGATGAAAAGTATGGAGGAGTAGGCTTAATTAAATCAAAGTTAGCTATAGAGTTAAGTAAATACTTTGAATTTCAAAATGGTGATACTGAACCACCAACTCACTTAACTTGGCGGAATAAAAAATATGAATTGGATCAAAATTGGTTTGATGAAAATGTAAAAAAAAATAATTTAAAAATAAAAAATGTTGTTGATTAACTTATATTTATTTAAATTATAACTTAAATAACATTTATTAATAAATTTATGAGCTTGTTATAGCTTGGTGTTATTCTTATCATGTTTGTAACATAATAATAAATAAAGATATTGCTTACTCTTTTATATTGCTTACAATATCACAGGTATTAGTAATGGCCAATGTGTTGTTATTGGTGGGAAATGGAAACCCTTGTTATGACATAGTTTCTTCTTTAGAGAAAGGCTGGAAGGATCCTTGTTGAACCCAAGACATTCCCTGTGAGATTCCTTCACTTGATTTAAAAGCTGAAAGCATTATGTCCTTTGCTTTTTCATGTATATCAGGATCATAAGGTTTAAATGTTATGTAATGTTTATCTTCTGTAGGTGGGTCATCATAAATATGATCTATACTAGTAACAACACACTCTCTAACTTTTTCCAAGAAAAGTTTTCGATTTGTTTTGTACCTGCAAAATAAAGTTTCTTAAATTTTATTCTCATAACATTATTTACAATTAATAATGATTTTTAATAATAAAACTTACAAGGATGCTGCTTCTGTATTCGAAGGTACTTTTATACTTAAATTATCAAATATTAAATGCAAATACTTTAGAATTTGCCATACATGATGATGTTTTTTGTCCCACTGTGGAAATACTTCCTTTAAACTTAAAATGCCAGTACTTGCATCAACAGCAGGATGATATAAGTTTGATGCAAATGATAATATCTGAAAATTTGATAATTTCATTACAAAATGTTAAACAAAATATGAAGTAGTATAGATACTACAAAAAAGTGACTTCACAAATAAACATATAAAAAGACAAAATAATCCCAACTCATTTAACATCAAAAAAGTAAAAACAATCTGAAACAAGTTTGAATACATCAAGTAATTGATGAATGTGCAACATGTAACTTACAGGTGTTTCATCGTCTGGGAATTTTTCTGGCAATGTTATAGTAAATCTAAACACACCGCCTTCGTAAAGACCTGTTCTGATAAAAATTACTCCATACCAGACTGAAACAGAAACCAATATAATGATTTTAATATTTATACCACATTTAAGTAAATATTAAATACACAATCATTTATTTAATGCAAATCAACAAACAGAACTTACGAAAAGAATTTTCATATGAAGGTATAACATAGATGCCGTGTAAATTTTCTGTCTGTAACATGCGACTGCAAACATAAATGTTATTTGAAATTTCGAGTAAATAGATTATCGATAAAAATATATGTAATAAATAATAATTCAAATTTAATTTTCCTTACTATTCTGTCATGATAGTATATTCTTGATGAAGCATTGAATAGTATTCTCTTGTTTCTTTATTATTTGCACTTTCTTCAGACATTATTACCTGGAACAATGTGATTAATTAAACCAATTTATTTGATAAAATTATATTTTATTGTTTTGAATAAGAGCAGAATGGTTAATAATTTTTGTTTTGACATTTGAGTGATTTGACATATTTAAATTTGCTTTGACGCTTTCGTTGTTCTTTACTCTATGCGTGCCCGCACACCTAAAAAAGTATTGACAATACTTTCGATCGCGGGATGGGAATAGATACAAAAAAATAGCATGTTAAAGAAAGTGTTAATTAAAAACCCATTTTCAAAAATAGCACGTGTATATTTTAGGATAAATAATACTTGAAAAACTTAATTATATTTTAGGATCGAGTTCCAAAATCGTATAATGTTAAAAATATTAATTTTATCACCGTAAGTTTACTATTCAGGTGGTATTTTAATTTTTAATATAAATGCAATTAATTCATTCATTTTTTTCATACTTTTACAGGTTTGATGCTGCCTGAAACTACTTTTGTTTTTTAGCGCAATACATATAACTAAACTCACTTGACGTAAGCACCAGGAGGTATATTATACAAATAACACAATTTCAATATCTAAAAGATTTTTAGTGCATGCACTCAAACGCTATTATTGCTATGGTTTTTATAACATTCTAATTAAGTTAGATAGATACAGATAGTTTTGAAAAAAAAAAAAAAGCGATAGCTGAAAATATTTTATGCTACTTAGAATAAAAACTCGTCGAAACTTCTAAAATTATGCTAGTGGCTCGTGCTAAACATGGTTCCTTCATGCCACATCTCTTCCACCTATATTTTATTTATGCTAGATTTTTTTTTTATTGCATGATAGATAAACGAGCCTACGGCCCACCCGATGGTAAGCGGTCACCGTCGCTCATGAATCTCTGCAATGCCAGGGCAATGAAGGGCTGTTATCTATCGCCTACCGATACAGGGCTACAATGAAGGACTTTCTTACTACCCCTATCATACTATTTTTTTGCCAAAGCGATTATTCGCTACATTTCTAAAGCATACTCAAGTACATGCATACAGAGACAGCCGGCGGGATGCGGATGCGATTCTGTTCGGTAGTAGATTTATAATTGAAACTTGTAATGTAATACCAGTAAAAATAATACCTAAATAAAATTAGTTAATGTATTGTTTGTTACTAAAATCAAATACCTAGATATTTTTACTATCTATAGGTAAGTACTTTAGTTCTGTGTCTATTAACAAGATTGTTCAATAAACCTAAAATAGGTACCGGTACGTTAACATGATATTATACAGTTTACTTTCATTCAACATAACACAAGTTATTTAAATTGTTTATGACATTGAGTTGTAGTCTATACCAGTTTTTATATGATATCCCTTTCAATAAGGTTTCTTGAAGATACGTAAGTTGACCAAACTCGTCTTACACTTCAGTGCACCGTTGTGAGATGCATTATTGTGGCTTCCGTAGACTTTATTAACCTAAGGTATACCTAGTGAAACTCAATAGGCTATTTAAATTAACTAAATAGCAACAATTTTCATTGATTTTGATAGTTTTTCTTCAAATAATCTTATTCACATTCTCATGTTTCTCAACCTTTCCTAGAAATTTTCTTTTCATTTCAAACTTTGTAGAAATATGGAGTTATGTATTGGCAAAAATAGGATAAAATAAAACTTTGAAGTAGTATTATATATAAAGGTAATATTATATCTACCTATGTATTAAAGTACCAGCGCATTTTCATGTAAACTGAAAGATGTAAATCATTTTCTTTACATACCCTGTAGTTACTCCATCGAAGTCGTAGGTACCTATATCTATCTCGTATCTTCATCGTCATCGTCATCTTTTGTAGGTCTTTTAAAATTACCCGGAATCTCCTTAGACCATATTTCGATTTAGAGTTCTCTAATCTCATGTGTGAAATAAACGAAGTTTATTTTTTATAAAAATCGAACGAAAGATAAATACGAAATCGGTTCATATAGAAAATAAATACAAAAAACGCACAGCAAATCGTGAAATGTTGTCCGTTAAAAATACACATTTTTAAACACAGATCCAAAAGAACTTGTTCGATCTGAAAAAAAATTAAATCGGACCCCGTGACGAGGATCACCTCTCATCTGATACCAGAATCATTCATATCGGTCCACCCAAACTAAAGTTATCGAGGAACAAACAAAAAAAAACATACAGACGATTTGAGTACCTCCTCTTTTTAGAAATTCGGTCAAAAATATAGCAGTAAAGATCACTATACAGGGTGATTTGTTAGTGAGGGTACATATTGCAGGAGGGTGATGAGTACTCTGTTCTGATACGGAATATTACAAAAAATAGGTAAAAGTACAAAATATATATATATTTTTTTAAATCTGAATTCGAACTACCTCAAACATAAGCAATTTCGGCTAAAAGAGTGTTGACTAGTGACCTCTAGTGATCTTGCGCATCCCACACCTCCGCCACACCCATCAGCTGTCGAAAAACCATCATTTTGCAAGAATTTTAGATATTTTTAAGTTACGATTACTAAGGCATTAAGCCATATTCTTTGGTAATAATATTTTTACTGGTCGTATATAACCAGCTACCGTGTCAGCATCAGCTGTATATACCTACATACAGGAAAATTGTAAATCATGGTACATTCATCTAATTACGATATTCTGTTAACATTTAAAATGTGAACGCGTAAAAACAAATAAAGCTATTTGTTTATACAACATGACTAAATTACTAAACTGCAGCAGATACATCAAATGTTCCAGTTTATGGCAGTCGGGGAGCCAGCGGCACTTTGAAACCGAGTAGCGCCATTAGGTGCATCCATATGTTTCCTTGAATTAACGTCTGTTTTCTTCGAAGAAAGCAGATGTCATAAAACTCGTTATAGGTTCTCGCATAAAACATTATTAACTGCTTGTTTGTAATAAAAAGATTATACGGTCCACTAAAATTAGAGCGTTCACGCCAGCAAACGAACATTGAATAGTTTGTATAATTAAATAAATATTATAGATTAGTATTCAGAATTATGTTATGTAGTAGCTGACCCGCGCAACTTCGTCTGCGTTACAGAGGGGTTCAAATAGTACTCGCAATGCCGTCGAGTTATTATTTTTGCGGCCCGCTGTTGTACCCACATATTCATTGCGTTTTATACTCGTAATAACTTGTAAACGAAAAGTCCGATTGGAATAAAACAAAAAGTAATTTAATTCTACATTAATACTCTTGATAACATAAAACTTAATTTGGATAAGGGTTAATATAACGATACTCATTTAACGTAAAATTCAATGTTAGGATGAAATATTATTTTGCTAAACATAAAAGCGGTTATTGTGACTAAACTATGATAGTTAGATATATGCTGTCTCGGACTTTTTTGTTGGTCTTACAAAGACCTAAAAACCCGTAGTACATCATATTGTTCTATTGTCAATAGTTTTTGCAGCGTACGCATAAATAGGTTTTCGATTATTCACCTTATGTTACATATTCGATATTTTCATACGGATCCCTAATGTTTTGAAAATAAAATATAGCCTATAACCTTCCTCGATAAATGGACTTTCCAACAGTGAAAGAACTTTTGAAATCGGTAGATCGGTAGATCCTGAGATTAGCGCGTTCAAACAAACAAACTTTTCAACTTTACAATATTAGTAAAGAAGTATAGATTGTTTGCAAAGTCAGTCAGTCAGTCAGTCAGAGTTGGTTACCTACATACAGGAATAATTCTCTGGAAGTAATTTTTTTATTCTACTTATTATTAATATCCAATATTTATTCAATTATTACACATACCTACCTATATCAGACAAGTTACAAAGGAATAATATTACTTATTATCAATTATTTTTCACATCACCCCATCTGCATTAGTTAGCAAATAGACATGAATTTCGAATGGTATTCATAATATCCGTAATCCGACACGTGCAGGATAATCCTACCTAATTGAGGCCGCACGCCGTTGATCTCGAGATCATCAGGTGCTCATCCTCATACGACCCTCCAGTTCGGTCACTTGAAAAAAGTACCAATCGACTGATTTGTTTTTAATTAAAACTTTTTTGGTATTATTGGGAACATAAACCCATCTATGTGAATAACATAATATTTAAACACGTCGCCAGTTAGGCCATAAACACTTGGGAAGGGAGAAATTAGTTTTTATTCATTTTATTGTTCCTTAGATGGTTATTGCGTAACCATGCGATGAAATACCTACCTGTTATAGTATATAGTTAAGTACCTATAACTAGGTACTTGTTTATCTTCAAGCACCTAATACCTACTCAATTTATTTGGTTCTTAAATTATTATTAATAAAATTCCTAATATTATATGCCTACCTGCATATTTTATAGCTTTTTTAAATCATACTTAAGTGATGTATGTTGAAGTTAAATTCGATACAAGCGTTTAGTTCCCACGGATCGAGGCAGGGATTACACGGAATGCCCTTTTGGTGCTTCGTTTTAACACTGACCTGCAAGCTTTTTGCGCAAAAAGAATACCCCGATAAATCACGCGTTCATTGTGTACAAGATCCGGCGTTGGCAACTGTATTGTAGTTTTTCCGTTTTTTGCGAAGTCGATGAGAGATCATCTAGAGCTACCTGCTCGAACTTGACGGTCAAGGTGCCATTTGTCACAATAACAGCTACGATAACATCGCACATGACATGATAATACAGAAGTTTTAGATTCCTACGTTTTAAAGCAATCTTATAAAATCATTTATTTTTTCATTTCCGTAATCGTAGAATGAGTTTTGGTTACAAAATAAGTTTTTATAAATAAACAATATATAACATAGGTAACTGAGCATAAAATATAAGTTAGGTATACATATATTGCAGACTGCAATTGAATTAACCGTGTTGTGAGTTGGTTACCTACGTATTTACTAAATACCTGAATTTTATTTAATATTTCAATGCGTTATCTCAGTATTTAAAATATCCAACATAGATTACAATCATGATGCATATTTACGGTAACGGGTATGTATTTCTAGGAATTAATTGAAGCTTACGGTATGAAGAATGAAATTAATAAAATTTAAAATAAACTTAAATAGGCAAAAAAAAAAAAAATTATGAAGGGCAATTGAGTTAAGCGTTGTTCATCGAGCATGAATATGAACATTTCCTCAGCCGGGTAAATTACATTTAACGAGCGAAGGCGGAGTAGGGCGGGTATCCCAGCACAGGTGCGCCGCGCGTGTTGTGCTCATGGCCCACACTATTCATGCGTAAAGTATGAACACTAATTATGCAATTCTACAATTAATTAATCACATTTATTCATTGGTGATACAGGATACATGAAATTGTAAGTAATTGATAGTAAGCAGTTAAACTGATACATTAAGCCTGGAAGGATGTCCAGCTTACAGTAAACGCTTCATTGCTTCCCTTGATATTATAGTCGTACGTGCTATAAATTAGAACGGAAACGAGTCATTAATGTTTTACGTTCGTTTCTGTTGTTATGAGAATAAAAATATACTCGTACCTACTTACTTTTACGTTATGCACAATTGAACTTAAAGGTATCAATGTAACTAATTGCAAACAAATACTTACATAAATCGTTCCTTTTAGATGGAGATAACACATGTTTAAGGCAAATACGACGAAGACTTTTTAAGAAAGCTTTTAAATAAGTCGTCGCCGTAACATTATTCACATATTACCTACCACCTATTACACGATAAAGCACATCTGAATATATGTAAAACAGACTTTTTGACGTTATTAAGAAGTTCTTTAAGTCAAAGAGATTAAAGTAGGCACCTATATTGAAAGTCAAGTCAGACTTAAGTTAATTATACTCAAATTTGTAAGTACCTAAGGCAGATTCGATATGAAATTATTGAGACTACTAAATTCATATAAAATCGTGGTTATTATAATATAGTTATATTTTGGAAATCACTGGAAAATCAAAGCAAAGAACCTTTTTCTAAATATTTTTTATTCGTAATTATTGTTTAAATTACAAGTTATAAGAGATGCTAATCAACTTAAAAATAAACAACATTTCTTTTACTAAAAACGAAACGAAACGAATTAAATTTAAGACTAACACATATAAAAGAAATAACAATTAAATTCTGTGTGTTAATAGAATTTGAAATATCTACTCATTATTCCGAATATTTAAATATACAATATTCTACTTCTCTACTTACAATCCCAAGCTTTTATTCAATAAACATAGTTTTGAAATGATTGCACTTAAATGATTTCTAATTATAGTAGTTATTTAAATGATGTACCTAGTTTTTAATGACATTTTATATTATACGACATTAAAATTATAGTACCTTATCTATAATTCAAATAATTAAGAATTTGGTTACATAAACATAATTACATATTTGTAGACTTAATTTTTCACCAAACGTGAATGAAACTTAAATTTAACTATGAGCATAATTATGAATGTTGTATTCTGGTAACGTAGGACACGTGTTATAATGTATCATTATTCATATACTGTTGAACGTAAAGATTAACTAGTAGTAGTTTAAAAAAAAAAAAGAAAAAATCCAAGATTTCTAAAAAGTATAGTTAAAGATGTCACTTAATGCTGGATTTTCAATCTCAGAGTGCTCTTTATCACCGGACGCTCCATAGAATCAGTTTCGCCATCACAAACATCGTTCACGATTTATTGAAATACGATGTGTTTCTGTTGACAAAAAATAATACGTGAGCTTCAGCAAAAAAATAAGAGCTCTGTTGGTGGCAGATAGAAGGGCAGTTTACTATCAGTAGCATGTGGTGCGGAAGTTATATTTCAAAACTGGACAAAAAGGTCTTATAACCTCTGTTGATTAACTTGTAAATTTTATTAACTACTTAATTAAATAACTGCCTAAAGCATAAACTTTATTTGATGGTTTCGTTCATTTAGTTTTAAAGGATAGCTTGAATATAATTTAATTGTCAATTTAACTTACAACCGTATTTAGATATTTTTTTGAGTACCTAGAATCTATATAATAAAAATTGTTCATCGATAACAATGACCTGTTTTAATGCAATAATTTAATGTGAATTTATTGTCGGTTTTGTGAAGAGACTAAAGGACAGCACGACATAAGGCAGACGAGGTACAGGATCGCGTGCTTGCATTGTTCCGGCATCCGCTTCAAACAAACTTTTAAGTGTGGCAGACACTTTGCTAGCCCGTAATTTACTTAATAACCACCTTCCATTGATTCACCCTGGTTTTTATATTACAAGGATACCAATTTGGCAGACTTTCGGTTTCAAAGCATTCGGCAAAGTTAATGCCATCATATGCTGTATTTACTACTTTATTTATCGATTGTGTTCCGATAATGATGTTTTGATTCTACCTATTTAAGTAATAATATGAAATATCCAGTTATTACTTACTTGGAATATAAGATGGGCCTAGGAAATAAGTGCGCCTTGTGAATGAGGTTTAATGTGCAACGGGTGCGGAGGATGCGGATGGGCTGGATGAGTGCCATGTGGAGGTTGCCGGGACTGATGACACCGCTGAGCGTGAACGTGGGAGTGGGATCGTAATTCTTCGCCATGTTCCCGATAGGCACGTTGTTTGTCTTCGAAATCACGTAACCGTTGGTTATATCTTTCGATTTGGTCACGCAATGCTGCATCTTCAATGGCAGCGCGCTCTTCGTCTAGCTCAAGACACCCGGCGCCGTCAAGTCGTTCTAAATCGATCCAGCCTCTCCATCTTACGCAGACTCCGTTCATGATGAATCGTGATACGATGTGTGCCTGTACACAAAAAATGAAATACTTAAACAAAAAATCAAAGGCTCTGTTGGTGGTAAATAAAATGGTAGATTATCAGTCACATTTAGCGCGGAAGTAATATTCGAAAAGTAGATACAATTCTCTAATTAAATATATAATTATTATGTTAGGTTTGTTGTAGGTATATAATGTACCAAACTAATTCCTTTTTTATTGTAATTACCAATTGATATTATTTTCTCGATCCTAGATCTGAAGAGGTGCAGTCAGGTAAATAAACAAATAAGTTTACAAAGTCAAGTAATATAAAATTCCAGTTAAATGAAAAAAAGCAATTAATCTAATATTAGATAGCAAAACTAAAACTCCACCGAAAGATAATAATAATAATTAATCTTATTATGACTTTCGAACGCAAATCAAAGTTTATCCTAATTTTCACAAGATTTTTTTTTGCATTCGTTCAGTTGCAATAGCATTACGCAGTCAACGAAAAGTAATTTATGTTGCGAGGGCGCGAAGCGTCGGCCATGATACAGGGCGGGCGGAGCCTCCGTACGAAGCTTCGAGTACCCAATAGCGGAAAGGTTCTTCGTTATTGATTTTAGGGGGAAAGTTTTCCCTCTTTCCTCACTGTAACGCAGCTACACGCACAAAGTTCACCACCTTTTAAATTGTGTTTCTTTAGAAAAGTACTTGACAGAGTAGTGTCGACAACATGTTATTAACTTAAGTAAAAAATGAATAAAGGGATAGTATAAAACGAATAATAACATCTAATGCAAGTCTAATGAAGTTTTATAATAGTATCATTTGTCACCAGTCGCCGCTGGTCACTGTTCTTCTCATTAACGCACGTTGCATCCGGCCCACATTTTCATAACCAAAATTAAGACATAAATAACTTTGGAGTCGTTGATGTTAAAAAATACAAATCCGTTACACCGCACATCACGTTACTGGTCACGCATTGCTTTATAATGTGTAAACACATTCAAATGAATAGGTAGGTAACATCTTTTCTACGGTAAATTGTAAAGGGACAACAGTTCGAAGATGTCGACGCATTAATTTATTTTAATACTTCTGTCAGTATAAAAATTGATGTTTCTTAATGATTTATTTACTAAATGAAGTTGAAACCTACCTATGGTCAGTCTGGTACTGTAGGTACTTATTACAGATCAGCTATACATAAAATGGGAATTCTGATGTATACAGTTTAAACCAAAAAAATATCAACGAGATCGGTGCATACAAGAATATGTTACCAATACCATAACAACCAAAACACATGTTTATTTTCACATAAAATCACATTTCTCATCCAATGTAAAAATAAGTTGTGTCAGATCTTGATAAAAATTAAATGGTAGTCGGAGTGGGGAATACTCATCGTGGGAGCATCATAATTCTCAATATCATCTTAAATAATAACTTTATCAGAAAAAAAATACAGTTACGGTTTTGAACAACTCTTTCTTTTGGAAATGTACTATACTTTAAAAAAATAAAACTTCCTTGTTCGCCTAATATTATCCAATTATATCCCAGTTATTCGTTGCTTAGATAAACTGGGTCTTTTAAAATATTTGTTAAAGATTAAAACCTCTTGATATAATATTTGTCTTGTTAATAAACCGTAAGTAAATGTTGAGATTTAACTTGTATCTTCGACATTATAATATTCTAGTTTACATGAATGTGTTAAGCTGCGAGTATTGTCACTGGAGCCTTTTATTTTTATCATTACGGGCGAAACTATATTTAAGAATTTTCCAGTTCATTAAATTTCATTAGAGAGAGACCCTTCTATACGTTTATTGAATTTTTCCCCCTTTTATTCGCACATCACTTGCTGTGCCTTCTCTACATGAATACTTATATTTATTTACACTCGATTCATTTAACAAACACTTCACAACGCTTCAATCGTAAATATTTCGTATTCTGTTACAAAATAATTTATAGCATTTCTTTAAATGTTATGGTAAACATAATTTTTTGTTTTTTATTATTATCGTTATATATTTTCAATTACTTTAAAGTTTAATAGATAATCCATTACAGTAACTGTGTGTTATCTGTCTAGTAATAGGTACAACAAATTAGTGTGTCGAATAAAACAATTTAAAAATTTACCCTTTACAAAATTAGCTTGAATAGTATTCCGATCCGTTGACACATAAGTTTTACTATATACTAGTTTCGGCTTATATTTTTGACAGACTTCCAAAAAGGAGGAGGTGGTTTTTGTTTGTTCGGGAAATGAATTAAGAATAAAGCACAGATTGTTTTAGTAGTAGACTAATTCATTTTTACAAGTACGTAGTATGGTACTTAGGTATGGTGTAGGCTATATTTAAATAAAATATCGTAATCTAAACACGCGGTAGCGTGTCAAGCCCAGTTCAATAGAGAGAACTGGCGACCGCACCATGTGTAATTTGGAGCGACTTTTGACTCCTTCATAAAACAAAAACTATTTCACATAAACACATCAAACTTGGCTCATATATTAAGACTTGCGAGATACATAAACGATCTAAATTTTATAAGTTTATCTCAAATGGTTATTTAGTTATTAATGTCTAAAAATCCTCATTTTTATCATTGACTGACTGACTGACCTATTCATCAAAATTCTAACCCAGTCCCAGATGACCTAGAGAGTTAAAATTTGGTATGCAGATAGGTAATTAGCTGAATACAAAGGAAAAAAACTGTCATTTTTTTTTTAAAGATTCTATTATGGCAGTTTAACATAAATACCTAATTAGTGCCTGTATTTATGTTAAGCGTTCATGATAGAATTTAATTATTTAAAAAGTGAGTTTTTTTTATTTATTCTTTTGCATAGTAGGAAAATACAGTAACTCATTATTTTTTTATATTTATAACTAGATGACCCGCGCAACTTCGTCTACGTTACAAAGGGGTTCAAAAATTGTAGCCTATATAGGCACTGCACGCGCCGCCCGGCGCAAACAACTACGACCCTGCATTTTAAATTTGTAATATCTTCGGTAATATTCACTTAAATTACATGCTGTAAAAAGCATATTGATCTATAATAAATGCACAATTTATTTAAGGTACTTAATTGGATAAGGATTAATGGTGTATTGTTTAAAATCACTTCGTAAATAACCATTTTTAGTAAAGAATAAAAAGAGATAGACATATACCATCGCGGACTTTTTTGTTGAACTTTTTAAGGTGAACAATACTGTAGTACATTATTTTGGTCTATCTCGTAGGGTTCAGCCAGCGTTTGCACTATAAGCGCAACAAAACGTGCTTATTTACGACATCACATTAGAAACCTTTAAATTTATCAGTGTTTCTCTACTATATTATGCATTTATTATACATACAAACCTTCCTTAAGAATCACTCTATCTATTAAAAAAAATCGCATCAAAATCCGTTGCGTAGTTTTAAAAATCTAAGCATACATACAGACATACAGCGAAAGCGACTTTGTTTTATACTATGTATTGATGAAGTCTACTTTTAGTTTTGACTTAAATTAGCCAAATCAGACCTTAGGCTACAATACATTGTCTTAGGTTCATCGTCGTTGAACTTGGCACCCATTTAGATCTCACTTCTTTTGTCGTTGAAGTCATTTATCATAATATTGAACTTGTCTCTCATTTCACATTTATGTTTTCGATTGGATCTTTGAATACAAGATGGATGGTGTGACCAGATAACTTAACTTTAGCTTATACATAAACTACTTTGTTACTACTTATACTTTGCTACTACACTTTGCTGTACTTATAGTAAAATATGTCTTATAGCTTAAATAGATACACAAGTTTGCGATGGTGTGCACTGTGCACTAATTATCAAATGTTGACGTCAATCGTCAGTAATTATGTAGGTACTTTGCAGAGCCAGTATACTGTTTACTGCAGAGAAACTACTTTACAAAACAAAATAGAATGGTAATTTACCTATTATATGAAAACACTTACCTTTCCATTTTCTTTTTGAAAGTCACAGCCTCGATTATTATAAGGTGAATGGTCAAATACAAGCTGCAGGTTGGTGCCGGTGCCTGTGAAAGCTATCTCCGTGTGCCCCTCACGACAGCCGCTCATGAAGCGCATCTGACGCTCTTCTGGTGGGCGGTCTCGGTAGCCGGTGTACCGAACCTGTTAAAAACAAAATGAAATTTTAAAATTTTCATTTAATGACAATGAGTATTAGTAAGAATTATGCTGGTTGTTTCCATTTTCAGCTTTATTGGATTTTTTTTTTGTGTCACCTTGATGTGACTTTCAATTGATAGATACCTATTAAAAAAAAAGTACGCATGATTAAGTGTATTGGTAAATGTGGTGAATTGACAAAATAATACTGCTAGGTATCTACAGCAATTAGTTGTAACTATAATATAATTAAGGTAATGATTATAAAAATTCCGTAAATATAACGACTAAATATAACAAATGTAATATTTTTGGTAATTACGATTGGAATTGGAATATAAATACTCTTGTCTCTAATTATGAATTAGTTAATATTATTTCTTAATTTAGGAATGTACCTATCTACTATTAATTAATAATAAGAAGGCATTCTTAATTGCATTTTATTAGAATGCATCATTTAAATGAAATTCAATATCATGGTATTGTTTATTGAATTTTAATGAACTAAATAATATTTATTGCTATAATTTGCATTTTGTTTGTCTACTAAATTGTTACAAATGTAATTTTAAAAATATAAAATGATATGTAAATTACCGTAGTATAGAGGAAAAATTGCAAAAAATTAATTATCCTATATTTGTAGGTAGTTCTTAATATTAATATGATTGTCATGAATGTTCACATTATTCAAAGATAATATAGGTTTATTTCTTTATTGTTTATGTCCTATGTAGGTGTGGAGTTTGCATAGCACTCAGTTAATAGCCAATTATAAAAAAATATTTAAAAATAAATTACATTTGGTGTCTTTAAAGGATTGAGTTATTATTATCGTAAAAAAAAACATAAAAACTATACCTACTATCCAGGAACTAGACGCGGTGTATTAATTTAATAAATTTAATAAAGAATAAATCAACGAAATATAATTTCTTAATTTGCATTTTGAAAAATATATATAAAAAAAATACTTTTATAATAACAAATGAGGTTTGCTTATTTACGGTCCGATTTGTCCCTGATGACTAATGAATGTTAAGTAAGTATGTACATGCATTATTTTCCTGTTTGTTGTGAGCATGATTCAAATTGAGGAATGGAACCACTGAAATTTAACGAGTAGTTAATACTACAAAAAATTGTGTTAAAATTACTTATAAAAATTTCAATATTACTAGGTATTTATAAAATCTCACCTCGCTTTCCCTGCTAAGCCTTTTGAAGAGATCATCAGATTCGAATTTGGCTTTTTGGTCGGGGACTACACGTGGCATTTTGAAGATAAACCTTGGTTTTGGCTGCTCGTAGATTGAGTCAAAAGGCAACATGCCAGCCAACGGGGAAGGATCACTCATCGCGTGCATAACCTAGTTATACAACTACAACTTGTACGAAACTAAACATCACTTGGCGCGCGTGCCTCACTGACTCAGCTCTACGAATGACTCAAATGATTTGACGTACACGGTACACGGACGTGCTACGACACGACTACCTATCTCCGTGACATTCCAATACTGAATGAAACCTCACACCATGCGCTAGGGGAGAATTTTCATTAGGGCGGAGACTATTGGTGGTGGGGCGGCGTGGAGCCAATACCGATGCCCGAAGGAAACGCCCGACGCCTTCTCAATGCGCTTTCGGGAGCTTTCAACCGAAAAGAGGGTTTTTCCCCTAACGAAATTGTTCAAAATAAATACTGTAAACGACAAAGCACATGAATTTATAATGATGGGCATTATCCTTTTTGGATGTTTCGAGTGTTTTATGTACTTGTATCAAAGCTTTTGTTCCTTTGTAAAGTGATATATGTATGCTATGTACGATTTTCAAAGGGGAGTAAGCTCAGGATGTCATACAGTGAAATGTGATATTTTTGTATGCCATTATACTTGTTTCATAGGGCTACTAAAATGTTATTATTACTGATTTCATTGCATGATAAAGTTAATAAGGAGTTTTAAAACGTCATTGTCGAAGATTTAATCCAGTGGCTTTTTTTCCGTAAGAAACAAATATACACTTAGGTACATCTGTGGTTTATATGTGTATATTTTTTAATTCTAAAAGTTCATATATATGTTAACTTGTACATACTTCGAAGAAGAACTAATTAAATTTTCACATATATTTTTTTTTTAATCATAAGATACTTAGTAGTTATTTTACTTGCATTGAAGATCCGAATTGCGCTTTTTAGATTAAATGTATCATTGTAGAAAATAAAGATAGTTGACAAAGTACTTCTATTTACAACAATAGGCGGCACGGCCTGTGAAATGTATCGAGTGTACTTAAACACATCTCCCGGTAAGTGTTTGTCGATAACTATCAGTTGTTAGCAGTTCTTCTCTAAGCTCTTTTACTTACCGTTTTTTTTTGAATATTTTTTTAGGTACCTAATAACATTAAAACGATGATCTATGTTGACAAATGAATCAACAACATACCTATAGACTATATTGTGGGCTATACTTAATATGTTTTTCTCAACGTAATATGAATCACGATTATCACCTTGTTCCTTTTGTTTAAGACACTATATTTGCTGGAAAAAAATATTCGTAATTAACTGTTCTTTCGATTGGCATCATGAAAATACAGGGTGTTGTTTTTGCCGAATTCGTTAGCTCGATTTTCAAACAAACCAAGCAATTTACGAAAAATCTGTGAATGCAGTATTATTAAACATCAAATATAAAATGATGTTTCCTTTCAGCAAAACATACTATCTCTAATATTTAAGGTACTTCCCGTTCATGTCGCGTAGTTTTGGGACACCCTGTATATATATTTCTTTATTAAGTACAAAGTCTATTAAATCATTCATTCATCATTAACAATGCAATAAATTTGACGCATGAAAAGTCATTGGACCTTTTCAATCAGTTCGAAAACTGGAGCACCCACACGTAGACTCGCTGTCCCGTAGGCACGTTTATCTAATATGGTTGAAATAATAAAGTCTAGATTCTTATTTTTAAACATAACAACATCGTAATACAGCACCCTTATTTATTAAATGATTTGGTGTATTTTTTTTGTGTTTTCCTAGTATACGTAATTTTATAACGCACACTATTATAATTACAATCTAGTCTAATTCAGACTAATAAGCAATTTTGTTTTAACCTAAATTACTATATGATTTTATGTTAAGAATGTGTCCATTGGCACTTTTCTTATTGTCTCTATTATTAAGGTGTAGACACAATGTTCATGTGGTCTTTGTTATTATACTTCACTGATTTTATACACTAATTGTATTATTAAGTACACTACACTAACTCGAACGGTTTTGTTCTTTTGAGTCTTCTTTTAATATCTGTGATGTCAAGAAGCTGTATTTTTCTACGTTGACATGATGGTGAAGCCTCCATTCGTGGGCTTCTGCGCTATTCCTTATGATGCTAGTAACAACCTCCATGTGTAGGTCCCGGTGGAGATCACTGTTTCGGATGTACCAGGGAGCCCCTACTGCTTCTCTCAGTACTTTGTTTTGGAATCTTTGCAGAATGGCAATATTACTCTGTTTGGTGCAACCCCATAGTGTCGCGCCATAAGTCCAAATAGGCATCAGGACTTGTTTGTAAACTAGTATTATTTTGTGAATTGACAATTCAGATTGCCTTCCGAGTAGCCAACGTAGTTTTTTGTAATTTGAGTTCTAGTTCCTCTCTTTTTTTCTTAACATAGGCTTTCCAGCGCAATTTCGTATCCAGCGTCATGCCAAGATATTTCGCCGTATTCGCATATGGTATAATTTTACCAGAAATACGTCATGCTGTTCGTGCTATTTATTAGTAAAATTTATATGAATCGATTTGGATTCATTTAATTTAATGTTCCATTTTTTTGTCCAGTTGTATATATGATCAACTGCACTTTGCAATAGCCTGCGTGTGCGTATCATCCACTGCCATTATTGCTGTATCGTCAGCAAATGTAGCAATAGTACAGTTTTTTAGATTTGGAATATCAGCAGTGTATATGAGGTACAGGACCGGACCTAATACACTCCTCTGAGGTACTCCAGCTTTTATTACTTTTAATTCTGAGTATGCATCTTCCTGCCTTATTCTAAACATTCTGTTTGAGATGTATGATTGAAGTATGTCTGCATACCTTTTTGGTAATGTTTTCTGAGTTTGAACACGATGCCTGCATGCCATACTTTGTCAAACGCTTGCGCCACATCAAGAGAAATAGTAAAACATACTTTTTTTTTCTAGGGTATTTTCGATGATGCTTGTAATGCGATGTATTTGATGTATTGTTGAGTGTTTTTCTCGGAAACCAAACTGATGATTGGGTACTTTTTTTTTTTTTTTTTTTTTAGTTGGAGGAAATCACCGGATCCCCGGGGTATGTGGGAGTTGAACCGCACTAAAACCTTCAACCGCTCACACTCAGCGTCCGAACCCCGGCTTAGGCCAGAACCCAGCACGGGGTTATGAGGGACGGCGCGACGCGTTACGCCCAAGGCACTCTTTCCCGTCGCGCCGCCCCCTCCGGACGCCGAACCGGCAGCCGCCGGCGATACGGCCACCGGCTCTCTCGGTCGGCGGGCTATCCGAAGCCCGCCAAGATGGCTGGACCGCGTGTCACCCTCCCACGGAATACCCCGCTGGGTCAGAACCAGCGTGGGTCGGGGAGCGCGGTCCGCCATCCCCCGGATGCTCTAACTCTAAGGGCGTGCTGAGCGAGACACGACACCTTCTTGGGTCCCCGCTCGCACTCGCATGCGTTGGGGACCCGGACCTTTTAAGGGGCCAGAGTCCGGGCGAGATCCCGGTTCTGACCCCTTGCTCGACGGCGGCGTCGTGCAATCGCTGGGCGGAGGGAGGAATATACCCTCTCCCTCGCCCACGACGCCGCCTGCTTCTGCGAGATGGTGGACTCGCAGAAGTCGAGCATCGCCTTCCAGGACTCGTCGCTCTCGAGCATCGACGCCACGACGCCCGGGAGCGACAAGTCCGGTCCTATTTGTCGGACCAGGACACACCGCTGCTGCTCCCATGCGGGGCAGAGCGCGAGCGTGTGCTCTGGTGTGTCCCGGTCGCATCTCGTACAATGATGGCACCTCGTCGTCGGCTCTGCCTGTATCAGGTGCAGATACCTTCCGAAGCACCCGTGCCCGGTCAGCATCTGCACCATCCAGAAGGTGAGGCGTCCACGTTTGCCACGACCCACCCAATCCTTGAGGACGGGGCGGATCGCCTCGACGGTCCGCAGACCCCAAGTGGGGTTAGCGAGTCGCCGTTCCCACGACTCCATTACGGACCGCCGAGATTGGACCCTCCGGTCCCGGACCGCTTCCGGCAGGATACGCACCACGCCCCGGGCGCGAAGGTCGCATCGCCAACGATAATCGTCAGCGAGCGCCTCCGCCTCCAACTCCCAGGGCGGCGTCCCCGCCAGCACGCACGCCGCCTCAAACGCGACGGTGCGGTACCCGCGGATGACCCTGATGGCTACGATGCGCTGTGGCCGACGCAGGCACCGGGCAACAGTTGCCCGAGTGCGAGGCTCGGCCCAAACGGGCGCACCGTACAGGGCCATCGAGCGCACTACCCCCGCGTAGAGGCGGCGCACGGCGTGGCTGGGTCCCCCGATGTTCGGAAGCAGCCGACCGAGATGGCCGGCCGTCCTTACAAGACGGGGAACCAGTGCCTCGAAATGGGTCCGAAGGTCCAACGGCTGTCCAGCACGAGGCCGAGGTACCTGAGATGCACCCCGACCTCGATTCGGACGCCTCCAACTATGACGTGGGCGTCGACGGGCGGTACCGCCCTTGCCCTGTGAAACCACAGGGCCTGGGACTTATGCAGCGCTACGTCGAGGCCCAGCCTCCTGATTCTGCCGACGACGAGGGCCACCCCCGCTGTGGCAAGACGGGCAGACTCTCTGTGGTCGTCCCCCCGGGCCACGACCAACGTGTCGTCTGCGTAACAAACGACGCTAAGGCCCGGGAGGAGGGCGCCCCTCAGCACCCAGTCGTACCCGATATTCCACAGGAGGGGTCCAAGAACGGACCCCTGTGGAACACCGCGCACGACCTGGAACCGGTGCAAGGTCCCACCGTACCCGGTACATTCGACCGACCTGGCCTCCAGGTAGGAGCCGATCAGCCGGCGGAGATAGAGGGGCACTCCGTGCCTCTCCAGTGCCCCCCCAATCACGGACCAGGGCAGGGTGTTAAAGGCATTGGCGATGTCGAGCGACACCGCCAAGGCCACCCCACCCTGATGATTGGGTACTAATTCAGCCCTCTCTAATCATAGACCTATCAAGGTTTTAACCTTTTTAGTAGTAGTTTCTCGAAAAGTTTGGACATAACGGGCAAGAGAGAGATAGGTCTATATGATGATGCTTCATGAGGCGGTTTTCCCGGCTTAGCAATCATAATTACCTCTGCAACTTTCCATAGGTCTGGTACGCAATGTAATCGAAACACTGCATTGATTAATGTTGTCAGTTTCACAAAACCTTTTCTAGGAAATTTGTGTAGAACTTCACCTGATATCAGATCATAACCCGGTGCTTTTTTCAGGCGTATACTGATTTTTATTTCCTTTTCAACCTCTTTAGGTGTAACAAGCATGATATCGTCACATAAATGGTGAGAATTCGTTTGAGGAGGAGTCCGTTCACCTGTTCCATTTTCATCAGGTTGGAAAATAGATTCAAGGTATTCTGCAAACTGGTGTAAATGTATCTAATTGTTGTTACTGATATTGATAAAGAGTGGTCCATGTGATTTACCTACTTCAGACTAGTAATTCACTAGTGTTAGACTATTAAAGAATTCATACAAAATCGTAATTCATCTAACACAGGTGTCTACTTAGGTAGGTACTTAGTTTGGTGAGGATTTTGAACACTCATCAACACTCATCAACCACACACACAACAAACCTCTAAATGTGATATAGGTAAAGACTGTTCATGTAATCTACGAACAATACGTAATATTCCATTGAATAATCAGTACCTACAGCAGTCCCAGAGAATCTTTATCTACTACCTATTCTATACGTTCTGCTTTTTTTCATATTATACCTATGTATCTCCCTTACTCATTTGTGGCCCTGCTGAGGTTCGCATCTTCTCCTGGCGCTGAAGCTGTAAATGCCTCAGTACCTACCATTAAAACATTACATTCATTAGTAAGTTTTATTTTAAAGAAACGCTATAATCGGAATCTTGGTATAATTATGCCTATCTCATAAAAAGGGCGCATTTTAGATATCCGAATTTTATCACGTTTTCGGTTGTTATGAGCATAAGCGCCACGTGTCGACGTAGGTTGGTCTTTGATCTGTCCGTTTGTCGTTATAAATGTCGAGTTTATGCACGCCGCGCCGGCCGTCGGGGTGGATGTCCTGTATTCCAATCATGATCACATCTAAACTTGCTCTACAAAATGTACACTAATTACCAAAATTTGTTATTTAGGAATCTAACTGGATTGAAATATCTTGTTATATATGTATATAACTATATGTAGGTAGAGCAGTTAATGCAATTTTCGTTTATCTTGATTTCCCAACAATCGAAGTTCACTTAACTAAGACGTAACAGATGATCTCGAAGTACCCATTTTCAATGCACTTAGAGGTAGGGATGTTACAAATACAAACCCTTATCTATTGGCCTGTCTACCTAAAATGTTTACTTAGACAGTACGCATGAATTATTGTTCTGCACAGTTTACTTATTCAGTTAGATAAACAGTTTCTAAATAATACTATCTAATTAAAATTTTCCCACTGTCCTTGTACGATATTTCCCAACAAAAAGTTCTCACGCCCACTGAGTGTGATAGTTACAATGAACGTGCTACGTATACTTTTTAATTTTTTTACACAAAATAATATGTTGTAGCAACAGATCCGACATCAAAAAAAGAGATTTTTAACATCAACCGACAGCATAGGATGCGTTTTTAACTAAAGTAAAGAGGAAATAGGAATGATCGAAATGAACTATAAGAGTACCTATGTACTAATATTATATTTTAGATTTTTGTAGTTTTAGAATACAGCTGCCTAATTTTTAATTAATTAGTAAATCGATTAGGTGTAACATCCGTTATAAGTATAAACATAATAATTAAAATACAATGGTAGGTTGTTTGGACAACGTTCTTACGACTTATCAATTACGATAACACGTCACTCACCACATCCTTTTCGATAAAACGTAGTTTTTAATTAGTTTGTCCTGTTGAAATCGTATTTTTTCTTATTAAGAGGCGTTAAATAATATGTTTAACTGTAACTTGGTTCACTTCAGGCAGATTTTACACATTTAAAACGTTTTTTTATTATAATGTTACGTTTTTCGACCAACGAAAATTCAATCAACGAAAGTTCGAGAATTTTTAAGACTATGGTTTAGGGCGTACAGCTGATAGAAGTTGGGGCGTCGCAGCGTTGTGTCAGTCGGTGTCAATGACTTAAAAGTCGCGAATATCGGTTTTTGGACACAGCAATTGTGAATAATATTTTTTTATTCAATTCGAATGTTGATTAAACAAGAAGTTCAAGGTTTATAACTGACAAGTCAACTGTATCGAGATCTACTTGGGAGGGATACTTGTCCCTCTCGCACCAAATAATTAAAACCACCACACTAATTATCTTGATAACGGAAGACAAAGACACGTCGTCTTTGAAACATTTGAAGGGTCACCAGGAGATCTTTATTTTGGCTCTGTAAGCTCTGTTCAGATTCAAAAGAAGTCAAAACATTTGACTTTAACTTCAAAAATATGCGATTAATAGTTATGCCACCAAAACTATTCTCTAAAAAACTAAGCCAGGTCTCGATACAGAGAGAGATAAAGATTCAAACCTTCGATTTTTGACATCAAAAGCAGAGACAAACAAATATCTTTAATAGGTTGGTTGGACTGAAATTGTGGATTTTGAGTTAGTGATTATAGCTTATTGGGTGACTAAAATTTCCGCGTTCTGGTCTTACACAGAAGTTCTCAAATAGGGGCCTGTTTGCTTCGAACTCGAGTTGACGGGGGCACTACTTACTTACCCCAGATTTGCGATTCAAAAAACCTATCAACGTAACAATGTCTCATATACGTATCACCTACCGTATAAAAACATGTTTTCCAAACAAATATTCTATCAATTCTTTTAATTTAAATTCATTTCATTACAAATACATATACATATGAAAATTTTGAGCTCTAGGTAGAGTTTGACAAAATTTTACTACAATCTTTGCATCGGCTTAACTAATGCATCATACAAAAAATCATGTATTTTTTTTAAATATGTAGGAACACATTGGCAACGACGCGTCGTAGTTGCAAAAGAAATTCTCACCTTGAATAGAGCTTTGTCATGTCATAACGCATGCCAATAAATCAAGCCATTGTTAGATACCCGTTTATTTGAATATTTACACAGCGACAATGACCGTTGACGCGTTTAATTAATTGATTCATAAACCTTTTCATAGTTGTAAAGCAAAAAGTACACATTGACCTGTGAATAAAACAATAAAATAAGCATAAAAGAAAGGGTTACAAAATGTTCGCAAGTTCCCATTAACATGTATTTTGAACGCTCCCTATTCGGACAACTGAGTCATTTGTTACAATATTTTATTCTACTACCCTTTTGTAACTTTTAATTCTTTGTAACAAAGAGACTGCATACGTTTAGAAAGCGGCATTCAGCAATATTTCCAAAATTATCCAATAAACCTATTAAGACTACTTTTTCTTGAAATACATAAAATAAAATAATATTCAAAATTCTCTCAAAATATCTGACGTAAAGGTGTTTATCTAGGGATTTAATTAGTATATTAATGAATACATAGTTTATCGTCCTCCAATAATGTCCAATGATTCGGTGTGCAGTTCATAAAACAAATATGCACTGAATAACCTATAATTTTTTTGTAAAATGAAAAACTGTGTAAATTAAAGTGAAATATGCACAACCAGGTTAAAATACCAATGCTTGCGAATATAGATGAATCTTTACTTTAGTATTAAATCCAAACAAGTTAGGGTTAGGATCTGGAACGAGCATCCTAATGTCGGTCGTAACTCGCAAGGTAGCAAAGAAGCCGTCAAACATTGTTTATGTCAGTGATTCCGGTCCACGCTTTGTCTTTTGCCGCGTGGCCTTCGGACGACATCATAATAAAAGGCGTGGCAAAAAAGGGCCTAATGGGCACTGGTCCTATTCCGAGGCTATAAAATGCAACAAAATTAACCTTTTGTTAAGCTTAGAATTGTAAACGTTCAAATCGGTTTAAAGGATCCGCATCTAAAAAAAACGTATTGTTTTATGGGCGTGTAACCTTGAGCCATTGTATCATTATAATAATGATGGACCAAGGATAGCGGTAAATTGCAAAAGTAACTTTCACATTTTGAACAATTATAACTGCAACGAAAGCACAATGTACTTATTATACAAATAAAAGTTATCGTTATTCTCAGAATACAGAAGAAAATATTATAATGAGTAAAATACTGCTCAGCATTCGTGAAATTTTAAATACCCAGGGAAATCCTGGTAAACCTTTCCGTTAAGGAAAGTATAGAAGATGAAAAATGTCATATTTCACAACATGATAACATTGTCACCATATATTTTGAAAATTAGATTGTAGTTAACACTGTATTATGAACATCACAATGAAAATGACGTGTATACCTATTATGTCTTATGTTATGTCTGCTGTTGGTGTAGGTACCTAAAAAAAATACTTTATTACTTATGAAGTATTTACGGATTTTATTTTATTAAAGCTTTTTTTATTAACCTAAGTAGACTCACGAGTATCTTGAATCATACTCGTACACATGATGAATTTGCTTTAAAATATTTGTAAAAACCATTAATTGCTAAGCACTCGAGTTAATAAGACTTAACGTATGCTTTTTTATAAAAAAAAACCGGAATAAACTCGATAGCTTCTTTAACCATCCTTGGTACGTAACGACGTTCAGAAGATAGTACCCGAGGATTATGTAATTGTAGCACATGCTCTGCGATCACATGGGGTTCATGCTCAGAGAGTCTTGTAGATACAGTGAGTGTGGTGTGTCGCGATGTGAGTTCGAGTTCCAGTGGTACTACCCAAAAGCGAACGAGAAAGAGGGTAGACAGATTTGTTTGCTCTTAAATCGACCCGCAGTATCCAGTCTTCTCGTAATCATGACGTTTGCAACAACGTTGAAATATCGAGACAACTCAATTAATTAAATATAGTGGTAAGAACCCGTTGAAAATGCATGAAAATTTTCTAACATTAAAAGTGTCCTTTCCAGCATATTAATAAATTGAATAATACTCAAATACTACAGTAGGTCCTGAACCGTGTTGCACCTTTTTTTTGTTTGGTGTATCGTTACCACCACATATCCCTAATTTCCGGTACTAATTAATAGCAAAGTGATTTAGAAACAAATTAGAAAATTTAACCAAAATGAAACTATGGACGACGCAAGCTCTTTCCTCCGAAACAGACCATAGTCTGCAACTACTTAATAACTGGGGTTTTACATGACTTGGGTTTTACACTATTTAAAGTAGGTATAATGAATTCTAACACGATATTTAAATGATACGAGGAACACGAAACCAGTTCGTGTTCGTCATTCGGACGTCGTCACAATCGTCATCATATTGTTTAACTGCGCCTTAAAGGATTATTAATAAATATATCTGCATACTAATATGTCCCAACAAATTTTGTATTGTGAGTCATGCTTTTTTAAATATTGTAGGTAGGATTTAAGTCGTGGTGGCCGAGTGGTCGAAGCGCTTCCTTCCGTACGGGAGGTCGCGGGTTCAAATCCGGCCGGCTTGTACCTCTAAATCTAAATGTGAAACAGATTTATGTGCAATTTTTCACAACACCACTGGCTAAAAACGGTGAAGGAAAACATCGTGAGGAAACCTGCATATCGGAAAAGGGTTCTAAAAATCCTTTGAAGATATGTGAAGTCCCCAATCCGCACTGGGCAAGCGTGGTGGACTATGCCTAATCCCTCTCCTGAGGAGACCTGAGCCCAACAGTGGGCAGTAATGGGTTGGTACAGACAGACAACAGATCTTTAAGTTTTTTTTTTGCTTAAACCATTTTGTATACCGACAATGTTTTGAAAGAAAACGTTTCTTTTTGATGAAATGATTTAAAATAGAGCAGGTTTATTATGTACTTATGTCTTCATCTGCATTAGAACATTATAAAATATATGTGGAAATATATTATTTATAATTTGGATATTGCACACAGAACTTAAGTAACTAACAAAATTAGAAAACAAAAAATATACTGTCGGTTTAAGACGAGAATAGGGAAAAATGATGGTAGTAAAATAGTTCTCATATTATTTGTTTTTTATGTTGACGCTTATGGCCACATAAGCCACCGTCAGGTGTATCTAGGTACTCTAATATTCAGTCATACTGTAAGTAATGCAAAATCATTGGTGAAATAATTACGAACTTTCGGTTATCTGCGTTTGTAAACAACATTCAGGACAATAAGTTAATTTCATTATGTATTAATATCGTAACAGGAAAGTAAACGTAATATTGAAACATAGTGATCTCAACGCGAGTTAAAAGAGAACAACAAATAAATTGTTATTCAATACTTATTATATTCACGGTAACATTCCGGTTTTCGAATCTTGTTTTTTTCTCAGATTGTCGGGACTTCCCTCGGCTAGTCTACAACGGTTTATGACGAATAGTAAATAGAACCGGATGACTGATAGTGTGTTGAACTGTACTAAGTAGTGTATCTAGCACTTGAAAAGTTGTCCAGTATTTTTTATTACTTATTTGTCATTGTAATTTGACTGATTAGAACTAGTTTCAGAAATAAGTTATTTATTTCTTTTGTAATATTAGTTTTACAAACATGTCAGGATATACACACATTGCTCTCTTCTCTTTTACTCTCAGATTACAGTTTACTCCAGCGGTTCTCAAATTTTTATAATGAATAAATTTTGATGAAATCAAGTTGTTGGGTAATATAAAGTGTTGGCGTAGTAGATATTACTTAAAATAAAAATAAGTAAAAACTTTTTAAGTTAAACGGTTTTATATTAAACATACATTGCAATGTTTCAGATAAATGTGCTAAAAACAAAAAAATAATAAAATAGATACAGTCGTGGGAATTATAAAACCGTTGGGCACGTCAATTGTCTACAATCGTTGATTAAAATGTTTGGTTTGTAATGTTACATTATAATTAAGACAACAACGATTGTAGAAAATTGTGCCCAACGGTTTTATAATTCCCACGACTGTATCTATTTTATTATTTTTTGGTTTTTAGTACATTTATCTGAAACATTGCAATGTATGTTTAACATAAAACCGTTTAACTTAAAAAGTTTTTTACCTATTTTTAGTTTCTAGTTTTTAGTTTGTATAAAAAATTGTTATCAGCCATTTGGTAGCGAGGGCCATCATGGATTTAATTTTTTTATAGTATATTGTATTCTGCTTGTTGAGTCCTTTCATTTGATACCCATATTGATGGGATTGCTAAAACCTACGTTATCCGCCATTTTGTAGCGGCCGCCATCTTGAATTTATAATGATAATGAATAAACATAATTGTATTGTCACCAAAATCCAAAGTGTGTACAAAATTTCAGTTTAATCGGTTGAAAGGAAGAGGGTGAAATTTGAATTACTAAATTTGACGGAAGAATAAATAATAAAGAAAAAAGAATAAAAAAAATAAAACAAACGGGGTGAGCTAAATAAAACCGTTTAATAAAAAACCGCTTAATATACATGAAATCTACGATTACCTAGTACGTGAGTACCTAGTTCCGTATCTTCTTCCATCAGGTTTTTTGTTGGAACTATCAAATAATAAATAGTAAAGTTACAGGATTAACATAATGTAGGGCATGGCAGCATGTAGAGAAAACAATTATAACTCTAGGTAGAGTTGTTACTTTATTTACGTCGGCTTCTGTCTATAGAAAAATAAGTCTATTATGAATTTTTGAGTTTCTAAATAAGTCAATACCTATATATATCCAAATATTACAGATAAAATCGTAGATATCTACAAATTTATAACGGAATTGTGTTTTTCTCAATGACGTAAGAAAACAGCGAATTTTAACTAAGTACTGTTTTTCATATTGTGGTTGTTGTATTATTTATACTAAAAGTAGGTACCAACACCGTTAACATACATTACACATTTTAACAATTAATAACACAAAATTATGTACAAAAGAATGTTGCAGAAGAGGTAACTTTCTCAAACTCATAGTGCAATGCAATGTCAACGATCTTACAAAAGTGCAATTTCATCAGTTTTATGTGACGTAATAGAATAAGGAAAATGTTATGTCGGTCATCGCTTCTGAGAAGTAGGTATATGTCATACATAGAAGGTAACGCGTGGCCTCGGAATTTGTGGGTCGGCTAAGAACTAGCTGGCTTGCGTCAAATCGAATCGGAAATACCCGAACGTGACTTACTAATAACTTAATAACAGTGATCCTTGCGTTTAAATGCCTTATTTACAATTTAATACCTACTATATATATTTTTCACTGCAAGTGGTTGCCGTGGGTCATGGAACCCTGCATTGTCAAGGAACACTGAGGCTGCCACAACTACTTCTACTTCAACTGTTAAATAAGATTGAATGGAGTGTGACATGTCTTTACAATATTTGTAATATATTTTCCAATTCATAGGTATCTTACTGAAAAAGCTGCATATTTCTATGTTTGTACGCAAGACGTCTGTGCAAGAAAATAGAAAATAGATAAGGTCAATGATTACCTGGACGATTGCACAAAGTGGGAATGAGTTGCTCGCCAAGGTCATTTCATTATTCTAATCGTTTTTTTTTTTTGTATATTTAATGTAAATTTGTGTAATACTATACAAATATTTAAAAAAAAATGCTTATTATACAAAAAAAAAGACATGCCCGCTGAGTTTCTTGCCAGTTCTTCTCAGGACGGTGGCTATAATTATTATTTTTTGTGTCCGAACTGGTGGTAGCTTGTAACTTTTGACGTCAACAAGAATGAGTACGTCATCAATGTTGAAAATAAAGTATTTCATTTCATTTCTTGAAGAACTGTGGCTATTATGTTATAAAACATTATGATATACAGGGTGTTAAAATCCGATGAAACAATACTTTCACAGCAAATAGTATACTTGATGTAGAAGCCATCCACCAAGTCTGAGTTTTCTAGGCATAATATATCATAAGTTATAACTAATCAAAACTAGTATCTATTTTCTATTAGTAGGAGATTATTATAGTACGGAGCTCTAAAATTGCGATCGGATGCGCCTGTGTGCGTGAAAATAGCATATAGATATAGCATGCTATATGTAGGTCAGGGTAGGGTTGTCAAAAATAATACAAAATAATAATTTTTCAACTTTGTATGGAAAAATAAAGTGATCATCTCGGTTTCAAAAGTATGTGTATATGATTTGAAATGTGATATAGATTAAGCCCTCAAAGTATTGTTTCACCGGGCACCAACACCCTGTATATAGTTTATGTACTGTACTTCAATTAACCTAACCAATGTAGAAAACCAGCAGCTTTAGCGTCCATTACTAATTTTGATATTGTTAGTCTTAATTGTAATTTCGTTCAATGAAGGCATTGTATTAAAAAATAATATTTTAACATATTTGTTTTCTAAAAGTATTTTATTTCTTTAATTTACCGAATTTGAACTGAAACAAATGGAGCACCTAGTGCATTCTATTAGTGGGATCAGCAAACGTAAATACCACGTATCCCAAAGACACGAACCTCCACGCTACGGTCCGTAGGCCTTACCCAGCCAAGAAATTCGTTCGAACAGGCACGTTAACTTTTTTACTTTGTTATCTTGAATGATAAAGATACAAATTAATAATGATACTACAAGTGTTTATTGTCAAGTATAAAAACAAGAAAGTAAAAAAAATATTGGCCATTCTTTATGTCTTTCTGTTTCAGATGAAAAGCTGTATCAAGTAAAAAAACATCATTCAAATTAAAGTTGATAAGTTTTAAATTAGAAATGTTATGGTCAGAAAAACATTTTGAGTCTTCGTAAAATGTGAAGGTACAAAGAAAAGAAGAAGTAGGAAGAAGAAAAGAAAAAGCAAAGAGTAAATAAGGTAATATTATTATGGAAAGATTTTGGCATTATTTTATTATACTATATAAGACTATAAGACTAAGAGACTTATCATATAAGAACTACACTTAATGATTACAAATATTTATATTATTTTAAATTAACTCATAATTTTAATTACTCATATGAATCAAGTTAAAATTTAGCAAGGTTATAAGGATTTGTCATTATCAGGAACATATCATTAATCAACTCTTTTTACGGTAGCGCTCTCTAAGAGGGTTACACGATATTATAGAAAGCTTATTTTGTTAGGAGCGGACAGCACCGTTTATAAAATGTTATCTTCAAATGAACACAATAACAAGTTTAATAATGGAAGTGATTAATGTGCGTACAGGATGACGCGCACTTCGCGCTAGGGGCCGACGGAGGCGCGAACACTGCACGCTACACACACTGGCTCACGACTCACGACTCACGACTGCGCAACATTGCGATCTGCACCAGACCCGCCGCGACCGCCTGTCCCAAATGACCAGACATTATTTAATTGAAATGGAAGTAAAAGGGTGACAATAGTATCACAAAACAAAAAATGAAAAGGGTTGTGCTTTTTTCGAAACTAATCGCAATGAAATATTGTGCCAGCCGTGCTTGGTAACATTTGCACTGTTATAAGCAAATTAATGGAATGAGAGCAATATAAAAGTACAGACAAGAATTATGTAGCTATTGATAATATTATGTATCAAATATATTTATTTAACAAAATATTATCAGATATTAAAAATTAAACCATCATCATAAATTTAGTGGAATCATAAATTATAGTTCGAGATGTTTATTTGCTTAAGTTGTCTCGTTGTTGTACGAACTGGGCAAAAATCCTGTCAATAAGAAACGGTTTCAATTGAGTTTGACGTTTGCTAACTAATGATCCCGTGTTACAATGCTTCTCTTGCGAGATCCCCGCCGTGCGACTTCTAAAGCTCTTTGTAAAGAAAACTTTAACACTTCAATATTTGATTTGTGCGAATCTGGGTCTCTGACAAAAATCGATTGATATGTCACCAGTCACGTTTTTGCTGTTGTTTGTATTTGCTACCTGAACTTTGAAAAAAAGGTTCGGTAAGTATTTCGGAACTGACTGCTAAATATTTGTGTAGATGTAATTCCATGAATTCAAACATTTTATAATATAAATGGGAAAGACAATGGTCGAATGTGTATCTTTTACAAGCTTATATCTGCAGACAATCAAAGTAATGTTGCATCTAATTTGACGATATTTCTAAAATTATGCATTGCGTTCAGTTTGATTTATCAATAATTCATTACCATATAATACCGATGTAGTAGCAACTAGAAGGGCGCGAGGCGTGAAATCGAATTGTCAACGCGAGTCCAGTGAACATATTGATATTTTAATTAGATTTACAAAGTCGTTTCTCGTAGTCGGGCCGGGAACACCCAACTCTTTGAACTGCTCTAATGGCACCCCGCGGACTATAGTTAAGGGTTGTCGGGCCCCGCATTGTGCCTTCTCAATATTTACTCCCAAATGCATTACTGTAACAATACTAACTTGCTTTTTTAAGTTTCTGACGCAGCTTCCGTGTTATCGTTTACAAAAGCTTCGAAAATGTCACTCGAGGCGTAATTATAGAGCAGCGCCGCAGGTAGCTCCGGCACTAATAACTGCGACATTCTACTAAAACATAATTGCTTTGCGTCTTTAGGTGTGTAATGAAAAAACATTTTGTGTTAAAACTTTTGTTCCGATCTAATATAACAAAAATAGTATACATTCATTGTACGTGTATTGTTTATAAATTTTGTAAACGATGTACAAAGTACCGAATTGTGTAAAATATCATAGCTAATTTCTATTTCTAAAGGCTTGTGTGTAGGCACTAAATAACGATTTTGTCTGAAATTATTCAACACAATTGAATTGATTGGTATATTATAAAGTTAGACAACAGTGTAAAATTAAGTAGTAACAAAATATAGAATAATAAAATAAGAACAATAGTTTGCTAACATCTGCTAAATGTTTTTTTTTATGAAAGCAACACGATCAATTTGTCAGAATATTGAATGAAGGGCGGGTAGCTGAGCTCCGACTGTGCGTCCCGGCGCGGCGCGTCGTCTCATGCTGTGCCGTCGGTATACAGAACTCTAATTGACACACTAAAATACGTCACGAGCACAAAAGCTTTCTGTCTTTCGTTTTTATTCATTACAAACACAATCGGCTGAGTGTAACGAATTTCGTGTTTATTAACAAATATTTTTATTTCTCTTCCAGATGTGATCTTTTAACGTCAATTTCTGTATTAAACACGTATTTAATATTATGGTACAATGGCGAATTTAAAGTCATAATTTACTTACTTGCATAAAAGTTTACGTTAATTACAACTTCTAAGTTGCGTTGGTGTAGTAGTTTTGAATATTTTTTTCAATTTCATTTTCAGTTTCATGCAAAACCCTAGTTAGGTAGGTACTAAGCCGCGAGAAACAATCTTCCGTTGTTCGTTGCCAAATTGTGATGTAGTCACACTAAATTTGTGTATCGTGCCTTATCCATAAATATTAGTTTTTACACTTTAGAGAATCTGATAAAAAAGGCATTGTATTTTGAGGTAGTATTTATATTTTATTAATATATACAGTATATTAATTAATACCAGAGGAAGAAGTAAGTAGGCATCTACTTATCTATACTTTATTGGAGCAAAAAATTAAATTTTTATTAAGGTTCCACTAGTAGGCAAATAAATATTGTTGCCTAATTAAATTGATTTCAGTTTATAAAAAGATACATTCCATTACCATCGGTAAGGCAGTCAGGTCGAATTGTAGTAATAATAGATTGCGAGGCTCTCCCCAGCCGCCCTGCAAGTCCTGCCGCCCCCAGCCCGGAGCAAATATCTACAGAATGCGTGTAATTATTTATTTGCCCTCTGAGCTCTCGTTGCACCCACTCCAACGATTCAATAGCCAAACAAATAAATGAAAAAAGGACAATGGGATTACGAAATTCAAGAAATGTAAAAAGCACGTGGTATGTTCCGGGGCATGTTTCTGTCTGTTTAGCTCATAAAATTATATTAATTTTGAATGACAGAAATAAAAAACTAATAAAAATAAATCTTGGTTTTGGTGCTTTTTTCGTTTCATCCATTGACCAGTCGCGATTCCGTAAATGGGCCGACGTGACCAGTAGGTTGGCAACAATTATCGTTAAGTAACATTTACGTTTAGTATTGTTAAGTACAGTTAAGTATTATTATTGTTAAGTACAGTTAAGTATTATTATTGTTAAGTAAGTTTAGGTAATAACATTGCATCGATTTACTCAAAGTTCGACAGTATCATGAACGTTATGCTCTACAGGTAGAGCAGTTCGTTTGCAGTTTACATTTAAAAATCGAATAAAAGGGTTAACGATACCGTTTTTCATGTGAGCTTTAGAGAATAGAAAATACACAATGGAGTCTGATAAAACCGGAGACAAATACAACTCGGTGCGTTGCTACTATTTTGACATTTTAATTTCACCCCAGCTCGAAATCCGTTTTGAATGGCGATGGGGGCGCGACGAGCCTTTCAGCTCTCTTGATACGTGTATCACACTCGCAAGAGAGACTTGATTGACGTTTATCGCTCGGATTAAAATACAATTAAATTAAATTTTAAAGCGAGTACAAAAGTTCACAGTAAAACCGTTTTACCGTTCTGAGCAGATTCAAAGGTATGTATGTGAAGAGGAATATATTCAAACAAACAAACTCTTCAGCTTTATAATATTAGTATAGATTTATATTATTATTATATTTAAATAGAGTCAGATTCTGGATACCTTTTTGTACAGTTGCTTACAACCCATATAAATTAATGTTACCTACTTATAATTAATACAATTTCTCAGCAATTTCTTTCATAACTTACTGGAACCTATTTTTGATTTAAAAACTTACGTAGCGTAGCATCGATTGCCAAAGCCTTCATAAATTAGGTAAGTACATGAAATTTAGTTTTAAAATTTACTTGTTATGGGATTTCGTCTTTTATAAATAAGTCAAATTAATTAATACTTGATCCAAAAAGAGCTTTAATTAAAATTACTTCTACAGAAAATACAAGCGAAATAAAGGAATAAAAATAATAATAAATGAAAACACATTATTTCTTGCAAACAGATTAATAAGCCTAAATATAAAAAAAGCTGTAAATTGCGCACGTTAGTTCACAAAGAGCGAAACACATTTCGAGCAGTTTGTAGGGAGTTCTCAATTAGAGGTAATTTGTGTCAATCACACCCGTATTGTACTGTCCACGTCCGCCTCCACTTGGTCCGGACCATTCGCTGTAATTAAAAACCGAACCCCATTAACAAAAGTCAATCGAGATTTATATTGAATGGAACAGATTTCAAAAATGCAGCTTTGTACTACTATTCGTCGTGCACTAATCGTTATTGGATCCTGTCATCTGTTGACAGATTAGTGAATCTGGAACCTTTGGATAAATAAAGGACATGTTGAACCATCGAACGAGATTTTTTTGCCAGCAACATTTAAATGTTGTACTTCATAGTTTAATATTTCTGACATTCTTCTTTACGAGACATGTTAGAAAACACTCGGATGTTATTATTTAAAAAAAAACTCCTGTCTAAATAAACTCTACCCGGTGAAAGATGAGAAGAAAAATATTTTCATTCCCACTTTTCAATTTTTTCCGCATCAAATATAAATTTTTTTCAATGCTTTAGATTTCTATATATTTGCTACCTGACCAGTGCATCTTCGTCTGCGTACCATAAGATGTAAAGTTTTCCGATTTTTATATAATTTGAAATAGAACAGCACATTTTTGCTCGATCAGAGTGTCTGCGAGCTCGAAAAATCTTAAGTAACTCCTCAGTAGGATTGTGTGATTATTCTAAGAAAATTCTAGGGAATTTGATCACTATGTTAGTTGAGGTATTGGTGATACGCCTTATAAATGGCCCTATTAAACAAATACCTATACGAAATTGTTGAGAACAACTTTAAATAATCTTAAGTCGTATTTTCTTGAATTTTTCCTATTTATAATAGCGAGATTGTTTGATGATGGGCAGCTTGGAAACCCTACACTGCTCATGGCTTGACTCATATTTAACTGTTTTTGTAGGTAGACGAGCATACGACTCATCTGATGATAAGTGGTTACCGTCACTTATGGATGCTGCAATGTTACAAATCAGAACAAATCTAATAACGTTAATTTTAAAACCATTATATTTACCAATTTATACTTTCAGATAGATAGATATTACTAATATTATTTTAACATTTTTTATTAAATTATTTTTGAGTCAGTCACTACAGTTAATTTTTCGTTCGACGGTTCTCATCGTGATTATGGTGTTCCACATAAGTTTATTGCTTTCCACATATCAGTGGGAATAAACGGGAGCCCATGGTAAGCGTAAAATTCCCATTCACAATAATAACTTATTTTATCGCCTACACAAAACCAATTTCATGTCCGAAGTTGTTTGCATTTTAGATTTGCGCAATTCTTGATTCGAAGCGTACGTCCACAAACGGATGTTCTGTTTCTTTCTCACAATAATGTAACGACTGTAGTGTGAAAAAGACTGCAACATACTACACATGGGGTGGTACATATCCCGTTAAAGTAAAATCAACCCTTTCATTTAACCGTCGACTGGTGGAGGATAATTTGATTTTACGCGTGTCCGATGATTTAATACCGATGCCTTATCGCTCTATATTTCACCGATTTAGTCCAATATCCGATTGAATGTATTCTTTTATACATGTGAACACAATACAAAAAGTATCTAATAAACAATAACTAAAAATGAGAGTTCGATATAATTAAAACATTCCTTACAGATGAAACGTGCAATAAAAGTTAAATAGAACTTCCTGATTTACGACTCGTTGAATGAAACAGACCATTCAAAGGACATATGAGAGTGTACCTACAGAGGCTTTTTAAGCCATTGTTATATTTAAAAGGGCTGTTAATTGGAATGATAACGCATATTTAAGATAATATCAGTTAACTGGGGTCGTAAATGACGAGTTGACACGTGTCTCTATATTATAATATTATAAAACAATACATTACACGTAATGAATGTGAAATATCTTAATGAACTTAATTTTATGACAATAAGTAAACTCTGTACTACCTGTATCTGTACCTGTACCTGTACCAACCCATTACTGCCCACTGTTGGGCTCAGGTCTCATCAGAAGAGGGATTAGGCATAGTCCACCACGCTTGCCTAGTAAAGGATTTTTAGAACCCTTTTCCGACATGCTGGTTTCCTCACGATGTTTTCCTTCACTGTTTTTAGCCAGTGGTGTTGTGAAAAATTGCACATAAATCTTTTTTACATTTAGATTTAGAGGTACAAGCCGGCCGGATTTAAACCCGCGACCTCCCGTTCGGAAGGACGCGCTTTCGACCACTCGGCCACCACGACTTCCGACTCTTTACTCCAACAAATAAATTGTATAGTATAACAATATCAAGATATAGACAAAAACATCCCTCTTTCCTTCAACCCTCTAAGATTTGGTAGGTACTGACAAGGTTTACGTGGTTTTCATCCATCATAACTAGAATAACATTGATATCTGAGTATATTAAGTACCTCAGAAGCCAAACCTGCCTGGCGTTGTCATGACCTGATCTATCTGGTGGAACCAAGAGTAAGTTTAGACGCATGCACTCTACAAATACTTTTGTATTTGTAAGTATGACGTTTTTTTCTTATTTTATTATACGACAATGTATTTTAATGGCTTCAATTCTCAGTGGCGAAACAAAAATATTTGAAAACGCTTAACTTTTAACTGAGATAAACAAGTGATTTTCACACATTTCGACGTCATTCTACTTCAACAAACAACTTCGTCGCACTTTAAACAGGTATCTGGTGTAAAGTTAAATAAATAAGTTACTTTTACCGCTAAAACTCTTGGAAAAATCGGTGCAGCAGTTTCCGAGATTAATTGCAATCAACAGACAAAAATGGGAACTAGATAATAATATTGTATACCTTTCTACTGTGAAAACCTTTTACCGCAATTTATTTTAATTTGTGAATTATTTGTGAATTTTATTAAAAAAAAAGACAATTTAATTTGATTTATAGCTTATAAAGACTATAACAATATTATTAAAACAAGATCTGTCCGAGAGGCAAGGAATCTATGTAAATATAACCTACGTTTAACCACCTTCTCTACTTTCTTAGCGTATTTTTTTTTACGCGTCTAAGATCCCATTTTTACAACAATAATTATAAAGTATTTTAATACTTACTAATAGTATTTTAATACTTAATAATAATAATCTTTAGAGCATCTCTTTTTACCATTTTAAATGAAACAAAGTTTTTTCTTAAATTAACATTTCGTCTAATAATTTCTCAAGTACACCTATAAGTCTTTACAGAAGATATTCAATGTGCGCATCACTGGGGCAGCTTAGAGTTTTTTATTGTTTGTTTAGGTAAGATCGCAACACTTAAATCCTCTTAACTGAAAAGGATCTCTCTTTTGTAACTTATGATAAGAAAAAAGTATCCGTCTAATATTCTTGTGTACATCTATATGTTTAAGTAATCAAATAACGTTGATGCCACTCCTAATCCTCGGGTAATGCTTTTGTCAGACAGTTTCATGCTCCGCTACGCCCTCGCTCAAATATTTATTTATCTTTTACATACCTATTTTTATCTCGATTCGGGGCTATTGTTAATATCTGAACGTTTTTTTTTTCGGATAAAAGCTTCATTTTTATCTAAAAAAAACATGTTTAGCACACGTGGCGAGTGATTGATGACTCTGGCACTCCTCTGAGACTAAAAGTTGGTAACTGTTTTAACTAAATGACATCGATGCACATTTTACGACTAAACCGTATAAATATCGTAAAAACTCTGTTTCTGTGTCCGTTCCATTAATTTCAATTTTAAGCTTAAAGGGCTTACATCGATCTGATCCTATGCACATTCGCGCGGTCCCTAAGTGTGAACATCTGTATTTGCGTATGTCGCTCCCACTCTTACACGTATTCATATAAATCCGTATTCAAATAACTTTAATCACTTAAGTATACAAATCTATTCTCGGGACTAACGAATTATAATTATTCATAGCCATCGACGACCGACAATCCTTTCAAATACAACGGGACTTATTGTTTGCATAAAATGTGCCTATTTATTATTCGATGTCCCGAATATTTGGTAAAAATTTGTTAAAATATCAAATAGGTAGATGTACTTAGATAAAATATTGGACAGTTTTTTAAAAGTTTACAAGCGATTAAGCATAAAAGCAACCCTTTGATATCGTGAACTGTTCTTTATTGAATCTAGGCGTGTAATTTGAACATGTAGAATGTCAGTGATCAATAAAATTTTATCCGCACTCACGCTTCTCGCGCGCAATCACTCGAAAATGTTAAAGCGGCACTCATCGTTTCACGCACTGCGGAGCTGCTCACTTTGACATGTTCTCGTGTGACGTACAACCATGTAACCTTTGGCAGATGTAATGTGCATCATTGCATCCGTCAATCTTCTTCCACTGAGCTATTTTTATACCATATTATCCTGTCAGGAAGATACATTTAAATATTTTTGTGATATTTTTTTTGCAAAATATTAAAAGTGACATTGATTTTAGACGTCTCTAAACTGTAATAGATTCCCTGTTGTTAGAATCAAAGTTGTAGATACGTACATCATAATAATTCAGTAAGTTCAAAATTTTAATTGGGCTGTATTAGATGATAATGTTGTCTTAAAAGCCTACGTCTCCTACATATTTTCTATGTAAAATCATAATTATTATCCTGGCCAAAGGTCTCTGTAATCATTATAAGAGAAAAATCCATTAAAGAGGTAAACGAATAATAAAGTTCACCAGATGTGCGATAAACGTTATCAAGAGGGTTAACCGTGACCTCATAAAAAACACAATTTATTACACACAGCGACCCTTGCACCGAAACTAAGACAGCAGAGGAAATAATAGAAAAATATCGTAATTAAAATCCAACCCTTCCTGTCGCGGACCATTTTAATAGAGGGATAAAATTGATACGAGGCGCGCGTGACGAATACAATGATGTAGTGAGATGTTGTAGGAACTAGGTCGAGATACATTAGATCAGATGAAAGTTGATCTAAGGTAATAAATTGTATACCTGTTTTTTCTATCTCATCATTGTTACACGTATTCATGGAAAGTGAGACATAATCGTGGATTCTTTATAAAATTACAATAAATACTTAGTACCCACTACTACCCACAAGTATACTTCAATATTATGATTATTTTTGAAGAATCATGAAAGTGAAATCACGAATGAATAAAAATAAATAAATCTAAAGTTACAACACCAGTCGAACAGAACAAGCTAATTTTCTCGGGAACATTATTACCTTGATTATAATGTTGCGGTAATGCTAGCAAATAACAGAAGCCTGACTTCGAATGGACGTGAGGACGTGATCAAACGAACTTGTTGAAGACCACGAATAGTAGACTAGCTTCTTGTAGATAGTAAATAAACAAATTTCAAAAACAAAAAAGATAATCAAATTACTTTTTAAGGTGGTGTAAATCAATATTTTAATGTAATCTAACATCACATTGGTTTAAATTAAAGACATTTTAAAAACAAATAAAGAATAACTTTTAATAGATAATAACGATCTTTTACAGTTCAACGACTCTTATTTATAGGTCTCGTTTCAAATTGCATGTAATATTTTTTATAAAATGCTTCTTCTCCATTGTGTTTTACGGGTTTTATGGTAAATAATCATAATTCATAATTAGAAAAATTATATACGTTAGCTTATTGTTAGGTATATAACGACTGAACAATCCAGTAAAAAACCAAAATTGCCCTTGATTATTCAAAACTAGATCGCATGTTTCTTTTACTGCTAGAATCGAGAAACCTGTTGCTGCGTGGGTATGCTAGAAGATAAACCTTGTCGAATACAACTCAGCAAAAATGAAAATGTTCGTTGACTTGTAATGTCTTGGTCATTCAACTGAGACCGAAAGTGGTCATAGGCAATTAAAGCAGCCGGCTAACAACAAGAGGATGACAAAGTATCTATTATTTCGGGGAATCCTTGAACAATCGCTTTCACGCACAGACAAATTAATAGGATTGTCACTATTGGATCGTGAGTAGTCATAATTTCGTATTGAGCTAAAATAATTTAAACTAATCAAAAACCTCCTGCAACCATGTTCAGTGCTTGGGTGCGTTGAATGGCCTATTTAAGTGTATGCAGAGCAATACGCAGTGTAGAGCTCTGAAGCAATAATCTCACTCATTCTAAGTAAAAAATAAAAATATTTAACTAATATTGGAATAGGTTATAGAAAAAATTAAAACAACAAAATTTTGTTTTTGACCGCCTTCCAAAATTCCGTGAGGTGATCTTTAATTCGACTGTATTTTTTATACCTATGTGTTACCGCAGAAATTTTGCCTCAGTAAATACTGATTTGAATGATATTTTTTTTAAATAAATAGTTACAGATTTCTTTCGGTTCATTAAAATTTTATCAAGATTTAACTGGTAAGTACTTTTTAAGCTTTGCCTTATTGTTTTTGCCGGTGAAATTTTTACGATTTGTAATACATAATTTTAGATAAACTACACAGAACCTACGATTCGGTTTATTTGTGATGAATATTTACCATTTGTTTTACGTAATCGCATTCAAAATTACCGCAGAAACCTGCATGAACCGATGTAGATGATGTTTTATAAATGATTTATGATGAATACGTTGATACCCCGTTTAAATTTTATCAACATCTAACAGGTACTTTTTAGCTAGGTCCCATAGATTCTATTTGTGTCGATAAAATTTACCATTTGTTTTATGTAGGTAATCTAGTACAAATTAGTAATTACCGCAGAACTTTTACTTATATGGACGGATTCAGAATTCAATCTATCAACAAAGATTAGTATTAGACATTTACATTTTTTTCATCCATCTGTTATTGAAATGGATGTTCAGAGAAGCACGTTTTATATTGCTTACAGAAATTAAGCGTAAACAGGCAGCAGGCAATCAGATGATTGTATATTCGTTTTTCACTGTGTCCATAATAATATACCACTGTCTAAATATTAGGTAGGTAGGTTATAAAATAATTTTAGGATATAATGGACAAAGAGTAGAAGACGTTTTTAAGACATGTTAACTCTTCCTAACACATTAAAATATTAAATAATATTAATAATAAATTTAATAGATATCGACGCAATACCAACTTATGAAATTATTTATCAGACATGCTATACTATAACTTGAAACGTCTACTTGCCCAATTGAAAATAAAATGTTTCTAAATCTTATAAACCTATTCTAGTAAAATGCAAAATAGTAATAACTTAAGTTTAACGTTTATAGTTGACTGAAGTATTTTGAAAAGAAATGCGTTTCAATTCTCAATTACATTCTTCAAAACGACTATTGTGATGGCATTCAATGGATGTTCTTTGATCGAATTACTGACAGTGAGCCAAATATTTCAATAAAATTGAAATGCTACTTATAAAAACTTGAACTTATACAATAGATTAGCTAAGAATAACGTAACATTACCTTGTGTCATGATATGCCGCCTCCATTCGATTGCATGCGTATTGCATTTCAGACTTTAAGTTTATGTGTTATGATTGAATTTAAATTTATACAGTACCTACCCTGTAATATCGGAGAGGTGCGACGTGCAAGTTGCAATATTGTTTGTTGTTTGTTAAAGTATGCGTGAACAAGAGAACTTCAGACAAGTATTGATTGACATTCAATGGGGATGCGTTGAATGGTCTTTTATTTAGATACAATACAGTCGTTGTTCTTTTATTTAGATTTTTTATTATTATAGTACTAATGTAAGTAAATTATTTTATTATAAATAGGATAGAATAGAATTTTATAATAAAATTCCTCATTTTGTTTAAAGGATTCAAAATTGTTGGTTTCGAATATACAAATAAATATAAATACGGATTCTCAAAACAATAATTTTAGTAGGTTTTATTACTATCCATTAGTCATAAAAATTTTATAAAATCTGTTGCAACCTTTTTAGTTTCTAATCAGCATCGAATACAAATGAATTTAAATTAATCTTGAATGATAAATTATTGTTTTGATTCCAAAAAATAATGTTTTAATTTAGCACGTTTGAACACAATATGTACCTATTCACGCTCTACTGATGAGTAAAAGGGCCGACGCCGACGGTGGTCTTAACGCTCACTACTTCTCAATACATCACAACATTATCTGTAAAGAATGCTTTTAGAAATAAATACTGAATGATATACGTCCAGTACAAATTGGTTATCTTGTTCTCAATCGAGTGCATCCTGCCGGACAGTAACACTTATTGAGCAGGTTCTGCAGACAGAGCGTCGACTAAAGATCGTTCCTTGTTCATTTCTTTTCTTCTCTACGTATTTAGATAGAAAGCATTTGATAGCACTACTATTGTATTCGTGATCATCAGTTGAATTAAAAGAGACAAGAATAGATAGATCGATTAAATTTTTTGAAACAATCACATTGTAGGGGATTGGGTTAAGATAATTGAAAAACAGCAATATGTAACAAGTATTCATTAACTAACCCAATTGTTATACGGCTTCCGATCACGAAAGCGTCATGATCACGAATTGACTTATTAATTTAAAACACACTTTGAAATCCTCCATTAATACATTAGTCTTTGTTTTAAACTATAATAATAATTTTACTACTTATAGCAACTTACAGACATATTTGCAACTAGGTACTAGATGGCTTTTAAATTGAATGGATATCAGTTAATGAGAAATTGCAGAGTAAGTTACTTTCACAATGTTAGTAATTTGACATTTAAAGTGAATCTTTAGTAAAAGTAATAAGTTGTTAAAACATTTAAAAATCATTGATATAATAAATAGGTACAAGTATAGTATTAGTAAAATGACAAGCATAAACGTACGCCTTCGAATGCAGAGGGACCGAACAAAGAGTCGTCAAACAGAGGAGGCTCGTGCATGCGCCACTTGAATCTCACTAACGACCTATTCCACAAACAATACGACAAAACTTAAAACAAAAGAAATCGTACGTTGCCATTATGCTAATTGCACAAACCATTACCTACGCATGTTTTGTATTTACTTTTCACTTCACCGCGTACAACAATCACGGTAATTGTTTAACGCCCCAGTAACTGACAGTTGTTTGATATGTGAATACAAATTTCAAAAACAAACTCAAAAATACAAATCGCCATGGGATATCCACCCACATTCAAGTTCTAAAAAGAATACTGACAAACATATTTGTATCAATCGTTACGCATACATTCGTAGATATCTACTACCACTAACTGTTTGTATTCTATTCAGTTTGTACCAATAGACCTATTAAAAGCAACTATTTACAAACAATGAATAACGCTGTGACGGCAATTAAGGACGGGAACAGAACGGCATTTAACAGCTAATGTGTCTTTACAAATGTATTAGCCGTGTTCAGACGTGCTCGTAAATTCCGACATCAACTGCACCAGTCGCCTCGTGTCGTGCTATTTAAACTATTTTTATATAAATCTTTTGACTGTCAAAACAGGAGAGCAGATAACATATTTTTATTAATATTATGACGTCATATTTTATAGTAACAAAGTATGTAATTTTTTGTTTTTTTTTATGGCAAGATAGATAAACGAGCCTACGACCCACCTACAATGATGGTAAGCGTTAAAAGAAAAATAAACCTATTTAAAGTACCAGGATATGTATATTTAAATCACAGTAAGTAAAAAACCTTGATAAATTATACTGCTATTACTATTTTTAATACGTAATTACGTTTTTATTTGTTAATACTTTATAGTGTTACACAATATAAAAGACAGAGCCGTCATTTCGGTATAAAAGTTTAAATAGTTGAGAGCTATTAGGCACCGACGCGTGTCAGGGCATAATCAGGAGATCTCATAAATAAACTGTGAGCTTTGTATATAAAAACAAAAGGGGGTTAAGTTATTAGAGACATTGCGAGGCGGGAAGAGGGAACGCGTGCCGACTGCCGACGGGACGCGCGGGTGGCTCTTACTTCTTACGAAGGGCCTGACACGAAATAAATTACTTTTCGAGACAGATGCTCAGAAAGAATGTCGTTTTCTTAGAACGGCATAACATATATCTCTGCTCTGCTTTCATTAAACGATTTCGTGAATAAAGCCAGTTTGATTGAGTACTTGAGACATTTGATTTAAAATATCTAAACATGAAATAAGGCATGATTATAATTGATTTAAATAGGTCCACTGACCTAGTTAAAACTAATTTCTAGTTATTAGTTAAAATAACTACATCTTTATAACATAAAATTATCCAAAGTAAGAATAATATTAAAAACTGCAGTAGGTATTTTAATAAACAGTACCTAATCATAGTTCATCCAGTTCATTATAGTGATTGACAGCATAATTTAAAGAAAGGCATGTTAATTATCAATATAATAAATAATAATTAGACAAATACTACCTAACAATATTGTCATTTCATGATAACTTAAAATAAATACTTAGACAAATTTAAATCCTGATAAAATATGTTATTTCATTGTATGACAAAAACATCTTTAAAAGATAAAGTCCATGGAGTTTTCTCGAACAAATGTCTATTGTTTCGTTGGTCGATGACTGATTGATGATTAAAGTTTTAATCAAAACAAATATAATTTCAAACTTTACCGTAGACAAAAGGGAACTAAAAAGTTTTCAACGACTAGTGGATAATTTAATAAAATGTGAATCTCATTTTCCCCCTTTAGTAATGAGATGCCACATGCCGTGATTTGAAGAGGCGTTCATGTGATTGAGTTCAAAATATTCTTTTTCAATATTGCGTATGAGTATCGTGTTGCTTGTCATTTAAATACGTAATACAAAGCTGAGTGACACATCGTATGGGCCATTGTCATTGTTGTAGTTGAGTGAGACCCAAAACACTTTAAGTTCAATGACTTAATGTTGCAATTTTTTTATTGCTTTGTGATGAGAATGGCATCAGGGTTCCTAAAATAGCACCTGCACCCCCTCTTGAAGCCTTCAAAGTCTAGATTCCAGAGACTCCAAAATATATTATTTCTTCACATCAAACTATTTAATTACGTTGTTAATTTACACAAGCAAATCTCTCTTTAACATAGTAAACATTAGCACCTTAATCTCTCCACCAGCTATTTATAACAGTAGAAATATGAATTGTACACCTATGGCTACCTAGCCAACGAGTAGATATATCTACCTAGGTATACCTACTCGTTTTGCACAAAAATAATTCATACGCCCATGTTAAAAATGTAAGTAATATTTTCGAAACATTATTTATTAGGTAGGGATATTTTTGAGTAAGTAAGACACTCACGCTTAGTGCTCTTGCTTGAGTACTGTACCAACCCATTACTGCCCAATGTTGGGCTCAGGTCTCCTCAGAAGAGAGATTAGGCATAGTCCACCACGCTTGCCTAGTGCGGATTGGGGACTTCACATATCTTCAAAGGATTTTTAGAACTCTTTTCCGACATGCAGGTTTCCTCACGATGTTTTCCTTCACCGTTTTTAGCCAGTGGTGTTGTGAAAAATTGCACATAAATCTTTTTCACATTTAGTTTTAGAGGTACAAGCCGGCCGGATTTGAACCCGCGACCTCCCGTTCGGAAGGACGCGCTTCGACCACTCGGCCACCACGACGCTTGCTTGAGTACCTCATGTAATTATTGAACGTTTTTGCAGATAATGAGAATTCTAAGTCTCAAATGTGAAAATTTTGTAATAAAACAGTAAACGTTAGAATGGCGACTGGAACTTGCGGTTAGGTTCTGACGGAGCCGGCGGACGTCGCACTGCGGTCCGTCGTCTGCACCGCAACTCCATCGGCCCTAATAACCTCCATGTAATTTCGCGGTTTAGTTATTACGTGCATGTCCTTTATAGGTAAAAAGAATAAGACAATGGTTGTAAATCAAAAAACCCATTAGTTATTGACGATGAATGAGTTTTAAACCGACCTTATGTTATTGGACGATAACAACAAAGTGAATGACAAATTAAAAATACTGAAGTACCTACACATATAATTTAAAAGTAATGCCCGTAACATTAAACAATGATTTACAGCCCAAGGTAGCGATGATTTTTAATTTATATGAATTTTATCACAGTTTTCCAAAAAGCAGATGGATAAACGCCTCTGTAAAACAGAGGAATATGTAAAAAAAATAAGTACCCTACCAATCCCTCCCGGTCCTGACATTAGAGAGCCGTAAGTTCGTTTATCTGACCTCAAATAAAAAAATAATATAAGACATATTGGATCCATACCAACTTTCTACAATTCCGCCTACTCGTATTAGGTAGGTAATACGAGTAGGTAACGTAACTAGTCCAGAAGAATTAAATGTTGAAGACCTCATCAACATTAATATGAAAAATAAGATAGATCAGCCATACTCAAAGTGCCGTTGGACGAAAGGTTGTAGACCGATCGAGTTTGGGCTGAGGCAAGGAGAGCTCCAAACATTTAAGAATTGATTAGGTACCTATTTCACTACGATGGACGCATGTTTTGAGACCTCCAGGAACAATAATTTTACAGATTCTAAATACTTTTAACACAACATTCCAAATGCTCAAAACCATTAAGTCTTCTATGTCGTTTCTATAAATATTTTAAGACTCAAGTATGATGTTATTGTTCAACTCTCAACATTTTTTGGCACGGAACCGTGACGATTGACGAATATTAGATGCTCACAAAAGTTTGAGAACTTCTGCGGTAGCGGTAGAATATACCGAAGGAAGTTAAAATATGAAATAATAATCATAGACATGTTAAATAAATTAAAAATGTCGTCTAGATCTCAAAATTTTTATGGAATTACGAAATGGATAAATTACAGTGGAAATATCTTACAATGTGTTTTATTGCGTAATTTAAATATTATTCTGTTCCGTGTCGATATATTTTGTAAAAACTAAAATAACAGCTTGAGCGGTCTGGCCTGACTGTTGTAGTTATTTAGGTTGATAGTTTGCGGTTTCCTGCGCCAACCGCATCGTTCTTGATTTCACTGTTTCGTCCCGTGTTCAAAGCAACTACGTTGAATTATTTTAAAATACAGATAATTTTATAAAATATTCAAAGATGTGAGTGCTGTTTGCACTTTTAGTCTTCATATCATAATCAATACATAGTATAAAACAAAGTCGCTTTCGCTGTATGTCTGTATGTATGCTTAGATCTTTAAAACTACGCAACGGATTTTGATGCGGTTTTTTTTAATAAATAGAGTGATTCTTAAGGAAGGTTTGTATGTATAATAAATGCATAATATAGTAGAGAAACACTGATAAATTTAAAGGTTTCTAATGTGATGTCGTAAATAAGCACGTTTTTTTGCGCTTATATTGCAAACGCTGGCTGAACCCTACGAGATAGACCAAAATAATGTACTACAGTATTGTTCACCTTAAAAAGTTCAACAAAAAAGTCCGCGATGGTATATGTCTATCTCTTAGGGATAACCCAGCATAACCATTTTTATTCTTTTACGAAGTGATTTTAGAAGCGCGTAACGATGCGGCGGGCACAACTTCGTCTGCGCCACTCGCAATTAACTGTCAATTATTCGATTTTTTCTCTCTGTAAAAACCAACCTTGAACTTCATCGAAAATTAAAAAAATAAACAATTTCTAAAATGAATATAGCCTAAGTTAGTCTTTATTACATAAGCTCGGCCATTGAAAGTCCCATCCAAATCGACCCAGCCAATCATGTTTAGGCTCTAATGAAACGTCCTGATGAGATCTTTGTGTAGAGGATGACTGTCAAGGTCTGATGATGGAGCTGGAAGGTGGCTATGGGAACTCTGTCAATAAGCAAGATAACCTCATCGTGTTTAGACTTTAATGAAGCGTCCTGATGAGATCTTTGTGTAGAGGATGACTGTCAAGGTCTGATGATGGAGCTGGAAGATGGCTATGGGAACTCTGTCAATAAGCAAGATAACCTCATCGTGTTTAGACTTTAATGAAGCGTCCTGATGAGATCTTTGTGTAGAGGATGACTGTCAAGGTCTGATGATGGAGCTGGAAGATGGCTATGGGAACTCTGTCAATAAGCAAGATAACCTCATCGTGTTTAGACTTTAATGAAGCGTCTTTATGAGTTCTTTGCATAGAGGATAAATGTCAAGGTCTGATGATGGAACTGGAAGGTGGCTATGGGAACTCCGTCAATAAGCAAGATAACCTCATTATGTTTAGGCTCTTATGAAGCGTCCTGATGAGATCTTTGTGTAGAGGATGAATGTCAAGGTCTGATGATGGAGCTGGAAGGTGGCTATGGGAACTCCGTCAATAAGCAAGATAATCTCATCGTGTTTAGGCTCTAATGAAGCGTCCTGATGAAATCTTATAACGGGACGGCATTGCGAGTACTGTTTGAACGCAGACGAAGTTGCGCGGGTCAGCTAGTACTATTATAAAGGTGAAAGTTTGTAAGTATGGATGTATGGATGTTTGTTACTTTTCACGTAAAAACTACTGAATGGATTTGAATGAAACTTTACCACAATATAGCTTATACATCAGAATAACACATAGGCTACAATTTTTGATAATAATCTAGACGGGACGAACCTGAAGTCCACGCGAACGAAGTCGCGGGCAAAAGCTAGTACATAATAAATATGTACATATTTAGTTTTACTTTTTATAACATACCAATTGTTGAAATAAAAATGTGATAAGATTGAAATGAAATAAAGTATAAAATCAAATATAATTATTTTGATTACGATAATTGTAAGGGTTACTAGTTACTACTCGTACCTTGTTATACTTATTAACCACTATATTAATCCTCAGACGTAAAATAACACCGAATTTGATTATTTATTTATTGTTTTATGTTCATTTATTCATCACTTAAAAAACTGCACTCAAAGATCGATGGAATCATTTTCATCTTGGTTTATAATCGACCGACTACTCAAAAAGGGGTTATCAATTCGACTGTACGTTTTGTTTTTTTACCTCATAGCATTGCCTCATAACTTTAGTTTGGCTGCACCGATTCGTTTGTTCTATTGGTCCGAGAGTTGGTGCCAATTTTGGGTAGGTATTTGAGGCAAGCGGAAAACTTAGTCCATTGTTCTCCTAATATACCCCAACTCAGAACTGCAGATGCTGAGTAGCGGACGGACCTTACGGATTGTTGATGATTCTTGTTTTATATGAGAGGTGATAGTCGTCGTGAGGTTTATTTAAAGAACAAACAGGTACTTTTGGATCTGTGTTTAAAAATTTATTAATTTTATAAGTTTTCATAATTTGCTGTCCGTTTTTACGTGTATTTCTTTTCTATATGAACTAATTTCGATCATTATTTTTTGTTAGTGACAGGTAGTTTTCGTGCTGTTCAAACAATTAAGTCGGTTGTTTTCTTTTTTTTTTAAGAAAATATTATAGGTATTCATTCAAGTAATTTAGAAATAAAAGCATTATTAAAGTAAGTATTGTTTGTGCAACTTTCGATGATAAAATAACTTTGGGTTTTGAAGGTCTTGTATAGGTAGATACCTACCTACTGTACTGTAACAACCCAATAGTACCCAGTGCCCATTTCTGGACTCAGGTCACCTCAGAAGAGGGGAATTGTACAGGTACATTTTACTATAAATTAATCTTCATTTCCAATACAAGTATTTATATATCTATTTATAACTAACATCATCGATCGTAACATCCATACATCTTGAAATGTGAATCAATCTCATTGATAACATAATATACATATAACTGATATAACGTTTTGCCGACAACGATAATTTTCTTTACGGCTTTATAAACGTTGATTTTTGTCAAGGCTATAAGTATTTATTTTATTTATTTCAATGGTTATGATTATTATGGCAATCAAATGTTATCCTGTCTAAAGAAAATTGTTATGGATGAGGTTCTTACACAGATCGTCATTAAATACAAGTTTACATAGTATTTTTATTTTGTGTTCATACAATTTATATAATTCTACAAGCGTTTTACATCATCGTAATTCTATTCGGTTGGTCTTATAATTTAATATGCAATCGTCATAACTTATTAAATGAATTTATTCAATCATCTTTCATACAGGCTTATGCCGATTTGTTATTTTACTGCAATACTCGGAACTAAATTCACTGGACAGATTTTTACAAACAACACTTTAAGTTTAATTTCTTAAATATTTTTAATGCATGTTACTCAACTATCATTGTAATTAATCTATACTTCTATAAATAATGTTATAAAGAGGGATTTGAAAAATTCTTACACCGTTGGAAAGCTACACCATCCCTGAGTGACTTAGGCTAGATTTAATTTTGGAAAAAATAGAGATTCGTACTAAGACTTCAATAATGTAATCCAATGTGTGAAAAAAATACACAATAACTTTCTTACATCGCGTACGCTACGAAAACTATTTAATTGATTAAACAACAACATGACATACTACGGATTAGATCTTATTAAAATCAAACAGTGCTGCCTGAACCCCTTTTTGATGCAGACGAAGTTGCGAGAATCAGATAGTTTGTTATAAGTTTTAAATCCCATCACTGCTTCCGATAAGAATATTGGCAATACTATTGCAGGTGTGCGACTAGGTATGGTTAATATTATAATATAATCTATGGTATTCTGTGTTTTAAGGTTTTTTGATTTTAATCTATGTAAATTGTAAATAAATTGTTGTTGTTTCCACAGTTGTTTCTTTTGATGATTATATGGACAGGATTATTATTTATAATTGAAATTTCGTCTACGATATTGTAATCTAATCAAGATATTATAGAATTGAAGAAACATCCGATCCATTCATCACATATCGGAAAGATATAGGTATTGCTAATTATTAACCAATATTTTTCCTGGATTTATTTTGTGATTCCCAGAGCATGTGTGTATTTTAAAGCCTTTATAACAAAACTATAACATATAGTAGTAAAAAAAGTTACGGAATACCTTCTCATTTTGTTCTCGATGTCTAATTATGTTAATGCTTTTCAGCTTAATACTTTAGATTACCGAAATGGAGAAGTACAGTATTCCTAAATTACCTACAGCACAACATGTATTGGAAGATGCATCTGATACTGGAATATTAAATCTCAGTTATTCATTTAACTTACCAACTGATGATGAAGCTTTGCGTAATGCACTCTGCTGTTATCAAAACTGTAAGAAGTTGGAAGAAGATGCAGTTAATCAAAATGAATTAAATTTAAAACTTCAAGAGCTGAACCAAAAGTTATTAGAAAGTATTGCAAATATGAAAGCCCAAATAAAATGAGATTTTCATTTTTTTTTATTAACTCTTGTCAACAGTAATCAATCAGTACTCATTTATTTACTTATTTATTTAAAGTAAGGATCATCTTCACTTCAGAATAAGTTAATTCAAATATCATTTGATAATAAAACACTGATATTTGTAGAATCATTTTATTATACTTCCTGTTTTAATAAGTTCTTCTTCTGTAACAATACCTAAGTTAAACAAACAAACTAGAGCAGCACCTTGTTCAGCAAACTTTTTATTTTTCTCCCAAAATGTTGAAGTGTATTTTTTATCATTAAATATTAATATTGTTCTAAATAATTTCTCAATATGCTGTGTGTTATATTTGGGTAAACTATACCCATTTTTACCAGCGAATGCATGAAGTCTGCTCTTTGGAAGATTTAGGTCATTGAAGTTAGCTCGGATGAATGATACCTGCAAAGTTTAAAATATGCAATAAAATATCCTCATATTAACAAAAAACTTGTAGCGAAGTCTGTTGGAACATTCTAGAAAATACCTTCATTTTTATAACATCATTCATATCATCCTCTTCATAATGTTTTACTTTTTTCAGTGGAGGTTCTAATTGTTTAGGACAAACCTGCCATCTACCTTGAATACCCAACTTTTGAAAATGTGACTGTTTCTCTATACAATACTCTCCTAAATTCCATATCGAACTGTAACAATATTAGATTGTGAAAACTTAAATCAGAGATACTTTTAATTATTTGCTACTATGTATAAATAATGCTTTGATATTATTATAAAATATTAACCAAACAATAAATGACTTATGTTAAACATGTTATAATTTTTGGTTCTAAAACACATTAATCATTGTAACTTACCAAATTTGTTCCAATGTTTGGCTATCTAAAAATTGTCGTCCTCTTGGTGTGTCTTGCAAGTCTCTTAATATATTTTGTATGCAGTATTTTGTATTTGATGGTGAATTATCAAAATCAATAGCTAACTTAAGGTACTCTTTAATTACATCATCCATAGGCAATAAACCTTCTTTTCTAAATATAGAACAATTCCATTCAGCAGCACGGGCTATCATTACACTACTACAACCAGTCATCTCTTTAAATTTAAATATGTCAGTGTACTTCTCTATTTCTTTTGATCCGCCACTGTAATCATATCACAATATTATGTTGTATATTTTTCTTTCAAACTGATTTAATATATCAGTCTAATATCTTGTTTACCTACTTTGCTATCACTGGTATTGATATATTATCTGCAACATAATGAATAATGTCAGTATGGACAGGGTGTTGTGGTCTTTCATCTTTTGTACGTCCATGTATAGCAATTGCCTTGATTCCTGAACTCACCAATTTGTCTACTAATTCTAAAGTTGCTTCAGATGTCTTTAATATTCTTATTTTACATGTAACAGGAATAGACAAATTATCCACAAGTGTTTTCAATATTTTGTATGCCTTATCTGGCTGTCCCAACAATGCCACACCCATACCACCTTTGATCGAGAATTCTTTAGGACATCCCATATTTATATCTATAGCTGCAACATCCTGTTCCCTGTGAAGTAAAACGAAATAACCAATTTGCAGGCAATTAGTTAATAATAACAGTTAGTTAAAGTTTATGTTAATTAGATGAATTGAGATTATAACAAAACATTTGTGATCAAAAATGTAAGTAGTATTTACTTTACCTTATTAACATAAAATTAATAAGGTAAAGTAAATATGGGTAAATAAATTAATAAATGTTTTGGGCCTTACACTAGTTTAGCAACTTGTAGGGCTCTCGTTTCATCACATGTCCCTAGTTGCAGAACTACTTTTTCTTTCTCTTCTTCACATGTTCGGAACACAATAGTTCCATCTGTTTGATCCACATAATCTATAGTATTCAGTATTTCTACAATAAAAAATACAAAAATAAAAATCTATTTCAATATTTTATTAATAGAAATGAATAATAATCAATAATAGTTCACTTATTTAATATAATAATAAAATTGTGTATTAATTACAGAATTATACCATAATACATAATATCAAATACACTGACATAACAGGTAACTCATATGATCTTTTCTTACCATTTACTCTTCGCTTTGATCGTAAAAATTTCCAATCTATTAGTTCTTCAGTGTATACTATATCAGCTCCGTATCTTAGGGCTAAAAGCCTCATGGGCAGAGTGCCTATCCGAACCATAGGCGCTAGTATTATTTTGTTTTCATAATTCATTGTTAAACACTTCGAAAAACTATTCTTATTAAAAACTGTTATCTACAGTGGAAAATGGAAATAACTGAAGATGGATGATTATGATAAAAATATAAATTATGACAAATACGAAAACTATTAACAATAAATTATAATATTTTGTAAACTACCAAAATACCTTTACAGTTTAATTAAAAATATCATTCTAATCTGCGATTAAAAAAAAACTTTAACAACATATGTTTACATAACCTCCAAATCACAAACAGGTCCACAGGCTTTGATTTTTTTTTATTTATGGCACTGGATACAGGTCCTTAAATCTCAGGCTTTGACAGGCACACCAAGCACAGACTAAAACATATTTAAGAAAGAATTTTAATTTCATTTCATTTCATCTTTGGACGACAATCTGTGAGTTGGATCTCGTAGTATAATTCTGTTAATACTACGCAAATGTAGCCAAATTTTGGTATAATAAATGGCCCTCTGTTTTTTATATTGTATTTTTAAATTTTATTTCTTTGTTAATTTTTTTTTTAAATATATTGTAAGAAACAAGTGAAAATAAATGAATACAGATGTATAATAAAAATATTTTACATTTTAATTAAATAAATAATTTTAATTTCTGAAAATGATTGAAAATTAGTCATCTTTGTTCGAACATTCGGCCGCACAAGTATGCATCAGCGTCCACATGTGCCTGTTCAGCTTGCATTGGCCCGTTAGGGTCCTGATAAGGATCCTTAAACCGATTTTATTTTCTGAATAGAAGAATGATGTAAAATCTTGGTTATTCAAGATATGCTATTTTAGTGATCATAATTAACATTTTCTTTAACATGCTATTTTTCAGTATCTTTTCCCATCTCTCGCTTAAAATTATTGTCAATACTATTGTAGGTGTATCGCCAGGGAATGGACTTGATCACCCTAATCTGTGCTGGTTAAATCTTAATAAAAAAAAGACAAGTGACACTCATGAATGTCACAGTGCGATGAGAAATTTGTTTATTTTGGCTTTAGATGATTTCAATGAGTATTGGTTTGATTGATTACGGTTGATTATTATAATTATAGAAGAGTTGAAATAATTTGTCATTTTATTCAGTCATTTCTTACGTACATATTTTAGTTTCCTAAAATGAAACCTACAATTGCTGCAGATGAAATGTTTCCAGAAGGTGTAGGGACTTATATGGATTTAGAGGAGGTATATAATCAATTTTATTTGAAAACCATTTACGGCTTAGGATAATAATATTCTAATAGATTATTATTTGTAAGAGATTTACAGATATCAATAAGTGATCTATACTTTTTATAGGGAAATTACAGCAATAGATATGTAGGAAATACAAATGATCTTCCACCCCTCTTGAAGTTTTTCTAAGAACTTTCTTATGTATTGTCCCGAATTGGCTGTTTGTGATCTTATAGATTAATAGATCAACTAAGTATCTTATTTGAACCTAATCAATTGTATTTTTTTCAATGTAGCTAAATAATGATCAGAATACAAAATGTAATGATTACAAAATTAATTTCTAAACATGTGATCTGTAACATTTTTCTTATGGTTTGGTATGCAAGCTGTGCCCTCTAAATTCATTTAATAAACCTTAGCAATTGATGAAATTGAGGGTCATCTTATTTATTCATGGATAACTTACAGCCTAATTCACTATAGTAACATCTATCATTATACTTATAAAAAAACCCTTTAAAAATGAAGAATGATGTGCCACTGTAGAGTGAAACATATGGGAAATTATTTGCAAACTTTATATGAAAAACAACTACACAGTGTATTTGAACTTTTACAGGCTGGAGGTCCATCTAATCTACTTATGGACTTAGCTGCTAATGAAAAAGCAGTCCATGCTGATTTTTTCAATGGTAATTATTGGATAATGAACAAATTACTTTCCAAATGTCTGAATGTCCCAATTTTTTTCACAATAAAAATTACCCTATGTTCTTTCTCAGAGTTTAAAGATTGTCTGTGCCAAATTTTATCTAACTCAGTTGAGAGGTTTTTGCAGGAAAGCATAACAGACAGACAGACAGACATCATAAGAGCATCTTTTGAAAAGCCCTGTAGGCATTAGGGATGTTGCGAATGTCGATTTTTGGACATTCACGAACGCGAATGTTGACCTTTCAAACAAAGAGTTCAAGGTTTTTTACTGACAAGTCAGGTTTATCATCTAAGTCATTGTAATCAAAGGTCGTAGATCCATCGAGATTGGGCTCATTTTAAAGGAAAGTTAAAGACCTTTATTTTGGCTCTGTTAGATTCCCTCTACATCCACACAATATACTCCTGACTTTTGCCAAAACATTCGCGTCATTTTTTGCGAATGCGAATATTTGTTACATCCCTAGTAGGCATGAATGTTTCATAAATTTATATTAGTAGAATCACAGACCTACAAAAAGGCAGATTGCAATTTTTACAGAAGTATGTACATTAAGCTTGACTGCCAGGGTTTTGAATTTACATTGTGAAGTTTAGATTTTGCAGAGTGCAGATATATAATATAATAATGACATAATAAATTTAAAAATGTTTTTTCTCTTTCAGATTTTGAAGACTTGTTTGATGATGATGATTTGAAGTAATTACACATTATTCTAATATTCAAATATGATTTTGTTTTAAAATAATAAACTTTATAATATTATGAGTCATTTTATTATTTTGTAAACAAGTACATACAAATATTAAGTAAATAAATACATTACTAAAACTTTCATTGAAATTCAATTTTTTCAAATAGCAATAGTTATTCATCATATTTTTGCATGTAAAGGTTAATTCTAACAATTTCAGTGCTTTAGAATTAGATGCAATTCATTGCAGTTTTTTTTGCAATAAAAAAATATTTTAATTTATAACTAGAATTGAACTTATTTAACGTTATGATAAATCAACAAGAAAAATATTTCTGCATATTATGTTGAGACATATTTGATGCTTTCAGAAATATTTAACATAATGTATTACAATAAGCGTATTCAACAAGTGTAGTCACTTGTAAAGTAAACATAAAAGTTGCAATGCTAAGCCGTAAAGTGTTTTACGGTAAGGAACATTCCAAGTCGCTTACAATAAGGACGGTGGTGGTTTATGGAAGCATGAGGCAAGTACTCCCACGTTTTTGATAAAGTATCTTTTCACTTTACGGTTGCCGTGAAGTAATGTGGTGATTTGATCTTTAGACCTGCTCCTATAGCAAAGTGTCGAAAAGTTATAAGCTAAGAATTCCTTCATCTACAATGTAATGATTTTTTATTGTAGAATTAAAAATTCCAAGTTTGCCGGATAATACTGTATTTTGTGATATCTGTTAAACTACCAAATTTTATGTATTCCTACTAAAATCAGACAATATTGTTGTATTATGTTACACTAATCCTTCGCTTATAACTTTTACAAATGAACTTTGTTAGCAAGGCTGTTTATTTCATTACTCATATTCTCCCTTTCTTGTAAGTGCTAATCTTATAATTAAGATGATAGAGCTAAGCTAGCGTAGTAGCGCCCGTAGAAGGCGCCGATCATGGTCGCTAAACGTCCACGTCACTGCTATCATCGCTGTATTCATTCCCTTCCCCTTCTTGTTCATCTTCCACGTCTGCTTCTGCTTCTTTTAACATTTCATCATTGAGCGTATCATCTTCTAGTTCTTCCTCTTGAATAATATCTGATAATTTTGACACTACACCTCTTGCCATTTCTAAAAAAAAATCAAATAGTGGCATTTGTAGAAGGAATAAAACTGTTTAATTAACTGAATAATATCTTGAGGCTAATAAAGCTGAAAAACAAATGTCAGACCAAAGGTTTCGGTTTCGGCCCTAATTTCGTGTTGGAAAGAGGAATCCTAACTAGGACGTATAAAATACACTTATTTCTTGACTTCTCCCTAAAGTTACATTTTGTCCTGAATATGTTTGAAACATCGTCTCTCTACCTTTTATTAGTATCTAATAGGGGTGTGCGAATATCGAATTATTCGCAGTTCGACGAATATTCGAAAAATTTCGAATAATTCGAAAAGTTTCGAATAATTCGAAAAGTTTCGAATATTCGTTGAATTTCGAATAGTATCGAATTTGACTACGACGATGCATCGGAAATAGGACAAGAATTTGTACATATTTAGTAGATAATATCTTTAATGGGCTAGATGTCTACAAAATAGTCATAGTCGTCGTAGTCGAATTCGATACTATTCGAAATTCGACGAATATTCGAAACTTTTCGAATTATTCGATTCGAGTTTCGGAACGAATAATTCGTGAGTTCGAATTACTCGCAGACCCCTACTATCTAATATATATTATAAAGGCGAAAGTTTGTATGTATGGATGGATGTATGTTTGTTACTCTTTCACGTAAAAACTACTGAATGGATTTGAATGAAAATTTGGTCTTACACTAGAGTATTGTAATGTTCACTTACGTTCTACGTAGGTTTCCAAGGATTTAGGCACCATACTTTTCACTTTCTCAATGTCTTCTTCTGAACATTCACCTTTATCTAAACCTAAATAAAACATGTGATAAATATTAGTCAACTCTAAGTAAATATTATGCGTTAACAGAAAAGAAATGCAGTGGACATATTTCAAACAATATAATATTCTTTGCAGTAATAAGATGCTTACCAAATAAGAGACCCATCCTTTTTAAAATGTCTATGTCGTCATGAATTTGAAACCTTTTGTCGAAGTTGAACATATATTCAGTTCTGTAAGATAATTAAAAAATATATTTCAGAAATAATCGAGTTTAATGACTGTAACTTCAACTGTAAATTATCTTAAAGATTCATCACATCTCTAGTTCACAGCTGTACATTTCGCAAATCTTTTCTCATTGAAATTGGTTCAGTCTTTTCTATCCAGTCTATTCAAAATGACATCTGTTACATTATAAACACATACACAACATATATTCTGCACACAATAAAAGAATGTTTTCTTAGACCTTCAGGACCACTTTTCATTTGTGAATTGTTGACCTATCATTTGTGGATAACGGCCTTCTATTAGATGAAAATTAGAAATCTAACGAAAATTGTCATTGCAACATTAACTCTAAACAGCACTATTTATACTTACTTATCATTGGAGATACTGCAATCAATTAATGCTTTGTCACTTGTATTCACTACAATGAATGGTAAATGTATTGCTGATGACGGTGATGGTTTGAGACCCTTGTTTTCTGCTTCTTTATTTCGTTCAATCAGACTTTTAAATGAAATGTGCTGGAATGGTAAAGTTTTATGTTATTGTTTTATGTTATTGTTAAGTTTTCAAGCCAATAATATCTGATCTTACTTAACCACTTGGCTAGCATTGCTCATGGAACTCTGCAATGCCACTAAACATGTGAGTTCTTTTCTAAAATGTTTACTAAATTTTCTTCGTCATTCTTTTTTATAACAATAAAACATAAAGAATATTTTTCCTGTGATACCTATCTGACGTAGGCATAGTATATAGTAGTAGTTTTATAATGATTAGAAGCTATTTTAATGTACCTGTAGAATTAATTCTTGTAATTGTTGTGTTTTCTTTTGTATTTGTTCCAATTTTAGTTGTTTTTCTTTCTCCAAAGCATAACATTCCTGTACACTGTTAGTAGGAAGCCCCAGCCATCTGATTTCTTTCTTATCCTTTGATATTATATTCATAGCCATGAGAACATTAAGAGCATCATACACTCGACGTCTTATGTTCTTTTGATCATATTGCTAAAATGTTAATTTCTGTATTAACATACTAAGTCAATAGTAATAGTATACCATGTGTAACTAACCTGAGAAGAAATAATCTGCACAGCAGCGGGTTTTAGTTTAAGTTTCATTCAAAATTGAATTTTTGTGGCACATTATGATTCCATATAAAGTGGCAATTTAATTATACTTTGTAGATTAGTTAACTTATTTTACATGTATGAATAAGCCCTTGAAATTGTTTGTGTAAAAAACACAATACTTGCATCTGCCTCTGGATAATGAAACGTAAATTCTATTTATAATTAACAAGTATTTACTAAGAACATACTTGACCATCTCCGGAGCCATGTATTCCAGCTGCAAATTCCAAAACCAGTTCATCTGCTACTTCATTGTATGATGTGAAACCTTTTGTCCTCACTTTTTCACAAACTTTCATTGAAAAATGTCTTAGTCCTTTCCCTACTTTGTCAGCATGTTTACGTCTTTTGGTAGTGCTGAAAAAGTGAGTTGATATAAAGATAAAACTTATAATAGGGAAGGTTCAGAATGGCACACTAAATACTAATTTAGGTTGGCTTTAGGTAGCCCGCTGTGTGTCCTGACAATGCAGAGGTCAATGAGCAATTGTAACCGCTTACAATCAGGTAGCCTGTTACAAACTGGCCTACAAGGTAAAAAAGAATGACATGAATGTATTATTCATACTATTGTATTTATCATTTCATGTTTCTTATGTAAGTGGTTATAAATTCAAAGTATAACTTGTTTATAAGATTGTAATGGTACATGCATTTTCAATTCATTATTTATTATCTATTATTTTAGCTAGCTATAAATTAAAATAAAAACTTACTATTCCATCACAGGTTCATTTTCAGGTTCGTGTCTTTTGCGTGACGCGTGGGACATTCTGTGTCTTCTGTGTTTATGGTCAAGATCAATGTCAGCTGCAGTCTGAAGTAAACAATACACAGTATTTACAAATAAATATAAAAACTTTAACATTAATGTGTTTTAATCTTGATTGTTCAAGCATGGTATTTATTTAATTAAACAGAACATAAACAAAAACATCAAGAGTTATAAAGTAGTTAATTTATTTAAAAGTTCCAGTTCAATTAATGATGAGACATTTACTGTAGAAACTACAAGAACAGTTAAAGCAACATTGTTCACAGTAATTTTATGACAATTCTTGTAAATGTTTGAAACGAAGAGCAACATGTTTAGACATTATTAAAATATGTCTTACCACGAAATCATGAATTCCTGTTTGTTCTGATTTAGGAGCAATTTTTTGTAGTTGTGTCACAGTGTCACAAGGCCTCTGTTCTGAAATAATACAGAGCCAGTTTTTGAAAGAGGTTGGTTTCTCACATTGCAAATTATTGTACATTAACACAAAAATTAGATTAACTAAAACAAAACAATAAAACATAAATATTAACTAGCATCATTACTATTGGAGCAAACTTACTTGGTTTATAATGTATGATTCCAAATCTTGATAAATTTCCTGGCACAGGTATCTATTAGCAAATAGGAAATTATTAAAAATCTTATGTCTAATGTTAATCTATATAAAAAAACATACATAATATTACAATTTCGCTCATTGCAGTTATAAACTTAAAGTTATCAATGAGATAAGTCTTGGTGGACAAGGTCCAGGAGAAAAAAAAGAAGAAGAAGAAGAGATTGTACTTTTAACTGAAGTAGCTATTGCTAAATCTTAACATAACTTTGATCCTCTAGATACTGGTGAAAGTATCAGATCTTCAGGTATAAGGATATACACAACATGGATATAACTTGAACATAAGTTAAAGTGACACCATAATACAGATAAAATCCCATGGATATAAAGGTGGCAATTTCTTTATTTAGAGGCAAAATAAAGTTGTGACAATTAGCAGCTGTTAAATAAATTATATCTTGTGAAAATATATGGATTAAAAATCGACAAAAATGGGGACTAGTCATACCTTTGAACATTTAACAGGACCAGGCGGGAGAGTTAATAATTTTACTGGACTTCCATTAACTTGTCCTTCAAATTGAGTAATCAATGGTTTACTAATAGTTCTCACTTTCACTACTTGAGGGAGGCCTGTTGGACGTATTAACAAGTACTTTAAGTTTATGCTATCAGCTCAAGGCACGGCATTTCGGTCAGCTGTTTCAAACAAAAATAACTATCCGATAAACAAACGGTGTGGAGATGATTATTGCTCTATAAACTCAAAGATTGAATTTGCAACGAAATTGAATTGTATTTTACTTTGCATATAAAACAAGGACTAAACCCAAGTACGAAAGAGTGTCACGTAAACTAAAGTAGCACCACTACTAACCGTTAGCATCATGGATAAGATAATTTATTGTATTATTAGTTTGGGACATTTTCTCCACATTCCTCGAATTTCAACGTCCACTTAGGTTTCATTAGGACAACGTAGGACATTTGTTGATGATGAAACAAATTAAATAATACCTACTCAATTCTTATGACCAAACTCACAGGTCAAAATGGCGACAAAATATGGGTTAGAAACAAAAATTTTGTCAAGATATGAACACCTTAATGATATTTAAAAAGTATAAAGTTTACGTTGTTATATATCCTATAAATAAACTTTTCACTTTTCATTAAAATATACTTATTGCGCGAATCCAAGCTGCATCACCAACACAGCGCGGGATGAAACAGAAACGATGCAAGAGGCGGGATTTTTGGATTTACCAGCTGATTGGATGGGGGTAGTTCACGTGGTAGCATGGCGTTCTCAAAAAAAATAAAAAGGCGCCAACTCGCTGTCAATATGATTTTGCTATTTGGACTGTGCAGTTAAATTATCTTTGTCAATTTCAACATCGTCAACATAGACTACACATTAGTATAGACTATAGAGCAATGTGAAGGGAATACGATTTCTTTCTAGATTGTGGATTCTTTCTAATTTACGATTGTGTTCAGCAAAGTGAAAAAACTTGGTAAGCTTTCTAAGCGATTTTAAGTACTTTATGCATGCTAAATGCAAAACTTTTCTATTGATTGAATAAAAATATTTTAATTATGTGCATTAATTGCACATTTTACTTTTTAATTTGGTTGTTATACCCTAAAAATAGATTTTCTTTTGTCAGAATAGTCAAATGTCATTAATGTCAATGGCCAGTTTTTATGGTTATATTGTTTTATTTGCATGTTTTTGTTTCATTTCATTAGTAAAATTGTACTCCTTTCCAAAAAGCTAATTTGTTAAATCATATTTTAATAAAACAAGTTAATTCTTATCGCAGTGATTCTCAGTGTATGTCAACAATTTCATTTGTGTAATAAAAAGCAATGGGGATACAGTTAGCATTTCTAAGTTCAGCATTATTTTTCACATTTGTTGTCTCCGTTCATTATAATGAATTGAATGTTCCCCCACAACACTTTCCTTTCATTTTTAATAGTTTCCCTGAGTTAGCCAAATCCTGTCAGTTGGAGGAAAGCTGTTCTTTCAAAAGTTCGATTGGATTGAAATCGTGTTGGGGTTATGAGCCGGATTGTGATAAAAAACATTCGTATCATGTACGGCCGGTGTGCCCAGGTGACCACAGAGGTTGGGTTAAAACGAAAGAGGCCCAATATGATACCTTTTTTACCCAAGCAGACTTCGGTGAGTATATTCTTTTTACAAACAATATCATAGAAGGATTTGTTTTGAAGCACGTAACTGTTGTATCAGCAAAAATATTATTATAGTTGAAATTTCTTGTTTATTCTTTAGTGTCTTTGTATATGGTTAAAAATTGTTAACAGTTATTTGACTTTATTATTGGATGTTATATATGTTTCTTAATGTTAATATGTTAAATAAATGTTTATACTTATATTATTTAACTAAATAAGAATCAGCTACAAAAGTATATATCTATGTTTATACTTTTGTCTTTGTTAGAAGATTTATTATTACGATTTGTTCTATTTATTTTACAGGTTATGTTAAGGAACAAATCAATGACTTGATGGTTATGTGTGAGGCATTATATCCAGATGACACATCACTTGAATGCTCAAAATACCTCAGGTACGAGTCTGCACTTACGTACAGTTGTTTTAGTTTTAAATTATTATGCTATTCTTAAATATTAATTCTAAAATTGTTGACTTAGCACATTTAAATAATGCATGTTCTCCATTACGTTGTAATAAAAAAATAATTAAATAAGCATTTGTATTACAATTATCGTGTAATTTTTTGGTAAGATATACAAAGTAAGATGCAGTAAGAGTTAAAATTTTATTACATAATTATTTCAACTTTTTGCATCAATGAGATTAATGCTGAAACTAGACTAAATATAATCCTGGAGACCTAATAGGTCTTAGCAGTATGGGAATTAAAATTGAAAACAAAAGTTAAAACAATGTTCATTTTATATATCGTTATATAATACTAGCTGACTCGCACAACTTCATCTGCGCCGAAAAAAAAAATTAGGGGTGGACTACCCCTAACATTTAGGGGATGAAAAATAGATGTTGGCCAATTCTCATAGGCACCGGATAAGCACTAAAAATTTCATCAAAATCAGTCGAGCCGTTTCGGAGGAGTTCAAGTTCGAACACCGTGACACGACGATTTTATATATTAGATTAACTCATTTTAAATTTCAGATTTTGCAGAGGAAGGAATATTATGCTAAATTTCACAGGTCTGGTAGGTCGTGGAGATAATTTGAGATACAAAACTGATATTCTAAGTGCTGGACAGATTGGTAAGTGTACCTTCTTTGTTCAATGATATAGACTTTCATACATATTTGGAATCAGCAAATTTTTCTGTATCATTTGATCTGGGTTTGGTGACAATCGGAGCACTTTTTTGTCGCATAATACAACCACATTTTTGGGGACTATTTTGGACTGCAATGTATGAAATGACACAAAATATTGTAAAATTTAGGAACTATATACTTAAGCTCACTACCAAATACCAGACAGGTGTATAAACTGTTTTGCCTGGAGCAACAATTTACACATTAAAGCATTTAGCCTGACTTTATAAATATATAGAAATGTTGCTTCATACGATTAGCCTCTTTGTTAAATTCTTGTCTAATGTTGCTTAATACAATTAGCTTTACTCTGTAAATATACAAGAATGTTGTTTAATACATTTAGAAAACAAATTGCAATAATCAAATAACTATAACTAAATAAAAATAAAAAAGTCATTTAGCCTGGAATAAGTAACAATAATGATAGACGATTAAGTCATTTAGCCTGAAACAAAAAAAAGGAAAATTCAGTCATTTTGTATTAAGCAACATTTAACGGTTATTTCTATTTTTAACATTATATACGGAACAGGAATAATAGAAAAAAAAGAATCTGATCTGATCTGAGATGATGAGGAATATTGTTATAAAAACAGTAATATCATTAAATTAAAAAAAAATGATTTGGTAAAGTTATAATTATTTTTTTCTTAATATCAAAACTTTAAACTGCTCTGGTGTAAAATTTCAAACATGTCTGTTATTACTATTAGAACCCGTCGATATTATAATTGCCAATTTCATTTAATAAAATAAAGAAAGCAGAAAAATAAACAAATATTACATTTTATGGTGACACACATGGCACGTATGTATTTATAAACATTCACATCCATTTTGAAACTATTTTTCCAGGTGGTTACTGCAAGTTTTATTATGATAGACTTATGAAAGAGGCTGAACATAGGAGTGCTTTACAATCATGGAGCCCAGAAATGGTGAATTTCATTGAAACACCTAAAAGACCCATTGCAGATGGAATGTGTGACATTGTTGTTGATAAACCAACCTACATTATGAAGCTTGATGCTGGTAAATCACAATTATTTTAATGTATTTTTTGTATGTAGCAAAGTCAGTACTTACAAGCTATGGGGAGGCTTATATCCTAGCAATAATGTTTAGAGGCTATTATGGTGATTCTCAATAAAGTTGAATCATACTCTTTAAAATATCAGCAATAAGTAAACTGGATATATCCTAGAATATCATTAATTCCCTCACATTGCATGCCATTTTTTTTGCTTCATCAACAAAAACCCATAGATGTCCTCTGATGTGTGTAAGCTTTTTTTTAAGTTTCATAATAAAAACCATATATTTTTGTTTGCTGCTATTAAGTTCAGTAACTTTGCTATGTTGTACATTTAAGTGAAATAAAATTTGTTACTTAACAAAATATAATGGAATACTTACTATTCAGAAAGAATTAAAGAAAACATACTTTTATTGTTAATGTGTTTTTTTGTTTCAGCTATAAATATGTATCACCATTTTTGTGATTTCTTTAATCTTTATGCATCAATGCACGTAAATTCGACACATCCAGCGACATTTACCAGAAACAATCACATTCTCATTTGGGAGACTTTTACATATGATTCTGCATTTAAAGACACTTTTAAAGCTTTTACAGAAAATCCTATATGGGATTTAAAAGAGTTTCGAGGAAAAGTTGTCTGTTTTAAAAATGTTGTGTTTCCGCTTTTACCTAGAATGATATTCGGACTTTACTATAACACTCCTCTGGTATTTTTTTTTTAATTACTATTTTTTTTAAATTTCATAATCTTTATTAAAAATTTCTTTATATTTTGAAGTTTACGTTTATTATATTGCAGATATATGGCTGTGAAAGAAGTGGATTGTTTCATGCGTTTTCCAAGCACATACTGCATTCTTTGAATATAAAACTACACACTCGTACAGATGACCGCGTAAGAGTAACCCTGCTGTCAAGGGGAACTACATACAGATCAATTCTTAATGAACAAGAAATAGTTGAGGCTTTAATCAAAGAGAAGGGTTATTCTGTGCAACGTGTTGTATTTGATAGAACAGTACCATTTACAAAGCAGCTTGAAATTACGCAAAATACAGATGTTTTTGTTGGGATGCATGGAGCTGGTTTAACACATTTATTGTTTTTGCCTGATTGGGCAGCTGTGTTTGAAGTGTAAGTTAAACTTTGAGACCTTTAAAAGCATTTATTTATCTCTAAAAACTTTTAATTGACATTTTGTACATGTTTTTTTGATAATATTATGTAAAATATATAATTTTGATTGTTTCAGTTATAATTGTGAAGATCCTAATTGCTATGCGGATTTGACGCGGCTCCGAGGTCTAAAATATGTGACGTGGGAGTATAAATCAAAACTAGTTCAACAAGATGAGGTACCTTACTGAATGCTATTCGTTTAATATTCACACTAAAATACCTTTTTATTTGATTATTATTGCGATTTTAGGTTTAATATTGTGTAGTTAATCAGGAATAAATTATGAATTTTGTACTTTTCTTTCAGGGTCGCAGTCCCGGGGGTGGTTCACACGCAAAGTTCACTAACTACTCGTTTGATGTCAAAGAATTTTTGAGGTTAGTGGAAAAGTGCGCCGATTACGTTAGAAAAAGACAAGACTTTCAAAACTTCGTGGAAGCTTCTCTCATTAAAATGCACCAAGAATTATAGTTGAATCGATCTTGGTATGTAACTATGCAATGCATTTTTCGAACTGTGATTATAATGATCTGTGTGTAACGTATTTAAGTAAACTGTGAAGCTAAAACTGTTATTAATCGGTTTTATTTTTAATAATTTTATCAAATAAGTGCTACTTTTCGCTTTTGCAGTTGAATTATTTCATAAATAATATTTGTAAGAAATATTAATTCTATTTTTAAACCTGCTGCTAAATAAGAGTATTTACTTTTAATTTTGCTTTTAAGTAATATTAGCAAAGTGTAATTCATAACATTCCAAATAAAATGTTTACAAGTAAGTACATGCAGAACGACATTTTTAACATACCTATTGTTAAAACGGAGCCAGAGTCTTGTTCTAGTGATATTTTATAATAATTTAACAGTAATTGTTTAAATATAATGTTGCAAACATGAATTAAAAAAAACTTAATGATGCAGTTATTATTACTCAAATATTTTAGCTTAAAAACGTTTATTAACTTAGCTGTTCCTTTGATTTATTGTTTTCAATAGTGTTTCATAATAAAAACTTTTTATGTCATTATTCCTAAAGTTTACTTAATTTATGACGCGTCTTTTCATGATATATATACGAGTACATGGTTTAAAGATAAATAATTAAAAAGAGTAACTTCCTCTTAAGTGTAAGATATACATTGATGACGAAGAATGTATCAATTTTGTGAATGATGTTTATTAAAATGAAGATAATGTGCAAATGGAACGACGAGATATAAGAGAATAGATTTTTACAAAAGTTGGATGTAAATAGTTTGTTGTTACGCATAAACCTATTCAGCGATGCAAGGTCGCCAAAAAAGCACAGAATCGCTAAATTAAACAGGTCCATTCTATACTATTGAGGATTTTTGTCAGTAGACAAAGACTGCAAATTGTATCATAAAAAACAATTATAATGTGCAGGAGAGCTTGTTCCGCCGAGCTCACTCGTTTGGAAAATATAAAAACCTGACAATCCAAGCAATATTAAATACGAAAAGCTACGTCTCAATAGTTAAACAGTGAACTTTATAGGCAAAGATGTAGACAACGCGTGAGTTAGCTGGTGTTACGACCTGACTAAGTGCGCATCTTGAAGTTCGTTCCAAAATGAGTCTTTAAACGGTAGGTCGTAGGTAGCGGCCTCCTACTGTCAATGAGCGACAGTAACCACTTACGATCAAGTAGGCCATTATCTTGTCTGTCTACATCGCAATAAACTAGTTAACAATAAAGTAGTTTAACTATGAAATTAATAGTTTTAAACCCTTAATGATAATCCTGAAAATAAAAAAGAAATACCGTAGCAATGAGTACAATCATCTTAAAGTTTTTATTTGTTTATTGATAAACGAGCGTGCATCTTGCCGATGCGAGATATAATCTTGTTTATTATTTCGCGAATGCACCGCTAGTTTAATTGTAACAACATCCTCGGCCGTAAGTTCCGTAATTACAGTCCGCGATATTCAGATAAATTGTCGATGAGATCGGATACCGCTTGTGTACGTTTAAATTATCAACAATCGCATGCCGATCTGTTAATCTCGGATGATTAAATGAATTTTATTCTTCGTGAGTTTTCCCTGTGTGTTTGTTCTTTCATTTATTGCTGGTTTGTATTATTTTAGGGACATCTAACATAATTTTGAAGTGTGGAAATGAAAAATGCGTGTTGATTTCTGTACTAGTGTTCTATTTTGTCTTTCAGTTAAATTCATAATGAAGTGTTCCTAAAAGGTTTATTCTTTTTTACTCTAGATTTATTGGCTAATATTATGAAGGAAATACATCGCGATTTAAAAGTTGTTCGCAACCGAAATTAAACACGATTCAGAAATCACATTCATAAAAGTCACCAACAGTTTTGTTAAAATAACACTTTTTAAGGCCAATTGGAGTCGATTAACGGAATAGAGTACAGATTTTTTGGATTGAGAAAGACCATTAAATCACGTTGGGTTCACACTTTTTGGTGCCTTATTACACTAAAATGCCTTGTTAAGATAAGAATAAGAAAATTAGAAATATAATTATGATGATAAATGACTAAACGAATAAAAAAAATGTAAGAGATTTAGGTAACTTACAATAATATGTACTTACAAAACATAACATAGAAACGAACAAATCCAACTTATTCAAAAAAGTGGATTCATATTGAAATGCAAGAGTTGATATTGAATTTAATATTGAATCAATCGTACAATATGTAAATAAAATATAAACAGAAGTATATTAATGATGAGATCGGGCGCGCCAGCCCCCGGGCGGTAGACTTGTAACTTGCCAGAACCAAGTATCGTCCGGGAAAAATAATAATTGATTATAACTTTTAATTGAGCAATATTTTCATAATTGTTTATTTTAACTGTGATTTATATTTAACTGTGATTTTAAACGTCAATTTTAATTGCTCACTATTTTTAATATTGAGAATATTGGTGGTTCGAATTTTTATTGTAATAATTTTATATTTGATCTGTCATGGTTATAAAATTAACAAAGCTAAGTTAAGTTAATTAATACTATCTGTATTTACAAGGTACACAAGTAAGTGGTTGTATTACTCTCATTACAGATTATTTTTTTGTCTAAATATTTTTTTTTTGCGTGAAAATAGACCATCATAAAAATATCTGTCGTGTGCGTTAGTCTTTTCTATGAAATTTTAATATTTTATGAATACCTACTTGATAATTCAGCTACACACAGTGCACTTGTAGAATAGTTACATGGAAATTTTTCATGTGCTTAATATTGGTACCTACCTACTTTGATACCTTGACCTTATCTTTCGATAGTATTTTATTGCTAATCGATAAATTGTAATCATTCCAACATTTTTATAGTAATAACGTAATTGCGTGCGTTTGTGATTAATATTAAAAAAAAATTTAATACGAATTTGTCTTTTTTCTTGATTGTTTTCTAAAGTTTTCAATATAATTCATCACATCGGGATGGTGCCTGTTTGTTGTAATTCTGTGTCCGTCTAATACTATGGACAAATAGTTTAATTCAGTAAAGGTAAGTGCGCATAATACGTAGGTAGAGTGCAGAGCCGGTGGCAATCTGGGGTGGTCGACGATACGACGACATTGCTCATTCATGTACCAGATAACAATCTCAGGCGCCGCCGCCGCCGCTCGCTACTATTCACAATATTTATCACGATACTCGCATTTCTCTATATTAATTCTACATTGACACAAAACCACATATACTATTCTACTATTAAACATAGGAGTAGACACAAGGCGAATACAAAATTGCTAAACAAACATTATCAAATTAAGTCAATCCATTTCGTTTCTCTAAGTTAAACAGGCAGACAGGAAGATAAATTGAAACTATTTTATTGTGGTTACACAACGAATCGGAGCATGTTTGCTATGTCAAGTGGATTAACGGCACCTGAGAATGCCAACTGTAACTGTAAGAGAAAGAATTAATCTTAAGTGTACGAGTATTTATTTGTATAATAGCAAAGCGAATTAAGGCAACAGGCTCGGGATTAACAATAGCATCCAACAAACAGAAGGTAACAGAACGAAGACAAACATTCGTGGCTCTTTCAAAGGCATACAATAGTCGTCATCAATTACAGGCAATAGATCGGCCAACATCATTTGTCCGTCCGTCCGTTACTCGACTGGGGCATTCCCACGACTCGCGGGACGGTCGTGTTTGTTGTCGGAATATGTCCAACTACAAATACTAATACAAAATTGTTTCTGATTGCTTCGCTTTCTACTTACTTTATTCTACTTAAGATCGCACATTTTTTTCCAATACCGTTTAACCTAAAAATCTTATACGAGTCATGTTTTCTGATGCTATAGGTAAGTTCATTGATACATCTACAGTCTTAAGAGATTAATAATGTAAACTTTGTTTTTACTGAGAACTCTTGAATTAAATTTTGAAATTTATAATTATGCAGAGCCAAGCAAACCGTTGTTTCTCTGATGTTATCAAGAACGAGACTGAAGAGAAATTACTCCGATCAAAAGATAATCTCGCTGGAACCATAATTGATCACTGATAGGAGGCGCGCGCGAGTCCTGCCACCAACCCACGCCCACTTTCAATGTTTCACTCATTTTTAATTTCACCAAGTTGGTATATAAATATTTTATTGGCAATTTATTTCAATTAAGTTTTTATCATGAATCGATTTAAAAAAATGTTTGTGTGTTGGTATGCGATAATTGATTATTTTTAATTCACATTGTTCTCGGAGTAGGTGTCGGTCGGTGGTCACACAGGTAGGTATAGTTTCGTTCGATCTCGGTCAATAAATATCAGATTAAAGTGCCGCTATTGTAGCCTTCACGCACAAACTAGTACCGTGGCTTTCAATAACGGTTCGCAATATGCAGATTATCATTGAGGCGATAACCACGACGTGAAAGCGATAGAGGCGACATGATGCGATGGAGCGGGTGCCGATCATCTTAATCGAGCAACTCCCGCAACTCTTTCACTTCACCATTTCAATTTGGTTGCCCTAGGGTGCACATGAATGGATGATTTTCCTGGTAGATAGGTTAATTGGCGGTAGAAATGCATATATTATTGATCACGAGGAATTTCACTTAGTTTTTACTTAAGAAAATCAAGCGAAGTTTTTCATTTGAAATAATATAATAATGGTTGAACGTTGATACAAGTAGTAACAGTCACTTGTATATTTCTCAACATATTTATAACATCTTCTTGGATCGTGGGCGAAAAGGTGAAGTATCATCGAATTTCCACTCCGATCATTATTTTGTTTGTGAAAAACGCCCACACGCACGTCCAAGTCCTGCTTTGTGTTTGCTTATTTTAGAAGAAAATGTAGACAGGCTGTGTAATAATGGAGATTTATGTGAAACTATTGCACACTGCATCTATATTTTTCTAGAATTTTAGCAACAGAAAAATTTATTAATTCATAAAATTTGTTGTTCGGTGTTCAAGGTATTGAAGCGTGAATCTTCATCGTACTCTCTTGATGAGTGGTACCAAGAGTTTTCTCAGTTTTTCTTACATTTCTTAATTTTGAAATAAAATGAATTTAATGTCTTTAAAGTAGTTAGACCTGTGACTGAATATGATATCATAAGTAGCTAAAATAGAAGAATAAGAGTGTAAAAAAATTTACACTTACCGATATTTTCACATTTACCGCTCGTCGTTTGGCTATCAGAAAATAATTTCTACTATCTGTTCTTTTTTTTCCGTCAAGGATTTTTTGTATGACTACACTAGACTCTTTTGTTTTCTTTGATGAAATAAAACAATTGATTGGTAAATTCGATAACGTAGGTAAAAAAAACTTAGAATGTCGAAACTAAAATGTAAATAGATACTTATAATACAGCTGCAGCTAATCAGTTTCTTTATAACACATACTCTATCGAAAAGCAATTCTTGCATCAACTGTATCAATGACGGTAATAACATAAACGTCTACTGAATGAGAAACGTTAACAATATTGCTATTTATAAATTTCATCACGCGTCTAAGTATACTAGGAGATTACCTCTACATACTGACAATGGCACTTATTATGGCACCTTGCAATCAACGTGTGATTACTTTCATAACATTTGACAGAATGTGACCTTGCTTGTTTAATCGAGTGCTACTTGCATATCTACGATTATTGGTATTATGGTCGTACCTTGACACTCGGGTCATTCAATGACTCTCTCGCGTATCTCGACACTGTTTGACTGGCGCCAAATCATAGTCCAGTTCACCTTTGAACTTTTACTGTAGAAGTGTTAAAACTTCTTTGTATTACCCGTATGAGTATGCATTTCAAATAGACGAGTCAAGGTTGTTCATTAAACATCTACTATCATCAGTATAAAAATATGAAAACAAAATATTTCAACGAGTATGTCTTTATTCTAATTTAGATTGATGAAGGTAAGGTTGGTAGGGGTCACTGGGTATACTGGAATTGTGTTTTAATCTAAAATTTTGGACACAGATAAGTAGGTATATTTTTGCATCCCCGAAGTTTAGTGGTACAAAAGACAAGACAAAATTATGTAAAAGAATCATAATCTATAACAAAAAAATATCCTCTAATTGTACCTATATGGTGAAATATTGCGATAAATCAACTATGTAGTTACAAATAGTACAATATCAAGAACTGTTCTTGTCGTAGAAAACACAGTTAGCGTGCAGATGGTGAATAGAGTTTTCTATGCAAAGGACAAAGTAGGAAGCAGTGCGTGTCCTACGAAGCGTCTAATGATCGAGGTAGCCGCGGGCGGAACGTGTCTCACAGTTTAAATCGAACGTCAAGTTATCGATTTGCATAAATCTCAGTCATCCATTTTCAATTGTTTGGATGAGTTTGTTTAACTTCCTCACTTGTAAACAATTACGGTTGTTTTATTTTTTATCATTTGATTCACGTCATACCTTTAATCTAATATCATTATATTGAAAAAAGAAAATATTACTTACCATATTATGATAAATTTTATATAGGTATCTGTAAAATTCCTTTGCTACGTCTGCCACGAGTATGAAGGGAAAGTAGACATCCCAAATATTTTTTATTGCATCGTTCATTTATTACTCGCAGTTTAACTACCATAAATAACAGTCTGTATTTTGACAATATCCTTTGCCAAAAAAGTTCTGTTAAATTACGTTGAAAAAAATTTAAGGTTCTTGTTTGCTATGTTTTTGTTTCCTTTTTGTGGCAAATGTAGGTATTTTTTGCTCATGTTGTATGTAAAGTATGTTTTATTTTAATAAAATTTAGTTTATTTGTTAAAATTGACTTTATATTCTACACTTTTCTAACATTAATTAAAGTCAGTCTGGGCTACTTTACCGATCTACTAATACGATCCTCCTCTTCCTCTTTGTCTTAATGTCAATATCATCATACTACTACCTGATTAGAAATAACTCTACTTTATTATTTACTTATGACAAAAAATAATTAGATTACATAGGAACTCTAGTTTCGTCATTCAGCTATGAGTATCATTGCATCATATTTTTTTTCATTATTTTTTGTTATTGCAAGATAGACAAATGAGAAATAATTATCGGCAGGTATTTCTCAATTATTTTGAGTAGATTCTTAATATCATTATACAAAATATACAATTGACGTAAATAACACCTTTTACATATTTCTACAGTAGATCTCTAAACTCTTGCTTTCAAAATTAGATCTTTTTGATATATACACGCCTACGTCCTTCTACTCCATTAAAAATATTAACATTTTAAAGATAGACATAACGTCGCAGTGAGTGTAGTTGTCGACAGTAATGAAATATAAAATGTTTGTTGTGTATCGTGTACTGTGTAGTACCCACTAACTGGCTCGGTGTCTACCCATCAGCGGGAACAATGGGTCGGTGCGATACAAGCTCTCGCCGCGGCCACGCCTGTCACTTTCCGCGAACAACTTGACGACTATTACGAACGTGTACCTTATTTAAATATTTATGAATGCAACTCAATCGTTCTCTCGTCACTGAATCATAACATAAGATAATTAAAACGTTAATAGATTTTGTTGAGTGGCTTTAATGATATTACTGGCTCAAATCTTTAATTTCTCATAACAGTAATTGAATTTTCATTTAATTAATAATAGTATTTAAACATAATTCCTACTTATTAAGTAATAATTGAGATGCATATTATTACTTGACTTTATGTTTGTAAGAGCATTAGGTACAGAATGTGAGATGTTTTGATGTAAAATGTTACTCTCCTTAGCAAGTGAAACCTTAGAAAACTTCTCGCATTTTACAAGTGTATTAAACCTGTGATTTATGTGCGCTCCAATAGTTACTTGTTATTGAGATACGTGTAGCCTTATAAATCAGTCCGTCAAGTATTTGATTTCGAAGAAATAAAAATTTGATTTAAACGAGATCGTACATGGGGATCGGTAGGTACGGTTTTCTTGAGTTTAATCGGTACGGTTGCCTGATTAAATGTTCAAATTAATGTTTAATTTAAACTTTGATACCAGTTATCCATGTTATTTTAATGATATGTTCTAGCATGCCAATATTCAGGAAATCTGGAAAATTTAAATCGTAATGACATCTCGTTTTTACGGTCGTATTACCCGCAGTCGAAGTTCTGGTAATTCTCGGAATATAAAATAGTTATGCCAATGCACGATTATAAACCTAAAACATGCTCACCTACTAAATTCTCTATAGATTAAAGGAATAAAAATGCAAACTTAAGGACGCGTATTTCGTCACGGTCAAATGAACAATGCTAACAAAAGTTGTTTGACAACATTTTGAAAAAAAACACTATTTTTTTCTGAATGTGGCCCTGTATAAAACGTAATACAAATGGTATTTACACAATCCATAATACGTAGTTGGCAGTAGTGGCACGGGCGGTAGTTAATTGCGGGCGGGCACGCGACCGCAGCCTCCCGCACCCTCTGACGCTGAACCCGCTACTCAGACATAGAACATTACGTGCCGACTGTCGAGCTATCTCCCATACCGGTTATCTTTATTAAAACAACAAACTTATGCTCATTTTTTCTTTTTCATATTCTGCGTAACGAACAACATAATTAGTTACCTCTTTGTTATGCAAATAAAATGGTTTGTTGTTTTTACACCACATACGAGTATAAATACGTTTGTGGACTAATTGATGGCAAGAAACAGCGAAGCGATAGGCTCAGATTTTAATCTTAATCTAAAATTAAATTATATAACTTTCGAAATAGGAGATTCGTTAGGTAATAAAAACATTGGTCTTGTTGGAATATGGATTGACTATTGGGTGCGAACCTATTATATTATTGTCGGTGATCTATCGCTCAAAACTATCTCTTCCAGACATTCAAGAATCGTATATTTTTGTTATTTAATAATCATATTATAGTAGGTAGTTATGAGTAATGCATAAAATTTTGCTTAGCATATATCTAATTGGAATCCAAAGTTGAGTTCTTTTACAACACATTACTGCCCATTGGATCAGACAAAGTTCACCTCGTCTGCCTAATGCGGGTTGGAGACTTGACCATCTTCGAAGGGATTTTTCAATCCTTCTCCAATATGCGATAGGTATATGTCCTCGTTCTGGTTACCTTCACCGTTTTAGCCAATGATGTTTTTTTAATTGCTCATAAATATTTTTACAAATTTAGAAGTAAGATCATTAGAATAAGAACGCTTCTCCTGCTGGATGGCAAGCAAGCGCTTTCAAGCCACTGTGAATTAGAATAATACCCATAAGATTTGACCTTATCAGAAATCTCTAAATAGGATTTTATAAATTTGTAGAGATGTTAATGTATAATAGATACTTATTTACTATCTACTATTCACTAAAATACATACTTATCTACTCTATGTAATTCTCTTAATACTCTTATGTGAAATTGGATCATGGTTTAACGACCTTTAGTTGTGTTTATTTTAAATATTGAGACTGCATTTTTTTGGATAAGATAAAAAAAATGAATTAGATATTATGATTACAAATATTATTACACTAGGGATAACGCAACGGGTTCAATAACTAATGATGGAGATCAGATCGTTAATTATAATTATAAGCGACGACATGAGTCCATACTGTCCATCTCTGTTAGCTGTACATTTAAGATCTGTCGCATTCTCGTTTAATCGAGAGCGATTAGCGCACGTGGAAAATTAGCTTAGAAGCATGCACGCTCAGCGGCGACCAGAGGTAATTAAAGTAATCATAATTCTTAAACAAAACCAGAATAATGTCTACTTACGCTTAACTAGTGCCTTTTAAATGCGACAACTTACGGCGAGGTTTCCACAAGTAATGTTAAATTATAGTAGGCGAGACAACTTACAATGTTTACTCTGAACTTTTGACTTAACTTTTGTTTTGCACGCAATTCTATGCAGTTTAGTATGATAATAAAAATAATATGAATTCATAATACTGTTCATATAAAATGTACTGAAAACTTTTTTAATTTGCCTTATTTTTATTTTTATTAGTTCTTTCTTAAGAATTTTGTAACTTGTGCTTCACAATATACCAAGAACTAAAATTATAAGGAAATCCAGTTAAAAGAAGCAAAACTATACTTGACACTAACGAATTAGACAGTAGTTTATATAAAGAATGGTTATGATTTGAATTTCTGTTAAGGTTCAGCGGCCAGTTATAGTGGCTATTGTTTAAGACATTACGTCCCAAATACGGCTTGCACACCTGTTAGCACTACCCGATACCTTACTATCTTAACCTACATTATTAACTCGGAACTTGAATAAATGTTTCAGTATTTTACTTGCTTTGTGTTTTAGAAAGTCAATGCCTTTGCATTATATCCGTCTTAGGTAATGATTAATTGAATTTCATTAACTGATCGTTGTCTATAACGAATTGTTAACTAACAGTATCTATACATAGCAGTTTTATACTAGGTATAGTAGGTAAATAACGGTAACATTTATATAAATAATAACAAAGGCACCTATGATTTTAAAAAGCTATGGTTCCACTTGTGGCCGACTATAAAGCGACCGAGACTATACAATCATCACAATTTTATTGTTAACCCAGATTCTAGTTGAACTCTTGAATTGAAATCATTTCGTTATAATAATATAAGTTAAACATGATACAGGTTGTTCTGTTGCGGGGAATTGTAAATGCGTGAGAAGGAGTCTTGTCGAATGCATTTAGAGCAATGTTGGGCAGTGTTAGTGGGTACTGTAGTGTGCTTTGTGACAGGGGCCGATGCAGGCCGAGGTGCGACACGGGCACACGGCCGCGACCGAGAGACCGTTCCAATTTACGGGTCACGAACGGACTGCTCGGGTACCGACCTATCTGCCTTTCTTCCATAATTGAATCCAATAGCGTGGGAGACTCGACATCGACAAATAAAATATACCACATTATCTTGCTATTGTTAATCTTGTCATAACAATAATCGTAAACATTTACTGGTTTCAAATTGTATGTCTCGTCTTAATGCTAAATGGTGCTTAGATGTACCTAACATTTTATACTTATCAATTATTATATCTACTTTATAACTGTACTACTTTATACGTTGAAGTTATATTCGTAATGCTTTCATTCATAAACATACTTTCTAGGACGTAAAGTAAAATATTATGTACCTAATCTTAAAAAACAATCTTTATTTTGATCGACTTAAACTGAGGTCGACGTAATAAATTTTTTCTGTCTATAATTTTTGATTGTGACACTGATAATATCTACTAGGAAATGAAATTCCTGGCATTGTTTCTTATTGGAAAATACATATGGTACACCTAAAAGCAAAATGATATTAAACGAAAATGATTATTTCAGTGTGAAAAGTTTAAATTTTATTTTTTACACAAGTTTATTTTGTTTTTTACACAAGACAATCAGAACAGTGATTTAATCACATAGTGGTGGGCACATAATAATAATATTACAAGTTTTGTGCGTAACTTTATCCTAAAAGCATAAACAATCATATTTGGTAGTAAATTTGAATGGTCAGCGAGCGGCGGTAAGCCTTTTTTGAAAGTGCGTCGGCGTCGGCGCCGGCGCGGCGCAGGTGCGAGATTGTCGCGGATTGGATTCAGATAACGCCGTTCTACCATTAAATACGAGATCGAACTGTGAACACTTGCATTGTACACTATCGCAATTGATTGCTTGTAAATTACTGAGTAATTTATCAATAAATGTCTTTAAGATCAAAAGTTCACCACTTTAATAATAGTCGAAAACTAAAAGACATGTTGAAATATCTAGTCTGTGTAAATTATTTAGGTACAGTTGTGATTTGATAATGTCTAGAATACTGTTTACCAGTGGTTTTCCCGAAGCCATTACACTAATTGGAAATTGTATTCCTTAATTTGTAAACTTATTGGTAAACTATGGAATTATTTTTCCTTAATGGTATAATGCTATTACTCCAAATTTAGAACAAACCTCGCGACTGCATATGCTTGTAAGGAGAGCGCGATATAAGGCGCAAAAGCTGCGATACGGCCATAGGAAAGGTTAAGGGCACAAGACACCACGTGGGAGGTTCCTGTTTAAGAAACCTGAGATCCTGTCTTGTTCATAAATGTCGTCCATTTTCATTGCGACATGAACGTAGATAGATAGTAAGTGTGCATTAACGAAATAATTAAGAACTTACAAAGTAGGTACTTATTCTACAAAGTGAAGCTCAGATTTCAGGTGGCCACTTGTAGACTACGAAGAGATCTTAAAAATGTTATAAAATAAAATTAACCTCCATTTCCTAAAGAAATCAAATGCTCATATGTACTGATAATGCAATGATAATGAATAATTTAATATTGTACATCCTTAACACGCTGCTATTATTTATTGCATGTCTGTATTCGTACAGTTTCTGCATATCCAGGAGTAGTAATAAGACTACATACAATTGTATTTACAATGGTGCTTCAAGGTAACGTTCACACAGTTGAATATCAGAATCGGGGTTGTTTTATATGGTAACAGGTAAGTGTTGCACGACTTCGCCAGTAGAGTGGATTACGTGTGAGTGTGCAAGCGCAGTCGTGCACACGAGTCGGTTCATTATCGCGCGTGATGCATTTGTGCCTGCCGCCCACCGACCACCGTCGCCTGCATCCCGCGATATTCCTCCGATACAACTAAATCATTCTGGGTATAGTACATGTGCATGTACTCTATTGTTGGCATATTTCCTCTCCATGACAGATTTATGCACCGGCATAAAGATATCAAGTGAACACAAACACATATTCACATTTGAATTTATTTACAAACGTGATTGTGATAAAATCAATCTTACAATACAGACGGTCCTCCGGAAACATTGATTTTGTTTGATATCTAGAATATTTGGCAGGAAATTTCCTGTTTCACTTTATACATTAATCATCATTTTATTGGTGACTGTAAACAAACATAACCGACTTACATTCATAAAGATGTTTTGGAGTGACAGGTTTGTTATTATTGAAATAAAACAGGGATGCCCGCATCAATTTCAAAACGTATACTTGTGAACTACATGTTTTTTAATATTCTTATTATTCGACAGTTTTAAGTCAAGACGATTATTTTTATATCCCAGTACCTGTACCCGTAGCCTTATGCGAGCCTAAGTTAATTCGGTCACCAGGGTCACGTTCGTCCGACATCAAAGTGCACCGCGTAGCGCGACTTTCATGTTTGAGTAATAAGTTACGCCGAAATGAGAGCGTAGTTATATTTCTAAACGATTCTTCTAAGCGGCATCGCTTCGTTTCAATTCCAATAGCTACTAAGTATAAATTTAAGTAATTATCATAATTAAGTGCACTAGCAACTATTTAGGATACGAGTGTGCAGAAACTTGCAAATGAGAATATCATCACAATAAAATATTATTTTGATAAAAGTTTCAGGTTTATTGGCAAAAAATGTTTCAATGGAATGGTTATTAGGAATCATGAACGTCATTGAATTTATATGAGCTTACCAATATACTTACTTATAGTAAGAACCTAATTTGTCTAAGTATGCAATATTTGCTATTAAATGTCATTAAATGATTAGAATGTTAAGTTTACATTGAAATGAACGGTGAACCTGGTAAATTGCATTAATGATCAGAACATGAACTCATGAACACAGAACACGATGTTTGACTGATGAACCAGATTTCAGAAACTCTTTTATTAGGTGCTTCTAGATTATTCTAGAATAATCCTAATATGTATGGTTAAGGTAGACAACAGTTATAAGTAGGCATTTGTTTTTTTAAAACAGATTCCTAGTCCTTAACTTAGAATATATATAATATATTTAATATAATTATTCTCTAGTCTTTTATAGTTTACATTTTGCTATAGGTAAGTTAAATTCATGGATGTGTGAATGTAAATAGTGTGACGACTGACGAATGACATCCCTGAGTGATAGCACATGTTGTGTACAACAAGTTGCCTGATTACCAATTCTAAGTTAGATCCATGATAATCAAATCATGGCAACAAGGAAAACAGGGCTCGAACATATTAACAACTTGTTTTTGTTTAAGTTTATAATATTTAATTTTAAGTTGTACGTCTTGTTTTTTTTCAGCTTGCGTTTGTTATTATCAAGCTACAAATGTACTGGAAAGTAGACATTCGTTTTCGGAGTTCCTCAAACGTCAGCAAAATCTCGAGCAGCCGATTCAACGTGGTCTTAATTCCGATCAGTGATTTACAACTTGTTAATAATACCGCAAGCTTAACCGAGCTATCATAAATCAAGATCTGTACTGTACCTTTAACGAAAATATTGATTGTAATACATGGTAATACCCTGGTTTACGCAGCGTGCAGTCAACTGATTTTTACATGAAGTAGTTTTTTACGAGCGTCGTTTCAGCTTTTCGAAAAGTGTTTTATCGTTTTCCTCGTTCCGTAATCCTAAGGTATTAAATTGAATGTAATGCTTTCCGCGGAAACAAAGATTTTTATGAATTTATACGTAAGATCCTCAAGAGTATAGTTTGTATCACAAACAACGTAATTGATTGTCGGAGGCGTTGTTCAGGTATCAGACTCTGCCGTCATTACTTTAGTGACAGATGGTGGTAATAAATACAATTTTAACACGGTTAACAATAAAAGATTAGACGTGAGAAGAAAACCGCCGTAGACATAATTAGTAAGGTTGCAGGTGTAATTTGTATCGTGATGGGCGTTCTACCTTATTGGTGTTTCTAATTACCTACGTAAGGTAATAGCCGATAAGTTAGTTAATTAGCTGGTTTGTAATTCCATCTTTTACAAATGTATCATTGCGATATTATATAATATAACTTATTTTTCTGTCGTGTACAATAAAGTATTAAATAAATAAATAATTTATCAGCGTCAATATGCTAAGCTTTGTCTGTGATCGCACATAATCCATAATCGCTGATGAGAATTAATTATTATTATAGGAGTATATAAAGTTATTGTCACATATCGAGTTTTGTGATGAAACCAACATATGTAAGTGATGGCTTTTTTTTTTTTTTTTTTTTTTTAGTTGGAGGAAATCACCGCAGGTCGGGCGGGGTATGTGGGAGTTGAACCGCACTAAAACCTCCAACCGCTCACACTCAGCGTCCGAACCCCGGCTGAGGCCAGAACCCAGCACGGGGTTTGGAGGGACGGCGCGACGCGTTACGCCATCGGCATTCTTTCCCGTCGCTCCGTCCCCGTAAGTGATGGCTAGTGGGCCTTAGACACAATCTTATTATTATATTTCATTTTTCTTTTCGGGTAATATTGTTTTTTATACAGGCCTGTGCAAGTAAAGTAATAATATTATGATATATTATAATATTATATATGACGGGATGATAACATGGAAAACCAACCTATTCACCGTGCGGGTAGTTGGAAGTGGACACTTGCTATAAATACACGCGTTGGCCGCTGTTATTATTCATTCGTGTCTGAATTGTCGAGGCGAACGGACCTCTTGATGTAAAATTAATAAACTGTTAAAACTCGTTATTTTGAAGTTTTTATTCAAAAGTGTTCAAGTGGACATTGTGACGTCATTCCTGACAAAACCAAACGAAGATTGACTATTTACAAGGTCATTACACCTCAACACACTATTTACGCCGTTATATATTAAACTGTAGGTGTATTTTATGAAACTTTGAAAGTGTTCAATAATAGTAGAAACAAGATACAACTATAGGTACGAGTTGGGCGACTTTTAGTAGCACTATCATTCATTGGACTTTATTGAGTGTTCTGAATGCGACTAATCTATAAATTATGTAATGTTAATGTAATCTCCCATGAACCTTAGAATAGCGCACAATGAGAACATTTGCTTTAATAATGGGTAGTCTGTCTGTGTTATGTTTGATAATAATAATAATACTTCTCTATGGCAACCGCCGTGTCAAGACGTCAAAAAATGTTTCAAAATAAATAAATGTAAATAAATTGTAAAATATTTAATAATCAGACGATAGAACGATACAAATCCTGTGGAAAACTACTGAAATAAAAGTCAGTGAAAAATTCAACCTAAGTATATCAGCCCCTTTGTGAAAATGACAAAAATTACAAAGAAACACAAATATGAGAAGAAACGTCATAAGAGAATGCCGGCGTGTTGCCTTAGCCTGCGCACAATCACCATCCAGAGAAGATTCGTCGCGGTCGTCAGGGGAAGGCAGTAACTCCCCGACGAGCCTCGAAACACCGAGCGACCACGAACCCCGGACAACAAGATCTGCGCGCCGGGGCCGCCCACCGGTCGGCTTGGGGTCAACGCGTCAACATGGCTCGTCTACGGCCCCCGCTACCAGTGGTGCAGTGCGCCAACGCATGAGATGGACCCCAGAGTTAAATAAAAATGTCATGCGGGCGTACTACAGGGCTACGGAGGGAGGAACTAACCTCACTGCGTACCGTTCAAGGTTGCTGTCTATGTTTCAGGTTCTTTGCCCAGCTGTGGACGTCACAGTGCAACGACTCTCGGATCAGGTGCGGGCCATTCAGCGACTAAAGTTACTGGATGAGACTGCACTTGACCGATTGCGCAATGAAGCACTGCCTGCTCCTTCTGAACCACAACCAACACATGTGGTAAATGTCACCGTCACCCAACCTATACCACCAGCGGAGGAGCTTCAGGTGCAGGCATGTGCAAGTATTCAGGACGATGAGCGTTTGAGGAGCGCTCTGGAGGACTCTATTCAAGAGTTTAGGTTTGTTCATCCATGCTCGCGGCCACGTTTACCGAGGCTGCCCATGTGTAGGCGTAATGTCTCGCTGGTATTGGCCCTGGACTGCATCTTAAAACCTTACTTTGAGTCGACTGAAGACCTTATCGACACCCACTCGGTTCTGTACTGCGGTGCGGTTGCTGTCTGTCGCGTGGCAGGGGTAAAATTCCCGAACCCTAACCAGACATACCGCCGACATGATGGTAAGCCGCAATGGCAGTGCAGAATCGAGAGGCGCATAGATGCAGCCAGGACCCTTATAGCGAAGCTTATTTGCTTCCAGGCAGGCAACACGCGCCCGCGCGTAATGCGATTCGTCGACCGAGCCTTCGCTGACACCGGTGTCAGCAGGAACGACTACCTGGCTCGTGTCGTCGAGCGTGTTGACTACTGGAAGCAGAAAGTTTGCGCATGGGCGAATCGTATTCGTAGGTATCGAATAAGATCGGAGCGGTACCGCTTGAATAGAGTCTTCCAGAGTAATCAGAAGAGTGTCTACAGAGACTGGGAGGCTTCTCGAGGAAGAGTTACCGATGGACACCCACCAGTTGATGAGGATGTGATGATCTCATTTTGGAAAAATATCTGGTCGGTGCCCATCGGTCACTCCGAGGGGGAGTGGACTGAGACGGTCGGGCGCGCGTGCGAGTCTATTAAAGATATGGACTCCATTACAATCACGCCGATTGACGTAGCTTGTGCGGTGCGTTCGGCCCCGAACTGGAAAAGTCCGGGACCGGATGGGCTGCACAGCTACTGGCTGAAATGGATACGCAACTCGCACGGGCGTATGGCTGCTCAGTTTCAACAAGCCCTTGAGTCGGGAACCCTCCCAGATTTCATGACATCAGGAGTCACTCACCTGATATACAAATCTGGCAATACCTCGGACCCTAAAAACTATAGACCAATAACATGCTTACCCACCATCTATAAGCTACTTACATCCATTCTGAGAAACAAAATTCAAATACATATTTCGGCAAACGACATAATGTCACCTTCTCAGAATGGATGTAAGGTAGGATCCCGAGGTACTAAGGATTTGCTCCTCATAGACATGGCCATTACGCAACAAGTTCGTCGAGGCAGAAAGGGAGTCCACATGGCTTGGATAGACTATAAGAAAGCGTACGATTCGGTGCCCCATTCATGGCTAATGAGAGTTTTAGAGCTTTATAAAGTACATTCCACGCTACGCTCCTTTCTTAGTTCATGCATGGGTCAGTGGTCTACGTTTCTTCGTCAACCAGGACATGTTGACTCTCAGGCCTCCCCGAGCTTGATAAGGATAAGGCGGGGTATCTTCCAGGGTGACAGTCTGAGTCCTTTGTGGTTCTGTCTGGCGCTTAATCCTCTAAGTACATTACTTGGAGATTCAACGCTAGGCTACCGACTCAAGAGAGGGTGTGAGCCCATTTCACATCTCTTGTACATGGATGATCTCAAATTATTTGCTACTAAAAAACCAGACTTAATATCTTTACTCAAAATAACCGACAATTTTAGTAAAGCTATTGGAATGGAGTTTGGAGTAGATAAGTGTGCGGTCATAGATATACAGAGAGGTAAAGTTGCAAACTCTCCGAGCCAGAGTGAGGTGCTTAGATCTCTGTCTGAGTCGGAAACCTACAAATACCTTGGAATGTTCGAAGCTTTGAGTATCGTCGATGCAGATATGAAACAATCGGTGAGGGATCGGTTCTTCGGCCGCCTGATAAAGGTTTTCAAAAGCCTCTTGTCTGGCGGAAACAAGATCCGAGCCTTCAATGGTTGGGTCATGCCTGTACTGACGTACTCCTTTGGCATTCTAAAGTGGACGCAATCAGAACTGGATGCCCTGGATAGAAAAGTTCGGCGACTGCTGACGGCATACAGGATGCACCATCCACGCTCATCTGTTATGAGGCTGTATATACCTCGGAAGTGTGGGGGTCGTGGCATGTTAAATGCCAAGGATCTGCACAACCGAGAGATATACAACCTTCGGGAATATTTCCTAAAGGTGAATGTGGGTATGTACCGTGATGTAGCAGCAGTCGATAAAGGACTCACTCCGCTATCCTTAGCGAACGGGAATTGGCGAGCGCCGAAGGTGATGAGTGTGGCGGATCGCACGGACGTATGGAAGAGCAAAGAACTACACGGTCGATTCTACCGGGCCCTTACGGGTCCCGATGTAGATCAGTTAGCCTCCGTGGCTTGGCTACGATACAGTAACCTCTTCGGAGAGACTGAAGGTTTTGTCTTAGCAATTATGGACGAAGTTATCATGACGAACAACTACCGCAAATATATTCTAAAGGATGGGACGGTCGACATTTGTCGGGCATGTCACCGTCCGGGAGAGTCTATTAGACATATCGTTTCCGGTTGTTCCCGTCTTGCTAACGGCGAGTACTTGCACAGACATAACCAAGTAGCTAAGATCATTCATCAGCAACTTGCTCTGAAATACGACCTTGTTGAAGCCGCCGTACCTTATTACCAGTATTGGCCTCAGCCGGTTCTCGATAATGGTCATGTAACGCTCTACTGGGACCGATCTATTATCACTGACAGGACTATTGCTGCCAATAAGCCTGACATAGTGATAATAGATCGGGATGCGCATCGGGCGGTGCTGATCGATGTTTTTGTTTTTGTTTTTGATTTGAGAAATCGCTGTTGGCCCTCAGGCCTTTACAGCTTCACCATGATGGGGTGCGAGCTCAGGAGGGGCTCGGCTGAGTATATATATATATATAGGATGGGAATACTAACAGTTGCCCGGAGTCAACTTATTAGTGCATCATGAATTTACTACTACTGGTTCGGAACGCGACCCAACTGAGAAGAACCAGCAAGAAACTCAGAGGGTAAGCGAGATGGTGATGGTTTAAGTAGAACGCCGAACTCTGCGTCGAGTTCGACGGCGAACGAGATAGCCAGGGCGTCGTCTCGAGCTGTTAGCGTTAGCGCTGGTAGCGAGCTGCGCCGATAACTTGTCGGGAGGGTCCGTGAGGACGTGCCGCGGACGACGACGGCACCATTTCTCGGCGTGCGCAGGATCGGGTTCGTAGTCGGCGGCGGCTACGATAAGAGGGTTGGAATGGTCCTCTGCTTTTTTGAAGTAACGCTCGGAAGTATCCTTCAAAAATTGTGTGATAGGGACTAGATCGAAATCGTCATGAAGATCGACGTTACGCAAATACCACGGAGCGCCGACGGCTTTACGCAGAAATCTATTCTGCAAGATCTGAAGGGAGTTGATATGAGTGTGAGCCGCATGAGCGAACGCCGCACTACCATATGTCATAATGGGCCTAACGCACGTTTTGTAAAGTGTCAACTTATTACGAAGTGACAGTTTACTACGCTTGCAGATCATGGGGTTGAGTCTGCCGAGGATGAACGCGGCGCGATTGCGGACGGTTTTGATGTGCTGACGAAAGGTCATAGCACTATCGAAAATAATACCCAGGTACTTCACCTGTTTAACCCAAGGGATGGTATGTCCGAAGAGAGTGATCGGAGGGATCTCATTCCTCCGGAGAGTACGACGATGGGAGTCCACCGCCGGGAGACGTCTTGAGGAACCCCTCTGAAAGAGTACAGCCGTACTTTTCTCGGGGTTAACCTCAATACGCCACTTCCGGAACCAATGACCTAACGCTGTGGCAGCTGCCTGAAGTTGTTCGGCGATGAATACCTTGTTTCTATCTGAATAGAACACGGCAGTATCATCGGCAAACAGAGCGAGAGAGGTGGGTAACGTACGAGGAATATCGCTCGTAAATAAGCTAAAGAGAAGAGGGGCTAGCACGGAGCCCTGAGGGACGCCGGCGTTAATAGGACGAGACGAGGAGCGAACGCCCTCCAATCGATATCGGAACGAACGATTCGACAGGTAGTCTCGGATGATGAGCACGAGACGATCTGGCAGTCCCAATTCATAAAGTTTGTAAAGCAAACCGTTATGCCAGACTCTGTCGAACGCTTTCGCGATATCGAAGAAGAGAGCGCCCGTATAGACGGGCCTAGCGGGTCTATTCAGACCGGAGAGGATGTGCTCCGTGAGGCGGTGCACTTGATTGGTACACGAATGTCTGGCGCGGAATCCAAACTGTTCGTCAGGTAAGAGATTTTCGGACGAGACAAAGTCCCAGAGACGTTTGTAAAGCACGCGCTCATACAATTTGCCTAGAGACTGAAGAAGACTGATAGGTCGATAACTACGCGGGTCATCACGAGGTTTACCGATCTTAGGTATACCGATAACTTCTGCTTCTTTCCACGCGTCGGGAAAGATGCAGTGTGTCATAGCGGCATTAAAGATGGTGACTAAGAAGCAGATTAGTTGGGCGGGGAAGAGTTTGAGTACTGTGTTCGAGATGCCGTCGGAGCCGGGTGCCTTACGTGACTTCGAAAACTTGATGAGGTCTTTGACTTCGTCAGACGTAACGGGGGGTAACGTGACCGTGGGTGGCAGGGAAGCTCTGCGCTCGACTTCCCTGTCCACCATTTCGACGTGAGTGGGGTCCGCGGAGTGAGCGCTGAGCGTACACTGATTTTCCAGTGTGTCGGCCAGCAACTCGGCCTTTTCATCGTCATCGAAAGCAACGCGACTACCATCGGGGTGGTTGAGAGGTGGTAATGTGGACGTTGAATCGGATTTTAGAGTTCGAGCTAGCTGCCAATAAGCTAAGTGAGATGGTTTGATTCCTTCCAAGAAAGAACCCCACCTCACATTCCGATGCTCCGCAATACGACGATTTACATCGCGCTGCAAAGCTCGCATACGAAACCGGTTTGCTACGGTAGGATAAGAGTCGTAGGCCCGGATCGAGGCATTTTTGGCTCGCATGAGCTCCCTGATATCATCAGGCAGCTTAAAACGAAGAAAAGCGTCAGCTTCAACCTGTCTCGATGCCCTATCTACACGGGACTTGATGTCAGACGAGAAGGCGTTAAGCGCCTCAATGGTGTCCTGAGGGGACGGAAGAAATAAATCCGGGCCTACAGGAAGAGACGGAGGAGTGGCATCTGTCAGGCTAGCGCCTAAGACGTGCCAATCGACGACGGTTTTCATAATGGGCTCCGCTGAAGGCGGGGGACCTAACTGCATGATTACCGGACGGTGATCCGAGTCTAGTTCGGAATGCACCTCTAAAGAATGTAAGCGCAGTGTCACATTCTTAAGAAGGGCCATATCTAAAATATCCGGTCGATGAGCGACATTGATCGGATAGTGAGTCGGACTAAGAGGGGCGATGATATCGAACTCTAAATCGTCTATTAGATTGTCGAGACGTCTACCGTTCGGGGTTGTGGTGACACAGTTCCACCTTGCATGCTTACAATTGAGGTCACCTGCTAGAATAACAGTGCCTCCCATACGAAGAAGCGCCTCGACGTCGCTTCTCAATACGGGCTTGTCAGGTGGAAGATAAACGGACGCGATGACGATGGGCGCGTGTCCCGTCAGTGCGATGCGGCACACTGATGCTTCGATATTAACAAGAGTGGGGGGATCGAGAGGGACGCAGTGCAAGACTCTCCTATAGTAAATGGCAGTCCCACCTCCGCGGGAGGTGAGTCTGTCGTTCCTAACCATGATGTAATTCGCAATCCTAGGATCACGTGTCGAGGGCTTCAGGAAAGTTTCCTGCACTAAAAAAATATCAACTTGATGACTTCGTAAGAAGTCAGCAATTTGATCGCGTTGATTATAGATACCGTTGGCGTTGAAAAATCCAACGGTCAGGGAGCGGGGCCTAATCCTTTGTGGTGTACTACCCATAATTAATTATTTTATGTGGGGCGCGCAAGCGGATGCGCTGGTGGCGTTAGTAGAGTCATCTAACCCGTAAGAAAATGCGTGCCAGACGTCGCGGTACGCAAGAAAGAGTTTAGCACGAGTGCCTTTGTCACCAGCGACGCGGTATGAATCGAAAAATTCATCGAGACGCTCCGTTGAAATGGTATCGAAAACGTGCAGGAGTGCAGCATTATCGTCCTGAACGACGGAGGAGTTCGCGGGCCTCTGTGGACCAGGAGCACGGTACGCCGGTGGGGCTGAAAGAGCGTGAGACGCCGACTGAGCAGGGAGGATGCGAGTTAATGGTTTCCCAACGGGCACTTGAGTGTTACCGCCGGGGAGGGGCCACGCGTTAGTGACGGGTAACGGCGCCGCGATGAAAGTTTCAGTCGGGGGAGCCCTAATTTTGTTTTGGCGTGCTACACGCTTATTGGGCTTAGGTGCCACCGGGCATCCTCTGTAGTTGGCCGTGTGGCCGCTTTGTTTACAGTTGATACACGACGGAGGTTCGGTCGCGGTATCCTTACGACGAGGGCAGTCTGCCGTCGCGTGATCGCTCGTGCATTTCACGCAGCGAGGGCGCGAAAAACAGTTTTTTGACGAATGCCCATAAAGTTGGCAATTGTGACATTGCCCGGGCATATCCCTCTTATGAGGGGGTTCAAATCGAAGTCCCGAAAGACGGCAAACCGACTTTAAATTGAAAATCGCTTTACCCTCTTTTGTGTTTTCCACTATGGCGAGAACCATATTGTATGGAAGCCTGCCTCTGGCGCTATACATTCGGTGAACTGCAAGTGCTGGGATGCATTGAGCGATGAGATCTTCCTTAATAAGGTCGACCTCGAGCTCTTTAGGAATACCGCGGATAACAACGCGGAGGTCACGCTCCTCCTGGAGAGTATACGTGTGGTACAGTATACGCTCCTTTCGGAGAAATTGAGAGAAGGCGCGGTGATCAGTGGGAGTGGCCACTTTAACCTGAATACCATCGGCTATGTTTCGCGCCGAGACGAACTTTATGTGGTTTTCATTTAGGTAGCTGGAAATCGTATTCCATCTACCTTTTTCATGAATAACCAGTGGTGGCGGGGGTGGACCGTCCGTCCGGCGGGGTGGACGCGGAGAGGGAGAGGCTCGTGGAGAGCATGATGATGATGACGACGCTGGCCTCGGTCGCGGACCCGAGTCAGCCTTCGTGACTTTAGCTGCAGCTTTTTCGCGGGAGGCGGCCGCACGTTTCTTCCCCTTGGAAACGACTTCAATGAAGTCGTCGCCTTGGGAGACTATCTCTTCAACCTCCATGTCGAGTAATTCGACGGAAGGTGAAGCGGAAGGGCTAGATTGTACGAGCGGCGGTACGACGGATGATGCAACGGGGCGAGGGGTGGGGGACGCGACGGGGCGCGGGTCGGGTGACGCGGTGGGGCGAGGGGCGGGGCATGCGGCGGCGAGCGAAACCGGTTTTATGACCTTCGGCACGGACGCCGGAGGCGGCTCGGGACACTTAACGGGCGCGGGACACTTAAGAGGCGCGGTTTTTGGGGCCGCGGGAGACTTAAGGGCTGCTTTTTTAACACTAGGTTTTATAACCGTAGCGTTCGCGGATGCAACGGCGGGGTTTTTACGCGGATCTCTAACCGCGGAGGGGGTTGATTGCGCCAAGAAACGCTGATATTCTTGCCAAACTTCTGGTCGGGTGCTCCTCAGGAACTCAGCAATGCCCCTCTCCGCTGGGAGAGAGGCCATGCTGTAAGCTAACCACTTTAAAGAAGGCGAGTTTGAGAAAGGCGCCTAGCTCCCTGGGCAGTATAGTGCTACTGCAGGCGATACGCAGGGAGGCAACCCGCCTTGAAAAAGGCAGTTTGAGAAATTTCTCTACCTAACCTAACCCTCAGGGCAGTAAATGGTACTGCGGCCGATGCCTGAGGGGCCTTAGTGTCTTGAAAAAGACAATAAGAAAGAGAATAAAATAATAAATATAAAAAAGAATAATACCGGATCAGCACACAGCAGCCACAGTGAACAATACACGCACAAAACACGACTGCACACGATGACGACAGCGAACGGATTGGCTTATCGGGCGTACGGACACAGCGGGCGCACAGTAAGGAGCGTACCAGGGCACACGACCGTACTGGACGACGGCTGGGAGCGGACTGCTGCTCGATGTCACCATTCCACATGACGAGAACCTTGTGAAGGCAGAAAAAGAAAAACTGCTAAAATATTTGGACCTGGCCCACGAGGTGACCGACATGTGGCGTGTTGAATCGACCATCATTGTTCCGATCGTTGTATCTGTGCACGGTCTTATAGCGAAAAGCTTCGACCGACATCTAGAGAAGCTTTCGCTCCCCGGCTGGGTAAAGGGCTTGATTCAGAAGGCGGTCGTTCTTGACACGGCGCGTATTGTGAGGAGGTTCCTCTCTCTTGAGCCCTGACCACTGATGGCTTGGGTCGTAGACTCCGCCTGCAGTGGCCCTCTGTTTTTTATATTATATTTTTAAATTTTATTTTCTTGTAAATGTATTTTTAAAAATATAGTGTAAAAAATAAGTGAATAAATGAATATACAAAATAATAATAATATGGTACAAATTATAGTTTCAGTAATGTCAGTGTAAAATAATTGATGATGAGTTTTTAATCGACTACAAAATAATAAGGAGCTCTTGAATTTGATTGTATTTTCTTTCGCATAATATTTAAATAACGTTTATTTTTACGAAATTATTGCTGAAATAAGGTTAATTAGTACATAATAGATATTATTATTAACAAATAATAATTCTATTAACCAATAAATAACACATTTAAGTTATCCAATGTCAACATGTTTCATTTACATAATAAAATGTATGCCTAAACACAAGATTAAGCCGTAAAATTGTATTTTAGCACGTACACTACTCGTGAAAACTTGAGAAAATATCAAGTGTTAAATCTACTGAAATTATTTAAAATAATGTAATTAAGTGAGAAATAGTTATGTTTCGAATGCTAAGATCGAGCAGTGGAGGTGAGTCGCGGGGTCACTGATCTGACCTGAGCGTGGGCGCGCCCGTTTCCGCCCGCGAAACAAAATCATTGCGCCCCATACTAATACTTCTCTAGTACTAATCTTAAACGATATGACACCTTACACCGTGTACGGAATATATTCTGAAGATATGGCATGGTTTTATTTTCTACTTCTACTCTGGCTACTATGTTGCACTTATTGTGTTCGTATTTCTATTGAAACACCTTTACAGGCAGCAAGTGATGTATTGATCAACTTGTTACTCAGCAAATGAGATACCATGATGTAAATATAGGGTTGTAAATAGGTCATTCTTGAGGTCAAAGACTCAATCGTGTAGCTCATATATAAATTAAATATTGTTTTGTAACTTCTCAAAATTATGCTGTGGTTACAAAAAACTATCAGCATATTTATCTACACTCATGTAGGTATAGTATTATAGTAATACGACTGATAGATGAAATGTGAAACTATATTTCTTGATTCAGTAGGTAATAAAATAAAGTCCAATAGAATGTCTTATTTCAGTATAACGTATAAATTATTATATTTTATGCATGTGCGAATATTTCGTTCGTAATGCGAATTCCATTAAGTATATCGTTCAGGTCCACGACACTATTTCATTCGGTTAATAACTACGTACCGTGCTCAGATGATGGTAATTTATTGTATGAGAAGAAATTTAAGTGCCCGCGAAGACTTATATCAGTGCGAAACATTTTTCCGGTTTCATTGTTAATTCATGCATTGTTCGCGGCACTATCGTTACAATTAATAGTTTAAAACAATTACTTTAACAAAGGTTCCGTTATTTCACTCGATCTGCGTCAAGAGAGCCGCGTGCCGAAATATGTTTATCGGCCATCATTTAGAAACCTTAAATGCGGTCAAATTGTAGAGATGGCTTTTAAACATAAATTTCACGAAGTTTAGTGTAACAATGACTATAATAAATTTCATTATCAAACGCTATAGATACAACGTGATATATTTAAATCTCTGCCGTGAATTATAACATCCAATCACTTATTAAAGTGTCGTTTAATTATGCTAATATGTTTATAGTTCTCTTTGAGATTTGACTTGATTAGAGTGTTGCGTGGGCGGAACTTTCAGTTTGGGATACAGTCAACTTCCATATTGTTCTGGCTCCATCACATAATAAAACGTACATTTGCATACACATGTTGAAATCACAATGGTCGTTTTAATTACGGTTAATTTTTTGTTTGATTTAATAGCAGGCTCTATGCGTGTCAGTGTACTTGTTGTGATGCGATGGTCCATCTTTTAATGTTGTCCAAAAACATTTGCCTATAAGTATATTTCATACGACCGTACGGTTCTATGACATTTAAATGTCAAAGCATGAGATTAGTATTCATGGTACTTTCTTTCTAAGTGATTTTTAGTTTCATAAGTAGGTTTGTAGTTAAATAGTACAATAACAATAAAAGAACCATCTAGTTAGAATAAAATATGAAGATAATAAGTTAAGGTACCTAAATTAAATATCGATTCACAAATTTAGGATCTTGTCTTTGATCGGAGTGTTAATGTAGGTGCACGTAAGTAGGTACCTACTTAAATTATTAATATTAGGTACAAGAACATGGTAATAGTTAGATGATCACGATATTAGATACGAATTAATAAAGCATGTATGGATAATTATTTTTTAATAAAAAAATATTATTTAAAATTGTCATGTCTTGTTTTATCATAATATTATACAAAGGAAGAAAACTTAGTTATTCAATTCACTTATTTCAATAAAAGTATGCAATTATCTTACTAGTCTAATAAAAATAACGATTCCCTTTACAATCAACATAACATTCATTACAACAGTCATTACATGCAAGACATCACATCCAAGCAGGGCATACATACAAGTCATGAAGAAAGCATATAAGGGTTTGGTATACGTAGTATTACAATTAATTGTCAGCTTTCTAAGCCATTTACTGTAATAAAAAACCTACGACAAAAGAAAATTAAGAGAAAACAAACTTGTATGTATGTAGTGCATGTGGTAAACGTTGTTACAAACCTACGCATAGTTAGAACACATTTTCCTTTTACGAAGACACGTGTGCATCACTAAAATAACAATAATAAAATCGAAGAGAACTTTCATAAATGCGTTCGTGGTAAGCGTTTACACTCCAATATTTTTTGGCACCAACCATTGTATGCAAATGAAGTAATGAATGTTTTCACTGCAACAAACACGAGTAACGGTTCGCTTAAGTGAAGATTTGTCGGACAATAATAATTATCACCGCCTTGTATAAGATCCACATGCACGTATGTACTCGAATGACCGAAATATTAAACGATAATCAGTAGTTAACAGTTAAAATTTGTGGAAAGTATGAAGATTCAATAAAAATATTCATAGTTCCTTTTATTTTAACTTTGTTTGAAAAGAAACAACAAGTTAGATAATCATATTATATATTACAACAAAATGTAAAACAAATTACTTAAAGTTAAAACATCGAGAGCTTTGCATTATGTTTAAAAAGAACTTTCCCAATGACGCTATGTTAATATTGTTGGTGACCGTACGGGTAGTAATTCTGTTCGCTTTTAGATGAGGAGATAGTTAGTTATCGAGTGACAATGAGGCATTATTCGAGGCACTCATACCTGCGCCATGTCCGCTGTATCGCAGTTTCATCAGAGATTCCTTGAAATCTGTCGGCGCGATAACGCAGAAGAAATCATAATTTCGTCAACTGATAGCGATGCGGATTAGAGTGAACGCATTATTGAAGTTCTCTCATGTGTTTTTAAATTAAGTATCTAATATTTATGTTTAATATTGTACTTTTTGTACTGCTGTGTGAATATTATGACATTTCAAAACAATATTTTTTTTAGGTCCGCCTGGTGACATATTCGTAAGTAACTGTCTCATACAATAGGTACCTAGAATGGTTGCGCAAGTCTGGTCGTTCAATCTGCTACTGTTTATCCAGCAGCTGTCCGTATCTGATCAAGCTTCGTAAATACAACTATAGGTAGAACTATCTCACCAATCTGAAATCTCTACTACGAAGTACCTAATTAGCTGTTCCTTTAGAATTTTGTATTTGATTGCATAGTATTTTCAGTGATACCTAAACTCTATACCTATGTATGCTGTACTAAAATCTTACTTAAGGGCAATGTAAGTAAGTTACACTACAATTATGTAGGTATCTACTAAAATGTTTTTGTTAAACATTGATTTAGAAAACACCTTTTATGACCCGATGTATAATGAATTCCATATTAAAATTAACATATTGAAATGGTCTGAGATTTATGGAGGCCCTACGGAGCTAGTGACGGTGGCGATGACTGGCGACTGATTCAATTAGTGATTGGGTTCACTTGTCGCGGAAAGCGGCCGGAGGCGCTGCAGCTCATCGACTCAGCGCTGACTTGTCTGGTACTATTGGTACTGTGCGCTCTCGACGCTCACTTACCACGAAATTTTGTTACGCACTTGCCTGTAACCAAGGTGCTAAGTTGATTGTTGGCTGGCATAATATGCTCGTGTTTGAACTTAAACATTAATTCTAATTTCGTTGGATAGGTTCTTTTTGATTCGTTTACCTACGACAATCACCTTGTATAATTATTTAAAAAAAAGGAATTTTAGGTCATCCTCTTTAAACAGCAATGATATTTAGAAAATCAAATGAGGCCATAATATATTTCGTTTGCTTGCATTTTAATGCTAACAGCTAAAGATTAATTAGGATCATATTAAAATCAAATACCTACTACTACTGATTAGTTTCACGTAAACATTTATTTGTCAGGAAAATACTGTAAATGAAATAAAGGGACAATTTATCTAGACATTTACAATACAAACTAATTTATTTGTGTAATATATTGGTTTTCAAGAGAACTGTTTAACACAATATTATTATTTGTGACAACAAATTTCATAGTAGTTCCCCACGCGGTGTTCGATGATACGATCTACTTTTCAAGCAAGACAATGTCGTGATGTTTTAAGCTGTGATCTAAAAAGTAAATGGCCGATGTTTTTAGGTTGCCATTAGCCGACCTTTATTCTTAGGGTTGTATTAAAAGCTTAATCTAAAAATAGTACCTATTGCTTAAGTTGGAAATCAGAATTTTCTCTTTGCAATTCATGACTACATTGCATGTTCTGAAAAATATATGGACTCCTAAATTAAATTATTTTACACATTTAAAATAGTCAATTTAAATTTTTGAGTGCATTAGAAATGAAAAGTAGAATTATCATATAGGTAAGTGATGTTAGTCATCTATATTATAATAATTATCTTTACTGCGAAGTCTGTTGTTTCGTTTCGTGGATATGATTCATGATATATCTACTTTTTATTTAAATCAACCCATGTAAATACTACATCCATCAAATTATCTGTTCAAAACAGTATTTGGAATTCATGAATAATTTAAGTATCAAATAAACAATATTTTGCTCTTTCAGTATGTCTCGTCTTTATTATTGGTCGCTTAGAATATTTTTAACGGTCCGGAGATTATTAGGTATCTGTCATTATTATCCGATTAAATGCTTACTCTAATTGATGAAGCCGACGGGGATACCAGCCGAAGTGAGGAATGTTTATGTGCTCAGTGCATCGACTGCTATTTCAACGTTGCTTTCGAAATGTAAATAAGTAATTGAAAGCTGCTCCATATTAAAATAATATGACAGTATTTTTATTAGATTAGACGTCAATTGTTTTATAAACTTACATCGTTGTAATTGTTTTTGGTTTCAAAATGAGTCACTACTTTCTTTCTCCGTAGGCTGTAGTATCTGTAGACATGTTAAGATTGCGGAATGAAATAGTTTTACTAAATTATACGAAAGTTTCATTGAATACGGAACCTTAAAAAGTAGAGTGTTTAAAATAGTCTCGATTTAACTATAAATTAGGAATGTAATTTATAAATCTAATAACTTATCTACTACTTTATTGAAGTTGTTAAGGCATCCACAGGAAATGCTTATTTTTAAAACATTTCTGATAACAACAGTATGAAAGTTAGTTTAAGCGAAGTATGTGACAAATAAGATTTTATTAAAAGGTAACACTTAGGTTCTTTTGGAACCATTGACCGTATATCTTCAAAAAGTATGGAAATTTATAAGCTTTCTGTAAAGCTTAAATATATGATTGTTGTACCTACTGTCACGTTTTCTTGATACACTATCTTCAGGAGAATCTGTGATTGTAATAGAATTGATATCTTAGAGTTCTTACAAATTTTGAGCATTAGGTACAACATTAGAAACAGAAATCAACTTCACTGTCTCCTGAGTGAATGAGTCAAATATCTATGCTCTCCATATCTTGTCTTGCACTGGTCTTGCTTTTTGAACACGACGACTCAACAGGAGTAGGATATGTAGAAGGTATACTACCCACCAAATTTAAAATTCTATCATGGCCAGACAATGCTATTACCTATGCATTAAAAAGAGTTTAGTTTGTAATATACAACTTAATATTGTGATTCTTAATAAAAATAAAGGTACCTACGTAGTAAAAATGTAGACAACAACGATGATTGAAAAAAAACAAACATGGGAAAACCAAACGTAAAACCAACAAACAAAACATTTATTGCCAATACTAACAAAAATGAGCCATTACTGTACAAACCTATATTATAGATAATAGTCAAAAAGCGGTTCACTAAGTATAGTGGAGTAATTTGCTTTGTGAGCAGGTTGTCAGAGAAGGTGACCTCACGGCGCGTGAGAGCACTCGTGGGTGTGGCCGTTTTGACTTTTGGTAATTACACTCGGACACCTTAGACGGACATTTGGATGAAATAGGCAATTATGTTTCATCACAATACACGTACTGTACTATGTTTTTACCTGTTACATTGGCGCCAAGTCGTGTCCTCAACACCAGACGTTTTGTTACAAAACCTGATCCGTGAACTTGGCTTATACATATTCAGGCAATCTTAATAACGTTTAACCTATGCCAAAAAATGTGCAATTATTCGTTGGAATAGCCGTTGTTCGTGGATTTCTGTAAGAAGAATATATTATACTGTCTAATATACAAAACGCTAACACCTTTAATCTGCGTTAATTGGCAGTTGCAGTACTGATTTATTCTTAAATATTGTATCCTTGTATTGTATGTAACTTTTATGTGTAGAATAAAATATAAATAACCTCTGACCCATAAATTTATTTCAGCAAAAGCGATTATTTTCCAATGAAAGCAAAATTACACAAATACTATTCTTCATTACCTACTAATCTTTCACAAATCGCAACTATCTGAGAGATAAAAGTGACCGAGTTATGTTGACTTACGTTTTCTTAGATAATGGAGTACATAACAAACTATCAGGTATCATATCATGAAGTGTAAGTTTGAGCATCTTCTTCTACACATTGATTTAATGCATAAATTAATGCTTTTACATTAATTATTATGTTTGAATGTAAATTAGGATAATTTTATACGTTACAATGTGCCTACTTTAAGATAAAATAGTTAATATAATCATGGATCATTTATAAAATAAAAACCTATAAAACAATACCTACTGAAAGTGTCTTTTAGCAATTGCAATTATGGCTGCAACCGAGTCGTACTAAATGTTTCGCAAAAATGTTTGTCATTGGATGTGTTTGCAGCGATGTCGCCTGAGGCTAGTTGGTAAGAGCGTGCGCTCGTGGCTCGTGGTCCGATGATCATGCCCCGCAGCTACCCCGATGCTGACACACGATCTATTTCCAATCGATCTACAGTACGCTTCATTTGCATGCTTTGCATAACTACTAGTTAACTTATGAAATTGAATATTGTACTTGGACCGTAGTGGGAACTTTATGGACATAGGCCTACCTACTTTCCTTGTCTGCATTAAAGATAAAGTAAATAGTAAATTTTAATTGTAGGCGCTCCTCTGTTTTTATATAATTCTAAATATAATATGTTTTAATGTTTTATAATATAATCTTTTTTTTTTCCAAGTTTACCCAAGCCTTTTCATTTTTTTTTAGCTGGAGGAAATCACCGAATCCCCGCCCGTCCCGCGGGCGGGGTATGTGGGAGGTGAACCGCACTAAAACCTCCAACCGCTCACACTCAGCGTCCGAAACCCGGCTGAGGCCAGAACCCAGCACGGGGTTATGAGGGACGACGCGACGCGTTACGCCATCGGCACTCTTTCCCGTCACGCCGCCCCCTTAACCAAGCCTAGCCTATAAATCGATTATCTTTCTATGTGTAAGCTTTGCTTTGCAAACAATTTATTGCATTTACTGTCACTTTTTACTGCATTACAGTAAGTAAATTATTCATCCAACCTAGCAGACTATAAAATGCTTTAGTGAGAAAATCATTTTTCAATTTTGAATCAGTGTTAATACAAAATGGTCTACCAATAGAGAAAATATCACAAGTTTGAAAAGTTATAATTTTTGATACGGAAAATTGAACAGAAATTGACTTTAATTGTTAACATTTTACGACACACACGTTTGTTAAAACCTCCAAATTAAAAGACGACTATTAATTTTAGAAATTGACAGTTGAATAGATGGGCGCCTTTAACAACATTGTAAAAAACTTGGTATTCTGGTTTGGAAGTACTATTTCGGTTCGTGTTTCTACGAACTGAGACAAAGAGTTGCTACACGTCTATCGATAACCTACATTCTGGTTTAAATTTTCACTATTAAATGTCTGTTATTGAACTTACAGATAAAAACCTGCGATGGACAATTTTAAATTTATGAAAGCATTGTTTGTTATTATTTTATTTTCTTATCCATATCTTATTTGCAGATAATATTAGAATATCAATAAATAAACTAGTAATCAAAACATAATAACAATAATTCGGACAATAATAATGTACCTACTAGCATTTAGCGGATATCTATTACCATTCGTTTACGGCAAGAATAATTAAAAAAAAATTGTTAACACTAATAACAACATACAATACACTATTAAAACACACTAATAAAAACATTAAAAGTATTCTTCAGGTAACCATGAAAAAAATAAACTAACTACATACATAGGTAATATCTATATTTGGTTTATAATAAACTGTACTAAAACATATTATGATCTAAATTCAGTATCGATTTAATCTTACAACCTGTTTATGGAATTTATAATAGGAATTAGCATCATTAGAATCAATGTACATATATTAGACACAAAATATATAGCAATGTGTATCGAATGTTCATTATAATAGTATTTGTGAGAGACATTTTGTAGCGACAATCAAAAGCGCCGAACGCCGGTAACATTTGTCGGCTCCACAGAAGTGATTCCTCGATACATATCTGTAACATAGGATTTATTGCTTTCCATGTTTTGAGGCTACTTAATCAAGTTATTTTAATGTGATGAAATATCGATATTGTATTAAGACGGCCGGTTTCAAAATCTTTTGTAACGACGATTATAGATCAACTGAAAAGCCTTTCTCAAGTATCAAACACAAAGGAGTTCACATTAAATCAATTATTTATTTATTAAATTATAAGTACTCCTCTAACAAGGTTTAAACTAAGAATAGGGAAAGTTTAATATAGCAACAAATAGAAAATTTTCTTCACCTAACGATTTTATTTCAATTATATATCGATAAAAATATTTATATTTTACTCATAAAGAAATCATGTAAATTTATTAAAATAAAGTTACGTAACGGAAGAATGCAGGCTCAGGTGCACAATCGTTTAAGTTAGACCTTCACCCCGCACCGCAACTAGGGGTGAACCATTTCAACTGACGACATTTCAATCTTACATGGAAGTGTCTGTCTAACGATAGAACATTTCATTAAAATATTTCATTATTGACATATTAACTATATTATTATATCAATAATAACAGACAATTAAAAGAGTTCGGTTAATCTGTGTTTAAGTTCGTTCGTTGTTTTGATATCTTTGTGCTAATTTAATAGGTATTAACATTTAAGCGATGCCAATATTTCGGTGGTTAGGTAAACATCATCTAATATATATTATAAAGGCGAAAGTTTGTATGGATGTTTGTTACTCTTTCACGTAAAAACTACTGTATGGATCTGAATGAAACTTTACCACAATATAGCTTATACATCAGAATAACACATAGGCTACAATTTTTGATAATACGGGACGAACCTGAAGTCCACGCGAACGAAGTCGCGGGCAAAAGCTAGTATTATAATAAAATACCTAAAACCCTGCATTTCTATGAAAAATAGTTATATTCAGAACCGATCTAGTAGTAAGATTAAACAGAACACAATTCAATTTCTTTCAGATATGAGTTATTACGTCTTAAGCATTTGCTACTTCGTGGGGTTCATAGACACCGCAGCCCTGGGTCAAAGCAACACGCGCTATCCGATCGAGTCGGTAACTATGTAGATCTTCCCACGATTTATGCCGAACCACCTTCGATTTCTTCCAGCGGACCTCCAACTATGTGGGCCGTAGAACTGTAGAATGGACTAGAAATTTTAGTTCGTTCAATGTGACATTTTTAATTAACTGATAGCCGACGCCGACGGCCTGATTTCTTTTCTTTGAATTTCGTTATCCTTGCCCGTTGCGGTGAAACTAAAGTTCCATTTCGAAATATTAAAAATGACTACAGGATATCTGAAGATAGATTTCGCCGAAAACGTGAAATAAAAATGTTTTTATTTTGTTTTACAGTGCGTTCTTCATAATTAATAGAAGTAGGTGGTGCTTAAAACATACAAAATTTAAATTATACATAAGTATTATTAAATGTGTCTTAAAAAGGTTACATTAAAATAAAAAATAATCACAAGGAGACTCCACAGACGTCCCCGTTCAAATATATCAACCAGTAATAGAGCACTTCCTAACTGTAACCAAATAATGGATCCAAAACGATTTTGTTACAACAAAAACGATTTTATTGCTGCACTTAAATTTAACTACTACAACCATAGTTTAGTGTTCTTACAATATGTAATGGTAATCTGATTAGCCATTATCTGATAACATTATACGATCTTAATTAAAGTTATCGAAAGAAATTACTTTTATGGGCAGTACTACTGGGTGTGTAATAACTATAATAACTGCTTTATCGATTTAACGATGAATCAATCATTCATAAGTATTGTACGCTTTTATGATCGTAGGTACTAGAAAAATATGTTTGTGATACAAATAAATTTAAAGTAAGTTTAGGTTTAAAACTTTTTTACAATAGGCACCGGTGCAACGTGACAATTAAAACTTATTGTCAGTGTTCGTTTGACTTTGGAAAGACGTGAATGTTATATTGATCTTTGAATCCTGAATAACAGATGAAAAGGAAAATTTGTACCTAAATGCTTCTTGTTATTTATGCATTGTTGATTAAAGCTTATAAATGTGACCAAACAAACCATTTTTTTGCAATTTGATATATTTTGTTTCGTCTATACTAGGGATGTAACAAACAACTATGTTTTTGAATATTCGTGTTAGCATACGCAAAAAATCATGCGGATGTTTTGACAAAAGTTGCGTGGATATTACTGAGCTTGCTGAGGGAATCTAATGTAGCCAAAATAAAGGTCTTTACTCTTGCTCTGTAAAAAAAACCTCAAACTCTATGGGTCTACGACCTTTCGTTCTGGAGATAATTTGCGGGGGGTTTCCAATAATTAGATGGGAGAAGGAAAGTGCATCCCTACCGTCCTAATAGATTTGGTATAGGTAAAATAAGGGCACCATTTTATAGTACCTACTCATAAATTAAAATGACTCTAGGAAGTTTCTGTTGACTTGTCAATAAAAACCTAAATGTCAAAATTAAATATTCGCATTCGGATATTTAAAAATCCGATATCCAAAAACTCAACAATAACATAGAAACGGGATTACAGGTAACCCCTTTTTGGTGCAGATAAATATTCGATGATCCGTTAAAACAATTGTCTCGTAATTCAAAACTGACCTCATAAAAGTGATTTACTTTAATAAAGCGTTTGGAGCAAAACATTGAATCGTGATTTAACGGAGGCAGACATGTGAAAGGAAGCTCGGTAGCGCCTGGTGCTCGATTACGTTCCGGTATGCGTGGAGTCAGCCGCAGGTAACCGTTTTCTGGGCTGTGGTCGCCACCCCGCTAGTGGTCTCCCGACACCCTACACTAATTAACTGCTTCGGACACGTGTCGAGTTCGCGGCCGACTAGAGTTATGCACTGCTTTCTCCTGACACACGACCGGGCCATCGGCTCAGATATCGTTGCAAACTTGTCACAATCCCAACAATACGTTCGTGAACGCAAACTAGTTTACAATACGAAATTGTGTCGCATTCGAGATCACAGTACACGACCCGATACTAAACCATACCTAATGTGAATTTATAAAATAAATAATATAAAGTACTACATTAAGTGTCATTAACAATTGCGAGAAAAGATCGGTTTACATAAAATATGAACTGTAATCGTATTCGACGTTGTCGTTTTACAATCGTCGGAGAGCACACATCAAGTGTTGCAGTCTCCTCTAGCGTCTACTAAGCCACTAACGTCTCCTGATCTGGATCTACGGCTCAATAAACTAGGCGACTGTGCATTTATTGTTTATTAAATAAGACACCGTATTTTATAGTATTTGTGATTGAAAAGTTTTTCGTGAAACAAGTCGATCTGCAAACATTATTTTTAACTTTTGCAACATTGTGCTTAATATGCGACTTAATTCTTATATAATTCAATTTAAACTTTTAACTGTGATACACAATGATTTAACTTAAATTAAGTTTCTATAACTCTCACGACTGTAACCATAAACAAATTACAAATTCAATCAAATTCCATGTGACGTAGATAATTGACTATAATCTCGTAATGGTTTAAGAGTAGTTTAAGTTAAATTACGATGGACAGAGTTCACGACTTTGTTGATTGTAGGTACGAATGCACTACACGTTTGCATAATAATAGGTCTATAGTCTTTTTGTAAGGAACAAATAGATGTCGATCAACGGCGCTATAACTGAATTCCTTAAGCAACAAGCAATAATAGCTCACGCCGCCGCCGCAGCCGCCACTGTACTCAATAACGAGCGCGAATATTTTTGAATAACTAACAAATATTCCAGTATCGAACAAAACCATCGATTCAGACTAACGAATGTCTAGCTTTAAAGACCTTCACTGTTGGTATATCAGATCACATGTACAGTTGTTTACTTTATTTTTAATGTAAGAAGCGAGCTTGCGATCGGAGGAAGATCATTTACATAACCCCGATCTCTCATGTGCATTTGTGATATAATACCACGATCGATCACAATTAATCATACCGTTATTAAAGGGAAAATATGTATATTAATTTATGCGCATGATTTTTATTCTCGGAAGAGTTAAAACTACGTATTCATTGATATTTACATGAGAGCCTTGCATCACTTGTAAGCGTTTTATTTTGATGCACCGAAGCAAAATGAAAATGCATTACGGCACTTTATGTTAATTTTATAGTCTGTCATAAATTAATAAATTAAGGATATTATTGTGATGGCAGACAACGAAGTATGGAAATAACACACACCCGCTATTTAAATAGTACTATTTTGTATTACATTCATATTTACAGGGATATACAAATTTTATTTTGAAATTCAATATATATATTATATTGAAGATCATGATAGTTGATGGTCAAGAATATGGTGCAACGCTTTAGTAAACAATTTTTTATTGCAAGATAGACAAATATATATAAAATACTACACTACTTAATATATCTAAATTGTGCGGTGGGGTACCCTGTATATTACAACCAGTATTAAACATAATGTAACTCGGTAAACCACCCCTGATATAGGCGGTCGGAAACGATGTCACTGTTTAGCTTTACTAGCTGTTGCCCATCAGTCTTTTAACTTTAACTACTACAAGTTACAACTATGAGCAATATTTAATTGAGGTATCTGATGTCGAGCTACTTTACAAAGTTCGTAAAATAATGTCGGTGATCATAATGAAACATAAGATCAAATTTTCTAGTAGATATGATTGACTCATTTTGTACATTTCTTACTATTACTAGTACATGTTTATGTTAGTGTTTATTTTTCTCATTCAAAATCTCTGTTTGTGGGAAGATTGAGTGTTGTAACTGTACTCGTAACACACTGTTGTATTTACAGTGAAAATAGTAGCACTGTTAGTATTTAGTGCACTTGGGGCCATAACAACTATTTGTTATATTATAATTATCTGTTTAATATCAAGTATCGAAATATATCAATAATTGATGTACAGTATCAAAAAAATGGGTGGTACTATTTATATTTTGATCTATATTAATTTATTTTCACTTTTTTTTTTACATTATATCTTTTTAAAAAAATTACAAAGAATTAAAATTTAATATAATATTGTGATTATTATTATTTTTCTCTTAAAGTGACTTTAATTTCTGTACATATCTTAATGAATAGATGTATTTATTATTTAATTTATAGATTAAATGTGCTTTATTACCACGCAACTTTTATTTTTTTTTTGCAATATAAACGCACGTAAAATATTAACGTATTTGTTTATAAGGTTGACCCGACATCAAACAGAGTGCCTTCATTTATAATGATTGTAACGCTAAAATATAAACTTTTATTCAAACGGTAAAAGTTTCGTGTCAGTTTCGAAACTTAACACATTGACAGTAGGTATTACTTGTAACAATGACAGCTAATAGCGGCACCGCACAGTAAATCAGTCTTAATAATATTTAGGAGGGCACCTACTCCATTAATTACGAAGTGAACGTATCAAGGAAAGATTTAGGCTCTTTGCATCCGTAGCGGTTGACGAGATCATTTTTGAATGTTGTTAATATTCACGTCATCGTATGACGAATACTCGGAATACATACAAATGTGTATTTAATTTTAATTCATAAATTCTTACGCACATTAAACAACAATTAATATTTGATTCGATGAATAGTTACCCAAAATATTACTTAGCTAATATTACTTAGAATTTATACATACTGGAACACAAGTCTATAGGTACCTTTAAGCTGGATGAATTTGATTCTATTTGAATAAAGTTGCTGGTTAACTTTGAACTTTGCATTAAATTAAAGATTACAAAGAGCGTGACATGTCGTCTATAAGTCTATAATCTGAATATAGAGAAGATTGAATTTAAGTTAAGACATCAACTGAATTTCTGTCACAACAGATAGCGACATTTACGACGGATTACACAAAGTGCAACAAGAATATATGTTTCCTACATAAATAACGCTCATAAATATTTGATTTTTATAGATGTATTACCTGCTCACATTCGTTTTTTCACCGAGATAATAAAGATAAGAATGTTTTTTATGTAGAGGAGAGCTCGTGCCACCCATGAGTTAACGATTAGTTTTGTTGTTGGATTTGAACGTAACAGTATTGTTCGAACGTTTCACGAGCGTCGCACGTAGAGCGGCACAGGTATCTATCTGTGTTATTAGCGTCGTAGTAATTGAGTGTAAACGTTTGTGTGGTGTCGTGGGCCGGTAATGGGTTCCGGTCAGCGACATTGGCATTAATACTCTACAAATCTCCGTAGAGTTCAGTAAATCAAGGTGTTTATGAGTCATTCAAGTCAGCGTTGTCGGTGCGAGACCGCGCGACCTCTCTGCACTGATTTGCAATCTCGACAGATTATTCCTTAGTCCACACGAGCTAGTCAATCTTCAATATGTTATACGGTTATTGCAGTTCGTTATTAAACGAATAGAGAGTCGAAGTGCTATCGTATATGAATAAATCTATCGCTACAGATATAATAATGTTAATCCTTTTCCTTATGAGCGATCCATTATTAAAGTTGACGTTGTGTGTCGAATCTAATAAATAGATGAAGAGATTTTGAATAATTGGTTACAAAAATTATTACTGAGCCTAATTTTTAAAATGACGAATAATAGTGACTGTCATTATTGTTGTCACTATTACAATTTTAAACATTACTACATACATTTACTATAATTGTTGTGTAGATATGTCCTAATATTGTATTGCAGTACTGCAAGGAGCACACACGACTGGTTTCATGAATATGTAACTAAAGTTCATTAGTGTAGTCACTTGTTAGTCGAAGGAAGAGGCGTGGCTGTACGACGTTTTGTAGCAAACTAGAAGAATCTTTGTACGTTTAAATTCAATTTTAACGAGATAATTACTTCCGGTAATTAGCTTTTCATGGCGAAATCTAAAGATTATAAATAGAATACATTTATAATACATTTTTTTACTGCAAATCGTACCTTGAAATTCAATAATAATAGTAAGTAATTTTTTACATTCCTCTTTTTAATTTCATGTTTTAGTAACTTTCTAGTAAATGTATTGTTTAATATTATCTAATGAAGAAATAAATCCAAGATTAAACTATGTATAGGTGGTATCTAATAGCGTTTTAACTTACATATTGTTCATATTCATCATATTTACTTAAATGAAACCAACGCCTGCAAATTCATCACCATTGTTCTGACATCAAAAAGAAAGTTTTATTTGCATATCTTAAAAGCTCCAGCTATCACTTCAGTCATCTAAGAACAATAGTTAAAAGCAATAATACGAATACCTCAATTGAAATCAATACTTAAAGCAAAACATAATGCACCTCCTACGTTCATATCGGATTTAAAACCTTCATTTCTTTAATGTTTTTAAGATAGGTTGAATGATTTATTAATTACTGTGGAGGATATTTTATTATTTTCATGGTTATTAAAAACAGACGGAAAGTTTCATATTTTTCAGGTCAGTGTCGGTTCGTAAAATTGTTCAGAAAACGGCAATAAAAATTCCAGTTATAACTCCTCTTTGACCATCCGGCATCTATAATGACCAATAAAAATAATGAATCACGACGGTAAAAGGTAACGAGATCACGATATAAAAAGTAAACTATTTTAGTCGCAGACGTATTGGTGTTTGGTTGGTAATAATTGATCGAGCGAGTGCGAGCGCGAGCGGGGAACAGGACGCGTGCCTCGTCGTACTGGAGATGATGACTTCTTGACGTTCAGATATTACAATTGTGAAAGTGAGATATTTAAGCTGTTAAGCGTGGTACCGTTGACACGGACATGATGGTGCGAGGCAGAGCGTGGGCGCGCGGCTCCCGTACTGCGCCTCGACAACACGCCGCCACCGACCGACCGCCCCGACCCAACTAACAAACCTATTGTTTATCGGAATGCTTTCATATTCATATTACTTCAACTTCCTCATTATATTTAAACATTCTATGCAATGACAATGATACAATTCGTAAATGTTGTATGAGATCAACATGTCGTACAGAAACCGTAGCCCTATGGTTTGCCCTTATAGACTATGCTTATATCCATTTTCCAGACATATTGTAGGCCACGAATTTGGGTTTTCATTTGATATTAAATGGACCAGTACTCCAACCGCCAATCTAAGGTAGGTACTAAAATATTTTTAATAACTTACCCGTGTTCAATACAAGTAGGTAACCCAGTAAGGCAGAATGAATGAAAAAGGTTAAACATTTTGTAGTTTACACTTATTTCAAAATCAAGACTTCACTAAGATTTTATAAGATGTGGCTTGCAAGCCAAAGTGCTCTTTATGTACTGGTGAGCGATAACCTAGAGATCGGTTAGCGGTCAACATTTGTATTCAACGGGAAAAAATAAAAGAGAATGTTCATCAGACGCGAACCCATAAACCGAGCCCTAAAATGTTAAACGACTTTTCAAAATTGGTGGTACGAAGAAATTACAAAATAAAAGGACGACATTACGGTACTTGGAATGATTTTTGAGAGAGACGGTCTTAACCTATATTTCGTTTTATGGGAGAATGATTTTTACAACCTTCTCGCGAACAATCCGAACGGCTTATAGGTCTGTAGAAAGTTCCTGAAATTACTCTTACGAAATTATGTGTCGAAGTTTTTATTTGCTTATTATAGTGTTCAGTTTATGATTCTTTTCATATCATTTTATGGCCGTTAATATTTATATGAATCTTATTTAAACACATTTTTAATCATAAACAATTCCTGTTCACTGCTTGCAAAAGTTCTTATCAATGACTATGAACATGATATTACTTTCAATTGACAATGTCGACATAGAAACATTTTACACTGGATGAAAGTACATTTACACGAATACAATTGCACTAAGAAATATACGTTCTGAAAGTAAATCTCGATAGGTATATAAGAAATAACTTAACGTGTTTGAATTTTTAACAAATCTTATACTTTTGACCGATTTCCAAAAAGGAGGAAGTACTCAATTCGTCTATATTTTTTTTATGATTTTTCCTCGATAACTTTAGTTTGGGTAGACCGATTTGAATGATTCTGTTTTCAGATGAAAGGTAATAGCTGAACTTAGGTCCCCTTGTTTGTTTAAGATCGAACAAGTACTTTTGGATCTGTGTTTAAAAATGTATATTTTTACCGGACAAAATTTCACGATTTGCTATGCGTGTTTGCGTGTATATCTTTTTCATATGAACCGATTTCAATGATTCTTTTTTTTGTTAGAAAGCAGAGATTTTGAGCATTATTTTATATAAATTTGATACAGATCTTTGTGCTATGCTTAAGAAATAGAAGTCGGTCGTTTTCATTTTTGTAATAAAAATATTATGTCTTGGGTGAAGTGTAAAGTGAGGGTATGTTTTAATGAGTGGTTACGGTTATTTACAAAATCGTGTATGTGTGGTGTAACATTTAACAAATCAAAACATAGTGACAAAGCGTGGTCGGTGCTCGAAACGGCGCGCGACTACGGCGACATCGTCTCTCGACTCAGCTACGAGTGCTATGACAAACGCGACGCTATGAGTGATTGTGTCTGTCCGTCGCTCGACGCTCAATCTCTTTGTGTTCACAAATAATCCGGTGTGTCGTGATCTGGAGTCTAACGGTGCAGGTCCGCGATCCTATTGAGTGCGCGCTCTATAATAGCCACAATTTTTCAAGCTTTCACATAAGTCCGTACTAATACCTGTTGGGCCTAAAAACCATGCAATCATATGTTATTATTAAAAAGAATGGAATAGACACACTTTGAGTTGAATAGTATATGTCAGTTTATAAGATTAGTAGTTCGCGTTTCGTAAACATTAGTTTTGAAATAGAAATATGCTTACATAATAATATGTTGCATTGTTTATTTTATGAGTGGATATCTACTTCATTTTGTATAACATTGTTTATTTAAAACAATCATTACCAAATCATAGAAAGTGTTACGTGTAGCCTTTCGATGAACACAAACAAATCAGGAAAATAACAAGTATGTGAATTTATTTTACTCATTTTTTGGATAATCTACTAAAGTGCACGCTTGTTTTCTGAAAGCTGAAAGTCAAACAGCGGTTGGTCACGATCAAGTCTATATTTAAGTATAGTAAAAAACAGTGTTTTTTACTTTTATATACTGTTTTACTCCTATAATAAAAGAGTTCAATTTCCGCATTCAATCTCATAAAGCTGTGGATTAAGATTAAGAAAAAATTCACACTAAAATGAACCTGATTCAAAATCTCAGGTCTCACCTGCACAGAACCAGCCACCTGTTAACTGCAAGTCGACTATAAAAAAATAAAAGGAGCGAGCGCCAGCCAGTGCAAAAAACGAGAATTCAAGACGACACGTTTGGAAAATAAAAAAAACCTCTCGCCCACCAGATGGTCGCCTCGACGCGTCGAGAAACCCGCTCTTGAGCAGGTTGTGACTTACCACGCAAATTCATTTGCACTTTTGAATGTGAGGAAAATTAAATAACAAATAAGATTAATCGAGATCACGCATAACTGGAATGTGCTTACCCACTCTTTATAAGAGCTACATTTAAATTCACATTCTTGTCTTTCATTTACTTTTTATTCTTGTGCTAAATATAGAAAACATATTTTAACAATTGCGCAATGACTTAGTAACTTTTTATATTAAAATCTGTTTGTTTAAGTAGAATTTTGCAAAAATAATGTTCATAACTATTATTTAATGTCCCATTTTTCCGAGGCTATTATTTTTTTCGATAGTTGCCGCATCCAAGAATTTAACTTAGAAAGTTTCTGTACTAATTACAACTGTTATCGTTTAACAAAACTAGCTGATCTTAATTGGCCATATGTTTTCGTTCATCATTAAACAGACTCTTTCAACGCCCATGAGACCCCATATGGTGCAATATGTTTTTATAAAGTTTTTGCAAAAACGCAACACCACACAATCGCTTCTTTGTTGAAAAAATCGGACGTGCCAACCTGTTTTTTAAATTATAACGAAATATAACAAGTCATCGTATCTGCTTAGTTCCTGTTTCTTTTGTATTTGATAAACTGTTTTGCAAACGTTTCGTAAATAACCGTTTTTTGCATTGTCGAGCATTGCAACAGCAGGTATATCTAATAGCAATCGATACAGTTATCATAAAATGATGACGCATTACTTTCTTTACAATAATTTAAATCTACCTAATATGAATACCTATTGGATATTATAGCAACCTGTAATGTCCCTTTAAATTTTATTGCCAACAATATGACTAAGAACAGTTTAGAAGTACCAATCTCTTATCGTCAAAGTTTTTTTTTCTAGTGATAGGTACAACTAGATTTTTAATTTTTACTATCCATCAAAATTACTAACTAATGAATAACTGTGTTTTACTGTATCTTCCAGACTTTTATGATATTGAGTAATTGTAAGCAATAATGTATTAATAGCGGTAAATAATAAAGCAGAGTACTGGTGATCAGTTGAACGTACGTATTAATTACTCCACCACTAGCCCGCCTCCGCAATTAGTTCTTGGCTTACTAATGCTCTTGTAACTTATTGTCGACGATAGCAGCCGTCTCATGTCGCTCATTAATGCATAGTTTCCATTACTAATCGACTGCAAACAACATTTCACATTCTAATAATATAAGAGGCAGCCACGTAGGTACATTACTATCTATTTTAACTTAATATCAATCAATTAAACGAAGAAAATTACACCAATAAATTATATAATCAGACAACTCGATAGGATAAGTGATCCAAAGCCGATAACTTAAATTAATTGAATAATTGCTTTTTGACAAAAGAGAATAGACGATGACGAAGACTTGATAGAAAGATCGGCCGAAAAGATAACAATGAACAGTCGTTTTTGACGCTTTGTTGTTTAAAATGTTAATCAGCGTCATCTGGTGAAGCAATCATTGTTTTTTCTGGGAATGTGTGAATTTAGTGATATTGGTGAATGTTTAGGAACACAGGTGAGGTGAGGTAGAGCTACCTGCGAGAATGCGGCGCGTGCTCACCTGTGCCCGCATGCCCGCTTACAGCTAAATGATGGTCGCACTCCGTCGTCCCGATATCAATCGATCTGTCCATCGTCTCACATGTCACATTGAATTTCGATTTACTTTATTTGGGAGTGAAAAATTTAACGAACACATTCATCGATCTCCTTATGTGGTCGGTTACGGTTCGATGGCGCTTTGTCAACTTCCAAATTAACAAGCGATGCTATTAACACTCTTTGCTTTCTAGTATCAATTTTTATGATTTCATGTATAAAATTTCTTATTCGTTTGTAATAAACTATTTTTAAACTGTTAATTTCTAGATAAAATAAGTTGAAATTGGATCAAGTTGTAAACTGTGACATCCATTTGTGATAGGTAGATACGCTCAATATTCCTGTAAAGTACAAAATATTCTTGAATATTCTCGAAGTTAAGACGTCTATATAAATTAATGGGGCATTTTACTAAGCCATTTAAAATAATGTCATTCGTAACTTTCAATATTTTCTCTGTACTCGAAACGTGAGTTCTGTATGTAGGTAAGTACTTAAAGATTTATCAAACAGCGTCTGTCTGTAACACGAACCAAATCAAAAACAAGATCCAATCACGTGATAAAATAATAAATGATCCCACTCCCGTGCACGTCGACACTTAAGTTGTTAAAGGCGCTTCACGTTTGCAATAAACGAAACGAACTAATGACTCAAATATATTATGAAGTATACGAATTTATTTAATAGTTCATAATTATCGGATGCATTCTTATTAGGGGGTATTCAATAATATTACTTTTATGAAAAATCATTACGGTTTGAGATTAAATAGAGAAGTATATTTTAACTTTTGACCAATAGAAGATTAATAATTTATCATCATGAAACCTAGAACCAATCAATTTTGACAGTGTTGTCTAGTAATCTATAGTCGACAGAAATTAAATGGAATATAACAGGTCACTGATGTTGCCAATCTAGATCCTGAGCTGCGATGAACCCAGTGATAAAATATAATAGATCTTGAAATTATTGACTATGTCTCAGATTATAATATTTTATTCACGTATATGATATTCCAAATTGATTTGAAATGCAGTCTTTAAATTAGATTTTTACGAACTAAATCCGTTGTTATTAGATAATATAAAATATTATTTTTGTCTCTGGTTCATGCTTTGCAGCTTTGATTTGGCCCACATAGTGACCGATATGTGGTATATTGAGTCAATCATCTTTGTCCCAATTAGCCTGTCATCTTCAAAAACTTTCACTCCATAGTGAGGTAAGGTACTTGCTTGGTCCAGAAGATCGTGAGTGGAGTGGTGTCTTGACCACTAATAGGTTGGTTTGTACTTCTACTGTCAGCGGATTCCTTGTTTCAATATTGTGTTTGTATTAAATTCAATTTATTATATAACTAGCTGACCCGCGCAATTTCATCTGCGTTACAAAGGGGTTCAAACAGTACTCGCAATGCCCATGTCGTCGCGTTATTATTTGCGCGGCCCGAAGTGCACCCACACATTCATTGCGTATTATACTCGTGATACCTTATAAACGAAAAGTCCGATTGGAATAAAACAAAAAGTAATTTACTTCTACATTAATACTCTTAATAACATAATACTTAACTTGGATGAAAATATACTATGTATGTTCAGAATAAATGAATTTTGATTTGATTTGATTTGATTTGGATAAGGGTTAATATAACGATACTCATTTAACGTTAAATTCAATCTCGGTACGAAATATCTATACCTACTAATATTATAAAGCTGCAGAGTTTGTTTGTTTGTTTGTTTGTTTGAACGCGCTAATCTCAGAAGCTACCGGTCCGATTTCAACAATTTTAAGGTTATAGGCTATATTTTATTTGCGGACTTGTTTATTTGTCTTACTAAGACCTAAAAACCCGTCGTACATCGTTTTGTTTTACTGTCGTGAGCTGTACTGAGCGTACGCATAAATTGGTTTTCGATTATTCACCTTGTGTTACAAATTCGATATTTTCATACGGTGTCCTAATTTTTTTAAAATAAAATAGCCTATATCCTTCCTCGATAAATCGACTTTCCAACACTGAAAGAAATTTTGAAATCGGACCAGTAGTTCCTGAGATTAGCGCGTTCAAACAAACAAACAAATAAACTCTTCAGCTTTATAATATGAAGTATAGATATTTATTTTTTGGCAAATTAAAGTAGTAAAAGTAAATTATGTAGATCAAGAAATTCTGATTAAAGAAAAACACTAACCTAATTCGATCTGAATAGGATCTTTATCTATGTTACTTATCTGTTAAATTAATTTCAGCCAGTGAGAGCCGTGACGTACAAAGGCATATGAAGATTAAAACCTGATTGTCCGTAATGTTTGATTGTGCCGTGGTAGATATTGATGCCAATTTATTATGATACGAAATGTCAAAGTAGTCGTATGCCTCTAATCTAAGAGCATAATGAAACTTTATGTTCAAACAGACATGTTATTATTATATTAGGTAGGAAATATTCGTAGTTTACATTTGAGTAAGTTGGTTGCGTTAGGTTAGAGAAATATTTGATAATATGAACTACCAAAGACTTTCAAAAGATATTTCTCCGTAATGCATAAAATTCTTAATATCGTATTAATGCTTAAATTTTAATCTGTCAGTATATCAGTTGCCGAAAATATTTCGAAACCGCATCCCGACATTACCAATTACCACAATTTCACGCCCTTATCAGCCCATAACGGCAGTGTAATGAGTTTCGAACAGTTTTTTTGCATCGTGGAATTGAAAATCTTTGTAAACAGGCTGGATCTTAATCTGAAGATACAAGATGTTGAGATAAGACAAAGATGCGCTGAACCTGTTTATCAGACGTGGGTTTTTATTCATTTTTTGCGGACTTATCGTTAATATTCCGTGAACGGTTCTTCAACAGCAGTGATTTATGATTCTATTCTCGAAAAGGCGATTCAATATCTGTGTTCTTATAATATTTTGAGTATACGAGTTATAATAGGGATAGAAAAAAAAGAGTTTAGTGTTAAGTTAATCAGTATCTCTATTTTGTACCATTTTCAACTTGTCGACTAGACTATATGTATAATAAAACGTTCAATATAAATATTATGACTTACTTAATGCATATTGCAAAATGAACTTGGTTATATTAAGAAATATTATTCAGTGATAAAGTCGTAAATTGTAATTTCGTGAGATCTGAATGCTCGATCGTCATCTCCTCTTCCGAGTCGTGTCCAGTTTCAATTGATTAAAATGGCTTGCTGTCAATAACAAGCTAATTTGTGCCCTTGACTGCAGCACGAAACAACCACTTAAGTTATTTTTTTATTTTTGCATTTACAATTTGTTTTGACGAATGTTAATTATAAATGTTTATAGGTCACATTTACATTAAACATATACTGATACATGCTTTAGGATAATATTTTACAAAATATTATGTAGATAATATAATAGTCATAAATAGATTAAGAAGAATTTTATTAGGTATAAACTTGTTAAGTTGTTGGTGAAATATGCTTATGAATAATTTTTAAATATCGTACATATTGTCTTGCATTCTTAAGTTAGTAGATGTAGAGATAAGGGTGGTGCAATTAGGTTAGTTAGTAAGTAGTTATTGTTATTGTAGTGTGTTGATGTGTGTATGTAACGGCGCGTGACGTCCACCTGTCGTGTGCGCGACGCGTGCTGCAACTGCCAACCGCCGCGGCACGCTCAACCGTGGCCGGCGCTTGCACTTGCTGCCACGGTGACCACGGCCACTAATCGTGGAGACGCGCACCTGACACTTCCGCGATTCTACCCTACTGTTACTATGACACCATGCGACACATCAACATGTTCGCACTTTACTCAAACTCTCACTGATACTTGTTAAGATTACCCCCTTTGAGTACTCTTTAAACAATGACAACGACGTAATGATGATGTTAATACTTATATCTATTTTTAAACAAGTAATAAGCAAGCAAGCAAGTAAACTACAATAGATAGTCTTTAAACGATGTTGTAGAAAAGTTGTAATGAGTAACTGTCCTCCGATGTCATGTCATTGCAGTCTCATAAGCATTCGTAATGTCTTACCACCGGTGGTCCGTAGACTCGTTGTCTGTCATACAATAACAAAAATAAAAAGTAGTAAAATCGTGATAAAATTAATAGAGGCAGAGATAGAGAAAGTTTAAGATAATTATTTACCTATATTAATCGACAATCTTAGACTTAATGCTCGTATAAACTTATCTTAGGAATCATTTAGTGGTATCGCTAAAATAATTGCCTGAGAACTTTGCAGTAGTAATATTGCGGTAGCCAATTATCATCAGCCCGTCAGTGCCTTGTCCGTCTACTAAGATATTTAAAAAACTCTCTTATTTGCAATTTATTATAGAACTTTGTAGAACTTAAATCTAATCTTCGAAATTATTAATATCTATAAAACAATATATTTTACTTAAACCTACTGGTGTTAAGAAATAATAATAAATGCAAGTGCGAACCATAGAAGGTAAGGCAACACTGCCTCGTAATAATACCACCTGTATCGAACACTATATCAGGTCCAATCTATTTATACATTACCACGTAATCTCTATTATTATACAATTTCAACTAAAGTCTACAAATAACAGAGCGAAAAGCACTATAATTTAGTAAACATTTCTATATATCGCTGTTTCTTAACTAATAAGATTTTTGCGAAAAGAAATGGAAACTTTTGCGTAACCAATAATACGCATAAATATGAAAAATAAATGATAACATACAATTTACATATGTAATTCACTTATATTACATTTGTAATAAAGGTAATGCTCCAATTTCAACTCGGAATTTATTGTGATAAAAATCATGCGGGTCGACATTATGTTGTTTCACCTGTCTAGAATATAAAAAAAATCTACTTGTAGCTGATTGAAAATCACATGACCATTTAAAAATGTGCATAAACGACAAAAAGTTGATTTTCCATAAAATAAACTACAGTAGCGAAAATAGTATTTTTCTCTTTTCGAAACGATCCTGTAGAATACAGGAATTGAAGATGTGAAATGAAACGATGTGAACTAAAATAATCACCTTGTGAGATGTGACTGCTAGTCGCTTCATACGAGTACGTCTGTATCAAAAGACAGACTGAATAATATTTGTATCACAATCATGATTTATATTATTGTTCATTTATATCATTAGTTTATTATGCAGACAAGGTTAAAATGGATGATCAAAAATAGTAAGGATAATATCGACATACTGGGTGGCCAGAGAACAAACAACTAGATCGCCTACGCCTTCTTCATTCAAGCAAAGGTTATCAGTGGCCAGGCCGGGGTTACGTAATTCACATTTTACTTTGAGTTCGTTACACGCATGACATTTAATGCAAAATCACATACCAGTTTTGTTATAATTGTTTTGATGACAGATTTGGATCAAGAACTAAGATTTACCAATATTAAGTGGATACATGCACTTCACTGTGTGATTAAATATATTTAAAACTTAACCGCGTTTTTTCATTCGAGATGACTTTAAATAGCATAGAACTTTCAAACGGATATACAAAGAATGACACAGCATTTATTATTATAGACGTTATTTTGCCAAAGAATTTGGAAACTATGATTAAGTAAGTTTTTATTTTGTTAATGGTAAACCAATTTTGAAGATTTCATAACACTATTAGCGCATTTAGATGTGCAGTTTTGTCTGTCGGTTTTAATTGAAACTGCATACTATCTGATAAAACTGCGCGTGTATGTGCGCCATACATATCTCAATATATATATGGATAAACAATTGTTACAACTTCTCTTAGGTACTATTTAAGTACATAATTTTCATATTTTAACTTCTTTTTCCACCTCTCTTAAGCCATAAAAGCTACCTCTGACACTATTGTGATAACTTTTAACTCGATACAAATTTTACCTACACTGTATCATATTTTATGGTTTTATTGCCAATACCGTTTGATTTTATTGTTATTAGATTACATAATATGAAGCCTCATATGGACACAATACATTTGTGTTGTTTAGTTAAATAATATATTATAAATACACAAAAGATAATATTATATTGCATTCTTATAACGCTTTCTAGAACTGCTTTCTGTGTCCATATTACATGCTTCGTTTATTTTAATTCACATTATTGCAGTTACTTGTGAAGTTGTGACCCACATAACAATTAGCTTTACTTGCATTAAAATAGATATTATTAGGTATAATCAAAATTCTAAATTTTGAAGTACATTATTCCAAATAAATTAGACCTGTTTGTCTGTGGTAGTCAAAATCTACACGACACGAACCGAGCTTGCATCAGCACTAATATTTTATGTTGAGTAATAAATGTGTATTTACGCAATTATTTCATTGACTTTCCCTAAATATAAATTTGAAACAGTTGCTTTGAATATTAATGTGTCGGCACGTGCTGGTCGTGTGTGCTCGCCATGCTCCAGCGCTCTGCACCCTCTGCCCCTATCTACATGACGTTACCACTTTACAACTCCTGATCTTCCATCTAACCGACATATGCTCTGCCAGTTGATATTAGAAGAGCTGATAACATTAATTCATTACTGACCACATCGGAATGATTGTATAAAATTCTAAGGGTGGACTTTCTTTTTATTACAACTTATACAATAGAATCAACTATATCCTTGTTATGTTTGACACTATTAGCTCCAATTTATTTCAATTTAAAATATGTTAATGACTGTTAAAGACCAATTAAGTATTTTGCCTTGCTAAACATCTCTGTCCACGACAATAAAAATCCCAAACACAACGTTTACACCAAAATAAAGTCGTCCAAATAGCATCGCTTACCTTGTTGTGGTAACTTCGAAACTCCACAACAGAATTTGGAATACGTTCGTGCGCCTTTTTGCTCTATACAAAAATCCTTAAAAGTCGAATAATGGGGCATTGTGCTCTAAAAGTAGTTATCAAAGTGATGTAAAACGGTGTTGGGAGGCTCGTGAGCGTCGCTGCGTCGCTGAGGTCGGTGCGTCGTTGCGGGGGCGGCAAGACGCGCTGTTGCCGTATTTTATTTATAATTACGGACGTCGACCCGAGACCCGGACCTGTCGCGATTTCACCTGCTATTATTGCCATTTTATTCATTGTTATTGCATTTATTACCTAGCTTGTTACAGATTTTAATGTCCGTAAGTTTAAACGAATGACTTGATATCGAATATTTAGTGTGTGCGCACTGATTTCTCCTTGTAAACATGCTCAAGTAAAGATCGCATCTTACAGTGAGTGGTACCGATTTAATTGATATTATTAAGTTTTAAAAGCGTCTACTCACCAGACGCACAATGCGAAACGAAAGTAAATGCGAATTGACCATTAATGTTTAACTTTCATGTAATAAATGTTCATTTTCATCCTGTTCATATTGATGATCCTTTTATACAAAATTAATATTCTTGAGAAATTTATTTTAAAGCTGACATACATGAGCAAGTGCTTTCTACATATTATTAAAAAGCGCATCATTAATATTGTATTGCGTCATTGTACGGAGCTTCGCGAAACTGACTTTTGTTAATCAGTTGCATGTCTCATATTATTAAGAAATATTATTTTAGTTTTATTTTCCATACAGTTGATGTTCAGTAGACAAATGTAAAACACAATATGACCTTATTAAACTATTTACTAACCCTAATTTTAATTTAAACCAAAATTTTCTTTAACGAACGCGGAATTCCTGATACGGATAATAAATAAGTAACTTCTCACGTGTGCCGTCGGGTTAAATGTATAACAAGTTGGCCTTGTTAAAAAATATGTATAATCTGATAGAACTAACAATAAGAATGCCAATGACCTCAGGCAATCGAACGTTACTTCATAATTATGATTTACAAGAGAAATAACACAGCGATACTAGTGATTAGTTAAAATAGGTAAAGAATTTAACTATTATTTACTTTCAAAATGATAACAATGTCTTTATTTTGTTTAATATTTTACAGGTTTCAGTAACTTTATCGAACACAACAGATGCACTTAAGAATATGATTAACGTTCCGCGTAAGACGTTATAGACATTTATTAGTTGTAAACCTCAACAAAACCACGTGTATATCGGAACCCGTCTTCATAGAGTTTATTTACACATTCATTGAAGAATAACTGATCTCGGAGAAACATGATCAAGTAATATTATAGTTATTATATTAGGTATTTGAGAGATGTGATGAATGTTGAGTGAGATGATGTCGCGACGGCTCGGAGGTGCTCGGAGGTCGGGAGGTGAGCGCGGTGCCTCCTACGCGCGGTCCCGTTATACTCCGCCGGTTAATTTTTATGCAGACACAAGATTATTGTATAAACGCCCGCGCCCTCTAGCTCGTACCGAGAACAAAAGCCCGATTCGATACGATTCAAGTAACTGTCTCGATGTCATATAAAAGAAATATAACTTTAATCTCGGGCCATATTTTATTGTGATTGCAATTAAGTTGCATCACTTGTACGGACTCATGTTGAACGTCGTAAAATTGTTACATGATGGACAGTTTAATCGAAAGCTAACAAATTACTTTTATATTTAAAATGTATTTTGGATTTAACTTTCTTATTGTTATTAATATCATTTTTATGCACGTATGCAGTCATCATATAGCCATTTACTATGAGAAAGGCGGCATGCTAGTTAAATATATTTTATTTTTCTATTTCAACTTTTGAAAATGAGTAGGTAGCAAACAAGTTAAATTAAATCTTCCTCGTGTTAACTAGATAATATTTAAATTGTTAAAAGTATTCTGAAGTGCCTAATTGATTTGTCCACACTACCAAATATTTTAATAACATAGTTAAGTAGTGTATTTTATTTCTCGTTTGTATAAATTATACAGTAGCGTTGCGCGGTAGCCGTACTCATGCGCTACATCTCGGCCCTGTCCGCGCGTGTTCGCGAGATAAACTTAACCAGTTTTAAAACGTTACTATTTTGATTATAATATAATTAGATTAATCTAGTTACTTTTCTCTTGCTGCTGCACTTCTACCGTTGTTTTGCTAAATATGTATGTATATTTTATAATAATTTTAAAAGTAAAAACCCTAATGACACTTAAAACTCGAACACACTCACATTCTAACAATGGACAAAGTTTTCCTATAGACTGGATATTCATGAGGCAAATTACCACATGTGTTATACACCCGCACTGACTGGTAAAGTCAGTGCAGTCCAATGGTAGGTACAGTAGTAAGAACCTATTGGTGCATTAGAATTAAGCTGATGAAACAATCTTAGTCCGTGTTGCCTTTACGATGGTTCTTACGTCACGGTTTTAGTGTATTACTATTTTATGATATGTAATTAAAATTATTACGATTCTCTCATCCTTTCATTATCGCTTAAACATGTACCTACTGCTTCCAATATTTTATTGTATAAGTTGAAATACTAAAAGCATGAGTCACGAGATATGCCCACGCCAATTCTTAATATTCAGGTATTTCAACAGACGAAAGTTAATAAATTCTTATTTTAAAATACATTTCCGGTAATCTGGATGCTCTTTTCCGTTATATAATGCGCCATTAAATATTTTTTGCAGTATTTAATTTGCAAATATGTGTTATAATAATATCAGTTTTTTACACAAAACTCTATCACAGGTCTCAAACATTTTATAATAAAGTTATAAGGATTATTATTGTATTTGAAAATTTAATTTATACCTAAATGCACAGTCATAAACTCTTAATGTATTGTAGTTATTAAGAGTTTATAACCTACATACCGAGTTCAGTGTAGTTTTAAGAAAAACCAAATCATTATTTCACCGTGACACAATGTTTTTAATTAAAAAAATCAGGAAATTTGATCTGAGTCAAAACTGGTAATCATGGCACCCGTTGATGTCTTTTGTATGAAAATAAATGTTAATTTGTCTGAAATTCAGATGTTACTTAATTTGGCTTTAATAACGTCGAGAATACATATAGACGTAACACCAACTGATGGTAAATAGGTTGTAGACTTTTAATCATAATAATATTATTAAGGCGAAAGTTTGTGTGTATGGATGTATGGATGGATGTATGTATGGATGTATGTTTGTTACTCTTTCACGTAAAAACTACTGAATGGATTTGAATGAAACTTTACCACAATATAGCTTATAAATCAGAATAATACATAGGCTACAATTTTTGAACCCCTTTGTAACGCAGACGAAGTTGCGCGGGTCACCTAGTAATATTATAAATGCGAAAGTAACTCTGTCTGTCTATCTGTTACGCTTTCCCGTTTTAACCACTGAACCGATTTTGATGAAATTTGGCACCGACAAAAAATTTAGACCCTGAGAAAGAACATAGGCTATCTTTTAATCCAAAGTGACGTAGACGAAGTTGCGCGGATCCACTAGTATAAAATAAATAAAGAAAAAGTTGTTTCTCGTTAAAACTGCGATTTATTTTTATCTGTCTTTGTAGTTTTTTTTATGGATTCCTAAATATTTTACACCGTGAAATTTCTGGTAGACTGTTCAAAATAAGCTTTTAAAATGTGTTACAAAAAATCAAACATAAAGAACCTGTAAACTTGTTCTTCGAAGTTCATAAGAAACCTGCCACGTGAGGCTCGGCTATGAAACGTCGAAACTAAATTCAAAGTTACGCAGTCGTCGAACAAAAGCTTAAGGTAATAAAGTATCAGAATCCATTTACGCAAAACAACAGACCATTCGCTACCAGTGAGTAATCTCTTTGGTGTTGAAGCGCGCGCCCACGCCGCGGGACTCGACTGCGCCACACAATGTTGCCATTAAAACGAAACTTAAACTCTGTGTCTGCTTTTATTGCTAAAATTTAAAAGATATCTCAAAAATGTATTTATTTTTTAAGGTTAGTAATACTGTTATAAACGTAAGAATAGGCGACTATTTTTGGAAAAAAATATATTAATGACTTTGTTTACAAATTCATGAGTATTGGTAAATAAAACAGTGAATAATAATTACTTATTTATAAGACGTATCACGTTAGTGCGTAGTTATTAATTATTATTGAAATAAACTATCACAAACAGATTTATTATTTTCGTTATTCGAAAAATAGAAAAAACGTTTCACTATCTGTTCAGAGCAATGTCAAAATTATTGTTACGTTTTATTCGGCATATCTTATTCGCCGTTATGATTTTTGTTTCCATTTTCATAGTATACATTCAGAAAAAATATGCTTATTAATTTAGGAAATCCACAAAATCCAAATTATGTCCAAATATTTGTATCATATATTATCCAAATGTTTTTTCTGGGATTTAATTGTTATATGTCTGGTATCCCTTACCATACGTCACCGGCGCACTCACGGTGTCGTTGTTATTGGCACAGGATCGCGCGATTTATCGCTGCGGCTCGCGACGCCATCGCGCTGACGTGCACCTCAAAATGCACGTATCTCTATAGTTTACATTTCCTCATGTCGGGGCTATAAATCAATATTATATCCTTCAATACAAAATACGTCTTTGAAATTCGTATTTTCATAGATGTTGGTGTGAAATTTCAAAAAAATCAGTCAAAATCAAAAACAGACAGCAAAATAAACTCTCATTATAAAACATAATTTAAATTGATAAAATAATGAAAATTTTCTTTTAAAATTTCTTGTATATCAGTGGAAAACTATAGGACTAAATGGATCAAATGACAGCCAAGTTAATAACTATAATTTTATTATAGTACCTATGTTTAATCGTAATGCGATTTTGTTGATGTCTTGAACACACCTAGCTTGCAATTAGCTAGGAAGTACCTATCTACCTGCACAAGGGACTATACCAGTCGCTACGATTATAAACCATTAAAACGAAATATAAATTCAATCATTTTAAAAATCAAAAACTAAACCCTATTATTTCGATTTAAAATCTTTATCTTACATTTAGCATTAATCTTTATTGCAGTTCATTAAACCTAAATTACAATAGCAAATTAGTAATAAAAACGTCACAGTATAATTGCTCGGCCATAAATTACTATTAACAAGTCTGAAAGCTATACTATGTATCTACGAGACTGTTGTGGGTACATTAGTTTTGCAGTGTATGTATCGTGTTACTGCGAATGAGCATTAGCCATGTCAGCGAGACAATAAATACTTCGATTCGAATTTGTGTGTCGTACAATAATTGTGTCATAGCTGTAATCAATTATAATCGGATTTAAATACGTCTACGTTTTGCAAATGTAGTCCAAAATCCTTTGTTATAAAATAAATAAGAGTTATACTATGTCTGAGCTGTGTATTTCATAAAAGAATGTCTACCAGACCTTTATATAATTTTTTGAGCGATTTAAAAAGAAACAAGTAGGATATTCAGTTCCAAAATTTAACATTTACTTTTTTGATAAAAACAAAACTGTAAGATACATCTCAATTGCTTACTTAGTAGGTATCTAACTATAATTTCTAAATTAGAAGCTGTCGTTCTGTAGGAATTCTTGTAATTGTTTACAAACGAATGTTTTGTAGTTCGTCTGCCGATCTAACGCAATAACAAACATTACAAATATGTATTACTATTGCCACAATAACAAATATTGTGAAAGTTGAATACATTTTAATTAAAAACTACATTAGCTATCACACGCGGTTCCTCTCGCTTCGATTTTAATTTTAGATGACATTTTACAGAAACTGAATGTAAATTTATCTTTTTATTCCGCTATATGTCCAAGTATACTTATATACTAGTATACGTATACTTAATTAACTTTTGTTCACCCTGTTCACCATTTTTTTTTCAAATATGCCAGTAGTCTTATTTATTATTCTATATCTTATTTATTATTCTAAACCTAATAAGGAAAAAAGCACATTCAAACGAGTAGGTACTTGTGTAATTCCAACAACTTAATGTTTTATTTTTTATTGATATGTAAATTTCATTTAAGAAATTTCAACTTAAAACAGAATTTATGAGGAGGATATACATTGTCAAACTGTCATATCAAGAGTGAGTTAGGTAATTTATTGAAAGGTGCGCATTGAAATCACGTTTATTTGTGCGCACGCGCCGACGCGCTACGTTACAAATCATGCTTATCGGAGCGACTCGGCTCCACGACGCTGCCTCTACATCCAGACAAATCTACCTAGATACTTACCTACAGCATTACATCTTCACTGTCAATCTGCTAGTATACTTAATCAGAACATCGCTACTTTTTGCAATCTAAACGAACAGTGATCATTTCAAAACCTCACAAATTGGTTCACCTCATAAACAAAATACATTATGATTCTTTTATCGTTATCTATTGGAAATCTCCATACTACATTAATAATGTTTCTAGTTTAAAAGATATAAATAATTAAATATTACAATACAAAGCTCTTCTCGAACGAGGTCAAATTAATGTCGAAACCAGTTTGTGTTATCTCAGAAACGATCACTTATAAGTAATAGAAAAGTTCAAAGTTCTATTAGACTATTAGGTGTGAACTCTAATTGGTACCGCATATCGGAGATCAGTATCGGCTAAGATAATCACGATGCAAATAGAAACAGAATTAATTAATGAGAATGCATTGGATTGGTCGCAATGCGGGGTCGCAGCGCACGCGCCGAGTAGACTAGTGCGCGACGACGACCGGCGACCAATCGCGGTAACTCGCACACGCACTCTAACACACATCTTCATCGAACGCCACTAATTGGCACTTCTGTATATTGTTGCGAATACACTCAGCTAGTTAACGAGCTTTACCAACTTAATCACGACCAAACTACAATATCAGAAATCACTTTCATTAAAGTATAATTATCTGACAAATCTTATTTATACTAACGCTAATCTAAGCTTTAGATTTAAAGATAAACATCCAAATAACCCCTAAATGGACGTTCTGAACTCAAAATACCATTTTGTGAATCAAAATGTTAAGGTAGCACACATAATTGTTAATTAAGATGTCGACAGCATGATTCACTTTCACGTCTTTTTTTTTCAATTATGAAACATGTTCACGATAATATCTTAATTTAAAGCGGTCCGTAGAAAAAGTGTCAATAGCTATAGTATTGTAACGTTTAAGAAACGTGCACTTGCTTGACAGGGTCAGAGGTTAACGGAAAGATAGTTATCTTATTGGACAACTTTCGTACTACTAAGTGACATGATAGTGGCATTAGGTCCAGATAAAACTTATTGGATTACATTGTCAACCCATTCTATTATAAATGTCCGTTCATTGACTAATATAGATTAGTTTAAATTTGGTCTCATTAAGATTATACTCATTTATTAATGTCAAATTGAGAAATCGTGTCAAATATTTTTTTCATATTCTAAGTTATGGCAAAACATTAATCTTAAATCTGCTTTATCTGAGAAGTGGTAGGTAGTAATAAATACCTAATTAGACATGCACTGTATTTCGGTATCATTGAGTTGAATAAATGAGATCATAAAGATAGTAGTATTCTTTTTTGAATGGTGTATAATTTCATTAGGCAATATTTATTGGCCCTAACTATTGGTTAATGGAATTCTGCTACTTGCGTAAATAGATAAATAGGTACTATTTAAAACTGTATCCAATTAGAAAACATTTTAAAGTTAAAAAGGGTGCGACATGAAAACTCTCTTCTTCTTTTTTTTTGCTTCTCGCTTCGTGTTTTTATTATATGTTTTTTCGATGTAGTAATTGTAGTGTTACTAGTCAGTTTAGTATCAGGAAGGTATAAGCGGGAGCAGGGTCTGGGTGGTGACCTCGTGGCCGGGTGACCGTCGACGGCGGCATGGCGCCCACTGTCTAATGTTCGACCCACATTGGACCGGTGTTCCATGCTATTGTCTCGACGATAACACCGCTACCGCTAAATTGCTGCAAATTTAGTACAAATTAAACCTTTCGACATAGTTAGGGCCGTGTTGTGACGCATGCATATTGAAGCCTTTATTATTTAAGAAAAGAAAAGATTAATAATTTAAAAGCTCTCTTTTTCGAAGTAAAATCGTTCTAGATGCAATAATTCCTGTTATCTTTTAATTACTCTATTGAGATCTATTCCATATTTTGTTATTTAAGTTACTTAAGAAAAAGGTTTCCTAAGGGTTTTTAGGACTTTTTAGTAATTGTATCCTGTTGCGGGTTGGTAAGCTCAGTATTTACTTATCCTTTATATTTTTGACTTGTCTACAGTTATGAGTGATTTTGAAAAGATCAACAAAATAGATAATGGTGTATAGTTTATTTCTATATCTAGTTTAGTCATTCGTAAATTTTAGATATTACATGTATATTATACCAGTCTAGCTGGTAAATCGAAAATTTGTATACCAGCCAAGCATTTGGTGTCTTGGTTTTTGTCTTGTGAATTTTAGGATTACAATAGGATGGAAATAAAATTTTAGTTTTCAAACTCAGTAATATTTATTTTGGAGGTAACAGAGAGGAACACGATTTACAACTCGTCTCAAAAATAGCCTCTTACGAGTAAATACACAAGTATTTAATAAAAGAATAGCGTCTCAGGATATATGTACTGTTATAATTTATTCAAGGAATATATTAATTATTTATATTTAAGGCACTTTGTACATGGCTTAGGATTACAATTTATAATTTTTACTTTGAACAAGTGTATGACACTCGGCAAATGCCATATGACTAGGGTTAGGTCACGATTTACGTGACTTATAAACTTAATAATAACTTACAGTATAAGTAATTACAATCAAATTTACATAATAAATCTAACACACTTTTAATGATACAGATTAACTTAAACACACATACAATAACCTAAAATAATAACATTTCGTAGTTCCGCGCTCTGATGATCCGAATACATTTGTAAAGGTATTTTATGTTTAAACAATAAGTGAGATCGAGGATCGTTTCAGTCTTACTAATAGGCGTGCACGGTAGCGGGCGGTGGGAGGTTCGGATGCGCATGCGCCACTTGGACTGCTTCAGGCCGGTACTCGTACGGACTACTGCCTGCTACTCCACATCCACCTTCTAAGTGTTTGCTCAGAAGGGACATGCGAGAAAACGTTTTACCACAACCAGAACACGAATATTTCTTGACATCCGAATGCGTTTGAAGATGAGCACGAAGATTTGATCTATCGGCAAATGCTCGGCGACAATGGTGGCAAGAGAAAGGTTTTTCACCAGTGTGGGTTCTGATATGGCCCTGAAGAAGCCATGGTCTAGAAAACGCTTTACCACAGAGGTGGCATTTGCACGGAAGTGTGTGCGTGCGGATGTGCATTTTTAGTGCACCGAGAGAAGTGTAAACTTTTGCGCAATATTTGCAACTGAAAGATTTCCTAGCTAGACTTCCTTCAGCGGCGGCGCAGTGGAACTTTTGATGTTTCGAGAGGCCAGAATACGTCGAGTAAGATTTCGCGCAATCAGGGCACTGGTACCGAGGGCGACGAGTTCCCGAAACTGACACTCCGGAGTCTGATGAAACTGATCCTGGTGATCTTAGATCTTCGGGGCAAGGTGGCGGCGAACATGATGATGGAGGTGACGCCGGTGAGTATCGAGTGTAAAGTTGCGGGTGCATCGGCGGAGACAGAGCTGGCGCTGCCGGGTACACCTCTTCGAATGCGTACGGTGAATATAACGTTGGTAAGTAAGTTGGATACTGCGGCGTGGGACGTGCGAGTTCTGCTGGTGCAGGCTCGAGGCGAGCTCGACAAGCTGACATGTAGTCAGGTAACTGATGGGACCATTCCCTTGGTTCAACTTTCACTGTCGTTGCTGAAACAGGCGATGAAGCTTTGCTGGGATAGTTTCCTGTCTTTGAAAGATCTTCAGGCTTTGTGCTAAGATTTTCTGGTTCATCGTTTTCCATATTACCTATTAAGAATAAAAAAAACATAGTTAGTCTCAAGCCACCAAAACTTAATCTGTCACTTTAGGAAATATTAACATGATAAATGTACAATAATGAATGTAGTTGAAGTCTACTGAAATACCTACTTGAATATATTTAAGATACTATCTATTATCAAAAAATATTTGTTATGGAATTTATGGATTTAATTTTAAGCATGAGTGTGTTGAGAAAACTGTATTTCAAGGCTGTCTGATTCTTGTAACTTTGACTAAACATATTTTGAAATATTTTTGGGTTTCATTGGGTAACTAGTTTTTATTTTAAGAAATATTTCAAGAGTAAACTTACAATGATAATCATAATAAAGTGTTGTGGCGAGGTGGGCGGGGTGAGGCGGCGTAGTGGGCGGCGTCGCCGGCCGCTCCTCCCGAACCAGCACCGGCCGCTTCTTCAGCGGACAGTGCGCATAGTTCTTCGCCAAAACTGAACGGTTTTGAGAGTCCTCTACAAGCATTTTCACAATTTCACAATCACTTCTTTCTCAAATAAAGTCTTCAAAGATTAACTAAAATTAGTAAACACTGTATCACTGATATAAAAGTCCAAACATCATAAAGTTGTAGCGAGATATTGAATACGAGTTCGTGTTCGGGACGCGAGAGAGGTACACGTGCGCTCGTCAACGTCCGGAGCTCGAGTGGTGCGGCAAGGGAAGGCTGGTTGCTTATAAGCGCTCCCCGTGAACAGCGCGGCCAGGTGGCGGCGCGCGCGGGTAAGCCTCGCACGTGCGCGATGCCCAATCGGCGGCGGGCCCCGGCCAATGGCGGAGCGGCCGAGGCGCGGGGCGGCGGCAGCACCTGCGCCTCCGCACCCGCCGGAACCGCTGCGATATGTTCAGCTTCACAACTGCACCGGTCCAAACGTCTCTTTGCAGAAATCGAATAGATTTTTTGCAAGCTTCAGGGGTTAAGCACCTTTGAACTGAACCATCACAGCTTTTTAAATCGTATTGGCCCTCGCCTCTTTGTTCGTTTTCATTCATTGAAATTTAACCTCAGGACGATCTGCAGCTGCTGACTCTGAAGCCAGTCAAATTCAACTTTCTAAATATAATATCTACAAATATCTTATTATGAAAGCTAAAATTTGTAGCTAAATGGCAGTAAATGGAAGAAACTTAAGAATTTTTTAGTAGTCACTCCCTATATTGATGATAATTTCTTCCGATATATGATTTATTACTTTCCACTCATCTAATCCAGAAATGCGTGTTTTATTATTTAAATTTCTAAAAGCTAAAAAGTTTATTATATTTTAAGAGACGTAGGTAGGTACTACTCCCATTATAGTGTTTCCTTGTTTGACATTTAATTAGTAGATACACATTAAGAAAGTTCTAAAACTAGATAAAGAAAATGTATGTACAGTTCCTTACTATCAGGTGGGCCGTTGGCTCGTCTGCCTACATGGCAATAAAAAAAATAAAAAAAAGACTAACAGGATAACAAAGTGCAAAGACTGACCTACATTTTAGAAAAGAGATAGGTACCTATAGATAGATAGTACCTAGGCATAGACACTAGAATAGTTGAATGTGTGAACGTATTTAGATAAATTGCAATAAAACCTAATGGAGAGGGCGTAGCATGGAGTTTGCTGCTGGAAAAAGCACTGCATTATAAGAAATACTTACATTTTATTATCAAGCCTAAACTTTCCTTATAACCCTTAAAACATAACAAAAAACATTGTTACTTTAAACCTTTATTTCCAACGTTATATAGGTTACCTAGTACTTACTTAGAAAATGTTTTGCTTAGGCGATATCTTTAGATTATATGTCGGCCTAGTTATCGTACAAGATGGTTACATGAAACCGATGACACACGGACGTTACTTATTATTATTCCTTTGAGACTGAGCAAAGATATCGGATCATTTGACCTTGTCCTCCTTCCTGTAGCTGTTCGTCTTCCTTTTACGTTTTTGCTGATACCCGTTACTCGAGCATATCGTAAGTAAATAATATGCCTTATCTTGTTAGATATAACTCGATTCCTGGATCATATCCTTACAAATAAACTTTGCGAAGAAAACATAACATGAACTAGCTTATGTAGAGAAAACAAGATTCTTTCTCGTCTACTATCTATGTTTTTACCCTCTTATTTGTTTCAATTGAACAGCCTCACGTTTAATAAAAATTCCGTTGATATTTAAACTGATAGTCGGCATTTGGCGCATTATCGTGCAAGTGTATGCTAGGTCAGCATTTACTAATGAATATCTCACACGTTCTCAGTACGTGTCGTTGCAAGTTACACATATAGATAGTTCAAATAACTTATCTAATTTGCTTTGCAGCCTATCATGTAGATTGATGCGTGTGTATCAACTATTCAAATTATCGCCTGTCTACTGACTTACCTACCTAGAGGATAGCAGAACTGTTATCTAACATAGAGAAAAATATGTGACGATTGACTCTTTATTTATGAACAAAATTTCATATACTACTTAGCTGTATTCAGACAAACCAAGCAATTTACGAAAAATCTGTGAATGCAGTATTACTAAACATCGAAAAAAAAAATGATGTTACCTTTCAGCAAAACATCCTAGCTCTAATAATTAAGGTACTTCCCGTTCATGTCGCATAGTTTTGGAACACCCTGTATAGTTCTATCTATAATTATATATAAATAGACTTTAAGATAGCTTCACAGTTGTAGGTAGGTATTAGCGGTATATAATTTGTTTTATGTCAATAATATATCTTTAAGTACCTTCCTATAACTAAATTTTAACAATACTTATCGTAAAAGAATTGAGAAAAGAAAGTACCTACCTACCTACTTAATGTATAAATTGATAATAAACCTATTTAACTTTTCTCATAATATCTAACTGAATTAGAGATTAAAGTTCTCATTTAAGCAACCGAGCAACCGAAAAGTAATAATAACAATAAGAAACAGTTTCGTTACCGGAAAGGTTGCGAACCAGTTTAGAACACTGCAAATGTTAACAAAAGATCTCCTTGCGTCTATCAAACCAAACAAGATACGTTTACAACCCCTTCCTAACGCGGAAATATAACGTCCAACGTTCCTTTGTTATATTTTTTACGGAACCAGTGTTAATTCCCACAGGTCAGGCTGTTCGGTGGGTAATTTTGGTTTTCTCACGGAAACAAGTTCGCTTGCAATCGCTAGTGCTAATGTAAGCGAATGAACATTCACAAATATCAATAAAGTACCAAAGAACAGAAACTGACATACCCTTCAAGTTCAAGGTTCAGACAGATCTTATTGTCTGGAAAAATGACGAGTAGCACGTCCGAGGAAATTAACCTTATGACTCAACAGTTTCAATGTCAAAGGAGTGATGTTTACTCGACATGGGCACAACCATTGTATTTAGTGCAACCGTGTGACTAATCAACGCGATCGACGATCAATAACAATAAATAAAAACTGCTTAAGAAGCACGTACCATAGTGTGTCATTAAAAACTCTCATCACTGTAAGTGGACGATCTGAATCATTGTTATAATAAATAAATAGTCGATCATTACCGTTATCAACACTCTGTTCTTGTGAATGAATGTGATATCAAAACTGATGCCTGGGAAACGTAAACAAATCAACCGAAATCGATTGATGGCAAACAATTTTAAACAAATCGTTATTTAATTATCATAATGAACGGTATTTCCTCGTATTTATATTGAATTTTATCTTTACACGCACCTACTTGTGTAAATAAATGGACATAACAATATAACATTATCAAGCACTGATAAATGTATTTCTCATAGTGTAATTAATGAATTAAGGCCTTTAATAGATTGCGGTAGAATTTTCAAAAACACACTAATAATTTGGATTTTTGAGTTATAGGTATACCTAAGGCATTTTACTATACATACACATAGATGATTTATTTTTTAAAATAGCTACGATTAAAATATTTTAACGACGACACTCCGAAAGATTTAAATATGAAGTGTTAAATTAAACTCAACTTTTTACTTCAATCATATGCGTAGGTATTATTATGTAATTATTTTGAATAAAATTATGCATTATGTAATATAATAAGTTCGACAAATAAGCAGCGGTTCTATTCATTTAACGGCAGTTGGTTTACGTTGCATAATTTAAAGTGCAAATGAGATCACCGGGAGGATCATCATAGATTTATACCTAATGTTACAAGTGTTGTATGAGGGGTGAAACGCAGCGCGACAATGTGCGTTACTTCGAAATAAGGGTTGTCACCTTCATACTTTGTACATATAGGTTTCACACAAGTATTACTATATTCAACTTACGGGAAATAAAATATACCTATATGACAATTCAAACATAGTTATTATTACTCATTATTCAATATTTTTTTCAAGATCCTTTTATTCTAGCTGTGGTTCTATCGAAACATTTTCAGTCGTCCACGTTTTTAATCGACTTCTTACAAGTTATCAAGTGGACTAATTACAATGTACGGCTTACAATGTCCGATGTTGTTATACATATTTTCATGTGCTGGTAGACGAGAGGTATGTAGTATTTTATCAAGAAAAAAGAAGTAAATAGGATAGACATAATAGTATAATATATTTATTTTTAGATCTAAATTATTGTTTACAAAAACTTTATTTCAAACTTACATTTCTACCAAGAATTTCAATTTTACTATTTACTTATAATGAACTTTATACATTTCTACGCTGAACTCGTAATACTCTGATACTGTTTACTTTCAAAAAATATAATTATTAATAAAACAGAGCAGTGTCAGCCCTAGGCCAGGTGCGTAGTCGCGGGGGCAGGGGCTCGCGTGTAACGGTCGCGCACGAGCCGCGCCGCGCCGCGCTGTGCCGTGCGCTATGGCGGAAATACCGATGGACAGGGGCGCCGCGAGCAGGTGGTGCCCGCACTCTCAATGTCACACAATTGCCATGTCATTTCTACCATGAAAACGACATTTTCACAATCACAACTGGTTTGCTTAGTAGCGAATAAAACAGGGGTAGGTCACTTAATACGTTTATTCATATTGTATTTATTTTTCTCTTTATTTATCATTTGTATGCACATTGAATAAATCGTCTCTCTTGCAGAATGATTCATTAGTATAAGCTCATAGGTTATTAGGTCAAACGTTTTTGTTTACAATATTGAGTATTTTTATTGCATGTATCATTACTATAAAGTACTAACTACTATCCGCAACGTCATCTGCGTGAACCCGTGTATACAGCAACTAAGGTTTTACCTTTTTTCCCGGTAATTATTCGATTTTTTTTTCTCCGTAAAAATCATTCATAAACTTCGATGAACATTTACAAAAATAATAGCCAAATTGGTCCAGGCGTTGTTGAGTTGAGCAAAATATTTTGCGATTCCTTGTTATATTTTAGAGGTAACAAAATGTTACGTTTACATTATTGAAATTCCGTAGAACTTAACTATAACATTCGCCAAGAAGGGCGAAACGGAGAACGTCTTAATGAGACTAACTAACTGCTACTAACTATACACGTTTAATTTAATTTGTGATTACTTAATACATACCTAATTCATACCTTTATTCCTCAATTGAGATGAAAGGTGACTCTGATATTTATCAGACAAATATCAGAGTCGCCTTTAACTTTTCCCTGTTTCGATAAAAGTAAACAATAGTATATACAACAGACCCGACCAGAGAAATTGAGAGAGTTTCAATTATATTATTAGTTAGATATATTCTTTTCTTTAAAATATTGGAAATGAATTCAGAGCCTCATTACTACTCTTCAGTTTTTATTGTAAATTAAATGTCTAATAAAATACATAATGTTCCAAGATACATTAACGGCAGAGCAACAGCTCTAGCAAGAAGACAAAATCAAAGTAATAATAATAAATTTGATGAAACGTAACGACACACCTGAACGTCACAGTTGTTATTGTTGTGTGGATCTGTGTCATTGTTTGTCGAACATGTAACAAAAAGCAGAGGCACCCACGAGCGGAGTTCGGTCCTGCCTTCAATAGAATCAGTGCACAGCTATGCCGGCAGCTGGCTACGTGTGCAGAATCACATGTCTGTACCCGAATCGCACATCTGCACCGGTGATCTCCCGCGGGACAAAATGCTATAAACGCCAAACAAACTCCTGAAATATTCTCACATTACTCGATGTACTTGATACCTTATCGAAGTACGTGCACCGATTAGGGTCTCCCCATTCATTGTTTCAGCACTTCAAATGCAAAACGGCGTAACTACCAACATTCTACTTGAGGTCGAGTCCTTTTAGAAACATCGAATTAAATTTATTTCGGTTACACTGGTTATTTGCTGATTGTCAACATTGCACTGTATTTCAAAGTTTTAGAACATATTTTTACGTACATATTGTCATACTTCAATTAATAAAGTTTAAGTTCGCGGTGTAAAAAGCAGCTGAACATATTACGTTCTTGTTTCGAAAAGTAAACCCTGCAGGTAGGTGAGTAGTTTAATTTTGAATAATGGCATAGCTGTAGAATTTTCTATATAAAGCACACAGGACCATTCAACGCTTTTATAAACACTTTTAATACAGATGGATTGGGGTTTATACAGGGTGGAACTTCTTGTTAAATTTATTATATTTTTTGGTAATATTGTTATTGTAAAGTAGCTTCATAAAGTAGTTGAGAGATGTTAAAGTTTTTAAATTGTTTTTTTCTTAAATGTTTTGCAAATTTTTTTTTTTTTTCATGGCACTAAATTTTAGTGTCTATTACTACTGAACGGATAGCAAAAGGCTACATCTTACAAAAACTTATTAAGAGAGAGAGAGAGAAAGTTATAAAAAAAAATGTTTTAATTAAATAGATACAAAATAACCTTAAATTAATTTTTATTAACTAATTCGTATTCTTCATAAATTTGCTGAAATCTTTCAACAATCTAAATAAAATATTAAACAATAACATCTATAAAAGTTGATTTGATATTATCACAGGTAATATATTTTACAACTTATTGTTCGTAAAGTATAATAATCTTACCTGAAATTAACGTACAAAATAATATAAGATACATTTTAGGACATGCTGTATACACACCGGCTGTAACAGCTGAGATTTCGGCACACGCTACGCGGCCGGTGCGTCACCGCGCCACCGGCCACCTTTCACCCCTCCTCATAACGCATCCATACTGCACCTATGTACAGAACTATTAATATCTATCGTACATACGTACGTAACCGATATAATGCAACTGAAAACTTTCAAATATTACCGGGTTTTATTTCTATGATGCAGTTACTTGTTAATTGTTTTTCTTGGTTTTAATAATTTGATGTTTTGAGAGATGAAGTATCAATGCAGATTCTTTGTTTAGAAAGTTTTTTATTTAGTAAATGCTAATGGGTATACTTATCACACAAACAAATATTTATCAATTATTCCTAATATAGGTGACTTGTGCTTGGTATATAGGTGCTTGAGACTGCTTAACTGTAGATCAGTAAAATGAATAGAAAATTCACAAATATATTTGTAGCAAACTTTAACACAAAGATTTTCTAACTAATTCATTTACACGGATTAGGAGTAATCACGGCATCTCACATCGACAACTTACGGCTATCTACGATGCATTGTGTTGCAGAAAAACTTCATTGTTGTAGTCTGTTTTAAAATATATTACAAAGTATTAGTATTACTAGATATTATTTAACTTCAAATCACATCTATTTGTACTGTAAAATTACGGAAATCTTTTACAAACAGTAACAAAGTTAAAAGTATTTGTGGTTATCCATTATCATATAAATCGATTTAACGAAGTGGTTCCCGAGCAGTTCCCTATAGCAGTTTCTTAATAGGTATTTTTAAAGTAAAGTTATTTTAAGAACCATTACAGATGAAGGTTTAAAAAAAATACAATCTCCAAAACGTTACATAATCCATTAAAATCCATACCTAACTAAATTCGTTTTCTTGAAGAAAAACTTGAAGACATTTTTATGGTGCTTGTTCTGTAAAATCGAAACTGAGTACAAATAAAAATTGGGGAATGTTAAAATTTCAAAGTATTTAGGTACATTTATTTCGCTCGAAGATAAAAAGATTAGTTGCACTGACGTTAATATCTAGGGAAACGAAAATGTTCCTTTTCCCACAATTTTTTTGTCATCGATATTACCGTTATTCGAGATTTTTTTCTTTTCTTAGTTACATTTCGGTATTTATAGTTGAATGTAGCGAAGGGGAGAAGACCTGGGGTCGAGGGCAGCTGCATCCAATGCGTCTGAGCAGCCCCAACAAGTACATAGCTCGGTGTAGGATTAACAGATCCGTGTGTGATGGGTAACGGTTCCGGTGTTTTTTGTCGGCTCTATCAACTATAATAATTGAAAGAGATATTCGAAATATTAATGCGCATTAAAAATCTAAAATTCTTAAAAAATAAATGATCGATCTACAGTAGTCAAAGTATTTGAAATTAAGTACTTTAAATAAGTTTGTTTCATATTGATTTCATTCCGACTTTAAGATTTCATATTAGTTATAAATTAAAAATATACAAATGTAATGAACTTACTAAAGACATTACTTTATACTAAGTATTAATAGTAATGTACACTTTAACTTTATTTAAGTACTTGATAGTTTGTTACGAAATCACTCCCAAGTACATAACCGAGAAACAATAAAATGAAATAAATTGTAATAAGTTGTTGCTAACAAAGGACACACCCGTTCCGGGACACCTTTTCATTTAATCAAAACTTGTTTGCACACCCAGTAAATAGTGTTTTATTCGTGGAGGGAGACTGAACAGTACCGCTGCAGAGGAACGCTGCACACTTGCACCCGACCACCACCGGTTTATTTGCGTCGCCATCTTTTGATAGAATTTTTTTATGTGTATTGAAATTTATTAAAAGCGCAGTGAGGGTGCGCGTGCGGTGCGACAACTGCCGAGATTGCGCTCACACCTGGCCCACGCGCGCACTACTTCTACCCCGAGACATATGATCCTTACTCACTTCAACTAATTACATATGTGCATAATATTATACAATAGTACAATCACTTTGCATTGTAATGAAATTTAACATTCTAAACGTTGAACTATAATTAAGACGCTGTTGCTCAACTCACGTTCAAAATTAAATGAAAATAATCATATTATTAGCATAGCGATTGAACGAAATATGAATCAGATTGATTAAGACTATTGTTACAATAAGAAGCGAGTAATGAAATTACTCTTTTAGCATTTTTTATCGATTGATAGGTATAACTAAATGGTAAGTGAAATACGAATTGTAACTAGGTATCATCGAAGTTGCTGCTTAATAGTACTTAATGATAATTGTTTCTTAAAAATGGATGTGTACTTTTTAACAGTTTAATAATTATTCTCATATAGCATAATATAACAATAGCTTTTAACACAAAATTATGTTTGCTAAATAATACTTAATGGCTTGGATGTAATAAATAATAACACATTATAAAAGAATACACACATACACAGTACATTTAGTACTCTCAAAAACGTAATCGTGTATCGAACGTAGAGCGATCCTTGTGTTATGCTCAGACGTGACACGGCACCGACCTCCCGCCTCGGCCATCCGATATATCCACACACTTATCGCCGTTTAGTTGACCTACAATGATCACCGCAATATCTGCAATACAGAAAGCGACACGTAACATATAACAACAAAAGAAAGCCAGTGTCTTAATTTCGTATCATTATTGTTGACACGACGACAATTTGAAAAAGAAATTACAATTTTGTGGCTTCTTTACAGCTTTATCATTGGGAAGGTAAAAATGTAGACGTGAGCTGGGTTGTGGTATAAGACGATGCTTGTTTAATAAAGTTGTGGTCACCGTTCAAATTATATTAGGTTTAGTTACTTTCCTTGTAAACGTGTCTCATTCTAACTTTATATAACAAAATTTACGCTGGTTTGTGTAAGCTCGGAATAGGTCTTAGCCTAAACATTAAGAAGGAAGGTTGTTGTAGAATGTAGTGTGTTTTTCGAGGAAATAAGAATATTGTTGGGTGCACACAAGTCGGTACACGGAAACAATGTACAGGCTGCATTCGTGCATCGCGAGCGCTACGACCGCCGCCGCTCCGGGTCGTGTTCGATGTTTGCGCTCATAAAGTGTCATTATGGGTAACAGTACCTCATTGTTATTTTTGGCGATGCCAGTCTCCCTATTTTCTCCGCTGGCCGTGTTAAGAGTCTGCGAGTCACGGTGATCTTTAACCGAAAGGGTTACGACCGACTGTTGCGAAACATTTACGGGCCATCGTCTCCACCGAAATCTCGTTCGGTTTAATGTTCCTCGAATTTTAAGTGCCGAAGAAAGGTAAATCACTTTGACGTGTCTTGAGCTTAAATTCGTGATTTGACGTGGACCAGAAATGTTAGTCTCGCGTTAAAGTATCGACGGATGTCTGAACTTTTTTGTTCAAGATAAGATTTCATTTATAAGTCAAATAAGAAACAAAATTGTGTAACTAGTTCATAATATGTATGTTCTAATGTAAGTTTGAGTAGGTATCCTAAGATTTTAATCATATCATAACATATTTTTTACGAAAACCTTGAAACATTCTGGAATGTTTACAAAAAAACAAATTTCCACTGATTGTTCGAACAATATTCATTCAAGTGTCGAATATCAGTGTTTGTTACATAACATTGTTTTTTGCCATTGACCTCTATAAGATTGCTCTTTCGCGAAATGCCTACGTAATTCTGCAAATTGATTGTCCGTTTATGTCGCTTAGCAATTTAACATAATTTATAAAAATATCTTACTAATAATTAGTCAATTTATCAAATTAGTTCAGTCCTTTCAGTGGTAGCATTTTGATCACATTATAATATTACCATAATCATGTAGTATTTTAAAGCAAACATGGAGCTAAAGATAGAAAATAATCTAGATAAGTAATTTTAACGTACTTTTAATATTATTATGTAACGTAAAACGTTTGAAAACATTCTTGTGATATGATGGGCTCCAATTAGTACGTGGGCTCATCCGTCGGTGTTTGTAATGCAATGAAAACAACATTGTTTTGTGTATTATGCTTGTTATAGACACACAATAATTAATTAATGAGTAAGTACCTCGGGAACAATAGAAAGTAACATGCGACCCACTTTCTTTTCACTTCCTACGTGTATACACCCTGAGATGGCTTTCAATTCGGTTTAAAAGCAAATTATAAAACAGACGATGTTATTATTGGCGTCGTGATTAAGGTTCATTGTTTGTGAATCGTAAAACAATGATTATTAAAAATCATTATGAAGATGTCAGCCACTGATAGAGGTCATAATACGAAACTATAAAATCACGCTCGAACAAGCAAATATAATGGGTTTAATAATATGGAGACAATGGAGATGATACACGGTATGGGGCACTCCCGCCGAGCTATCGATGTACCTATACTTACGCATTGCCTTGCCACTTGACTGGAACCTGACGCGGTTCGATTGCTTCTTCTCATCTTCGCTTCATTATTCTAACTATAGACCGATATTATTATCATTAAAAGTAAACATTTTGTTTATTACGGAAATGTTATGTGATGGTTAGTGTTATATTTTAATTGAAATGAATGAAATATTTATATTGAATGAATGAATTATTATTTAATTGAATAATTAAATAAATAAAACGAAAAGTGTAAGTTGTATTTGACTATTTTAATATTACATGATGGTTGTATCTATAATGTCTTGATCGTAAAGTAGAGTGGTGTAGGTGTGATCCACATATTAAAAAAATTGCCAAATGTCGCTAATATTTATAAATCATTTTAATTACTGAAGGTAGGTTGTCTATTTCTTCATACTTATATGACATGCTCATTCAAATGGAAAGCACATAATATTGTGATGGTAATGGTATAGTTAACACAATATTAGAACTCTATCTCTACATACTCACTCTCTAACTATGTAGTTACAATAAGTGAACTATTTAGCTAGGATTTAACTAAAACAGTTACGTTAATTTTTTAGATTCAAATATATTTTTATTGTGCACAATAAGAAATATTAATAAGGGGACGATACACAACTATTTAGCTAGGATTTAACTAAAACAGTTACGTTATTTTTTTAGATTCAAATATATTTTTATTGTGCACAATAAGAAATATTAATAAGGGGACGATACACAGGATTTTATTCTTTTGAGCATTCTTTAGAATATATTTTAGATGCAAGAAAACTGCAGGGGCGGCACGTGTTAAAGTTTGAACTGAACGGAAACGGAAACGACAATTGCATTCAGTTGAAGTTATAATGTAATCATACTGCTTAAGTGACGTTTTCATATTACCATAACAATTACGTATCCTTTTATTGATAAAATATATTATATACGAACGTAATGATACATGAATATGTACTTAGAGCACGTAATTGGACTTTGTGCGACTTTGTTTTGAATGATGTCAATGTGTTACTGATTCATATTATGTTATTAAGTTATTGTATTCATTTATTTACACTTATTTTTTACATTATATTTTTAAAAAAATTAACAAAGGAATAAAATTTAAAAATACAATATAAAAAACAGAGGCCCACTGAAGACGAGGTCTACGACCCAAGCCATCAGTGGTCAGGGCTCAAAAGAGAGGAACCTCCTCACAATACGTGTCGTGTCAAGAACGACCGCCTTCTGAATCAAGCCCTTTACCCAGCTGGGGAGCGAAAGCTTCTCAAGATGACGGTCGAAGCTTTTCGCTATTAGACCGTGCACAGATACAACGATCGGAACAATGATGGTCGATTCAACACGCCACATGTCGGTCACCTCGTGGGCCAAGTCCAAATATTTTAGCTGTTTTTCTTTTTCTGCCTTCACAAGGTTCTCGTCATGCGGAATGGTGACATCGATCAGCACTGCCCGATGCGCGTCCCGATCTATTATCACTATGTCAGGTTTATTGGCAACAATAGTCCTGTCAGTGATAATAGATCGGTCCCAGTAGAGCGTTACATGACCATTATCGAGAACCGGCTGAGGCCAATACTGGTAATAAGGTACAGCGGCTTCAACAAGGTCGTATTTCAGAGCAAGTTGTTGGTGGATAATCTTAGCTACCTGGTTATGCCTGTGCAAGTACTCGCCGTTAGCAAGACGAGAACAACCGGAAACGATATGTCTAATAGACTCTCCCGGACGGTGACATGCCCGACAAATGTCGACCGTCCCATCCTTTAGAATATATTTTCGGTAGTTGTTCGTCATGATAACTTCGTCCATAATTGCAAAGACAAAACCTTCAGTCTCTCCGAAGAGGTTACTGTACCGTAGCCAAGATACAGAGGCTAACTGATCTACATCGGGGCTCATAAGGGCCCGGTAGAACCGTCCGTGTAGTTCCTTGCTCTTCCATACGTCCGTGCGATCCGTCACACTCATTACCTTTAGCGTCCGCCAATTCTCGTTCGCTAAGGACAGCGGAGTGAGTCCCTTATCAACTGCTGCTACATTACGGTACATACCCACGCTTACCTTAAGGAAATATTCCCGAAGGTTGTTTACCTCTCGGTTGTGTAGGTCCTTGACATTTAACATGCCACGACCCCCACACTTCCGAGGAATATACAACCTCATAACAGATGAACGTGGGTGGTGCATCCTGTATGCCGTCAGCAGTCGCCGAACTTTTCTATCCAGGGCATCTAGTTCCGATTGCGTCCACTTTAGAATGCCAAAGGAGTACGTCAGTACAGGCATGACCCAACCATTGAAGGCTCGGATCTTGTTTCCGCCAGATAAGAGGCTTTTCAAAACCTTTACCAAGCGGCCGAAGAAACGATCCCTCACCGATTGTTTCATATCTGCATCGACTATACTCAAAGCTTCGAACATTCCAAGGTATTTGTAAGTTTCCGACTCAGAAAGAGATCTGAGCACCTCACTTTGGCTAAGTTGCAAACTCTCAGAGTTTACAATTTTTCCTCTCTGTATATCTATGACCGCACACTTATCTACTCCGAATTCCATTCCAATAGCTTTACTAAAATTGTCGGTTATTTTGAGTAAAGTTATTAGGTCAGATTTTTTAGAAGCAAATAATTTTAGATCATCCATGTACAAGAGATGTGAAATGGGCTCACCCCCTCTCTTGAGTCGGTAGCCTAGCGTTGAATCTCCAAGCAACGTGCTTAGAGGATTAAGCGCCAGACAGAACCACAAAGGACTCAGACTGTCACCCTGGAAGATACCCCGCCTTATCCTTATCAAGCTCGGGGAGGCCGGAGATCCAATATGTCCTGGTTGACGAAGAAACGTAGACCACTGACCCATGCATGAGCTAAGAAAGGAGCGTAGAGTGGGATGTACTTTATAAAGCTCTAAAACTCTCATTAGCCATGAATGGGGCACCGAATCATACGCTTTCTTATAGTCTATCCAAGCCATATGGACACCCTTTTTGCCTCGACGAACTTGTTGCGTAATAGCCATGTCAATGAGGAGCAAATCCTTTGTACCCCGAGACCCTATCTTACACCCATTCTGAGAAGGTGACATTATGTCGTTTGCCGAGATATGTATTTGAATTTTGTTTCTCAGAATGGATGTAAGTAGCTTATAGATGGTGGGTAAGCATGTTATTGGTCTATAGTTTTTTGGGTCCGAGGTATTGCCAGATTTGTTATTGATACGATTTGTTATTAAGTTATTATTATTACTACACTACTCAAAAACAATATTAAAGTAACGAATTATAGAAAAAATACTTTGGAGCTTTCAAGTTGTAAAATCTTTCCTTAGAATAGGTCTGATTCCGTACTTTTACTAAATAAATCAAGTGCATTTCCTATATTTTTTTTAAACCCCGGTCCTATTCATTGAAACATAAGATTAATAGATTACAGAACCTTCAATATTAGTAGAAAATCACTCGTGATAAAGCTTATAGCAATATTCCGTAACACTATTTACAAAAAAAAATATCTATATAATCTTGCCGCGCTCCGGTGTGAGTGTAGTGATTAGTGTAACACAAGCCGACTATCGTCCATCACTAATGTATTAATCGGTAACAGTTTCAATTAAAAACATATGTATATTAATCAAAAGAGTTGCTCTGGAACAGGTTGTTCGAGTAAGGCGAAATTGAATGGAGGTGTAATCAGGGCTATTGAGAGCGGGTCGTCACCTGCGCGACTAGTCTTCATTGTGAAGAGTTGAGCTGCTGAATAGCGCTGCGGGGCCCGCTGCCTCAACCAACTTACTCCTAAATACCTCAAGCTTTTGTAGACAACTGCGCAATAAGTTTCAGCTGTGTATTCAACTTTATTTATACATATCTACTTTTTTGTTTTGTTTCGTTTGTGTGATAAAAATATGGTAAAGGAATACTTTCGAAAACGCAATGTAAATCAATTTATTAGAATTATCACAGTGTCAAGTACCTACAACAAAAAAAAATGTAATTTTAGATACAATAATTTAAATACATATAAAGTTGTATTATAATATTACAATGCAAAACACTTAATTAAGTGTTTGTTTATTGTCATTTATTTATTTATTATTAGGTCCAAAATAAAAATTTATGATAGGTAATTTAAAAATAATAGCAATCAAATTAAAATAAATCAAAACCACACAAAAAGATAAAAATTAAAAAAAAACAATTTCATGGCATGGAACTTTTATTGTCCTATTAATAGCAATAATAATAACTTAATAGTACTTATTTAGAAGTACTTACGAAAATAATAATTATAGCAGTAGTTTCAATAAACACATTATATCAATGGCCAGCATTATCGCTTAAAGCCATTTGATCTCCTTCATGCATCCATGCACGGACACTCGAATGTAATATAGTTAAAGTAACTCTAATATGGTATCTACCAGGTATATTTTCATTTACAGACTTAGTCACATATTACATAATTGAGTACTGAATACATTTGAAACGAGTAGCTGATACGGTTGCTCAATGAAACCGGACGCACATCCCCTGACCGGAAACACTTGTTTGTACTCGCAGGTACGATCCTATTGAAGCTACAGTAGGTACATCTATCAAGACGTAGTTACCTCGGGACCCTTCATCGCACACGTGTACTCACAACGCGTTCCTCAATTCAATGAAATCAGGATTATATTGCGTCGTTGAACTTAACCAAGACTTCATTTAAATGAGTTTCATAAAAGAAGTGTTCAAGTTAAAATTTTCGTCACATGTATTGTATATCGGAAAGAAAGAAAGTTTTTATATTAGGTCTAAAAACAGGTTAAAACGCTTATAAAATACATGAATCCTCAAAAAGGCGGAATGTCGTGCAGTTATATGTATTAATAATCTTGAAATAAGACTCAAACATGTTCAGCTGTTAGCTTAGTCCTTTGTTATGATGCCTATTTATTTATCTAATTAAAGATACTCTTCTTGAAAAAATACTGCATATTATACTGCCATACATCGAATTTGTATTTAAATGGTCGTGTAAGAATACAAAACAATAAAGCACGTTAAAAGTTGACAGTAACGTAAAATAATAACGTAAGATTGTTTGATGTGAAACTGTAACACACATAAATCAACATGAACCAGTTAATATAATAGTTGTATAGTGCACCGCTCGTACGATAATTAATCAAACAATAGACATTCCGTGAAATAGTGTGTCAGCAAGATGGTCGATAAGGGTCCGGTAGCAGTCGACTCTGTCGGTGCCACTGGCGTACTACCAGCGACTCACGAACAACCAGCATTACTTGTTTGTAATTGGACTCAATTTTGACCACGATTTTGTTACAATTAAATTAAGCGTACAAAAGAGATTAGGAACAACAAGTCAAATTTTGTTAGCATCTTCGATGTGATTTAACCCGGTTAATTATATATCATTACTTTTCGTACTATTGCGATTGAAGAAAATCAGAATGATCTTGCAATGTTATGTTACGGATTTCCTATTTTGTTGCAATTGAATCGGAATAATAAAAGCTATTTATAAGTTTCATTTGTTGAAGCGGTTCGTGGGTGCTGTCGAAGCCGGATGCCGCCACCCTTCGGAGGGCATGCCTTCACAAAGGCATTTAGTCTATTTAAAGACATCCTGCTCAGTGCGGGGGCCCAACTCCGTACTCGCACGTGCGTCAAGTGTCCTACGCCCGCCGACCTGTCAATTACTGTCACCCTCACCTATCTAGCGCTGCTTACGTCTGTCTACGCTGATAAACTCACCCAGTCCATCATTCCCAGCGTCGCCCAGGCCGCGTAATAGTTCTTGTCGCTCTTAAACGAGATGCCTTTCCACTGAATCTATTGCTTATTGTTTCTGTTTTGAATGAACGACAATGATCACGTTTATACAAGACTGTGTCTCATTTAAGACGACTTTAGTATTTGTTATCCTTATTAACATCAATAACTATAAATAAGCTATAAAATAATTAAAACAATAACTCAGAGATACAGTACTAATTCAAATTAAAGATAGAATATCGTGAATCATATTTTACGAAAGCATCATTACAATTCTCGAAGCAGCCGTATCACCTTAGTGGGTAAATTAACCAACGATACTAGAGGAAATTGAGAAGGTACCTTGTTCCGCTCAATCAAACAACGTATTGCTCAACGACAACTGAATTTATCGAAGAAGCATATCTGACAATATAATGTAGTTGGAACAATACTGAGCGATTATAAAGTGCAGTGAAGCAGAGATTATGGCGTACGCATGAGACAAGCAAGGCGCGGCGACCGGCCGACCGGGGAGGCTAATGGTTTGAAGCCACTTGCTGGACCCCGATGAATACATGAATGAATCTTCGATCTAACCATATTTTATTGATACGGATCAATAGATGACGTATCTGAAATATAGTTATGACCACTTTGATTGATTCATATCTCACTAATGGTAATCACAATATTAAACAGTTAATAAGTATTGCAATCAATCTGTACTCTATTTAACTTTAAAATCGAACCTATAATTTATCACATTATGACTGTTTAATTATGATTAACAAATTAAAATAACAATTAAATTGGTAAATTATTTGACAGCTTATTAGTCGGCACATTTCAAAAAAGTTGTTTGAATATATTTTTTGATTGTTGATTACAAGCAACAATGTTGCTGTTTATAGTCATCGTTTTTGAAGTCTAGAGCGGCGTTGTAAGAACAAGTCATAAAATAGATGCGCACTACATTACAATACGATTAACGATTCTATAATATAATATTGTGATCATGCTTTTATTATGCAATTATCTACTTCATCAGTGTTATAATAAAAACACAGTTTTTTTATAATAAAACTGATTTCTAGCAAAGTAATCATTTCTACTACTATTTAATTTGTGTTGTTCAAGTATAAGCGAAACGGTACGAATTAACAACTTTAATTGAACGTTAAGCGTGAAATAGCCAGGTTCATTGGCCGCATTTCTTGACAAAAATTGTAATTCAAAAAAGATGCCGGCGACTAGTTCACATGTTATCTTTTTATCTGATGTTTAACAATCCTTCACCTGCGTCGTCGCTTCCCGTTGCAGTGAGTGCTTCAGCCGTCCTCCCTTATATCCATATATCCCGTAGCGACATTCTACGTCGCGTCGCCCCGACGACAACCCTCTACGTTTCCGAGAGCATTGAACCCGACAAAGCTTGTTCCCCCTCACGAAATTCAAAAATATCGGAACCACATGTTCTTGACCTTCCTTATGCACTATTTTGAGTTAAATGTAAGTTTTTTTGGGCCATATGATGAAAACTGTTTAGAACAAAAGATTTTGTTTCAAACATACGCTAACATTTGCTTTACTGAGATAGGAATAATTATATGTTAATGATAGGTTTGGATAATGTAAGGCAACTGAGTAAAACGTAAAGTAATTAGCTACAAGTGACGATTATATTCTTAACTTTAAATTGTAGTCGTGTTTGGGTACTTACTTTCAAAATTTCAATAATACTAAAACATGTTTGGAAATAGATACTTACCTCAAAAATGAAGTAGGAAGGAATAGGAGAAAATTTACGTTAAAGATTTATTGTTCACATAATAATATTAAATGGTGTATTAAAATATCTAGGTTACGGACAAACATCGGAATATCAAATCATTGTGTTCAAAAGCCCTTACAATGTCATAAATCAATTAATGTAGGTAGGTATAGTGTAATTATCTAATTGATGAATTTTCAATTATATAGTAAGACAAACAAACTTTTAATTACTTAATTCATACTCTGTTGCCCATAAATCTCAATGTATTTCCTAGAGCTTGTACTGATTAATGACTTATACTCATTTTTATATTAGGTACTCATCTCAACATCACAAGAAGCCTGACACATTGTGCGATACTCTTAGATTAATAAGAAATATATTTCTACATATCATATATGATTAAAAACTATCTTTCATCTGTAATGAACATTTACTTTAGTTTATATAAATAAACTAGCTGACCCACGCAACTTCGTCTGCGTTACAAAGGGGTTCAAACAGTACTCGCAATACCGTCGAGTTATTATCCTCACATATTCATTGCGTTTTATACTCGTAATAACTTCTAAACGAAAAGTCCGATTGGAATAAAACAAAAAGTAATTTACTTCTACATTAATACTCTTGATAACATAATACTTAATTTGGATAAGGGTTAATATGACGATACTCATTTAACGTTAAATTCAATCTTGGGACGAAATATTATTTTGCTTAACATAAAAGCGGTTATTGTGACTAAACTATGATAGTTAGATATATGCTGTCGCGGACTTTTTTGTTTGTCTCCAAAAGACCTAAAAACCCGTAGTACATCATTTTGTTCTATTGTCAATAGTTTTTGCAGCGTACGCATAAATAGGTTTTGATTTTTCACCTTTTGTTACATATTCGATATTTTCATGCGGATCCCTAATTTTTTTGAAAATAAAATATAGCCTATAACCTTCCTCGATAAATGGACTTTCCAACAGTGAAAGAATTTTTGAAATCGGACCAGTAGATCCTGAGATTAGCGCGTTCAAACAAACAAACAAACAAACAAACAAACTCTTCAGCTTTATAATATTAGTATAGATAATCCAAAATCTAAATGAAAAATAGAGATCCGGAAATTATGTAGAGTAATTCGATATCTATAGATTAAAGCTATCATACTCAACTATTCGATCAGGATTACAGAGATGTTCTCGAAAACGAGGCCTTGTCATTGATTATGAAACGAAACGATTAAAAACCATTGTCTGAGAGCAGAACTGACATTGTTCCGGCATTCGTTACGTAAGTTAATCAATCGAGTTCTAATATCGCACAAGCCATCTCATTTTCTAATCGAGTCACTTGCATAATTGGACCGATTTGCACAGTGGCCACATCGAGCACGGGCAGCCAGGTCTCCGTGGTTCAACTGACTTGTCCAATATTGCACAATTACAATCGATCCCGGCTGATGAATCAGTGAAATCAATGCCTCGCATTACCGCATCGTTTACCATCATTGATTCTGCGCATGACTAAAATATTTTAATTTTATATCTTAGTTTTGTTTATCAATCGTAGTTTTTAGTTTTCGTTACAATAATGAAATAAAACAAAAAATCGATTGAGTCGAGTGATAATTAACTTTTTCAGTGTAAATGAAATGATTAATGAAAGCATTTACAATTTGAACAAGATAATAAATTGGCGGTAACTGTGGTTAAGTCGTACAGCCGGTACAGTGTAGTAGTAGAAGCAACCTCCAGGAGCCGCGCGAGCGTTATTATTTCTCATGATTTAATTGTACCACACAGACGGCGACTCAGTGAATGGCCTGTTTCAAGTGACTGCACAATTTCTCGCCACTTAGTGACTACAAGTGTATGCAAACCTATACTATTTGCATGTCACATTCAATCACTTCACCGTGCCTACAGCCGCTCGATCGTAGAGCGCCATTAAGGATAATTAGATCAATATCTCTAGTCGATTAATCTTCTGTGCTTTGGATAGTAAAATTTTCTGTGTATTTTGTAAAATGGTACATTGGGGCCTTGATTCAGATTAAATTTTAATGCTAATAATATTCACTTTAAGTGTCTTTAAGTAACAACTGGGTTTATCAAACGTTATCAATTTCACTTTAATTCTTAAAGTTGTCTTTTTTAACTCGATAAATAACAAAGACGAAGTACCTACTTATTTCGATTGTTTTGTCGAAATAAATGTTTCGAGATCGATCATAGTAACGATTTTAGTTGATAAAACAGTTTTACACGAAAGCAATGCGTCGGTCGTTGTACGGAGTCTGGGTAGGTAACTTATTAGGGTAGGTTCGCAGATTGCGTGAATGCGTTCAGTTCACGGTCGCGTTGCCTTTGTCGGAGAAGCCGCGCTGGGTGGGCCGCTCTATCGCGAGGGCATGCTCCACATTGCACGCCGCAGGTACCTCGTACCGCACCACACACCACGAACATAAACACGCAGACAATACATTTGCACAATTTGCCGAGCTTTCTTAATTCTTTACCTAAACGAATATCTGACTCAATCCATCGTTAAGCTTCAATGAAGTGACTTTGTAATTGCTTTAAATTCAGACGAGCCTATGGACAGCGCGTTTCTGTCTCGGAGCTCAGGCAATAGAAACTACTTCACTTAAATATACAGATAACCAGAGTAGCTTTAATCGCCTTCCTTCCTCGTCTATAAAACAAAATACTTATTTATTTGGGAAACCAACAGAAATATATTAATTATAAAATAACACAGATAGATAAAGCGTCATCCAAAAACAGTTTCCACTTAAATGTAACAAAAAATATATGAAGTTAGCGACAGACAAAAAATTAGGAAACAAAATCAAAATAGACCAAAATCAGCAATCATAAACAATTCATAAAAAATAAGAATTATAATATTTTAAAATGTCAATTAACAAAAATAATAGAAGCATAGACAGAATTAAAATTAAAATTAACATTATTAATTAAAAGTATATACAAGATTTTAATAGAGGAATAATTAAAGTCAGCAACAATAATAATTATACTATACAAATAAAAAAACATAAAATACTATTCAAATTAGAAAATATTAAATTAAAATTAAAATCAGGCATCTTAAGGTGCACGTATTATGGCTTTCTTGTACTCTACAGTCGATAAGTGACATATATCGATGTTTGTAAACTTACAATAGTTTATTATGATCTTCATGTAGTAGGTAGATTGGCACATTGAATTCAAGTCACGTTCTACTTATTTACAAAGAAATATATCATATTATTTAAAAAAAACGATTTAACCACAAATATATTATTTTAATTTAAAAGTTTGTATATTTACTTTTGCTATGATTTACAAAAACCAAAACCAACAACAGGTTCAAGTACAGAAGTATAAGATAATACCTTAACACTGAAGGTATTGTTCTTAATTGCATACCTACTTAAATTCGTAAATAAGTAATCTGAACCGATTACCAAATTAATCTCAATAAACTGATAATTATTATTCATGAATCATCATGCTTGTGCTATTAGATTAAGTCAGCGGCACCAATAAAATAATTCTGAATTATGCTATCTCAGATACATGGCGTTTTGTCTCGGAAATAAACAACTTAGACAAAGATAACTTCAGCTGTCTCTATAACCAACCGGTATTATGAGTCAGCCGTGATTGTTTAATTCAGTGCTTCTAGCGTGTCGGGTTGTGGCGCATGCGCTCACTCACAACAAGTTTAATTCATAAACCTATCTAGTACTAATCTCAGTTACATCACTCGAAAACAATGATCACCGTTTTCTATTTAGATTGCGGTTGCATTTACTAAACAGATACATTAGTCAGACATTACACTGTTCTATGCGTAATTAATGTCAGGTACTAAGGTACGAGAGGATCACAATGGCGTTGTATCGTCGCACACGCATATAATGTATAGAAACAAACACACTTCACCTAAACTAGTAGATAATCGCGGGGGCATATACCTGTTGCGTTGCGTTCGCCTTTCATGGAATATTCTTCTTGTTATAGAGAGCACACGACACAATGCGGGTTTATCTGAACGCATTATGAGGAGCATCTCCGCGGTGAGATCGCGCGATAATGCTCGTCGTCGTCAAGTCACAAAAGTATATTGTGAAGCGCACCGGCTCACGGAGCACGAAGCGGAGCCGGCGCGGGTGGCTGCGACCGATGTAAGCTGATCCCAGCCGTGTTGACCTTTGTGCGTTACGGGCCTTACGGGTAACCGCCGTCGATCGTCTTTGTGTCGCGACGCGACTCGCTTGTCAGAAGAAGGAACTTCGTTGTCTTTCTTAAAAAGAAAGTGGCCAGAATTATCGTTGCAGACATTGTTCCGCCTCGACTATACTCGTATTCAATATGGTGCTGCTGTCTATCGAACGTTATTTTTTATTAAACATTTGAATAGGTTTTGTTGAGCGAGTTGCTTAAAGCTTTGAATAGTTAACAGGTGTTTATGATCAATTCAATTGATTCGAGCGATATTGAACTACCTTCAATCATTTCGTTGTGATGCTTTGTTATTTAACTATAAACTTCGTCTCAGAATCTGCTTAATATCATATAAAAATTACATAAATATTTTTAAATAATTTAAAGGTAAGTAGGGGAAAGTGGGAGAATTACGAACACCTAAGGGAAAACTTAAATATAACAGTGGGTGTTTATCGTAGTTTCTGTATTATTTTTATTGTAAAGCTTATTTATTTGGCTAACAAAATCACCAGTTAAAATTCACATTTTTTTCATAAAACACTAGAATCTGGAAGAAAAATACATCGGGTAAAGCCGAACACTTAGTGGGTAATTACGAACTAAGGAATGAAAAAAATACTAGCGATAAAGATCACATTTGAAACCAATAATGTTGACCATCCGTCAGCATAATGAATGGGCTCAGGAGCCATTTTTGCACACCTTGCATAAAATCCAGTCTTCAGTAGGGGATCTAAATATTTATATTTACCAAAACTATAGAAGTCTATATTTTCCTTTTCCCGTTTTTGACCAGTCAGTAAATTCTTTTATATTGTCGTAATTTTTTATTACTTTTTGTGTCTCCTTGTTCGAGGGTGTTTTTTTATTGTTATATTTCAGACTCCTTAAATGCTGAATGATCGAGATTACCCGTCAAGCAATGTTCGTGTTTACCGCGCGAGTTCAAAAATCATTTAATGTGAAATAACATTAGTTAACATCATTTAGTTAATTAATTTGCAATTATTCCACTATGCAAAAGTTAAATTTCTATTGCATATAGAAATAAATCTACAACAACTTGAATTTTCCAAAAAATTACATCGAAAACATACAAAATGTTTCGAAATGTATACCTTGACAAGTATGTGCATCCGCGTCTTCTGTGTTTTTGACTGGTGTTAGTGGTGACGTGATCTTCGAAATGGTAGCAAGTAAATTATCGCTATCTGTTTCTAACATACCAAAACCACTTAATTCGGAATTACCTCGCGTTCGTGTTTCCCCCACTTTCCCTACTATACCTACTAATTTTAATAAACTGTGCTTATCAAGTGAAAATTTAATTAAAATGATAATTAATTAACTGACTCAAATTGAAGAACTGTGTGCCGATTCCGAGTTTTCGTTCACTGCCCGTTACGTTTACGTTGCGAAGAAAAACTCAGAATCGGCACACAGGTGATCAAACCTAACATGATAAGAATGGCCAACGGCAACTGATAGATATCAATAATTTGGACATGTAGAAATAGCTGATTATGCTAGTTCTAAGATACAGTCTTGCTTTAATTATTATCAAGTTAACGTTTAGACTTAAGGATATTGATGATGTGATTCTGTAAAGGCAGATCTGCACAATATAAAAATTCATCCTTGGCATGATTTAGCTAAAGTCGAAGAAAAGTGTCCACTTCAGTTAGAAGTAGCAGGAAGTGACAGAGGCTTATCGAATTATCGAAATGCTGAATTTGGTTGTATAATCATTATTGCATGAAATGGACTAATAATATTCAAAATAGGATATATTCGTTATACAAAGTAGAAAGACAACAACACTGAAATAAATATCGAATGAATTTTATCTTCGATGTATGATAAAAAGCGTTTCTATGGCTATAGTTAAGGAACTTTGAGAGGCATTGTGAAATAATAAAACCATAAAAACCAAATTATGACTATGGTCACCCGTTTCAAATAAGCGATAGAAGAGTGAGATGTGTCATCGCGTTTTATCGCTGAGACCTGAGACCGACATGTTGTCAAATGCAAGGACCTTTGTATCGGCGTGAGATCGTCCTCACATTTTCGTGGTCTCGCATTCGAATAAAGACTTATTAAATTCATTCAGAGGCTAGCCGGTAAAGGCTTTACTTCTATTGAATTCACTCAAATAATACTCAAATCTGTACTGATATAACATTGTTATGCAAATAGAAGTTGGAAATGCCTGAGTTGTCCCATTACCGAGCTCAATTTTAACAAGTCATTCTTGATGGAAACCCAGTTCAAATTGTGTGTGTATTTATGTTAATGTAACTAATATTCATTTTAGGTTTAATGATTCACGGATGTAGGTTTATACTTTAGTTTTGAAATTCTTGAGTTTGGTTGGGAAATATGAAAATAAATAATTGATAGGTCTACCTAATCAAGATAATCGCATATTTACTCCTCAGTCCTGAACATTTATTTAAATAATTCAAACAGAAATTAAGTTACGATGTTTAAATAACGTATCAATAAAATTTTGAAACTAAAATGAGTCATATTTCAAATTAGATTATAAACAACGAGTCGATATCTAAAACGCAGATGACGCCCATCGCCACCGGCCACTCTAACAGATGCGCCAATATAGTTCGTGTCACCGAGGCCTTCCCGCTAACAATTAAATGCGTCTGTGCAAGGAATCGGTCAGCTGGCGTATTTTTTTACTATATCTGGATCAGTTGGTCGCTTTTATTCGTCTGCTGACCCATATGTCTCTTGAACGTAACGAGTTTCATCATAGCCAGTATCTATTACTTGAAACTACTTTATGATATTTAACGGTGTTTGTTTAGTTTAAAAAAATAAACAATGTATCAGTTTCTTTGTGTTTATGCATTATTATGTTTTACTGAAAGTTTAACTGCGTGTAAAAAATTCGTAGAAAATATTCTTAAAGAGAAAATAAAAGAGCAATAAAACCCGTAAAGTAAAAAATTAAATTTTTCAGTACAATGTAAGAATAAGAGGTTGTATTATTAATATGTATCGGAGACGCTCCAACCACAAAGTATGTATTCCATGAATGTGTAATCAGAGAGTTTATTGATCGCGGTAAGATTAACACCACCGCGCATTGTCTGCCTTGGCACGTCTTAAATTTTCCCTTTTTGTGCCAATAACTTAAGGAATTCGCGAATTATTTTTTTCCTCACCTTATGAATGTCGTCGTTTATCACACAGGGTAAGAATTATTTCTTCTTGAATTGCACTTTCGCAACTGATTTTCAATCGCAAATAAAGATGTGATACTTTACGACCATCTTGTGTTATAAATAGACTTTACGTATTCATGAATGTAAATCATTTGTGACCTCGTTGACACAAGGAGGAAGTGCTCGGCTATATGCATCTCTTTTAAAATAATGAATTACAATACTATGTATTAATTTTAATTACAACTTTTTCTTCAACATAATAACAATTCATTATTTTTTGAACAATAAAGTGACAGACATGGGAACGGAATAACTGTAATTTATTTGACTTTGTGATGGTGTGTTTAGGATGAACCCCACACATGATATATAATCACGTGCCATCCACGCGGCCGGAAGGGCTTCGCGATCGGCACTCTGCACTACTCTGAACGTCACTTACAAACTCTCACGGCCATACAACTCAGGCTTAACTTTAGCGAAATGTTACATTCATTAAATTATGAAATACTCGTAGATTAATGGTAAAGATACAAAGACAATTGAAGTTTTAATATTATCATCATATATTGTATTTATTATTATAATAATAGGAGTAGTTACAATTATAATCATAAGGAAATTAACATTTCAGAAATTATATCAATTTTCTTTCTCATTTCTTCAATCAATCATAAGATGGACGAATAACATTATCTTTAACTAATAAGGTTATTAATAAATAAATTATTAATAATTTCATTTATATTAATTAATAAATAAATTATTAATAAGGTTATTAATAAATTCTTTTCAAGCAGCAATACGAATGAATGTCTAGAATCTAGAGTAGGTATATCAGATAAAACATCGTCTATTAGGTATATATTTAAAAAAGTGAAGACTTGCCAAGCATAATTCAAATGTACTTTAAAGATAATCAAGTTATCGGGTTCGATAATAACTGAACGAGAGTTGGATCGTGAACTAGTCGTCCAAAGATGGACAATAAAAAGTTATCATTTTGCATAATCATCACGACGTAAATTGAAAATTCAACAAACCGATTCTGAGGACGAGATAAATATTTACACTTGTTATGTAAGTGAACGCTTAAGTTTTTATCAAGATGGTTGCGTGAGGACTGTTGACAGAACTTAGTTATATTGATAACATGGAACAGGTTGTGGGCTTTATCGAGTCGAGGACATCCGAACGGACGTGCGTTATCCGACTAACACAATTTTTCTTATCGTCTTCATCCCTGGAGGTTCACATTTCATATGAAATATAAATAAAAGTTTACTGTCTATTCTGCAATGCATTTCATTGTGACATATTACAATCGATTGTTTCCTCTGAATAAATAATAGGTAAAAAAAATATTTATATTTCGATGCAGGTAGGTACATCTATACCTATACAAATTGATAACTACAGACAAACAAACAAACATCAATTTGTTTTATATAGAGTTACAAAATAAATTTATGATGGTTAACTGGAAAAATAACAGTAGGATTGTTCTCTCAAATCCCGAACAATAACCTGTTTCGAAGCGTCGTGGATTTTGTCAGAATCTTTTATTCGCATTCGAAATGCTTAATGGAATTTCGGCATTACGCCGGTCGGTGTATTGTACAACGGCGTGGAATGTGGATAAAATCAACAGCGCACTAAATCACACATACCTGATTATTCAACACTGGCTTTCAAAGAATATAGGACCCTCGAGCTGCGAAAAAACTCAAGGAATAAACGCGGGGTATCGTATGAAGCGAAAGTGTTTTTGTGTAGGTAGAGAACACAAACGTTACATTGTGAACTATGTGCGACGTGATCTATTGATAGGAGCACTGACACTAGACAGGTTGCCTTTAAATATTTACATAATATATGAGGTGTGCAAAACGCGACACGTGCAGTAGCGAAGGCGCGAAGTTGTGTGTTACCGCCTCCGCCCACGCCAAGTCTCGCCGGAATAACCCGGTGCTGGTTGCGGGCGCGCTCGACGATCACAACGTTCTTAGCATATCTGAATCTGTTTCCACGCAGAGCGGCGGCACAAACCCGCTGCCAGATATGAGCAAAAATTGAAACACGGAACATACTCGTACATATTTGTGTAGGCCTCTACCTACACATGTCAACACAATATACTGTTCTTACTTTCTTTGCTTGCCGACTACTCTCCAGGAAAGGAAATTAAAATCTTAATAGCAATCAGAATATTTTTAAGAATGTTATTATCCACATGCAATCACACGAAATAATGTTGATGTGGACAATATTTTGCTTAAGATCATTAAATCTGTTAAATATTTTACATTATAATTATGACTTTAAGTGCCTACGTAAAACGCAAAAGAAAACTGGTTACACAGATCTTTAACTATAACTAATCTTAATATTCTTTATGTAGAAAGTGTATATTACCGAATGTCTAATTCTGGCGAGTTGGCGAGTACAATGCATGTTTTTGCGCATATTCTTACCTGGTGAGTGATCGAGTGATCGGTATCCCACGGCCTCGGCGCCTCAACAGGTGTGCACCTGAGAGCAGACGCACTTTTTCATTACAAACATACGAGTATACAAAACGAAATGCTTGTTTGAGAATGATGCCCTGATTCATTCATCGTTCGACTGGAATGTCTTTATGTTAACTGGACGAACTCGATCTTATTTTTATTGTCTCGGTTCACCATTGCATTGATGGGCATGCTTAGATAACTGACAGCATCAATAGATTGTTCATTAAATAATGATTGAGATTTGCATAAAATATTGAATTTATACAGAAAACTTGTTGTTTTTTTAATTATATTATTTGCGATCTCTTCTCTGAACTCCGTTTCTAAGTATTTTTTTTACCATAAGCTAACAAAAAAATCTATTTAAAAAAAAAAACTTTTGTTATTGATATTGATGATTAAATAATTGATACCTCATATCTAAAATGCATACCTCAACAAACTACAATGAGCAGACAGCGTTCTTGTAATTTCATATCTATATCATTAAACTATTACTTCAGTACTTATTAATTCAGTAAAGTTTGCAAAATATCATATTGTGTCTTTCACAATCATAAACTTATTATTACAACTACATGCCCGGTTAGACGATTTTTCCTCTGCAATATATTTTTATCAATATTTCAACACTCTCTCCTACATTCCTGGACGATCAACCTTGAATAATTTGGACGAGATAGACACCTTATATTTATTCTCAATGTTGACTGACGAATAGATATCTCAGAAATATCATAAACAAACACGCCAACAAGTCGCACTGTTAGCTTTATACCATTTTATCGATAAATTTGTTCTTGATTTACAGTGCCCATAAAAGATAAATGCAGCCGTAACCTTGATCTACACACATCTTGATAGTGGAAATGTAGGCAAATAAAGGTGCGAGGGCGGATTGCGTACACTGACATTATATTCCACGAAACATTACAACTTTGTAACAGATTACGTACCTATTCCATTTGATTTCTAGCACCGGGTAAAGTTTCCCACAAAATGCCACATTTGAAACATTATGAGCACCTTACTTCGGATGTGCTGCAACCAAATCATACCACACTTGAATGAATCGGAACAAAAATCGTTACCTGTACAAAAATTGCTTGCGTGATTACACTACCTGCATCGAGAATCACAATAATGAAACCGTGTGAAAGTTATGAAGTAAAATTTAAAGGTTTAACAATTTCGATGCAAAATAATCTGACAAGCGGAAAGATAAGTGATCGCGAAGAATACCTTTTCAAGGTAGTAGTGATTTATTTCGCAATTAGCGGCAACGTGTCGGCTGATTTAGACGGATATTGTGGTGTCGCCGTCTCAGGCCGCAGGTCGCAGCATAGGCTCGGCTCGACGGCCACTATCAATATCGTGCGATCACAGCGTGTTAATTACTTTCATTAAGGGCAATTGTCCTGCTCTGTTGGGCTGATCAGTCAGTTTGCCGCCGTTTAATATCTCCACTCGTTGGCATTAGAGCACCTTGATTTACGACTGAGCCGTGCTCAACATCGATGTCTGATTTATTGACGTGCTTCTGATAAATAATCAACAAAGCCTGGATATCAAATTACTAAATAAAGGTAATGAGATTTAACTTAAGTAGGCAGTTATATCTATCAACTATTTAACGCAATTAGTTGAGATAGTTGACTTCCAAAGGATATTATCAAGTATAGACTAAAAAGTATATTAGTCTACTTTATTTATTTACTTAACTTTAGTTAGTAGTAAAAAATACAGTCGAATTGATATATCCTTTTGGTAACTAGGTACATCAACAATTTTATCTAGATTAATTTCTCTTTTGCATTTCTAATGTAATATACTAACTAGGTACTGGAAAATGTAAGCAAATGCAATAAATAAATAAATAATTAAATTATAAAATATAAATTGGTAACAATTTCCTACCACATGGAGCGTATCTGCTCACTGCCTCGACTGTAGATTGTGGGTTCACTAAATCTGACCTTCCTAACCCGATAAATATTCATGGTTACTAACACAACGATAACAAAAAACAAAACAAACGTAATATTAAATTACAATTACCGAGAAACTGATAAAAAAATATGATTCAGTTATCCAAGACCATTTAACATAAACATAATCCAAAACAAGACGTTATGATGACCATGAAACACCATAATGAATGCGCATAGTGTAGTTATGGCGACCACGATACAGGAAAATACGCGACGTAGATATGGGTCTGTAATTTCGACATTCAAGCCGGCGCTCCAGTGGCGCAATTGGTTAGCGCACGGTACTTATAAGACAGTGTTCGTGAGCAATGCCGGGGTTGTGAGTTCGAGCCTCACCTGGAGCATATTTTTTATCCTTTTTTTTCATTTCCTTTATTTTAATCCGTTTTTTTATTGCTAAGCAATACATTATAGCAATATTGCTTTAATTAAATTTAAATGTTTTTTTTGGTTTGTCCAGCTAACTGTGAAGATAAGACACCATTATTAAATTAATTTATATTAACGCGCTTTAACATAGCCTTTATTATATTGTAAGTATAATATGTATTTTGATACTCCAATCAAACACATTTTTCTTTAAACATAGACGATATTCTAAATGAGGGAAGGTCAGAGCTGCACCTTATACATTTTCGCAAAAAAACAACAGGACGATTCTAATAATTATTAGAATTGTTTTTGTTTCTATATTAAATTTAGTACCTAATTATTATATAAAAAATAATCAAGAAGTCTTCTAGATTATTTTATAATAAAAAGCAACTTTGTTAATTTTTGTTAAAATAAATTTAAAAACTCTTACTGACCTTTGAGGTCAAAGGAGAAAAAGTATCAACTGACATTTGTATCGTAAAAAACTTAGAATGTCGCAAAAAAAAAGTGTTGAATAAGCATAAAATGTCGTTACAGGTCTAGTAAATTACTAATGATTTCTTTGGTCACGATTTTTTACAATCGTCCCCCGCATACGTATAGAATCGACCCGACCTGGCCGACATACCGACCGGCAAACGGCGACCGCCCGACCCCGAGTCGTGAGGAATGTAAATCGTTGACCGTGCGCGAACAACCCTCTGACACGATGATAGCTTTTCCATTTTTTTCTGCGTCACCTACGCACGAGGAAATATTCAGAGCGAATGAGACTGCTTTCATTTAATGTAACTGTGGTATGTGGATTGTCGATACGTGCGTAGCGGATGAATGTGGTCGCGTCATGTGATCAATGTTCGAAGCTTTGAACAAAACCACACATAATAATACACATCCAAAATGAATTAAATTCTTCAGTAGAAAAAATAAAATTAGTAAAAATAATTTTCAACTATAATGCGTTTCAAATTGTTCTGGTCTTTAATGTGGTAGTCATATAGGAATTAGGACCTACGTATTACGATTTATTATTATTTATTCATTTATTTTCTTAGTATTAATTAGGTTATTATGTTTATGATGTTATAAGACAAGTTTGTAATTTTTTGCACATTTTTTGTTCCTGATGGTATCTACTACATATCTATAACAACACACTTAATACTTGTAGGTAATCTAATTGACTCACACATGAGTCGCGTACCTACTCATAACTAATTGAAATCAAACTTGTGTCGAAACGTTGTAAGAAATGAATAATATCTTGTTTCGAAATAATCGTAACCATACGTACATGCTAAAACATTTTGGTAGTTACAGGAATACGAATATTGATAATTACTTTTATTTAATACATATTTCTAAATGATAACCGATGGTTTTTTTTCTTAAAGGTTTAGTGGTTATAGATGGTATTACTATCATCGATATCAATTCAAAGCCACAATATAAATAAGTATTCAATCTCCTGGCCATTTAGCACAACAGACAAAGATACAAATTTAAAAAATATATTAAACCCACACTAGTTAAGTAAGCACAAAAAAAAACAAACTATTAACCGATATAAGTCTAATTTAAAATAAGGAAAACTTAACAGTCGATTTCAATATTTTCACAACCCCAACAATGACAGCAGGTACACAATTAAACAAAATTATTTTAAAAGCGAATATGTTACATTAAATATACAACAGATATGATCCGATCTTTAACATGCGTGTATTTTGATTTTAAATTGACATACGGATAGAAAGCAAACATGGGCACAGATAGAAAGGCTATAAAGATAAAGTCTCTGGCTGGATATCATTATGATCAGCAATAATGTAGACCACGGAGCTCGTAAAATATCTGCTTTGGGAAACAAAGATAACACATTTATCGTACATTTGTTGTTGGTAAGCACGTACTTCGTGTCATAGCCGGCTATTTTACAAATTGCCAAGGCGAGAATAGAATTTTGTTATAATTATAATTTATAACTTGCGTTAAACTATTATGAAGCAAAATTGAGAGATAGTTGTAGATAATTTATGAGTAAATTAAAACAGTTAATGTTCTTCTCAGAATTCCGTAAGTTTAAACATAAAATCAGTCTCCGATACTTAACATTGATTAAAGAGATTTTGGATTTTGAACTGCTTAAAACTAGAACTACCTATGAATTATTCACCAGAATCAAATCTAAATAAACTTTTTGTGTTGTGCAACATAGCACACATACAATTTTCATTTTATTTCCTGAAAGACAACGTGTTAGTCTTGTAGCTTAGAAATTAAAGTAAATATTTATTGTCATCTGTACGACATATTCGGAGGCCCTCGGAAACAAAAAGAAAACGCAAGACGAGTCGTTGCATAAACTTTATTGACGAGAGAGCTTTATGCTAACCATTGATTTTGAAACATATGTTTATTTATTACTTTCAAGTAGATTCATTTTTGAACGTTTCATATAGGTACATTTTCATTGTTCCTATTCACCTTCACGAAAAGCGCAATAATACGTAAGAGTAAAAATAAGTGTTGGTACAGGTATAATTCCAATTATTTCCAAACAATTATACTCAAGAGTAGATACGAACAAATCGTGAGCCCTTCCCCTATGTCAACATTTCCTAAACAAGGACATTAACAAAACCAAAACAAAACAAACAAATAATAAAGCGCACATAAAAAAATATAACGAATTAAAATTCCTCTGTAAGTAGTCGCCAAGACAATCGAGACGGAAAGATAAGGCTGAGACAACTGTGTTTAGCATTGATTCGGGAGCACCGTTGATCACGAAGTGGTCGGCTTTCGTCACTCGCGGACAGTAGTCGATCAATTTCATAAATAACAGCCTAACGGAACCTCACTGCAATTCACCGAATGACCCCGACCACGTACCATAACGTTTACGACTTTATATAGCAAGTACTTGATTTGTTTATTACACGATGTGGGTAGGTACAGGTCTTTACACCTGTTAGTTAGATATTTCACCGGCATAAAATGGATATAATTATACTACAGTGGTATGTGAGAATTGCATGGTACAGGGTGCTAGTGAAATAATACTAAATACTATTGTAAATTAAAAAAAAATAGACTACGTAATACGGGAGTTTTTTCCATTGTAAAAGAAAAGAGCTTCCGTTTAATCGGGATGCACGTTGTATTGACCCAAAAAGTTGAATTTATTTTATGTTGTTCAATTTAAGACTAAGTAAGTTGTAGTCAAACTATACGATAAGCGTAGTGTCACGCTTATCCCGTATTTCATAGAAAGAGCTCGAGCGATGCGGACGCTTCAATTACTTATAATATTAATAGATGCCATGAATAATGCAGTCAGTGAACTAAAAATGTAACCGGTTAACTGTAATTACTTTTCTTTTTGGCACAGTTGATAGCTGTCACAATAGAGCGCTGTGCTGACAGTGGTTGGCGCGCGGCCGCAGATTGTATCTGTCAAACAGGAGCATTTGTTGTAGGCCGCGACGCTCTCGCATGACGCGGCCGGCATGATGTACATGGCCGCTATGCCGCTACATCGCTACTGTCGCAGCCTCTCGGCCGCCTCCCTACGTCCGCACTCACCTATCACTACGCCGACATCTCGAACAACCCACTATTTTTCTTGCCACTTTCTAACGGAGACACGTGCGTTCGAATTTGCATAAGTATTTAGGTAATTATTCGCATCTCGGCTTTATTCATAAGTAGTAGGATGATTGACAATTGTCGCAAATCATTCGTGCATGTCAGATTACCCTTTTGAATTTGAACAAAAAAGGATAGAAAGTTGTTCGATCAGATGTTAGCTGAGTGGGTGGGCTGGTGCAGCCGCCTGCTCTTCAGTTGTTCGCTTTCATACAATCAAATACGAATACCTACCTCATATAACCTTCGGTTACGTTGATCTTAGACAGCTTGTCTTTCTTGGCTAAATATGTGAGAGAAACTGTTTGAAGTTCAAAATAATAATGGCCTGGAATTTAACTGGTTATCTCTATTCATGGATCCCGAGAATGTTTAAGCTGATGCGTGCCGATCGGTACCAATTAACTGTCTAACATTGAGTATACAAACTTTTGCGACACTCATAATATTAATCGAATTCTAAACAAAGAACAACATAAAGACAAATGTGTTCCCTCGCGTATACACAAAGTATTATAATATATTGAGTCGAAAGGTTCTGATCATACATTAACACCTATCTTCCTAATGTAACGAAATACTGTAGAATCTGTCTGTGTGTTAAGTTACAATATTAGATATTAATTTTATTATTTGTAATTATAATTATGTAGAAAGTGAAAATTTTTAAATTAGAAGAAAGAAACCTTACTTTATCTCGATGAATACCTAGGATTGCTTTGTTTTTATAATACTCTTAACTAATTATGCAAGCGAAACCAAAACAAAAGACTAGTCGTTCAAGCAAAAAAGTAAACATAATTTATTATAGTACAGAGAAGTGTCTCACACCTCACACCTAATGGTGAGTACCTATGTTACTTATAATGGTGACAAATGATAGTCAAGAAATGCAGTGTAAATTCAGTAAACCGTTTGTATTGATATAAGCAAGTGACATTTACAACTTAACAATGTGTGGGCTGCACCACGTTCTCAACTTAACACACTTATATTTATTATAATGATTAATTTCAATCAAATTTAAAGATATTGTTGCGTTTATAAGCCCATTGTAAATCTTGGCGCTTGACTCTGACAATACCGGTTACTAAACATGAAAAATATATTATAGTATAGAGCATAATCTGTCTTATATCTACAGTTTAGATATCACTTTCTAAAGTAAAATGATTAAAATGTAGTCCTTCTAGTTGAAATATTAGAACTGTCTTTGAATTTATGTATTTCTCAAACTTAGAGCTGTTTTCTAATTTCAAATTTCATATACTTAAACTTTAAAAAAATATATTTTTCGCTGACTTATTTAATTTGACTTTAGAATGAACTGCAATAAGTAGTATAAAACTTAGCCATAAAATAAAAATAGTCGTATATAGTTGAAATGCGATGTTAACTAACGAACGTCTTAAAATGTGTAATTCGAGAATGCAGCATTGTTAAAAAACAAATAATACACGAAACTTTAATTTCAAGTATTACCTTAGGTACTCTCTAAATACAGATTTGTAGTAAGTAAAATTGATAAGATTAGAGTGCGGTAAGTGATTTATTCAAATATTCGATGGTTTTCGGAACACAATACAAGTTACTGTGATTTGAAAAACCGGGTTTTACTAACAATGTTTATGGTATCAAGAAATAAAATTATGTAAACACAATTCATACAAACAGATATTCGATAGACACAAAATCAATTCTAAACTTCTCGTCTTCTAAATTAAATAATATACTTCATGAATGATACGAGGCTACTGGAATTTGTTTTTTTTATTTAAACTCATTCACATAATCGGGCAGTTTAAAAAGCTCAAAAGGTCCAGCCACTCGTAATCCGATAGTATTGATTCTTGAGTGTTTAATGAATACGGAGCACATTTCACGATTTCTCACGATATGGTTGGGAACGAGTATTTTTTTCCCAATTCATTTCTCTCGGCAAACAATTGATCACATGTTACGAGGGTTGGAAGTACACCGGACAACTACACTCGACTGTTGTGTATTGGCATCTTGACTGTAAAATTTTAGTTTGCAAATATTTTATACCAATTTTTTATTTTAAAAAATCTATAGCATTAGACTTTATCTAGACCTTAACTCATCAATATGAATTTTTCAGAACAAAAGTTTTCGAACAAATGCAATATGTATAAGTGAAATAGGTATCATTCTGATTCATCAAGTTGTTTGGTGAGGACCAAAAAATAGTCTGTATTACGAATGCATTAATATACTACAAATATTTTTAAGTATAAACAAACGCCACGCAAATACCTTTACTGTTTTAACACTACCTTAAATTTTAACATTCAGAATCCTAAACCTACCTATTTTTGATATTTAGTTATTAATGCAAAATTAAACTTAATTCTTTTGTTATGCTGACAAAAACAAAAATTAATCTGAATATTTAACTTTTTGTACTCTAAACAAAAAACGGTTGATTCACACGAGCGTGTATGTACGCTGGGTTCCCATGTGCACCCCGTTCCGAGTGCGTGAATACAACTTGTTGTCGTGAACTAGTTCCTGTACTCCAGACGACTCTAGTGTCGCAACCTGCCAAATTACTTCCTCCATTACTATTGTAACAATATTAAAATATTCCACATCACACTGATTCCGCATACAATTATCTACCATTACAAAAGATTTCGTGTTACATATTCTTGAGAACTTTTGCAACAATTTTAATATGTTTTTTTTTTCTGAAACTAATTTGAATATTTTTTACTATTACGCCTCTAAATTGAATATTTGTGACTTTAATTATAATAATTCCGATTTTCAAATTTAAATAATAAAAAACCACTACCTGACTATTACAGTTACCTACTGCTCTAAGATTACACATTGTAATAATTATCCCGAAATTGAAGTATGTGTGTAAAGGAATGAACGGAAGCAGCTACCTGTCTCGTGAGAACTGACAGCGGATGTCGCAAAAGGTGCACCGTTTTTTACACAACACAAGTATAACACATTCGAATGTGTAAACGAAATTCAAGGATGATTCCGGCTTCTGTTTCACACACAATTTATTTAAAACGATTTTTTACGCGGACAAAAACTTCGAGAAAAACTCCGGTATGAATTATAAGTGTTATCTCAAATTGCCATAGGCAAGGCAATGTTAGATGACACGTTACTCCTAAGCTCCTAGTATTTTTATTAAGTTAATTTATTTTAATGGCAGTCCTAACGAAAAAAGGCAATGTAAGTTACTGCTTCATACGCCTCAGTAGTTGCAAAAGATATGTTGAAAATCAACCACAAGAAAGATAACTAAAAAGTAATAAATAATACGAATGTTTTAGTGACACAATGAACTTTGAAAGCGGTTAAATCATCCCATGCACTTGTAAGCTACAATCTTTCCCACAGTAATAGATTTATCTGTGCAACATCATCGTAAGTTACCGGCACTCAGACAGTACGCTTTATTCTATTTAAACCTGAGATAGATCACTGCCCGCGGAGCTATTATCTATATCATAATAAGGCATTAACTCTAGAAAAGTAATCTATCATTTGAAATTAATATGATCAGTGATCGGCGTGTCTCGGTGTGGCGCGGCGTGGCGGCGATATCTGCATAGCCGGGCGGAACGACGGTTAATCAGGTGGCCCGTTATGTTACATTGTGCTCGCCGTGACTCCAAACCCGAGAGAACAGGTTGACTTCAATGACAAAGGAGCAGATTCCGACGTCCGCAATCCGCGTCTGCGAGCCCGCTTTATAAATAGTCCGTCCAAATAATCCGTTGGTGCGTGTCACTTCGGCGCCCATCAACGTAGGCTGGTACACTTCCATCCTTAATGATACCAATACACAAAAACAATACATAAAAAAAGCCAAGAGTGAACATTCCGTTTCCGCATGCAGCTTTGACCCTATCGTGATTGATGAACAGACGTTTATTTATTAGTTATCCAAATAATCGACAGTAATGATTAACAATTATACGATGTCATCTTTTTTGTTTATTTCCTTTCCTCACTGATTAAATGTTTCAATAAAAAGCTTCATGTATATTTCAACGTTCCTTTGAAATTTTCTAAACAGAAGCCTCCATAAACTTTTCGTAAATCGAAATGTGGTAAAATATAAAATACATTCACAACTTAATAATATCTACTGTGCAATTTAAATACATTAAAAATAATATACAATACCATGCGTCACAAGAGAAGAAGAAGAATAACGTATTAACGAATTAATAAACATAAACTAAGACTATCTACATAGATAACATCAAGCTTAACAAGTGCAAAAAGTGTTTTATGTTTTCTCATTTATCACACAAACAATAAAATTATATGTAAATAGTGAAACCAGCTTTGACAAAACAATGAAGAAATAATAAACACCGCTGTAAAGTCTTAAGTAATAACCGTAAAATATAAACAATTGTATTATTTAGAAACAAGGAGTAAGTCGGCACCTGCGCCACAGCCGCTTCGACCACAGGCCCAGTCGGCCGGTGCTTGCTGTCCATGTTGGTACTTTACTGCCGGAACAATACGAGAAAGGCAAGAATCACTATTGTTAGCTGCAACACGTGGTGCAACACATTGTACGCACAATGTCTCACGGTACCAGCTGATTTAAATTAGTTTATAGCCAATTTCCTAAAGCGTGACGAAGCAGACTGCACGGCGCAGTTCGTTCTATTCATCACTAGAATACTATATGCATTGTGCAAAATATGAAATAAATTATTTCTTCAGTTTTATGAATAAATGATAAGAAAACGATAATCACTATCTAATTACTTTAAAATTCGGATAGTTTTTCAGTGGTTCTTTAGTTGTTTTTATTAGATACCTACTCTAAAATTTTGAAATTTATGTATTTACTTCATGATTTGAATCAATATTGGTTTGTGTATGTTGATGAATTATAGGGTCAAATAACCATTAGTAAATCACCTTTAACAGAATCAACAAGTCAAAATTATTTTCCTGCAAAACTCTATCTCTACGATTTCCAGCAGGAAGTTGACAAATACATGGGCATTGTTTCTATTTCTCCCAGTTTTCACGAATTTAGTTTTCTAGAACAGCTAGCTAAACTTATTATGTTACTAGATGACTCTCACAACTTCGTCTGCGTCACAAAGGGGTTTAAACAGTACTCTTAATGCTGTTGCGATATTATTTGCGCGGCCCGGGGAGTATTCGTTATGTTTTTTCAAAATAAAATATAGCCTATAACCTTCCTCGATAATCCAACAGTGGAAGAATTTTTGAAATAGGACAAACAAACAAACAAACTCTGCAGCTTTATAATATTATAAATTATAGACATAGATACATACTTATACGTCTTAGTTTAGATAGCAATATTTATATTATTGTGATGTTGTGTTTATCCTTCTCTGTCTACTTGGATTATTGTATCATCTTATAGAACTTCTACATAATATGGTAGGTACTTAAGTCACACCAATCCTTAAGTTATCTGATAGTGTTGTATTATCCTTCGGTTTTCTATAGAACAATCATGGTCGTGGTACAACAAAAGCACCTGCAGTATGTAGATAGGCAGTAAATCACCATTACGTGCCGTATTCAAAATGATAGCCGCGTCAAAGTAGACCATTTCATAATTTATACGGTTCATAACCTCCATCACGACGGACCAAAATAGAAATCACCTCGGCATCACAGCTGGTGCGAGAGACCCAAAGATCCTAAAACCGATTACACACTATTATGAAATATAATGCTTGTAACGCCTCACTAAAAGGGTTAGTTGGTGCGGCGGAAATTGATTTAAATAACCCTATTAATAACTTGAAATTATAAATTTTATAACAGTTAGGTTTTTTCATATAAAGTTTCCTATTGAAGCTGGATTATAGGCGTGTATTTGTTTTATGTTTGTTATCTTAGATTTATCGACTAGTTAATTATAGCAGTCGAAAACAAATATATTTTTGTTATTTTATAAATCAAATATGGTTATTTTATGAAAATGGGTCTAAATTATGAAGCTATATTTGAAAATTAGCTTTAATTGCTATTATTGGATACTACTTTTTACGAGTGGTTTGTTGAAAAGTAAATTTTCTTTTACATTATTTACAAAGACAAATCAACGTTACCGTCTCTCATTTTTACTTGTCATGGCTCTTTTTAATTGTGTAGCTGACTGTTTTCAGGGAGGTAACCTTAATTTTGTTATTATCGTGATCGTAATTTACCTACTAATATTCCAAAATTTAGAAGTACTTTCATAAACACTTTAATTAATAAATATGCCTACAATCTAAACAAAAAAAAAATGAAAATAAAAGCTCACGAAAAACAAACACTTGACTCCGAATAGTTACTCCCACAAGTATAGGTTCACAAACAAAATTGGATACTAAGAATAAGTTGTTTAAAGTCAATTAGAATATTATGATATTCGGCTACTATAATAATATTATGTAAATTAAAATTAATTGGTCAATAACCCACATCGTAGTTCGTAATGATTAGGTTGCTGTAAAAAGTTTAATTTAGAAAACACTGTGTCGGCGGTCAATTACTGACCCAGCGGGCGTTATCCTGGTTGTGGTGAAACAGATGGTGATTTTTTGTCAGCGGCGGTTAGAGGGCGCCGAGAGGCTCCTGACGCGGGGGTGCGTCCTATAACCGTATAATTACATGTTGTAGTTGTGCGCGCGCCTACACGCACTATGGAACTAAACGAGTGTTTACTTTGATATGCCGACTGCAGCGGTTATCCACGTGCGGTCACCAACCCGTTCTCATATTAAGCTAATCAGAAGTTTTTACGGTTGTTATACAACAAAAAATTCCTACACGTTGCAGATTTACAAAGGAATCCGGTTAAAAGCTCGTTACGTGGTCCTGTTACCTGTATGAGCCTACGTATGTTTTTGTTAACAAACGCATTATGTTCCGCCAATCCAGGTTAGTGATACAGATTAATTATACTTACGAGAAGTGATTGACGCGTCGAGTGTCGTGTTGTTACAATCTATGTCATCTATTTGTTATAAAATGTACAGTTATACCATACAAATGCCAAGGGCTACATCGATCAAGCCAGTGTTGTCGCAAGTGATTCTTAATCGACAGCCGTAGTCGAAAGTTGAGTAGCAACGTCGTGATGCTGAACTTAGCCTCCTTCTGCGTACCGGTACACACGCAGCATGTTGTGAAAAAGATTTCGTCTTTCGACTCGATAGCGACTACGACATCGCATAAAAACAAATTATTAATCTTCGGATCGTGACTAACGTTTTGGGTTCATCGTTTACACGAGTGGGACTTAAAAGCCAGATTAATAGTGAGCCAATAATTCGCAGTACAATGATTTAAAATATCACTGTCGTGTATAGCTACGCGAGTCCGCCCGCCCTTCAGTAGTTTTTCTCTTTTCATAAAGATTTTATTTCGGTTACATTTTGTTGTACTACATCAGTGTTGTAAATTGTTTTTGAATTGTTCTTGGTTTTTTGCTATAACCCAAATCACTGATATTTCAATTTTTAAAAGACAAGCAAGTTAAAGCAAAATAAAGTTTCTTATAAGCGTTTCAGATATAGAAGTTAAATAAGAAAAATAGTATACCTATGATAGGCATAATAAAAGAAAGATTTCCTTGTTTTTTTATTGGTCAATCAGTCGGATGATTTGAATAAAATATAACCTGTTTTAGGCGATGATATGGCAATGAGTTAAACATACTAACACCTCATAACTCGATATTGGATCTATAAGGCAGGTGCGTCGTTTTAATAAATAGATGATGGGTGCTTCGAAACGATGATTCTACTTAGCACCTTGATGGATCGTTTTGACGAAACGGATAGTTTACTATACTAATGAAACATAATAACTGTCGATAAGTATCATAAACTGAGCATAATGGAATTAATCATGGACTATAAACGCTCGACGGACAGCTCCGTAGATGTTTCTAATCTTCATTTGATTTATATTCACCTGCTCGACTCTAACAAGATCTGCCACCGAATATTCCGGTAATGCTTATCATCTAGAACAATTTTCGGTGTTTTTCAAAATTGGAACTTTAGCTATTTAGTAAAGCTATTTTTAATTACAGCACCACTGGCATCTAAAACTACGAGAAGTAATGAAATATAGATATATCAATAATTATACCTATAAGGTTAAGGACGTCAGATATCTTCTGGTAACTGATGATGATGAATAGGTTAAGAGGTTATTTTAATACGATTGGGCAAATACTGGACAAATTTTAATTAGAAATTTCAGGATAGCAAAGAAAATTATAACAATACCTTAAAAATTTACGGAAAATGCACGCGCCAAAAATACCTATTACTGAAACATTGTGTGAAATTATTAAGCGGTATAAAAATTTACCCATCTTCCAGATCCAAATTTGTTATCCAAATAATTTTTAAAATTAATATCACTTCGAAACTGTTTATAACAGCTACATACGGTATGCATTTATTCAGTTCCTTTGGTGTGGATTAGATATTGGTTCTCAGCAGTGGCGTGCATACATATTTAAGTCAGGGTATGCAGAAATATAAATCTGAGTAATTTTCCACATATTTATGTCATATAATCAATTTAATTTAACTTTTACGCTAATGTATGCCAATAATAGTAATGAAAAGTGTACTTTGATTAAATATACAAAGTTTAATCGTTTTTTGTTACAATTTTTTAAGCAAATTTGAAATCATAGGGTATGCAGTGCGTATTGGCTTGTATGAACTGCACGCCGCTGGTTCTCAGTTAAAGTTATGTTACTAGGTAAGTAGTTTAATTATACGAGAGTTATAAGACCAAAGACCTAATAAGCAATGATAACTTTAACATTGACCCGTAGACACGGCTGTGGCAATATTTCATGACACAGCGTTCGTTGCACAACTTATTAATCCGGTCCAATACAAGAAGTTGCGGTAAGCATTCTCTTTATTAAAAGTTTATTGTTTTACATTTGATATTGCAACATGCGTTATTGAATACGTCTGAATGTAGTCTAAGCGAGATAATGATAGATAATACGGCACAATGAAGCACGCGCCGCGCCGCTCCGTGCACCGGTTCGTTAGTGGTACTGTTGAGTCACGGACCTCGGACCGGAGTGCGGAGTGCGAGCCCTGAGATCACCTGACATAGTGCCTTTGACGGCACGCCATAACGCACACGCATGCATGCTACGTGTGTCTCTCAGGACAACAACAAACATATACGTAACCTGATAGATTTCATGAGCTATGAAAATCCTTAGAGAATGTTTCTGAAAATATTCCACCACGGTTAAAATTCTGGAAAAATCGTCAGAGACGCGAGTGAGAAAACTGACAGATGATCCGCGGATAAATCCGGCGGATCCGTCGAACGGGTCCCTCGTATCTGCCCGCGGATCATCTGCATGAAAACTAAAATAATTTATTTTTGCATTGGTAAATAAATGAAACGTAGTAACTTAGGTTCTTAGCTTAACACTAAAAGTTCTGATCTTAACAAAGATATTCACGAGAGAACAAAGTTATTTATCAATATTTTATTAACCAGTTTCTACTCCATCACTTCCCCCGCGCGCCGCACAGCTGACAGTTTACTTTGTTACGCTCGGGTTTTTAAAAATTGATAAATAGTGTTTAGTGCAATTGTTTTGTGGTAAAAAGTATTTCAATAGAATATTATTATCATAAACCTTTGATTTAGTGAGTTTCTCTGGTTTGTTTTTTGTGTTTTCTATAAATTTTTGTAAAACATCGATCACCGGTAAGTCTTTTAACATTTTTTGTGTCGGGTATTCCGAAGCGCGTTTTTATTGAACGAAGTACGTCGTATAAGCTTTGTTTTACGAACTCGGTTCGCACCGTTAGCATAATGTCGAGCAAAAATGTTGACCCACCGGATCCTTTTAAGAAGTCTAGTACTACACCGCGCTCACCAAGTAATAAGCGTAGTTATAAAGATACGTCTTCACCCTTTGTATTTTCGAACGAAAAGCGTATACCGCGAACTATTTCTGATGAAAATATTATAAGAACTCTCGACTTAAACGATGATTCTACGTGCGACTATTACGACCTAGTCCAGGAGGCGTCAACGTTCTTATCAAAAATAAATGAAATAGTCAACGATCAAGGCACTCGGATTATTGCTGCGAATAAAGCGTCCATTATGGATATGACACAAAAAGTAACAGCTATTGTGTCGTTGCTCGCGATTCGTTCTTCAACGGTCGAAACGAAACTTGCCAATGCAGAACGTAATTTGGCCCAGTGCGCCAGGCAACCCGTACCCGTAAACGTAAACGAGAAACCAAAGTCGTACGCAGATACTTGCAAATTAAAATTAGCGAAATCGGTCCCGTATGTTGAAACTCGCGCCCCTCTTCCGTGTGTCATAGCTTATCCGTCTCAGGAACGCGCAGTAGAATTACAAACGTCTTCGGCTACTAAAAATGCACTAATGAAAGCAATAAACCCCACTGACGACGGATTTCAAATAGTAGGAGTTAAAAAAACCGCGAAGGCAGGTGTAGTTCTTCGTGTGAGCAATGAAAACCAGCTTAAAAAATTACAATCAGTCGACGCTATTAAAAACGCGGGATTGCGCTTGGAAAAACCTCGCGGACGCAGGCCTCGCCTCCTAGTTAAAGACGTTCCCGGTTCAATGGAAGACAACGCGTTCTTAGTTGCGTTATATCGCCAAAATATTAAAGACGAAATAAAAGTCAAAGAAGACGACTTTATTCAATCGACAAGAATAGTTCGTCGCCGCGTTCTAAACAACAATAGGAAATGGATAGGTATTGAACTTGATCACACCATTAGAAATCATCTCGTAAATACCAAAGAAAAACTTTTCATCGATTGGGCAACATGTCGGTTTGTAGATGACATCGAAGTGGTACGTTGTTTAAAATGCCAGCAATATGGGCATATTGCCAAATACTGCCACGAAAAAACATCTTGCTGTGAGCACTGTGCAGGTCCACATGAGATCAAAGACTGCAAACAGAAGGACTCCTCTCCTGTTTGTGCTTCTTGCAAACGTTTTAAAAAACCGTGTGATCATCCTACCGGTTCCACTGAGTGTCCTTCACTAAAATCCAAACTAGAGCAACTCATATTAAATACAAACTATGGATAAAGTTATCATAGGCCAATTAAATCTCCATAACGATAAATCAGCTACATCGGAATTAGATAACCTCGTAGTAGAATACAAAATAGATATAGTATTAATACAAGAACAATATCAACGGGCTGGCTTACGCAGTAAAGTAGTGCAATTTGATAACAAAGCGCGAGCTGGTATATATGTCGCAAATAATAAATACACAGTAACATATATGCATAATATATCGTGGTCTCACTGTGCGGTGGCGGAGGTCTCAACTTCTACCTTCAACTTATTTGTTGTGAGCTGTTACTTTCAATTCTCTGACCCTATATCTCCTCATTTGAATCACCTACGCTCAGTTCTGAGAGCGCTTGCAGGTCAGAAGGTTGTCATTGGTGCTGATGTCAATGCCTCATCACCTCTGTGGTTTGGTAAGCAGCGCGCCGCTGACGCTGAAAGACGTAATGCTGTAGAGGATTTCATTGCTGAAATGAATTTAACAATTCACAATACCCCCGACGCACCACCAACTTTTTGTGGCCCAATGGGCGAATCTTTTATTGACGTCACCCTATCAAGTGCAGACGTACTTTTAAACGAATGGCGCGTTCTCCCGGACGCGTCTTGTAGCGACCACCGTTTGATTATGTACGAGTTTGCTGCTGGTATGAAACACGATCTGTCCGCGCGTAGTTACGACTATACATACAACACCAGAAAAGCTGATTGGCAGTATTTTACATCTTTATTTGCTGCTCACAGTAAAGAGTTTGTTCGCGATAATATCTCAGCTTCAGAATGTGCAGAACTTATGAATGACACGTTCATGTACTGTGCTGATGTTGCTTTGGGCCGATCTGCGACTCTCAGGGCTCGCAGATGTGATTGGTGGTCTGGTTTACTAGTAGACTTACGCCGAAAATTTCGTCGCGCTAGGCGTAAAGTAAATAAGTTAAAAAAGTCTGTTATCTTTGATGAACGAATGGAGGATGCGCGCTTAACACTAAGATGTGCCAGGTCCCGTTATCGAGCTGCGGTTATTCAAGCACAATCGAACTTACTCCGTCAAATAGTAAATAATCTAGAACGAGAGGGTCCTTGGTCTCCCTTGTATCATGAATTTAAAGCTAATAAACCTGTATCAATGGCTTACTTTTCTAACATAAAAATAAACGATACACACACAACGGGTATAGAAGAGACAACGGAAACTTTGTTAAATGTTCTTCTTCCGGACGATAATATTGGCGATGACAACGAATATCACTTACAGATTAGACAACGTGTGACGGAACTACCGGTTACTAGCGACTCGGATTTACCTAACCTTTTTGAATTCACTGAAGTTATTAAATCATTATCCATTAATAAAGCATCGGGACAAGATAAAATATCAAATAAAATGATAAAAGAAGCGTGTAAAATGTCATCTAGTTCTATCCTGTATGTATATCAACGGTGCATACATGAAGGAGTTTGTCCTAAAATTTGGCGTAAAGGATTTATAAAATTAATACCAAAAAGCGGTGATAAACCTCCTGACGACCCAAAATCATATAGACCGGTAACATTTTTGCCTTCGCTAGGTAAAGTGCTAGAACGGTTGATCGTGCCTAGGTTGCTTCCGGAGGGCTTAAAATTTAACCCAAACCAATTCGGCTTCACAAGCGGCAAGTCTACAATCAATGCAGTAATGTCGGTTAGAAAAATAGTTCAGTCTTCATCAGCGAAGTATGTTCTCGGCATATTTTTAGATATATCTGGAGCGTTTGATAACGCTTGGTGGCCAATGCTTCTTCTTAAACTTAAACTAAGAGGTTGCTATAAAAACATATATTCTATCATATACTCTTACCTTAGCAATGGAACAACTACGTTGAAGCTTGGCCACCATGCGTGTTCAAAGGCTTTGAATTTAGGATGTCCGCAAGGCTCCGTCTTGTCACCGTATTTGTGGAATCTAGGGTTCGATGATTTCCTCGCGCTACCTCTCCCGACGGGATGTTCCATCACGGGTTACGCGGATGATGGTCTTTTGTTAATCGAAGCAAACTCGCGATCCGAAATCGAACATAAAGGAAAAACTGCTATCAACTTAATATCGGAATGGGGTAGTCGAAATCGCCTCGCTTTCGCACCGCACAAAACTTTTCAACTTCTCCTAAAAGATGACTTGGTAGCACCACCGCGTATAAAATTTCATGGTGTAAACATTAAATCGAAAAACTCCGTATGTTATCTCGGAATGATTTTAGAAAAAAAATTCACCTTTATTGAACACATTCAACAGATAGGCGATAAAGCGAAACGTAACTTTTATGCTTTGACGAGAATATCGACTGCTACGTGGGGTCTTACTTTTAATGTATTGAAAACGATCTATACAGCTACCTACCTGGGCTGTATCTGCTACGGCGCTCCAGTATGGGCCGACAGGTCCACTATTGGCGCTGCTCGAAGAAAATTACTCCAAAGTCAACGTTTGGCATTGATATTTTTATGCAAGGCTTATAGGACGGTCAGTACGGAAGCACTGCCCGTGATGGCGGGTGTGTTCCCTGTAGATTTAGAAATCCAACGTCGCGCGTCAATGTTTTATAATGTGAATAAAGATGAAGCGTGTCAATTTCTACTACCGCGTGATCAACTTAAAATAAAACGACTATATAATTCACTCGATGACGTTTGCAACGATTTAATAACGGAATGGCAAACACGCTGGGATAGCTCAATTAAGGGCCGTCATCTCTATAAATTCTTTCCTTGTATCCGTGAAAGGTTAAAAATGAAATGGATCGAAATAGATCATTGCGTTTCGCAGTTCTTAACGGGACATGGAAATTTTAAACAAAAGTTATTTTCTTTTAAATTAGTAGATTCACCGCTTTGCGACTGTTCAACTGTTCAACAAAAGTATGAACAGACAGCCCATCACATCCTCTGGGAGTGCAATCTATGGCATATGGAACGCGTTACTATGTTAGATTCCTTACAAGTATCGTCTAGAGTCGTTTATTACACAGATCTTGTAGCATCCAGCGCAAATTTCCGTGCATTCAAACGTTTTTGCCATAACTATTATTGGCATCCTAAATAGTACAACAGCTCACCGCATAGGTCCAATAAATTTAATAAAATCAATGTCCGTGGTGCTTTTCTCAATTCTGGCGTAATGCTTTTTCAATCTTATTTTATTGTCTCCCGCTTTTGCGAGAAGGGAAGTCGAAACTCATGTTTTCCTACTTCTTCTATCATCTTCTGATTAAATTCGTTGCGGGGTCCAAGACAAGTTAGCTTTCCCTCGGGTTTTCCTGGGCTTCACTGCTCAGAGTCATTACGATGGTCGCCGCTGTGGATCCTGGCTACACAGGAGTTACAGTGGTGGGAGTGAGAGGTGGGCCAATACCCGATAACCAGTTTCTACAACTTATGAATTATTTTGTCGAAAAATTTAAGTTGTGGAACGACAACACCCCTAATGTTTCAGTATTCGTCGTCAAAACCTAAATAGTTTTCAATTCCATTAACGCTGATTAACATAACTTAATATGTTAATAAATACAATTTACACGCAAAGTTCAATATCGCAATAACAAACTTACCTAAATCTATAAAGGATCTTCAGTAAGAACCAAAAAGTAATTATTATTATCTTCAAAAAACATAAGCTAATGATTTTTTCTCTAAAATACGTAAGAATATAAAAACAGTGTTATAACATAGCTTGTAAAGCTATTATTAGTTAGTCAGAGGGTTTAAGTATCTCCTAGATGAGAAGTAATGTCACACATCATTGTAGAACAACAAAAAGTTGAATGCACACCTTGAAGAATAACTTGAATGAAACATGCGGTTAATTTATAGGAAGTTTATAGATTAAAACATACACCAGTAATTAACAAATCAGATAAATAACAAAAGTAAGATACAAGAGTAAGCGTATTGTAATTTGTAGTATTTTCTATACAAAAGTTTCGATAAATCCGACTTCAGATATCCATTGTAGAAAATAAATACTCTCTCGATAAAAATAAGTAAGCTTTTCATTTCATAATTTTTAATTATCATTGTAACTATATTTATTTCACTTCTTTTTACATTGTGTTTTATAAAACATGTAGAAAATTAAAATATGAAAAAACAACATTAAAATTCTCCAATTCGTTTCACTTTCCCTAGAGGTCATTATTTCGAAAATGTAATACACTCTATTTAAGTGATTGTTGATATTTTTATAAAATAATGCGATTGGTAAACCCTAGAATTCTTAAATATTTATATGAGTAGTAGCTGACCAGCGCAATTTCGTCCGGCCCGAAGTGCACCCACATATTCATTGCGTTTTATACTCGTGATAACTTCTAAATGAAAAGTCCGATTGGAATATAACAAAAATTATAAATAGTAGTAAATACTCTTGGTATTAATGTAGAAGTAATTTACTTTATGTTACAAAATTTTTAATAAGAAAATACCTACTTAATTTGGATAAGATAATATAACGATACTCATTTAACGTTAAATTCAATCTCGGGACGAAATATCTATACTTATAATAAAATCGTAGAGAGGTCAATTCTGTACATTGAAAATATCAAAAAAAAAACTAGCAGGGGGTGTTTGGTTATCGACTCTGATGCCAAAAATGCAATTAGATTTTTTTTGTCTGTTTGTCTGTTTGTCTGTTTATCTGTTTGTCTGTTTGTCTGTTTGTCTGTTTGTCTGTTTGTCTGTATCTTTGTGCACGCTAATCTCCGAACCGGCTGTACCAATTTAGTTGGGGTTTTTTGTAATGTATTATGGCAAGTCTCACTTAACATTTAGTCGTTGTTTTATCAAAATCGGTTCAGTATTATTAAAGTTATAAGCGAAATAACGTCGATGGGTATTACGTTTTCTCGGCCAACATAAAGAGATCTCCAATTTATATGGTCAATCGTCGCAACTGGAGCTCTGACTAAAGTGGCCGGCGGAACCAGTGATATTGAGTAATTCGTATTTCGACTGGAAAGAGTGCCGAGCGCGTAAAGCGTCGCGCCGTCCCTACAAACCCCGTGCTGGGTTCTGGCCTCAGCCGGGGTTTGGACGATGAGTGTGAGCGGTTGGAGGTTTTAGTGCGGTTCAACTCCCACATATCCGGTGATTTCCTATAACTGAAAAAAAAAAGTTAGTCTTTATTACATAAGCTCGGCCATTGAAAGTCCCATCCAAATCGACCCAGCCAATCATGTTTAGGCTCTACTGAAGCGTCCTGATGAGATCTTTGTGTAGAGGATGAATGTCAAGGTCTGATGATGGAGCTGTAAGGTGGCTATGGGAACTCCGTCATTAAGAAAGATAACCTCATCGTGTTTAGGCTCTAATGAAGCGTCTTGATGAGTTCTTTGCGTAGAGCATGGATGTCAAGGTCTGATGATGGAGCTGGAAGGTGGCTATGGGAACTCCGTCATTAAGCAAGATAACCTCATCGTGTTTAGGCTCTATTGAAGCGTCTTGATGAGTTCTTTGCGTAGAGCATGGATGTCAAGGTCTGATGATGGAGCTGGAAGGTGGCTATGGGAACTCCGTCATTAAGCAAGATAACCTCATCGTGTTTAGGCTCTATTGAAGCGTCTTGATGAGTTCTTTGCGTAGAGCATGGATGTCAAGGTCTGATGATGGAGCTGGAAGGTGGCTATGGGAACTCCGTCATTAAGCAAGATAACCTCATCGTGTTCAGGCTCTAATGAAGCGTCCTGATGAGATCTTTGCGTAGAAGATGAATTTCAAGGTCTGATGATGGAGCTGGAAGGTGGCTATGGGAACTCCGTCATTAAGCAAGATAACCTCATCGTGTTTAGGCTCTATTGAAGCGTCCTGATGAGATCTTTGTGTAGAGGATGAATGTCAAGGTCTGATGATGGAGCTGGAAGGTGGCTATGGGAACTCCGTCATTAAGAAAGATAACCTCATCGTGTTTAGGCTCTAATGAAGCGTCTTGATGAGTTCTTTGCGTAGAGCATGGATGTCAAGGTCTGATGATGGAGCTGGAAGGTGGCTATGGGAACTCCGTCATTAAACAAGATAACCTCATCGTGTTCAGGCTCTAATGAAGCGTCTTGATGAGATCTTTGCGTAGAAGATGAATTTCAAGGTCTGATGATGGAGCTGGTAGGTGGCTATGGGAACTCCGTCATTAAGCAAGATAACCTCATCGTGTTCAGGCTCTAATGAAGCGTCCTGATGAGATCTTTGCGTAGAGGATGAATGTCAAGGTCTGATGATGGAGCTGGTAGGTGGCTATGGGAACTCCGTCATTAAGCAAGATAACCTCATCGTGTTCAGGCTCTAATGAAGCGTCCTGATTAGACCTTTGCGTAGAGGATGAATGTCAAGGTCTGATGATGGAGCTGGAAGATGGCTATGGGAACTCTGTCAATAAGCAAGATAACCTCATCGCGTTTAGACTCTAATGAAGCGTCTTTATGAGTTCTTTGCGTAGAGGATGAATGTCAAGGTCTGATGATGGAGCTGGAAGGTGGCCACTGTCTTTCTGGCTAATCTCTGGAATGGTTAGACCGATTCGGACGGGCTGACTTTCAATGACTGATAATTTATGTTATAAGGAGTAACTTAGGCTATATTTATTTTAGAAATTGTTGTTTTTTTTTAATTCTCGATGAAGGATGGTATTTACAACGAGAAAAAAATCGAATAGTTGACATTTAATTGAGATTGGCGCAGACGAAGTTGCGCGGGGCAGCTAGTTATTTTTATAAACATGAAAGCGGTTATTGTGACTACACTATGATAGTTAGATACATATATGCTGTCGCGGACTTTTTTGTTTGTCTTACTAAGACCTAAAAACCCGTAATACATCATTTTGTTCTATTGTCAATAGTTTTTGCAGCGTACGCATAAATAGGTTTTCGATTATTCACCTTGTGTTACATATTTGATATTTTCATACAGATCCCAAATTATTATGAAATTAAAAAATGAGCCTATAACCTTCCTCGATAAATGGACTTTCAAACACTGAAAGAATATTTGAAATTGGACCAATAGTTTCTAAGATTAGCGCGTTCAAACAAACAAACTCTTCAGCTTTATAACATTAGTATAGATGTTGTATTGTTGAATCGAACTAAGTTTTATCAAAATATGATATTTTTTAAATAATTTTATTCTTCCGATACGTAGTTGTGCAAAAAGCACTATTGAAATGTTGTAACAAGTATTGACGAAGAATTCTTTGACAGGAGCAGAATGATCACCTTTCTCAAGTCTTCATTGTAATAGACATCGACCTTCAGCGGCGTGCGGCGATTTCACGACTTTACACAAAGACTGTCAAGAATAATTAAAGTAATTACTGTTTACAGTAATTAATGACCCACATAACGTGATATGGTTTGATTGATCTCAGAACTGTGACGAGATAATTGTAGTTCTGTGGGGTTATTGCCACAGAACATGTTACACTCAGTTTTCAATTAATGAATACGTTGCCAACTAGCCCGGCACAATAGTTTGCGCATCAAGGGTCTTGTGAAACATCTCGTTGAACACTCTTTACTATACATTGCAATTGTTTTAACAATTGAAGATTAATAGAATATCAGCTGTCAAAAGATTGCATTGTGCTACTCGTTCATGTCAAATCAGTGGAATTTACGTGACTTGCGCAAAGCAATCAACTGTACCATTTTCACGATACGTGTTTGCTGAATAATGCTAGCTCTCGGTTTTAGAAGGGTTCTGACTGTTCCGAGTGCGTACAACCTGCATTTAAAGTGCAGTTGATTGGTAATGGTTCTCGGTGTATTTGTTATCGATTGTGATTCTGTGCAAGTGCGCGGGCGCAGGCTTCGACGCAGATAAGCCGGGGGCTATCCGGGCGCGCGCGTACATAGACACTGCATTAGCCCCGCTGCGGCACCTTTACCGCCTTATTTAACATGTAATCGCGCTTGCGTTTCTCTTTTGTTTACCAAAAAGGAACCAAAAAGTATTTCATTTTAATAAATTTAATCTTGACATAGTAAATACTTCACTTAACATTATTACTTTCAACACAAGAATACCCTACCACAAAGGTTAGGTAGTGCAATTTATTGTAATAAGTTATAATGAAATTTATAATTGTTTATAATGTACTGTAAATCTGACGTAAAAATACATATTATTTTCGGAAATACGATCCGATACACCAGAGACCTGAATTCTGGTACTATAACTTACAACTGTACTTCTAGGTCGATCTATAAAACCGGCTAAACCCGATAATACATTTAAGTGTACAAATATTTTCTCGAACAGACGATACGATACCAATAAACAAACAAAGGCTTTAAATTACATTGTTGTTGCAGGACTCGGCATCTCGGCATAGGAAAGTTATTAAAGTCAGCGGCGGCGACAGTGCGCGTGGGTGCGATTGACTCGTCACCGGCTATCGGCCCTCACTTAGCCGCAGCGCTTAAACGCAAAGCGGTACCGCAACTACGGCCACTACTGCCGCGACTCACAACTCACTGTTTTTCTGCATGAACTATATCAATTAACTCCATCAACGATTTTAATTACTCTATCAATTATTGGAATGTCTCACATGCCTATATTTATTTTAAGTAGGAGTACCGACAAAGAGAGATGATATGACCTTAAATTTACGAATTAGATGGTACTTAGGCATTAAATTTATAACCTAGACTCTTAATGATACCTAAACGAATAATCAAAGTTATACTTAGAATATTTTCCAACTGAATGACTCATTTTCAATAATTTCATTCATCATCTGAGTTAGGTACCAGGTAACTGAAAATAGGTCCTATTTTCAGTTTTTCAAAATAAACGTAGCTCAAATATTTTTATAGTTCTAGAGCAGTCACATTAAAATTCCTACAAATAAAACAAAAATCTAAGTAACACCGATACACCAAAGTATACGCAGGTCAGAGATAGCTTCAACGAGTTGTAAATTAGACATTCAGCGGTGCTCCTTGAATCTATTCTTACTCACAAATAAACCTAGTTTATATCTTTTACTTAGACGGCGCTGCCCGGCCGAGCCTTATCGCTCAAGACAAAGAGCCGCGTAATTACCTTTCGTGCTGCACTAAGAATTTCATTAAACACTGATAATATTTTTAAATGATAGGTACTTGTAAACTACGGCAACTTTTGGTAATAATTTATTTGTTCGTTTTCGTTCGTTCGCACGATTTATAAAATATTAGTACTTATAGAGCTTACATAATGAGTTTAAAAATAAGCTATAAATCTCTATTATCAGAAGCATTTTTTCAAAACGTGTGTGTTTGTAAAATTAACACTAATAATTGCTTTGGTTTGTCTGCAGTTTTCACACAAAAGCTCTACTATTGATAGAAATTAATTTCCTCTCAGAGTCTAGACACGTAGCAACAAACGTAATAATAAAAAATGTAATACTCATTATAATAATTGGTCCAATAATGCCAACATAATCTTTTGTGGGTACTGATATGAATGGGTGCATTTCGATCTTGATCCCGTGAGCGAGTGTTTTGTCGGGCGTAAATCGCCCTACCCTGTGAACTTGAAATGAAGCAATTTCAGAATCATGAGAACATTTTACATTACATATTATTATTCAAATTTTTTATTGTTTATTAATAAGGGGATCAAAAATGTAATAATGGGTTGAACTTACACAACACACATTGCAACTAAAGTACTGCAATCACACATAATACGTTATTCTTTGATCTTAAATCGGCTAACGTTCTTTTTTGATTGACTTTTAGCGAGTAGTAAAATTAGAGGTTGTTTATGCATAACAATAACAGCGACGATTATTTTCATACAATGGGTACTAGTTTAAGCCGTTCAAATTATATAGAAGTTTTTGATATTGAGAACTATGTTTAAGTTTGTAAAAAGTTATAGGTGCTTATAGCCGTTGCGCATTATATTACAAATATTAGAATATTACTTTTTATTGGTAATAATTTATTTATATTGTTTCCTGAATCTCTTCATATGTAGAGAACTCTGAATTTGTAACAGCGAGCAAAATACAAATTTAAAATTATATTTGCGAAATTTTAGTTGTTTTAAGTAAATATTTCGCTTATTTTTCTTACGTAATATCTATGCGAACTAAAGCAACACGTTTACTAGCGCAATATTATTGAATTGTTTGACAAATCCCACTTCATTACTCGTAAACACGCACGTAAAATATAGTGGAATCATCTTAAACTCATTAGAGTAAATGGGTGAGGGTTAATGAAAATAAATTGAAACCAGCTCGGTCGGAACGAAGGGGTGGTCGCAACAGTGATGTGATGAGCGTGCCCAATGTGTTCGCGCAGGTAGCGCACACATACTGCTTTTTAATTACACTTTATCATCTAATTAATAACCATATATTTTTTTTATTCATATATATATGTAATAAAACATTTATTAATGTATTGATTCTCCTACCTAACGTAATTATCATAATTATAATAATTTTCTATCTTGATGTTCTGCATCCTATTATGTTTCAAATATTATTTATAATACTAATCTCATTATTATGAGGTAGCTAGGGTAATCTATTCGCTTACTCAAAGTATGATATGTGACATCCGGTGACCATCCGTCTCCCAAAAAAATAATTATTCGCATCGAATAATGTAGAGTCGGCCCATGTTTCACAACAAACAGCTGTCAATCACACTGCCCAGTCCAAATGTACATTAAAAACATCATTAGAAATTAATCACTGAATAATTCAAGAAACAAAACAAATGTCACGCAACGGATGCATATTATGTAGGCAGTGGCATGCGTATCTGAGTGTTTACGTGCATATTTAGCAATAGTGACGTCAAGGCGTGTTGCTGCGTCCAGATGTACACACGTGCGCATGCGCAGGTGAGACCAAGCGATCCTTACACACGACCGTGCACAAAAACTTACACATATCATTTTATCACGGTTTTTTGTAGCAACTATTGATTCATTGTTCGGTAGTGTAACGGTTCTGTACAGCCGGCTACAGACTCATATAGTCACTAATGTGATCCTGTACCGTTTTTTTATAATGATACATCACTTACACTATTACTAAACGTGTTCTTACCACGATTATTTTTAATTAATCGGTCCCGATATTTCAGACCTGTTTCAAGCGCCATGATCACGGGAAGACTGAGGGTAGGTACCCGCAGTTCCTACTCCGATACTGTCAGTGTGGTATGTCGAAATGTGAGTTCGAGTTCCAGTGGTACCGGCAAATAAACGAGAAAGAGGGTAGACAGATTTGTCTGCTCTGAAATGACCTATCCGCAGTTCTTCAGTCTTCCCGTGATCATGGCGCTTGAAACAGTGCTGAAATATTGGGACCGCTAAATTAAAAATAATCGTGGTAAGAACCCGTTTAGTAATAGTGTAAATGATGTAGATAACCGCGAGTGTTTAAATAAATTTATAAAGATACATTCTTTACTTCCAATCATTCATGATCTCGTTTAGAAAGTTATGTCATTTAGAAGTTTATCTAGATAGTACCTACCTACAGATCTAAAAGCAAAAGGAAAATGAATGAAAGAAGTGCATATAAAAAAATCACGTGCTAATGATAAAGAAAACCAATGTTAATCGAACTTGATAAAGGAATTTTAAAGAAAGTCCGATATCTAAGGACCAAAAAAGGGGTGGTTGGGGGCTTGTTAATAGCCCCGAACCTATGTGGGCCTTATATCCTAGATCGCGGAAGTGCGCTGGTCACCAATCAAAAATACGTTGAAGAGCTCAAGGAAACTACTTCAAAAGGATTCATTAATTGATACTTTGAAACATCTCAATCGCACGAATACTTGCGTGCGCCCTATGACTACATTTAAATAAAATTCTATAACTCTAAATGTATTTCCTCGATGAACTTTTATCGTGTGTTAGGTACACATACTATACACAATAGATCCAATAAAAATACACCTACGTACTACACTATAGGTAGATAGATATGAATTACTCGAGTCACAGAACAGTTGTTTACTTGGATTTTGTTTGCGTGACAGTCAAGAGATAGTTGTGCTAAGGGCCGCTCTAGTGTCCCCAAGTCATTTGCATATGTCGCTGGATTTTCTAGTTGAATATAAACCTTATGCTACTGGATACAAGTGTTTGATTGAATGCAAGTGAACGTTAAGATTAACAAAGTTATCTGTGTAAAGTGGGACCGCGAGCTTACTCACCGGGCGGCGCACGTGCGCAAGCCCCGATACGCCAACAGTGCGCTAATCGTTCCGGGAGTAGTAATGGGACTCAACTGTTGTCGATAATAATTATAATTTTGTGATTTTAAATATTTATTTATTAACTTGTACATTTCTTTAACTACTGAAGGTGGGTGCGAATGCTTCGGAAGATAATATTCGATGCTTTTCCCTATTGTAGTAGGTACCTATAGTGCTTTGTAACGACATAATACAAGCTTTAATATCAATCAATGTACGTACTATTGATAATTTAATAAATCAACTATGTTGTTAATCAAAGCAATAAAACAATATTACCTAAACTGCGTCATTGTAGTTAGAAATGCGTATAGTTTTTTCATTTTTAAACCTACAGTCTTAGAGTAAATATAAAAATAAATAGCTTCTGGAAAACTTACTCATCTTTCAAAAAAGATACCACCTAGCATTTCTAGTAGTTGAGTAGTAAAATACAATGAAAAAGCTTTGCTAAGTAGTACTTTAAACACAACATGCTGTCAATTTCGGACAGTAAAATATTAACCCAGACAACAATATTGCACCTAATTTTATCGACATTTACATGTAATGTCGATAAACATCCCTAGAGTCGGCGTCTCCTGGTCGTAATCGTAAATATCAGACATTTAACACACAGTGGTCTCGCCGGCCTGTGATTATAAATAGATTGTTGCGATACAGAGTACGTGTTTACAGCCAATATCTGTCGATAAGTGATCCAATATCAACAACTAACAACGAACAATTATCATAACATCTGATTTAAATTTCATTTGATGGATCAAAAAATCGATTCAACAGCTAATGACAAATAATAAAGTTATAAGAATAACTGCAATGACTAATAATAATTTAATCGCTTAATACATGAAGGTCTCTAAGTAAAAATATGAGATTTCATATTTGTTGTATAAGTTAGGTACATAGAAGATGTAATCTCTTTCTTCTGACACTAATTAACGAACTTGTATTGAAGTGTTTATTGTGACTCATAGATATGAAAAATAATAAAAGTATGCCTTGAACAAAGCTCTTATTAAATACCTACTATTTTTGTTCCCGGTCTGCAGAATTTTTCTGCTTCACAGTAAAAATAAGTGTAGAAACTTCTATGTTAAAGGATTGTCAGATTGTACTGTTTGTATTGGAGTAAACATCGTTATTAGTGGAAATGAGGCACTTGCTGTATAATCATTTACAATTTAACACAATCATGTAAGTACGAGGCGTCAGTTAACATCTTAAACATCTTTACTCAGTTATCCGAGCTGTCAGTAACGAGAAATAATGATGTGCGTTTATTATGGAAGCGTTGCGTGTACACAACGATTGTAAGCAATACCACTGCTCTGCTGTCGTAAGATATAAGAAAACAAGCTTGTTTAAAAGTTATAACTCGAATCAAATATTTTTATTGATATGCTTAAACAATAAATTTTTGTTACATTATAAGAACAAACTAAACTAATCTGAAAGCGACGTATGTTTTACTGTATCTTATAGCCTCTTCGTTCTCTTTACTTATAAACTAATATAAATTGTAAACATTATAGACATCAAAGTATTTTATCAATTCTAGAAAATTCTATATGATATATCTATACAATTTCACGGTTACATTTACATATTCATTTAATCACTTATTTTTACATAATATTTTAAAAAATATACAAAATTCATAATTAAAAATACAATAAAATAATAGAGGGTCACTGAAGACGAGGTTTACGACCCAAGCCATCGCACTGTTACATTATTATTATAAGTTTACTTTACCGGATTCGCAATATTAATAATACCTACTGTAATCGAATGCTCTCAAATTCATAAAGAATCCAACTAGACGAAACAAAAAATGTTAAAGTAAAGTAAATATAAGATATCATACTTCTTGACTTGTATTAATTAGACCTGTTGTGTCAAGTCCATTATTTGATTTCCTATTAGTGATTACGTGATACTACACGCTACTGTCTATATTTTGTACCACCTACCTCTGCCTACTGGTAGCGACTACAGATCAAATCATCGAGGAACAGGTTCAGGCCTGATTGTTCTGCGAACATCGAGAAACCAATGTGCCATCAAATGCTATGTGCTAATAAGATGCCACATAGGTACCTAAAAACTATCAGATTTATGGCTACTTAATAATTTTGAAATCCAGCCTTTTTGTAGTACCTACCTAATCTTTACGCATTTAAATATTTATAGATTTTAATAGTTTTATAATAAGTAATAATAGAATATTTTTTTAATCGAAACCACTTACATTAAGAAAAACAAAAAAAGTTTTAGGTTGGTTAGACTACAGCACACGTCGATATACCTACACAATACACATGTGAATTCATTATATATCACTTAGTTAATGAAAAATGTGCTTGGTAAAAGAAAAAAAGAACTAACATTGTTGCTATAATGCGTAATTAGTGATTTTTACTGGCACGCTAACCATCAGTTTAATCTATATTTCAAATAACTAAATGCAAGACACCGCCCAACCACTTGTTCCATTGTTCGCAATCCGTGCAAAATCGCGGAAATACAGACCAGTTCTCTTCGACGCAGATATATCTTTGTTACAAATTAATACCCATTATAAAAGCCGGACCTGTCCGTAGATAATGTTGCTGATTCTGGCTATTTCAGTTTGTTGGAAACTTAAACCCATTAAAATTAATGAAATGCACAGAACAACGTTATTACCTAATGATAACACAAAATGGCAATAGAAATAACAATGAAAAACAAACTGTGTGATTAATTAAAACTTATTTTAAAATAGAAACTAGATTATACTAGAGCAATATTTGAAAGTCAAAAGGATAAACAAGATTTTTGGTGAAAATAAAAAAAAACGTTATTCATTATTAGTTCTTCTGGAATGTCAATTTATTTTAAACATTACGAATGACCCGTATCATACTGCGTTTCTGTTAAAATAAACGTCTGATCGTACTAACACTATGTGGTTCTGTTAAATTCAACGGTTACAGTAATTGCTCTAGATCTTTATCTAGAAGTCTGTGGATTTCATTAGTGGTTTGTGAGGTAGACAAGTTGATAGATGATGTGTGCACAGACACTGGCTCCGCTTGTCAATTAGGTGTACTAAGTTCAGGGCCTGCTTTACCGTCGTCATATCTGCAATAGTCTATCTAAACTCATGCCACAACGTTGGATTTAGGCTATGCGTGACATAATAAAATTGTCGATAAGTTTTTTGTCCTGCGTTCTCCTTTATTTTGTGTCTGTATCACATCAATATTCGTGGACAATATTCCGAATTTAGGGTATCTATAAAATAACTGAAAGATATTTATTTTAGATGTAGATTGTAAGTTGTCAACTAACACTTTTTCTTCACTTGCGAAAAGTGCTTATATTGTAAACAGGTATATCAGTAACATTTATTAGACATCGGAGGTTAAGCCGAATGTTAATGAAAAATCGCACACAAAGTGTCGCTTTTTCGTTTGATCATCTAGCATTCTATTCAAAGCAGTTTTTAAGGTAGGTATTGATACAATGTCGTCATGATGATACGCAGGTACCGCATACCTATTCGTGCACAACGAAATCAATTTTTTCTTGACTCGCTTTACACAAAGCACACAAGCTGTACAAAAAATGTCGTAAAATCAAAACGGCAGTTCCCATTCATAGCATTGACTCTCAATGAGAAATATACGCATTTCTGAATGTTTATCTTAAACCAAAATTATTTTTCATGTTCTACAATAAGCGTTAACACTAACAATTCTAGAAATCTCAGTTTTGGAATCCAATGATAAAATATTTCAGGTATCGTAAAATCCCAAACACTTGGTATTTCAATTTTTTTTCATTGGAATAATAATGGATTTTTGTTTAATATTAACCCAGACATTGGATTTTTCCCATAACCTATTCTTATGTGCATATTTTATCTAAGTTCTACATTTAATATTTTGAACTAAACTCTCTTTTAACAAAGAAATTCATTGTACTTGCGTATAGAGCGCAAAAAAATGTTTTATTTGAAATCATAAGTTTGCACAAGTTGTGAGGTAGGCAGCTGTCTGGTACCGTCCACTGACAATAGGTTGCAGGTTGCTCTGGGGTCGTCAAATGCTCTCAGTTTCAAAGAAATCCAAGCGGCGTATCTAAGCCCGTACGAGACACAATAATATGAATTTACTATTATTAACACAAAATTCATGATTGGCTAGAAGTTTCGTATTTTAAGAAGATAGATAACTGTGTGATCATTCGATATTCTTGGTTATTTTACATTCTTTATGTTTTGAGATTCGCAAAATTTATAGCTTATTTCAAAAATAGAACTTTAAGTGAATATTTTAAGATCAATTTAAATAATAGAATTAAATAAATATGCATTTCCTAACAAAAATTATTGACATGAGAGATGAAGAAAATACTTTGTGTCTATTAGATTAGATCACCTACTTTTTTACTGCGTCTATAATAAAAATATTGTACGTAATGATGAGTGTTTGAGTGATAGTAATGTAGAAGTGAGGAACGGTCGCAGATATATCTGTCAAATCTTCCAGGGTTGCACAAAACGAAGCCAATTAGGCGTGGTTTAATGTTACTCTTGTGGAAACAGCTGTACGCTCCCCTTTACCTGGACGACTATGTACCGAGCACGTGTTATGTGTGCCCTCACTTCTTACGTAAATACGATTTGTATTTCAAGTTCTTACATCCGGAGCTAGGAAAATAAGAACTATGGTGAGGTCGTATCATACTATTGCAGTAAAGCGTTAAGATTTTAGATACAACTGAAAAGTAATTTAAATTAAACTCTCGTCTGGTTCGTTTTTAATTTATTACGCGCAGGTAGGCACTCATACTAGTACCTACTACTACTAATTGAACACAAAGATACAGAATTTAGAAGAAAAAATACCTCTTTTATTTGAAACCTTCTCAAATTGTAACACAATTCATAGAATTATACACTTTTTGTTGAAAACTTCTTTAAAATTACTGATGCCACTAAGTGCTTAGTTTAGATAAGACTAACATAATAGAAGTATTGTTATTACTCTAGTATTATAACCCATGAAACGGACTGTTTACACAATGACAACCAATAATATGTGATATCAAACACACCTGCCCCCGACTTCCGAACAATTATTTGTTCAGTAATATGATCAAGCCCACACTAGTCTTCAGAGCTTGCATTTACCGGAACACGCTTGTATGTAGGTACATACTTAGCACTTAATTAAACAACACGAAGCTTAACGTCAATTTCAAACCATAGTGGAAATAAATAGTAATAAAATAATGATTCTTTGTAATGTATACTTACCGAAAATAATCTACTTTTTTGTGTTTATCCAATTTAGGGAGAAAAATTCCCATGGAGAGATAACAGCTGTAGTAAGCTGTATAAGATGCATTGTTAGTAAATATTTGTATTAAATCAATCGTTACTTTCCGTGTGACAATTTAAATATGTTAATTACATACAATATATGCAAACATCAATTTAAGAGTTCGATCGGATCTCGAACAAAAGAAACCGGATCAAAAAACTAGTGCATATTTTTGAATGAATTAAAAACCAGTATTGTATTGTGTTCGATTAAATTCTGTGAAGTCAAAGTTGGGTCCATCAACTCTCCCTTTGAAGCAAGCGATCGGAAGCTGTACGCGACGCAGGTGTGCGCTCTCTCGTCTCAATGAGACTGGTAGCATGTACCCTATCTAGAGCACTTACAGACTACGTTACAGTATTAATTAACACAAATAATCGATATATTACTCATAAATTTAAATAAATTCGTGAACGTTTCCCACGTTGATTAACTGTTTTTAATACGGTATCCAATATAATAATAACCTACCTACAGATATTATGTATTATATTTTATCTTTGCAACTTCATTCTGCATATCTAAATATTATAATATATACCCCTGGTTCGCTTTACTGGAAAAAGAAAAACTTACTGAGTAATTTTTAATGTGCTTAGATTTCAACTAATAATTATTATAATATACCTACGTATAGTTGGTATAGGTATAAGGTAAATATTTTTACGTATCTATACCTAATTACTTCATAGCAATCTAATTAGTAAAACAATGAAAGAATGAAATGACCATTGCAATAATATTAACAATTTTAAATTTATATTGTTTAGTTCATAAATAAGCACTCAGTTGATGTTTAACTGTAATCAAACTATCGAAAATATCATGCGGAACAACCCCTCCGAGCACAAAATGTAGAATCTTCATTACAATGCTCACGCATACCCGAAATTTTATCAAAAACAAACTATCTACGTTAATGAGTAACTTTTGTACATTGCAATCCATTCAAAACAATTTGAAAATTTTAAAATATATGTGTGTAATTTATATGTAGCCTGTACAAACTTAAATCGTGGTGATTGCCAAAACAATAAATGTATGTAATTGTTTTTTTTTATGCAATAGGTAGGTATCATATCTTTGCTTAGAATAAAAATACGAAATATACGACCACAAATCAGTCGAGACTCAGCTAAATGGGTTATCTGTAGATTAACAAAAGCCAAAACCGATCATGAATTTTCATGGATTTCTACTTTTAAGAAGTCGTAAAAGAGAACGAAGTGGATTGCGGACTAATTGCTCAACACGTTTTATCTAATCAGAATCGAGTTCTGAAAGGATGGTGTGAATGCCATCGCACATGTGTTTGCACGAGTGCACGTGTTCAGCGGTGTTCAGACACAGACACCGCTCTTATGAGGACACATCGAAGGGAAAGCATTAGGCAATAATACGTAAACACGACTCATATGTGTCACATCCCTGATAATATTTACAATGAAATCCGTTATTCTATATTCTAATAAGTGCGGTGCGAATAGGTGACTGTCCTATTTACGATTATTCTTATAAGGGCAATGGCAGACATGATAAAGGCGTTTGACTACAATTTATTCGTATCGTACATACATACACTAAAAACCATATTATTTATTTAGAAACAGTTTTTGTTCAGTAACTTTTATATTTTGAAAATTATTCTACATTCTCTAGTTTTATGGATTTACCTACTAGCTGAATTCGTTACAAAACGAATAATAATTGTAATTAGTTATTCCTCACAAACCATCTAAACCACGTTAGAAGTAAGAAACAACCACTTTCTACAACAATAATATATGCTTTAACTTAAGTCCTAGGTACTATAACTATACTAGATAACTTATGTACCAACCTACCTACTCAGAAGAAATGTTTTTGGTGATGCTGTCATCCCCTGATTGAGAAAATCGAAACAAAGATTGAGGTGTCAAAGTTCATCATGTGAATTTGTAAATCTAATACTTGTAACAATCTAGCGATGCATCTGAAAATTGAAACGTTACCTATATCCGTAACAGACGAACGCCTGTTTTTTGTTAATAATAGGGTTGGCTGGTCATCAAACGGCATACGTATAATTGTAGTGTTTTTGTCGGTCATCCCCAACAATATGGTGGACTCGTTAATTTCATTAAGAGCTTATTAAGCTGACACGCGTACGCTGACAGTTGCGAGCGACACGCGTGCGATACTATCGAAAAACTTATGGTCCGTAACATACACACTGCGCATTATATTGTACCATCTATTTATATTGAGTTGCTTCTTTCATTATTATGTGAAGTTGTATTTTTATCTATTTTATTCAAATAATAACTTTAACTCAACGATTTGAGAGAATTTTTGGTATTGTTTGCAAAATGAACAATCCAACGCTATTTGTTGCGATAAATATTGAGCGAACGTAAGAATGAAATTTTAAACGTACTTGTAACTAATTGTTTTTTTCACGTTTATCTAATACCTATATACAATTCTCGTGTCACACTTTTCGTTGCCATACTCCTCCGAAACGGCTTGACCGATTTTGATAAAAAATTTTGTGCTTATCCGGTATCTATGAGAATCGGCCAACATCTATTTTTCATCCCCTTAAATGTAAGGGGTAGTCAAACCCTAATTTATTTTTATTTTTTCGACGCAGACGAACTTGCGCGGGGCAGCTAGTATTATATAACGGTAAGTTTTAACTTTCGAATTTGCATTGTCATTACATTTTTTTAAGCTCTACAACTGCATACATCCATTTCCATTCATAATATATCCATGTATGCACCCATTAACTAATAAACCTTTGACCGAAACCGATAAATGTAAAATGATTAGTTCCGTACATGACAGTGGTCACGCAGGAGTGATGACCCGCGCGTCAGGTGGGCCCTACACCCCTGCCCTACAGACTTAATTATGTATCATATCACGTCATCTAAATATTGTTTAATTTATATTATAAAACATTAACCACAATATTCTGACTCATCGTTATTTATTCTTTAACGTCAATTTCATAAATTGTGCCTAAACTATACTCCACTGATCTTAATCGTGGAGAGTGCTATACTTCCACAATCTCCCTTTATTAATCAAGCATTAAAGTCATCTATCTCAGTAATTTTTATTTTTTCAAAGTTTTTCAAGTAAAATATGCCCATTTCAAGTGTTCTACTATATTGTGATTACAAAAAAATAGAATTCAAATGACACCAATACCAATAAAATTTGGCTTCACCCGTGTGTACCTATCAGCGTCATGCTTGTATAAAATACTGGAAAATAAGAACGCAATACCAATAAAATTTGGCTTCACCCGTGTGTACCTATCAGCGTCATGCTTGTATAAAATACTGGAAAATAAGAACGCGCCTAATCATTCATTTGAGTATAATAGGTAATAACATCATTATCGTAACTCGGTTCCAATTTAACTTAGAAGTTTTGGACTGAGACGACGAGAATCACGGTGTTTCGCAATAAACATGAACAAAGCTATGGGAAAATAGTAAAATAAAATTTTGATGAGATCCAAAACCATTACTGTATACTTGTGAATGGGTTTTTTTTCCGGTCAGTGTACTTCCATTGTGCCACCCTACAGAATAGTACAGAACACTCGAAAACAGTTTGTTTAGATTGAGATAGGGATTTGGCGAGCGATATTGTTAATTGAAAGTTTCCCACAGCTTCCAGAGGGGTGAGTCCGAGACCTGCTACGGTCGGTTCGTTGATTTGTGTGTTATTGTTAGCGCGATGGTGCGATCGGTTTCCGCATGCACTCCCACGACGTGACGCGGAGCAGATGCGGTGCGCCGGCGCTTGTCCCGACCACTCGCGTTCACAATATTGTCTCCTGACCCTCGTGGGAGCTTTGGGAGTTCATACGCTTGGGAATAATCTCATTCAAATATTGTGCAATCCATTTTCGTATTATAGGGTCATGTGCGTGTCGGAAGTAGGTACCCGTATTTGTCATCACAGTAATAATGAACTTGCGCCATATAGCATGTTTTGTTTATTTATTTTTTTTAACATAAAAATAAATAAAGCATCATTATACATTTACTTAATTTATTTATAGGAACAATGTTAATTTCATTATTTTGTATTCAAAAAGTATTGGTTCAGTTCTGATTTCTAAAAAAAAGTAAAAAGAAAAAGTATTGAAACTGTGAATAGTTTTAGCGGCTACGCTGAATATTCGTGGGAAATGATTATTTTGGCGTTAACACTTGGCCTGGATGGTGACAGTGAAAGAGGCTGAGTAAAATGGATTCGTGACCGGCTTTAATGGGTCATGAAGCCTGCGCTGTGATTCGTCTCAATGTTCGACTGCGGACAATAGCGGTCGTGCCTTCTTAACCCGGCAGCCGAGCCACAACGAACATCGTGCCCGTGACACTTGACACACCATCCGAACTCCGACACGTTAAAATATTTCCTCGTACACGTTTTTATGAACGGATCAATAGTTCATTGTGTATTTCCTCCGATTCATCAATCAGACCCTAAAATGCACCGAAACAAGGAATTTTAAAATGTAGAAAGAACTCTTCTTGATGAGTTCTCAAAAACTAAATACAATATCATAATATAATTATTGTTGTTTATAACTAACAAGACCTTAAACACGAATTGACTTACTTTTTATTTGACAATAACAATAGCCGACTTTCTTTCCGGATCAAATATGAACGTTACTTCTTATGACACCAAAACTCAACAATGAGTCAATCATGCGGATCAGTTAAAATATTCATAGCTTTGAAGCAGAGGCGTAATCGATTGTAACATCGACGTGTTCAGTACTCCGGCCGCTTCTACGGTCTCACTATCAGATGAAAGTTGAAATCTGGTACCTTCAAAATATAATCCCTGTGGGTTTTATTAATACCTTACTTACAGAAGGAGGCCCTCTGAAATATGAATAACGTCTGGTTACTTTAACTGAAAACATTCTTCAATCAAATGTAGATAGGTACTGTTTAAATTTTGTACATTTAGTTATTTATGTAATGGGTAAGTCTTCGGCAAATTTAACAGATTGTTAAGATTCATGACTATTCGTGACGGACAATGAACTACTAGCATCTCAAAATCTATAACTTCATTTTCATCTATAACGGATGAATGCTATGGATAAGTATCTAATAATCTACATTCTTATCTCTATTATTATTATCTAAAATAACAGTAGTAGTTTAATATTTTGCGAGAATCGAACGGTTATTTTCCTCGTGTAATAAAATTCCAAGTAGTTAGAACGATGGATGTGTCTACTGACGACATCTCTTATATCAAACAGAAAATTAACATACCAGACTTAAAAAAAATTCGTTGACAATACAACACATTTCGAATGTATTGTCCGGGAGCATCCCGTAATTGCTGCACATCAATCTCCGTTGCTGATGCAAAAACAAAGCATTTGTTATTGAAGATATTATCATTCGGTAACCAAAATTGTTATCATGATTTATACAGACCGAATTGCTCCATTATACAGAACGGACTGCATGAAAGTTCAACAACGATTTATTGTACTTAATTCAGGATGGATGTGATAATGTCATCAACAGGATACGAGAATATCCATTGAAAAACACATCATTACCTCTAATATATTATTATGCTGGAGGTGAAGTCTGAAGAATTAAGAGAAGAATCTTTTATTAGAGTTGTTTTCATTTTCCTAAATTATATACCTACTAATTCAACAAAAAATAATTTAAATCCACAATTAAGTAACACTTTGTCAATGATAGTTGGGAGTTGAGCTTCAGAAACATTGATTAAACACAATGATGGTCTCCTCAAAAAACCAAATGGCACCACGTGAGTCAGGTCCAAATAATCAATTAACTTATACTTTACATTCCGGAGGACCTCACAATGTGGTATAGCGACAGACATTTTCCGATGTACCTGCATCCCGATCTATAATCACCAAATCAATTTTATTGGCAACAACGTTTTTGGCCATGACAATAGTTAGTACTTACTTCTAGATCAATCTGACTAGAATGACATGACCATTATCTAGCAACTACTGAAGCTGATACGTAGAATACGGTACCAGCGGCGGCAAGGACACAGTAGTTAGGTAGGTACTTCAGAAAAAAATGTTAGTGAATAATCCTCATGCCTTAATTATGCCAGTGAAAAAACCTTACTGTTATCTGAAAGAAAACAATCAGAAACAACCTACATGAAAGTATAATCTCTGTACAAATAAATTAAACTGGTGGACTTCAAATTTACAGTCGTGCTAATTCAGATCAGTTCATATCTTACAAATTTCTTACATTAGTAGGTACTTGTTGCAATTTACACATAACGTTGGTAATTTTTATACTCGTATCATGTTTGATAGAATATATTGCATTGTAGATTTATAGTCATAAATAAATCTCAGTTTCGGCAAATAGGTATTCAGACAAATGTTATCGATCGATGCATCTTTAAACACGCTTATAAAATACGGTTGTTGACTGTGAGTACCAGACGCATGCATGTATAAATAATGAGCCTGTCTAGATTTCCTGTTCAATGAATAGAAAATCTAGGAAGATATTGATAGACATTGATAGACACTACATAAATTTCCTTAAATGTTTTCAGAAGTGATAAATTACCATGTTTCAGCAGACAGATGTGTGGACGAAATACTTGACAGTATAGCAACCGGACAACTAAATGTACCCAAAGTTATGCGTGATGAAATATTAATGGAGCATCTGCTGCGGAGCTGAGGCTGTCGGGGCGAGGAGTCGGGCTGCGGGACGCAGTCACATATGCATTGGCGTCTTACCGCGACAATCGGCAGGCAAATCGATGCTAATCTTGTCAACACGCTGAATAATACTGTATTTTGACGGGTCAAGTGTCGTTTTCTTGTATCTATAACAATTTATTATCGAGCGAACAAAGTTCAATTTATTGTGAGCAATTTCAAGTTATTTATGTGCAATGAATCTTAGATGTATTATTACATTTATTTATTTTATGTGATAGATTCATACAGAATGTTATGATAAAAGTTCATCCAACAAAAATATACAAGTTGGTATTAACCGGCGATAAGAGAAACGATAATATTTTACAGAAATCGTTGTCGTTCTTCGTCTGCGTCACATAAGACAGAATAATTAAGATTATTCCCGTGAATTTTCTCCTTAAATTACTCTGAAAATAAGAACGCTATCTAACTGAAATAAATTATGTTTGATAGTCAATTTAATAATTTTACATGAAGTGATCAAACTTTTTAGTTGTAATTAAATTATGTCATTAAAAGTATCAAAATGTAAAGAAAAGGAACTTGGAATTTATTATAAGCTTTATATTAACTTGAACTGGATGTGGCTATGTATGTAGGTAACTATGTAAGTTCGGGTGGAATCTGGTGGGCGAGCTAAATTTGACAAACTTCCCGGTTTCCGATTGAGCTGGCATTTTGCACGCAGATGGATATCGCGTAAAAATTCAATAATATGACAAAATGGCCCTGATCTGATGAATTCAGAAGGTGGTTATAGGTACTCTTGTGCTAAACAAGATAGACCCTAGATTAGCTAGCACTCTAAGTACTGCTATATGATAGGTACCTATCCAAAATCTTAAAAGCTTGTATTAAAAGTTTTATTTAAAATAAATTTTCCATGTTCTACTTTGTCCTTCCCCATCAACTTGAAATAACGAGGTATTTAAAAAAAACACTTAATACAAAACACTCAGCTTTTATATATGTGTCGCTTAAAACAGAAGAATGTACGAGAATAATCACAATACTGGTTAACACAATGCTCTGAAATTGGATTTAAGACAATGAACAGTCGAGGATTGGTCAAGGAGGTCATGTTTTCCGACGAATCCAAATTCATACTTTATACCAACGGTGGATGATCAAGAATACTTAAGTATGTCGGAAACCAGGGTAATGATTTATTTAATCGTGTATCTGTCAGCGAAAAGCAAAAAGAACCGTTTTTTTTTTTTTTCTAGGGAATTTATAAACTTTTGTAGTCAATGTATTATTTTAAGTCTTTCTTTTTGCACATTTATAAATGACCACGCGAAAAATAATAAATACGTAAGCAATGACCAAACGTCATCTGCGCTGATTGGTTGAATAAATCACGTGTTCGTTCAAATATTGAATGATTTCCTTAAAAAGGTCAATATCAACCGTACATAGTGACTTTTTACTGCAACGCTTTTTACGTTTAAAAACCTAATCGTATTGGAACCCACCACTCAGGTATGCACGACTCCTGATCACACTGTATAGCAAATACAATTTGATGTTTTGCTCCATAAAATATCATCAATGTGGTTGCGAAACTGTTTTTACATCACTGAATACGATACTAGCTTTTTCGATACTATAGTCTGTTCTCAGCAAATCTCCGTTGTTAATGATTAGACAACATATACTATCACTATTATTTTATAAGCAAACATAAGTGAACTAAATTATTACATAGGTAAGTACAAATTAGCTTATGTAGTTGGAGATCTCTCGAACTGTTTGACTGACAGACACTGGTATGCGTTATAATTGTAAGATTTTTTTTATTGCCTACTGTCCCACTAGTCATAAAAGCAGTTTAAAACACAAATATATTAAAGTATATTCATGGTGTTGAATGTCTTTGTTATAACACTAAAAGGCCGACCATTATTGACGTTTAAATGTTTACAAAAATGTATTATATCGCTATAACGCAGATTTTATACTAAGATAGTTGCAAATATTTCAAATAATCTTCATATTCTAAGTTTCCTAGTTTTTTACATTTTTTATTCTCTTTGTGGCTTGAGTCTCTTCTTGACTGAATGACTGCCAATGTCATGTAGATAGAATATCAGTGATAGTGAACGAGGTTTGAGTTTCCTAGTTATACAATACACTTAGAATGTCGATTAGGAATTGCAATCCGGAAAACCAGATCCGGTGTCTTTTTGGGGCGACCGGATCCGGTATATTGGTACCGGATCCGGTCGCCCCAAAAAGTTCGGATAGTGCCAATCTTAGACAAATTAGTATTAATTTTGCCTTAGTATTTATAACAAATAAGTTGTTATGATGTTTTGGTTTTCAGAATTGTATTTGCATTAATTAAAAATCAAAAAAACTGCAAAAAGCTTCGCAATAAGCCAGTATTGTGAACATAATTAACAAAAATGTATTTGTTTTCGACCTTTTCACTACTCATTTCATACTTTAAGTATGTGATGCTATGTAAGTTGCTAAGAGAAACCCATATCGTGTAGTTACGCGCGATCGGTGCGTTTTAAATTGGCTTCATTCTGTTGTTCATGATGTTGATTCCAGATGTAATAATTCTATGCGAAAATGATACCAAATGACGATACATACGAAAACTTCACCATTTACAAAACGAAAGTTTTATTATTATTCTAAGGTTTTGAACTAAAATAAAACCCCAAATATTTAACAAAATTATAATAATTTTTCTAGACATATTTTATTCATCTGTTTACAACTAATCTTAAGTAAAATAGAAATAAATTCCGACCGTACCTTATTTCGCAACTTAGTATACGATCTAAATTCTAAAGTTAGTTTATTTAGACTCTCAAAAACTAATTTTCTTTATTATTTGCCGTCCAAGTGAACGTCAAAAAACTAAAATAATACTTTCTACAGCTACATAATATGTCTATACTCTATAGTAGTCTAACATTATAATAAGTATGTAATTAAAACAAACCAATAATTTCATGATATTATTAATTAAAATTTTACTAGGAAAATAAATATTTAAAATAATAATATGTAACATTATTTATTAAATAACTAGCCCACAATATGTGACATAAGAAATGTAAAATGAGTTAGCGACTAGCTATAGTAGTTTTAGATTTGAAGTAAATTTCGATTGTTGGTTGATATTAAATGTACTATCAAAAGGAATGTTATAATATCCCAATGTTAATTATAAATATTGATTAAATATTTTTTTAATAATTAACATATATTTACTACAGCTGATAATTTTAAACAAAATCTGTAATACTTTTGTTTCTTTAATACCACCATAAAATACCCAATGATTAAAGATGACGCCTATTAAAAACATATGGTTTCTTTTCTTATTTCACTTCTCAATTTGTTTTGTTTGTTGTTTGTTGTTCATCATTCTCATAATCAATATTATACTTTTTTCATTATGATGAAGTGCTTTTTTCTTCTTTTTGGTTTTACTCAGTTTTACTCTTCACTGTATACAAAATCTGATTTGTTTGATGAATCAGGTAAAGAGCGCTCACAAATACTGCATTTGCTCTGAAAAAAAAAACAATTAAAAATTTTCCTTGCCACTTTATTTTTTATGATGACCCTTCCCATTGCATGATAACTCCTTATGACATGGTCCACTCAATACATGTAATGCTTTGTGTGAGAATTATATTATTAACAAATATTTTGTAGTACAGCTCTTATATTACATTCTATTTTTTATGATAACTCCCTTGTTTAGTTTAAGTTTCATTATACCATATAATAGAATTTGAAACAAATAAACATCTCTCACTCACTATCTCAAATTATGTCAGGTTGCTTTACAGACAAATATTTGTATGTAAAGCCTGTATGTTAGCAGTATGTTATAATACTAACATTTATTTTAACACAGTTCAAGGTAAAATTCAGCAACTTTTCGTTATTTTTAATGATTTTTGGATCTAGTTCTACTATACTTTGTAAGCAACAAATCAGAATAATTTATAAGCAACAAATTATTGGTTTCATTAAATACTTTAAAACTTTATAATTGAAAATCAGAACACATTTATTTAACTTCTTGGCTCTTGCCAAAAGCATTTTAATACTCAACTTCAACTGTTTCAAAATACATTATTTGTAAAAAAAATGTTTCTTTAACCTTGTTAAACAAACAGTATTTGCATGACTATACACAACTCACTACTCATTGAGTCAATCAACTATTGTATTTCAAACCTGTGTACTTGTTTTTTTTTGCTTCTTGTTTAAAAGCACCACAAAATCCACTTCATGGTCAACCCAGTCCAATAATTAATTATAATTGCTGTGAGTTTGGTTTGTAAAGCTATAGAATAACATTATAAACCTAGGATGTATTCCATACATACAAAGCACTTATTTCCAACCTATTAAAACAAAATGTAATATTGTATATATAAATGTATACTTACTGTCCCTCTTTGAAGTATTCTTTAAGAGTATTAGAAAACCTCTTCGAATATTTGACAAATTCTCTTTTCCTCTGTTCCAAAACCTGTTTACCAGGACCTGGAGTATATGTTGATACCTCATTCACAGCATCTAGTAATTTTTTTATTGCAGACGCAATTTCCCTATTAATTGACAAAAATATTATAATTTTCAGAAACAAAATGTAATTTATTTGTTTATCAATAATTTGTACATACTTGATAGTCTCCAGGAAAGTTTTTCTGTCAGTTATTTCATCTGGAATGCGACTCAAAATCTTTTTCAGTGCAGTGGATTTCTTGTTAAGTTCCTGAAACGCTTCTTCAGTTCTGTTCAGTCTTAAATCAGTACCTAGAAATAAAATATTTATATTGTCAGACACAGATTCATAAGGCCTCTTGTTTGTTAGTTTGCAAAATAATTATGTTAGTGTTTTGACTTTAATGACATAGTGTTTTTTTGAAGTACTTTTTGAATGACAATGTAACTATATTTTCTCTCTCATAGAATCAAATATCATACTCATATTCTGTATTAAGTGGTAAAGACAAAATTCATAAAATCAAACATACATTCTGAATCAGTGAGACTCCCCTGCAATCTCAATAAACTCTCATTCATATTGACAGGAATATCTGCTCTTCTCATTATTCCTGCCACTAAGTCGTAATTGAGGCCAGGCACTGCTGCCTCAGCTTTAGTGAGAGCTGCTCGCAATGTTTGAGAAGCAGCAAGGTCATATTTCTCTAGCTGAAAATTTAAAACAATTTAGCCGTAACCCAGCGTGCGTACTTCAAAATACTCATCAGTTTATTGTTGTCTCTTGAAAAAAAATACAACATATACTATGATCATAACAATTAACTACGATTTTACTTTTTGCAGATGTTATCTTTAAATATGTTTAAATACATATAAATAAATACACAAAAAGAACTACATTCCACGCCTAAAGTAACTAACCCATAGAGTACTTTACTACACAAGACATTTACTGGGTGTTGATATAACATTATCAATGAAATTATAATTGCTAGATCAGGACTCGAGACTTATGAGGATTTCGTTCCTCATAATAATTGGACATCTTACTTAAGTTATTTTACACAAATGAAACTCACTTCAAAGGTCAAATTAGCACATAGTAAAACGCATAACAGATTTCGATAGTCTCACCTGTGTTAACACGGGGCGAATTAAAACTGGTAGTACCAAAGAAGTTACAGGCAATTCATCGCCCATTGTCATCGTGATCGTTTAGATATTTCAACTTGAACTTAGAAATTTATAAACTCACAATGATTGTATGAAACAATCAATATCATCTGATAAAATATTATTAAATTAATAGCAGTTTTGTAAATTTTGTAATCAGTGACAAAAAAATACAAAATGTCCAATGTCGGAATGTCAAATTCTTAAAACCAAAGTGACATTTATGGGCATAAGACAAAGACAGCTGACATTTTAATGGTTTATGACAATAGTTTTTTTCTTTGCTAGCAAAGAAAATCTTATTAGGGTTTTTGGCCCAATTAATGACATGGTTCACTAAACGACAGTTCATTTCAGCAGGTTTGTTTTCGGGGTGGTGTTTTTATGTGTTTATATGTGTATGTATATTTGTATATACTATACAGCTTTGTTTCTGTTCAAATTGGCTTAAAGGTATTGTTACCAGGGCTATTAATTCTTAATAAAAAAAAAAGTTTCAGAGCCTATTCGAGGCAAACAAACAAAACTTTCCTCTTTAAAATATTTGATCGATGTCCCTGTTTGAGACGCATGCTCAAATATTTCGTCAGAGTAGGAGTGAAAGTTCAAGGGACTTTTCACTTATAATCGGCGCACCCTTATG